>OX941090.1:59988007-61238007 GCA_954870635.1 Arctium minus | reverse complement strand
TACAACTCTCTCAGGATGCATATCAAACTTTTTAACCATCTATCTATTAAACAGCAAAAACAAACTATTTATACCAACTACAAATCTAACAAGAAACAAAAACAAATACAAGTGACTTTGACTTTATTAACATAAGACTTTGACTTTCCATGAGAGTTTGACTTTCCATCTTTGACTTCTTGTATCTTGACCTCTAGTCTTCATGATCTTGTATCCAACATATTTCTGCTCTAACATTTACACCTTCTAGAAATAGCATCATTCAATTTTTCCATAGAGCAAAGTTATCTCTGCTAAATCGAGGAGGTTTTGAGAGTGAACCATTATCATAGTAGTTTGTGTTTGTGTTAAGTGCCATATTAAGAATAGCAAGGAAGATAATAAAGCAAGATCTTGTTTATGAGATTAAACAGTTCGCTCTGATACCACTTGTTGGTCCCGAAGGTGCTTAACAAGTTTGTAGAAGGGGGGGGGGGTTGAATACAAACACATAATTTTAAAGTTTAATAAATTGTTTATTGATAAATCAAAACACAATTTACAAGTTTGTTGTGGAATAAGATTAAGTAAGACCTAATCTAAACAAACTTAAGAATCACTAAGAAGGTTGCACTAGATATAGAGAATAGGAGATTGGGAGAATATAGAAAACAAGGGTTTCTATATATTTAGAAAGATGAAGGCAACACTCGAATAGAGTGTTGATCTTTCTATTTATACCCTATGCATTAAATGCATGGCAGAGTACTTTACACATGTCCTTCATTTATTGGTTGCATGGGTCTGACTTTAGGAGACATGCTTTCAGCCGTATGATGAACAATATAGTTGACAGAGTTGTTTTACGAATTGCTGAAGAGGTATATCCATTCTGACAAATCATACAGGTGTGCAAGGGTAAGACAAAAGAGACTTGAGCCATAAGCTAAGTGATCATCGATCGCTGAATATCTCTTCCTTCAGAGATACAAATAAGTTCAGCTATCGCTGAAGCTTTTCCTCAGGTTTCTTCACGTATTTAGATTCGTCTTGGCTTCACTGATATCTGCATCAGGTCATGAGTAGACTTGATTTGTTCAACAACTTTGTCTTCGATTTAGCAGTGAACATCTTTTGTCGCGAAACTTGTCTTCAGGGATTACGCCTAACTGTTTACATGAGAAATCATCAGAGATACTGAACATACTTAGTATTTGTTGGGAATTCAGAATTTGCACAACATGGTTAGTACTTCTGAGACAGATTAATACTGCTTGATGAAGTTAGTACTGCTGAGCATAGTTAGTACTGCTAGTAGTTAGTACTGCTAAGGGTTACTACTGCCAACTTCATTAATACAGCTGAACATGGTTAATGCTTCTGAACATGGTTAGTACTGCTTATGAGATGAAGACTTCGTATGGCAATGAAGACAACTGTATTGATTGAAGATATTCATGGAAAGCTTGGAGATAACTATGGAAGATTATACTGAGGATCTTTTATATTTTGTAATTATCTTTTATCTTTAGTATATGTATAGACTTAGTCAGAATAGTTTAGAATTAATTTTTGATTCTGAGTTTTTGTTTTCATAGAGAGAATCAACCTCAAGGTTTATAATCCTAATTCTAGAGAAGTAGAATTCGTATTGGTGAGCCTGTTCATCAATATTGAGGTTGTGTGTGAAATCTTGTAGCTTTAAATCATTCAATAAGGTTTACAATTTGTGATTTCTGATTCACTGTTTCATTGATATTCTGAATATTAAAGTGTTATTCCGCAAACTCCTTTAATATTGTTTATGAGTGTTTATTCTTGTTAAGAATCAGATCCTGACAAGTAGTATCAGAGCTAGTATTCTTAGAAACCTTCATTCTTCATGGAAAACACAGTTGAATCAAACAGTACTCTTGTCTCAAAGGTTCCAATGCTCATATCTAATGAGTATGACATGTGGAAAATAAGGATCAAGCAATACATTCTCCTCACAGATTACTCTATGTGGGACATCATTGAGAATGGCCCATCTGATGAAGGAAAAATTGGTGCAGATGGAAAAAGAACTCCACCAAAGACAGATGCAGAAAAGAAGAAAAGGCAGACAGAGATGAAATCCTTGAGCACACTGCTCTTGGATATTCCCAATGAATATCAACACCAATTCTGCAATTGCACTGATGCACAAATGCTTTGGAATGCTCTAGAGAAAAGATTCTCTGGTACCAAAAGTACCAAGAGAAATCAGAAGGCAATACTGAAGCAATTGTATGAAAACTTTATGTCAACTAAGAATGAGTCCATGACTCAAACTTTTGACAGGTTTAACAAGCTGATTGGTGAACTAGCTACCATAGGAGTATAGATTGATCAAGATTATGTAAACAAAAAGTTTTTAAGGTCCGTAGGAGATGAATGGACCATGTATATTGTTTCATTCAGACATAATGAACAACTGGAAGAAAAAGAACTTGATGATCTGTACAATGACCTTAGAGTATTTGAAGCTGAGGTGGAGGCAAAGAAGAAGCCTTATGGATATGTTCATAATGCTGCACTCCTATCAGCATCAATTGATTCTACTGCTAACCCTGAATCAGTTAATGCTGCTAATGGAGCAAATCAAGAAAAAGGCACTGAATCTGTTTTTGAAGCCTTTCTGTCCAGCCATGGAAACTCTTCTTTAATCAATGATGACTTGGAACAACTTCATCCTGATGATCTTGAAGAGATGGATATTAAATGGAAGATGGCCATGCTTTCCATGAGGGTAAAGAAGTTCATCAAGAGGACTGGGAGGAATAACTTCTCCCAAAGAAGAGAAGATGGAGCAGGTTTTGACAAGTCAAAGGTAGAATGCTATAAATGTCATATGAAGGGACACTTTGCCAGGGAATGCAGAAGTGGAGTGTCTCACAATAACCAACAACAAGCTCAGACTGGTAGCTTCAACCAGAATAGAAACTCTACTCAAGCCCTTGTTTCTCAACAAGGAATGGGGTTTGACTGGAGTGATCAAGCAGAAGAGGCTATTCAAAATCAAGCTCTCATGGCAGAAGTATCTGATCTCCCAACTGAGGTAAGTTCTAATCTCTGTTCTAAAACTTGCATAGACACTGTTAAAAGGTACAGGGATCACAACCAGAATATGAGTGATGACCTTAAGAGGTTAGCAAAAGATATAAAAGACTATGTGAGAATTGTTGAGAGGTTTGAGGAACAAATTAAAGGTTTCCAAGCCAATGAACTTCAACACTCATATGACACAAACTACTGGAAGTGGGAGAAAAAGGATCTAGAACTCCAATTGAAGAGGAGAGTGAAAAGTTGAGAGGGGAGCTAGCCAAAGTTAAGCTAGATGTAGAAAAGTTTTCCAATGCTTCTAAAGCAATGGACTCTTTACTACAAACTCAGATTCATGACAAGCTGAGAAGAGGAATTGGGTACAATACCACACCACCACCATACAACAACAACTACATCCCTCCTACATCAGACTTGCTAGAAACCAAAGATAGGAAGGACTTGCCTGAGGGAGCCACTGAGATAGATCCCTTAGATGAGGTAGTTGTTGAGGACAAGATTGAGAAAGAAGCTGGTAAGGGTAAGGAGAACACTGTGAGTGATGAGATTCCTCTAGGGAATCACATTATTACCAATGAGGGTTGTGGAAAGATTTGGGTAAAATCTAAGGACATAGAGAAGACTGAGGGAAAGTCTAGTAAGGTCCATTACAAGCAGACCACAGCTGTGAATCCTGTTCCTTGCAAACAGTGTGCTTGTACTAAATCTGAGCCCCTAAAACATGATAAAAGGAGGGTAATCAAAGAAATTGGAATAATCAGTGGGCACAAAAACAAGGGATTGATCTGAGTAAAATCAATAGACCAAAACCTTGTTTTATTTGTGGAAAGCTCAATCATATTGCTAAATATTATTATTTCAATCCTATGAACCAAAGGATGAATTTTCAAAGATCTGTGCAAAAACCCTTTGGTTATAGGAAGAATGAAAGGAACCATGTGGCTAAGAAATCTGTTAAGTCTAAAAGCCACATGAAGAAAAAGACTGTTGAGGAGAGTATCAAGATGTGGATTCCTAAAAGCTCTAAAACTGTTAGTACTGCTACCACAAATAGTACTGCTGACAATGATAGTGCTGCTAGAAGCAATACTACTGCTACCAATGTTAGTACTGCTAAAACTAACATTGTTAGTACTTCTTCTAATGCTAATACTGCTAAGTCTGTTAGTACTTCTAACAAGGTTAGTACTGCTAAATCTGTTAGTGCTGCTAACTCTGTTAGTACTTCTAAGGTTAGTACTGCTTCTAGTGTTTGTGCTGCTAAGCCAATCATCTTGACAAAGTACTCTAGTAAAGAGTGCTCTGAGTTTAAAAATCTAATCAAAAAGGAATGTAAATACTTTGATGAGAAAGGGAGACCCAAGACCACTTTGGCTTGGGTTCCCAATCAATACTAATTGATCTATCTTATGTGCAGGGCAATCAACAACTCAAGGGTAAGAGCATCTGGCATGTTGATAGTGGTTGCTCTAGGCACATGACAGGGAACATGTCTTGCCTCAAGAATTTCAAGAAAATTGATGGTGGGCATGTTGCCTTTGGTAATACTCCAGATGGAGGTAAGATCAGTGGTAAGGGTGATGTAACCAAAGGTAAAATGACCTTTGAAGATGTATTCTATGTTGAGCAATTAAGGTACAACCTGTTAAGTGTATCACAGGTTTGTGACAAAAAGCATAGTGTATTATTTACAGATTCTGAATGCATTATCCTTGCTCCTGGATTGAAGGTAGTTGATGAAAAGATGATACTACTAAGAACTCCTAGAAAGGATAATGTCTATTGCTTAGATATGGAAATTGTTTCAACTGATTCATCCCTAAATTGTCTTGTTTCAAAAGCATCTTTGGATGAATCATCACTTTGGCACAGAAGGATGTGTCACATGAACTTTAAAACAATGAATAAACTTGTTAAAAACAACCTTGTAAGAGGTTTACCTTCAAAAGTCTTTTCATGTGATGATCATTGTGTAGCCTGTCTCAAAGGCAAACAACACAACACTTCTCATAAGTCCAAAGAGTTGAACACTATCTCTAATTCTCTTCAGTTGTTGCATATGGATCTGTTTGGTCCTACAAATGTTATGAGTATAGGCAAGAAATCATACTGCTTAGTTATTGTTGATGATTACTCTAGATTTACTTGGGTATATTTTCTAAGGACTAAGGATGAGACAAGTGGACTGATCAAATCCTTTATTCTAAGAATTGAAAACCAAACAAATCAAAAGGTAAAAGTCATTAGGTCAGACAATGGTACCGAATTTAAAAATCATGACCTAAACACCTTTTGTGAGGAAAAAGGAATTGAGAGGCAATACAGTGCTCCTAGGACTCCACAACAAAATGGTGTTGCTGAGAGAAGGAATAGGACACTGATTGAGGCTGCTAGATCTCTGTTAGCTGATTCAAAACTTCCAATTACTTTCTGGGCTGAAGCAGTTAATACTGCTTGTTATGTCCAGAACAGATTTCTAGTAGTCAAGCCTAAAAACAAGACACCATATGAGCTTTTAAATAAAAGAAAACCATTTATTGAATTTTTCAAACCTTTTGGGTGTCCTTGTACCATTCTCAATACCAAAACTCACTTAGGAAAGTTTGATAGCAAGGCAGATGATGGTTTTCTTGTTGGTTACTCATCTCAGAGTAAGGCTTACAGAGTATTTAATTCTTCTTCTAGAATAATTGAGGAAAGTGACAATGTCAAATGCAATGAGAACACACCAAATCCTATTGGTTCAGGTCCTCAGTGGTTGTTTGACATTGATTCACTAACTAACTCTTTGGGTGTCAGTAGTGATGATCATGCAGGTTCAGGAAGTGGAGGATCAGGGGATGAACAAGTACAAGTACAAGACATTAATTCTTAAGTCTGTGATCTTTCCCATACCTACAATGGAATTTGTTGATTTCTGTGAAAAAGAGTCTATGTCTGAACCAATTCAGAGTGAAGAAGAAAAAAGAGATGAGGAGAATCAAGTGCATGAAGAGCCAGAAGCAGCTGATGAGATCACCTCAGCTGACTGAAATGAGTCCAATTTAGAAGTGGGAATCAATGAAGAACCTAGTCATCAGATTAGAACTCAAAAGAACCATCCTCCAGAGCTGGTCATAGGAGACATCTCTTCTCCTATGATAACAAGGAATCAAAGCAGACTTCAAGAGCTGCAGGATCAGCAACACACAATACTCTCTTGCTTTCTATCTCAGATTGAGCCTAAGAAGGTTTTTGATGCAATGAAAGATTCCAGTTGGATAGAAGCTATGCATGAAGAGTTACTGCAGTTCAAATTGCAAGAAGTTTGGGACTTGGTAGACTTTCCAAAAGGTCATAGAGCTATTGGCACCAAATGGATTTTCAGGAATAAAGAGGATGAGAGAGGAATTGTGATCAGGAACAAAGCAAGGCTTGTGGCACAGGGGTACACTCAGGAAGAAGGCATAGATTATGAAGAAGTGTTTGCCCTAGTTGCAAGGGTAGAGGCAATTAGGCTATTTCTAGCCTATGCCTCATACATGAAGTTCAAGGTATATCAAATGGATGTGAAGAGTGACTTTCTATATGGTACAATTGATGAATAAGTATATGTCTGCCAGCCCCCTGGATTTGAAAATCCATCATATCCTGACAGAGTATACAAACTGAAGAAAGTACTTTATGGTCTACATCAAGCCCCAAAAGTATGGTATGATACTCTGTCTACCTATCTCTTAGAAAATGGGTTTGAAAGGGGAATAATTGACAAGACCCTCTTCATTAAAAAGAGTAAGAAGGACATCCTACTTGTTCATATCTATGTGGATGACATCATCTTTGGATCCACACAAGATCAGATGTGTAGAGACTTTGAAAAGTTGATGCACAAGAGCTTTAAAATGAGTTCAATGGGTGAACTTACCTTCTTCCTTGGGCTTCAAGTGAAACAGCAGAAAGATGGGATCTTTATAAGTCAATCAAAGTATGTGAAAGATATCCTGGATAAGTATGGATTAACAGACTCAAAGCCAGCAAGCACACCTATGGAGACTCATAAACAAATCACTGTTGATCTTGAGGGGGAGGATGTTGATGTCCATCTATATAGATCAATGATTGGATCTCTCATGTATCTCACAACCTCAAGACCAGACATCATGTTTCCAGTGTGTGTTTGTGCCAGATTCCATGTCAAGCCAAAGCAATCACATCTTCATGCTGTTAAGAGGATTTTCAGATACTTAAAAGGGCAACCTAGATTAGGTCTTTTGTATCCGTATGAATCTACTTTTGACTTGATTGCATACTCAGACAGTGACTTGGGAGGTGCTAATATGGATAGAAAGTCTACTTCAGGGGGATGTCAGCTTTTGGGTGCAAGACTAGTATCTTGGCAGTGTAAGAAACAAACCACAGTGTCCTTATCAACAACAGAAGCTGAGTACATTGCTGCTGCAAGTTGCTGCTCTCAGGTTCTATGGATTCAGAATCAAATGCTGGACTATGGGGTAACCTTTCTTCACACTCCAATCTTCATTGACAATAGCAGTGCTATAAGCATTATTAACAATCCAGTCAAGCACTCCAAAACAAAGCACATTGAGATCAGGTATCACTTTATTAGAGATTGTAATGAAAAGAAGCTTATTCAAGTTGCTAAAGTTCATACTGACAACCAGTTTGTTGATCTATTCACTAAAGCTTTTGATGTGGGTAGATTCACCTTCTTGGTCACAAGTGTGGGTATGATCAACTCTGAATGAGCTCATGTTTAAAAAGTGATTGTATACCTGTTATTTGGTTGTTTTTGGTTGTTACTAATCATCTTTCTCAGGAAGTAAATTGCCTTGTTCAGATCAAATCAAGCTTCAATTGTGTAAGTGTAGTTAATCCTGCCAGAGTTAGTTAATACTGCTAGTGGTTAATATTGCTCTCAGTTAATACTGCTCTCAGTTAATACTGCTAGTTAGTTAATACTGCTAGTGGTTAATACTACTAGTTAGTTAATATTGCTAGTGGTTAATACTGATCTCAGTTAATACTGCTAGTTCGTTAATACTGCTAGTGGTTAATACTGCTCTCAGTTAATACTGCTAGTTAGTTAATACTGCTCTGAGTTAATACTGCTTATGTCCCGAATTGTATAAATACCCTTTTTGCCCGCCTAAAAGTTCATAACGACTATTTGATTACTATTCATCTGCTCTCTAACCCTTTTTCTCTCAAGCACCTAGTAAGTTTCAGGCAAGAACACTCAAACTCAATGGCATCTATGACGTTCATTGATGAGCACAACGAAATCGCAATGCTTCAAAAGCCGAAGCAGGCTGATGGATTTCACCAGATAGTAGATTTTCTCAAGTCCAGCCATATCGCTTATGCTCTTACAGTGTCTCCAACAATCTACATAGAGCACCAGAGATAATTTTGGGCGAATGCCACTGCTGTTACAGAAAATGGTGTGCAGTTAATCTAGACAAGGGTGTGTGACAAACCCTTGTCAATTTCTGAAGAGGTGATTCGCATCTGTCTACGACTAGACGATGCTCCAGGTATTACCTCTATTCCTAATAAGACTTGTTCTCCAATCTTTCAAGAATGGGGTATGGAGGCCAATTGGGTGTTTTCAAATTCTCAAAAGCTAAATTTTATACCCAATGGCGTTTTCTTGTTCATACCCTTATGCATTGTATTTCCAAAAAGACTACTGGCTGGAGTGAGTTCAGTAGTACCATTGCTTATGCTTTGGTTTGCTTGGCCACTGCCAGAAAGTACAATTTTTCAAAAATGATTTTCAATGACCTTGTGTCAAACTTGGGAAATAAAAAGAGTTTCTATATGTACCCAAGATTTGTCCAGGCAGTTATAACCAATGAATTGACAGATATGCCTCAATTTGATGAGGTATATGTACCTGAAATCCCCAAAGGCAAGGTCTTTTCAAATATGAAGGGATCTCCATTGAACTCGGAAGGAGTTGACACCCCATTGTTCTCTACAATGATGGTGGTGTCCCACAATCCAGAAGGTATAGCTTCAGGGTCAAGGCCCTCATTAAACCATCCCACTGAAAGCCAATACCAACCTTCAATCACCATATTAATCCCACAGTGTCTTATTCAAAAACCAACTTCTCCAATCACCAATACCTACATCAGGAAAAAGGTAAAGAAGGCTCCTTCCCTTCTTGTACCTTCACCTACAGAGCCTTTAAGCCCTCTAATGGAGAATTTTCCATTAGAGAATATCTATAGGGAAACTACAGGGGTGTCTCCCAACCCCAAGGAGGTGCTCACTGAGGAGATGAATGAGCATATGGGTGCAAAGGCTGCCACTACTCCTGCTAGCACAGAGGAGGCCAGTGGTAACATTGGGTGAGCAATCATCCAAAGGTCCCAGGTGCCAAGAAACCAAGGGGGTGGAGGGTGCTTCTGCTAGGCAGAAGACTTCCACTACTAAAAGATCCCATGATCCTTCAAAAGGGGGTAACACTCCTGGAGAAGGTGAGGACATATATGACTATAATGAATTGATGGAAACTATGGGCAACATCAATATGGATGTAATCAAGCAAGGCAAAGACATAGACGAGATGAAAATGGTGATTCTGTCTCAACAAGTACAGATTACCAACTTGAAGAAAATGGTGAAGAGATTGGTTCAGAAAAAGAAAAGGAAACAGTTTGTGCTCAGGAGAAGGAAACCAGTGGATGATGCTCCCAAAAAGGGGGAGTCAGAAGCTGATGTAAACATGGAAGATGCTAAAGATAAGGGGGAGAAATTTGATTTTGAGGGGGAGCAAGCAGTAGAAACAGAATCAGAATTTGTACAAGCAGCTGAAACAGAACAAGCAGCAGTAACAGTCAATGCTGCTGAAACAAGCAAAGCAGCATAAACTGTTAATACTGCTGAATTGAATGAAGAAGCAGAAATGGTTCAAGAGGTATTAACAGACCTTCTTAGCAACAATGTGCAAGAACTTGAGACAGCTGAAGCATTAATCAAAGCTAAACATGATACTCCTAAGGTCACTTCAAAGACCAAAGGAGTTGTCATCAAAGACAATGTTGAAGTTATCAAGAAAGTTAGTGCTGATAAAGTAAACAGCAAGGACAAAGGCAAAGCTAAGATGGTGGAATCTGATCAACCAATTAAAAGGCAAAAGTTGGTTGAGTCAGTTGAAGCATTGGCTAAGAAGATTCAAGCTGAACTTGAACAAGCAGAATCAACTCAAGTGGAAAAAGATAGAGAGATGGCTAAGGCTCTAGCTGCAGAGTTAAATGAAGTTTATCAACAGAGTTTGGCAACTGAGATAGAAAAGAAGAAAGCTACAACTCTAAAGAAGCATGGAATGATCAGAATAGGGGCAAAGAAGAGACAACCTTCACAGACCTTCCTTGGCACTCAAGAGAGAAAAAAGATGATTACTTTTCTCAAAGGTGCTGTGGGAGTTAAAAAGGAAATGTTCACAAAGATGTCTTTTGAACAAATCAAAGGTTTGTATGAAGCAGAGATGACCAAGTTACAAGGAAATGACAGAGCAAGAGTTGAAGCAGAAAAGAAGATGAAAGAAAGACATGATCTTCAAATTCAAAAACCTTTCCCTGATGAGCAAGAATCACCAAGGAAGGAAGTTACTCTAGGTGACAGTTTGAGGAAGTTGAAGAGAACTAAAATGATGGCAAGAAGAACACCAGCTAAGAAACCTAGAGTGGAAGAAACTGAGAAAGAACAGAGGGGAGCTGAAGAAGAAGGGGCACCTAAGTCTGTTGAACAGGAAGAACCATCAAGTACTGCAGATGTGAATCTGTACATGGTAGTGATGGACAAAGTGCCTGAGCCTATATCAGCTGAACCTGTTGGTGTTAAGCCTCCAGAAATCATTCACCGAGATACACTGAAAGTTGATGGAACAGAGTATATCAGGCTCAAGAGGAAAGATGAGAAGTATGAAGTATATCAGACTTGGGCCAAGATTGTCAGAACATGTTCCAGATCTGATCTAGAGGAGATGTTTGAAGTAGGAATGAAATTGTATGTTGATCAACTAAAAGCTCCAGGAATACCAATCACCAAACTTGTGATGGAGTATCTATGTATGTTGTTCAAGCCAGAAGAAGTGAAGGATATTATCAGAAATGTGTTTCAAAAGGTTAACAACTGGACTCTATATGAAACTAGTGGAGTATATGCACTGACTATGGATACAAATCACATAGAATACTTCCTAGTGGATAGATTTTACAACCACAGCAGATTAAAGCTGCATGCTATGTTAAAGAAAAAGCTTGGTTGTGCACCAGATTCAGAGATGGCAAGGTATTTGATCCAAAGAAGAATTAATCAAAGTTTGGGGTTGAATGCTGATACAGGGATATGAATAATGGAGTTTTGGGAGCATCTGAAGAACTTGACTTCTCTTCCTAAAAGTCAAGTTAGGGGGAGATTGTTGGGAATTCAGAATTTGCACAACATGGTTAGTACTTCTAAGACAGATTAATACTGCTTGATGAAGTTACTACTGCTGAGCATAGTTAGTACTGCTAGTAGTTAGTACTGCAAAGGGTTACTTCTGCCAACTTCATTAATACTGCTGAACATGGTTAATGCTTCTGAACATGGTTAGTACTACTTATGAGATGAAGACTTCGTATGGCAATGAAGACAGCTGTATTGATTGAAGATATTCATGGAAAGCTTGGAGACAACTATGGAAGATTATACTGAGGATCTTTTATATTTTGTAATTATCTTTTATCTTTAGTATATGTATAGACTTAGTCAGAATAGTTTAGAATTAATTTTTGATTATGAGTTTTTGTTTTCATAGAGAGAATCAACCTCAAGGTTTATAATTCTAATTCTAGAGAAGTAGAATTCGTATTGGTGAGCCTGTTCATCAATATTGAGGTTGTGTGTGAAATCTTGTAGCTTTAAATCATTCAATAAAGTTTACAATTTGTGATTTCTGATTCACTGTTTCATTGATATTCTGAATATTAAAGTGTTATTCCGCAAACTCCTTTAATATTCTTTCTGAGTGTTTATTCTTGTTAAGAATCAGATCCTGACAGTATTTGATCGCTGATAGTGAAACACTTATACATATGAATGTCTACAAGAGAGATCATCAGTGATAACTAAATAAACTCAGTTTTATCGCTGATGATGAAACACTTATACATAATATTAAACGTAATTTTCACTAAGTATAGAAAGGGTCATTTTCAAATCACTGAGAGAGTATGGATCAACAACAGTCTTGTTATAGTAGATGAATACTCTCGCTACACCTGGGTAATATTTCTTCGCTCTAAAAGCGATACTCCAGAAGAACTTATATCTTTTGCTAGAAAGATGGAAGTGCTGAATAATCTAACTGTTCACTCAATAAGAAGTGACCATGGAACTGAATTCAAAAATAGTTCCCTGAACAACTTCTTTGAGAGTAAGGGAATTTCGCATAATTTCTCCTACGTAAGAACTCCTCAACAAAATGGTGTCGCTGAAAGAAGAAACCAAATGATCATTGAAGCTGCAAGATCAATGCTCAGCGATTCTCATATTCCAACTCAGTTTTGGGCAGGAGCTGTCAATACTGCTTGTTTTGCTCAAAATAGGTCTATGATAGTAAAACGTTTTAGCAAAACAACCTATGAACTCTTCCATGGAAGACAACCTTCTATCAGTTTTCTTCACATCTTTGGTTGTTAGTGTTTTATCTTAAACAACAAAGATACACTTGGAAAGTTCGACCCGAAAGTTGATGATGGAATCTTTCTTGGCTATTCCTCAATCTCAAAAGCCTACAAAGTCTTCAACAAGAGAAGACAAATAGTAGAAGAAACAATCCACGTCACCTTTGATGAATCCAGGTCAACGAACTCTAAACCTGTCGCTGACAAGGATGAATTGAATGCTTAGATTTTCTCTCACTACAGAGAAACAGAACCTCTCTTCAACTCACATCAGCATACAGATCCTCCTAATACTGATGATGATCCAAACATCATACCTCCTAACGCTAAATCCACCTCTTGGATTTCTGCTGTTCCCCTAAACAAACTTCCACCATCAAATCTTCCCTCTTCTGAAAACCTCTCAGTAATAACGTTAGGTCTGAACCACAACATTTGATAACTGAAGAACCTCAAGCTTCTTCATCAGTGAACATTCCTATTGATAATCTAACTCTTGAGGTAAGCAATTATGCTCCAGCTCAACGATGGACCAGAGATCCCCCATAGATCAAATTCTTGGTGATACTGATGCAGGTATTCAGACTGAACGAAGTTCAGGTAATATCTGTCTCTTTGTGAATTTTCTTTCTCTCGTAGAGCCAAAGAAGACTGATGATGCCTTCAGAGATCCAAACTGGGTCAGTGCTATGCAAGAAGAGTTGACTGAGTCTGCAAGAAACAAAGTTTGGAATCTCGTTCCCCGACCATCCAATAAATCTGTTATAGGCACCAAATGGGTGTTTAGAAACAAATTAGATAAAAATGCGACTGTAACCTGCAACAAAGCTAGGCTAGTTGCTCAGTGATACATACAACAGAAAGGCATAGACTATGATGAAACCCTTTCCCCTGTGGCTAGGCTCGAAGCAATTCGATTATTCTTAGCATATGAAGTTTACAAAGACTTCAAAGTATATCAAATGGATGTCAAGTCAACATTCCTAAATGAAAAGATGAATGAAAAAGTTTATGTTGAACAACCCCTACGGTTCTCTGACCCTAAGAATCCACATTATCTATATAAGTTGGATAAGGCTCTCTATGGGTTAAAACAAGATCCTCGTGCTTGGTATGACACCCTCTCTTCTTTTCTTATCTCTGAAAAATTTGAGCATGGAAAAATTGACAACACGTTATTTTTCAAGAAGATAAAAGGACATATTATTCTTGTATAAATATATGTTGATGACATTATATTTGGTTCTACTAACCCATCTATGTGTACTCGTTTCGCTGAAAGAATGAAGAAAGAAAATAAAATGAGTATGATGGGTGAACTAACTTACTTCCTTGGACTTCAGATCAAACAATCTGACAAAGGTACATTTATTCATCAGGGTAAGTATGTTAAGGATATGCTGAAAAAGTTTGATCTCACTGAAACCTCAGTGATGAAAACTTCTATGGCACTTCCCTTGACATTAAACAAGGATCCAACTGGAAAACCTATTAATGTCACTGCCTATAGAGGAATGATAGGCTCCCTGCTGTATCTAGCAGCGAGCCAACCTGGTATCATGTATTCCACACGTCTTTGTGCACGCTATCAATCAGAACCCAAGGAATCCCATTTGATCGCTGTCAAGAGAATTTTCAGATATCTTAAGGGAACTCCTAACCTCGGTCTTTGGTACCCCAAAGATTCAGGGTTCGATCTAACTGGATTCAGATAGTGATTTTACAGGTTGCAAACTTGATAGAAAAAGCACCACTGGTGGATGTCAATTCCTAGGTGGAAAGCTGGTAAGTTGGACGAGCAAAAAGCAGAACTCAATATCCACTTCCACAGCTAAAGCTGAGTATGTAGTCGCTGGCAGTTGTTGTGCTCAAGTCTTATAGATGAGAAATCAACTATTAGACTATGACCTTCAGCTATCCAAGATTTCAATCTATTGCGACAACACTAGTGCCATCGCTATAGCAAACAATCCAGTGCTACACTCAAAGACAAAGCACATAGAGATCATATATCATTTTATTAGAGATCATGTGATGAATGGTGATATAGAACTCCACTTTATTCCTACTGACTATCAGCTCGTTGATATTTTCACCAAACCTCTTGATGAGACAAGATTCAACTTTCTCATTAGTGAGATTGGAATGCAATTTTCAGGTATGTTATCTCATTCTCTCTCACTCAATCCTATTCAGTAAGACGTTCTCAAAAATCAAAACTTTAATCACTGACTTTCTTCAAGTGGTTAAAAGTGTTTTGAAAAAAAAAACCTTATCACTGATATTTCTTATCAGTGATCCTTTGCAAATAAAACCATATATCTGACTTTCTATCAGAGATACTCTCCGAAAATTGAAACATGTCTCTCTTATGACGTCATTCGAACCGATAATCCATGGCACGCCTTTTTCTGACACGTTCGTCTGTTGCACTTCTTGTCCAATCAACTTCGTGGGAAGTGTCCGTGTCATGATGACCACCTTTTCCCGCTCTAAATTCTTTCTCTCTCCTTATATAAAAGGAATGTCATTCCTATTTTTACCTTTTACGCTCTCTAAAAACTTAAAAGGCAAGATATATACCCTCGGCATTCAAGCAAATAACTTACGAACAATTGAATCTTCAAACCTTTAAGCAATCCAAGTTTTTATTCTTTACATCTTCTTCTTCCAAAAACTTTTGTTTAATTCTATATCTTTTTTCTTATCTTGGATTAAAACTGTTTTTCTTTTAAAATCATTTTTTAATGATTTTTTTTTGCAAAAACCTTATGGTTTTAAGACTGTTCTTATCACCTTCTTTTAAAGAAAACTGGTTTTCCTCTAAACAACAAACTTCTTTTACAAGTTTCTTTCTTTAATCAGAAACTGGTAATATTGTTTGCACTGTTCTTTGGATTTTAAACCATCTTCGTTCTATTATTCGTTTACCTCTCATAAATGGCTTCCCAAGTTGCTCTATTCCCATCAAAGAATGCGAAGTTTGCACTCTCTGAATCCGAAATCGCGAAAAACAACAATTTGGGATGTTTGGACATTCCCAAAAACAAATGTCCTCATCTTCTCCAAGATCCTAACTTTCTCAAGGCCTCCTGTCTAGGCTATGCACTGAAGGTTGATCTTACTCCTTCAAGAGTTTTGGTTCACCGCTGACAAAGGTGAAGTCTTAAATAAACAAGGTAAACCGATCCCTGCTATCACTTTCCAGACCCAACATGGACCTGGAAATATCACTGCTCTCGTCATACGCACAACTCTCCGTTTTCCCTCCAAGACAAAAGCACGCTTCGACGCCTTACCCACTGATGCTGAGCTCATCTAGTTCCTTGACTATATGGGATACCAATGGGACTTCAAACCCCGCACCACTATCCCTGACAAGAAGCTTACAAAGATTCATAAGGCTAAGATGCCATCTGAACTGAATTATGTCTTCACTCACATAATTCAGAGCATGAGTGGAAAAGTTGGATCGCTGGATCAAGCAAGCAAGGTTCAACTACAAATGGGTTATTCAGTGATCGCCGGACGTCATTTTGACTAAGCTGGTGCTATCTTTGAAGACTTGCTTTCAGAGATCGAGAAAGCTGACAAGGTCATCAAGATTCCCTATGTTTGGTTTATCTCAGCCATCCTTCACTACTTCTTGGGAGAAAAGTACCCTACGGAGAGTGACTGTAGCTTCTCCAAGGTTGGCCACCGAATCCTTGAAGTTAAACCCGCTGCAAATGAGGTAAGTCTTCAAACCCTCCGATTACGTCTCTCTCCCAATTCTTCTCTTTCAGTGGTTACACGGATGGTTCCTTCATCGACTATCCCCGACACTACAACCCCTCTCAAACGCAAGTCATCATCTCTTTCTGGTGATACCAAGAAGATCAGAAAGACTGTGGAGCACCCCTCTCAAACACATGTACCTGAGGTCATCTCTCAACATATCACCTTGGATGATTTTGTGGCCCGCTCCTCCACTACTGCTCCCACAACAACCGTCTCAGTGACTTCTGTTGCTGAAACACTACTGGTGACTACCCAACTTACTTCAGTAACTCTACCCCCTACTGAGGTAATTTCTGCCATCACCAGTGCTTCTTCTTCTATCACTACTATTTCTCCTTCTTTTTCTTTGGTCTCTAACCTTTTTCAGTTACAATCGCCTATCCTTCAAACTGGAAATGTAGGACATGGTGACCTCCCATTTAGAGGTTTGCCTCAACTATCCCTTCTATTTCCTTCTTTCGAAGGAGACCTGGCATTCTACAATATGTTTAACACATCAGGTAACCCTAAGACCCTATACACTTCTCCCACATCTCTAAATAAGCCTGAGCAACGCCTTGCTCAACCGCTAACTTGTTTTTCAGGTCCTACTTTGGGCACTATTGATACATCTCTGAACAAGCTTGTTGAGAAAGTGGATTAACTCGCTGCTTCCATCAACACCAACACAACTGTTGTCAAGAGTGCTGGTAAAGACCTGAAGCATCTCTCCACCACCATCTCCACTAAAGCTGAAGCGTCTCAGCTCAACTCTCTCCAAACTGAGGTCAACACGCTGAAAGAAAACGTGGCCAACAACTCTACTCAGCTGCAATTTCTAAATGGCCACGTTGATCATCTCACCAACGAAGTAAAGACCCTCAGTGGAAAGGTTGACAACTCCAATTAACTACTCACTCAAGAAGGAAGTGGAAAAAAAGTGGTCGAATGTAGTGCTCTGAATGGAAGGCCATTGGATTAGACTTAGTTTTGTTGTGGAAAATGTTCCAAGTGAGCTTGACGATCAAAGTTAATTTAATTGAAATAGTTTTCTATGAGCATGGTCACCTCTTTTTGTTGAGCGAGTGAAGCTTGAGTTTATTTCAAATATAGTTGGACGATTGTTGGATGCAGTGAGAATTTCAATGTGTGTCTTCAGGATTAGTTCAACTTGGGTTGGCGAATTCTTCATATGATGGATTGTGGAAGTTTTATTCGAATAATTATGTATAAGCATGGGGTGATGACATTGTGGGTGATGTCTTTATAGTGCGTATGAATTGATTAACATTGATGAGTTGGGATCAATGTAGCTACAAGGGAGGAAAATGTTACTTGTGTTAGACGTATGTCATTTTAAAAGAAGTGATTTTTGAATTTTGTGTTGTTTGATGAAGAAAGTCATAACAGTGAGTTTAATGTGAGGATTCAAGGATGACTGATAGGTGTTAACTTGTTAACCCTATTTCACCACTTTTAGTGTCTTTTTCATTTGTTTTATTTGTCCAAAGTAACCTTTGAGTCTTGTTTTATCTTCATTTTAGTCTTTTTAGTTTACTTATAAGCTACCTGTGTTTTGTCATGTATTAGAGATAAATTAGGCCTCTATTGGACTTAAAACAGATTGATGGCAAAAACCAACTACAGTAGATGCTATAGGAGTGCTGCAGGAGTGCTGAAGGATCAAACAGGGCCTTTTTGTTCATATCTTTTAGGCCAAGTTCGGTGGCTTATTAGTGAAGACGCATGGATCCAGACTGGAGTTTATGAAGTACATCAGAGCTGACATCATCAAGGATTGCATCATTATCCTAGTTGCTTGTTGTTTAAGTCTTTTGTTGGTATAAATATGTATGCTTGGTTGATCAAAACATGATCTCTCATCTCATATCCCATATCGCATTATCTCATTTTGTTCTTGTGTTTAGTGTTTGTTTTGTGGAAGCCTTGGATACTTAAGTTTTTGGTCATTAATTTCAAGTCTTTGTTTGTATTAAGTTTGTTACAAGATTCGACTTTATGTTTTCAATCCTCAATCGCAAGTTTTAGTTCAAGTTTGTTGTTTGAAAGTCATCTTCCATAAAATTCCGAGTTTCAAGTTTACATCCTTTGTTTCTTAAATATTATAATCATTTTGTGAACCGATCTAAAATTCCATTCGGTGGTAAATCTCAACGGTTTAAAAAAAATCATTCTCATTGCAAGCAAGTGTTCTTAAGTATAACATAATTTGTGTGACAAGGTTTATAACTTGCCACTCAAGTTATCAAGTACAAGTCACTTTTCACTTCACCTTCTCCCTTGTTTTCCTAAGAATTGCCAACCTTCTAGTCTACTTCATCTCTTTCCTTTCTTAGCAAGTTTTATTTATTGTCATATATTTTTCTGTTATTTACTTTTCTGCAAGTTTACTTTACAGTCATTTACTTTTCAGTAATTTACTTTATGCAACATACATTCTTGTCATTTAATTCTCGGTAATTTAAATTACTGTCTTTTCCATTTCTGTTCTTTACATTCCAGTAATTTACTTTTAAATACTTTCCATTTCTGTCAATTACAATTTTTTCACTTTTATCATTCAAAGGAATAAACCAAGCCATGATGGGCTAACAACCTTAGCTTGGGGTGTAAGGCAAAGTTAAGACTTGAGTCGGTGTGAAAGTAACAAGGTGTCTAAAATATAGCATGGTTATTGATTATTTATTTTAGTAGGTTAATATTTAATTGAAGATTACATTTGATTAATTGACAACTAATTTTATGTATGAAAATGCATTAACTTTCAGAGTTATGATAAATGTGAAAAACCTAGGGTAATAGGAGAAGGCTATAAATAGTTTTAGCATCTGACAAATGCTATACTCCTATGGTTTAGGATGGTAACACTGTGTTGTGTTAGGATTCATAACATCTAACATAAGTGATCTTGTATCGATGGCACATGAGCCTGTGTGTACTCTTGGGTGGCCATCTAACCCGATAGTTGATACTGCGGCAGTACTCTAACACTAGTTCTTGGTACTGTAGGATTGCCCAGATGCTATAACATCTTTTACTGGATCACTCTTTTTGTCTTAACAAAGCTTTGCACCCTTAGCTTTTTCTCTAGTCTGATTTCCTAGTTGCTAACTCAAACAAACCAACCAAAAGATTTTTCTTCGAATTCGCCATCTGAAATCAATTTTTAAATACTGGACTTTTGAAAGACTTTCACAAGCCTTCTTTGTGGGATCGATATCTGGTACTTTTACCATTATTACTTGTTAACAGACGATAGTAGTTCAAGGTGTATACTTGCGCCAAGCTCTATTTTAAGTGGCTCTCATATTGGATTGCATAAATCTTACAACTAGTTTTTGGCGCCGTTGCCGGGGAAGCAAGCTGAACTTTTTTCTGTTTAAAGTAAAGTTTATAAAAGTAGATTTTTTTACCACCCTTTTTAGAAATCAGTGTATGCCAAGATTGCCACACGGGGACTTTTTCCAATACGACCCTGACATAGAAAAAACGTTTAGACAAAGAAGAAGAGCGCAAAGAGTTGCTTTAACTTTAAACTCTCCAGAAATGGCTGAACGTGAAAATGTGTTAGGTGAAGAAATGCACCTTGGTCCTATTCCTGGTAACAACAATAGAGGTCCCAGGTTAATTCTTTGGAATGACATATTTGAATCTAGAAATGAGGATGGCAATGAACCCCCAATAAATCCTTTTAAGGAAGAGAAACAAAACATTTTTAGACTCGAAAACTCTATAGGATTATGCTATCCCTATTTTAAACCAGTTACATACAAGGATTCTTAAAACCACTATTACTGCTGCCCATTTTGAACTTAAGCCTATAATGTTTCAGATGTTGCAAACCAATGGCCAGTTCGCTGGTATGCCATCAGAATATCCTCATGCTCACTTAAAATCTTTCATGGAAATCACAAATTCGTTCCTTATTCCTGGAGTATCTGAAGATGCTCTAAGACTTCAAAATTTTCCATTTTCACTAAGGGATAGAGCAAAATCCTGGTATACCTCTTTAAAAGCAGACTCTGTGATTTCATGGAACAATATGGCAGAAAATTTAAAAAAAATATATTTTCCACCCACAAGGAATGCTAAGTCCAGAAATGAAATTTGCACTTTTAAACAAGCGGACGATGAGGCAGTTCCTGATGCATGGGAAACGTACAAAGAGCTACTGAGAAAATGCTCTCACCATGGCATTTCCTACTTCATACAGCTAGAGACGTTTTACAATGGTTTAAACACCACTGCAGGTGGAGCTTTCACAACTAGTACCTATAATGAAGGTTATGACATACTTGAGAAAATATCTAACAACAATGGACATTGGTCTGATCCATGTACACTTCCACCTAAGAGAACAACAGGAGTATAGGAATTAGATGCATACAAAGAGTTAACTACCCAAATGGCCACCATGGCATCTTTGCTTAAAAATCTAACTAATCCAACTATGCAGTCTAATACTTCTACTCATACTGTCAACTATGTATAGTATACTTACTGTGATGATGATCATGCATTTGAGCATTGTCCAGGAAATCCTAAACAAGTCAGTTATGTCAATAACAACAAGAGTGGACCCTTTTCTCAAACGTACAATCCTGAATGGAGGAATCTTCCCAATTTCTCCTGGAACAGTCCTGCTTTTAATCAACCATTACCAAAGCTACAAGGCCAATCCAATTTTCACTCACAAGGACAATCCAACCATCACACACAGTCACATCATATACCTCATAACAACCAGCAGTCTAATTTCCATGATCAAAATCATCAACCTTCTTTCCATAATAAGCCTACTCAGCATGCCGACTCATCTACTTCTTTGGAAGCAATGATGAAAGGGTTAATTACCCAAACTCAGGCATCAATGAAAAACCTGGAAACCCAAACTCAGGCTTCTATCAAGAATCTTGAGGCTCAAATGGGACAAATGGCTATGAAATTAAGAAAAAGACCCACATGATCTTTGCCTAGTGATACTGAGATGCCTCACAGAGCTGGAAAGGAGCAAGTTAAGGTTGTAACCTTAAGGAGTGGAAGACCATAAATAGAAAACCAAAAAGAATCAGACAAAGTTGAGCCTAAAAAAAGATAAGACCAGATTATGCTACTACATTACCTGTAACCCAGTCTTGTAGTACTAGTGAGCCCATGAATGTTGATAAGCCCATTAGCAGTCCAACCATTCAAAATAGATCAGACTATCCAACACTATTTCCTAATGAACCTCAGAAACTCCAGAAACCCAAGGAAAGTATTGTAGTTGATATGTCACAATCTGGTGACAGTCCTACCTTACCAACTCAGTCCAGTCCTGTGGTACCTCGTAGGACTAAAAATGAACCTATTCAACCACCTATCCAAGCACCCATTCAAGCACCTACTCTTCACAAAATTACTCCCTCTACTTCAGTCACTCCTTAAATTCCTTATCCCAAAAGGTTAAGGAATCAACAGGAAGAAATATAATTCAAAAAGTTTCTTGATGTTTTTAAGCAATTACATATAAACATACCTCTGGTTGAAGCCATTGAGTAGATGCCAAGTTATGCAGAGTTTTTAAAACATATTTTGAGCAAAAAGAAAAAGTTGACTGAATATGAGACTGTAGCTCTGACTAAAGGTTGTAGTGCTATGTTATCCTGTAAAATCCCTCAAAAGCTGAATGATCCTGGAAGCCTTACAATCCCATGTTCCATAGGAGGAAAAAAGGTAGGAAAGGCCTTATGTGACTTAGGTGCTAGCATAAACCTTATGCCTTTGTCTGTTTTTAACACCTTAGGTATAGGTGAAGCTAGACCTACTCCTATTACTCTCCAATTAGCTGATAAGTCCATAGCCTGGACTAAAGGAAAAATTGAGGACGTCCTCGTCCAAGTTGATAAGTTCATTTTCCCAGCTGACTTTATCATTCTAGACTTTGAAGCTGACAATGATGTTCCCATCCTTTTAGGCAGACCTGTTAGATCCCAACATAGACAACAAATGAAGAACTCCATATAATAGAAGATACAAGATAGAAATGAAGAACAATATTCATCAAAATCACATCTCATATGCTTAGATTGATTAACAATGGAGGAGATATTGGGAAGAACACCACACTAAACATTAATCGACTCTCATCTGATTCACCTAGTCTGTGTGTAAAAAGTGTCTTCTCCAACAAGCTTAATGAACAAATGAGCCATGGGCACCTTTATATAGAGCCCATTTACAAATAAAAGGCTCAAGCCCACACAACTATTTAAAAAGCCCAAATACAATTTCTTTATAAAACATTCAATTAATTGGGGACTAATTTAAGCTAACAAGACCTTTCCTAGCCACTAGAAGAACCTTGATAGATGTCCACAAGGGTAAGTTGACCATGAGAGTCCAAAATTAGGAAGTAACTTTTAATGTATTTGATTCTCTCAGGTATCCAGAAGAAATAGAAGATTGCTCTACCTTGAGCATGATAGAGACTTGGTGTCAAGAAAAAAGTTTGGGGGAATTCTGGGAATAGGAGACTCTGATAGTGATGAGGAAGAGAAAGAATGTGAGGACTTAGAAATGCCACTAGAGATAGCTGCTTTTGAGACCTTAAACAACGAGGATAGGAAAACTCTTGTTCCTTCCTTAGAAACTGCACCAGACTTAGAACTGAAACAACTTCCTGCACATTTGAAATATGCCTTTTTAGGAGATCCATGGAAGTTGCAAGTCATTATCTTATCATCACTAGAATCTGAACAAGAAGAAAGTTGGTAAAAATGCTGAAACTCCATACCAAGGCCATAGGATGGACCATTGTTGATCTCAAGGGCATAAGCCCTTCCATTTGTCAACACAAGATTATCTTGAAAGACACAAATTTCATCTCAGTTGAGCCTCAAAGAAGACTCAATCCTGTAATGAAAGATGTTGTTAAAAAGGAAATTTTGAAATGGTTAGATGCAGGCATACTTTATCCTATTGCAAGTAGTTCATGTGTCAATCATGTGCAGTGTGTCACAAAAAGGGTGGAGTAACGGTTGTACCAAATGAGAAAAATGAACTTATACCTACTAGGATAGTATCTGGATGGAGGATATGTATGGATTATAGAAAGTTCAATAAGGCCACTCAGAAAGACCATTTTACATTACCATTCACAGACCAGATGTTAGACAGATTAAAAGGAAAGGAGTTATACTATTTCTTAGATGGCTAATGTGGTTACAATCAAATTGCCATTGCACCAGATGACCAGGAAAAGACCACGTTCACCTGTCCATATGGGACTTTTGCTTTTAGAAGAATTCCTTTTGGATTATGTAATGCCCCAACCACTTTTTAAAGATGTATGATGTCTATTTTTTCTGACATGTTAGAAAACTCCATGGAAATCTTCATTGATGATTTTTCAGTTTATGGGACATCATATGATCAATGTTTACAAAACCTAGAAAAGAGTCTAAGAAGATGTGAAGAAATATACTTGATTTTAAACTGGGAAAAGTGTCACTTTATGGTAAAAGAAGGAATTGTACTGGGACATCTCATTTCCAAAAGAGGTTGATAAAGCAAAGTTGGAAGTAATTGCAAAATTACCTGAACCAACCACTGTCAAAAGGATCAGGAGTTTTTTTTTGGGACATGCATGTTTTTATAGGAGGTTCATAAAAGATTTTTCTAATATTTCAAAACCTCTTTGTTTATTGCTGCAACATGACCATGTGTTTAATTTTAATGAAGACTATAAAAAGGGTTTTAACACCTTGAAGGAAGCACTAGTCACTGCTCCTGTAGTAATAACATTTGATTGGTCCCAACCCTTCGAAATCATGTGTGATGCTAGTGACTGGGCAGTTGGAGTAGTCTTAGGTCAAAAGAAGAATAAAATATTCCACCCTGTTTTTTATGCTAGCAAGACTCCAAAATGAAGCCCAAATCAATTACGCCACTACTGAAAATGAATTATTAGCTGTGGTTTTTACTTTTGAAAAATTCAGATCATACTTGATGGGTACCAAAGTGATTATTCATACTGATCATGCTGCCATCAATTATCTTATTTCCAAAAACGATGCAAAACCTATGCTGATAAGGTGGGTCTTGTTACTACAAGAGTTTGATTTGGAAATCATTGACAAAAAGGGTACGGAAAATCAAGTTGTTGACCACTTGTCAAGATTGGAGAAACAAGACAAACCTGTACCTAGTAGTGACATCAGTGAAGCATTTCCAGATGAAAGGATTTTGGCTTTACAACATTCTGCAAAAACCTTGGTTTGCAGATCTTGTAAATTATTTAGCTTGTGAAGTTATTCCCAAAGAATTCAATAAATACCAGAGAAAGAAACTCATTTTTGATTCCAAGAAGTATTTGTGAGATGATCCATATTTGTTCAAAATTTGTGCAGATCAGATGATAAGAAGATGCATTCCAAAAGAAGAAATGACATTAGTCCTACAACACTGTAATGCAGGACCATGTGGAGGACATTTTGGAGAAAATAGGACAGCAGAAAAAGCACTACAATAAGGGTTGTACTAGCCCACTTGTACAATGATGCTCATAACTTGGCAAAAAGTTGTGAGGAATGTCAAAGGAGTGGAAATATATCTCACAAAGAAATGAAATGCCTTTAAACGGAATTCTAGAAGTAGAATTATTTGATGTTTGGGGTATACACTTTATGGGACCTTTTCCCAGCTCCAATAATTGTGCCTACATATTGGTTCCTGTAGATTATGTATCCAAGTGGGTGGAAGCCATGGCTTTCCATTCCAATGATGCTAGGACTATTGTCAAATTTCTGCATAAGCACATTCTCACTAGATTTGGTACACCTCGTGCCTTAATTAGTGATGAAGGCACTCATCTCATTAACAACTTATTCGAGGAAGTCCTTGACAAATATAACATTCAGCATAGCGTGGCTACTGCTTATCACCCTCAAATTAATGGTTTGGCTGAATTGTCAAATAGGGAGATAAAAGGAAATCTACCAAAAGTAGTCAAACCACACTGAAAGGACTGGGCCTCCAAATTGGATGATGCCTGGTGGGCCTACCAGACTGCTTAAAAAACCCCTATAGGAATGTCCCTTTACAAGTTGGTTTTTGGAAAGGCTTGTCATCTGTCTGTAGAACTAGAACATAAGGCATATTGGGCCATAAAATAACTTAATATGAGTTTGGATGAGGCTGGGAGAAAAAGAACCTTGCAACTCTGTGAACTAGAAGAGCGTAGAAATATTTCCTATGAAAATACCAAGCTGTACAAAGAAAAAACAAAAAAATGGCATGACAGAAAAATTCTTCCTAAAGATTTCACCGAAGGTCAAAAAGTCCTTCTGTTCAATTCAAGATTAAAGTTGTTTCCTGGAAAATTGAATTCAAGATGGACTGGACCCCATAGCATTGCTAAGGTGTATCCCTACGGAATAATTGAATTAATTGATCCGGAGAGGGGTACCAATTTTAAAGTGAATGGACATAGAGTTAAACCATTTCTTGATCCGGCTGAAATCCTACAACAACCTCCCATGGTTGTTGTCCCTAATAATTAAAAAGAAAAAGGAAAGTGTGGAGGTAAATAATTTTCTTCTGTCTTATTTTTATTTTTCTAGTTAAATAATTTTCTTCTATCTGGTTTTATTTTTCTTCAGTTAATTAATTTTCTTCTATCCTTCATTTTAATTTTTGTCTTAAGTTAATTAATTTTTACTTTAAAAAGTTCTTCATCTGTAAGAGTTATTTGCTTAAATTTTAATTGTTATTAGTTTTCTTAATTTCTAGTGGGCCGATAATCTCAAATTAATTTTATTTAATTGTTTTTGGGCCACCTAAATCCATCGGTGGGCTCCTCTTCATTTTCTTTTGGTGCAGGCCCATCTCACGGAAGCCCAATCTGCAAGAGTTGACCCTTCGTTACTCTCTAACGGATAAAAACCGGTGATCAACTAGATGATATCATCACTGTTCTGACAAATTACCATTAGGAACCCGCCTAAAATCCTTCTCATCATCGTCTATTCCTAGCTTAAGTACCAAATCCGGCGAAGTTTGGGGTGGCATAGTACGAAGCCCGAAGAGACATCCTCGTTCCTTCTCCTTTCGGCCTCTAAATCGTACTACTATCGATTGAAAATCAATTACCGGCATCTGGAAACCACTACCATCATCTTTTCGGCATTTAATGATAGTCCTTCTCATCCTTGCTCTCTAAGTTTTTTCCCCTATAACCACTCGAAAATCCCCACTAGTCCCTTCCAATTTCTCTCTTGTTAGAACATATTTTATGTTCTATTTAGAAGTTTTTTAAAGTAATCAACATATAAATGTATTGGGCCTTGTATTGGGTTTGGGCATAGTTGTATACAAGGGAGTATGGGGTATATATAGGAATCATGTATACTAGTTTAGGTTAACCTTTCATTTTGTATCCCTTCCATCTAATACAATGTAGCCGATTACTGTGTTCTTGTTCTCTTAGTGTAGATTTACTTTTCTGTTGAATAATCTACTGATTTCTTCCCTATGATTCCTTGTTCTTCTTAAATCAATACCAATCATGATCTCAATTGGACCTCACAATTGGTATCAGAGCTAAACAGAAAAATCAATTTCTGCACGATCTGAGATCGATTGGTTTTTGATAGAACAGTCATGAAAAATTTCGATTTCTGGATTTATTGTGAAATTGATTGTTATTTGATGTTTAATTGATTCAGAACTTGTTAAAGCACAGTTTTATTGGATTCAAGATCATCATTATCTGAAGATGGAAATCTGAAGTCAAAGCTGGAAAAGTCGTCTCAACAAATAGTTTAGGGTCGTTTGTAATAAATAGTCAAAGTGTGTTTACGTATTTTCTTTATTAGTTTTTATTAATTGTTTTAGTAGTTGGGCCCAAGCCAAGCCAAGCCAAGCCAAGCCAAGCCAAGCCAAGCCCATTAGTCTAATTAGCCTAAGTATAAATTAGTTTTATTTAGTGTTAATTAGGTTGGAGGTTTTATTGTTAATTCGTGGCCGTACAAGAAATATATAGAGAGAGAGCGCCGTGAAAAGATAGAGTTAGAGAGAAAAAGATAGATCGATTTCTTCATCAAGAACACTTGTAACCAGTTGAATCTTTCGATTAATTGTATCACGTTTGCATTATCGTATTGTTTATATGTTTGCTTGATTGAATAGTTAACACTGGGACACACAATTGGTATCAGAGCAAGTTAAAGATTGAATTGGACTTTTATTCGGTTCTGTTTTTCTGTCAAAGATTCAAAATTTATTATTGTGTGATTATTCATTCAAGTTGTTATTATTTGGATTGTATTTGATTAGCATATTATCTTGACCGAGTATTGATTGTTTTTGAGTATCGCATCAATTTCGGTTATCAATTTGATGATTTTTGCTGTTCTGGGTTCGTTCACGAGTCGACACTGCTTCAGAAATCAAATCTCTCTTAGAGTGGTTTTTATTGAAATTAATTGATTACAATCTATTGTAGTTGGTTAATTGATCGTATTGGCAAAGTTTGATAGTTTAATTCGAGTTATCTATTGTTTTCTGGGTTGATTTGTGCTTATCTAGGTCGAAAACTTCAAGAACATATCGGTCGCCCGACATACACTGTCCTTATCGGTCTTTGCTTATTATCGGTCGCCCGGCATACACTGTTATTATCGGTCCTTGCATATTATCGGTCAGCCCTCTCACAAGCTTTTATCGGTCGTAAGGTTTATCGGTCGTCTATCCTATATCGGTCTATACATTATCGGTCGAATATCACTCTATATCGGTTATCTCATCTTACCGGTTGAAGACCTCTACCGGTTCAAGCCAATATCGGTCGAAGTATCATCCAGGTCAAAGCATTCTATTGGTCGATTTCATACCGGTCCATATTCTTTACCGGTCCAACATCTTACCGGTCGACATCATACCGGTCCAAGCTAATACCGGTCGAAGCAACATCCCGGTCGAGCAAGGTACCAGTCAAGCTAGTCCCCGGTCCATCTCACTTTGCGTCACCCACGGCTCGCGCAAACTTCACTTTGCGCGATCCACCTTTCGCGCAAACCTCTGTTTGCGCCACCCACGTGTCACGTAAACCTCTTCTTTGCGCAACCCACTTCACCCACAAAACCTACTTTGCGCCTTCCACTGCTCGTGAAAATCTCAACTTTGCGCCAACCGTGTCTAGCGCAAATCTTTACTTTGCGCGACCAACTTCTCGCGCAAACCGTCCTTTGCGCCTCTGTCCTCGACATATATATGATTTTTGCATTAGATTTAACTGTGTTTAATCTATTTGTGCTTTATACTGTGTGAGAGACTGCATTTAATTATTTTTGGAAATTTATTTTTCTGAAAAGTTTTGAGTATAGTTTTTATCTGATACTTGTTTCTAACGATCTCATCCAGTTGATTGTTTTCAATATCAGATAAGTTTGATTACTAATAATACCAGTAAGCTTGTCATCTCAGGAAGCTCTTGCTATCGGAACAGATGTGAAGCCATCAGTACTCTTCAAGGGGGAGTACGAACAATGGAAGGACAAATTCTTGGATTTCATCGATCGAAATGATCTAGGAGATTACATCAGAAAATCTCTAAAAGAAAGAATCATGACACCTCCAACCAAGGTTCTCACTGTAGCTGGAGAAAATGGTGAAGAAGAAGAGACAGAGTATAAATTACCGATTGGTGAATATTCGGAAGATCAACTGAAGAGACACAAGGGTGACAAGCTGGCAAGATAATTTATTCTCCAAGGCATACCGAATGAAATATATGTCAAGATTGATAGCTACAATGATACCGGCAAGCAAATGTGGGATCAGTTGGAGAAGATGATGATCGGATCTAAAGTCGGCAACCAACTCAAAGTTTCCAACTGCTTGAATAATTATGAAGAATTCAAAGCCAAAGTTGGAGAATCACTCGAAGCCACTTATGACAGATTTGTCACATTGCTGAACGAGCTCAACAAGAACAAGATCAACAAATCTCAAGTTGAGCTGAATGTGAAATTTCTCAGCAACCTTCAGCCCGAGTGGAAGAGATTCACTAGACAGATGAGGTAGTTGAAAGATTTGAACGACATTCCACTTCATGAAGTTTATGAAATTCTCAAACAGAATGAGGAAGAGGTGGATGAAATCAAGGCTGAGATGAAGAAGGATGACAAAGAAGTTGCTGATCCAGTTGCTCTTATGGTCAAGAAGAAGTCTAAGAAGAAGAAGGTGATAGCATCTGAATCAGATGAGGCTGATAGTGAGGCAAAGTCTGACTCTGACAATTATGAACAACTGAAGGAAGCCATGTTAATGTTAACCAAGGCTTTCCAAAAGAAGTTCTATAAAAAGCCAAACTCCAACAGTCAGAGGTACTCGTCTGGTCCGAATAACTACAAGCATAAGGAGAAAGTTGAAGAAAAGAGATCAGAAGAAAAGAAGAAGGATGGAGCCGAAGAGTCCAAGAAGGAAGAACCGATAAAGTGCTACAACTGTGGCAGACTCGGTCATTTTGCCAAGGATTGCCGCAAACCAAAAGTCCGAAACTCCGACTATTACAAGAATAAGATGCTTCTAGACAAGCAACAAGAGGCTGGAAAAGCATTAATGGACGAGGATGAATACTGGCTCGACCATTCGGATCAAGAATCTGAAGAAGGAGAGAAGGACGAGACAGCACACCTGTGCTTGATGGGGAAGAAGCAGTCAGAAGCTGAAGCTGATTCTGATGACGGAGATACTGATGAGGTATGTGACTTAACTGAATCTGATTTTCTGAAACAAATGCATGCCATGATGTCTAAACTCCAAGAATTAGAGTCTAAACTGAAGCGTGAGAAAGGTGTCATAAATGAGAAAAATCAATCTATACATAAACTTAGTAATGATATTGCTGAGAAAAATGTATTAATTGAAACTTTGCACAAAAATATAGACACTAGCGCTAAAGAAAAGACTATAATTCATAAAGAGTTATCTGAAACTGTTTCTAAATATAGAGAATGTGAATTTAAGTCTATAGAGCTTTCTAAAAAGCACTTTTCTACTTCAAAAGAAAAGAAATCTTTAATAGACAAGATAAATGCTTTGGAAGAGAAATTATATACTTTAGGTCATACTGAACACACTATTCATTTCAACAAACCTAAAGAGAAACCTGATACTTGGGGACTTGGTTACAAGAACCCACATCATCTCAAAAAAGGTATATCTGAAGTGCCTGCACTTTATGACTTTGGGTTTATGTTATTGGCTCCTCAACATCAGGAACTCAAACCCTTTTGGACTAGTCTGTCTGAAAAAGATAAAGCCAAGGAATATGATAAAAGAAAGAACACAGCTAAAGTTCAACTTCCATTTCTCTATGAGAAGTTGAATAACAGTTATAGTTCTGATAAATCAAAATTTCTTTCAAATGATTATTTTGAGAGTTATTCTGTAAAAGAATTGGAGGCTAAACCCATCGAAGGTAAGCTTTACGTCCCTCCTCTAGTTTTGGAAAGTAAAATTTCTGAACTCGAGAATACTCTTACAGAAGAAAGAATTTTGATGGAATTAGCACAAACTGTATTTTCCACAGTGTTAAAAAATACGGATTTTTCTAATTTCTCCAAGGCTTTAAATTCTGATGACAGGTCTGGTTCACTTGATAATGAGCTTAAGTTCTTAAACTCTGATGGTGTTGTAAATGATTGTGTTGCTCAATTTGATTTTACGTCTAAACTTCCTGATTATTCATCTTGTGTTGTTAATTCTTTTGGATTACCCAGTGTGTTTGAAAAAGGTGAAACATCAACGAAAGTTGACAAATCAGTCTCTGTGAAATCTAAGAATGCGAAAGGTAAGAAAAGAAAATCTCAGCATTCACTTAAACCGATCACCAGGGGTAAGCCAAAGAAGAAGCATTCTTTTACTTCTCATCATTCTAACTCTAAAGTTTCAAATGTTTCAGATATGAGAAAGCAAAGGGTTGGAGTTAAGACTGCATGGATACCGAAACAAAAGATAGACGAGAAAGCTAAATCTAGTTCTAGTTTTAATAAAAAGACTTCTAGTAAAGATGAATTGATTGTGAATGTTGCTACTTTTAAATCTAATCTTGTTGATTCTCGCAAGAAATACTCTATAAAGCAATTATTTCAGTTAGCACCATCTAATAAAAAGTTTTTAAATTGTGGTGAATGTGATTATGCTTCTCGTAAATATTCTGATGTTTGGTATGGTTCATATAATGTTTCATCTTATCGTTATCATTCGTCTTATCATGCTTATGGTTTTCAAAGACAAAGCGGGCCCAAATTTAAATGGGTACCAAAATCAAGTACTAACAGTGGTGGTCCCATTTATAAATGGGTACCTAAACCTCTTCTTTCCTTATTTGTTTTGTGCAGACCCGTCATATGTGGTACTTGGATATGACCGGGCAGAAGAGTATGTTGTCTAATTATACGGACAACTACTGCGGCACAGTTCGTTTTGGGAATGATCAGTTTTCACCAATTCTGGGATATGGTGATGTTGTACACGAAAATCTCACGATTAAGAAGGTGAGCTACGTTGAAGGCTTAGGACACAACCTATTCAGCATTGGCAAGTTCTACGACAAAGATTTAGAGGTTAATTTCAAGGCCAAGACATGTTCGGTACGCACTGAAGATGGGAAAGAACTCTTGGTCGGCTCTCGCAAGTCAAGCCTCTACACCATCAACTTATCAAAGGTCCAGACTGGCAATCAGGTATGTCTACTATCAAAGGCCTCAATGCAACAAAGCTGGTTATGGCATCGACGGCTCTCTCACCTCAACCTTCGGTACATCAACAAGCTGGTCAGTGGAAAGCTAGTGAAAGGACTTCCAGAGCTGAAATATGAAAGAGAACACTTGTGTAAAGCATGTGAAAAAGGAAAGATGAAGAGAGCTCCACACAAACCAAAGCCTGAACCAAGTACCAACTCTCCATTAGAGTTGTTACATATGGATTTATATGGTCCCATGAGAACGCAAAGCTTAGGAGGAAAGAAGTATGTATTAGTTATCGTGGACGACTATACGCGATATACTTGGGTCAAGTTCCTACGATCTAAAGATGAGACGCCCGAAGTTCTCATTACCTTTCTGAAAACGACCCAAGTCAATCTGCAGAAACAAGTCAAGATTCTCCGAACTGACAACGACACAGAGTTCAAGAACAAGATAGTTGAAGAATATCTCGAATCGATTGGGATATCACATCAATACTCTGCTGCTCGCACGCCTCAACAGAACGGAGTCGTTGAAAGGCGAAATCGTACACTTGTCGAGGCCGCTCGAACAATGCTCAGCCAATCTAAATTACCTCCATTTTTGTGGGCTGAAGCTGTATCGACTTCGTGTCACACTCAGAATCGATCCATGATACACCGCAGATTTTAGAAGACTCCGTATGTGTTAATCAACAACCAGACACCTACAATCAAATATTTTCATATATTTGGATGTAAGTGTTATGTTCTAAACGACAGAGAGAATCTGAACAAGTTCAGTGCTAAGGCGGATGAAGGCATCTTCGTTGGTTATTCCTCTACATCTTCTGTATATCGTGTTTATTTGAAGAAGTCGAAGACCGTGATCGAGAGCGTCAATGTTACATTCGATGAGGAAATGGCTTCTGAACACGTCAGTTCAGAACCCGTAATCACAGGAGTACTAGCTTCTGGACCTACCAGTCCAGGACCTGCACTTTAAAAGAACAAATCAGATGGCACTTCATCGTCTACTTCTAAATTATCTGATTTGGATTTATTATTTGAACTGTTCTATGATGAATTTCTTGTATCTCGTGTGCCTAAATCTGTTGTGGTTGACAGGATGGAAGACTCGATGACTACTCATCTAACCACTTCCGATATCTCCACTGAATCCAACTCCCCGATTCGGCAAGAAGTTCTAGTTCAAATGCCTACTCCGATAGTTGAAGTTGTGACCAACACTAACAAGACAGAAGTAGCTGACTTAGTAGGAAGTACTGTAAGGACTGATCAACAGATTAATCAAGTTGTACCTACTGCAACTTCTGCAACTACTACTTCAACTGAAACCCCCACTCAGTCTGAACCATCTGATGGAGATAACAGTGGATTCCTAGATGCTGACAATGATCAATCTACATCTAATCCACTCCCTCATGAACATAAGTGGACCAAAGAGCACCCGATACATCAAATCATTGGAGATCCTTCAAAACCGGTGCAAACTAGGTCTGCAACATCAAATCTATGTATGTATGAATCCTTTCTGAGCAAGATCGAGCCCACTCGCGTATATGAGGCCCTTGTCGATTCAGATTGGGTAACTACGATGCAAGATGAGCTGAATTAGTTTGAAGCACTAAAAATCTGGAGACTTGTACCCAAACCTCAAGGTAAGACCAACATTGGTACGAAATGGGTGTTTAAAAACAAGAAAGATAAAGATGGTACCGTTATCAGAAATAAAGTACGACTTGTTGCCAAGGGATATAGGCAAGAGGAAGGAATTGACTACGATGAGACATATGCTCCAGTGGCGCGTATAGAGACAATTCAGATGTTCTTAGCCTACGCAGCCCACAAGAACTTCACCATCTATCAAATAGACGTGAAGACAACTTTTCTGAATGGAGTACTCAAGGAAGAAGTCTACGTCTCACAGCCAGAAAGGTTCGTAAATCCAGATAATCCGAACCACGTCTACATCTTGGATAAAGCTCTTTATGGACTGAAACAAGCTCCTCGCGCTTGGTATGATATTCTATCTTAGTTCTTGGTCAAGTCAGGTTTTTCAAAAGGTACGATTGATACCACTCTTTTCATTAAAAAGGATAAAGGCGATATCATTCTTATTCAAATATATGTGGATGGCATTATTTTTGGTTCTACAAATCCTAAGTACTGTAAGAACTTTGCAAACCTCATGGTGTCACGTTTTAAGATGAGTATGATGGGAGAGATGAATTTGTTTCTCAGATTGCAAGTCAAACAATTTTCAACGGGGATTTTTATCAATCAATCTAAATACATTCCGGATATTCTTCGGAAGTTCAAAATGGAAAATTGTAAACCGATTGGTACCCCGATGGCACCTGGTACTAAGATTGGCACCGATCCTTCGGGAAAGGCTGTTGATGTTAGGACTTATAGAGGGATGATAGGTTCTTTAATGTATCTTACTTCCAGTAGGCCGGATATAATGTTTTCTACATGCTTATGTGCTAGATATCAGGCCAATCCTAAAGAATCCCATTTGTCTGCTGTAAAGCGGATTTTCAGGTATCTGAAGGGGACTATAGATCTTGGTATGTGTTATCCTAAAGATACTAGCTTTGAACTAACAGCTTATTCAGACGCAGATCATGCTGGTTGCATGTTGGACAGGAAGAGCACCTCGGGTCATATCCAATTCCTTGGAGATAAACTCGTCAGTTGGGCTTCGAAGAAGCAATTATGTGTCTCCACATCAACGGCCGAAGCAGAATATGTAGCTGCTGCTAGCTGCTGTTCTTAAGTCTTGTGGATGAGAACTCAACTGCGAGATTATGGATTTCATTTAAATAGAATTCCGATCTATTGTGACTTGAAGAGCGCTATTGAATATACAGCTAATCCTGTTTAACATACTAAGACTAAACACATAGATGTCAGGTATCACTTTATAAAAGATAATGTGGAGAAGGGAACAATTGAACTTTACTTTGTAAAAACTGATTTTCTTGTTCACCAAACCTTTAGATGAAAAGAGATTCAATTTTCTTGTCTCTAGGCTTGGTATGCTGAATCTTAAGACCTAATCGGTGGTTACCTATTAAAGTTACCTATTGTATCTTTTCATCATTTCTTTATCATTATTTCCGCAAGATATCTATTCTTTAATAGTTTGTTCATGATCTCAGTGGGAGTGTGAGAATTACTTTATTGATGATCAATGTTATTTTGAGGGGGAGCATTTTTTTAAATGCATTGTGTTTACTGATAACTTGTTAGTGATGCATGATTTTAGGGGGAGCGTAAAAGTCAAAGGAGTAAAGGCGATGACTTCTGATTATTTCTGATTAGAACTCGTACATTAATTGTTTTACTGCTTTATGTCATTTTAATTTCAGTGAATAAAGTTACTTTGACTAGACCTTTAGACTTTTACAGATTGAGAGATGCTTACAAGATCATATTTTTATGACTTTAAGCTTGACTTCATGAGATGGTAGATTGCAATTAAAAGGTATAATTCTTTACCTTCATCTCATTTATGGTTGAAAGAAGGACAACTTTCAATCATACGAAAACATGTTCTTAAATGTTCAAACCACTTCCCGATTCTCAAACAGATTTCTTGAATTGGAAGTGTGATTTTAAATGTTTTCTGCTTCATCTATGCACTTTAACTGCTAAGGTTAAACCATCTGAGCATCATATGCTTTATAGGAAAACATGGGATCAGTGTGCTAGGACTTAACTGAACTTATATGGACTCACATTAACCAGTGTCTCCTACCCAAGAAGTTAATCCTTTAGTGATTTAATGTGAGGAGTTCAACAAGAAATGAGTGTGGGATGTGTGATGAGAGAAATTGTAAAAGAGAGTTTGGTTAGCTGTGAGTTTAAAGATTAAAAGAAAGAGGGTGAGAGATCAGAGTAAAAGAATATCAAACTCTACACCAACTACTTTCTGAGTCGGGCAGCCACATTTCTAATGCTTCACATCTCTTTGGTGAACATTATTGAAACAGGCAACTAGCCCATGCCAACTCTTGCTATAACCCCACCAGCCACTCGTTTCTTTCTTAACAAAGAAATGTTTTATTTTCTTTGGGGACGCAGCATATCTGCTATCTAGTCTTCAATAGAAAGATTTAGATATTGAAAAAGAAGGACAGTTGCCCCACCTTCGCACCTCTTTCATGCACATTGAGTCCGTGTAATATCTGTTGCTGTCTCAACAGTTTACACAATTTGAGCCTGATATAGCTAAGTAGCTTCAATCATTTCTACACTTTCACGAACACACAAGGAATGAGTTTTCTTGTCATAACGTTCATAGAAATTGCCTTTGTGGTGTTTCGATGATTGAATGGAAGCCCTGGGGGAGTGAACATCATAAAAGCTAGTTTATAATGTGTATTCGTTACACACAGTGACTTCATGTTACTGACAGGAAATTCTAACTGATTCATTTGTTGATTCAGGTGTTACACTTCATTTTCTACTTTATCTAGATTTGCAAAGATCTGGATGAACATCTTAATGAATTGACGGATACTCAGTGGTTCTGTTTGCAAGATCAGTGGTGAAAGACATTTCTTAAAGACAAGTTTTGATGAACTCTTTGCTCTTTTCATCAAAAAGGGGGAGAAGCGGTCTACAAAGAAATGGGGAGATCACAAGTTTTTGAAAGATTGAAAGAATTTCTGAAGATATGTTGATTTGAAGAAATTTTCTTGAAGATGATTTGCTGAAGCATTCCGAGCTAAAACTGGAGATAAATTCTTTCGAAGAGATTTTATTTTAATCGATTGGGGAGATTGTTACATTTTGAAGAAAAGAGGGAGATTTCATCTTCTGAGCTTAAAGAGAAGGATTGAATTGCTAAATCATTTTAGTAATGATCTTGATCCAAATTGGGAGATTGTTAAAGCACAGTTTTATTGGATTCAAGATCATAATTATCTGAAGATGGAAATCTGAAGTCAAAGTTGGAAAAGTCGTCTCAACAAATAGTCTTGGGTCGTTTGTAATAAATAGTCAAAGTGTGTTTACGTATTTTCTTTATTAGTTTTTATTAATTGTTTTAGTAGTTGGGCCCAAGCCAAGCCAAGCCAAGCCAAGCCCATTAGTCTAATTAGCATAAGTATAAATTAGTTTTATTTAGTGTTAATTAGGTTGGAGGTTTTATTGTTAATTCGTGGCCGTACATGAAATATATATAGAGAGAGCGCCGTGAAAAGATAAAGTTAGAGAGAAAAAGATAGATCGATTTCTTCATCAAGAACACTTGTAACCAGTTGAATCTTTCGATTAATTGTATCAGGTTTGCATTATCGTATTGTTTATATGTTTGGTTGATTGAATAGTCAACACTGGGACACACAGAACTTATTGTAGATCATTATTGAATCATTTGCTACCATCAATTTCTTTCTAGAAAATCGAATCGATCGATTTTGAGTTCATTATGTTCAAAAATTTTATTTCACTATGGTTGAATCGATTTAAACTTTAGAGTCAAATTCATATAATATGATCAACTACAAATATGCTCAATAGCAGTTTTCGAACCTTTGTTCAAAAGCTTAACTCAAATATCGAAGTTTTGAAGAGTTTGTTGAAAAAGTTGTAAAAATTGTTCCAGATATACAGGAATCGCAAGATCTAGATGAAGAACTCACAGAATTAGAAGGATTCTCAGAAATGAAGATGTTTTGAAAGATTTCGCAGAATGAACATTGGACACAACAAAATTACAAGGGAGGAATTCGCAAGTAGTCATTTGCGAAAGTTGAAGGATTCGCAGACTACTGTGCTATATGTTGTGTGCGAATTCTAAGGATTCGCAGGCCACTAGTTACGAATTGTCAAAGTTATCACAGGTGATATGTATGCAAAAAGTGGCTTCCATTCTTGAAAAATGTTCTAAGTATAGATTTCGCAGGTAAGAGAGTTGCGAAAGTTATGAATTCGCAGGAGAGTGTTTAGCGAATTCTGAGGATTCGTGAAGAAGAGATATGCGAAATGCGAGGATTCGCAGACATGAGGCTTGCGAAAGTTAGGAATTCTCAATACAAGCCTCTGCGAATTGTGGTTCAGGCTTATGCCATCTTGCGAAATATGCTTCATTGTCTATAGGGATCTGCAAATTTTGATGGTTTGCGAAAGTTGGTGATTATTTTGAGAATTCTGACTATTCTGAACCCTATATCTTACAAGTTTGCCCTGTTCATGAGCTTTATACGCGGAATGCATATGTGACATCACTCCTATCATATGTTGGTCACATATCATTAGCAACTGATCTATTCTTACTCGAGTGCTTATGCCTGTCAAGATTTTCAGATTCTGCATTTTCAGATTTGGTTTCTGCTTGGATTGAGTTAGCTGTCTGACAATCTGCAATCATCGGTCTAGAAAGCTTCTTTTGTGGTTAGGCCGTTGAGAGCACTTTATCATTCTTCTGACTTGATCACTCAGTAGTGTGAGCGAATGTAATCATTGTTCTGCTATTTGAGTTGTAATTCAGAATCCTGAGTGCCTATAATCATCCAGTTGATTCGTGAAGAAAGGAGTTCTGGATTTGATTATTCAGTATTCTGGAAAGAAGTCAGTATGAGTATCTTCTATCAGTTGTTGAACAATTTCTTGCCTTCTAACCCTTGCCTTATAGTGTTGCTACCGGATGCTACCGCCCGTATGCTTATAAGATGAAGTTCTTAAGTTGAATTCTAATTTCAACTCATGGTTCAGAGATAGATCAGATGTTATACACTGAAGATGCACTTGGATGTCACTCCATAATCCACACATATCATTCTTGTGGGCGTTAAGGAATGTGTTGGATTTACTAGAGATAAAAGTTGTCTTTATGTGCACTCAGTCGAGGTTACTGTTTACATCAGATCTGATATTTCAGTTGAAACTCCAAGGATAATAGCTACATTCTAGGGGGAGCAAGAGGAGCTTTGAAGTTTATGCAATGCTAAGTTTTAAAAAGAAATCAAGGGGGAGAAGAGTTGAAGCTGTAGCTGATTAGAGAATGATTACTTTACAAAACTTAGGGGAAGAATGTTAGAACATATTTTATGTTCTATTTAGAAGTTTTTTAAAGTAATCAACATATAAATGTATTGGGCCTTGTATTGGGTTTGGGCTTAGTTGTATACAAGGGAGTATGGGGTATATATAGGAATCATGTATACTAGTTTAGGTTAACCTTTCATTTTGTATCCCTTCCATCTAATACAATGTAGCCGTTTACTGTGTTCTTGTTCTCTTAGTGTAGATTTACTTTTCTGTTGAATAATCTACTGATTTCTTCCCTATGATTCCTTGTTCTTCTTAAATCAATACCAATCATGATCTCAATTGGACCTCAAAATTGTGTGACTAACCATCTACTGAAAGACATCGCAAACCATCTACTATTTTCATTCATTTTCCATGGCGATCATTAAAGCAAGACCACGAAGAAGGGACTTAGCCTCTGATTCTCCACAACCAAACCCTGACACTATGAGAGACAAACCACCAATAATGGCTACCCCGATTAGCCAAGTTTCATTTATGGAACCACAGAAGAAAGCCACTCGAAGTCAAGTACGATCAAAGAAGAAGTCGAAGATCACGGAGGAAGGTCCTGTTTCGAACACTGAAGAACCCAATACTCCTTCTATTGATACAGCGGACAAGTCTAAAGAAGCACGAAAGGGGGAAACTTCAAATTCCCTTGACACATTGGCTATAGCTGCAGAAACTATTACCCCACCATCGCCACCAAGAGAAGCACGTCCAGAGGAGCATCAATCCGATCCACCCACTCGCATCCATGAAAAGACGGGTATGGCATCCTCTCTCCCCTTAACAGTGAACCGTGTTTCCACTTTCCCCTCTGAACCCCAATCCATGGTTGGAGCACTTTTGCAACAATCATTGGATGAGGCCTTGGATGCCACTACAGAAATTTTAGGTCTTCCTAAAACCACCCATGAATCTTTTAAAACCACTACCACTGCTGAAACTATGATCCCTGTTGAACCACCTTTGAAGACCAACCCTATACTCCAACCACTTCTCATACCTCCTCTAAGACAAGCCCTTCTAAATGCTGCCCCTAGTCCCCCTTCCATAAACCCATCTTTGGAAACCAATATTCCTCTAACAGCACCCAACATTAGTGTCCAGAGTGAAGAGCCTCAATCTGATATCCCCTCTATTGACCACTCTCTGAAAGCTCAACCCTATAATGTGGAAGCAACCAATCTTGACCAAACAACTAGGGAATCTGATATCCTGTCTCTTGCACCCTCTATGCAATTACCCGATGAAACCACATACATCAACCCCATAGATGTAGAGGTTGAGATAAACGAAACACACACTGGTGGGGATGCCTTTGAACCACAATTGGAAAACCCACCAACTTCTGTGGAGGATGTTCCTCCTAATTTTGATGTGCAGGAGAACGAGGTAATACAAGAGGAGATTCCCATCTCCCATTTGGCGAAAGACATGTCCAAGAAAAAGAAGGCCTCAAAGGAAAAGAAAGAAAGGGAGAGGGGAGATAAGAAGAAGAAGAAAAGAAAAAGGTAGACTGGGATTCTGGAAAAACATATAGACGAAGAGACTCCCACTCCTAAAAGAGTCACAAGGCAAGAATCCTGGAAGGGTCCATCAGACAACCGAGGCCATTCAGTCTTGTAGCACTCCTCCAGATAGTGTTGCAGCTAAAAAGAGTAAGCCAATCTCTCCCTCTGCAAATCTTTTTCATCTGCTCAGTTCCCCATTGGCCCTCAATAAATATGTTGGTTTCTCTGAGAAAGTTGGACACACTCCTAACGGTTTTTCCCGACAAATTATCCTAGCTAACCCCCAGATTAAAAAGTGATAGATGCCATGGGGTGGGATAAGTTGTGTGCAGTCCATGAGGAGTACAATCTGGACTGGGTAAGGGAATTTTACACTGAAGTTGCTGCTAAAACTAAGATAGAACTCAAAGTAAGGCAAACCACCATTTCCTATTCCCCAAAAATCATCAATGAGCTGTTAGGGCTTACACCACCAACACATTTTGAGTTTGATTGGCTACAGGTTGGTACCACGGAAGAGGAGTTAGAAGAAATTTTGGCTAGGTTGGCACATGAGGGATCTTCATGGTCAATAAAGGGTAGGTGTAGAACTCTAAAGACCTATTTTATGAAAGATGAGGCCAATGTTTGGTTCTACTTCCTTAGACACACCCTTCACCCTACAAGCCATGACACCAACCTGTGTATGGAGAGAGTATACCTGTTGTATTTCATCCTCGAGTGTAAGCCATTTGATGTGAGGAGATTGATATGTGCATCCTTGAAAGAAAGTGTAGATAAGGCCAATGGCCTGCAACCTTACCCAACCATTATCCATCAACTGATGGAGAAATCCAAGGTTGTGAGATTGACCACTGAAACATTTGCTAGAGAGAGGACTGGCATTGATAAACAAACCTTCCAAAGGTTAATGAGGTATAGTGACAACCATGCCAATGATCCTATGGTTGTAGACCTAGTCCTCTCTACTATAGAAGCTGTGAAAGATGAGCTTCTGCAAGACATGAGAAAGCAGAAAAAGAAGACCAAAAAGTTGGGGAAGAAGATCAAGGCACTCTGCATTGAGGTTGAAGCCATAAAGAAAGATAGGTTGCAGTGGGTGGCATACAAACAACAAAAGGAGCAGATTAAGCAAGCTTGGGAGCAAGGCAAGTCTAAGCAACCAATAAAGCTGACACCACCTCCAACCTCTGTCTTACAGCATCATGCATCTCCTACTCAATCTGAGTAGAACAGGTTCTGCCATTTCTCCTTATCTCTTTATTTTGTTTATTTTGTTTGTTTTAATTTTGTGTCTTGAGTTAGTTCAGTTGTTTGTCTATGCTTTCTGTTAAGTCTTTGTTCTATAGTTAGATTGAGTCAGTTTGCAATCTTTGTTTTAAATCCATGGTTAGTCATCTAAAGTCTAAATTGTTTGGATAATTTACCGTTTTAACTTTAGTAAAGTAGATTTATAGATAAGAAAATGGACAGTAATGTCCCATTCTCATCTTTGCTTTTTTGTTTATGTCTTGAGTGTTGGGAACTGATTTTCTGAATAGTCTGTCTTTTAACCATGTGTGCATCAAAAATATAATAACTATTAAGGTTATTGTTGGATTTATTGACTTGATGCCATAGCCACAGTAATCCACAGTTCACCTATCTTGGTTTTTCTTTGAGCTTCTAGAACTAGTCAACCATTTTTGCTACATTCTACTAGATTCATTGGGCCCTCATTTCATTTAGCCCATTTGTGCCACTCTAAGTTTGGGGTGGGGTGTCCTAAAGTCCACAAACATACTGCCACACACTAGAATTATATGCACAAAGACCAAAAGAAAATCCAGGAACATAGTTACATGTCTTGTGTACAAAAGAGTGCTAAAATGCACCAAAATGTTTGAAAAGGACCAAAGAGTCCCATAATACCTCAACATGAGATACATAGCAGAATAATTGTGCTATGGAGAGAAAAAAAGAGAGAGATGAGGTATAAGGCAGTGCATTGAAAAGAAAAAAAAGCCAAATGCGAAAACGCCAGTTTTAAAGTCCCATGGTGAGTCTATGTAGATCCCAGATTAAACCGCAATTCATGATCAAATAATGATAACAATATGAGATTGGAAGACAATACCTTTTATTCACATTGAAAACGAAGAACACGAACAAAACCTAGAGAGAGAAAGTGTTTCTCTCTCTAGAACACGCACTCTCTCAATATCGGCTACATTGTGAATGAATGACTTAACCCTAAAACCCTAAACACATAAACTATTTATACCTCCCCTATCTCACTTGTTTTAACCTAAAGCCTAAGCCTAATTACAATTTAAAGCTCATTTACAATTAAAGGCCAAATACAAATATTAATTGTAAACCCTTTTACAAAACTTTATAACTTAGACAATTTATGTCCTAACAATCTCCCCCTAGAGTTTTGTAAAGGAATCATCGTCTTTGAAGCACTAGCTCTTCTCCCCCTTGATTTCTTTGAAAAACTTTAGTGTTGTGCATCTTCAAGATAACTCAGGCTCCCCCTTGAATGAAGCTCTTATCCTTCAAAGTTTCAACTTTAAATACCAGATTCGATGCGTGCAATAATCTCGACTGAGTGCACTAAAGACAACTTTTATCTCTAGAAACACAACACATTCGTTACGCCCACAGGAAAGAAATGTGTGAGTTTTGAGCGACAACCATAGTGCATCTTCAGTTTATAACAACGAATATGTCTTTGAAGCGTGAGTTGAATAGGAGTTCATCTTAAGAACTTGTACTGATCAGCTCGTAGTGGAAGCATCGTGTAGCAAACACTACTAGGCAAGGGTTAGAAGAACCAATCAACAACTGTTCAACAATTGAAGAAGGATGCTCATTTCCAAACTACTTTCCAAAATACTATATGAGTAAACTCGGACCTCCAATCTTCACAAATCAACCGGATGATTATAGGCACTCAAAAGTCTGGATCACAACCAAAGCACTAGAACAATGATTGCATGCACTCACAATTCTGATTGATCAGGAAAACTCTAGAATGATGATTGCAGATACTCAAACTGCTAATCCAATCCAATTGAAGACTGAATCCAAACACACAATGTCTGAAAATCTTGATAACCATGAGCTCTGTGAGTCTGAGTCAGTTGTGTAGAAATATGTGACAGTCTGAAAGTTGGAATGATGCCAGATATGCGTTCAGCGAAAACCTCGTGAACAGATTGTTGAAAAAGTAAGCTGGATCACTCCGATAAGCAACCGTCGAGAAAAAAAAACCGAATGAGAAAATTCCGGAACAGATACAAAATATTATTTGAAGAATCTGTATCATGGATCACGCGGTCAAAACGCAAACATAAAATCCGAAATATAAACGAATCAATAGTCGGTTCTCGATAATTGCAAGAGTAAAATCCGGTATCAATCTCCAAAAAAAATTCATTCCAATTAAGCCCAAAAATTCGGTTGATATGACCCAATAATCAAAAAATTCATTAAGCCCGGATGATAATGTCTATCGATATACCCGACTTAATAATAGAAACCCGGATCATGTTTTAATTTCCCGGATAACAAGGGATGTGACTCCCGGTTGCAATCAAGTCCCGGACCCAAGAGCTTTGACTCTCGGATCAAACAAAATCAGCACTCCCGGATGAAAATTAAATCAATCAGCCGCGATCACCTTTTTGTTCCACCGTCCCATTAATCTGCCGCTATTCACATTTTGCTATCACCGATCATCAAGAATATTTGAATTAAACTAACAGCCACCGACCGAGATAAAGAATCACAGCAGTCGGGAAAAAAAACTCAGATGATGAGTTTTAAGACTACCGCCGGTTCAAACAGTCTTTATTACTCCACCACCAACCCATGATGAATTTGGCATACAATCACATTTAATATCATAGCTCTCGGATTAGATGCAAACAACAACCACCATTCAATTATAAAAACATATAGCCGGTGCCATTCTCACTTTTGCTGCACCTATAGACTAGCTTATATTTTAGCCCTTTCAAAAACATAATTTTGGGGTAGGAACTTAGCTTATGAAGAGCTATAGAATTCAAGTCTCAAGAAGGACACCGACACCTCTCTCTAAAGATTGAAAATAGTGCATGCATTGGTTGTTTGGCTAACAAATTCAAAATATATTTTTTTTAAGAATTTGAGTCTTTATTTTTGTAAATTTTAGTTGTTTGGGGACAAACAACAGTTTAAGTTTAGGGTTGTGATAGGTGTTAACTTGTTACCCCTATTTCATCACTTTTAGTGTCTTTTTCGTTTGTTTTATTTTCCCAAAGTAACCTTTGAGTCTTGTTTTATTGTCATTTTAGCGTTTTTAGTTTACTTATAAGCTACGTGTGTTTTGTCATGTATTGGAGCTGAATTGAGCCGTTATTGGACTTAAAACAGATTGATGGCCAAAACCAACTACAACAGATGTTATAGGAGTGTTGTAGGAGTGCTAGAGGATCAAACCGGGCCTTTTTGTTGATATCTTTGGGCCAAGCCCGGTGGCTTATTAGTGAAGACGCATCGATCCAGGCTGGAGTTTTTGAAGTACATCAGGGCTGACATCATCAAGGATTGCATCATCATCCTAGTTGCTTGTTGTTTATGTCTTTTGTTGGTATAAATATGTATGCTTGGTTGATCAAAACATGATCTCTCATCTGATATCCCATATCACATTATCTCATTTAGTTCTTGTGTTTAGTGTTTGTTTTGTGGAAGCCCGGGATACTTAAGCTTTTGGTCATTAATTTCAAGTCTTTGTTTGTATTAAGTTTGTTACAAGATTCAATTTTCTGTTTTTAATTCTCAATCGCAAGTATTGATACAAGTTTGTTGTTCGAACGTCATCTTCCTTATAATTCCATGTTTCAAGTTTACATCCTTTGTTTCTTAAATATTATAATCATTTTGTGAACCGATCTAAAATTCCATTCGGTGGTAAATCTCAACGTTTTAAAAAAAAATCATTCTCATTGCAAGCAAGTGTTCTTAAGTATAACATAATTTGTGGGACAAGTTTTATAACTTGGCACTCAAGTTATCAAGTACAAGTCACTTTTCACATCACATTCTCCCTTGTTTTCCTAAGAATTGCCAACCTTCTAGTCTACTTCATCACTTTCCTTTCTTAGCAAGTTTTATTTATTGTTATTTATTTTTCTGTTATTTACTTTTCTGCAAGTTTACTTTACAGCCATTTACTTTACAGCCATTTACTTTTCAGTAATTTACTTTCTGCAACTTAGGGGGCGTTTGGTTCGCATAATGCTTTTGGATGGAATGGAATCTGTCAAAGGAATTTGACTTTGATGGAATTGGAATGGAATGTTGTCAGGTTTGACCACCTGTTTGGTTGACAGAATTGGAATGGAATCTGTTAAATGAATTGGAATTTTTCTGTTTGGTTCACAGATTGTAGCTCCGGAATTGGAATGGAATTTTGGTAAATGACCAAAATATCCTTTTTGATTATTTTAATTTTTTAAACAAAAATTACTTTAATAAAATAGTCATTAAATAGTTTAATTTTTAACAAAAATTGTTTTTATTATTTTAGCACATGAATGATGCCGAGAGAGTGAGGAGAGAGAGGGAGAGGGAGAGAGAGAGGAGAGGAGAGAGAGGAGGAGAGAGCAGAGAGAGAGGAGAGAGTGGAGGAGAGATAGAGGATAGAGGGAGAGAGAGGAGAGAGTGAAGGAGAGAGAGATAGAGAGAGGAGAGAGAGGAGAGAGTGGAGGAGAGAGAGAGGATAGAGTGGAGGAGATAGAAAGAGAGAGGAGAGAGAAAGAGAGAGGAGAGAGAGGAGATATAAAGAGAGAGGAGAGAGAGGGAGAGGGAGAAAGAGAGGAGAGAGGGAGAGGGAGAGAGAGGAGAGAGGGAGAGAGAGAGAGAGCAGAGAATGGAGGAGAGATAGAGGAGAGATAGAGGATAGAGGGAGAGAGAGGAGGAGAGAGAGGAGAGAGAGAGAGAGAGGAAAGAGAGAGAGGAGAGAGTGGAGGATAGAGGGAGAGAGAGAGGATAGAGTGGAAGAAAGAGAGAGGTTAGAGAGGAGAGAGAGAGAGGAGATATAAAGAGAGAGGGAAGAGAGAGAGGATAGAGAGGGAAGAGAGGAAAGAGAAAGAGAGAGAGAGAGGAGAGATAAAGAGAGAGGGAAGAGAGAGGGATGAGTGAGAGAGGAGAGAGAGAGGGAAGAGATAGATATAGAGAGAGGAGAGATAAAGAGAGGAGATAGAGAGGAGAGAGAGGGAAGAGACAGAGAGGAGAGATAAAGATAGAGGAGAAAGAGGGAGGAGAGAGAGGGAGATAGAGATGAGAGAGATAATTTGTGTTTGCTGATAATCAATATTAGTAGAGTTTAGTTTGGAGTAAAGGGTAAATTTGGAATTATCAAAATATAAGATTTCATTCCATTGAAATCCTTGGGTTTTTGGATGGAATGTTCAAATCCTTCATTTGTGGAATTTGGTGGAATTCACAAATTCCTTCCATAGAAAATAATGAACCAAATAAGGGAATTGAATTTGGTCAAAGGAATTGGACATTCCAATTCCATCAGATTCCATCAGAATCTGCGAACCAAACGCCCCCTTACATTCTTGTCATTTAATTCTCTGCAATTTAAATTACTGTCTTCTCCATTTCTGTTCTTTACATTCCAGTAATTTACTTTTAAGTACTTTCCATTTCTGTCAATTACAATTTTTGCACTTTTATCATTCAAAAGAAGAAACCAAGCCATGATGAGCTAACAACCTTAGCTTGGGGTGTAAGGCAAAGTTAAGACTTAAGCCGGTGTGAAAATAACTAAGTCTTCATCTAAAGACTTTCAAGGGACATCAACAAGTCTGTCTCTGAAGTCAGTTCAGAGTCAGTCTGAAGAAAGCAAGTCTGTCTCTGAAGTCAGTTCAGAGTCAGTCTTAAAGAAAGTATGTCTGTCTCTGAAGTCAGTTCAGAGACAGTCTCACGGAAAGACATCAGAGAGCCCCTCTTTAGAGATCCCACTTCAGAGCTCTGAAGATGTTCACTCTGAATTTCTTGACAAAGAAGAACAGATGACACGTCACCTTGTGATAAGATTTACTTTCTAGAGTAGGTCACTGTTCAAGCATGTCTTGATCTTACCTCTTAGGTAAGATACTGTTCAAGCATGCTTCTATTTGTCAGATAAGTACACTGTTAACTTTATGGTCCTATAAATAGGACCATCACCTTATTGTTCAAAGTGTGCTTAAGAAGTCTTATAACTGATAATATAAGTTGAATATTTTATTCAAAGAATATCTTGTTTATCTATTATTTGCTTTATGAACTGTGATATTTGAATCTCCTTTGATATTAAACTATACTGCTTCCGCTGTTATTTCTCTTATTGTTTATATCATTGTTGTGAGATTAAATCTGGGATCCAACAATTGGTATCAGAGCCACCTTTGTTTTCTAAACAAAGAAATATCGCATCTGCATACTCGGATAGATTTACATCTCATTGATTCTAACTTTCAATATCTATGCATGTTCAAATAAACCTGGTTTATTAAAGAACACCATATGCTCAAGATTTGATAGTAAATCACTCTTCAATACAAAAAGCATCTGTTCTTCAAATCTTCATCTTTTTCTTCAAAAATGGCAAACTCAAGCATAAATGCCATTTATACAGCTGGGTCATTAACAAAACCTCCTACACTTTTAAGGGATGAATATCCCCAATGGATGATAAGGATGGTAAATTTCTTAGAAGGTATGGACAAGGATCTTTTTAGATCAGTAAATGTTGGACCTCACATTCCAATGGTGTTGGTTCCAAGAGTTCCTGCAACAGCAGATACTACTGAAATCCCTGCATATTATGAAAAGAAAACCACAAACTTCACTGATGAAGAAACTAATATGATGGATAATGACTCAAAAGCTGTTAGATTACTTATAATGGCCATTCCCAATTATATCTTTCAAGAACTTGATTCTTGTAAAACTGCAAAAAAGATATGGGATCAGTTGTTAAATCAACGTGAAGAAGGCCTACAAACCCAGAAAAATAGAAGAAATCTATTCATCAATGAATATCATGATTTTCATGCTCTACCAGAAGAAATATTACACCAAACTTACTCAAGATTCAACATTTTTATCAACAAATGCAGAAAGTTTGGAGTGATAAGAACAAAAGAGGAAAACAACGTTCTTTTCTTGAAAAGCTTAAATGAAGAATGGTCACAACTGTCCATGTCTATACAAGCCAATCAAGATCTTGAGTCATGGTCATTAACTGACATTTATGGCACTCTTGTTGCACATGAAAAGGAAGTTATGAAGCAAAAATCAAAACTGTCTTTAGGTGGACCCCTTGCACTTGTTTCAAAACAAATTTCGAAAGAAAACAACTGTGAAGAGTCACAAAAAAGTTTGGAAAAAAAAGATCCAAAAAGGACCTAATGGCAGAAGAAAATCATTCAGATTGAGACTCAGAAGATGATATCAATGCCTTCGCCAAATATCTTCCATTAATCACTCATCAATTTAACAAGAAATTTGGCAATAAAATATTTGACGGAAGGAGAGAGAATGAAGAAAGAAGAAATCCTGAAAGAAGATTTCAACAAGATGGTGTCAGATTTCAACAAGAACCTAGATTCACTCCATATAGTGATCAAAAGGGTACAAACTTCAACAACAATGATGCAACTCAACAATCAAGACCTCAACAATCATTTCAACCAAGGTATCCACAGCTATAGAGATATTTCAAACCTCAAGAACAGAAACCAGAGACAAGTACTGCCACTCTTCAAACAAATCAAAATGATGGAAGATGTTTCACATGTGGAAAAATAGGCCATTTCTCTGCAAACTGCAGAGGAAAACTTGTCAAAGATCAAGATTACTACAAGAACAAACACAAGTACAACGTAAAAGAAAGAGTTCTTGTAGGAGAAATGGAAGACTGGCTATCAAAATCAACAAGCGACGGCGAGGAAGAACCTACCAATATCTGTGGTATGGCTTTTTCAGATGGAAATCAAACTGATGGAGCATCAGAAGACAACTCTGAAAAGGTAAGCTCTCATTACACCTCTGACAGTGATCCTGAAATAGATGCTTTTAAACTAATTAATGAACTTCAGGATCTAGAGCAAAAGTTTCTTGAAGAGAAAAAGAAAAGAGAGCAAGTCACAAAAGAGCTCATTTTTTTCAAAAGAGAAAAGAATCTTCTAGAATCAAAAAAGAAAGAAATTTTTCTTGAAAAAACCAAACTTGAAGAAACTCACAAGCAAAAAGAAAAATCATTTTCAGAAGAAATAAGGAAAATTGAGAAAGTTTTAAAAGGAAAAGAAGAAGAAGTAAAGAAATCTGAGTATGAAAGGCTCAATTCTATTGCATTAACCAAATTTTTTCAAAAGGAAAGAGAAATCCTACATCAATCTCTAGATAGAAAAAATCGTCGAATCAAAAGCTATGTCAATGCACAAGGTGTTTTCGACAAAATAAAAACTCAAATGGACTCTCAAGGGCTGGGATTGAATGAGTTGAATTCATTTACTGGATTGGAAAAAACTTCACTTTCTTCCACTTTCCGTATGGGAAAGGTCCAAAGCTTTGAAGGTACATCTCTGAATAATTTCAAAAGAATGAAAACATCAGAGGGATAAAAAACAAGAGCTTTGAATTTCAAAAATACTACATACTCTGAAGTAAAAAACTTTCAAAAGTCTGTGTTACAGATAAAAGAAAAAACTTCAGAGGTACTCTTCACAAAACCTCAAAGCAATGATCCCAAAGAAATTTTCAGATTTGATGCTTTCATCTCAAATGAATCAGAGACATCCGAAACAAGTACTTCTGAAAATGAATCTCAGAGTTCACTTAATCCGAATGCCCCTCTGTATTCACCAAAGTCGGATGAAAACATCAGAACTACATTTGAAGATGATGTTGAAAAGATATGGAAAGAAAATGTCATGGAGGACTTAAAAAGAAAAGAAAGCATGAAACGGATCATTAAAGTCTCTAGAACAAAAGAAATTGAAAAAACAAAAGAGGTAGCTATCTCTATTAAAACTAAGAGAGACTTTCTTGATTCTGATTCAGAATCTGATCAAGAGATTGATGAACAGATTTTTTGTAAACCAGAGAATGTAATTCACAAAAAGATAGAAACTGTTGGGTCTAGTATTTTGAATGTTCCAATTTCAATTTTGAAAACCAAAACCAGAATACCAATAAGTCCTGATTTTGCAAATATGTGTTTACAAGCAAAAACATCTCTGGAACTTGAAAAGAATTACAAGAAAAGGAAAAGAATAAAACAAACACTTCTGAATCTTACACCTATAAAACAATAAAATTCTCTCCTGAACAAAAAGGCAAATGGACAAAAATTAACCATATTGATCCTGTCTGTGCAGTAAGCAGCAAAGAAAAGAAGATGTTTTTGATCAAGAAAAAGCAACTTGAAAAGAAGACTGTCTTTCAAGCAAAAAGGAAAGAAGTATTTAGGGATACATGTAATATTCCTAGTGCTAGTTTCAAAAGAAGTCAAAATGTAACAAATTCTTTTAATAAAAAGAAAAACTTTGCTCCTACTTCTTCTTGTTCTATTAATTGCAACTGCATTCATCTCTTGATCAAACTGAAAAATCATTTCAGAGGATCACATTGTCTTCTGAATCAATCTCTGAAAAATATCTCAGAGACAAAATGTCAAAAGAAGACAAGTAACGGCAAGACATCAAAAGATGAGATGCCAAAAAGTCATACAAATCCTCCAAAGTCTAACACAAAAGGACCCATAATGAGATGGGTACCTAAGAAACAATAATTTGTCTTGCAGAATCAGTCAATGCCAATCTGGTACCAAGATTCTGGATGTTCAAGGCATATGATTGGAAATAAAGAACTGTTATCCTCATTCAAAGCAAAATCTGGAGGAGCAGTTACTTTTGGAGACAATGTGCAAGGACAGATTAAAGGATATGGTGAGTTGTCAAGAGGAAATGTTTTAGTATCAAAGGTTGCTTATGTGGATGGATTAAAACACAATCTGATAAGCATAAGTCAACTTTGTGATCATGGTTTTGATGTGAAATTTCAAAGAAAATATTGTTCACTTCTCCACTCAGAATCAGGTCAAGAATTACTCAGAGCAGACAGAAAAGGTAACCTCTACAGAATGAATTTTACCAAGATAAACGACACTGATTCAGAGAAACTTTGTCTTGTATCTCTGAATAGTGAGGAAGTCTGGCTCTGGCATAAAAAGTTTTCACATCTAAACTTTTCCTCACTTGATAAATTAGTTAAACTTAATTTGGTTAAGGGATTACCATCTCTGAAGTTTAACAAAGATCATATTTGTTCTGCTTGTGAGATGGGAAAAATGAAAAGATCTTCCCATAAAACCAAAAGTGAAAACAACTGTCCTAGACCTCTGCACATGCTACATGTGGACCTCTGTGGTCCTATCTCTGTACAGAGTCTAGCAGGTAAGAAATACATTCTGGTTCTAATTGATGAATTTTCCAGATTCACATGGATAGAATTCATCAGAGCCAAATCTGATGTACCTGATATTTTGATAAGATTGTTGAAAAGATTACAGGTTCTATTTAGCAGCAAAGTTCAGAAACTAAGAAGTGATAATGGAACAGAGTTCAAAAATGCCAAAATCAATTCATATCTATCAGAAGAAGGCATTACTCCTAACTTTTCTGCAGCAAGAACCCCTCAGCAAAATGGAGTAGTTGAAAGGAAGAACAGAACACTTGTTGAAGATGCAAGGACAATGCTAGCTGGATCTGATCTTTCAACAAATTTTTGGGCAGAAGCAGTGGCAACAGCCTGCTTTACTCAGAATAGAGCTACAATTGTCAAGAGATTTCAGAAAACATCCTATGAACTCATTAACAATAGGAAACCTAATGTTAAATATTTTCATGTTTTTGGATGCAGATGTTACATTCTAAACGATAGAGAATCTCTTGGAAAGTTTGACAAGAAAGCTGATGAGGGCAAATTCATTGGATATTCTTTAGCCTCAAAAGCTTTCAGAGTGTTCAATCTTAGAACAAGGACCATTCAAGAGAGCATCAATATCACTTTTGATGACAATAAAAGCTCTGAACAACAAGAAAGTCTCTCAACACCTATCTCTGAATCATCAAGAGAATCTGAATTAAACAGAATATTTGAAGATTTCTTTGATGAAGATAACCCAATAGTAATCTTCAGAGATAGACCAAGAGAGAATTCAGAAGGACCCCAAGAAATAGGTACAACCCTTTCTGGACCCTCTGAATTAACACTTTCTGTTTCACCAAATTCAGATCAGCAAAGTGTATCAGAAGAAGCTGTAGATCAAAAAGAGGATGATCAAGGAGTGTCTGAAGTAACTCCAGAAACAAATAGTGAAGAAATTCAAGAATCTGCTTCACCATCTCGGGAAACAACTTTAGAGCCTCTGAACAACACAACAGAGAGATCACCAACTGTCATCTATGAAGTTCAAACTCCACCCCAAATTTTTGCTCCAATCTCAAATTAGACAAAAAATCATCCAATTGATCAAATAATTGGATCCTCATCAGAAGGAGTTAAAACAAGATCTGCCATAATCAATGAATGGTTCTACGTAAACTTTTTAAGCATTATTGAACCAAAGAAGGTAGAAGAAGCTCTTGAAGATCCTCATTGGATTTTTGTAATGCAGGATGAACTTCAAGAGTTTGTAAGAAACAAAGTCTGGACCCTAGTTCCCCTTCCCACAGGAAAATTTGCAATTGGAACAAAATGGGTTTTCAGAAACAAAAAGGATGAGGATGGAATAATAATCAGGAACAAAGCCAGGTTGGTTGCTAAAGGATATTGCCAAGAAGAAGGTATTGATTATGATGAAACCTTTGCACCTGTAGCTAGGCTAGAAGCAATCAGAATCTTCTTAGCCTATGCTGCACACAAAGGATTCAAAGTTTATCAAATGGATGTTAAATATTCCTTTCTACATGGTAAATTAAATGAAGAAGTTTATGTTCAACAACCACCTGGATTTGAAAGTACAGAGTTTCCTAATCATGTTTATTATTTGGATAAGGCTCTGTATGGACTTAAACAAGCTTCAAGAGCTTGGTATGCAACTCTGTCCACTTTTCTAATTAAAAATGGATTTGACAAAGGCACAATTGATACAACATTATTCATCAAAAGGTACAAAAATGAGATGCTATTAGTAAAAATTTATGTTGATGACATTATATTTGGCTCTACAAATCAAAAGTATTGTGACAAGTTTTCAGAGTTGATGAAGAGTGAATTTGAGATGAGTCTCATGGGAGAATTAACTTTCTTTCTGGGCTTACAAGTAAAACAAACTTCAGAAGGCACTTTCATAAGTCAAACTAAATATGTCTCTGAAATTTAAAAAAAATACAAACTCAATGATTCAACTTCTATGAAAACGCCTCTAGCCACCGGAGTCAAACTTGACTCTGATCCTTCAGGACAATCTGTGGAAATAAAAACCTACAGAGGCATGATAGGTTCACTATTATACTTAACTTCAAGTAGGCCTGACATAATGTTTGCAACATGTCTTTGTGCTAGATATCAAGCAAATCCAAAAGAATCTCATTTATCTACTGTCAAAAGAATTTTCAGATACCTAAGAGGGTCACCATCATTAGGCCTCTGGTATCCAAAACTTTCTAGTTTTGATCTAACAGCTTACACTGATGCAGATCATGCAGGATGTAAGCTTGACAGAAAAAGTACCTCTGGGTGCTGTCAGTTACTGGCAATAAGCTGGTAAGTTGGTCATCCAAGAAACAAAACTGTGTTTCAACTTCAACTGCAGAGGCAGAATATGTTGCTGTTGCTAGTTGTTGCTCTCAAGTAATATGGATGAAAACTCAACTCAGAGATTATGGCCAACAATATGAAAGAATACCCATTCTGTGTGATGCAAAAAGTGCCATAGCCATCTCTGCCAATCCAGTACAACATTCAAAGACAAAGCACATTGATGTAAGGTATCATTTCTTAAAAGATCATGTCGAAAGGGGAACAATAGAAATGTATTTTGTACCAACTGATCTCCAACTTGCTGATATTTTCACAAAATCTTTAGATGAACGGAGGTTCAATTTTTTAATTAGCAAGTTAGGAATGTTGAATATGTCTACCTAACAAGGAAGAAACTCAGAGTCTCTGATCAAATTATCAGAGCCTCTGAACCAAGTAGCATATATCAATATCAGTCTCTGAATGTTCTCCAAACACATGACAAGGGGGAGAAAAAGAACTTTTCAAAAGACATCTCAGAGTCTCTGAATTTCATCTCAGAGTCTCTGAAATTGAGAAAAAGAATTTTTCAAATGTCAACTCAGAATCTCTGAATTTTGTCTCTGAATCAATTAAATTTATCTCAGAGTTTCTGAATATGGTCTCTGTAGTCTTCTCAAAGTCTCTGAAATTAATCTCAGAGTCTCTGAAATTGAGGATTTTTTTTCAAATCATCTGTCAAGGGGAGTCAACAACTTTCAGACCAAGTCATTTCTCAAACAAGAACTTTTTAATTAATAAGCAATTTTTGATATCATTTGAAATTAAAATTTCAGTTTAACTGAACCTTTTTATTACAAGTGATATCTTAAATTACTTCTTAAGGCGAAAGGTTTGTCTAGTCAACACAAAGAAGTTATTCAATTTTTTATTGAAAAATGGCGCCCCTTTCCTATTTTCTTGGAACCTACATTCGTAGGTACAACAATTTTCAAGGCCACGTGTCACAAAAAGGGATGAGTGAAAGGCCAAACGGCTTTATCAAAAGGGTCAAATCACTGCCATTTCACCTTATGCACTCAAGTGTATCTTTTTCTAAATTTGGATACAAAAACAATTTTACATCCAGATATTCATTTTTACAAATTACTCTCGAACACTCTCTCTCTCTCTCTCCAAAAAAAATTTGAACTTCATCTTCTTCACTTCAACCCAAAAATGGCGTCTTCAAATGAATGGTGCAAGCTTTTTCCCAAATCTGGCGAACCTTCAAGACTGTATCATTTTCCAATAAGAAACAACAATCACATGATTCAGCTTGATTCTCCCAAATTTGAGGAACAATACGGAATAATCTGCGAGTTCTTCTCCAATTGTGAACTGACTCAAGCCCTAACTGCTTTTACCAATGAATGTCCACTCTCGTTTGTTCAAGAATGGTATTCTTCCAGTCACTACAGCGATGCACATAACGGAATAATCGGCGAGTTCGACATATCTCAAGTCGTAAAATGTCGGATACCCATCAATCCTACTGTTCTAAGAGAAGTTCTCCCACTCCTAACAACTGAGGAACTTCAAATCACGCGTTTTGAAAAACGCCCAACTTCTGAAACCCTACTCCAGTTCATTCGAATGCTAGGTTACAACACTGAAATCACCAGATTGAGCAACTTCCGACGACAACACCTACCACCAATCTGGAACTTCATGTTCTCTGTCCTAAACCGCACTCTCACCTGCAAACTGGGGAGCATGGATCAAGCAACACCAGAAATTATGTCAATCATGTATGCTCTATTCTTCAATCGCAACTTGGACATGGCCGGCATAATCTTTGATATGATTCTGACATCAATAAAGAAGAAGAATAAATGCTTGGCAAAGGACCCTGAACAAACGACCCAATCATCCAAAGTTCCTTCAATAACATTCCCTAGATTTCTGTCTCTAATCATCCATGCGGCGATCGAGAAGCTTCATATTTTGATCGCCACTGAACAACCCAAAACTCCTTTCTACATAATGAACAACTTCAAACCGACGATTCTATCTGAAGGCTATCCAAAAGCAAGGAGGATCCCTCACCACATGCTGAATCAGGTAAATCCTCAATCTGTAGCCTTAGCTTCTTATCTCAGTGTTGCCCAAGGACTAGAACCAGTTCTGGGAACCCCAACACACTTAGGTCCTGGACCTGGAATGGAGAGTAAGAGCATCTCGGCTTCATAGGGATCTTAGGACCCTGAACTACAGAGCTCTCACAAGAGTGAACCAGAGGGTACTCTTGCTAGAGAAACCGAAGTTGAGAAAGATGACAGACCACTTGAAAGGGCTGTCAATGAGGAAGTAATGGAAGAAACCTCATCTGCTAGTGAAGAAAATAACTCTACTAGCTCTGAGGAAAGTGAGGATGAATCTTCAGAGACTAGCTCTGAAGATTCTCAGAGAGAAGAGAGCAAGTCTTCTAAGGACTTGGAGAAACCTGAGAGTTCTTCCCCTACCACACAAAAAGATGCCCTAAGGCACATATATTTTAGGACACCAACCCCATCTCCCAGTGCAACCACACAATCTAACATACCTGATCCAGAGGTAATTGTTATTGAATCAGAGGTGCACACCTCGAACCCAAACCAGCCAGCCACTACAGAGGTACCTTTTTCCACCTCTGAAGTTCACATAACTGAGGAAACTCAATTTCTGGATAAGCCCTCTTCACAGGACTTAGCCAATACATTAAGTACTCAGTTGCCTCAGAGTACATCAGAAAATCCTACACATGATGATGCCTCTGTGGCTCATCTCTCACCCTTTAGGATATCCAGAAGTAGTTGTCCAACTCAGGTACAATGGATTGACCTACAAGCATAAGGATTGACTTGCCTGGATCGCAAACTCAACTCCCACATTCACTTCCATTCCTCTGAATCTGAGGAGAAGGACTTGGTTGAGAACAGAACACTCAGAGATGATTCTCCAGAACATCAAGGATTGAGTGGAAGTCCTTCCAGAGACAACATCAAAACAACTCTGAACGAAGGCTCCTCTGTACTCGAGGAAAATTTGGCTACATGTGTTGTAACCAATGTACCCCTCTCTGAACTTCTCACAAAATTTGAGTTCCAGAGATTCTGTGAGGAAGTCAGAGGCTCCATGAAATAGCATAACTTTCAACGAATTGACGGTTCAGAGACCTCTGCTCTTCGCTCTGAAAACATAAACCTCAGAGCAGATGTTTCCACTATGAAGACCCAACTATTGAACTCCTCTAACAGAATCCAAGAGTTGGAACAAGAACTGTTCAGACAGAAGGCTGAATCATCTCTGGAGATATCCAATCTTAAAGCTCAGAATGCGTCTCTTCAAAATCAAGCATCTACAACCATCGATGTTCAGAAGGCTCTGCAAGAACTAAAGGACGAGGTAGTAGCCACCAGATCATCTTCACTCTCAACAGATCAAATGGCCTCTATCTCTGACCTCATCAAAACAACAATTCAAGCCTGTGTTCCACCTGTCAGTGCACCATCAGCAACACCACCGCCGCCACCCCGCACTTCTGAAGACCTCATCACTAAAAGTGATATGGCCTCTTTCAAATCCGCAATCATGAGTAGAATGCTAACTTGTTCTACCAAGATCTCTACTATTGCTCAGAAGCAGGTCAAAGCTACTCTGGAACTTCATAACTATAGATCAGAGGACCAGATTGCTGAAATCAGAACTGCGGCTTCAGAGGCAATCAAATCCATTCAGAAGACACTTCTGGATCCCAAAGGAAAAGGAATCGCTGAACCAAACTCTCCCAAATACAAACGCAATTTTTCTGGTGGGACTTGTAGTGATGCAGCGAAGAAAGCCAGATTTGGTGATTCTGAGGATTCAGATGATGATGAGAACTGTGAATCACAAGATAGGGAGATCAGAGATACAACAGCGTATACCTATAAAGCTGCTCCCTCTACACCAGTTCAAGAGAAGGAACCAGAGAGGAACACCACCTCTTCTGATGAAAACAGAACTTTGCAAACATTCACAACACCGGTAATACTTTTCGCCTCATCAACACCAGGTGTTCCAATCACTCCAGTTACTGATGCAACTCCAGAGAAAATTGGAGCTCTGGAAGAGGAAGAAAACGAATAATTAGTAGATTTTTCTACATCCTCTGAAGATGCATTCTCATCACCCGAAAGACAACCAATGGTGATGAGAGATGCCTTTGACTCAGAGTCTAAAAAAGCGGAAGAAGCTGCTGGAGATCAGATCGAAGTAATTGATGTCGAAGAGTATGTTTTCAAAAACGCTCAACCTCATCATACCTCAACAGCTTCAGAATTAAGAGAATCTCCAGAGATAGATGGATATATCTCTGAACAGCCTTCAGAGATAACTCAGTCACAGCCCAAGGACAAAGAAACCATGGTTGTTAATGAACAGGCTCCTCAAGAGAATCTTGTTCAGAAAACAAGCATCGGTTTACCAGCCAAGGTCTTCACTCATCCTCCCACATTCTTAGAATCCACTCCTAAAGCATCGATAGAAGATCACTTTTGGCATATATATTGTGAGTTCAATATGGAAGACACTCAATTAATCCCTCTGAATCCAAGAATCAGAGAGGATATGCCAGACTACGAACGAATATTCATACAGGCAAAGACATCACCAAGAAAGGCGGTTCTCAACGATGCTCCAATAATAAAAGTTGAGAAAATCACTGAAAAGACATTCGCCTTCAACAAAATCATATATAGGCATTATGTGGTGACTCGATCTGATCAGAAGATTTACGAGTTCAATGATAATGATCTCGTAAATCTAAATCTGTATGATCTCACTCATCTCTATGCCTATTGCTCTACGAGATACGATTTAGGAAGAAGGGAGATAAGAATGAGCATGGTTGAAGTAAGACGGGCAATGGAAGCTTACATCAAACACAGAGCCAAACGTGACTTTCAGATTGCTCTGAACTTGGGTGAAGAAAAGCTCGGGGTGACTGAACCAGTGGAAACCATCGAAAACCTGGACAAACAGAAGACTAGATCAATCATTGAAGAACCTCTGGGTTTTATCTACAGAGTGAACCAAGAGAAGAAAATCTTTATAGCTTCGCAAGTAGCGAAGTATTCTGATAAAACCTTGAAAGGCGTACAAAAGATGATTCATGTAAAGCAAGAACGACACAGAGCAGACCTACTGGCGAAACTAGACTTGGAAATTGGCTCAATGATTAACTTCAGAGAGCTAATCATGAAGTTTCATAGGATATGTTCTAGTGATAGGTTCTGATTTTTTTTTAATATTATTCTCTTGTAATTCCAAATTCTTATGAGAAGTAATATTTACAGAGGATGACTTTTTCCTCTTCGCTTTCTAGTTATATGTTCTATGTGTTCTTTATTTATTTTCAGTACTTAGGGGGAGATTGTTAGCCCCAAATCTGAACCAATGAAAGTATTGAAAATAACTAAGTCTTCATCTAAACACTTTCAAGGGACATCAGCAAGTCTGTCTCTAAAGTCAGTTCAGAGTCAGTCTGAAGAAAGCAAGTCTGTCTCTGAAGTCGGTTCAGAGTCAATCTGAAGAAAGAAAGTATGTCTCTGAAGTCAGTTCAGAGTCAGTCTTAAAGAAAGTATGTCTGTCTCTGAAGTCAGTTCAGAGACAGTCTCACAGAAAGACATCAGAGAGCCCCTCTTCAGAGATCCCACTTCAGAGCTCTGAAGATGTTCACTCTGAATTTCTTGACAAAGAAGAACAGATGACACGTCACCTTGTGATAAGATTTACTTTCTAGAGTAGGTCATTGTTCAAGCATGTCTTGATCTTACCTCTTAGGTAAGATACTGTTCAAGCATGCTTCTATTTGTCAGATAAGTACACTGTTTACTTTATGGTCCTATAAATAGGACCATCACCTTATTATTCAAAGTGTGCTTAATAAGTCTTATAACTGATAATATAAGTTGAATATTTTATTCAAAGAATATCTTGTTTATCTATTATTTGCTTTATGAACTGTGATATTTGAATCTCCTTTGATATTAAACTATACTGCTTCCGCTGTTATTTCTCTTATTGTTTATATCATTGTTGTGAGATTAAATCTGGGATCCAACACTTAGCTTGGGGTGTAAGGCAAAGTTAAGACTTAAGCCGGTGTGAAAGTAACAAGGTGTCTAAAATATAGCATGGTTATTGATTATTTATTACATGAGATTAATATTTCATTGAAGATTACATTTGATTAATTGACAACTAATTTTATGTATGAAAATGCATTAACTTTCAGAGTTAAGATAAATGTGAAAACCCTAAGGTAATAAGAGAAGGCCATAAATAGCTTTAGCATCTGACAAATGCTATACTCCTATGGTTTAGGATGGTAACAATGTGATGTGCTAGGATTCACAACGTTTAACATAAATGATATTGTATCGATAGCACGTGAGCTTGTATGTACCTTTGGGAGACCATCTAATCCGATAGTTGATACTATGACAGTACTATAGTACCAGTTCTTGGTAGTGTAGGACTGCCCAAATGCTATAATATCTTTTATTGGATCACTCGTTTTTGTCTTAACAAAGCTTTGCACCCTTTTCTTCTCCGGTAGTAGATTTCCTAATTGTTAACTCAAACAAACCAACCAAAAGTTTTTTCTTCGAATTCGCCATCTGAAATCAATTTTTAAATACTGGACTTTCGAAAGACTTTCACAAGCCTTCTCCGTGGGATTGATATCTGGTACTTATACAATTATTACTTGTTACGAGACGATAGTAGTTCAAGGTGTATACTTGTACCAAGCTCTATTTTAAGTGAATCTCATATTGGATTGCATAAATCATACAACAATGACCTTACGATAAGTTGGCGAACGGAGTGATTATATTGTTTTGGTAAGATATTCATGTGGTTGTGGCGTTGACTTCGGTAAAATTCTTCCTTTTTTGGAAGGTGAAGTTGGGCCATTTTTTATTAGGCAGTTGCAATTATTGATAAAATTTGAGAGATAGCGTATAAAATTAGATGTTCTCGATGAAATTATGGAGAATTTATAAGGTGTTCTACGTCTCTAATTGAGAGAGAGAGTGTGTGTTTGTTGGAAGTTGGTATGATGATACCTTTACAAGGAATGGGATTGGATGTGAAGTTAAAGTTTGTCATAGGGTCGGAGACGATCATTGACCGTAGAGTCAAGAAGTTGAGAAACAAGGAATTTGACCATGCAGAGATGCAATGGCAATACCAAAGGATAAGGGGCAACTTGGGAAGTCAAGGCAGATACAACGTCTACGTAACCATATTTATTCGACAAGGGAATTATGGGAACAAAATTCTTTTGAGGGGGACGTATAGTAATAACCGTTATCCATTTTTTTGGAGAATGATGAAAGATTAAGGGTGTGATGCGTCAATTTTCAATTGTCAGTGAATGGGGTGCAAATAAAGGGGCTATTAGAAGGCAAAACCCTCTAAAACCCTACTCATTTTTAATATACATGATTTGGTGGCTAGAGAGACAAATTGGAGAGATCTTGCATTCTTCTTGGAGAAAACTTGGAGATAGAAGTTGAAATTGGTGGTTTTCTCTTCATCTTCTAGAAGGTAATCATCCCCTCAAGGTAACCATTGAGGTCTTGATTAAGAATCACCATTGTTGGTGTTTTCGTCATGTATTCTTTATTGTTTGATGTTTTGGGTGTAATATGGCTTCTAATGGGTGGGTTTCTATGGATTAATGGATGTTATATTGTAAGATTATTGATGGGAAAGATTTAGAGCATTGATTTCCTCAATTTGAAGGCTTAAAACCGATTAGGAATAGGTTGGGATTAAGAAATCATGAGGTTTTTGGCTGAAAATGCGTGCAGGGCTGTACAACGCTTCATGCGAGTATTGGAGTTCGTCCAAGCGGATAGAGAAGAGGTGACCTAGTAGAAGAGGCTTGGCGAAGGCCTGTAGTTGCCGATAGGTTTATAGTAAATCTCAGTTGTTGATATGTATAACCGTTGCGAAAAGTTGAGTTAAGGTTAATGTAATTAGTTTATTTGGGACCATTTTGGTAGTAATGCTCCGTTTTAGCTAATGCTAGTTTTGGGTTGTTACAATATACTAACCTTAGGATTATGTAAAACGGACGATCCAATACTTAAGGAATGGTATAGTGAATTTCCTTGTAATGTTGGGGATAGTTCATCCAATTATTTGTAGAGATGATATCGATCAGATGGATTGGTGTTTAATCATGATTAATTGTGTTGCTGAATGCAAAGATGGGTGGTTACGAGAAAACCCCTAATGTTTTTTTCTTTCTCCAGTGACTCTATTGGTTGTTAATCTTTACTTGTTTAATAATTATATATTTATTTTTAACTTAATGTCGTTATCCACATGTGAATAAATGTGTTTATGGATTGTCTTTTTTAGTTATTGTATGTTGATGTGACACATTAAATACATAGTCCTATTATGAGACAGAGACCGACGTTGCTAGGATGGACAACTGATTTATTAAAGACAAGGGAACATGAGGATCTTATGGAAGGGGGATTCATTATATTTCATATCAATCAAGATTTTAATGGTCTAGTTAACATCCTTTATCAGGATGTGCATGTTGATGAGTTTGCTTAGGGTGTGGCGATAAATGACCATGATGCACGTAGGCCCGACCCCCAACCACAAGATGTCCAGGTTAATATTGTTATCACTAATTTAGTATATGAATTCGAAACTACGTGTATATATCACTAATTTAGTATATGAACTACGTTTTGATCATGTTTGTACAAGTGTATTGGAAGTAATTATGATCATTGATAACGTGCATTTTGTGCATAACAGGTTTTTTTGTGCATAACATGCATTTGTGCGTAACACTTGTGCATAACATTCACTTTTACAAATGCACATTGTTATTTGCTAAATCTATGTGTATGTATCTATATCAGCACGGGGATATTCTAAGGTATAAATGGTGTATGGACATTGCACACTTGTGAATGACAAATTTGAGGCAAAGTATCAAATGATGGAACAACTTAAGGCCAACATCTTGTCTTATGTCAACAAAGACTTGATTTATTTCCCCAAAATAAGGAGTTCTACAAATGGAGATAAAAACTAAGTGGACGCAATGTTTCTGAAGAAGCGACTGAGGATGTCGGAGGTTTGTCTGGTGGAGTAGGTTTGTCTAATGATGGGATGGTTATGTTTGTTCAAGATATCAACAGGAAGTATGAGAGGCGTAAAGGAAAGGAACCAGTAGGAGACTTTGGTAAAGCTACTCCTGCTACTAGTAACATGATGACTCCCATGGTAAGACCCCAACCATTGTAGAATGAAGATATAGAGACACCAACCAAAATTTTCAATTATTAGGACATACTTGATTATCTTATCGAAATTGACAAATCCGTGGAAGAAAATTTGAAGAACTACACTCATTCATTGCAGGTTCACCGTTATTTCTCCATGAACTTTAACCAACATATGGATGATGTAGTACATGCACCAAAGGTGGACGTGGTGATGGAGCATGATGATATTAAATCGTCCGAGAAGGACGGTAAAAGGGTTTCAAAGTCGTTGTCGTTTTATGTTCACCATATGAAGGAGGGATGTTAGTGTTGATGCCAAACTCGTCGCTGTGGAGTTCAAGATTTCAAGATCATTGTTTGCAATGATGGGCGACATTTAGTAAGTTCAAAAATTTCCTGATTATTAATTCTTTTAATGCCCTACATATGGTTTTACAAGTTATAATCAAGATACGGTTTACATATTATGCACTAGATATGAATTTACACATCATGCACTAGTGCATATCCTGAGCATGTACATGTCACGCACAAATGAATGTCATGCACACGTTCATGTTTCTGTCAATAGAACAATGAAGTTTGTTTTTTCAGTTTTCTATCTAAATATTTATCCATTAATCATTATCATTGTTCCAATGTTAGCGATTGTGTGTTTGAGACTGACTTTGGCACCATGACTTGTCGTTTTACAATGGAAAGCCTAATACCTGGAGCCAGTGTGATTGCTAATGTCCTTGACACATGGAATGTGTTGCTCAACGCTGAAGAAATGCACAAGGCGACCAAGTCTCCTTCACGATACTTTTTTCATACGTCGATGTTCGATTGTGTCATTACGTTATATAGATTTATTAAATTTTTACGATGATGTTTATATTCAATTGTTATTAGCTTTAACATGTATTTTTTATCATTTATTTAGACACGTGACATGATAAATGTTGATATGAGTCCTACTGAGAGGTATGGGAAATTTTTTGTTAACGTAAATCAAGCAATGGTTAGGCACAAAGAGTCCACGTCTTTCAAAAACATTGATCTTGTGAGTTGGTTCGGTCTAATTATACTCTTATGTATTTTTGTTGTTATTTTCTTGTTACTAAGGTGTTTATATTTATTGTATTTTAACAGGTTTTGTTTTAAGTTGTTGAAGCAGAACATTGCTATTTGTTTTGCTTCAACCTAAAGAGAGCATCGTTTATTGTATTAGACAATCTTTCTGTTGATGTTCCAATTGAAAACAAGTATATGACTACTCCTTCATTATTGGTGAGTACCTATCCATTTTATAATGCATATCGGGAGTAATATATGCACAAGTGTATGTTTATTGATGCATCATTTATTTATTTTTTTAACATATAATGTTTATTTTTCTAATTTTTTTTTTATTTTTAATTTCAGAAGAAATGTGTTTGTTGAATATCTACATTCAATGTCCCATAGAAAAGCGACTACCATTGAAAAGAATAACTTGGTTTGGCCGAAAATGAAGTGGCGCACATATGTGAATTATACAGACTGTGGCATATTCGTGATGCTCCACATGGAAACGTATTTGGGTCAATCAGTTAGCAAGTGAAATCGTGGATTAGAAAAGAGTCGGCTAACCAACATGTACAGTTGAATCATTTGAGGTACAAATATGTTGCCAGGATTATGCTATTTGACATCAATATTCATCGAGCTAAAATAATCTCATTGACGGATGAATTTGATGGCATCAATCGAGAAGCCCAAACGGCTCTAATGGAAAGTGCTCTTTATATGTTTAGATATAGGGAGAAGCGTTTTTTACGATAGTTCTAGAATAGGAAAATGTTTTTTTAGGAGTAGGGACGTGTTGTTTTGATTTATGGTTGTTTGGATTATGTGTTTTTGGATTTTTGTTTGTTGGGGTGTTGATACTTAAACAATTTGTTTGATGTTTATCTTATGGTACGGTTATAATTTTTCACTTCAATCATGGTTTTAAGTTGAAATGATTTCTATTACGTATAAGTGTCATGGAAGGAATTCTTTCATTATTAGCATTTGATAACATAATATTTTATTTATAATAGGGTATTTGTGCATAACATGCACTAATTTGATTATGGGAACTTATATGGGTGTTGATCCCAGTTTTGCTCTACAATGATATATCAAACACAAATATGCAAGAATAAATGATATGCGGAAGCGTTTAATAGCATAAAAAGGTTTGATCAACTTGGTAGATTCACTCACACACAAGCAATAAAGATAACATGAATGATAAGGATTTACTCAATGGATCATCTTCATTAACTTCAAAGCTTACACCAGGAACACACATAGCTGTGTGAAAATTCTCTCTATAATTCTCTCTCACTAGAATTCAGGCGTGTGTAAATTGTATGTTGCATTGCCAAGAATGGCAGGTGGTGCTCCCAACATATAGAGATCGTGGAGCACGCAATAGTACATACAAAAGGTTGTCATCCATAAAAGGAATGACACCTGGAAAGTAATCCATCATGGGTGTACTATTTGATCTTCAGGATCTTCGTACAACAGGGGCACGTGAGAGGCACATGATCATTGATCTTCAAGAATGCACAAGTCTTCTATTCCAAGAGGTTCTCCTGCACATAGGCTCTGTGATGGATCACATAGGCTCTGTGATGGATCACATAGGCTCTGTGGTCTGAAGGTGATCTTCTAGTTAAGTCCTTCTCGAGAAGTAGTCAACAGAGGCCCTGATTTGTGCTGCTTGAGAGTCTTGATGTACACGGCAGAGGTCTTCTGCAGTTCTGATACTTAGCCTATTTTTCAATACTTTAAATGCTATTCTATTGGAGCTAACAATCTCCCCCAAAGTATTGAAAAATAACATGTGCAGAAGTAAAGTACCTCTACTTTAGAATGCAAGAGGTGTTAATGAACCTCTGTAAGAGAAGTAATTTCATTTCAAAAGATGATTACAAGTACAGGCTACAAATGAAACTATTTAGGGAAATCATCAATGGGTTTAGTAAAGTTATCAGCTAACGTTCTGCACATTGACATGATCAAATACCTAAACCTTAACTGAGCATCAATATCGTAGATCATCTTCTCTGCAGGTCCCCGTTGCACTCTCTCTGTCCCCACTATGTGGCTTATGGTCGTCTTCAGTTTTAGCAGAGTGTCGTTCGAGTACTTGTTACATTGACTTGGCTTGAATATCTTCTTTCAGACATCATCGTCTTTGTAAATAAAGCCATACACGGGTTCTACGGTCAAGGAGTTACTTAGAATTTCTCTATGCCAGGGATCAGGTCATCTGGAGCTGTAACTGATAGCTTGTCGACTCCCAATTCAAAATATATCTGGAAATCGACTTTGCTATAGTATTTGACATTTTCGCGCATTACCTCTTTGATGCACCCGTTGGCTATGGTGAACTCCTTTCTCGTGCCTAATCTCTGTTCTGTGAAGGCATGTCGTTGGTGTAAGTCAAATGGATGGAGGTTGACCAAGTCCGCATCTGTGAAAATATACTTCTGCCTATCTTTCCTCTGTACATGGTTCTTGGCATACATCATCGTCTTCTTGTCAAAGGAATGCAGAATGATGCCCAATACTGTTTGTATGTCGCACTATGCAAAGACGTTGCTATTTTCTTGAGTTGTTTTCCAGAACCCCCTTCTGATCTCCTCTTTCATCATCGGGTGAATGTTTGGCGCTATGAATACTGCCTCATCTTCTGCATTGTACAAAAAGTTGTAGATGTTCTCGTGGAAGGTGAGTTCTTTCTGTGGTAGTCTGGGGATTGGGATCCTCATTGCATCCATTGACTGAACTATTTCTTTTACTCGATCATCTGTTGGCAATTTGGGTTTTATTGTTTCAGCAGTTGCGGAGGGCCTCTTCTTTTTAGGTTCAGAGGTTGAGGTCTTCTGCAGTTGTTTAGGTCACTCAGTGGTCATCTTTTGTACATTATCTTCTTTAGTGTTGACAGGTTCGAGTGTCGAGTACTGAACTTAGGCTGCAGAGGCTTCTGGTATGATCTCTGGACTTGTTGATTTTACAAACTTGGCCAGATCCTCTACTATGAACTCTGATCCCAAGTTAACTGTGGGATTTGACAGGGGCTCTGCAGGAATATTGATCATGGGAATGCTTGTTAAAGTTTGAATTGCAGAGGTGCATGATGTCTTCTTCTGCGTTTGTGCCTCTGAGCTCGATGGTACTGCTGCAAGGGGAGTTGTTGAAATTGGTTTAGCTGCAATGGTTGGTAGATTCTCTCCTTCATGATGACCCGAAGGGCCAGTGCCATCTGGTCCTTGGTCATCATGCTTCCTCCTCTTTGGGTTTGGCTCTGCATGAAAAGAGGAGGGTACCTTCCTTTTCTTTTAGCGTACATGCTTCATATTGGTCTTCACAAACTTCTCGATCATTGAAATGATGTCTCCTGCTACCATTGTGGTGTGGTTGATCTCGTAGTGTGTCATGACATCATCAGAGCTACGTCTTTCTGTTAATCATAAAATCCCAAAACAATCAAGCAATTCTCATAATATGATCAAGAACTAGAGAGAGAAAGTAGATCTTTAATAGCCATAAGTCTGAATCTTTACAATGCGTGCTTACAACTCTAGTTCGTTACCACAACTTTTACAAAGCAAACCTATTTATACCATCTAACAAACAAAGACTTAATGACTAAGGAAACTAAACACAACTTTGACTTTTACAAGACTTTGACATTGACAATGTTGACTTTTACATCTTTGACTTTCCTATTAAATCTTGGATACAATATTTAGACTTAACACTTTCTTTATGGATGTTGCAGTAGTGTTAGCCTTGGAGGTGAACTCATCACCTATTCTGTGCACTTGGGTCAACAGAGCCTCTCCCATCTTGTGCATCTCTGCCTTCGTAACCAGATTGGAAGACATGTTGATTTCTTTCTGTGGTTGCGAAGAGGTTGCTGTCGGGACCATGGTACTTCCAACCATGTCCATGATCTCTGTGTGAAGCTTCTGTAACACATATTCGGCTATGCTCAAAGTACTGGCAGGGGTTGTAGAGGCCTAATTCTTCTGAGTTACTATCTCTGCCAAGCATTTGATCGCTTCAGTGGTTGCCTTCACTACCTCTACTAGCTTGGTGATCCCAACAGAGTTGGTCATTGATATGTTCTTGAGATTTTTGACGACCTTTGTGAGTTTTTCCATCTTGTGGGCTGCGAGGGAAGGGATCAAGCTTTCCAACTCGTCCATTCTAGTGTACATAGTGTTAGTAAAGGTTTGGAACTCATCCTTTGTAACATATGTACATGGGGTAACCTCTGGATCAACACATGATCCTGATTTTGCCATTGTTCCTTTGGCACCTTTAGATCCTATTTTGAGGTTGGACTCTATAGGATTTCCTTCTAGTCCTCGAATTTCTTCAGATGAAGAGGATTCTATAGAAGTTCTGTCATTGTCATCATCCATTGGAGATTCAGAGTCTTCCAATAGTGTGATATTGAGTTAACTTTGAGGTTGGTCTAGAACCTCATCGTCTCATGCGTACTCACAGGTTACTCTGAACAACCTTGGGTTGGTTCCTCGTGTGTGGCAGAGGCAACAAATGCCTATGTGGGTAGTATCGTGTTGTGGGGCAATGAAACACTTATGTTTTCACCAACATCCTTTTGAGAGGATGTGGTGTCAAGGGTTCCCTGATTGTGGATGGAGCAAAGGATGAAGGAATATCCTCTGTCCGGTTGGATTGATTAGGGTTCGAGGTGTGCTCCCCTTCTTCAATATCCTTCTGCACTAGATCTGCAGGGATAGGGATATGGCTTGCACTGGGTGGCTGGTTTGGTTGTGTGACTTCTGAGGCATCTTTTTCTGTTAGTGTATAGTTGTATCCAAGATTTAAGTGGAAAAGTCAAAGTATGTAAAGTCAAATATAGTCAAGTCTTGTAAAGTCACACCTTGTATAAATGCCTTTGTTATGAGTGTTTGTTGAAGAAGTCTTAGAGGTTGCTAGGTATATGAGAGTATAATGGTGTGAGAGTTCATTGTAGAATTGTAACATTCAACATAGTGAGATATACGATTTCACAGTTTCTCTCTCTACTTTCTCTCTAGACTTTGATCATAATTGTCAAATCTTAATGTTTGCTTGAATTGGGAACTTACAATTGGTATCAGAGTTCTTGATCATATTTTGTGAATTAATTGTCATGGCTTGATTTATGGACTTACAGATTCAACAGACCTAATTTCGAAATGAGAAAATTAAATCTCTTTTCATCCAAAGGTTAAGTGAATAAATCAGGTAGTTGATAATCCGTGTTTAGAAAGTAAATTTCAATTGAACATTTTTCTACATTATCCTTGATGAAGTGATATCACACATCAATGTGCTTTGTTTTCGTATGTTGAACAGGATTAGCAAATATCGCGATGGCGCTATTCGAATCACAATATATACGAATTTTCTTGAAATGGAATCCATAGTCTCGAATCATGATAAACTGAGTTAGATTCAGATAAGCTCCCCCTTGATATTTGCATAATATCCTTATCTGAACAAAATCTTCTTTGAGATTTAAGACCGGGTTCTGAACTGTCGTATTCAGAAACCAATATTCATTAACATTGAAGAACGAGTCCTAAATTGAGGTGTTTAGAAGTCTATCTCTTTGACTTTGTAGTCTCAGTCCTGAGCTGATTTACTCAGAAGTCTATGCTCTTACTCCCCCTTAACTTATGGTGCCTACAAAACAGATTGAGTCGCTTTGGGTACCTACTGGTATTTTGGTCCATATTTGTTAATTGCAGTTCTTTTGGGAGTAATATAGTAGGAACCATACCAGTAATTAACAAAACTTTTACTTACAAAATAATTTCTCTACAGTAAGAACAACAAATCTTCTTTTGACCTAGCCTAATAAGATGATTAGCAGAATAAATCGTATCAGGTTTGCCAAAAGATTTACCTTTATGTACACTGTTCTTCTTGACGTTTGGTGTGGATGCAAATGATTTATCAATCTTTATTTCATCAGTAGATCCTTTCACTCTACAGACCATCTGTCCTTTCTTAGAAGCATGCTTTTCAAGAGATTTGACATAGTAGCTTGTTGAACCATCAACGGTTTTATCATAAAACATATTAGAAGGACGAATCTGATTTGATATAACAATATTTTATTTGATACTATTCTTTTTAGAAATATTTTCATGAATAAAACCGAAAGCAGTTTTGAAAGTGCAAATTGATTCAGATGAATTGTCATAAGGTGATTGATTAATCACATCTGCAGAAATCTTTTCTGACAATTCATTATTTGCAACTTCCAAACGTTTTATATTTTCAGTTAAAACATTTCTTTCTTTAAAAATTGTGTCAAACTTCTTTTGTAAATCATACCTGATCATCTGTTCTTTTAGAATATCTGATGATAGAACAAATAACTTTGTTGTGAGCTTAGATATTTAACTTTCAAAGATTTGACGCTCTTCCTCAAAGTCTTTTTCCATGTTCTTGTTTTTTTTTCAGAAATTTCCTTGAAAATCCCAACATTTCTCTTTTCAGAGTTTTTCTTTTCAGCATCAAAAGACTTCTTCTTTTCTTGAAAATATTTTCTTTCATTTTCAAGTAAGTCTTGTAGTGTAGAGATCTGCTTAGGAAGTTCAATAGTCTTATCTTCAAGAACTTTTCTCTCTTTAGCAAATGTATCTCTTTTAGTTATTAAAATCTTTTCAAATTCTGAGACATTCTTTGAGAGTTTTATGCACCTAAGCTCAAGGTCTTTCTTCTCTTGAAAAGCTTTCTGTTAGAGCATATAATTGTTGGATGCAAGATCATGAAGTCTGAAGACTGAAAGTCAACCAAGTCAACTCTCAAAGTAAATTCAAAGTCTCTTTGTAATAATTGCCAAAGTCAAAAGTCAATGTATTTTCTTTTAAAGTGTTATTGTGCACGTTTGTTTTTAATAGACATATGACTAGTTAGTGTTGTAAGTTGCATGTTAGTGGTTGGACGTTAATTGTACGTAGACTGAAAGTTTTAGAGAGAGAAAGTTTGTTAGAGAGAAAACTTCTTTGTATACGAAATCTTTTGTTGAATTGGAAAAACAAGTTGAGTAATTGATTCATATCATCTTGTTATTTGATTGAATTACATTTAGAACTTGAATCTTAGGGATTAATAATTGGTATCAGAGCAGAGTTCATGTGAAATCAATCAAGAAAAATGGTTTTCGGCACTGTGTATTGAGTTTAGATTGAGTTTTGATTTTTAGTGTGTAATTGAGTCTGTTAAGTTCGTATAGTGATCTAGAACGATCTTGTATTGGTTTTCTGGAGTATTGCACTGTAATTTTCATCAATTTTGAGATTTTATGTGTTAGTGAGTTCACGAGTTCGAAAAGCACTGTATCAAATCAATTTGTATGCTTAAATGAATTTTATCAAAATTCATTGGTAGATTTTGATTCTAGACGTGTTGGTGATCAAATTGTCAAAATAACATATCGAAAATCGAAGGATTGATGGATTTTTGAGCCAATCAGAGTGAATTTTCATCGAGATCTCAAGAACTCGCATAATATTCAAGAACTCGCACCAAGAAGTCGTATCTAAGAGGATTTCGCTTAATTGTGTTGTCTGAAAATATCATAAGTGTAGAATTCGCATATGTGTGTGATAAGAAATCTTAAGAATTCGTACAAGTTTATGTGTGAATTGTCAGAATTCGTATAAGCTTTTTATATGAAAAGTTTTCTTGAAAAAATTTAAGGATAGAATTCGCATCTGAGTGTCGTGCGAAAAGTAAGGATTTCGCATCTGTGAGTCATACGAACTCTTTGAATTCGCATAAGAGTGTATGCGAATTGCTCAAGATTGAATATTTTTCCAAGTACATAATTCGTTTGATTCTATTGTGCGAAAAGTTTAATGCGAATTGTATATGCGAAAAGTTCTATGTGAAAATTGTTTTTCAAAATTTTTTCTAAGTCTAGTTCTCGCATAAGATTGTATGTAAATTCCTAAGAACTCGCATATAACTTCATGCGAATTCTATTGCATGTGAAATCTGAAGTTGTATTTGTGTGAGAATTCTAAAGATAGTGTGTGTAGTGTGCGAATTCTTGGATATTTTTTATTGTGTGTGAATTTTGTATGCGAATTCTTTGTGTTTCACAGTAGTGTGCGAAATCCATACTTGGTAGATTATTGGAAATTTATTTTCTGAAAATTCTTTCTATGATTTTTCTATATTTCTGATTTCACGAACTAACGATCATTTCAAGTTCTTTGGAAAACAGTGTATAACTCAAGATGTCATCAAAAGAAGAGATTGCTAAACTTAAGGCCAAGATTGTCTCTCTCGAATAAAAGATTGTTCAAAAGCGTGAAAGCTATTACCAATCTTTGGCTGGAAAGATGAATCAGATTGATTATTATAAGCAGAAAGAAAATGAGCGAGTTGCTACTTTCAATAGTCTTAATGAATGGATGCATGGTCATATGGCTTTACTAAAAAAGGCAATTGATTCGGGAAAATATTCAGAAGTCTTTTCTGGATATAAACAAAATATAAAACAACTTGAAAGAGAAGCTCTTCAAGCTTTGAAAGAAGATAAATGGTTGGAAGTTGATCAATTGATGACTGAGAATTTTGAGTTAATGCAAAAGATGACAGAGATGAAGAAAGTTATAGATTGTAATGAGTATGAGGACAAGATAAAGAGTTTGGAAACTGCTAATGAAGAGATGAATAAGAAGATTTCTGATCTGGAGCTAAGGATGGCCAAAGACAGAGATGATTTTGATGAAGAAAAGAAAGAGTTTGCAAAGAAATTCTCAGAGTTTTCAAGGAAAATTTTGAAGAGAAGAAAATTGTTGAGCTTAAATATTCCAAGCTTTCTCAACAAGTGTCCGACTTTGAGAAAGTGATCATAATGGAAAGAGACAAGTTTGTAAAGGAGAAGAAGGCCATTGAACCGAAGAATGTTGGAATCTTCAAAGAAATATCTGGTCAGAGAACGAATCCTGAGAAGCACTTTGAAGAAGAAGAAACATTTTTGAGGCAGAGATAAGGAATGTTACTAACAAGCTATCTGAACTGTCTACAAGTGCTTTGAAAGATTAGAAAACAAAGTCTGAATTCCAGAAAGAGATTGACCTGCACATCAAAGAAAATGACAGTTTATCTTCAAAGACAAAATAGCTTGAAGAAATTGTTTCTAAGGTGGTGGTGATTGAGCAGAAGACTCTAGAGTCAATTATCCACACACCTAGAGATGATTCAGCTGACTCTAAAAAGACAACTACAAGATCACATCAAAGACCCGTTTCTTCAAAAAAGTCAGTTAATTCATATGATCAGATTCGTACTACTAACATTTTCTTTGATAGAAATGTAGATGGTTCAGGTACACAAAGAAGAAGAAGAAGAAGAAGTGGTTATGAAAAGCTGGTCGGGAAAGTGAAACCAGTTGATGATGAAAAGAATGAAGAGAAGAAAGGTAAGAAATCATGTGTACATGCACCAAAAGCCAAGAAGAACTGTGTGCGAAAAGATAAACCTGATCTTGTTTACTCGAGAGATCAATTAATCAGGTTAGCTCATAAGAAGAATTATTGTTCTTATTGTCGTACATATGATTTTGTTCATAAAACAATTGATCATTACTCGTGTGGTTCTTATTCAATTACTCCTCACAGAACTGCAACTAACAAATATGGACCCAAATACCGGTGGGTACCAAAGCCAAAGGATGAATCAATGTTGCAGGCACCTTAAGTCAAGGGGAAGTAAGAGAACCAAGGCTTCTGAATATTACAGTTCAGGACCCATTCTTCAATGATAAATAGTTTGACTTCTAAACATAACAGTTTAGGACTCGTACTTCAACGAACAAAAGATGCTATACTCCCGTGCTGATATGAGATTGTACTCCGATACTTAAATGAGAAGTTCAACCTTCAAGAGGGAGTGCATATTTTTACTGAAAATATGCATTTCCAAGATAAGATGATCTACATTTCAGGGAAGTTGTAGATTTCTATCATATGTTTTTCACTGACAAATTTTATGATACATAATTTCAAGGGGAGTATGGAAGATGACTTCTGATTACATCTGTTCAGAACTCGTACTTTCAAAGTTTTATTGCTTTATGTCATTTACTTTTCAATAAAATTTTGTGAATAAAGTTTTGTACTTTGACAGACTTGTGATTTTTGCAGAATTGAGATAGAGCTTACATGATCATATCATATAAGACATAGAGCTGACTTGATAAGATTTAAGACCGTGCGAAAGGTTTATTTCAATTCTTATTCTCATACGTGTCTGAAAGTCGCACAACTTTCAGATATGAAAACTTGTTCTTAAATGTTCAAACCACTTCTGATTCTTAAAATGATTTCATGAATATAGAAGTGTAATTTTTTAAATGTTTTCATCTACATGTGCTTTAATTGAGAGAAAGCTTACATGATCAAACCGTGTGTTTCCAAAGATACATACTTGCTTATTATCTTTTCTATATACTTTCAAGTATTCACACACACTGGTTTACTATTTTTGTTGAACTTGTTATCACCATGTCTCAAATTGAACAAATTTTTCGATGGTGATACACCCTGCTTGATATTCAAAGTTTGAGCGTTGAATCATTTCAAAACGTTTCTTTCAAGAATGTCTATATTTTAATTCTTATAGACAATATGCAATTTTTGCTGAACTAAGCCTTAATTGATAAATCATTACGATTTTGATCTTTTTCATACAATGTCAGATTTTCAAACAAGTTTCTTGTTTTCATTTCTTTCATTCAATATACTTGTTTGAAATATCTTCAATGTTTAAAATGCTCAAGTCTTCATGATTACATCTATGAGCATACAAACATATGACTTGTATATACATTGTTCTTTAACTGCAAAGTTAATCATTTTGAGCAACATGTTCTTTTAGGACAACATGGGTTCATTTTGTGAGAACTAAACAGAACTTCTATGGATTCATGTTAACTAGTGTTTCCTAGCCAAGAGGTTAATCCTTGAATGATCGAAGAGTGAGGAGTTAAAAGAACTAACTTTGGGTTGTGTGATGAGGTAAAATGGATATGAGAGTTTGGTTAGAAGCAAGCTCAATGATTAAAAGAAAGAGGGTGAAAGAACATAGTAAAAGAATATCAAACTCTGCACCAACTTTTTCTGAGTCGGACAACCACATTGTTGGTGTTTCATAATTCTTTGGCGAACGTCATTGAAACAGGAAACTAGCCCATGCCAACTCTTGATAAAAACCCCACCAACTACTCATCTTCTTCTCAACAAGAAGATGTTTCATATTTTAAAGGGGATACAACATATAATCTATCAGGTTTTCATTTGGAAAATCTGGATATTGAAAAAGAAGGAAGTCTGCCCCACCTTCGCACTTCGATCATACACAATTGAGTCTGTGTTTAACTGTTGTTGTCTCAATGGTTTACAAAATTTTGAGCCTAACAAAAGCAATCATCATATGCTTAATTATTTCATACACAAGCACGAGCACACGGGAAATTCATTTTTCTGTCTAAACGTTCATAGAATAAACTTGTGTTATTCGATGATTGAATGGAAGACCTGGGGGAGTGAACATCAAAAGCTCCTTTCCAATGTGTATTCGTTACACACAGTGACTTCGTGTTACTGACAGGCATTTTAACTGATTCATTTGTTGATTCAGGTGTTACACTCATATTTTGTATGAATTTGCAAAGATTCAGATGAATATCTTTATGAATTGACGGAGAATCAAAGGCTCAGTGAGAAAGATCAGTGATCAGAATTTCAGTGACATTTCTTGTGAAAGTTTTGATGATCTCATGATTTAATCATCAAAAAGGGGGAGAGGATCAAGAAATGTTTGAGAAGTAATCAAGAAATGAATATGGGAGAGACGAAAAGTTCAAGAAATGCAAAGTTTGAAGAGAGTTAATTACAAGTTTTTGATTCAGATTGTTAAAGATTGTTCAGAGCTGAAAGAGAAAGTTCAAAGTTTTCAAAATGGTTGTTGGATTTTACTGAAATTTTCTTTGAAGACAATTTATTGAAGCAAACTGAGCAAAACTTGATGATAATTTTTTTCCGATGTATGAAAGAGGTTCTTATTACCTTGGGGGAGAATGTTAAAGCTGATTGCAATTGTTGTTCAAAGACTCTGGAAAGAATACAGAATTGTCTTTGAAGATAAAGGGGAGATTGAAATTCAACACTTATTTTCTTTCTGAAGATGATCTAAGTTGACAGATATCTACAAGAGGGAGATAAATTGTTAAAATTTCAACAATGCAACGAAAGGAAGAGATTGAATTGCAAAATCTTTTAGAGATGATCTTGATCCAAAGGGGGAGAATGTTAGAGCATATAATTGTTGGATCCCAGATCATGAAGTCTGAAGACTGAAAGTCAACCAAGTTAACCAAGTCAACTCTCAAAGCAAAGTCAAAGTCTCTTTGTAATAATTGTCAAAGTCAAAAGGCAATGTATTTTCTTTTAAAGTGTTTTTGTGTGGGTTTGTTTTTAATAGACATCTGACTAGTTAGTGTTGTAAGTTGCATGTTAGTAGTTGGAAGTTAAATGTACACACACTGAGTTTTAGAGAGAGAAAGTTTGTCAGAGAGAAAACTTCTTTGTATACGAAATCTTTTGTTGAATTGGAAAAACAGGTTCAGTAATTGATTCATATCATCTTGTTATTTGATAGAATTACATTTAGAACTTGAATCTTAGGGATTAATACTTACTTAGAAAGGTCAGATAGTTTTTGAGTGTAAACCTTCTCTAGATCAACTTTATCTGCATGAAACTTCTTCTGAATATCATCTTTATCAGTTTTCAAAAATGATGATTTCTCTTCATATATCTTCATTAAATCAACATTCCTTGCTTCCAATGCAGATATTTTTTCTTCAAAAGCTTTAAACTTTAGTTGAAGATCAACTGCTTCGGCTTTAAGTTCTGATGATTTCTTTTCATTTGTCTTCAGTTTGCTTTGAAGATTTGTTATCTCTCTCTCTCTTTCAATTTAATTTACTTCTCTCTTGTTTCGATAATACCTGCAAAATCAGATTTAGAATCATTAATACATTTTGAACATTTAAAATTTTTCTGAGAAAAAAATATATTTTGCTTTCAACTATTGGATCTGATCTAGAAGAATTGAATTCTGAATCTTCAATTTATCTCGTTCAGCTTCTATAGCAGGTATCTCAGGCATGTACATTATTGCACAATCTCTATTAGGTATCCTTGAATATGATCAGTATGCTTGAATATGATCGTCCAAAGAATTCAGATAGAACTTGACTCTGAAAGTCAACCTTGGTCAAGCATCGAAAAAACTCAGAAAATATATTCTAAGTGTCAGAAGTCGCAAACAACTGAGAATGGAATAGTAACTTGTCGCAAATCCCTAGAAGTCGCAAATCAAAGGCCACTTGTCGCAGGTAGTGGTCTGCGAGTTCTCACTTGCCGCAGATTGAAGCCTGCGAGTTCTGAAGCTCACTTGGCGCAATCACTCTGAGAGTTCTCTTACATAGAAAAAATTTCAAACTTTAACTTGTCGCAATGCATCTGCGAGTTCTCGTACTTAGAAAAATTTCGAAGAAATAACTTGTCGCAAACAGAACATTTGTCGCAGGTCACTTGTCACAAATCAAAGAAAACAAAACTCAAGAAGTCGCAGACAACGTTCTGCGAGTTCTTGCATGTCGCAAACCAAATAAAGCAAACAAAACACTTGTCGAAGATCACACTCTGCGAGTTCTTCACCCTGTGCGAGTTATTGCCCTCTGCGAGTTCTTCAACTAAGAAACTTGCGACTTCCTTGAATCTTGCAAGTTCTTCAATACTTCGAACAAAAACTCACTTTTTCATCCTTAAATTGAATCAAAACTTCGATTTTGAATTTGAAACTTCACCAAATCATCCTTGAACACAATCTGAACAGGTTACACTCAATCAATTTATATCAAGAACAACAAAAATTACACTTTGATCATGAAACAATGCGTAAAAGTTTTCGAACAACAAACTATCAAAAATCCAAAATTCACACAAACAGTTGTGAATTGGACAATGTGGTTCAAATCAAGTGTGTTCTAAACAACACACCGATTACAATACAAGCAAATTCTACTCCAAAACAACAAAAATACAAGAAATTCGAATGATGCACAGTAGACTGCGAGTTCTTGAATTTCGATCACCAAAAACTTCAAATCTAGATCATGATTCTGATTTTGTGCTTGATCTGATACCAATTGTTGTGATCCGAAAATTACTAGCATACGATTCAAACACAGATTAACAAGAACAAGTTTATTCAATCACATGAATTACATCAATCCATATCCATATTTCTTGCTATGTGACCATAAGCTCTATGTGAGTGTATGTGTGTGTTCTAAAGTGTGCGATCTTACTCTGATTCTGTGTGTTCGTATTTTTAACTCAAAAACACAAGAACATTGCTATTTATACTTGGTCAACATGACCTAGGCAAAGTCAACCCTTCTAACAACAATTATTACACACCTAACTTTCTAAACTTTACACTTTTGACTCACAATTTAATCTTGAATACAATATAGCTTCAACAATCTCCCCCTTTGGATTCAAGATTAAAAAAAATTGACAATTAACTTCAGGTCTTCGTTTCTTCAGAATAATCTTCAGCAAATAAACTTTTCATCTTTGAAACTTGAAATCTTTGACATCTTCAACAAACTTTTCAACTTCAAAACTTTGTCATTTTGGTCAATCTTTAATCTCCCCCTTTAACTTCAACAAAATCACATATTCTTCAGAAAACTTTTCTTCAAACTCAGACTTTGATGCAACTTTCAGTTTTATCTCTTTCTTTGAAACAATAAATCATTTAACTTTAGCATCTCTCCCTTTCATTGCATGTCTCTTGCCATTGCTTTCGTCTCTGAGATTAATTTGACTTTGAAATCTCAAACTATCTTCCCTTTTCTGATATGAACAACTTTAATCTGACTTTAACTTTGAAACAAACTTCTCCATTTCTGGAATCTGACTTTGAAATTCTGAAATTCTCCCCGTTTTTGTTGAATTTTGAGAATCAGAATCATCAAAACATTTTCAATGTCAACAGAGTCCTTAAATGATCTCCCCCTTTGTGAACATATAAGCACAGTCTTCATGATCAACATATTTCCCTTTTGATAGGATATGAACATTCTCCTCTGACTGATCTGATACGTTTCCGTCAATTCATGAAATGTATTTATCCGAATCTTTTCAAATTCAGACAAATTAGGAATGGTAACCCTGAATCAACAAATGAAACAGTTAAAGTGTCTGTCAGTAACACAAAGTTACTGTGTACAACGAAAGTAAAACTTAAGGATCTTGGGTGAAGTTCGCTCCCCAGGACATCCATTCAATCATTGAAAAACACAAGGTATTTTCTATGAATGTTTTGACAGAAAAACAGATTTTATGTGTGCTCGTGCTTGTGTTATGAAAGAATTAGCACAATGATTGCTTTTAGGCTAAATGTAATGTAAACCATTGAGACAACAATAGTTATACATAGACTCAAATGTGCAATAGAAATGGTCGAAAGTGGGGCAACTTTCCTTCTTTTTCATTTGTTGAGAAAAGAATGAGTAGCTAGTGGGGTTGTTTGCAAGAGTTGCCATGGGCTAGTTGCCTTTTTCAATGTCGTTCACGGAGAATTGTGAAACAACATATTTTGTGGTTGTCGGGCTCAGAAAGATTTGGTTCAGAGTTTGATATTCTTTTACTCTGATCTCTCACCCTCTCTATTTTTAACCTTTGAGCTCACTTCTAACCAATCTCTCATTTCCATTTTACCTCATCACACACCAACACTCAAATCTTTTGACCCCTGTCCCCTCAATCACTCTTAGGATTACTTCTGGGGTAGGAAACACTTGTTAACGTGAATCCATGGAAGTTCTGTTATGCTCACACATTGAATCCCATGTAATATCCTAAAAGAATATGTTGTATAATGATTAACTTCTCATTTAAGCACAAGAAATCATTTGTCAGTATATGTATGCTCATCAAAATTCAGAATGAAATTTGAGCATTTTAAGCATTTAGGATCTCTCAAAACAATTTGAATGAATGAATATCATGAAATGAATAGAAATGTTTTGAGAATCTGACAATGATTTAATCAGATCAAATTATCATGAAGAAAAATAATAAAGGATATCAAAGACGTAAGATGTTTATATGAACAAAATATAAATATGTTAACAATGAAAGCACAAATAATGAGAAATGACGTCTGATCTCAAACAATGAAGAATAGCAAACGACGGGAGTATTACCATAGAAAGATTATCTATTTGATACATGGTAATAACAAAGTCAAGATATGTACTGAACCGATGTGTGTAAGAATACTTGACATTATATAGACAAGATAATACACAAGTATTGATCTTTTGGAAACACGCGGTCAGATAAGCATCAAAGTATCCAAAAACATTTAAAAAAGAAACACACTTCTCAATTCATGAAAACATTTTAAGAATGTAAAGTGGTTTGAACATTTAAGAAAAATCATTTTTCACAAGTGAAAGTTGTCCTTCTTTCAACAAGTGATAGAGTTTAAGATTCAGAAATATATACCTGTAATATAGGAATCTTAACTCCCCCTAAAATGAATATTATCATTTAAGCACCTTGACAAAACTTCAGATATTCTCCCCCTCAATATCTGTAAAAATTCAAGTCATCAGAAAAAATATAACAATTAAAGTATAAGCAACATTTATCTTTTCCCCATAAAAGATATGACAATGTAATTCTCAGTAACTCCCCCTCAAATTAAAAAACTTTTTGAAAAGATTTGAACTTGTAAGCATCCTTCAGAAGAAAAACATTTGAGATTGGGTTCTGAACTGAAGTATTCAGAAGCCATTTTTACGTATTCTCTGGTGAGAATAGTAATTTCAACTTTACCATTGAAGAACAGGTCCTGAACTGATATAATCAGAAATGATAATATCCAATTCAATCCATGATATCAATCTAAACACAAATCAAATCAAGATTCTAGAGAGAGAATTTAGTAAGAGAAAGTCATATGTCTATTAAGCTCCAAGTGTTATGCGTAAAATTCAGAGTGTTACAGACTTCTCTCAAACAAGACTATTTATACTACAAGACTTCTCACAAGCAACTTCTCTCAAAACATTACAAGATGACCTCACTACATGGTTCTCTCAAAGCATAGTAAAGTACAGTACTGAAAGTCAAATTCAAATACAAAAGTCAAACACCTTGATCTAAACAATACATTAACATTCTCCCCCTTTTAGATCAAGTGTGAATGATAGGTCTTCCCTAACGAGATAGTCTGCCATGACGTATACCAAGTAGTGACTCAAAGTTCTTGATAGCACGTCTAAAATTGAAACGATCATAGATGGCATCAACTATTCTTTCAGTACGAAGCTTGAGAAGCTATCCCATACCTTTTTCAGCTTGTTTCAACTTCTCTTTATTTTATTTAAGTCTCCTCTCCAACTGCATCTTTATCATCTTTAAAGTTCCATCTGAAAACTTAGCGATTTCAGATAATCTGAAGAACCTCTTATTCTTCTCAGAGTTCTTGTAAACCACACCAAGTTCAGGTTTATCAAGCACAGTGAATAAACTGTAATCATCTATAATTTCCAGACTCAAATCAGGTTTCTTCATGTTGACTTTTCTTTGATTTGTCTTTATGCCGAGCTGAAAGTCATAGCAATACGTGTAGTTAACCTGCCTTCTCATGAATATTTTTACAACATCCAAAGTAAAACCAGAATGTTATCTTTCCTGACAGTCATGTTTCTGAAAATATGATACAAGTACTCAATGTCGTCTACGTTCAGAAAACAGAAGTCAGCTTTGGAGAATTCACATTCTGTTAAGTCTCTTCTATGCACGTGGAATACTGGATACCAAATATGAACAAACTGATCAAGTCGTACAAGCTTCAAGGATACAATCCCAGACTTATTTTTCACTGAACTTTCTGGTCTTCTAATCCAGCTCATCACTTGTGCATACTCTTCTTGATATTTTGGATGTTGATCTGAGACACCCAAAACTTTGGATCTATCCATTTCTATGATCCTGTGAACAAAAGTATTTTTCATTTCTTCTTCCAGAAAAGGTTGCCTCAATCTATTCCTCAATTGTCTGATTTGAGCATCAGTAAGAATAGGAGGTAAATAAGGTTGATCTGAAGGACCGACTTAGGTTTCAACAGGGTTGGAAGGAAAGAAAGGTTCAGATTCAGTTTCAGTTTCGATGTTTCTGTCAGATATGTTTACAAAGATAGATGGTTCATCAAGGTTTGGGCTAGGTAATCTGTGTGGGCTAGGTAGATTTGTTTGGGTAGGTGGAATAGGTTGGCTAGTTGGGATTTATTGAGTTGAGGTTGGTTGAGTATCTTGGATAGTTTGGCTAAGTGTATCGGTTTGGGTAGGTTGGGTACTTTGGCTAAGTTGAATTTCTGGACTTTGTGGAGGTTGGTTGGAAGGTTTTAAAAGCTTTATATCTTTTAAGGATGGGATATCAGGTTGTTCAATGTTAGTTTCTAGAAGTTATGTGTTCACAGGACTCAGTTGGATGTCTTCTTGTGAGCACGCAAGGATGTCTAGAATATTTGCTTCTCCTTCTTCAAACAACTCCCTTTCTTCCTCCTTAATCCAGCAAAACTTTTCATACTTTTCACCAAAAGGCTCTTCATCATCAGAAGATAGATCTATCGTGTAAATCTCCTCCAAACCTGTGAGCCTGATGATCTCTTCTTTAGTAGCAACCACAGGCTTTTCAACCAATGGTTCTACATTTTCAATAACGTACAATATCAGCTCCATTCCATGACCTTCACCCATATACCCTTGCTCATCTCCAACAAGATCAACCATTTCAGTATCTTCACCTCTTTTTGATCCACCAACAGCACGTTCAGATTCTGTAGAAGTTCTTTGTCTCTTGCTTATCTCCCCCTCATGGTCATGAGCATGCCTCTTTTTAGAACCTACTTGAGCCTTGCATGAATCTTGAAATGCTTTGGTTAACTCCTGGATATGTTGAACCATTTTTGATTTGATAGCGTTAAACTCAGTAATGGAAACAGCTTCAGTTGATACTGAAGTTTGTTGAGCTCTTAATAACACAACAAGATAAGCATCAGTATCCTCAACAAGTGCCTGAGAAAGCAGTTTGGCATATAACATAGATTTTAGCTCCTCCATAGAATGATCAACTTTTTGAACTGGTGGTGGTGGAGGTGGCTGAACAGGCTCTTCCACCGCTGGGCCCTTCCCTTTAAACAAGCTCCTAACCTTTGCAATCTCCTCCTGAAAGTTGGCAGTTAAGAGCTCAGTGATGTGGTTCTCAACAGCCTTTAAGGCACCGTCGAGGTATTCCTTTGACACAAAGCCGGGTAAAGTAACACCGAGGTCACTTAGACTTCCCGTTGTCACAACTGTTGAGGATCCAACAGTGTGGCCTGTGTTAATTACTGGAATTTCGTTAACAATGACAGGACTTCCATCCGATCCTCGTAGTTCAGACTGCGGAGCTACTACGGATTTTCCGACAGGGTCACTAAGACGACCGGTAATAGCAGAAGTTTATGTATGTGTCCTAGAAATGAATGATGATAAACCAATTGGCTCTAGACTCGATGGTGCACAGAAAGAAAGTAAGCTCGGGGGCAGTTGAGCTCTTGTTTCAATACCTGCCATTTCCGAGTGAAATGCAGATAGAGTATGTGCTAATACCCCATGAAAAGATGAGACTACAGCCTGTTGAGAGGCAGTAGAATGGCTAGTTGTGGTGTGTAGTTGCATAAGTGGGCGACTTATGTCTTGTGCTTCCGATTGCAACACATGCAACGGAGCACTTGATTTGGTTACCCGTCTGGAATGGTATGTTATGTTGCACTCACGCTCTCCATATTCTTTTTCTACAATCTCTCGTTGCCTCACACTTTCAACATTATCAACTATATCTCCCTCTGATCTCATTATATCTCCCAAGACTTGTGCAATATCTGTTCTAGCAGTGTCGATGTCCATATAATCATGATGCAGAGAAACATCATCTAGAAATCAAAAACTATGTTGAAGATTCTCATTATCAACATCAGTTTCATGAAAGATAACATCTTCAGCATGATGATCCGAAGTAGATGAAGGTACATTCTCTGAAGAACTAGTATGCCGATCCGACTCAGTATCAGAATTCACAACGTCATCAGTTATCCTTACCTGAGGACTTCATTGACGGAGTATAGTCCTTTCAGGTTCGGATGTGGAAACCTCTAGATGTGTGGCATCTTGTGTCGAGGTCCCCATAGCTTCAGATGTGATATTCTGAACCCCACCTGTTCCCCTCTCTAGATTTTCCCTCATCTCTCCCCGGTCCTGGACCCCCGTGGTCTCAGGAACCCTCACCGACACCTCTGTCCTAAGGGTTGAGTCCTGGGTAGGGATTACCGGTGTTGGTATTCCCATAGACTCTCTATACTCAATTAAGCACTCAGAGTTCGGATTGGCATATGAGAGTAGAGCTTGTGGAAGCGGCATGGAGTAATTGAACTGCTTCCTTTGCTTTTGAAGATATTTCATCTTGAATTCCAGAGCAAGTTCATGCTGAGTTCTTTTCGGAATATCTTTGTTTGATCGGATCATACTTCGAATTATCTGTTGTAAGAATCTCTGATAAGGTACATAGATAGGACTCTTGGAAGTTCTCTTGCTGATTAAATTCTCATATAATTCCGTACAGAAGACCACTGAGTAATCGACGTGTAGATCGTACACGACTGCATGAAATAGTCTAAGGGTGTGCATGTTTGTGTTGTCTAGACCGGAATTTCTTAAAGTGAAGCATCTGTTGAATACTTAGAACATCTGATAGTAGAATGGAGGAAGATTAGTCTTCTTGAATTCGCTAATCTTTGTCAATGGACCATCATATCCCAAGGCTTTGATGCCTTCAAAAACTGTTGAATCCACCAGATATGAGTCAAAAGATGTTCTTTCTGGTCTAGAGCATGCTTCTAGTAGATCAAGTATCAATTTGAGTCTTTGGTAGGTTAATATGGATGTGAAGTTGTCAATCCGGATTTTGAAGTATTTGACCCTTTCACTTTCAACCACATACTCAATTGTTTTCCATGCTTGCTGTAAGTGGATCATCGGAATGGCAGCAGTGTCTGTTAGAGCATGATTCAGTGGATGTCCTTTCAGAATCTCCACTACAAGTGGATTGACATTTAGTGAGTCAAAATCCACATGGTGGTCGTTCGGATATGACATTCAGACTGTTGTATCAATGCAAGATCAGGATCTACTCCGACTTCTGACTGGAAATGAGATCTGGAAGAAGGCATATGAGTAGCCTTAGAGACATCCGATCATGTTCATCCATATGGACATTTTGTTTATGTGATCTCTCTTCTACCATTGATTCCTGAAAAAAATAAGAAGTATTGGATAAATCCAATATGTTAGTCAATAATCCCAAAACATGTTTTCAGAAAATCATTTTGATACACGAAGTATCAAGTACAGAGTGATTGTACTTTGAAGCTCAAAACAAATAAGCACAGAAAGTTACAAGATAGCAAAATGTAACTTTTAAAAAAAATTACCAAAAAGACACAAACAATGAACAAACCACTTATTATTTTGAATTGTTCTTAAAAATATTGAAATATTGCATTAACACTTAGGATTTTAAGAAGCTTGAAAAAAAAATTATAAGTCTAAAACTCTCAAGACAAAGAGATAGACCAGAAACTCTCAAGTCAAAGAACTCGCAAAATTCTTAGCATAAAAACTCTCAAATCACAGAACTGAAATTCACATGAACTTTAAACTGGAAACTCTCAAGAAACTCATGTGTTGAAAATTTGAAATTTTGAACTTGGAGCCCAAAAAAAATTCAAACTAAGTGTTCGGATTTTGTTTTAATTTCAGATTTAAAATTTCTTCTGTGTAAAGATTACTTCAGTCCAAGTTCAATCAATTCAAGAGTTCAGTTCAGTTCATGTTCAATATCCAGAGTCCAAAAAGTTCGCAAGTTCATGTTCAATATCGAGTTCCAACAGTTCCAATAGTCAAGGAAACCTGCAAATCAATAATTTTGAACCAATCCAGATATAAATCGAGTAACCCACAAGTTCTATTAGCAATAACAACAATATTTTGTAAGACCAGATTCAAAATAACAAGAATCGTTCAAAAAGAAGTTGAACAGTCGCAAGACTGAAAACCTAGAAATTGAAACCCTAGAAATGATGAAATCGAACCTGTAAAAAACAATACAATCAAACAAACAAGAATCGAACATAAGAAGATATTCACCTACACTTTATTCGATGAAATAATGAGTCTGAAATCGAAAGTCGAGAAAGTAACTTCAGAGAAAAAGTATCTAAATGCAAAACTCGCTGAAGCAAAATGAGAGAAGTGATCTGAAATGTGGAAAACTCGCAAATATATACCCTGAGAGTGAGTTGACACGTGGCACAATTTGATTGGGTGATACACTTATCGCATAACAAATGAAAATGGACTTGCCGCACAATGAATGACAAGATGTGTGTGCACTTCGCGAATGAATGATGTACGCGAAGTGGTAAAACTCACACGATATAGCTTGCGCGAATAGGAAACTCGCATGACCTTACATGCGCGAAGCAAAGTGAACAGTAACAACTCGCAAGTAGTTGTGTGTGCTAAGTAGAAACGCGCATGACATAGCTTGCGAGTTTTGGACTTCGCGTAGCCTTTGTCATGCGCGAAGTGAGAACTCGCACGATGAAGTGTGCGCGTTCTACACTTTGCGCACGCAATGATTTACGCGAAGTAGAAACTCGCACAAGGCTATGCCCGTTCTACACTTAGAAAAATTTTGAAAATTTTCCAAAAATGGAAACTTTCCAAAAATTCTTTAAGCTTCTGTCCAAAAAATAGCAAGTTTTTTAAAAACATTTTTAAGCACAAAAATTAACTTTTTCTCTATAAAATTTCTTTCTGATATCAAAACCTTTTGTAAATACACACTCACACACCAACTTACAGACTTTACAATATGCTCCCCCTTGATGAGTGCAAGTCTGTGTACTCCCCCTTGATGTGACATTATGCTCATCTTACTGAAGTACGAGTCCTGATCTGATGTGATCAGAATTCATAGTTCAATACATTGAGGTTTGGGTTCTGATCTGATATAATCAGAAGCCAAAGTATCTGCTCCCCCTAAACCTGTGCATCCTGCAAAACAGTTTTCACAGGTTTTGGTACCCATTGATACTGGGGTCCTGGTTTGTTAGATTTGCGAATCCACTTCTCAATTGGTTTATACCTTTTAACTACATTATTCTGAGAAGTTATTCGATAAGAACCATACAAGTTGTGAGCAGATTCTCTAGGTACAAAATCATTCTCCCCACAGTAAGAACAACATATCCCCTTTTCAGCTAACCTGATAATATTATTAGTAGAGAAATACGTATCAGGTGAAGCAAAAGATTTACCTTTACGATCTTTGTTCTTTGTAACTATGGATGTGGATGGAGATGATTTTTGAACAACTTTTCCATCTAAAGATCCTTTAACAACCCAAACCATCTGATCTGTCCTTGATTGCTTTCCAAAAAATTTACTGTTAGATTTAACTGTTCCATCAATAGTATGATTATAAAACAGATTTGTAGGACGAATCTGACTTGTATTAACAGTTTTAGTTTTGACACTATTCTTTCTTGAAACTTTTTCAGATATAAAACTGGAAGCAGTTTTAAAAGAACAAATTGATTCAGTTGTCTTGTCAAGAGGTGATTGATCTATCACATCCGCATAAATCTTTTCTGATAACTGAATATTTGCAACTTCCAGATCTTTTATCTTTTTAGATAAAAGATTCTTTTCTTCAAGAATTGTGTCAAATTTTACCTGTAAGTCAGATCTGGCCTTCTGTTCTTTTGACATATCAGATGATAGACTAGTTAATCTTTTTGAGAGTTTAGAAATTTCATTTTCAAAATTTTGACGTTCAAGCTCAAATTCTTTTTCCATGTTCTTGTTTTTAGCAGAAATTTCATTGAATTTCCCAACATTTCTCTTTTCAGATTTCTTATTTTCAATCTCAAAAGACTTATTCTTTTCTTGAAATAATTTCTTTTCTTTTTCAAGTAAGTCTTGTAAAACTAAGATTTGCTTGGGAAATTCAATTACTCTCTCATCAAGAACTTTTCTTTCGTTTGCAAATGTGTCTCTTTCTGTAATTAAAATTTTCTCAAACTCAGAAACTTGCTTGGAAAATTTCAAACATCTGTGCTCTAAGTCTTTCTTTTCTTAGATAGCCTTCTTGGAGAAATCAGACAGTTTCTAGTTGTAAAGTTTCTCCAGATTAGCTTTTTCTTCAGATTTCTCCTTTTCTTTATCTGCTGGAAGACTTTTCATCAAATTGGCATTCTTTGCTTCCATGGCAGAAATCTTCTCTTCAAACTCTTTTAACTTGCTGAGCAGAGCAACTGATTCAGCTTTAGTTACTGAAAAAAAATTATTCTCAGTTGTCTTCAGTTTTGTTTGAAGAAGATATATCTCTCTTTCTCTCAGTTTTAATTCTTTCTCTTTAGTGCTGAGAATACCTGCATAATCAGATTTGTAATTATTAGTATATTTAGCACAAACAGAAGCTTTGTCAGAATTTAGCAATTTAGAATTAAAATCCTGAATCAGTTTTAGTAAGGTTGAATTCTGATTTTTCAGCTTGTCTCGTTCAGCCTCAATTGCTGGTATCTCAGGCATATACATTATCACAACATCTCTTGATGATAATACAATATTTCCTTTTGCATCTGTAGCAGGCATCTTGAACAGATTGAAAATGAATACTGATAACAGGCTTGATACAAGATCTCCCAAACGAATCAGAAAAAGTTGACTAGAAAAGTCAAACCCAGATTACTACTGAAAAAGATTTTCAGAAAAAAATACAAGTACAGAACTCGCACAATGTAGGAACTCGCAGACTGTAGAAAGTCACAAACTAGTATTCATTGGACTTCATGCTAGAGGCTTCGTGCGCGAAACAGAAACTCGCAGAATAAAGGATGCGTGAAATGATAAACTCGCAACAGGCATTGTGCGCGAAGTAGCTTCTCGCAACTGACTGTATGCGCGTATCTGACTTAGAAAATTTTCGAACTTTTGAACTTCTCGCAAAGGAATCAAAACTCGCACGTCAGATGAAACTCGCACACTGCTTTGCGTGTTCCATACTTAGAAATATCTGAGAATCTTGAAACTCGCAAAACATAAACTCGCACAGAAAGAAACTCGCAGAGGGAACTTGCGCTAACCAGACTTAAAATTTTTCTGAGATGCCAAGAACTAGCAGAACAATAAAAGAAACCCTTTGCGCGAACTTATTTCTCGTAAACCAAACTATGCGCGAAACAGATAGAACTCGCAGAAGACTCTATCAACAGTAACTTGCGCATTCTTCCTTAGCGCGAACAGTAGATCTAGCGAGTTCTTCCCTCTGAGACTCAAAATTGATCCAAATTTCAAATTAGCCTGCAAATCAATTTACAACCAAATCCAATATGTTCGAAAATATAAATCGAACACTATTTGAACAATAACAATGATCAAAAACACAAGATTGCAGTGCGATTCATCGAAGAACAGTGTTCTGTGTTCGTGTTTTCAAAAATTCAAGAAAATCAAATTCAAATCAAATTAATGATTGAATCGTGATAAAGTGTGAATACAATTTGATTATTACAACAAATCGATCACAACTAATCTATTAGAACACTCAAATTTCAACAAATCAACTAAAATTCGATTTTAAATTGGTAATCTGATCTCTCTGAAATCGTTTGGGTAGGCTCTGATACCAAATGATAATGTCCAATTCAAGCCATGATATCAATCTAAACACAAATCAGATCAAGATTCTAGAGAGAGAATTTAGTGAGAGAAAGTCATATGTCTATTAATCTCCAAGTGTTATGCATACAATTCAGAGTGTTACAAACTTCTCTCAATCAAAACTATTTATACTACAAGACTTCTCACAAGCAACTTCTCTCAAAACAAGATGACCTCACTACATGGTTCTCTCAAAGCATAGTAAAGTACAGTACTTAAAGTCAAATTCAAATACAAAAGTCAAACACATTGATCTAAACATTACATTAACAAGAAACCATAGTCAGTTGATCTTTGAAGATCGAGTCCTGATCTGTACATAATCAGAAGTTATTGTTCTTTCTTCCCTTACTCTTTGGGTGCCTGCAACACAGATTTAGCTTTTGGTACCCACTGTATTTGTGTCCTGATTTGTTAGTTGCAGTTCTATTAGGAGAGATGTAGTAAGAACCATACCAACTATTTTCATAATATTTGTTTACAAAATCATTTGAACCACAATAGAAACAACTAATCTTCTTTTAAGCTAACCTGATCAATTGATTGATAGTGTAAACCAGATCAGGTTTGCCAAAAGTTTTACCTTTCGAAGCATAGTTCCTTTTAGCTTTGAAGGTATGCACAATTGATTTTTCTTCCTTCTCCTCCTCCGAAGATCCTTTAACTCTCCAAATCCAATTTTCTTTATCTTTCTCATCTATCCTTCTCCAATTCATTTTATTCTGAGACTTGTTCCTTTTGATATTACATGAACCATCAACATTTTTGTCATAGAAAAGATTAGAAGGATGAATATTATCATTAAGTTTAAATGTATGACTATCATTTGCATCAAACAAAGGGTTATTAGAAACATTTGTGAAAATTGAAGTTGCTGCTAATTTGAATGAACATTCGGATGTAGCTAGATCATCTCTCGGTGATTGAGCAATTGATTCTAGCGTCTTGTGCTCAATAAGCTTCACCTTGAACATGATCTCTTCAAGTTCTTTTATCTATGTAGACAAACAGTTTCTTTCTTTTGACATTTGATCCAACTTCTTATGCAACTCAGATTTTGAATTCTTCTCCTTCAAGATGTATGTTGACAGCTTAGATAGTTTCTTGGTAAGCTTATTTATCTCAGCCTCAAATACTTTTCTTTCTTCCTCAAAATCTTTTTCAACATTCTTTCTTTGACCATAAATTTCTTTAAAGACTTCAACATTCGTCTGTTCAGTTTTCTTCTTCTTTGTCTCAAACTTATCTCTCTCTAGAATAATAACTTTCTCGAAATCTGACACTTGTTGAGAAAGTTTCATGCATTTAAGCTCAATAGATTTCTTTTCTTCAAATGGCTTTCTTGAAAATTCTGAAAACTTATGAGCATAAGCTTTTCATTCTTTCTCAAAATCAACTCTTTCTTTCTTCTCTTTATTCATTTGCTCTTCCAATTCAGAAGTTTTCTTTTTCAACTCAGTATTATCTTTCTCCAATTCTTTTCTTTTCTTCTCAACCTTCTTCATATCTTCTTGATCTTTTGAAATTCTCTTCTCTTGGAATGCTCTCTCTTTCAGCGTGTTTATTTCAACTTCCACACTGAACACTTTGTCTTTCAAATTATCTCTTTCAGCAAAGATTTGAGAATTTATCTTTCTAAGCCCATCAGATGTCTCACTAGCAATGTTTGCTCTTCTTCTGTGATCATCAAGCTCTCTTTGCATTTGTTCCTTTTTAGACCAAGTAGAATTTGCATTAAGTCCTTCAAACTTCTTCAGCTTGGATTGCAAATTTCAAATTTCTTTATCTTTAGACTCAATAATTTCTGCAAAATTTATCTTGGAGTTAGAAATGAAGTCTGAGCAAATAAAACTTTTCTCTGAATCTTTAGAATTTTCTTCCAAATTATTGACTTGAGCAAGAAGAGATGAATTCTGAATTATTTTTGTTCTCAGCTTCGAGTGCTGGAATCTCTGGCATGTAAGCTAAAGCACAGTCTCTTTTGGTTAGAAGCAGATTTCCTTTTTCATCTGTGTATGGCATCTTGACAATTTGCACAACATAAAAATTAGCTAGTATTGATCTTTAATCAGAAAATCATAAAAATCACAGAAAATCACTCAAAAGTTTTAACAAGTATAGAATTCGTATGACTCACAGAATTCGTATAGCACTCACAACATACAATTCGCATGCACAATTCGTATAAACAATTCGCATGGCACTCACAAGTAAAAATTCGTAAGTATAGAATTTGTATAAGCACAATTCGTATAAAAGGATATGAAAAGGATACGAATTCTAAGGTTTTTGCATGAGCTTATGTATGAATTCTGAGCTTTTCGCAGAAGGTAGGATGTGAATTATGAACTTCTCATATGACCTTGCATGCGAATTCATCCCTTGGAAAATTTTTTAACCACCCAGATACGAATTCCACACAATTCGTATGTGTCTCTTGTGCGAAAACTATACTTCTCGTATATGTGTCTTGTGCGAATCCTTTGTTTTTCGTACAAACTCTTGTGCGAATTCCTCAATCCTGCGAATTCTATCCTTAGATTCAACAAGATGAACTAATCTGCGAATTCCTTGGCTCTGCGAGTTCTTTGTGCGAGTTCTTCATCAAGTATGTGAATTCTTTAGATCTTGAGTCAATTTTCACAAAATCACACTGATTTCCAATCAAACCTTGATGTTTGACTCTGAAAATTTGCAGAATCACTTACTTTGACATCGTGAACAACCCTGTAAAGTGAATTTCTCTTAAAATAACTATGATCCTGGGTATTGATTCTTGAACATTCCAAAATAGAAAACTTTCTAAAACTTGAAAGATTGATTCAATTCTTTGAGTCTGTTGATCAATTGATTAATCAACCAAAACAAGAGTTGTTCTACTTCACTAGGCGATCAATGTAATACCAAATTCACATTCAATCCATCACTAAATCACAATCTTGATCTATATAACAGTAACTCGATGAACAGTGACTTTTCTTTAAAAAAATCGATTTTTCTTCTTTTCTAACCATGCTCTGATACCAAATGTGATCCCAAAATTACTAGCATATGATTCAAACACAGATTAACAAGAACAAGTTTATTCAATTAATCACATGAATTACAACAATCCTTATCCCTATTTCTTGCTATGTGACAATAAGCTCTCTGTGTGTGTATGTGTGTGTTCTAAAGTGTGTGATCTTACTCTGATTCCGTGTGTTCGTATTTTTAACTCAAAAACACAAGAACTTTGCTATTTATACTTGGTCAACATGACCTAAGCAAAGTCAACCCTTCTAACAAAAATTACATATTACACACCTAACTTTCTAAACTTTACAATTTTGACCCACAATTTAATCTTGAATACAATACAGCTTCAACAATTGTGTGTCCCAATGATGTGCAATCAATCAAAATGAATAACGAGTTAAATCCAAATGATCCATATTATTGATCTCAATTCAATTGTTTACAAGATGCTCTCTATGTTAAGTCTAAATATTATATCCAAGATTTAATAGAAAAGTCAAAGATGTAAAAGTCAACATTGTCTTTGTAATAGACTAGTCAAAGTATGTTGAGTTTGCTTAGTAGTTAAGTCTGGTTTAGTTAGTTTGTATAAATAGGCTTTTAGCCTTGTGGCTTTGTAAGAATCTTGTAACTAGTGTTGTAAGCTTGTCATTGTAATATTCAGACTTGTGACTAATGGATTCAAGATCTACTTTCTCTCTCTAGTTTCTCTCTCTAGTTCTTGATCATATTATGAGAATTGCTTGATTGTTTTGGGATTTTATGATTAACAATTGGTATCAAAGCTGAACCAGACATTATCAGAGATGATTTGATCAAATATTTGAATTGAAATCTGGAGTTTTGAGTTCGAAAATTTGATTTTCTGAAGAAAAAAAATTCAAGAACTCGTGTTTTTCACTGTTCATCCGAATTTTGTGTGAAAAATCATTTTTAGTGCAAGAAAATGGATTCTTTGGATTCGATTTGTGTTTAGGATAGATTCGTGTATTGATTACATTTTGTGATTCTAACTGATTCGATCTCAATTTTCGATTTTTGAAATTTTATTGAAACTCGAGTTCGAACACTGTTCTTGAATGAAAATGTGTGAATTGTTGTTTTTAATCGACATTTGATAGTAAATTTGTGTTTTGTTATGTTTTTCGATGATTCTGATAAAATTTTTGAGAATCAAATTTGCAGATTTGGATCGATTTGAGATAAAAAGAGCCAAGAACTCGATTTGCGCGAGTTCATCTTCGTTTTGCGCGAGTTCATAGACGTTTGCGTGAGCTTATACGAGCTTCAAGGCAAATGCAGTTTGCGTCTTGCACTAATAACGCAAAGCTACGTTTGCATCTTGCACTAATAACTCAAAGTATAGTTTGCGTATCTAACCATTCACGCAAAGCAAAGTTCGCGCAATCAACGACTCACGCAAAGTCTCTCACTCAAAGCCTCTCACGCAAAGTTCAGTGCTTAATTCAAGAATCTCTAAGTTTGCGTGACAAGAATCTCACGCAAAGTCACATTTGCGCATCCTTCGGCTCACGCAAAGTTCACTTTGCGCTTCAAGGCTATCATGCAAAGTTCACTTTGCGTTACAAGGCACTCACGCAAACCTACCTTGCGTCTTGCACGGGTCACGAGAACCTACTTTGCGTCTCACGCTGATCACACAAAGCTACTTTGCGCCATACGTGGATCACGAGAATTTCACATTTGCGCATTCCTCAGTTCACGCAAAACTCGACTTTGCGCCATATCAAGTGTTGTTCAAATTTTAAAATTTTGTGCTAAATTTCAATTTAATCTGATTTTTGATTTTCTGATATACAGTTTGGAACGATCATTTATATCAAGCTAATTTCTCATTCAAAATGGGATATTTTGCAGATCTTGAAGAGAAGAATAGAAAGCTGGAATTAGAGAAAGTTAATCTGGGTCATGCTGTTGACTTTCATTCTCAAAAGTCAAAAGAGTATTTTGCTGAAATCATCTCATTGAAATAAGAAATCAGTACTTTAAAGATAATCAATGAAGATCTTCTGAAAAGATCTTCTGGGCTGAATGATGAGAAGATAATTAGATTGGAATCTGAGAATGTTGAACTTAGAAAGAATATATCTGATATGGAACATCAACTTGCTGAAATTAAAGCTGATTTTGATAGTGAAAACAAAAAAATTTCAAAGAAGTTCTTAGATTTCTCAAAAAAGTGTTTTGAAGAGAAGAAGTCAGTTGAGCTTAAATGCATAAAACTTTCTCAACAAGTTTCCGATTTTGAGAAAGTACTTATTTTGGAAAGAGAGAAGTTTGATAAAGAAAAGAAGGCCATAGAATAGAAGAATGTGGGATTCTTTAAGGAACTATCCGGCCAGAGAAATGATTCAGAGAAAGGGTTTGAAGAAGAACGATCCATCATTGAAACTGAAATCAAAAGGCTAACTTCAAAGTTATCTGAACTATCTGCTAATGCACTGAAAGAGCAGAAAACGAAGTCTGAATTCTCGAAGAAGATTGACCAGCTTGTGAAAGAAAGAGACAATTTTGCTTCATAGATCAAAGAGCTTGAGAAGTCTGTCTCAAGATCAAATCAGAAATCTGTCTCTTCACAAAGGTCAGCTAAATCTTTTGATCAGATTCGTCGAACTAACATCTTCTATGATGGATATTTAGATGGGTCAGGTACATCTTCAAAAAGAAGAAGCTTCAAGAAAGAGAAACTGGTTTGGATGAAGAAATCAGTCAAAGATGACAAGAAAGTTGAGCTGAAAGGAAAAAACATCATGTGTACATGTATATCAAGCAAAGAAGAACACAGAGCATAAAGGTAAACCTGACTTTAAATACTCAAAAGACCAATTACTCAGGTTTTCAGGTAATAAATTTTATTGTTCTTACTGTTGTACACATGATCATATCCACAAGACCAGTGATCATTTCTGGTATGGTTCTTACTCTATATCCCCCACAAGAACTGCAACTAACATTCATGGACCCAAATACCAGTGGGTACCAAAGCCGAAAACTGATTCTGTGTTGCAAGCACCTCAAGACAAGGGGGAGTAAGATAACAATGTCAAGATTATGGCTTCCAAGGACATCAGCTTAGTACCCGTACCTCAACGATTAAAGACCTTTAATCCTGTCATGATATGAGGATTGTACTCTAATACTCAAATGAGGAAATCAACCATCAAGGGGGAGTACTTTCTTTTCTAAAATATGCATTAGAGAGATATGACGGACTACATTCCCAAAGGAATTGTAGATCTCTATCCTGTTCTTTTTCGCTGATAAATCTTACTGATATGACGGACTACATTCCAGAAGGAATTGTGGATCTCTATCTTGTTTTCATTGATAAATCTACTGTTGCATAATTTATAGGGGGAGTAAAGGTGATGGCTTCTGATCAAATAACAGATCAGGACCCGTTTTTCAATGATCAGAAAATGATATTATGCTAATATCCAGGGGGAGCTTAAAAGATCTAAATCATTCTATCATGATTTGAGGGGAAGCTTAAAGGTAAATATCTTCTAATCCTAGATCTCTGATTGCTTGGAAGAAGAACAACTTTCAAGCATGAAAAACGTTTTCTGAAATGTTCAAACCACTTCTGGTTCGCACAAGATTTTATGAATTCAGAAGTGAGCTTTTAAATGTTTTTCAAATTTTAAGCATAATGTTTAACTGACTGCGTGTTTCCAAAGATCAATATTTATGTATTATCTTGTCCATATACTGTCAAGTATTCATACACACCGGTTCAGTGTTTCATTTGATTTGTTATTACCATGTCTCATAACGAACATATTTTTTCGATGGTAATACCCCCGTTTGAAACTCATTGTTGTTGAGCATCAATCATCTTTTTCTAATCTTGCGCTTTCATTGTAAAATTATTTATATTCGTTCATATAAACAAAATATCCAATTCTTTGATACCCTAACCATTTGATTTGATCTGATTGGTACATTGTCAGATTCTCAAATTTTGAGAAATCTTCAACGTTCAAATGCTCAAATTTCATGTTGGGTCTGAATATGCTAAGTATGGTTTATGCTGCTGATTAATGTTGCTAAGTAATTACTACTGCCAGACTATCAAGATTACTACTGCTAGTAGAATTAATACTGCTTGAAGAGTTAGTGCTGCTACTTGAATAGTTAGTACTGCTTGGAGAGTTAGTACTGCTAGTAGTTAGTACTGCTGAATATTATTACTGCTGAAGATGGTTAATACTTCTGAAGATAATTAGTACTGCTTCTAAAGATAAAGATGATTTGGAGATAAAGACAAGCTGGAGATAAGACTAAAGATAATTATGGTATTGATGTTGAAGATCAATTGTATTTTGATAATTATCGTGTATTCAGTTTTGTATATATAGTATAGAAATATTTGATAGAAGATATAATTTTCTTTCATAAGTTTTTGTTTTAGAGAGAATTAACCTCAAGACTAGTTTAGATCCTTTCTATAGAGAAGTATAGAACGTCTGTTGAGTCTGTTCAATAGATTGAAGTTTTGTGTGTAATCATCAAGTTGAATCAATATAAACTTGTGATTTGAGATTGATATACTGTTTCATTGATTGTTAGTGTTAAAGTGTTTTTCCGCAACTTCTTTAGCATTGTTTCTGAGTGTGTGTGAATTAAATTCTTGTTTGAATTTCGATCCTGACAAGTGGTATCAGAGCATTGTTAAACTCAGAAAAACAACAATCATCATGGACAGTTCAAGTGATAGTGTTCTGGTCTCAAAGGTTCCAATGCTCAGATCTAATGAGTTTGACATGCGGAAGATTAGGATCAGGCAATACATCCTTCTCACAGATAACTCTATGTGGGACATCATTGAGAATGGCCCATCTAATGAAGGAAAGATTGGAGCAGATGGAAAAAGAATCCCACCAAAGACAGATGGAGAGAGGAAGATAAGGCAGACAGAGATGAAAGCCTTGAGCACACTGCTCTTGGCTATTCCTAATGAGTATCAACACCAATTCTGCAACTGCACTGATGCACAGATGCTTTGGAATGCTCTAGAGAAGAGATTCTCTGGTACCAAAAGTACCAAGAGAAATCAGAAGGCAATACTGAAGCAACAGTATGAAAACTTCATGTCAACTAAGAATGAGTCCATGACTCAAACTTTTGATAGGTTTAACAAGCTGATTGGTGAACTAGCTACTGTTGGAGTGAAAATTGATCAAGATGATGTAAACAGAAAGTTCTTAAGGTCCCTTGGAGATGAATGGACTATGTATATTGTCTCCTTCAGACAGGATGACAAGCTGGAGGACAAAGAACTAGACAATCTTTATAATGACTTAAGGGTGTTTCAGGCTGAAGTTGAAGCCAAGAAAAGACCATCTGGATACACTCATAATCCTGCCCTTTTATCATCTTCTTCTTCTACTGTTTCTGCTGCTAATACAGAATCAGTTAGTACTGCTTATGTATCTAAACAGGATGTATCTAATGACTCTGTATTAGAAGCTTTTCTTGCTAGTCATGCTAATTCTGGTTTAATTAATGATGATCTTGAACAAATTAATCCAGGTGATCTTGAGGAGATGGATATAAAGTGGCAGATAGCCATGCTAACTATGAGGGTAAAGATATTCATAAAAAGGACTGGAAGGAACAACTTTTCTCAGAGGATAGAAGATAGTGTTGGGTTTGACAAGTCAAAGGTGGAGTGCTACAAGTGTCACAAGATGGGACACTTTGCAAAAGAATGCAGAGGAGGAACTCCTCAACAATATGGCAGCAACCAACAACAAGCCCATTCCTCAAGCTTCCAAAACAACAGAAACTCCACTCAAGCTCTTGTTTCTCAAGAAGGAATGGGATTTAATTGGAGTGATCAAGCAGAAGAAGCTGTTCAGAATCAAGCCCTGATGGCAGAAGTCTCAGAATCATCAAGCACAGATATTCCAACAGAGGTAAAAACTAAACTGTGCACTAAAGAGTGTGTTCAGACTGTTCAAAAGTACAGGGATCATAACCAAAGCATGTGTGATGACCTTAAAAGGTTAGAGAAATATATAAGAGAGTATAAAGTGATTGTGGAGAAGTTTGAAGATCAAATCAAGGCTTACAAGGCCAATGAACTTCAGCATTACTATGACACAAATTACTGGAAGTGGGAGAAAGATCAATTAGAGATCCAAATAGAAAAATCTTAAGAGGAGTGTGAAAAGATAAAGAGTGAGTATGAGAAAGCTAAGCTTGACATTGAGAAGTTTTCTTATGCTTCCAAAACAATGAACTCTTTGCTTAAAGCTCAAGTTCATGATAAGATCAAGAGTGGTATAGGATACAATGCAACACCTCCACCTTATAACAATAATTATATTCATCCCTCTTCAGATCTCTTAGAAAACCAAAATAAGAAGGACTTACCTATAGGAGCAACAGAAGTAGATCCTACAGATAGTGTGGTGGTTGAAGAAAAGAATGAGAAAGAGAATTCTGAGAATAAGAATGCAGAAGAGATTCCTGTAGAAAATCATATTCTTACCAATGAATGGGGAGGTAAACCATTCATCAAGAGTGAAACGGTGGATGGCTCAAAGAGTGAAAAGGTGGAAAGCTCAAAGAGAGAAAAGGGAAAGGTATAGGGAGTCCACTATATGCAGACCACAGTTGTGAATCCCTGTACATGTAAACAGCATCAGCCCCAAAATCATGATTAAACAAGGGGTAATCAAAGAAACTGGAATAATCAGTGGGCACAAAAACAAGGGGTTGATCTGAGCAAAATCAATAGACCAAAACCTTGTTTTATTTGTGGAAAGCTTAACCATATTGCCAAATACTGTTAATTCAATCCTATGAACCAAAGGATAAACTTTCAAAGACATATACAAAATCCTGTTGGTTATAGGAATCAAAGAAGGAATCATATTGCTGAAAATGTAAAAAGAGCACCTTTAAAAGCTCATGCTCAAAACAAGTTTGCAAAATCAAAGAAAAATACTCCAAATAAGTCAAGGAGTAACTTAAAGAAAAATAAAGCAAACAATTTTGTTCAGGTTTGGGTTCCAATAGTAAAGAAATCTGTTAGTACTGCTACTTCAAATAGTACTGCTGACAGAAATAATGTTGTTGCAAGCAATACTACTGCTAATGAAGTTAGTACTGCTAACAAAATTAGTACTGCTAATCCAATTAGTACTGCTAATGATGTTAGCACTGCTAACAAAGTTAGTACTTCCAATAAAGTTAGTACTGCTTCCAGTAACAAACCCATTATTGTGACAAAGTATTCAAGCCATAAGATTCCCCAGTCTGAAAAACTCATCAAAACTGATTGTGAATATGTTGATGAAAATGGGAAACCCAAGACCACTTTGGCTTGGGTTCCTACTAAAAACTAACTGTTCCACTTTATGTGTAGGGCAACCAACAGCAAAAAGGGAAGTGCATTTGGCATATCTATAGTGGTTGCTCTAGGCACACGATAGGCAACAAGTCCTGCCTACAAAACTTCAAAAGAATTGATGGGGGACATGTTGCATTTGGTGATAATCCATATAGAGGAAAGATTAGTGGAAAAGGTAATGTGTCAAAAGGTAAGATGACCTTTGAGGATGTCTACTATGTTGAGCAATTGAAATACAACCTGTTAAGTGTATCACAGGTTTGTGACAAGAAACATAGTATATTGTTTACTGATACCGAATGTATTATCCTTGCTAAAGGGTTCAAGGTAGTTGATGAAAGTATGAAACTACGGAGAACACCAAGAAAGGACAATGTTTATTGCTTGGATTTAGAGAATGTATCTAATGATTCATCATTTAATTGTCTATTTTCAAAAGCTTCTGTTGATGAATCATCTCTATAGCACAGAAGGATGTGTCACATGAACTTTAAAATAATGAATAATCTTGTGAAAAACAACCTTGTAAGAGGTTTACCACAAAAAGTATTTTCATGTGATGATCATTGTGTTGCATGTCTTAAAGGCAAACAACACAAAACTTCTCATAAGTCCAAAGAGATAAATAAAATCTCTTCACCTCTTATCTTACTGCATATGGATCTGTTTGGCCCTACAAATGTGATGAGTATTGGCAAGAAATCTTACTGCTTAGTTATTGTTGATGATTTCTCTAGATTCACTTGTGTCTATTTTCTGAGGACAAAGGATGAGACAAATGGACTGCTCAAATCATTTATTCTCAGAGTTGAAAACCAAACAAATCAAAGAGTTAAAATCATCAGATCTGATAACGGAACTGAATTTAAAAACCATGATCTAAACAGCTTCTGTGAGGAAAAAGGTATTGAGAGACAATACAGTGCTCCTAGGACCCCTCAACAGAATGGAGTTGCTGAGAGGAGAAATAGGACACTGATTGAAGCTGCAAGATCCTTGTTGGCAGATTCAAAACTGCCAGTTACATTTTTGGCAGAAGCAGTTAATACTGCTTGTTATGTTCAAAACAGGGTTCTAATAGTTAAATCTCAAGGTTAGACACCATATGAACTTTTTAACAAGAAGAAACCTTTTATTGGATTTTTCAAACCATTTGGGTGTCCTTGTACAATTCTTAATACCAAAACTCACTTAGGCAAGTTTGATAGCAAAGCAGATGATGGATTTCTGGTTGGTTACTCATCCCATAGTAAGGCTTACAGAGTATTTAATACCTCTTCTAGAATAATTGAGGAAAGTGACAATGTCAAATGCAATGAGAGCACACCAAATAAACTTAATACAGGCCCTGATTGGCTTTTTGACATTGATTCACTAAATAATTCTTTGGGTTTCAGTTATGAGAATAATGCAGGAACAGGGACAGAATCAGTACAAGTCAAAAGACAAGAGTTTATGCTATTCCCAATTCCTACAACAGAGTCTACTGAACTTTGTGTTCAAGAGAAGAAAGATGCTTCAGATTCAAAGGATATTGAAACTACACAGAATGAAGAGGAGAGAGGTGAAAAGGAGGATCAGCTTTTGACTTCAGAACAGCTAGAACTTGAGATGCCTGCATTGGCAGAAGATGATAGTGATGATGAGAACTCCTCAGTGTTTGGGGGCAGATCTCCTGAAAAGAATGACTCTAATCTGGATGCAGACATTAATGAAGAGGCTTTTCATCAAACAAAAGTGCATAAAGATCATCCTCCTCAGTTGGTGATTGGTGACATCAATTCTCCAATCATCAAAAGGAATCAGAGTAAGTTGGGAGGATTAAAAGACATACAATCAGGCTTACTATCTTGCTTTCTATCTCAGGTTGAGCCCAAAAAGGCACATGATGCAATGAAAGATCCAAGCTGGATAGAAGCAATGTAAGAGGAGCTGCTGCAGTTTGTACTGCAAAATGTATGGGATTTGGTAGAACTGCCTAAAGGACACAGTGCTATAGGGACAAAATGGATTTTCAGAAACAAGAAGGATGAGAGAGGAATAGTGATCAAGAACAAGGCTAGATTGGTAGCACAGGGGTACACTCAAGAAGAAGGAATTGATTATGAAGAGGTTTTTGCACCAGTGGCTAGGATTGAGGCAATTAGGCTGTTTTTAGCCTATGCTTCCTTCATGAAGTTCAAAGTCTACCAAATGGATGTGAAAAGTGCTTTTCTATATGGAAAAATTGAAGAAGAAGTATATGTCTGTCAGCCCCCAGGGTTTGAAAATCCCAAGTACCCTGACAGAGTATACAAATTGAAGAAAGCACTATATGGACTACATCAAGCACCAAGAGCTTGGTATGACACTTTGTCTACCTATCTCTTGGAAAATGGTTTTGAGAGAAGAATCATTGACAAGACTCTGTTCATTCAAAGGAAGAAGAAGGACATCATGTTAGTGCAAATCTATGTGGATGACATCATCTTTGGATCCACAAAAGATCAATTGTGCAAAGATTTTGAAGAATTAATGCATAAGAGATTCAAGATGAGTTCTATGGGTGAACTTACTTTCTTCCTTGGGCTACAGGTTAAGCAGAAACAAGATGGAATCTTCATAAGCCAAACCAAGTATGTGCAGGACATTTTAACCAGGTTTGAGTTCTCAGATTCCAAGCCTGCAAGCACACCCATGGAGACACACAAACAGATTACTGCAAATCTTGAGGGGGAGGATGTGGATGTTCAATATTACAGATCCATGATTGTCTCTCTCATGTATCTCACAGCTTCTAGACCAGATATCATGTTCCCTGTTTGTGTATGTGCAAGATTTCAAGTTAGGCCAAAGCAATCACATTTTCAAGCAGTCAAGAGGATATTCAGATATCTCAAAGGTCAACCCAGATTAGGACTTTGGTATCCTCATGACTCACCATTTGACCTACTTGCATATTCAGATAGTGATTTGGGTGGAGCTAACTTGGACAGAAAGTCGACAACTGGAGGATGTCAGATTTTGGGTGCAAGACTCGTATCATGGCAGTGTAAGAAGCAAACCACAGTGTCCACATCAACAACAGAAGCAGAATACATAGCTGCTGCAAGCTGCTGCTCACAAGTGTTATGGATTTAGAATCAAATGCTGGACTATGGTATGACATTTCTTCACACTCCTATTTTCATAGACAACAGCAGTGCTATTAGCATTGCTAATAATCCTGTCAAGCATTCAAAAACAAAGCATATAGAAATAAGGTACCATTTTATCAGAGACTGTAATGAGAAGAAGCCAATTCAGGTTCAGAAAGTACACACAAGTAACCAGTTTGCTGATCTATTCACAAAAGCTTTTGATGTGGGTAGATTCACAATCTTGGTCACAAGTGTGGGCATGATGAACAATGAATAAGTATATTCTCATTCTTTTTATGTACCTATATAGATTCCTCCTTAGTTACTTTCATTAAATTGGTACTATTAACTCCTGTGTGTTTAAGTGTTTCAGATTGGTTGGAGTGGATACTTGGTACTTCTCGTTCAGTTAATACGGCTCACTGCATTACTCATAATAATAGTTCAAAAATGGTTAAGTATGGTTACTACTGCTAGGTGGTTTATACTGCCAGTGCAAAGTTACTACTGCTTGCCTTATTTATACTACTGCTAATCATTGTTACTACTGCTGGTCTGTGTTAGTACTGCTAGTCTGTGTTAATACTGCTAGTCTGTGTTAGTACTGCCAGTATGTGTTACTACTGCTGTTATGAGTTAATACTGCGAGTTTGTTAATACTGCTAAGGTAATTAGTACTGCTTATAACGTACTCTCTTCACCTATAAATACCCTGTGTGACCACCAAAATCACAAACGGCTCTTTGAATTTCCTACTAGTGTACTCTCTCTCTCTTGTTCTCTTGAATTCTCTCTTACCAGTGCATAACCCTAGCTTCGACCAAACGCTCAAGAAGATGGCTGAACTGATGTTTGTCGATGAACACAATTAATTGGCAATGCTACTCAAACCAAAGCAACCAGAGGGATTTCATCAGATTGTGGATTTCCTAAGATCCTCACACATAGCCCACGCATTAACTGTCAATCCCACAATCTGTGTGGAACACCAAAGGCAGTTTTGGGCCAATGCTTCTGTTCATACTGAAGATGGCAATCAGGTCATCCAAACAAGGGTGTGTAATAAACCCCTGACAATCACAGAAGGAGCTATTCGCATTCATCTACAACTAGATGATGCCTCAGGTATAACCTTTTTACCCAAGGAAGATCTTTTCCAAGCTCTTAGTAATATGGGGTATGAAGGTCCCACTGATGTCTTCAAATTTTTCAAGAACAGATTCTCACCACAGTGGAGATTCTTTGTTCATACCCTTCAGCACTGTATTTCAAGGAAAAAGAACTGGCTGGAGTGAGTTCAGCAGTACCATTGCTTATGCTATGGTCTGCTTAGCAACCTCCAGGAAGTTCAATTTTTCACAAATGATCTTCAATGACTTACTGTCAAACCTGGATACCAAAACAAAATCTTTTTATATGTATCCCAGGTTTGTGCAAGCTTTACTGAATAAAGAATTGACGGATTTACCTCAGTTTAATGAGGTATATGTACCAAAGGTCCCGAGAGGGAAGGTGTTTTCTAATATGAGGAGGCCTAGTAAGGACTTCTCAGGTATTGACACACCATTGTTCTCTACAATGATGGGTGTGTCTCCTTCCCATGGTAAGGCATTAGTGTCAAAGCCCTCATCTGACAACCAAACTGAAGACCTACCCACACCACTCATTTCTATTAACATCCCTCAGTCCCTTCTTCAAAAGACAACATCACCTATCACTCACACTTATATAAGGAAAAAGGTAAAGAAGGTTCCTTCCCTTCTTGTAGCTTCACCCCCACAGCCTTCAAGCCCTCTAATGGAGCATTCTCCATTAGAGAATATCCAAAGGGAAACCACAGGGGTGTCTCCCAACCCCAAGAAGGTGCTCAATAAGGAGAAGGAAGAGCATATGGGCTGTAAGGCTCACACTACTGACTTTGTACAAAGTGCAGGGCAGGACAGTGTGAACATATCTAAGACCTTCCCCATGGCAACTTTGGGTGAGAAATCATCCAAAGGTCCCAGGTGCCAAGAAACCAAGGGGGTAGAGGGTGCTTCTCCTAGGCAGAAGACTTCTACTACTAAAAGATACAAGGATCCTTCAAGGGTGGTAAACATACCCAAAGGAGGTGAGGACATATATAACTACCAGGAATTGTTGGATACTATGGGAAACATTAATCTTGATGTCATCAAGCAAGGCTCAGATATAAAGGAGATGAAATTGGTAATTCTGTCTCAACAAGTGCAGATTACCAAACTGTAGAAGATGGTGATGAAGTTGGTACAGAAAAAGAAAAGAAAGCAGTATGTCTTGAAGAAGAGGAGAGATGCTTTCAACAAGGGGGAGAAACAAGATGAAGGGGAGAAACACAGTCCTACTGGTATGGAAGCTCAGTTTGAGGGGGAGCGGAATAAGGAAACAGAAAATAGCAAAGCAGTAGAAACTGAACCAGCAGCAGTAACTGAGAATGAAGTAGAAAAAGAACCAGTAGCAGAAACATCATTGTCCAGAGAGGAAATGGAGATTGCAGAAACCTTGATCAAAGCTAAGAATGACACTCCCAAAGCCACTCAAAAGGCTAAGGGAGTAATAATCAAAGAAGGAGGTTTAGAAAAGAAAGAAAAAGAGGTCAGTATGGAAGATGCAAAGAGGAAAGGAAAGGAGAAGATGGTTGAAACTGATCAACCTTTAAAGAAAAAGAATCAGATAGAGTTAGATGAAGAAGTGGCCAAACAGCTTCAAGCAGAGTTGGCAAAGGAAGAAGAAATACGATCTGCCAAAGACAGAGAGCTTGCACTGGATATGGCTAAAAAGCTCAATGAAGAATATCAAAAGAGTTTGAAGGATGCAGCTGCTGCCAAGATAGTTACAAAGAAGGCTTCAAGGCAAAGGATGGCATTAAAGCAAAGACAGAGACAACCCTCAAAGACCTTCCTGGCTAATCAAGAAAGGAGGAAAATGATAAACTTTCTGAAAGGAGATCTTGGAGTTCCTGAAGTAATATTTACTAACATGGCCTATGGTAGGATAGAGGAGTTGTATACAAAGGAGATGTCAAATCTGAAAGGGGACTCCACTCAAAGGGGAGAAGCTGAAAGGAGGATGAAAGAGAGGCATGATCTCAACATACAACAACCCTTTCCTGAAAGTGAAGAAGGCACTCCTATCAAGGAAAAGAAAGAAGAAGAGAAAGAAGAGACTTTGGCTCAGCAAATTGGAGTCATCAAAAGAAAGAAATCCATTGCCACCAAGCCAAAGGCAAAAAGGGCAAGAATTGAAGAAGAAATAGCAGAAACAGAAGTAGAACCTAATGTTACACCTTCAGCAGAACCAGAGCAGACTCCAGAACAGTCAAATCAGCAACCAAATGATGGGAGATCAGTATGAGGTTTACTCTACTTGGGGAAAAATCATCAGAAGTTGTTCCAGATCAGATTTAGAAGAAATGTTCAAAGTTGGAATGAGCCTGTATGAAATGGTTTTGACAGGAGAAGAAAGAAGCTTAATCAGATTAGCCTTGGAGTACTTATGCATGAAGTTTGATCCCAACAAAGTTCAACATGTGTTCAGAGATTTACATCTGAAGAATAAATTCCAAAGAATAGAAAATTGGATGCTATTTGAAAGGTGTGGAGTCTATGTCATAACTGTAGACAGAGCCTATCATGAGTACTACCTGGTGGATAAGATCTATGATCACAGCAAGGCTAAACTTCAAGCAATGTTGAATGCTAAGTTGACATGTTCAAAGTATTCAGAAATGGCCAGGATAGTAGTCAGAAGAATCATCAATCAAAGTCTGGGACTGGATCCAAATTTGGGCAACTAAACTAAAGTGTTGAAAGCATCATGAAGACCATATCATGAAGAACTTAACTTCTCTTTCTGAAAAGTTAAGTTAGGGGGAGATTGTTGGGTCTGAATATGCTAAGTATGGTTTATGCTGCTGATTAATGTTGCTAAGTAATTACTACTGCCAGACTATCAAGATTACTACTGCTAGTAGAATTAATACTGCTTGAAGAGTTAGTGCTGCTACTTGAATAGTTAGTACTGCTTGGAAAGTTAGTACTGCTAGTAGTTAGTACTACTGAAGATTAATACTGCTGAAGATGGTTAATACTTCTGAAGATAATTAGTACTGCTTCTAAAGATAAAGATGATTTGGAGATAAAGACAAGCTGGAGATACGACTGAAGATAATTATGGTATTGGTGCTAAAGATCAATTGTATTTTGATAATTATCGTGTATTCAGTTTTGTATATATAGTATAGAAATATTTGATAGAAGATATAATTTTCATTCATAAGTTTTTGTTTTAGAGAGAATTAACCTCAAGACTAGTTTAGATCATTTCTATAGAGAAGTATAGAACGTCTGTTGAGTCTGTTCAACAGATTGAGGTTTTGTGTGTAATCATCAAGTTGAATCAATATAAACTTGTGATTTGAGTTTGATATACTGTTTCATTGATTGTTAGTGTTAAAGTGTTTTTCCGCAACTTCTTTAGCATTGTTTCTGAGTGTGTGTGAATTAAATTCTTGTTTGAATTTCGATCCTGACATTTCATTCATAATTTTAAATGAGCATACATTCTGACATGGTTATCTTTGTGATTAACTGTTCTGTTAGACTGTTGAGCAATCATTCTTTTTAGGACTTACATGGGATTCGTGTGTGAGCTTAAACAGAACTTCCATGGATTCACGTCAACCAGTGTTTCCTACCCAGGAAGTTATCCTTGAGTGATTGAGGGGTGAGGGGTCAAAATCAAAGAGTGGAGGAGATAACTCATCCGATTGAGTTATTCTCATTGTGTGGAGCGGTAAAATGGAAATGAGAGTTTGGTTAGAAGTGAGCATAATGATTAAAAGAAAGAGGGTGTGAGATTAGAGTTAAAAGAATATCAGAACTCTGCACCTACCACTTTCTGAGTCGGGCAGCCACATTTACTGATTGGTTCACATTCTTTGGTGACCATAATTGAAAAAGGCAGTGAGCTCATGCCAACTCTTGCATTAACCCCACCAACCACTCATTTCTTTCTTAACAAAGAAATGTTTCATTTTCTTTGGGGACGCAACATATATGCTATCTAATCTTTACTCGGAAGATTTAGATATTGAAAAAAAGGAAAGTTGCCCCACCTTCGCACCTCTTTCATGCACATTGAGTCTGTGTAATATCTGTTGCTATCTCAACAGTTTACACAATTTGAGCCTGAAAAAGCCTAAGTAGCTTCAATCATTCTACACTTGCACGAGCATACAAGGAATATGTTTTCTTGTTATAACATTCATAGAAAATTCCTTTGTGGTTTTTTCGATGATTGAATGGAAGCCCTGGAGAAGTGATCATCACAAAAGCTCCTTTCCAATGTACATCCGTTGTACAAAGTGGCTCCGTGCTACTTACAGGCATGCTAATTGTTTCATCTGTTGAATCAGAGTTACACTGCTTAGTATGTCTGAATTTGAAAAGATTCGGATATATATATCTTTCATGACTTGAAGGCTCTCAGATCAAAGCGTGCCAACTTTCAAAAGGGAGATTGTTATTTGAATACAAAGGGGTGATCAAAGTCTGTGCTGAAATTGATGAAATTTTGATGATCATGATGGTCTAAATCATCAAAAAGGGGGAGAATTTTACAAAGATCAATTTCAAAGCTATGAAGATTTGTCAAAGTGAAAAATGCTTCCGCTTATTCAAAAGTCAAAAGACTCTGAAGAAAGTTTGTTCAAAGATAAATCAATATGATTTGTGAATGATTGTTTTCTGAAGACAATCCAGAGATCACAAGTGATGAAGATACATGTGTGTCAAAGATTACTCGACGTTCAACATTTCAAAGTTTCATCAAAGTTGTTTCATTGTTTAAAGTCAAAGTTTCAAGATTTCAGATTCGCGTTCAAGACATGTTGACTTTCAAAGCTTCAAAGTATTAAAGACTTTTCAAGATTCTTCAAAGGCTGAAACTGAAGACCGTTAAAGCTTCAAAGTTCAAAGTTGTCAGAGACAAAAGCTGAAGAATCATGTGTTGAAGACTAGTGTCAAATTTTTATTAAATCTTGAATACAAAGGGGGAGATTGTTAAGTCTAAATATTGTATCCAAGATTTAATAGGAAAGTCAAATATGTAAAAGTCAACATTGTCTTTGTAATAGACTAGTCAAAGTATGTTGAGTTTGCTTAGTAGTTAAGTCTGATTTAGTTAGTTTGTATAAATAGGCTTTTAGCCTTGTGGCTTTGTAAGAATCTTGTAACTAGTGTTGTAAGCTTGTCATTGTAATATTCAGACATGTGACTAATGGATTCAAGATCTACTTTCTCTCTCTAGTTCTTGATCATATTATGAGAATTGCTTGATTGTTTTGGGATTTTATGATTAACACTCTCTATGAAATATTTCTCTCTCTAAACATAAATCTTTCAATTAGGTGCTACAAGATTACAAAAGAACTAAAAGCTTTTATACCAACAACCTTACAAAGACAAAAACAACACTAGTTGACTTTGACTTTTCTTTATTGAACTTGACTTTGACTTTTGCTTTAAGAGGCTTTGACTTGAGCATTAACTTCTAAACTTCATTATCTTGGATCCAACATATTTATGCACTAACAAACGTCTTCCCACACAGGATAGGATTGGCCGTTGGAAGCATGACCCGCCAGATCTTAGTTGCCCTTTTTGTCAGACATGTCTAGATTCCCATGAACATATTTTCTTTGCTTGTAATGTCCCATTAGCAATTTGGAGAAGTGTCAAAGTGGAGGTAGGCCTGTTTGGTTATCCGGAGGATTTGTATACTCTCTTAGCTAACTAGATGAGTGGTTCTAATTTGCTTCATTCGATGACTCATAGATTGGCGCTTTGGCTACTATTTACTACATTTGGCAGGAACAAAACAAGCGGCTTTTCAGAATCAATGGTGTCCGCCTGAGCAGATTGCCATGGAGATTGGTGAGGTTATCAAGATGCGTATGGCTTGGAGGCAATGTAGCAGGCGTTCTGTTAGTTTATGATGTATTGTTGGCTTGTTTCTTTGTTTTTGTTTTGGTCGTGCACTTGTGTTTTTGGCCGGGGGGGGTTTGTTTTCTTTTCTTTACCATTTGGTTGGGTTTTGTCTTTTTGGGTGTTATTACCTTGGGGTCTGTCCCTTGGTTTGGTGCGTAGGGGGTCTTTTTGATCCTCCTTTTTTGTAATTTTCCGTCTTTTCTTTTTAATATTACCTGGGTTTCCGCTAAAAAAAGATGACAGTTCGCTCAATAAGGAGTGATCATGGAACTTAATTTAAAAGCAGTTCTCTTGATAACTTCTTTGAGAATAAGGGAATTTCTCACAATTTCTCAGTTGTGAGAACTCCTCAACAAAATGGATTCGCTGAAAGAAGAAACAGAACGATCATCAAAGTTGCTCGATCGATGCTCATCGATTCTCATCTTTCAACTCAGTTATGGGTAGAAGCTGTTAATACCGCCTGTTTTACTCAAAATAGGTCGCTTATTGTCAAAAGATTTAACAAGACTGCCTATGAACTTTTCCATGGGAGAAAGCCCTCTATTATCTTTCACCATATCTTTGGTTGTTAGTATTTCATATTAAACAACAAAGATATCCTTGGAATGTTTGATCCAAAGGCTGATGATGGAATATTTCTCGGATACTCTTCAGTATCCAAAGCATACAGAGTCTTCAACAAAAGAAGACAAACAGTAGAAGAAACCATTCATGTCAACTTTGATGAATCCAGATCAGCGAACTCAAAACCTAACGTTGATAATGATGAACTAAATGCCTGGATGTTTTCTCACTATGGAGAAGTTGAACCTTTCTTCAACGCAAACCATCATGCAAATCCTCCAAGTGTTGATGTTGATCCAGTCATTCCTACATATAACACTGAATCCCCTTCTTGAGTTTCAGATGTTCCCTTAAACACTATTCCACCACCTGAACCTCCAACCTATGAATCTCCTCTCATCTCTGAAGAACTCTCAATGAATAACGTTCAATCTGAAACACATCAATTGATCGTTGATGAACTACAAACTAAAGCCTATTCCTCAATAAATAATCCCATTACTGATCCGCTATCAGACATGGATACTCATGCCCTTGCTCAAATATGGACTAAGAATCACCTAATCGATCAAATTCTTGGTGATCTAGATGCAGGTATTCAAACACGACGAAGTTCAGGTAACATCTGTCTCTATGTAAAATTTCTTTCTCTTCTCGAGCCAAAGAAGACTGATGATACCCTCAGAGATCCAAACTGGGTCAGGGCTATGCAAGACAAGCTGACCGAGTTAGAAAGAAACAAAGTTTGGAATCTCGTTCCTCGACCATCTAACAAAACTGTTATAGGTACCAAATGGGTGTATCGTAACAAGTTATATGAAAATGGAACTATAACCCTTAACAAAGCTAGGCTTGTTTCTCAGGGATACAGACAAGAGGAAGGCATAGACTATGATGAAACCTTTGACCTTGTGGCTAGGATTGAAATAATTCGATTATTCTTAGCGTATGCAGTTCATAAAGACTTCAAAGTATATCAAATAGATGTAAAATCAGCATTCCTAAATGGAAAGCTGAGTGAAGAAGTTTATGTTGAACAACCACCAGGGTTTTCTGACCCTAAGCATCCAAGTTATGTATATAAATTGGATAAGGCTCTCTATAGGTTAATACAAGCCCCTCGTGCTTGGTATGACACCCTGTCTTCTTTTCTAATCTATGAAAATTTTGAACGTATAAAAATTGATAATACTCTATTTTTCATAAGGATTAAAGGTCACATTATTCTTATTCAAATATATGTCAATGATATTATATTTGGTTCTACTACTCCATCCCTATGTACTCGATTCGCTGAACGAATGAAGAAAAAATACAAAATGAGTATGATGGGTGAGCTAACTTACTTCCTTGGACTTCAGATCAAGCAATATGATAAAGACACGTTTATTCATCAAGGTAAGTATGTTAAAGATATGCTGAAAAAGTTTGATCTTACTCAAACATCAGCGATGAAAACTCTTACGGCACCACAACTAACATTAAACAAGGTCCCCGCTGAAAACGTGTTAATGTCACTGCCTATAGAAGAATAATAGTCACCCTTCTGTATCTTACAGCGAGTCGGCCTGGTATCATGTATTCTACCTGTCTTTGTGCACGATATCAATCAGAACCCAAGGAATCCCATCTGATCGTTGTAAAGCTAATTTTTAGATACCTAAAGGGAACTCCTAACCTAGGTCTTTAGTATCCTAAGGACTCAGGGTTCGATCTGACTGCCTACTCAGATAGTGATTTTGCAGGTTGCAAACTGGATAGAAAAAGCACACAAGAGGCTGTCAACTCCTAAGTGGAAAGTTGGACAAGTAAGAAACAAAATTCAGTGTCCACCTACACCACTGAAGTTGAGTACGTAGCTACTGGTAGTTGTTTTTCTCAGGTCTTGTGGATGAGAAATCAGCGATTTGACTATGACCTTCAGCTATCGAAAATTCCAATCTATTGCGACAGACGTTGTGCCATCGCTATAGCCAATAATCTCATGCTACACTCAAAGACCAAACACATTGAAATCATATATCATTTTATCAGAGATCATATGATGAATGGAGATATAGAACTTCATTTTATTCCCACTGACAACCAGCTAGCTGGTCTTTTTAACAAACTGCTTGATGAGACAAGATTCAACTTCTTTTATCAGTGAGCTTGGAATGTTGAACCTTGAAGAATAATTCTTCAGCGATCATGCATTATGTCAGTAATAAAAATCTATCTCTGATATTCATCCTCTCATATCTGAGTAAATTTTCTCTGATGCTCAGGTATGACTCCTAATCTTCCTCACTGAATCGTTATTCAACGAGATATTCTTCAAAACTCTCAAAACTTAATCACTCACTTTCTTCAAGTGATTAAAAGCTTTGTTAAAATAAAAACCTATCACTGACTATTTGTTTAGTGACATCTTTGAATCACCATTTTTCTTAAAAGTGATTTATTTTTTATAAGACTTTTCATTTTCTGACGTCACTTTTCTGGATAACCGTCGCCATGATTTTTCTGACAACGTCTCCCGTTCGCATTCCTCCTCCAATCACAATCGAGCGACGTGTCCCTGTCATGATGATTTTTCTCTCTCTACCATCAATTTTTGTCTCTCCTCCTACATATATATACATCTCTTTGTCTCTCATTCAAACTTTACGCACTCACAAACTCTCTCAAAACAAACACTCTCTCAAGGCAAGAAAAACACCAAGAACACCAAAAACACGCACTCACCTTCCTTGCGTTTATCAGGTTCAACTCATCTGTTCCTTTCTTGTCTATCTCAAAAACATCATTTGATCTTCAAATTTTTTTAGCTCAAATTGTTTTTAATAATCTTCTTCATGTTTTTTCATAACAAAGCCCTAAATATTTGTTTTTGGAAGAACATTCTTACTCAAAACCGGATTTTTTTTGGTTCTTCTTCTTTTTCTAACCTCTCTATATAGAACATACAGTACTCTTTTGTGAATTCTTGCATTCAAATATAGTAGTTAATAAACCCAAAATCTATCTAAATCATAGAGAGAGAATGTAGAGAGAGAAAGTTTAGACATGAAAGCTCCATCATCATATATCTCACACACAGTTACACATATTACAATGACGTACATACATCTCAAGTTACAAGATTACTAAAGCCAAACCTATTTATACCACCTAAACTAACAAAGACTTAAAGGCTAAGTAAACAAATACAACTTTGACTTTTACAAGACTTTGACATTGTTGACTTTTACAGTTTGACTTTTCTAATTAAATCTTGGATACAATATTTAGACTTAACAATCTCCTCCTTTGTATTCAAGATTTAATAAAAATTTGATACTGATCTTCAGCACTTGATTCTTCAGCTTTTGTCTCTTGACCTTTGAAGCTTTCACAGTCTTTACTCTTCAGCTCTTGAAGAATCTAGAAAAAGTCTTTTTCTCATTGAGGCTTTGAAAGTCAACATGTCTTGAACACGAAACAGAAATCTTGAAACTTTTTGAAAAACATTGACAACTTTGAAACAACAGATCTTTGAAAAAACTTGTATCTTCATCTTTGAGCAAAATTGTATCTTCATCGCTCTGATCTCTGGACTGTCTTCAGAAAACAATCTTTTACAAATCATCTTCAATTTATCTTTGAACAAACTTTCTCCAGAATCTTTTGACTTTTGAATAAGCGGAAGCAATTTGAACTTTGACAATTCAACTTTGAAATTGATCTTTGTAAAATTCTCCCCCTTTTTTATGATTGAGAGCATTGTGATCATCAAAACTTCATCAATTTCAGCACAGACTTTGATCACCCCCTTTGTATTCAATTAACAATCTCCCCTTTAATAGTTGGCGCGCTTTGATCTGAGATCCGTCAATTCATGAAAGATATATATCTGAATCTTTTCAAATTCAGACATAATGAACGTGGTAACCCTGAATCAACAAATGAAACATTTAGGAATGCCTGTCAGTAACACAAAGTTACTGTGTACAACAAATGTACAATTTAAGGAGCTTGCTTGATGATGACTCCCCAGGACTTCCATTCAATCATAGAAAAAAAAACAAGGTTTATATATGAATGTTCTGACAGAAAAACAGATTTTCTGTGTGCTCGTGCTTGTGTATGAAAGAAATTTAGCACAATGATTGTGTTTGATTAAGGCTCAAATTGTGTAAACTGTTGAAACAACAACATGTATTACACGGAGTCAATGTGCATGAAAGAGGTGCGAAGGTGGGGCAACTTTCCTTCTTTTTCAATATCTAAATCTTCCGAGTGAAGATTAGATAGCAGATGTGCTGCGTACCCAATGAAAATGAAACATTTCTTTTTTAAGAAAGAAATGAGTGGTTGGTGGGGTAATTGCAAGAGTTGGCATGGGCTCACTGCCTGTTTCAATGATGGTCACCAAAGAATGTGAACCAATCAGAAATGTGGTTGCCCGGCTCAGAAAGTGGTAGGTGCAGAGTTCTGATATTATTTTAACTCTGATCTCACACCCTCTTTCTTTTTCACATTATGCTCACTTCTAACCAAACTCTCTTTTCCATTTTTCCGCTCCACGCAATGAGAAAAACTCAACCGGAATAGTTATCTCCCCCACTCTTTGATTTTGACCCCTCACCTCTCAATCACTCAAGGATAACTTCCTGGGTAGGAAACACAGGTTACGTGAATCCATGGAAGTTCTGTTTAAGCTCACACACGAATCCCATTAAGTCCTAAAAAGCATCATTGCTCAACAATTTAACTGAACAGTTAAGCACAAATTGTATGATATCATTGTCAAAATGTATGCTCATGAAATTTGAGCAATTGAACTTTGAAGATTTCTCAAAACAATGATATTGAATGAATGAAATGAAATCAAAAGAACTGTTTTGAGAATCTGACAATGTATCAAGCAGATCAAATGAAATGGTTAGGGTATCAAAGAACTTTAATTTTGTTTATATGAACGAATATAAACAATTTATCAATGAAAGCACAAATATGAAAAAGATGAATGATGCTCAACAATTTTGAAAGCAAACGAGGGTATTACCATCGAAAAATATGTTCATTATGAGACATGGTAATAACAAATTCAAATGAAGTACTGAACCGGTGTGTATGAATACTTGACAGTATATGGACAAGATAATACACAAGTATTGATCTTTGGAAACACACGGTTAGTTAAACAATAAAGCTCAAAAATGAAAAACATTTAAAATCACACTTCTTAATTCATGAAATCTTTTAAGAATCAGAAGTGGTTTGAACATTTAAGAAACTGTTTTTCATGCTTGAAAGTTGTTCTTCTTTCAAACAATCAGAGATCTAGATCATAAGATATTTACCTTTAAGCTCCCCCTCAAATCATGATAGAATGATTTATATCTTTTAAGCTCCCCCTGGATATTAGCAGAATATCCTTCTCTGATCATTGAAAAACGGGTCCTGATCTGTTATTTGATCAGAAGCCATCACCTTTACTCCCCCTATAAATTATGCAACAGTAGATTTATCAATGAAAACAAGATAGAGATCCACAATTCCTTCTGGAATGTAGTCCGTCATATCAGTAAGATTTATCAGTGAAAAAGTACAGGATAGAGATCTACAATTCCTTTGGGAATGTAGTCCGTCATATCTCTCTAATGCAAATTTCAGAAAAGAAAGTACTCCCCCTTGATGGTTGATTTCCTCATTTGAGTATAGGAGTACAATCCTCATATCATGACAGGAGTAAAGGTCTTTGATCGTTGAGGTATGGGTCCTAAGCTGATGTGCTTAGAAGCCATAGTCTTTACATTGAGGTGTGGGTCTTGAACTATGTTATTCAAGAGCCATAATCTTGACATTGAAGTCCGGGTTTTAAACTATTGTGTTCAAAAGCCTTAATCTCTCTTACTCCCCCTTGACGTGATGTGCTTGCAACAAAGAATCAGTTTTCATCTTTGGTACCCACTAGTATTTGGGTCCAAAAATGTTAGTTGTAGTTCGTGTGGGGGTTATAGAGTAAGAACCATACCAGAAATGATCACTGGTCTTGTGGATATGATCATGTGTACAACAGTAAGAACAATAAAATTTATTACCTGAAAATCTGAGTAATTGATCTTTTGAGTATTTATGATCAGGTTTACCTTTATGCTCTTTGTTCTTCTTTGCTTTGTGAACATGTACACATGATGTGTTTCCTTTCAGCTCATCTTTCTTGTCATCTTTGACTGATTTCTTCATCTAGACCAGTTTCTCTTTCTTGTAACTTCTTCTTCTTGGAGATGTACCCGAACCATCTAAATTTCCATCATAGAAAATGTTAGTTCGACGAATCTGATCAAAAGATTTGACTGACCTTTGTGAAAAGACAGATTTCTGATTAGAACTTGAAACAGACTTTTCAAGCTCTTGGATCTTTGAAGCATAGTTGTTTCTTTCTTTCACAAGCTGGTCAATCTTCTTCGAGAACTCAGACTTCGTCTTCTGCTCTTTCAGCGCAGTAGCAGATAGTTCAGATAACTTGGAAGTCAGCTTTTTGATTTCAGACTCAAAGATTGATCGTTCTTCTTCAAACCCTTTCTCTGAATCATTTCTCTGGACGGATAATTCCTTGAATAATCCCACATTCTTCTGTTCTATGGCCTTCTTTTCTTTATCAAATTTCTCTCTTTCCAAGATAAGTATTTTCTCAAAATCGGAGATTTGTTGAGAAAATTTTATGCATTTAAGCTCAACTGACTTCATCTCTTCAACACATTTTTTGAGAAATCTGAGAACTTCTTTGAAAAACTTTTCTTTTCAGTCTCAAAAACAGCTTTATGTTCAGTAAGCTGTTGTTCTAACACAGATATGTTCTTTCTTAGTTCAGCATTCTCAGATTCCAATTTCTTTATCTTCTCAACATTCTGCCCAGAAGATTTTTTCAGAAGATCTTCATTGATAATCTTTAAAGCACTAATTTCTTTTTTTAGTCTGATAATTTCTGCAAAATACTCTCTTGATTTTTAGGAGTGAAAGTCAACAACATGACCCAGACTTATTATCTCTAAATTGAGCTTTCTAATCTTCTCTTCAAGATCTGAAAGAAATCCCATGATTAATGAGTAAACAGCTTGATATGAAAGATCGTTCCCAAACTGTATATCATAAAATCAAAAATCAGATCAAATTGAAATCTTGCACAAAAAGAACTTTTGACTAAGTATGAAAAGACACTGTTTGCGCTAACAGTTACTGACGCAAAGTAAGAATTGCGCTATAAGAAGCTGCCGCAAAGTAGAGTTTGTGCTTTAAGGTTGTCGCGCAAAATGAGGTTTGCGCTTTGTGCTTCTGGCGCAAAGTAAGGTTTGCGTTTTGGGCTGATGGTGCAAAGTAAGGTTTGCGTTTTTCACTTGTAACGCAAAAGAACACTTTGATCGAAAAGATACTGACGCAAAACTTCAACAATTTGGTGCAAACACTGATGAACCTCGCGCAAAATATGATGAACTGGCGCAAAGTTCACATGAACTGGCGTAAAGTTCAGATCTGATGACTTCTCGACTTTTTTGCTTCAATTTGATCGAATCCTTCGATTTTGATCTTGAAACTTTGTCAGAATGCTCGATTTCATAGCTTGAACAGGTTACAATACTTGAATTTGACAAAGAATCACAAAATGAATCACTTTGATTCAATTACAGTGCGTGAGAAACTCGTGAACTCTAACTTCTTCAAAATCAAAATTACAAATTGATTACAGTGCAATTCACGAATAAATCTATACAGACTCGATCGATTATGCTTTTCTACCAAAACCTAATCGATTTCAACTCGAATTACACCCTTAAACTCAGAAATTGGATCGAACTCGATGAACAGAGTGTTCGAACTCGTTTCTTGAAAAATTCCAAAATTCAAAAATTGCCATAGATTTTGTTCGAAATTTGAGATGTAATCAATACAAGAAACAATCTAAAACACAAATCGAATCAAATAATTCCATTTTCTTGCATCAAAAACGATTTTTTAAAAAAATGGATGAACAGTAACTCTCGTGTTCTTGAGAATTTTTCAGAAAATCAAACCAATTTTCAGAATAGTTTTCGAATTCAGATTCAAAAATGCTTCTCTCAATTCTCTCCAATTTAGAACTAGATCTGATACCAATTAATAAACCCAAAATCTATCTAAATCATAGAGAGAGAATGTAGAGAGAGAAAGTTTAGACATGAAAACTCCATCATCATATATCTCACACACAGTTACACATATTATAATGACGTACATACATCTCTAGTTACAAGATTACTAAAGCAAAACCTATTTATACCACCTAAACTAACAAAGACTTAAAGGCTAGGTAAACAAATACAACTTTGACTTTTACAAGACTTTGACATTGTTGACTTTTATAGTTTGACTTTTCTAATTAAATCTTGGATACAATATTTAGACTTAACAGTAGTGTTTCATTCTCTCACCATTCTTCCAAAATCTAGGAATACCATTTTCTTCCTAAAATAAGAAACCGGTACTCTAACTTATCTCTTCATTTTCTTCTACTTTTTAGACATGGCATCCCTAGAATACAATCTTAGCAAGACCTCGAATGTTTCATTCGACTACGACAAGATTGTACTCAAATCGAACAATCATGAGGGAATGCTCTCCTTCCCTTCTAAGAAAACATCGACTCATCTACTAATTGTTGTTGAGTTTCTTAGGTCATGCCCCATCAGCTATGCCCTCATCGCCTACCCTCCAGCTTTCTCATCACTACTGAAACAATTTTGGTACACTGCCGAAGTCTCTACCAAAACCCTAGGAGATTGAAACGAAGTAGCGGTGATCTCCTTCCAGACTGAAAACGGAATAGGGAAGCTTTGGACCCAAAAGACTGAGAACCGTTCTCAAATTACCAACTGCTAAAACATATGAGGCGACTCCTACTGACAAAGAAATTTTCCAATTCCTTGACGCAATGTTGTATGGCTGGGTACTGGAGAATGGTCAACCCAAGAAGTCACTGACCAAAATTCTGAAGGCACACATGCCATCGAAACTAGGCTACGTGTTTGCTCATTTCATCCAGAGCATGGGTGGGAAGGCCGGTAGCAAAGATCAGGCCAACAGAATGGCCCTGGACATTGGCTTCTCAATGATCACAGGATGAAAGATCGATTGTGCTTGCATAATCTTCGATGATTTGGTTCGAAGCTCGCTGCTGCAAAGAGGGAATCCATTGTTCCATATGTCTGTTTCCTCATCTTGATGCTTCAACATCTGCTCAAGACGTTCTACCCTCTACCCTTTGGGAGGGGGAGCGTGTTCCGTTGCTTGGACTGACTCTTGCTATTGGAGAGTTTCTAGAGATAAAAATTGTCTTTAGTGCACTCAGTCGAGGTTATTGCGCACATCGAATCTGGTATTAAAGTTGAAACTTTGAAGTATAAGAGCTTCATTCAAGGGGGAGCCTGAGTTATTTTGAAGTTATGCAATGCTAAAGTTTTTCAAAAAAATCAAAGGGGAGAAGAGTTGGCGCTTCAAAGTTGATGATTCCTTTACAAAACTTTAGGGGGAGACTGTTAGGACATAAAATGCCCAAAGTTTGAAAGTTTTGTAAAGGACTCTACATTAATATTTGTATTGGGTTTAGAATGTATTTGGGCTTACAAAGTGTAAATGGGCTTGGGCTTAGTGTGTAGAACAAGTGTGAGAGAGGGGGAGGTATATATAGCTAGTTCCTTTGTAGTTTTAGTCAGTTCAATTCATTTCAAAATGAAGCTTCTAATTGAGAGAACGTGTTCTAGAGAGAGAAACTCTTTCTCTCTCTATGTTGTAGTCTGTTTTAGTTTTCCAGTGAATAAAATAATATATCCTTCCCAATCTCATCTTGTTCTTCTAATTGAATCATGAATTGTTGATTGTTTTGGGACTTACATGTGGTATCAGAGCCAAATCGAAGAAATTTTCTTTGATAGGATTAATTTTTCAACAATTCATGATGTTACAGCCCAAAATTTTTGAACCTTTGTTTTAGCGATTTAGATTTCATGTTGTGACTTTGGAGCTTAATTTGTGATCTAATTGCACAAAATCGATTCGGTGTTGATTGATATGCATATTAGAATCGATTAATTTTATCAATTTTGGATCAGATCTGTGGATTTTAGAAAATTTTGGATGCGACTGTGTTCTAATCGCTTTCCAAAAATTTGATCGAATTAGTGAGATTTGATTGTAGTTTATTGCAAAGGATTGTTTGTTATGTGTTGTAATCATCTCTCGATCGACTATCAACAAGGATTTTGATTAAGTTGTTGATTTTAATTTTCTGGATCGAACCAGTGATGTACCGGGAGTGATGTACCGGGAGTGATGTACCGGGAGTGGTGACCCGGGAGTTTGAAAATCCCACCCCGGGAATACACCATACCGGGCCTTATGTCCCGGGAGTTGACATATCGGGAGTGTTACCATCCGGGAGTTTGGTTAGTGAATATATCCATAATTCAAACATAATTTATTAATCCTTGATCATGGATCGGTGAATTTGTGTGAACAACATTTATATGTAAGTGAGCGGTTGTGGATTGATATTGATATGAATGTAAGTTTCAATGTGATTAGCTTTCAAAGTTAGTGGGGCAGTGGTATCTCTATATATGACCGGCTGGCAGTTAATTGGATTCATTTATTTTGTCGGCAGTGAGAATAATTTGACCGGTAGCTGATTGTTTTGTTGATGAGTCGGTGAATAAACTTCAAACGACGGTTGCAGGTTTTAAAAATTGATGACCGGCGGTGGAATCAAGATTTGTGGCTGTCGAGTTGTTTGTTTATAATTGTTGATAATTGTTCATTATCAATTATCGGTGGATCACAATTGTATGCCAGCTGTATTTTTTGCACTTAAAATTGAAATCAGTGTTGTATTTCGAAGAATGGAAGATTCGGTGGATAACTTCAATTTGATCGGCGACTTTATGATTTTTTTTGGGCCGCGTATTGGGCTTACTTGACCGAATGCCAATCGTGTTTGTTTTACATAGGCTTATCCACCGAATTTTATTTTTGATTGGGCCGTATAATTTTTGAAGATTCATACCTCGAGATCCGAGTATTGATCTGAACGGCTTACAATCCAAATTTTAAATTTTGCGCTTTGACCGTGTGATCTGTGATATAAATTCTTCAAGGATTATTTTTGTATATGTTACGGAAATTTTCTCGTTCGGTTTTTCTCGACGGTTGCTTATCAAAGTGTGATCCAGCTTATTTTTTCAACAATCTGTTCACGAGGTTTTCGCTGAATACATATGTGGCATCATTCCAACTTTCAGTCTGTCACATATTTCTAGCAACTCACTCAGATTCATAGACTTCATGTTTGTCAAGATTTTCAGACATTGCGTGTTTGGATTCAGTCTTCGATTGGATTGGATTAGCTACTAGAGTATCCGCAATCATCACTCTGGAGTTTTCTTGACGATGTTAGACCTTTGAGTGCTCTTAATCATTTTTCTGACTTGATCAATCAGAATTGTGAGTGCTTGCAATCATTGTTCTGATGCTTTGGTTGTGATCCAAAATCTTGAGTGCCTATAATCATCCAGTTGATTTGTGAAGATTGGAGCTTCGTGTTTACACATACAGTGTTCTGGAAAGTAGTTTGGAAATGAGCATCTTTCTTCAGTTGTTGAACAGTTGTTGATTGGTTCTTCTACCCTTGCCTAGTAGTATTTGCTACCAGTTGCTTCCTTCTACGAGCTGATCAGTATAAGTTATTAAGCTGAACTCCTCTTCAACTCGCGTTTTAAAGACATATTTGTTGTTATAAACTGAAGATGCACTGTGGTTGTCACACAAACTAACACATTTCTTTCTTGTAGGAATAACGAATGTGTTCACTTCCTTGGGAGTAGTGACCCAAGGAAGTATGCCAAATGAATGATTGGCATATTTCCTTGGGTCACTACTCCCAAGGAAGCAAGACCAGATAGGGTACCCCAACCATAACACAAAGCCATTCAGCTATAAGCACGAGGGCGGGAGGAGCACGAACGATAGTTCTTTTGTGCTCCCCCTTTGGGAGGGGGAGCGTGTTCCGCTGCTTGGACTGACTCTTGCTATTGGAGAGTTTCTAGAGATAAAAGTTGTCTTTAGTGCACTTAGTCGAGGTTATTGTGCACATCGAATCTGGTATTAAAGTTGAAACTTTGAAGGGTAAGAGCTTCATTCAAGGGGGAGCCTGAGATATTTTGAAGTTACGCAACGCTAAAGTTTTTCAAAGAAATCAAGGGGGAGAAGAGTTGGCACTTCAAAGTTGATGATTCCTTTACAAAACTTTAGGGGGAGATTGTTAGGACATAAAATGTCCAAAGTTTGAATGTTTTGTAAAGGACTCTACATTAATATTTGTATTGGGTTTAGAATGTATTTGGGCTTAGTGTGTAAAACAAGTGTGAGAGAGGGGGAGGTATATATAGCTAGTTCCTTTGTAATTTTAGTCAGTTCAATTCATTTCAAAATGAAGCTTCTAATTGAGAGAACGTGTTCTAGAGAATAAAATGTCTCCTTCCCAATCTTTCTCTCTCTAGGTTATAACAACAAATCTGTTTTAGTTTGTAGTCTGTTTTAGTTTTCCAGTGAATAAAATAATATCTCCTTCCCAATCTCATCTTGTTCTTCTAATTGAATCATGAATTCTTGATTGTTTTGGGACTTACACTCAACCTTCATCCAAACCATCTATTCTTCGCCTTCAACAACTAAGATTGGGTCATAACCAGCCAAATCTACCCCCGTTGTCACCACCCAATCAACCAAACGACCATCTGAATCCCCTCTTGGGTCCGCTAAGAAAGCAAAGAAGAATCCAAAGGAGAAAACCTCTGTCACAGTGATGGAAGCTACCACCTCACTTCATACTTTCGTTGTACACTCCGCAAACTACTACAACCATCTTTGCCACCTCATTGATGCCTGAATCCGCTGAAGCAGAGCTCGCTTCTAACCAAACAGCCTTAGTGGATCAAACCACTGATGGTTCAGTTTCGAGAAATACCAGTGCCCCTCCTCTACATATCACTGCCATCTTCACCAGTGTTGTCTCCACATCTACTTCCTTGGTCAACACATCTGCACCGCCTGTATCAGCCCATGTCCTCTCTGATACACAAGGAGATTTTCTTCAAGAATTTCTATCCTGCAACCCAACAACTTGACCTGAGGGATCTCCTCACGAGACTTCTCAGGGACAAGTCATGACTTCTTTCGATCATGGCATGTCATATTACTTTGGTGGAAATCACTTGGATTCCTTGTGTGTCCCTAATGTGCAATTCAGATCAAGATGAACAACAAATTTTGATTCCAAAGCCATATCTTAATGATTCAAATCAAACGTATACAAATGCTCTCTAATACAAAATATTTCTCTCTCTAAGTGTTAATCTGTAATAGTGCTATTAATCTAACAAAGAAGAAAAACGATTTATACCAACAAGGTTACAAAGACAAAACTAATTAACTAACAAAACACTTTGACTTTTTCACTTTGAGCACTGACTTTGACTTTGAATTTAAGAGGCTTTGACTTAAGCTTTGACTTTGTATCCAAATGATTTTGGATCCAACATTTATGCATTAACAATCTCCCCCTTTGGATTCAAGATCATCTTCAAAAAGATATGCATTCTTGCTCCCCCTTTGGATTCAAAAAGAAATTCAACATCTCCAAACAATCTCCCTTCAAAAAAGAATTATAACAATCTCCCCCAAGGTTATAAAAACCTTTTTCAGACTTCAAAAAAGAAAATTATCTCCAGATTTAGCTCACTCCGCTTCAGCAGATAATCTTCAAAGAAAATTTCTTGAAAAACTTTGAAATATCTTCAATAATTGCTTTCACAAACTGTCATCTCTTGATAACTTCTCCCCATAATTCTGACATTGAATCTTTCACACAACTTTCACTTCTTGATACTATCTCTCCCATAGATCATTTCTTAAAATTATTTCTCCCCCTTAATCTTGAAAACAAACTTTCTTAGACTTCACCATTTCTTGCTACCATCTCCCCCTTTTTGATGAACGTGAGCATTGACTTCGTCAAAACATTTAGCAAAAGAAATGCATTCAATTTCTGACCACTAATCTTTCCATATGAGCCTCTGAATATCCGTCAATTCATAATGATTCCGAATCTTTTCAAATTTAGAATTGAGTGGTAACCCTGAATCAACAAATAAACCAGTTAAAATGTATGCAAGTAGCACGGAGCTACTTAGTACAACGAATGTATTGTAAAAGGAGTTTTATTGATGTTCACTACCCAGCTCTTCCATTCAATCATCGAATAACACAAGGTAATTCTATGAACTTTCTGACAGAAAAAAAAAATCTGTGTGTATATGCTTGTGTATGAAATAGTTTAAGCATTTTCTGCTATATAAGGCTCAAAATGTGTAAACCATTGAGACAACAATAGTAATACACGACTCAATGTGCATGAAGAGGTGCGAAGGTGGGGCAGACTTCCTTTTGTTTCAATATCCACAACTTTCAAATGAAGATGAGATAGCATATGTGTTCTGTCCCCAAGAAAAATGAAACATCTTTTTGTTGAGAAAAAGATGAGTAGCTAGTGATGTTTAATTCAAGAGTTGGGATGGGATAGTGCTTGTTTCAATGAAGGTCGCCAAAGAATGTGAACCAACAGTAGATGTGGTTGCCCGGCTCAAAAAAAGTTGGTGCAGTGTTTTGATATTCGTTTATCTCTAATCTAAAACCCTCTTTCTTTTTATCATATAAGCTTACTTCTAACCAAACTCTTTTTTCCATTTTACCTCAACACACTCCCACGCTCTGATATTGACACCTCGCCTCTCGATCACTAAAGGATAACTTTTTGGGTAGGAAACACTGGTTATCGTGAATCCATAGAAGTTCTATTAAGCTCTCACACTGATCCCATGTATTTTATTTTAAAACTATAAAGTTTGTCAGGATCTTAATTCTTAATCCATAGAACCTGAGAGCAGCAACTTGCAGCAGCAATGTACTCAGCTTCTGTTGTAGATAAGGACATTGTGGTTTGTTTCTTACACTGCCAAGATACTAGTCTTGCACCCAAAAACTGACATCCACCTGAAGTAGACTTTCTATCCATATTAGCACCACCCAAGTCACTATCTGAATATGCAATCAAGTCAAAGTTGGATTCATAAGGATACCAAAGACCTAATCTAGGTTGCCCTCTTAAGTATCTGAAAATCCTCTTAATAGCTTGAAGATGTGATTGCTTTGGCTTGACTTGGAATCTGGCACACAGACACACTGGAAACATGATGTCTGGTCTTGAGGCTGTGAGATACATGAGAGATCCAATCATTGATCTATATAGATGGACATCAACATCCTCCCCCTCAAGATCAGCAGTGATCTGTTTATGAGTCTCCATAGGTATGCTTGCTGGCTTTGAGTCTGTTAAACCATACTTATCCAGGATGTCTTTCACATACTTTGATTGACTTATAAAAATCCCATCTTTCTGCTGTTTCACTTGAAGCCCAAGGAAGAAGGTAAGTTCACCCATTGAACTCATTTTAAAGCTCTTGTGCATCAACTTTTCAAAGTCTCTACACATCTGATCTTGTGTGGATCCAAAGATGATGTCATCCACATAGATCTGAACAAATAGGATGTCCTTCTTACTCCTTTTAATGAAGAGGGTCTTGTCAATTATTCCCCTTTCAAACCCATTTTCTAAGAGATAGGTAGACAGAGTATCATACCATGCTCTTGGGGCTTGATGTAGACCATAAAGTGCTTCCTTCAGTTTGTATACTCTGTCAGGATATAATGGATTTTCAAATCCAGGGGGCTGACAGACATATACTTCTTCATCAATTGTACCATATAGAAAGGCACTCTTCACATCCATTTGATATACCATGAACTTCATGTATGAGGCATAGGTTAGAAATAGCCTAATTGCCTCTACCCTTGCAACTGGGGTAAACACTTCTTCATAATCTATGCCTTCTTCCTGAGTGTACCCTTGTGCCACAAGCCTTGCTTTGTTCCTGATCACAATTCCTCTCTCATCCTTTTTATTCCTAAAAATCCATTTGGTGCCAATATCTCTATGACCTTTTAGAAGGTCTACCAAGTCCCAAACTTCTTGCAATTTGAACTGCAGTAACTCTTCTTCAATAGCTTCTATCCAACTGGAGTCTTTCATTGCATCAAAAACCTTCTTAGGCTCAATATGAGATAGAAAGCAAGAGAGTACTGTGTGTTGCTGATCCTGCAGCTCTTGAAGTCTGCTTTGATTCTTTGTTATCATAGGAGAAGAGATGTCTCCTATGACCAGCTCTGGAGGATGGTTCTTTTGATTTCTAGTCTGATGACTAGGTTCTTCATTGATTCCTACTTCTAAATTGGACTCATTTAAGTCAGTTGAGGTGATCTAATCAGCTGCTTCTGGCTCTTCTTGCACTTGATTCTCCTCATCTCTTCTTTCTTCTTCACTCTGAATTGGTTCAGTCATAGTCTCTTTTTCACATAAATCAACAGGTTCCATTGTAGGTATGGGAAAGATCACAGACTGAGGAATAATGTCTTGTACTTGTACTTGTTCATCCCCTGATCCTCCACTTCCTAAACCTGCATGATCATCACTACTGACACCCAAAGAGTTAGTTAGTGAATCAATGTCAAACAACCACTGAGGACCTGAACCAATAGGATTTGGTGTGTTCTCATTGCATTTGACATTCTCACTTTCCTCAATTATTCTAGAAGAAGAATTAAACACTCTGTAAGCCTTACTCTGAGATGAGTAACCAACAAGAAAACCATCATCTGCCTTGCTATCAAACTTTCCTAAGTGAGTTTTGGTATTAAGAATGGTACAAGGACACCCAAAAGGTTTGAAAAATCCAATAAATGGTTTTCTTTTATTTAAAAGCTCATATGGTGTCTTGTGTTTAGGCTTGACTACTAGAACTCTGTTCTGGACATAACAAGCAGTATTAACTGCTTCAGCCCAGAAAGTAATTGGAAGTTTTGAATCAGCTAAAAGAGATCTAGCATCCTCAATCAGTGTCCTATTCCTTCTCTCAGCAACACCATTTTGTTGTGGAGTCCAAGGAGCACTGTATTGCCTCTCAATTCCTTTTTCCTCACAAAAGGTGTTTAGGTCATGATTTTTAAATTCAGTACCATTGTCTGACCTAATGACTTTTACTTTTTGATTTGTTTGGTTTTCAATTCTTAGAATAAAGGATTTGATCAGTCCACTTGTCTCATCCTTAGTCCTTAGAAAATATACCCAGGTAAATCTAGAGTAATCATCAACAATAACTAAGCAGTATGATTTCTTACCTATACTCATAACATTTGTAGGCCCAAACAATTCCATATGCAACAACTGAAGAGAATTAGAGATAGTGTTCAACTCTTTGGACTTATGAGAAGTTTTGTGTTGTTTGCCTTTTAGACAGGCAACACAATGATCATCACATGAAAAGACTTTTGAAGGTAAACCTCTTACAAGGTTGTTTTTAACAAGTTTATTCATAGGTTTAAAGTTCATGTGACACATCCTTCTGTGCCAAAGTGATGATTCATCCAAAGATGCTTTTGAAACAAGACAGTTTAGGGATGAATCAGTTGAAACATTTTCCATATCTAAGCAATAGACATTATCCTTTCTGGGAGTTCTTAGTAGTATCATTTTTTCATCAACTACCTTGAATCCAGGAGCAAGGATAATGCATTCAGAATCAGTAAATAATATACTATGCTTTTTGTCACAAACCTGTGATACACTTAACAGGTTGTACCTTAATTGCTCAACATAGAATACATCTTCAAAGGTCATTTTACCTTTGGTTACATCACCCTTACCACTGATCTTACCTCCATCTGGAGTATTTCCAAAGGCAACATGTCCATCATCAATTTTCTTGAAATTCTTGAGGCAAGACATGTTCCCTGTCATGTGCCTAGAGCAACCACTATCAACATGCCAGATGCTCTTCCCCTTGAGCTGCTGGTTGCCCTGCACATAAGATAAAAACAATTAGTATTAATTGGGAACCCAATCCAAAGTGGTCTTGGGTCTCCCTTTCTCATCAAAGTATTTACATTCCTTTTTGATGAGATTTTTAAACTCATAGCACTCTTTACTAAACTACTTTGTCAAGATGATTGGCTTAGCAGCATAAACATTAGAAGCAGTACTAACCTTAGAAGTACTAACAGAGTTAGCAGCACTAACAGGTTTAACAGTACTAACCTTGTTAGAAGTACTAACAGAGTTAGCAGTATTAACATTAGAAGAAGTACTAACAATGTTAGTTTTAGCATTACTAATACTCTTAGCAGCACTAACATTGGTAGCAGTAGTATTGCTTCTAGCAGCACTATCATTGTCAGCAGTACTATTTATGGTAGCAGTACTAACAGTTTTAGTGCTTTTAGGAGTCCACATCTTGACACTCTCCTCAACAGTCTTTTTCTTCATGTGGCTTTTAGATTTAACAGATTTCTTAGCCACATGGTTCCTTTCATTCTTCCTATAACCAAAGGGTTTTTGCACAGATCTTTGAAAATTCATCCTTTGGTTCATAGGATTGAAATAACAGTATTTAGCAATATGATTAAGCTTTCCACAAATAAAACAAGGTTTTGGTCTATTGAATTTACTCAGATCAATCCCTTGTTTTTGTGCCCACTGATTATTCCAGTTTCTTTGATTACCCCTCCTTTTATCATGATTTAGGGGCTAAGATTTAGTACAAGCACACTGTTTGCAAGGAACAGGATTCACAACTGTGGTCTTCTTGTAATGGACCTTACTAGACTTTCCCTCAGTCTTCTCTATGTCCTTAGATTTTACCCAAATCTTTCCACAATCCTCATTGGTAATAATGTGATTCTCTAGAGGAATCTCATCACTCACAGTGTTCTCCTTACCCTTACCAGCTTCTTTCTCAGTTTTGTCCTCAACAAATACTTCATCTAAGGGATCTATCTCAGTGGCTCCCTCAGGCAAGTCCTTCCTATCTTTGGTTTCTAGCAAGTCTGATGTAGGAGGGATGTAGTTGTTGTTGTATGGTGGTGGTGTGGTATTGTACCCAATTCCTCTTCTCAGCTTGTCATGAATCTGAGTTTGTAGTAAAGAGTCCATTGCTTTAGAAGCATTGGAAAACTTTTCTACATCTAGCTTAACTTTGGCTAGCTCCCCTCTCAACTTTTCACTCTCCTCTTTAGACTTTGTCAGTTGGAGTTCTAGATCCTTTTTCTACCACTTCCAGTAGTTTGTGTCATATGAGTGTTGAAGTTCATTGGCTTGGAAACCTTTAATTTGTTCCTCAAACCTATCAACAATTCTCACATAGTCTTTTATATCTTTTGCTAACCTCTTAAGGTCATCACTCATATTCTGATTGTGATCCCTGTACCTTTTAACAGTGTCTATGCAAGTTTTAGAACAGAGATTAGAACTTACCTCAGTTGGGAGATCAGATACCTCTGCCATGAGAGCTTGATTTTGAATAGCCTCTTCTGCTTGATCACTCCAGTCAAACCCCATTCCTTGTTGAGAAACAAGGGCTTGAACAGAGTTTCTGTTCTGGTTGAAGCTACTAGTCTGAGCTTGTTGGTGGTTATTGTGAGACACTCCACTTCTGCATTCCCTGGCAAAGTGTCCCTTCATATGACATTTATAGCATTCTACCTTTGACTTGTCAAAACCTGCTCCATCTTCTCTTCTTTGGGAGAAGTTATTCCTCCCAGTCCTCTTGATGAACTTCTTTACCCTCATGGAAAGCATGGCCATCTGCCATTTAATATCCATCTCTTCAAGATCATCAGGATGAAGTTGTTCCAAGTCATCATTGATTAAAGAAGAGTTTCCATGGCTGGACAGAAAGGCTTCAAAAACAGATTCAGTGCCTTTTTCTTGATTTGCTTCATTAGCAACATTAACCGATTCAGGGTTAGCAGTAGAATCAATTGATGCTGATAGGAGTGCAGCATTATGAACACATCCAGAAGGCTTCTTCTTTGCCTCCACCTCAGATTCAAACACTCTAAGGTCATTGTACAGATCATCAAATTCTTTTTCTTCTAGTTGTTCATTCTGTCTGAATGAAACAGTATACATGGTCCATTCATCTCCAAGGGACCTTAAGAACTTTCTGTTTACATCATCTTGATCAATCTGTACTCCCATAGTAGCTAGTTCACCAATCAGCTTGTTAAACCTATCAAAAGTTTGAGTCATGGACTCATTCTTAGTTGACATAAAATTTTCATACAATTGCTTCAGTATTGCCTTCTGATTTCTCTTGGTACTTTTGGTACCAGAAAATCTTTTCTCTAGAGCATTCCATAGCATTTGTGCATCAGTGCAATTGCAGAATTGGTGTTGATATTCATTGGGAATAGCCAAGAGCAGTGTGCTCAAGGCTTTCATCTCTGTCTGCCTTATCTTCTTTTATGCATCTGTCTTTGGTGGTGTTCTTTTTCCATCTGCACCAATTTTTCCTTCATCAGATGGTCCATTCTCAATGATGTCCCACATAGAGTAATCTGGGAGGAGAATGTATTGCTTGATCCTTATCTTCCACATGTCAAACTCATTAGATCTGAGCATTGGAACCTTTGAGACAAGAGTATTGTTTGATTCAACTGTGTTTTCCATGATGAATGAAGGTTTCTGAGAATACTATCCCTGATACCACTTGTCAGGATCTGAATTCTTAATCCATAGAACCTGAGAGCAGCAACTTGTAGCAGCAATGTACTCAGCTTCTGTTGTAGATAAGGACACTGTGGTTTGTTTCTTACACTGCCAAGATACTAGTCTTGCACCCAAAAGCTGACATCCACCTGAAGTAGACTTTCTATCCATATTAGCACCACCCAAGTCACGATCTGAATATGCAATCATGTCAAAGTTGGATTCATAAGGATACCAAAGACCTAATCTAGGTTGCCCTCTTAAGTATCTGAAAATCCTCTTAACAACTTGAAGATGTGATTGCTTTGGCTTGACTTGGAATCTGGCACACAGACACACTGGAAACATGATGTCTGGTCTTGAGGTTGTGAGATACATGAGAGATCCAATCATTGATCTATATAGATGGACATCAACAAAGTTTCTCAACAGTTTAACTTCATCAGTTAAAGCACAATAGTATGAAATACATGTCAGATATATGTATGCTTAGAAATATAATCATGAAGATTTGAGCAATTTAAACATGGAAGATTTTCTCAAAACAAGGAAATTGAATGAACAACGTGAAATCAATAGATATGTTTTGAGAATCTGAATATGTATGAAAAAGATCAAATATGAATGATTTATCAATAAAAGCTTAGGTCATGAAAAATTGGAATTTGTCTATATGGATCAAGTATAGACAATTCATGAAAGAAACGCATTGAATGAATTAACACTCAAAAAATATTGAATATCAAACCGGGTGTATTACCATCGAATAATTGTTTCAATATGAGACATGGTAATAAAAAATTTAATGAAAAATACTAAACCGGTGTGTGTCAATACTTGACTGTATATGAAAAAGATAACACACAAGTATTTATCTTTGGAAACACATGGTTATAGAAACATGAAAGTTCATAAATGAAAACATTTAAAATCACACTTCTAAATTCATGAAATATTTTTGAGAATAAGAAATGGTTTGAACATTTAGAAACATGTTTTCATGTCTGAAAGTTGTCCTTCTGTCAAACAATCAAATTATGAATATAGCATTCACAGCTCCTCCTCAAGTCATGATTAACTAATTATGTAAACTCCCCTCAAAATTTGCATGTAGTCAAAAAGTCGTCAAAGAAACAAAGTCTTATTTAAATGAAAAACTTTTATTGAAAGTTAAAACATTAAAAGTAAAACATTGATGTACGAGTCCTGATCTAATTTGATCAGAAGTCATCTAATCCCCCTGAAAATATGCATTACAGAATTTTGTCAGTAACAAATCATATGCAAAAACTTTTACTCACCCTTAAAATTAGATAATGTAATCTTTGTCTCACTCCCCCTGAAATCATCAACAAACCTTCAGTGTAGATATCATTTAGATAAAAGAATGAAGAAAAATGACAAATCAAACTTTACGAGGTAAATATGGATTATGTTTTAAGATTCAATATACCTAATTTCGAAATGAGAAAATTAAATCTCTTTTCATCCAAAGGTTTAGTGAATAAATCAGCTAGTTGATAATCCGTGTTTAAAAAGTAAAGTTCAATTGAACCTTTTTCTACATTATCCTTGATGAAGTGATATCACAGATCAATGTGCTTTGTTTTCGTATGCTGAACATGATTAGCAGATATCACGATGGCGCTCTTCGAATCACAATATATAGGAATTTTATTGAAATGGAATCCATAGTCTCGAAGTTGTGTGCGCATCCACAAGACTTCAGAGCTACAACTTGTAGCAGCTACATACTCTGCTTCAGTTGTTGATGTAGAAACACATATTTGTTTCTTGGACACCCAGCTAACGAGTTTGTCTCCCAGAAAATGAATGTGACCCGATGTGCTTTTCCTGTCAAGCATTCAGCATGCATGATCTGCGTCTAAATACGTTGTTAGCTCAAAACCAGTATTTTTAGGATACCACAAACCAGGTCTGCAATTTCCTTCAGATATCTAAATATATGCTTTACCTCCGAGAGATGGGATTCTTTAGGCGAAGCTTGATATCGAGCGCATAGACATGTAGAGAACAAAATATCAAGTCTACTCGTCGTTAAGTACATTAAAGAACCGATCATTCCTCTATAGGTTCTAAGATCAACAGCTTTTCCTGAAAGATCAGCTCCAATCTTAGTTCCCGGTGCCATCGGGGTTAAAATAGGAGTACAATTTTCCATTTTAAACTTTTTCAAAATATCATAAATGTACTTCGATTGGAGCAGAAAGAAATTCATCTCTCCCGTCATACTCATTTGAAATCTGGACACCATTAGAGCAGAAAAGTTCTTAGAATACTTCGGGTTTGTTGAACCAAAAATTATGTCATCGACATATATTTGAATAAGAATGATATCAGCTTTTTCCTTTTAATAAAGAGAGTGGTATCGATTTTACCTTTCGAGAAGCCTGACTTAACTAAGAATTTGGATAGAACATAATACCAGGCTCGAGGAGCTTGCTTTAATCCGTAGAGGAACTTGCCAAGGATATAGACGTGATCCAGTTTTTCCGCATTGAAAAACCCTTTCGGTTGTGAGACATACACTTCCACCTTCATTATGCCATTTAGAAAAGCAATTTTCACGTCTATTTGGTAGACAGTGAAGTTTTTGTATGCAGCATAGGTTAGAAACATTCTAATCACCTCAATACGCGCAACTGGAGCGTATGTCTCATCGTAGTCTATTCCTTCCTTTTGCCGGTATCCCTTAGCTACAACTCTTGCTTTATTTTTTACCACGATACCATGCTCATCTTTCTTATTCTTGAATACCCATTTTGTGCCGATAATCATTTTTTCCTTCCGGGTGAGGCACGAGTCTCCAGACTTTGAGCGCTTCAAATTGGTTGAGTTCTTATTACACAGATGTTATCCAATCTGGATCCGCTAGAGCTTTAGATACTCTGGTAGGCTTTATCTTTCTCAGAAAGGAATCAAACATGCACTCGTTTGCAATAGCAGACCTAGTTTGCACCGGCTTTGACGGATCTCCGACTATTTGATGAACCGGGTGCTCTTTTGTCCACTTGTTAATGTGAGGGAGTGGATTAGATGTAGACTAATCATGTTGATCATCTAAGTATCTAGTTTCTTCTTGTAGTTGGGGTTCAGTTGAAGTAGTAGGTGCCGAAGCTTCAGTTGGTGAGACACTCGTTGTCTGTTGAATAGGTACTGTTGTACACCCAACTGAATGTGATATTTCAGGCTCTTCACTTTCTTGTGAAACTTCAACTGATTGAGTAGGTATTTGAACTTAAGTTTATGTCTGGACCGGGGAAGTTGATTCAGTTGAGACATCTGAAGTGATTGGTTGATTATCACTAGAATCATCCGATCTGTCAATCACAACAGATTTAGACACTTTAGATCTGATAAACTCATCATAGAAATGTTCAAATAATAAATCTAATTTTGTTAAATGCGATGTAGAAGTAGAAGCATTATCATAATTAGAAACTTTAGATACATGTTCTGGACTAATTTGTTTAGAAGCTAAAACTCCTGTTATAAAGGGTTCTGAACTGATATGCCCAGAAGCCATCTTAATTGCTTCATCAAATTTGACGTTAACACTCTCAACAACAATCTTTGAGTTCTTGAGGTAGACTCTGTATGATGCGGATGACTGAGAGTAGCCAATGAAGATCCCTTCTTCAGCTTTAGGACTAAACTTGTTCAAGCTCTCCTTATCATTTAGCACATAACACCTGCATCCAAATATGTGTAAATGCTTGATGTTACGTATTCTATTATTAATCAAAGCATACGTCGTTTTACCAAACCGATGATTGATGATTGATCTGTTTTGAGTATAACATACAGTAGACACAACTTTAGCCCACAGAAAGAGAGGTAAGTCGGACTGGCTGAGCATCGTGTGTGCAGCCTCAACTAAAGTTTTGTTCCGTCTTTCAACTACCCCATTCTATTCTGGCGTTCTGGTAGCAGAAAATTGATGTGTTATCCCGACCGATTCGAGATAATCTGCAACTATCTTGTTCTTGAATTCTGTGTCATTATCAGTTCTAATCAGCTTGATTGGCTTCTGCATGTTCACTTGTATAGTCTTGAGAAATGAGATAATGATTTTCGGAGTCTTGTCTTTTGATCTCAGAAACTTGACCCAAGTGTATTTGGAATAATCATCCACAATCACTAGGACGTACATCTTGTCGTTGATGCTTTGTGTTCTCATAGGACTGCAAAGATCCATATATAACAACTCTAAAGAAGCGCTTGTACTAGGTTCAGGCTTGGGCTTATGTGAATTTCTCTTCATCTTGCCATTCTCGCATGCATCACACATATGTTCTTTTTCATATTTCAGCTCAGGTAAATTCTTAACCAAATTCCCAGTCACCAACTTGTTAATGTGTCGAAAGTTGAGGTGAGATAGCCTTCTATGCCATAACCAGCTTTGTTGTATAGAGGCTTTAGAGAGTAGACACACTGCATTGTCTGGATTAACATTGAACAGGTTGATAGTATAGAGGTTTGACTTTCTCGTTCCAACCAAGAGTTCTTTTCCATCTTCGGTTCTCACACAACATCTCTTGGCTTTGAAATTTACCTCTAAGTCCTTGTCACAAAACTGTCCGATGCTGAAAAGATTGTGTCAAAATCCTTCAACATAGCTCACCTTCTTAATCATTATGTTCTCATGCACGACATCTCTGTGACCAAGTATTGGTAAAAACTGGTCGTTCCCAAATTTGACATTGCCGCAAAATTTCTCTGTATAATTGGATCAAATATCTTTCTGTCCAGTCATATGCTTGGAACATCCTAAATCCAAGTACCACATATGACGGTTTTGCACAGGAGAAATCAAGCAACAATCGGTTTAGGTACCCATTTATAGATGGGTCCTATCATTTTAGCACACGATTTTGGCACCCATTTGAATTTGAGTCCTCTTAACCTTTGAAAAACTTTTGAAACATAAGAATGATAGATATGATATGAACCAAACCAACTATCAGAATTTTGTCGAGTAACAAAATCATTTCGATGATAAGTGGAAGACTGAGTAGTAGACAGAGATAACTGGATCAATTGCTTTATTGTATAAGACTTGTAAGAAGGTACAAGTTTTTGTTTATGAGAAGCAAATTGATCAATTACATCGCACTTACTAGCAGTAATCCTACTACTTTGGTATCCATTCTAGTTTTCCTTCAGACCTTTTCTTTCTTATATCTAAAACATATGAATAAATCATGTTAGAACCATGAGTTTTCTGAGATTGTTTCTTTCGAGATTTACCAGTGTAGGTCCGTTTCTGTAAATGCCTATTCTTTCCTCTCTTACCTTTGGCATAATATGTGCTCATAGGAACTGGCCTATCAACTTCAGTTGAAGATTCACCATTTTTCAAATACACTTGGTAAACCTTTAGAATTAAAAATAAATTGAGAATGATCTGGAAGTTTTGCATTGAAATCAAATTGTTCAACACATTTATCAAAACAACCATCAGTGTTAAAAAAATCAACATCATCATCAAACAAATCATCGTCATCATCAGATAGAGGATCTTTGAAAGTATTTGGAAATATGATATCATTAAACTCTTTTGAAAACTTCTTTTGTTCAGGCGTTTGTTCAAAATCAGAAGGTTTTAAATCAGTAAAAATATCGCTCGTGAAAAGTTTACAAGTTGATTTATCTGAATCAGTAGAGTTGTTTTCACAAGTTCTTCCTGATTCTGATATGTCACTTGTCGCTTCAAATTTGAAATCAGTTTTTAGGAAAACAATAAAAAAAATACCATTTGTTCCAAATCAATCAAAATTCTCTCTTCTACTAGAGTGTTCTCAAGCTCAGAAATTTTACTTTCAAAGATGATTGGTGGAACATAAACTTTTCCTTCAATAGGTCTTGCCTCCATTTTCTCAGTAGAATAACTTTAGAAATAATCATTTGAGAGAAACTTTGACTGTTTATTACTGTAACTAGCATTCAGTTTACTGTAACAAAATGGTAGTTGCAGTTTATCCTTATTTTTCCGATTTTCATCTTCCTTAGCCTCAACTTTGTCTGATGATTTTGTCCATTTGACTTTGAGTTCAGGATGTTTCTTGGCCAATTGTAGAAAATCAAAGTCATATAGAGCAGAGCTTTGAGAAATACCCTTTTTTAAGTAATGAGGATTATTATAACCAATACCCCAAAACTCGTTAAAATTTTTGAACTCTTTTGGTTTGTTAAGATGAATGGTTTGATTAGTCTGACCTCGAGACAGTAATACACAGACTCAATTGTGCATGATCGAAGGGGAAGGTGGGGCAGACTTTATTCTTTTTCAATATCCACATCTTCCAAATGAAGACAAGATAGATTATGTGTTGTATCCTAAAGAAAATTGAAACATCTCTTTGTTCAGAAAAAGATGAGTAGCTGGTGGGGTTAAGTCAAGAGTTGGCATGGGCTAGTTGCATGTTTCAATGATGTTCACGAAAAAATTATGAAACAACAGTAATGTTGTTAGAGCATATTTGTTGGATATAAGATCATGAAGTTTGGAGAGCTGAAAGTCAACCAAGTCAAAGCTCAAAGTCAACTCTCAAGCAAGAAAGTCAAAGTCAATTGTAATAAAGTCAAAAGTAAAAGTCTTTGTATTTGTTATTTTGTGTTTATAAGCGTGTTTTGTTTTCTTTAATAGATATATGGCTAGAGGTTTAGTTAGTGGTTAGAACAGTTGCAAGTTAGAAGTTAGAGATTGTACGTGTAAACTGAGTTTGTAGAGAGAGAAAGTTTGAGACAGAGAACTTGTATACGAATTCATTGTTGGAATTGAAAACAGGTAGTTAATTTGTTGTTTTCATCTTGTTATTAAGATTGTGAATAGAATTTGATAATCTTGGGAATTAACAATTGGTATCAGAGCAAATCCGAGTTGAAATCAATCGAGAAAAATGGTTTTCGCACTGATCATCGAGTCTTGATCGAGTTTGGATTCTTTGTGCGTAATTCGAGTTGTAATTGATTAGATTGGATTCGCATTATGTTTTAGATCAATCTTGTATAGGTTTGGTAGAGATTTGCAATGTAATTGATCGTCAATTTTGAAATTTCACGAGTTTTGAGTCCATAAGTTTATACACACTGTAATTGATTCAAGTTGTAAGTGTTAGTGTTCTTTATCGAAATTCTTAGATTGTAATCGTTTCTAGTTGTTTTAGTGGACTAATTGTCGAAGTTTCGGATTGAAAATCGAAGGTTATATGGGATTTTCAATGGATCAAAGTATATTTTGGTCGAAGATCTGAAGAACTCGCAGAACCCTCAAGAACTCGCAAGAAGAACTCGCAGACCATTAGATTTCGCATAATTTTTTCTGAAAATTTTATAAGTATAGAATTCACAGATGTGTGATATGCGAAAATCATAGAATTCGTACGTGTGTGTGTTGAGGATTCTCAGATTTCGTATAGACTTACATGCGACTTGCCAGAATTTGCATATGCTATTTGGGCGAAAAGTGTATGTGAATGTTTTCAAAGGACAGAATTCGTATAGCTTTGTTTTGCGAAAAGTCAGAATTCGCATAAGTCTTTTATGCGAAAAGTTTTGTGAAAAATCTTCCAAGGATAGAATTCGCATATAGTAGGATACGAATTTCTCAGAATTTGAATCTAACTTCATACGAATTCTCAAAATTCGCATAGAGATATTATACGAATTCTTTGTTCTTCAAATTTTATTTCTAAGTGTAGAATTCGTTTGTGTTAGTTGTGCGAAAAATGTTTTATGCGAAAAGTTTGATTTTCAAAATTGTTTCCAAGTCAAGATTTCACATAAGTATTGTATGCGACTTATGTGTGTGTGTGTGTGTGTGTGAATTCTGAAGTGTGTTTGCATACGAATTCTGAAAGTTTGGTTTGTGCGAATTCTAAGGTTGGTGTGTGTAGTATGCGAATTCTGTAGTTGGTGTGAATTGTATGTATGAATTCTGGGTGCGAATTTCTTGTATTTCACAGTATTGTGTGAATTCCATACTTAGAGATTTTTGGAAATTTCATTTCTGAATTTCTTTCTAAGTTTTTCTGTATTTTGCTTGATTTCACATAGACTAACGATCATTGTCAAGTTCTTATTGAACATTTTTATTAATAGGATGACTTCCAGAGAAGCTCTCGCAATCGGAACTGATGTGAAACCTCCAGTGTTGTTTAAAGGAGAATACGAGTAATGGAAAGATCGTTTTCTGGATTTTATTGATAGAAATGATTTGGGAGACTACATCAGATTATCTTTGAAGGAAGGTGTCATGAAACCTCCTACAAAGATCTTATCCACTGAGGGTGAGAATGAGGAAGAGATTGTGAACAAGGAGTACCCACTACCTTTGGATGAGTACACTGATGAGCAGAGAAAAAGGGTAAAAGCTGATAGACTGGCTAGATCTTTCATTCTACAAGGCATTCTGTTATCCCAGATAACAATGTGTAAATCACAATGACAACCAATTTCAATGAAACTCACTTTGTGTTAATTCTATGATATCGATTACAATACGCTCTCAACACTTTCTCTCTCTAAGATGAACACGTATGAAACTATTACAGATCTTACACACACAACACAACTCATATACCTATTTATACACAAGGGACAAACACGCACGCCACTAAACTCTTAAAATATACAAATGCGTACACTACAAGACAAACACAAAATACAATTACAAAAGACTTTGATTTTGACTTTTATTACACTAGACTTTGACTTTGATGCTTGAGAGTTGACTTCAGCTTTGACTTGATTGGTTTTTAGTATTCAGTCTTTTATGATCTTGCATCCACCATATTTATGCTCTAACAATCTCCCCCTTTGGATTCAGTAAATGTAAACCTATTGACTAGAGAATTATGAATAATGAGACTCCTAATAATGATTTTTCTAACCTGAAATATGAACTAAATATGCCTTATATATTAGGCGTACAAAGCTTAATGGGCTTATGGGCTTTACGCCCAACTATCAAACAACTATTAATGAATTACATTTTACCCCCTTATAAATGCTTTAATTAACTTTCAACGCACAGGACTTTCAGTCCTAACAATCCCCCCCTAAAGTTGAATAAGGCATTTATCTTCTTGAAATCTTCATGCCATGATCTTCTTTCCCTCTTGAATCTTTGAAAAACTTTGGTGTTGCGTGTCTTCATGTCTTTTCAAACTCCCCCTTGAATAAAGCTCTTGGTCTTCATAGTTTCAACTTTGTAACCAGATTCAATGTACAATAGCCTCGACTGAACGCACTATCAAGCAACTTTCAACTGTAGGAACTCAACACATCGGATCAGCACATAAGAAAGATAATGTGCGAGTTACGTGACAATCCAAAGTGCAACTTCAGTTTAAAACAAAAAATCTGTCTTTGAACCACAAGTTGAATAAACTTTCATCTTAAGAACTTGTTTCAATCAGTGCGTAGGAGAAACAAACTTGTAGCAGACACCACATGATACGGGATAGAAGAAATGCAATAAAATCTTTTATTTCAACTGCAATCTTTGAATCCAAAGACTTTTCAACCTCAGATTTAAGATTTGACTTTGAAATTGAACTTTGTAAATCTCTCCCCCTTTTTGATGATTGTGAACATCATGATCATCAAAACTCTTCAATTGCAACACATTCTTTGATCTCCCCTTTATGATAATTTGACATTTTCCGCCCGTTGATCTGATTATTCGTCAATTCATGAAATGTATATATCCGAATCTTATCAAATTCAGACATATTAGGAATTGTAAACCTGAATCAACAAATGATACAGTTAGTATGCCTGTAAGTAGCACGAAGCCACTTTGTAGAACAGATGTACTTTGGAAAGGAGCTTTTGTAATGTTCACTACCCCAGGGCTTCCATTCCAAGAATATTACTTTCTCAAAATCAGAAACTTTCTGAGAAAGCTTGATACATTTCAGCGCAACTGCTTTCTTCTCATCAGCACATTTTCTAGAAAAATCTGAGAACTTCTTTGCGAATGATTTCTCTTTAGTCTCAAAATCGGATTTGTTCTTTTGCAATCTTTTGCTCCAAATCAGATATTTTCTTTTGAAGTTTAGCATTAGCATCCTCCAGACTCTTAGTCTTCTCATCATACTTTTCAACAAATATTGTTTGCTGGATTTGCACAATCTGATATTCAACATCAGAGATCTTTCTTTTCAGCTCAGAGTTCTCAGATTCCAAACTCAGTATTTTCTCATTATTCTACCCAGAAGTCTTTTTCATAAGATCTTCATTAATTGTCTTTAATGCACTAACTTCTTCTTTCAGAATGTTGCTTTCATCATTATATTGTGTTGATTTCTTCAAGTAGAAATCAACATATAAAGCAAGATTTTTGTTCTTTAATTCGAGCTTTTGAAGTTCAGCAAAATATCCCATCTTGAATGAGAAATCAGCTTGATAAGAATGATCATTCCCAAACAATTCAGAAAAAAATTGACTGAAAATCAAACTCAGATCACCACAAAACAATCTCAGAAAAATTCTATTTCTGGAATTCTCAAATCACTAAAACTTTGAAGTACGAGGGCTGAAAGTGACACTTAAAAACTAGCAAGGACTAAAAGTGAAAAACAAAACAAAAAAATAGACTTAAAACTAGAAGGACTAAAAATGACAAATACTAAACTTAAAAACTAAAAGGACTAAAGACGACATATACTAAAACTACTAACTAGAAGGACTAAAAGTGTAAAAATTAAAACTTCTAACGGACTTAACTAAAACTAACGGAAACAGGACTAAAACTGAAATAAAACTAACCAAACTAACAAACTAACCGGACTAACGGAAAATGGACCAAAAAGTAAAGAATTTAACGGCAAACTAACGGAATTCCTTAGTTACTATTCATCATCTTCTCCAACGGGACATACCTGAAAAACTTCGAAACGGTTAGAAATTTTCAATGCAAAACGATCGTTAAAGCTCCCTGATCAGTCCTTAACAGATTAAAACTCAACCGGTCAACCCACGATCACAAACGAACCAACCGAGAACTTTTCGGAAAACGATCGAAAACTTAAAAAATCAGTATGGGTTAAAATTTTACGACCAAAAATGATCGTTTATGTTCCCTTAAGCTCCCTCGACTGATAAAATCCCGAAAAAATCTCTCAAACTCTCGAACGAAGCAACCGAAGATTTTTCGGAAATCGAACGAGAATTTTAAAACTTGATATGGGATGAAATTTTTCCATAGAAATCAATCGTTTAGACTTTGTAAGCAACCCTTAACAATTTAAAACTGAAAAAGTTCGTCCACGATCTCTACCGAGTCACCCGAAATGATTTCGAAAAACAATTCGAAAAACTCAAAACCGTGAGATGTTGGTTCGCTGGACACCGGGAGCCGCAAGGGACCGGTCGGGGAGACACCGGTCGATGGAGGGGCCGGGCGACGAGGCACCGGTCGGGGAGATGGTCCAGTTGAGACACCAGTCGAATGATAGTACCGGTCGAGATACCAGGCGGATGATAGTACCGGTCGAGATACTGGGGACCGGGGGGAAGAGATAGTACCGGTCAACAACAAGGCACCGGTCGACTGATGATAGCACCGGTCAACAACAAGGTACCGATCGGGGTGAGACCGGTCTCTAAATACCGGTCTTGGAACACACCGGTCGACTTGGTATGAGACACCGCTCGCTTGACTGGAAGCTTGACACCGGGCGAGATAGATGGTACCGATCGAGATGAAGGATGAATGATATATATATATATGCGTGAGATATATGTATTGTGAGATATATGTATTGTGAGATATATGTGAGTGATAAATATATGTATGTGATAAATGCATGCGTGAGATATAAAAATCAAACAGCCAATTACAGATGGATTCCACCGATTACAATCACAAAACGCAGCCGTCGATTACAATAGTTTGAACACCGACTAAACAACAATATGCGGCGCCGACCACCTGTGATACTCACCGAATCAAATACTCACCGACCCAACTTTGTTACTGCACAAAGACTTTAAAATAGATATTAATTCTTAGTTAACAAAGCAAAAGTAAATCTGGCCACCGACCCACTATCTATGCCAATTGCTTTGTAGCAACCAATCACCATTAACCATCAATAGCAATTTTGATTTAAGTTGCAAAACACAAAGAGTCCGGTCGTAGTCACTAGAGCACCGGTCGCAAGAGTACCGGTCACAAAGTCCGGTCGAAGGATTGTCCGGTCAAGATCAGTAACAGATAAACACAATATAATCACAAGTAATTCGATCAAATTGATAATCAGATAATATGCCGATAAAATCGATTGAAATCAAACTTTGAACCCAGAAAAACAATGGTACTGATCTTTAACCCATAAATCAAACTTTAATCAAGAATTTATAGACCGAACTTAACCCAGATATATGCAGAATACCACTAATCCAGGAATCGACCAAAAAATTTAATATGCAGACTTATCTCCAGTAACAGAAATCGATTTGCAGATACGATTCTAAATAAACGATTTGCAGCACAGAAAAATCAGATCTTAAGCAGTTCGATAAACCAGATGTGAATAATCTGAACCCAGAAAGATCGATTTTCCAAAACACAGATCAATCAAATCTTAACCAATATTACTGTTTTTTTTCAGAAAAAATAATTAATCCAGAAAACCAACTATAGCAGATAAACACGATAAACACGATAATCGATTAAAGAGTTTTAGACAAACCTTTTTGGATCGTATCGAATAAAAATAAATTCGAACCTGCTCTGATACCAATTGTAGATCCCAGTACAGTGCAATCACGAACAGTTATATCAATGAAGAACAATAATATAGCCACAACTTCTAGTCATATGATTAATATTCAATGAAAGGTTTAGGTTTACAGAGAGATTATCTGATCAGTAAATGTAAACCTATTGACTAGAGAATTATGAATAATGAGACTCCTAATAATGATTTTTCTAACCTGAAATATGAACTAAATATGCCTTTATATATTAGGCGTACAAAGCTTAATGGGCTTATGGGCTTTACGCCCAACTATCAAACAACTATTAATGAATTACATTTTACCCCCTTATAAATGCTTTAATTAACTTTCAACGCACAGGACTTTCAGTCCTAACATAAACAATATCTTCAAGCTCTTTTATCTTTGAAGAATAATTGTTTCTTTCTTTGACGAGTAGGTCAATCTTTTCTTGAAACTCAGACTTCGTTTTCTGCTCTTTCAGTGCACAAGCAGATAGTTCAGATAATTTATTAGTAAGCTTCTTAATCTCTGATTCAAAAATGTTTCGTTCTTCTTCAAAATCATTCTCCACATTCTTTCTTCCATCAGATATCTCTTTGAATATTCCAACATTCTTATGTTCAATAACTTTCTTCTCTTTTTCAAACTTGTCTCTTTCCAGGATGATCACTTTCTCAAAGTCAGATACTTGTTGAGAAAGCTTAGAACATTTAAGCTTAACCATTTTCTTCTCTTCAAAATCACTTCTGTCTTTGATCATCCTTTGTTCCAAATCTGATATTTTCTTTTGAAGCTCAGCATTAGCAGTTTCCAAACTCTTTTTCTTCTCCTTATCCTTATTGCAATTTATAACTTTCTCCATCTCTGACATCTTCTACCTTAACTCAGAATTTTTAGTCTTCAATTTTTCAAATTCCAACCATTTATCTTCTAAGACTGAGATCTTTCTTTTCAGATCTGTATTCTCAGCTTCCAAAATCTGTACCTTCTCTTCATTCAACCCAGAAGTCTATTTCAGAAGTTATTTCATTAATCGTCTTTAATGCACTGACTTCTTCTCTCAGTATCTTCCTTTCATCATTATATCTTTTTGATTGTTTTGAGTAAAATTCAACAGATGAAGCAAGATTTTTGTTCTCTAAACTGAGTTTGGCAATCTTTTGTTCATCATCATCAGCAAAATATCCCATCTTGAATATCTGTTTACAAAAAGAACTTGAAATGATCGTCCGAAGTTCAGAAACAACCTGTACTACAAAAAGTCAAATTTGGTCAAATATTGAAAAACTCGGAAAATATTCTAAGTATAAAACTCGCATAACAAAGAAATAAGAACTTCACGCAAAAACAAAGATTGAGAAAATGAGCTTCGCGCAAAGTATGATGTACACGTTTGATCTTCGTGCACGTCGAATGATGCGAGTTCTGTGGTTCGTGAAAGCAAGCTCGTGCGAGTTCTTGCTTCGCGCAAGTAACTACGTGCGAGTTCTTGAGGTTGCGCGTTCAAGACTTAGAATTTTTTATTTCAATTTTCACTTCTCGCTAAATGCAAACACGTAGACATCACTTCACGCAGACCAGCTTTTCGCAGATACTCACTTCACGCAGAACAAAAGACTATGAACAGTACAAACTCGCATAATGAGACGTATGAGTTTTGTCTTCTCACACAACAGTACTTACGAGTTCTTCAGTCCAAGAGCGTTTTAGGCCTGTATGAGTTATTCAGTCTTATGCATGTTCTTCATTAGCACGTTTCTCAGATCTTGCGTGTTCTTGACCTCTTCGTCCAAAAACTCGATTTTTCCATCTGAAATCGACTCAAAACGTTGCCAATTGATTTGAAACTCTGTCATAATCTTCTAATACATCTCACCAACACAATACAATGGAACAATTTCAGATTAAAACACTAAAACATCAAATTCGATCTGAGAACAGTGCAACTATAAACTCGAACAAAAAATTAAGAAAATTCCAAAATTCACCCAACTCAAATGTGAATTTGGAAAAGTGAATCAAATCAAAATTGTTCTAAACATCAATTCGAATCTGTTGATCCAAACTCTCTCAGTGATTTGATAACGACCCTCTTTTATACTTAGTGAAAATTACGTTATTATATGTATTAGTGTTTCATCATCAGCGATCAGACTGAGTCTGTTCAGTTATCGCTGATGACCTTTCTGTAAACATTTAATATGTATTAGTGTTTCACTTTCAGCGATCAAACTGAGTCTGTTCAGTTATCACTGATAGTTTCCTATGTAACACAGTTAACGTAATCCCTGAAGACAAGTCTCGCGTCAATATAGTTCATAGCTGAATCGAAGACGAAGCCACTGAACAATAGATAAGTCTACTAGTGACCTGATGCGGATATCAGCGAAGACCAGACAAATCTACTTACGCGAAGAAGCCTGAGGAAAAGCTTCAGCGATAGCTGAACTTTATCTCTGGAAGAAGAGATACTCAGCGATCAACGATCACAAAGCTTATGCCTCAAGTTTTCTTTTGTCTTACCTTGCACAACCAGTACGATGTGTCAGAACGGACAAGTCCCTGCCACAAATCGTACACCAACTCTGTCAACTACACTGTTCATAAAGTGGCCAAAAGCATGTCTCCAAAAGTGAGACTACCAAAGCCAATCTATGAATGCCACGTGTAAAGTATCCTGCCATGCATTTAATGCATAGGGTATAAATAGGAAGTTCACTCCTTCATCTGAAGGTGTGCTCAATCCTTTGAACTCCAAAATAGAAACCCTTGTTTTCTATCTCTCTAAAAATCCCCCATTCTCTGAATTTCTTGTGCAACCATCTTAGTGTTTCTTAAGTTTGTTTAGATTGAGTCTGTCTTAATCTTATTCCGCAACAAACTTGTAAATTGTATTTTGATTTATCAATAAACAATTTATTAAACTTTAATTTCTGTGTTTGTATTCAACCCCCCCCCCTTCTACAAACTTGTTAAGCACCTTCGGGACCAACAAGTGGTATCAGAGCGGTTTGTTTAATCTAATAAACAAGATCTTGCTGTATACTCTTCCTTGCTATTCTAAAATGGCACTAAACACGAACACAAACTACTATGATAATGGTTCACTTTCTAAACCTCCTCGATTTAGCAGAGATAACTTTTCTCTATGGAAAAATCGAATGATGCTATTTCTTGAAGGTGCGGATCCTACTATACCTGAATATATAGAAAACGGACCCTATGAACCTGTTAGAATTATAGCTGCTGTTCCTGCTACTGCCACCACTGAAGCTGTCCCTGAACGATATGTCGTTAAGGAAATAAGACAGTGGAGTGATGAAGATAAAAAGAAGGTAGGCATAGATGCAAGAGCAAAGACCATTATATCAATGGCTCTGCCTGATGAAGTTTTCCATTCCATCATGCATCTAAAAACTTCTAAAGAAATGTGGGAAACCATATGTGTTCAATATGAGGGCACCACTGAAATCCAAGAGACCCGAAAGATTAACTTGGTAAGACAGTATGAAAGTTTTATCGCTGGTAAGAATGAATCTCTTTCTGACATTCATCAGCGGTTTAACTGCCTGATCATTGACCTAAGAACTGTTGGAAGGACCTATTCTAATTCTGAGGTCCTAACAAAATTCTTGGAAAGTCTTCCTGAAAGCTGGGACAGTTATTCAATATGTCTTAAGCTGACAAAGGACTTACATACTCTCTCTCTAAGCACTCTGTATGGAATATTGCTCAACTATGAGCAATCTAATCTCCTGAAGAAGAATCTTGTAAAAGATTCTAAAGACTCCAAAAGCACTGCTGTTGCTTTAGTCTCATCAGAGATAATTCCATCTCAGCGATCTACTCTAACCATCACTGAGTTAGATTCTGAATCTGAGGATTTATCAGACCCTGATCTTTCAGAGTTTAATGAGTCCTTAGCACTCTTGACAAACTCTTTTAAGAGATTTGCAAGAAAGAGTAACTTCCGAAGAAGTAAACCTCTCTCTCTTACTGAAAAGCCAAAATCAACTCCGGTTGATAAGGCTACAGCCACTTGCTATAACTGCGAAAAAATTGGACATTTTGCTAGTGAGTGCAGGTCTAAAAAGGTCTTCAAACCTTCTACCTCAAGAAGATCCAGTGATGACAAATACCATAAGCTGAAAAACAAATATCAAAAGCTGAAAAGCTTTCAGCAAAAAGGTAAAGGTCTCATCGCTGAAGAACATGACTGGGCTGAATCAGAAGAATCATCTTCTGATGAAGAAGTCGCTAATCTTTGCCTCATGGCTGAGATTAAAGAAGAAGTAGAAGAACCATCTGAACCTTCTATGAGCTACATATCATCTCAGGTATCCATCTCTACAAATCCCTCTCTGCCTGAAGCTGAGAGAAGTCGCGCTGTTGATGTGCTGACGATTGACCTTTATAATGCTCTAAACGACAAAACTCAAGCTGAAAATAAAAATGTTTATTTAACACAAGAGCTAGAGAAATGTCATGAAAAGATCAGTGAACTAAATCTTTTAGAAGAAAAGCTAAAAGATCAAGTCATTATAAATGAAATCATCAGCATTGAACGCGAACAAGCCATCGCTGCTCTAAAAGCAGAAAAGGCTCATGTTGAAAAATGGTGCAAATCATCAACAAAGATCTCTGAGATAATAAATGCTCAAACTCCTGAAAGTGATAAAACTGGTCTTGGTTTTTGGACACCACAGGATGATCCTAAAGAAGAAAGTTCCTCGCTTAAGTTTGGAACTTTTGTCACATCTTTCTTTGACACTTCTTATAATCAATTCTATCCCTGTTCTTCTTCTAATTCCATCCCTGAGGAGATATCTGCAAGATCTAAGCCTGCAGATAAAGGAAAGTCTATTCTCCCTCCTCAGAAGGCTTCCAAGAAAACCAAACTGAAAGTTCCTTCCAAACCTTCAGTGGATAAACCTTTTAGCTCAGTGACAGAAATCTTTGATATCTGTCCTCCAAAGCTGAAGGTTGATCTAAAGCCCGTGAAATCTGAAGAAATAAAAATTCCTCCCAGATCTCGTGCTAAAGGCATTCTTGGAGCTGGACCTGCTCATCTTAAGTTTTCAAAACCTTTTGGTTATAAATCCACCATCAGATATAGAAAATGTTATCACTGTGGATTCACTGACCATATTGCGAGCAAGTGTCCAAATACCACCGAAGCTGATAAAACAGCCAAAGTGAAGAAAAATACCACTAAGGTTAAGAAATTAACCAAAGTGAAGATTACCACTGAAGCTGAATCTTCCTTATCCACTAACTCTGAAGGACCCATTGAAAAGTGGGTACCAAACAAAGCTTAATCTTCCTTATGTATGCAGGGATCAAAGGGCATCTGGTATCTCGATAGCGGATGTTCTCGTCATATGACTGGACAAAAAGACCTGCTCACTGAATACAAGGAAGAGAAAGGTCCCTCTGTGACCTTTGGTGGAAATGGAAAAGGATTTACCCGAGGGTTTGGTGTCCTCAGCAATGGGACAACTACCTTTCGAAGAGTCGCGTATGTAGATGGACTGAAGCACAATCTTCTAAGCATCAGTCAGCTATGTGACAAAGACTACGAAGTTCGCTTTTCTAAGAAAGCATGTTCAGTGGTAGATGAAAAAGGAAAACTTGCTCTCAGTGGTTATAGAAGAGAAAATGTCTATGTAATAGATATGGACTCTACTATCACTGATAACTTATGTTTTCTCTCTAAGGCCTCTTCTGATGTCAACTGGCTATGGCATAAAAGGCTCTCTCATCTAAACTTCAAAACCCTGAATTCTCTCTCATCTAAGGAACTGGTTTCTGGTCTTCCTCAGCACTCATATGCTAAAGAATCTCTCTGCTCAGCATGTGAAAAAGGAAAACAAACAAGAGCTAGTTTCAAGTCGAAACAAGTTTCCTCAGTAACAAGTCCTCTTCAGCTCTTGCATATGGATCTATTTGGCCCTGTCAATATCCAATCAATAGCTGGAAAGAAATATACGCTTGTCATTGTAGATGAATATTCTCGCTACACCTGGGTTATTTTTCTTCGCTGCAAGAATGATACTCCAGAAGAACTAATATCTTTTGTCAAAAAGATGGAAGTGCTGAATAATCTTACTGTTCGATCAATAAGGAGTGATCATGGAACTGAATTCAAAAATAGTTCCCTGAACAATTTCTTTGAGAACAAGGGAATCTCTCACAACTTCTCTTCAGTAAGAACACCTCAGCAAAATGGAGTCGCTGAAAGAAGAAACAGAACGATCATAGAAGCTGCTAGATCAATGCTCAGCGATTCTCACCTCCCTACTCAATTTTGGGCAGAAGCTGTAAACACTGCATGTTTTACTCAAAACAGATCGCTGATAATAAAGCGATTTGGGAAGACAGCTTATGAACTCTTTCTTGGAAGGAAGCCTTCTATCAGCTTTCTTCATATCTTTGGTTGTCAGTGCTTTATCTTAAACAACAAAGATCAACTTGGAAAGTTCGACCCAAAAGCCGATGATGGAATATTTTTAGGATATTCCTCCATCTCAAAAGCCTACAGAGTTTTCAACAAAAGAAGACAAACCGTAGAAGAAACCATTCATGTCACGTTTGATGAAACGCGCTCAGCGAACTCTAAACCAATCGCTGACAATGAAGAACTGAATACTTGGATGATCTCTCACTATAAAGGAACTGAACCTTTCTTCTCAAACCAACAGCACACTGAAACTCCAGCTGCTGATGAAGAACCAAGTATCATACCTCCCACCGCTGAATCCAACTCATGGATTTCAGCTGAACCTCTAAACACACTTCTACCATCAAATCCATCTACGTCTGAAAACCCTTCTGAAAGCATTGGTGTGTCTAATGTTCAACAATTACTAGCTGATGAACCTCAAGCATCTTCATCAGTGACTGCTCCTATTGTTGATCCTATCGCTGAAATAAGCAATCTTGCTCCTGCTCAGCGATGGACCAGAGATCACCCCATAGATCAAATTCTTGGTAATCCAGATGCAGGTATTCAGACACGACGAAGCTCAGGTAATATCTGTCTCTTTGTAAACTTTCTCTCCTTAATTGAACCAAAGAAGACTGATGATGCCCTCAGAGATCCAAACTGGGTCAGCGCTATGCAAGAAGAGCTGACTGAATTCTCTCGAAACAAAGTTTGGAATCTCGTTCCTAGACCATCTGATAAAACTGTAATAGGCACCAAATGGGTGTTTAGAAACAAGTTAGATGAACATGGAATTGTAACCCGCAACAAGGCTCGACTTGTTGCTCAGGGATACAGACAAGAGGAAGGCATAGACTATGATGAAACCTTTGCCCCTGTGGCCAGGCTCGAAGCAATTCGACTATTCTTAGCTTATGCAGTCTATAAAGACTTCATCGTTTATCAAATGGACGTAAAATCAGCTTTTCTGAATGGAAAACTGAATGAAGAAGTTTATGTAGAACAACCACCAGGGTTCTATGACCCTAAGCATCCAAATTATGTTTATAAATTGGATAAGGCTCTCTATGGTTTAAAACAAGCCCCTCGTGCTTGGTATGACACTCTCTCATCTTTTCTTATCTCTGAAAATTTTGAACGTGGCAAGATTGATAATACGTTATTTTTCAGGAAGATAAAAGGTCATATTATTCTTGTACAAATATATGTCGATGACATCATATTTGGTTCTACTAACCCATCTCTATGTACTCGCTTCGCTGAAAGAATGAAGAAAGAATATAAAATGAGTATGATGGGTGAGCTGACATATTTTCTTGGTCTTCAGATTAAACAATCTGACAAAGGTACTTTTATCTGCCAAGGTAAGTATGTTAAAGACATGCTGAAGAAGTTTGATTTAACACAAACTTCAGCGATGAAAACTCCTATGGCACCACCACTGACACTTAACAAGGATCCATCTGGAAAACCTGTTAATGTCACTGCCTATAGAGGAATGATAGGCTCATTGTTGTATCTTACAGCAAGCCGACCTGACATCATGTACTCTACTTGTTTATGTGCACGCTATCAATCTGAACCCAAGGAATCCCATCTGATCGCTGTAAAGCGAATTTTCAGATATCTGAAAGGAACTCCTAACCTCGGTCTTTGGTATCCCAAAGACTCAGGGTTCGATCTAACTGGTTATTCTGATAGTGATTTTGCAGGCTGTAAACTCGACAGAAAGAGTACCACTGGTGGATGTCAACTCTTGGGAGGAAAGCTAGTAAGCTGGACAAGCAAGAAGCAAAATTCTGTGTCCACTTCAACAGCTGAAGCTGAATACGTAGCCGCTGGAAGCTGTTGTTCACAAATCCTATGGATGAGAAATCAACTATTAGATTATGACCTTCAGCTGTCAAAGATTCCTATCTATTGCGACAGCACTAGTGCTATCGCTATAGCAAATAATCCAGTGCTACATTCAAAGACAAAACACATAGAGATCAGATATCATTTTATCAGAGATCATGTGATGAATGGTGATATTGAACTTCACTTTATCCCTACTGACTTTCAGCTTGCTGATATTTTCACCAAACCTCTTGATGAGACAAGGTTCAACTTTCTCATCAGTGAGCTTGGAATGCTGAACCTCGAAGAATAATTCTTCAGCGTTCATGTATTGTGTCAGTAATCAAAAGTTCCCCTCATCATTCTCTCTGATAAACATTCTGACTCTCAGGTATGTTCTCTCTCCCTCAAAGATGTTTTTCTTCAAAATATAAAGTTTAATCACTGAAATTTCTTCAAATGATTAAAATTTTTTTTGAAAAATACATTAATCACTGATATTTCCAATCAGTGATCTTTTAAAAGGAAAATCTATCCCTATCTTTACAATCAGGGATACTTTTAAAAAGGAAAATCTATCACTGACTTTTCTTCAGTGATCATTTGAACGGACAAATGAACAGTCTCTCTCCTCTATGACGTCATTTGAACCGACAATCCACGACATGCCTTTTCTGACACGTTCGTCCGTTGCCCTTCTATCCAATCAACTTCGTGGAACGTGTCAATGTCATGATGATTTCTTTTCCCGCTTCATTCTCTCTCTTATCTCTCTTATCTCTCTTCTCTCTCTTCGTATAAAAGGAATTCTTTTCTCCTTTATACGGTTTACGCTTTCAAAACTTTCAAAGCAAGAAACATTCTCTCAAGAACACTCAAGCAAGTAAATCCTGAATATTGAATCTGCAACTCTTTTTCTTCAAGATACACAGGTTTATTTCATGTTTATATGCTTTGTTCATATGCTTTTTATTCTTTTAAAATCCTAATCGCTTTCCATGGATTTTATAAAATGTTTTTTAAAACTAAAGATCATTCCTTCTGATTTTATGTTTTTAAATAAAAACCTTTTGGTTTTAAAGTGTTCTTCATTCTTTCTACCCAGAACACTATTTTTTTTCTCTTAAAAATAACTTGATAATTTTCCAGTTTCCCTTCTTCTATGGAAACTGGTAATCATATTATTTTTAATCTAAATCATTTCTTCTATTATGCCTCTTTCCATAACAGAAATGACACAGTCTTCAATCGTTGCTTCCAAGCATGTACGATTCGCTCTCACTGAAGTTGAGATTACTAAGTGTAATCATTTGGCCAGACTCGACTTCAAAGCTGACAAATACCCACATCTGGTGGAAGCTGCTAATTTCCTCAAGCAGTCCTGCATAGCTTACGCGATCACTGTGGATCCTAAGCCCTCCAAGACTCTACTTCAGCAGTTCTGGTTCACTGCTGATGCAACTGAACTTACCAACAGGAAAGGCGAACGAGTCCCTGCTATCTCGTTCAGCACGGAATTAGGGCCAGGGAGCATGACCGCTCTTAGCCTCAGGAAATCTTTACGATTCCCTGACAAACCAAAGAGTGGATTCGACGCACTCCCCACTGATGATGAGCTGATATTCTTCCTGGACGCAATGGGCTATTGTTGGGAAAACAAACCAAGATCGTCTATTCCTAACAAGAAGCTCACCAAGATTCTTAAAGCTCAGATGCCATCACAACTGAACTTTATCTTCTCGCACATAATTCAGTGCATGAGTGGGAAGAGTGGTTCGCTGGATCAAGCCAGCAAAACACAACTGCAGATGGCATACTCCGTTATCGCTGGTCAAAACTTTGACTACGCCACAGCCATCTTTGAAGATCTGAGGTCGAGATTAGAGAAGCCTGAACGAGATCCCAAGATCTCGTACGTACGTTTCATATGTACGTACATCAAGTTCCTCTATCCCAACTCCTATCCTACCAAAGATGATGGCACCTTTGCCAGGGTTGGTCAACGATCACTGGAGGTCAAGCCACTCGCCGACGAGGTAAGTATCTCTCTCCTTCGCTCTCGTCTCTCTCTCCATTCTTCTTCATCTTCAGCGACCACGCAGACGGTTCCTTCGTCTGCTATCCCTGTCGCTACCACTACTTCTAAAAGACCATCAGCTAGTCCAATTGGTCCTTCCAAAAAGGCCAAAAAGACTAAGGAAAGTACACCTTCTAGTACTATACCTGAGGGAGCTTCTCAACAAGCTACCTTAGATGCTTTTGTGGGTCTTTCCTCCACAACTTCAGCAGTCACTCATACTGCCGTGTCAGCGATCTCACTCGCTGTCACATCATCAGTAACCCCACCTACTATCTCATTCCCTGAGATTAACCCCATCCCTACTTCTATCCCCAAAACTCTTCCCTTCTCTCCTCATTTGGTCTCTGAACCTGCCACCTCTTCTTTCCCTATAGGACCTGAGCATCAAACTTTTGAGGAATCTATGCAGTTCTACAAAATGTTTGATACGTCAGGTACACCTATACTCCTAAACACTTCTCTACCCCCCTCTCCAAATAAGCCCATATCTGAACTAACATTATTTTCAGGTCCTAGCTTGGCGACTGTTGACACGCATGTCAACAGTCTAGGAGAAAAGGTGGATGCTCTCACCAACACCATCAATGAAACCACCAACGCCGTCAATCAGGCTGGTGAGGAGCTGAAGAAGTTGACCGCCACTTGCTCATCGAAAGCTGAGAACTCTCAACTTTCAGCTCTTGAAGAACAAGTCGTCCAACTCAGAGAGTCCTCTCGACTCTTTCAAGGACGATTTGAGTCTCTTACAGCTGAAGTTCAGGGTCTCTCTTCCAAGGTTGACCTCTGCACGTCCCTTCTTCAGCAAGTTCTGCAGAAAGTGAATGAACCAGCTCCAGCGCTGCCTCCCTCCTTCACTGAAGATGATCGTACCAACCTCAACATCGCTGTGGAATTCATTCATGATGCCACATGCGACATACCTGCGGTTGAAGACCGAGTTAAGCGTCTGGAGGCTGACGTTCAAGTGCTAAAAGCTTCAACAGCTACTCCAGCAGCTGAACAATCCCCTACCGCTGATAATGACAAAGTGGGGGAGAAAACTGAAGAAACCTCTATTGCTGCTGGGGAAGCTAAGGAACCTCCCTCTCAATCTGAGGGGGAGAAGGCAAAAGAATCCTCATCGATTCACTCCATTCTCTTTGAAGAGGATGAAGAAGAAGACGATGAAGAGGAAGATGATCTAGATCTTGATGATCAAGAAAAGGATCAGCCCTCCGATGACGACGACGACGATGAAGACCAATCTATGTGGTTCTCTAAGCCGAACGTCGTATCAGGGACAACTTCGCAAGAGGTTGTCAAAACAGGGGTGAGAGGTGATACATCTTCAAGTGTTCCTTCGCAAAGCAAAGACAAGCAACCAATCGCTGAAGAATGCTTGAGGACTGGATCACAATCTGAGGGGGAGCATCCTTCTCAGGTATGTCTTTCAATTGTACCACTTTTCTACTCTTTCCAAACCCCTATGTCTTTCTAGCCTTTATCTCTCTCGTTCTAAAAATACACTTATCCCTTCTTTCCTTCTTTTTCTAACCAGACAGTTCTCACCCCTGCTTAAGGGTTCTGAACTACAAATAATACCAGCGACTATCGCTGATGAAATAATCCCAATCTCTATCACTGAGATTGATGAAGAAGAAGAAGATTCCCTGATCCATCCAGGAAGGCCCTCTCGACCATCTCATTGGTCAGAGGAAGTGGTGAAGAAAAGAGTTGAAATGATCGCTCAACTAGAAAGTCAACGGCTGAAAATCCCTCTTCAAATATCCACAGAGCTCGACTTCCTCACTGACGCTGAAAGAGAAGAATCTGCCAAAGCTGAGAAGCTGATCGCTGAATGCAAACGAGATGCCCAACTCGCTTTAAAGATTCAATCCTCTCAAGTTAAGGACAAAAAGCTGAAAAGCAAACCTGTGGAAGTTCAAGCAGCACTACTGAAAGAAATTGAAGAGGAACGCTTCAAAGAACAAGAGATCAACGATAAGTCTATCGAATGGTGCAAACAAAAGATGGATTATCGTTCTGATCTTCTTCCAATATCAGCCGTGACTATCTCTGGTCGCAAGAAGAAAGATCAACTCTCAGTGACCATGGAGATTACCAGAGAGGATGGAACCCAAAAAGCAATGTACGTATCAAAACTTGAAAGCTTCGGATTTACGGAATGGTTAGAGTTCTGGGATGCGCTGAAGAAATCCAAATCTACATACAGAGGCTACGTTGAAGGACTCCTTGAAGCCCTCATAAATAGAGTCGTTTCTGTACTAAAGCTGCCATCTCCTCTTCCTCCCAAATCTTTGAAACTCAAGAGAAAAATTGGGTCCTCCTCCTCTGAAGATGTCGCCATCATCAGGAATGAAACTTCTATCAAATTTTCAAGAGATGCACTGTTTGGTCCTCCTCCTGATCTTTCAGTTCTGGACTTATCTCTGCCTCCTGGTGGTCCCTTCCAAGCTGGTCAAGTAATCGACAAGCCTTATGGAATATTCTTCAGAGATGATGATGAGGAACTCAGATTTCAAAGAATCTCTGAGATTCCTATCTGTCCTCTGAATCATCTCAAGGATCTCTTATGCTTATGGTGTGACTTCTTCCCTGCTGCTGAAAAAATTAAAGAAATTATCAGTCAAGAATCTTTGGAACGAAGACAGAAAGGAGAAGAAATACCTGAGTATATGATCAATCCTCCCAAATCTTCTTATAGCTGATAGATTAGTTTTCTTCTCTGTAATCTGTTAGTTATACTTACAGTAGTTAGTTAGTCACTTGTACTTATGATTTTCATATCTTGTAATTCTATCCCTGAATTAAATGAAAATTGCAGTGATGTACTTAACCCTATCAGTACTGTAAAAGATCCCTCAAAATAGTAATTGGGACATGCATTCTATGAGTCCTTTTTATTCCTATATTTTGAATTAAAAAGTAATTTTCTTTTGTTACTTTGTCATTATCAAATAGGGGGAGATTGTTGATCCAAACTCTCTCAGTGATTTGATAACGACCCTCTTTTATACTTAGTGAAAATTACGTTATTATATGTATTAGTGTTTCATCATCAGCGATCAGACTGAGTCTGTTCAGTTATCGCTGATGACCTTTCTGTAAACATTTAATATGTATTAGTGTTTCACTTTCAGCGATCAAACTGAGTCTGTTCAGTTATCACTGATAGTTTCCTATGTAACACAGTTAACGTAATCCCTGAAGACAAGTCTCGCGTCAATATAGTTCATAGCTGAATCGAAGACGAAGCCACTGAACAATAGATAAGTCTACTAGTGACCTGATGCGGATATCAGCGAAGACCAGACAAATCTACTTACGCGAAGAAGCCTGAGGAAAAGCTTCAGCGATAGCTGAACTTTATCTCTGGAAGAAGAGATACTCAGCGATCAACGATCACAAAGCTTATGCCTCAAGTTTTCTTTTGTCTTACCTTGCACAACCAGTACGATGTGTCAGAACGGACAAGTCCCTGCCACAAATCGTACACCAACTCTGTCAACTACACTGTTCATAAAGTGGCCAAAAGCATGTCTCCAAAAGTGAGACTACCAAAGCCAATCTATGAATGCCACGTGTAAAGTATCCTGCCATGCATTTAATGCATAGGGTATAAATAGGAAGTTCACTCCTTCATCTGAAGGTGTGCTCAATCCTTTGAACTCCAAAATAGAAACCCTTGTTTTCTATCTCTCTAAAAATCCCCCATTCTCTGAATTTCTTGTGCAACCATCTTAGTGTTTCTTAAGTTTGTTTAGATTGAGTCTGTCTTAATCTTATTCCGCAACAAACTTGTAAATTGTATTTTGATTTATCAATAAACAATTTATTAAACTTTAATTTCTGTGTTTGTATTCAACCCCCCCCTTCTACAAACTTGTTAAGCACCTTCGGGACCAACAGAATCTAAAACAAACAATTACACGTCCAAAACAGTACAAAATCGAAAAAATCAAATTTCAACAGGCTCCTTGCGAGTTCTTGAAATATCGACCAAAATTTCTCGAATTCAATCAATATTTCTAAAAATCTGTCTGCTCTGATACCAATTGTTATCCCAGATAACAATGTGTAAATCACAATGACAACCAATTTCAATAAAACTCACTTTGTATTAATTCAATGAAATCGATTACAATACGCTCTCAACACTTTCTCTCTCTAAGATGAACATGTATGAAACTATTACAGATCTTACACACACAACACAACTCATATACCTATTTATACACAAGGGACAAACACGCACGCCACTAAACTCTTAAGATATACAAATGCGTACACTACAAGACAAACACAAAATACAATTACAAAAGACTTTGACTTTGACTTTTATTACACTAGACTTTGACTTTGATGCTTGAGAGTTGACTTCAGCTTTGACATGATTGGTTTTCAGTATTCAGTCTTCTATGATCTTGCATCCAACATATTTATGCTCTAACACATTCCCAATGAGATCTACGTCAAGATTGATAGTTACAACGCCACAAGCAAGGAAATGTGGGATCAATTAGAAAAGATGATGCTTGGATCAAAGATAGGCAACCAGCTCAAAGTTTGTAATTGCCTCAACAATTACGAAGAGTTCAAGTCCAAGGAGGGAGAATCTCTTGAGGCAACTTACGATAAATTTTTGACTTTGCTAAACAAGCTGAGCAAAAACAAAGTCAGAAAGTCTCAAATAGAGCTTAATGTCAAATTTCTCAGCATCCTCCAGCCTGAGTGGAAGAGGTTTACCAGGCAAAAGAAATAGATGAAGGATCTGAACGAGATTCCACTTCACGAGGTGTACGAGACTCTTAGGCAAAATGAAGAAGAGGTAGAGGAGATCAAAGAGGAAAAGATAAAGGCTGAGAAGGTGGTTGCCGATCCTATTGCTCTGGTGGTTAAGAAGAAGTCAGTGAGCCTCAAGAAGAAGAAGAAAGTAGTAGTTTTTGAGTCCGAGGAAGTGGACAGTGATGATAATTCTGATTCTGATGACTGTGAGAACTTGAAGCACGCTATGCTGATGTTGACAAAAGCATTTCAGAAGAAATTCTACAAGAAGCCTGGCTCGAACAGTTAGAGATATTCTTCGGGTTCCAGAAACTATGAACATAAAGAGAGGATTGAAGGAAATAGAATGGAAGAGAAAAGGCCTGATGAGAAAAGGTATAGAACTGAAGAGAAGAAAGAGCCAGAACCGACAAAGTGCTACAACTGTGGAAAACTCGGACATTTTGCAAAGGACTGCAGAAAATCCTAAAGTCTGAAATTCTGAATACTACAAAAATAAGATGCTCTTTGCCAAGCAGCAGGAGGCTGGTAAGGCTCTTATGGCAGAGGATGAGTTCTGGCTTGACCATTCTGAAGATGAAGAAGAGAAAGAAGAAAAAACCCATTTGTGTTTTATGGGTAAACAAGTAACTGAAGATGAAGCTGATTCAGATGGAGAAGACACTGAAGAGGTATGTGATATGACTGAATCAGACTTTCTAAATGAAATGCATGTCATGATGATTAAACTCCAATAATTATAGTCTAAACTTAAGCATGAAAGAGGTATCAATAAAGAAAACAACCAATCAATACTGAAACTTAGCAAGGATGTTGCTGAGAAGAACGTATTGATTGAGACTTTGCATAAAAACATTGATACCAGCGCGAAAGAGAAGACTATAATTCACAATGAACTATCTGAAACTACTTCCAAATTTAGAATGTGTGAATTTGAAGTGAAAGAGGTTGCCAAAAAGTATTGCTCTTTAAAGAAAGAAAACAAATCTTTAACTGATAAGGTGAATGTTTTGGAGGAAAAACTTTACAGTTTAGGTCAAACTGAACAGACCATTCATTTGAATAAACCTAAAGAGAATAGTGAGTGTTGGGGTCTTGGTTACAAGAACCCACACTACCTTAAAAAGGGTATTTCTAAAGTGCCTGCGCTTTACGACTTCGGATTTTTAAAACTGGCACCACAATACCACGAACTCAAAGTTAAGTGGACAAAACTGTCTGAAGAGAATGAAGCTAAAGAAAAAGAGAAAAGGAATAACACAACTAAAATGAAACTTCCATTTCGTTATGAGAAGTTGAATTATAGCTACAGTTCTGATAAATCAAAATCTTTTTCTAATAATTATTTTGAAAGCTATTCTTCAAAAGTTCTGATAAATCAAAATCTTTTTCTAATAATTATTTTGAATGTGACCCGATGTGCTTTTCCTGCCGAGCATACAACCTGCATGATCTACGTATGAATACGTTGTTAGCTCAAAACCTGTATCTTTAGGATACCACAAACCAAGATCTACAGTTCCTTTCAGATATCTAAATATGCGTTTTACAGCTGACATGTGAGATTCTTTAGGCGAAGCTTGATATCTAGCACATAAGCATGTAGAAAACATAATATTTGGACGACTAGCCATCAAGTACATTAAAGAACCAATCATTCCTCTATAGGTTCTAACATCAACAGCTTTTCCCGAAAGATCAACTCCGATTTTAGTTCATGGTGCCATCGGGGTAGAAATTGGAGTACAATTTGACATATTAAATTTATTTAAAATGTCAACAATATACTTCGTTTGATTTATAAAAATCCCCGTAGAAAATTGTCGAACTTGTAATCCGAGAAAGAAGTTCATCTCTCCCATCGTACTCATCTGAAAACGTGACACCATGAGGTTAGAAAAATTCTTACGGTACTTTGGATTAGTTGAACCAAATATGATATCGTCCACATATATCTGAATTAAAATGATATCAGCTTTTTCCTTTTTAATGAATAAAGTGGTGTCGATTTTACCTTTGGAAAACTCAAACTTGACAAGGAACTTAGATAAAACATCATATCAGGCTCGAGGGGCTTGTTTGAGTCCGTAAAGTGATTTGTCTATAATATAGACATGATCAGGTTTATCGACACTTACGAAATCTTCAAGTTGAGAAACGTACACCTCTTCTTTTAATAATCCATTCAGAAAGGTTGTCTTGACATCCATCTGATAGACTGTAAAGTTCTTGTGTGTGGCGTAGGCTAAAAACATTCTTATTGCCTCAATACGCGCAACTGGTGCATACGTCTCATCATAATCAATGCCTTCCTCTTGTCTGTATCCCTTGGATACAAGTCTTGCTTTATTTCGAATCACAACACCATCTTCATCTTTCTTGTTTTTGAATACCCACTTGGTGCCAATAATTGTCTTTCCTTCAGGTCGGGGCACCAATCGCCAGACTTTAAGTGCTTCAAATTGGTTGAGCTCTTCTTGCATACTTGTAACCCAATCTGGATCACAAAGAGCTTCTAAAACTTTTGTTGGCTCTATTTTGCTCAGGAATGAGTCAAATAAACATTCGTTTGCTGTAACTGACCTAGTTTGCACCGGTTTTGATGGATCTCCAATAATTTGATGAACCGGGTGCTCTTTGGTTCACTTATATACATGAGGAAGTGGATTAGATGCAGATTGATCATCTTGAACATCTACATATCCAATTTCATCGTCTTGTTCAGTATGGGGTTCAGTTGAAGTAACCGGTGTAGAAGTGTCAGTTGGTTGGACATTTGATGTATGTTGAGTAGGAGTTACCGTACATCCAACTGAATATGTAACTTCTGGCTCGACAGTTTCATTAGCAATTTCAACTGAGTGAGTAGGTGCTTGAATTTGAGTTTCTTCCTGAATAGGGGAATTTGATTCAGTTGAGATATCTGAAGTGATTGGATGATGATTGCTTGAATCTTCAGATATGTCAATCACAACAGGTTTAGTCAATTTAGAACCAAGAAACTCATCATAGAAAAATTCGAACAATAAATCTAATTCTATTAAATGAGATGTAGACGTTGACGTTTATCAGAATTAGAAACATTAACCACAGGTTCTGGACTGATATGTCCAGAATCTAAAACTCCGGTAATAACGGGTTCTGAACTGCTTTGATCAGAATCCATATCTTCATCGAATGTTACATTTACGCTCTCCACCACAATCTTCGACTTCTTTAAATAAACCCTGTATGCAGCAGATGTCTAAGAATATCCGATAAAAATGCCTTCATCAGCCTTAGGACTGAACTTGTTCAAGTTCTTCTTGTCATTCAGCACAAAACACCTACATCCAAAGATGTGAAAATGTTTAATGCTAGGTATTCTATTTTTTAATCAAAGCATATGGTGTTTTACCAAACCGGCGATGAATGATTGAACGGTTTTGCGTATAGCATGCAGTTGACACAACTTCAGCCCACAGAAATAGAGGTAGATCAGATTGACTCAGCATAGTCCGAGCAGCCTCGACTAGAGTTCTGTTTCGCCTTTCTACTACTCCATTCTGTTCTGGTGTTCTGGAAACAGAAAATTGGTGTGTTATCCCGCCTGATTCGAGATAATGATCAACAATTTTGTTCTTGAATTTTGTGCCATTGTCTGTTATGAGAAGCTTAATTGTCTTCTGCAAGTTCACTTGAACGGTCTTTAAGAATGAGATGATGACATCGGCCGTCTCATCTTTCGATCTTAGAAATTTGACCCAAGTGTATCTTGAATAATCGTCAACAATCACCAAAACATATTTCTTGCCGTTTATGCTTTGAGTTCACATTGGACCACAGAGATCCATATGCAGCAGTTCTAAAGGAGTACTTGTGCTTGGTTCAGGCTTAGTATTATGAGAAGCTCTTTTCATCTTACCTTTCTCACACACACCACACAGATGTTCTCGTTCATATTTCAGCTCTGAAAGTCCTTTCACCAAATTACCAGTCACCAGTTTGTTGATGTATCTGAAGTTGAGGTGAGATATCCTTCTATGCCATAACCAACTTTGTTGCATAGAGGCTTTAGTAAGTAGACACACATCATTATCCGGCTTAAGATCAAACAAGTTTATAGTATAGAGGTTTGACTTTGGTGTTCCGACCAATAGTTCTTTTCCGTCTTCAGTTCTAACACGACACCCCTTGGCCTTGAAGTTCATCTCTAAGTCCTTGAAACAGAATTGACCAATGTTGAATAGGATGTGTCCTAATCCTTCCACGTAGCTCACCTTCTTAATCGTTACATTTTCTTGCCCGACATCTCCATATCCAAGTATCGGTGAAAACTGGTCATTACCAAACCGTACTTTGCCGCAGAATTTGTCTGTATAATTAGCTAAAATATCTTTCTACCCAGTCATATGCTTGGAGCAACCAGAATCCAAGTACCACATATAACGGGTCTGCACAGGAGAAATCATACAACAACAGTTTTAGGTACCTATTTAGATCTAGGTCCTATCAATTTAGCACCGGATTTTGGCACCCATTTAAATTTGGGCCCTCTTTGGTTTTGAAAAACATGAGAATTATGTATATAAGAAGTACCAAACCAACAATCAGAATATTGTCGAGTCACAAAATCATTTCGACCAAGTGTAGACAACTGAGTAGTAAACGGAGATAATTTGAGCAATTACTTTATTGAGTAAGTCTTGTAAGAAGTTACAAGTTTTGTTTTATGAGAAGCAATATTACCAACTACATCAGTAAAACTATCAGAAATTCTATTACAACTTGAATCAGAAAATGATTTTGTAGCCTCTTCAATTTTCTTCTTAGGTCTCCATTCCAGTTTCACTTCAGACTTTTTCCACCTCAATTCTGAAACAAAAGATTTAGCTTTGTTAGAAACATAAGATTTGTGAGTTTGCATTTTCTTCTACTTACATGTGTTGGTCCGTTTCTGTGAGCGTCTTTTCTTTTGCTTTTTACCTTTAGAATAATAGGTACTCACAGGAACTGATTCATCAACTTTAGTTGATGATTCACCTTTCTCAAATACACTAGGTAAAGCATCAGAATCAGAATGATCAGGAAGTTTCGCATTGAAATCAAACACATCAACACTTTCATCAACACCGCCATCAGAATTTAAAAAATATTGTCATCCGCAAATAAGTCATCAACATCATCATCATAAACTTGAGGTGCCTTGGAAGAGTTTGAAAATTTGAAATCATTTAACACATTAGAACACTTTTATTTAAAAGACATTTTAGCATTATCTGAAGTTTTCGAATTTGTAAAAACATTTCCCATGAAAACTTTACACGATGACGCATCTGAATCAGTAGAATTGTTTACACAAACTCTTTCTGAGTCAAAGTTGTCATATGTATCTTCAGATTTAAAATCAGTGTTCTTCATAACAGTAGAAAACACAACTTTCTCAAGATAAACCAAAATTCTTTGTTTCGCTAAAATATTTTCAAGTTCCGAAATTTTGCTTTCTAAGACAAGTAGAGGAACATAAGTTTTGGCTCTAACAGGTTTTGCCTCCATCTCCTCAGTAGAATAACTTTGAAAATAATCATTTCATAGAAATTTTGGTTGCTTAGAAAGATAACTATCATTCAGCTTTTTATAGCAGAATGGTAGTTGCATTTTGGTCGTGTTCTTTCTGTTCTCATCTTCCTTAGCCTCAACCTCATCAGATGATTTTGTAACAAATTTGGGTTTCAAATGAGAATTTCAGCCACTTGTAAGAAATTGAAATTATATAAAGCATGTTGCTTTCGAATAATTTTCTTCAGATAATGTGGGTTATCATAACCGAGACCCCACTTATCTTTAAAAATCTATTTCTTCCTTTGGTGTGCTTAGAAAAATTGTGTGATTCGTTTGACCTCGAGTATAAAGCTTGGCTTCCAAACCATTAATCTTTTTCTGCAAATTCTTATTATCAATCTGTAAGTTGTGAACTTTCGAAACAAACTCTTGTTTCTCACGTTCCGATTTATTAAACTTTGAAACTGTTTCAGAAATTTGAGTTTCAAGACAAGTTTTTTGTTTTTCAAAAATAGTAGAAGATTTGTTTAAAGAATCAAGCAAGTTTTTGTTCCCAGCAAGTTCCTTGTTGAGATCAAAAATTGTTTGACGCTTCTTTGCAACTCTACTTTTTTCCTTTTTGAGTTTAGCTTGTAAGTCTTGAAGATCAACCATTATGGTTTCCATTTTTATTAAAAAATCAGATTGAGAAAAATTTAGTACCTCTTCGGAAGTTTCTTCATCGGATTCATCATATTTCACTTCCTTCCCCATTAGGCACATGTGAGCAGTCTCTTCTTTATCTGCCTCATTATCTAAATGATCAAGCCAAAAGTCATCCTCAGCCATAAGTGTTTGGTCTGCTTCTTTTTGCTTAACCAGAAGCATCTAGTTCTTGTAGTATTCCAAGTTCCTTACAATCGGCTTCCTGAATTCTTTGGCAAAATGACCTAACTTGCCACAACTGTAGCACTTAACTAGTTGATCTGCTTTCTTCTCTCCATAATCATTCAGATATCTCTTTTCTGGCTTCTTTTCAACAAAATTCTTCTCATCAAATCTTCTTCCTTCCATTCTTACCTTGTGATCATAGTTTGTTGATCCTGATGAACACCTTTAATTGTTAGAACCCGGTTTCTTGTAGAATTTCTTCTGAAATGCTCGGGTTAGTAGAATCATGGCTTGTTTCAAGCTTTCTCCGTCGTCAAAATCTGAGTCAGCACTATCAGTCTCATCAAAATCAGAAACAACTACCTTCTTCTTCATCTTCTTATCCTTCTTCTCTTTTTCTTTCTTCTTGTTCACAACCAAGGCAATAGGATCAGCTACTTTCTCACTGTTATTCTTCTCATCTCTTTTCTATTCAACCTCCTCCTCATTTTGACGGAGGGTCTCATATACTTCATGAAGAGGGATTTCACTCAGATCTTTCATATGCTTCATCCTCCTTGTATGATTTTCCCACTCTGGCTGAAGAATGCTTAGAAACTTCACGTTGTTCTCTATCTGCTTCTTCTTTACTTTTTTCTTTGCTAGCTCATTCAGCAAAGACACAAACCTTTCATAAGTTTCTTCTAAGCTTTCTCCTTCTTTAGCTTTAAATTCTTCATAGTTGTTGATGTAATTGGCCACTTTCATCTGATTGCCAATTTTGGATCCCATCATCATCTTCTCTAATTGATCCCACATCTTTTTAGTTGTTGCCTTGTAGCTGTCTATCTTGATGTAGATCTCATTAGGTATACTTTGAAGTAAAAGAGATCCAGCTTACTTGTCTGCCTTGTATCTGCTTTTCTGTTCTTCCGTATACTGAGAAATATCCATAGGAACCCTCTTTGTCTTTTGTTCTCTTTCCTTATTTCCATCTTCACTATCAGATGATTCATCATCCAGAATATCCATAGTAAGAGGAATCATTGATCCTTCTTCAATAGACATCTTGATGTTATCACCATTTGCATGTCTGTCTATGAAGTCTAAAAATCGATCCTTTCATTGCTCGTATTCACCCTTGAACAGAACGGGTGGTTTGACATTAGTTCCGATAGAGAGTGCATCCTTTGAAATCATCTTGACAAATAAATTATAGAATAAGAACTTAAAATGATCATTAGTTCGAAAGAAATCAACAATCATAAATTCTTCGAAAAAAATTCAGAAATAAAATTCCAAAAATTTCCCAAGGCAAGAATCCTTACACAACTGAGATTAGAAAACAATTCGCATAAAAAGACAATCCAGAATTCGCAGAACCAGAGGAATTCGCACACAACAAGATCAAAATTCGCATGAAATAAACAATTCGTAGGCAAGGATCTACAAATTCTACACAATTCGCATGCAACTATATGCGAAATCTTAGGAATTCGCACGTAGCTATATACGAATTCTTAACAATTCGCACAAGACTGTTATGTGAATTCTTGACTTAGAAATTTTTGAACATTTAAGCTTTTCGCATGAGCTTTTCGTATCACAAGAAGATGTGAATTCTTCACTTAGAAAAATTTTCAAACATAAACTTTTCGCATCGATACGAATTCCACACTTAGAAAAATTTTCAAAAAAAATCATGCGAAATGATCAAGAATTCGTACGGAAAAGTTATGCGAATTCTTAGTGTAAGTTATTATATGCCCACGACACGTGTCACACAGAGATACTGCTGAGGAGTATGTAAACCTATAGGGTCGCACATAAAGAATGCGTTTGTTTCCATTTGTAGAAACCCGGATTTAATGAAAATATGTGTTAAACTGTAATTACGATAATTACAAGGTGAAAACGTAATTATGTTAATTACAGGGAATTATCTGTAATTATATTCTAAAGTTTAAAAGGATAATTATATATACTTATATAATTATATTTTAAAGTTTAAAATGATAATTATATATAAATATACATATATATATATATATATATATATTTGAATATGATTTGAATATTACAGATAATAATTAAACCTTATTTAATTATTAGTTGAATTATAGTCTAACTATAACTCTTCTGATATAAATAAGGGGTTAGGCTAAACCATTTGAGAGATAATTGAGTTAGAATAACCTTTCACAAAATACAGAAAAGAAACCCTTTTCTTTTCTGTAAAACACATATAGATCTAGGGTTATTGGGCTAGCACCCGGTGGAATTTCGCGTGTTCGTGTGTGGATACCGCTAGAGGAAACCTAGATTGGTTTCTAAGTGCTCAACTAGTTCAACCACAACAGATCTGAAAGGTACATCTCTAAACACCCTATGGTGTGGTTTTAAGTTTTAATTAAATACATCATTGGATCCGTTTGGGTTTTAATTGTTTAGAAAAGTTTTCTAGGTTGTAACCAAAATTATTTTTTTTTCCGCTGCGTATAACGGTTACAAATTGTTATTAAACCCTACAGTGGTATCAGAGCCACTTTGATGTTATTTAATTAAAAGAAATACGAATTCTATATGACAATTTAAATTGGTCCCAATTTCAAATTGGATTTAAAATTTTAAATCTAGTTGGGCTTTCATGTTGAAGGCTTGTATGGTACCTAAAATAAATAAAATAAAATAAATGGGTTATCTTTTTGGTCGATGGTAACAAAACAAAAGGGGGTTTTATAACCCTAATTTATTGTTCCACATCAAAGCCGCTATAAGGCATTCTGCCTATATGCCGATCGCCGGCCGCCGCCTGTCGGCCGCCGCCTGTCGGCCGTCGCTGGTCTTGTGCGGCTGTTGCCACTGCTTGCTGTCATCGCCGACGGTTTTTCCGTTGTGGTTCTGCCTCTTTTCTTCTTCGAGTAGTTGGGGCATCCAGATCGCCGCCCTATGGGGCTGGTGGTGTTGGATCGTTTTATCTCAAGTCGTCGCCGATGTAATACGGTTGACTTGGCCACCTCCGCTGGCTTTTGAGTCAGGCGGCGATTCTCTTCTTCATCACCGGCTGTTAATGACCCAGTCGCCATTGACAGTCACTGATAAGAGACTAGTTGATTGTCTTCGACCATCATTGTTTCCTGCGGTGGTTAGTCACCCCTCTGATGTGGTTGCTACCATCTCAGATCGATGTACCACCGCCGACGACATCTTCTTCCTCACCGACCACCGCAGTGGTTGATTTTCTTGCAAACTGGAAGTTTTCCGGTTAGGTTCCACGGCTGCTTCCGTTTTCTGGTTAGGTCCAACGGCTGCTGCCGTTTTCTTGTTCACCACACCGCCACTCCAAGCGGGTGGAGTTTAGTTTTCCTTTTGTTTCAAGATTCCAATGTTAGCCATCGAGCCAAACAACGGTTTATGGTCAAATCGTTGTTGTTGATAGTTTGGGCTCGTACTAATAGTGGAACAGTGGTGGGACTAGGGCTATGGCCCAAAGTTGCCGTCACCGGTTGCTGCTGTTATTCATTGAACACAACTAAAGGGTTGTTGGTCGTCGGTTTATTTCTTTCCCTCACCATGTATAGTTGATTGTGTGATCCATGGTCAAGCTATCAGTGTTGTTGCCACATGATACGATCACGGTCCAGGACCATATGGTTCATCGGCCTAATCCACAACTTAAATCGTCGATTTTGTTTCGATTAGTTTGCCCCAAAATTCAACGGTTTCGTGTCTAATGTTTTGGGCCAAATCTTTAGTTTGGGTGTTGGACTCCGGCTAGTAGGCCCAAGTGTTTTTTTTATCATGGGATGTTTCCCTAAATAATTCGTTTTTAGGTTGTTACCTAAATTTTGGGCTTGGGTCCAAAAGGGTTTTATGTCATGGTTTGTTAACCTAAAAATGAAATAGGACAATTAATTTTATTTTGCCATATAATAAGTTGTTTCATTTATCTTGGCCTTTTTAATTATGTTAATTCGGCCAATTTTATATTTATTTTATGTTTAGAATAAATAGATAATATATGGTTTGCCCCAAAGACTCGTGGTTGATTACTTTTGTTTTGGAAAATTAAAATGTATTAACAGCATGGGATGTAATTTTAATTTTCTAGATAGGTTCAATTGTAAAATAGAATAGAATATGTTATCTTTCTATTCTAAATTGTAAACCAAACAAAGACGGAGTTCCAAGAGGTCGAGATGGAGTCCATGGAGTTCACCAAGATGGCGAGGCCAGTGGGAGCTTGAAGACGTCCTTAAAATTGACCGTGGTTGTTGTGTTGGCTCACAACACCACATTTGGGGCAAATCCATATATTATTGTTGTGATTGTTTATTTTGTGCTTGCTTTTATTTATTGCTTTATTATTGTTATAATAATTGCAAACGTTTTAAAATAAAATCAAACGCAAAATAAATTTTAAATCGGTAAATAAAATATGATATTCTATATTTGATATGTTTATCAAATTTAAACCGATTTAATAACATAAACTTTTAAAACAAGATTTTAGAGATAAAGTCAAACGTTTTAAAAAGGGAATTAGAATGTTTTCTAAAATTAAACCTTTTACAAAATGTAAATTTAACGCCACCCATTTAAGGTACTTGTCAAGCATACAGGATTCTGGGGTGGTCAGTGCTCAGCCAATCATGCCGGTTGAATGTAGTGTTAGACAAGGAGCCAAAATATTAAGATTTAAGTGGACAGTTGCTTGGCCATTCACTTAAATAGTCGTATTTTGGACGATCGATCCCAATAAACCCTAAGTCCAATATTTAGGTGGGATCACGATACCTTAGTATGGTTTGTTTACTTGAGAATGTCATAAACAGTTGCTTGGCCATTTATGAGTATTTTCAAGGCGTTGAAGTGGGATTAAACGTGCCAATTTCAATATATGATATATTGAATAGGATCCCACGATATCTAAAAGTTATGTTGAACATAATTGGATGATGCCTACCTAAATAGCCTAATTCCATAGACAGTTGCTTGGCCATTTATGGAAGTAGGTGAAATATGGATCTTAGCTCAAATCAAATGATTTTGAAAGGTTAATCCATTTATTTGAGATATTAAAGTTACTAAAATTAAATCATGTTTTTGTAGATGTCTACCTCAAATTCAAACTCAAACAATTTATCCCAATTTACAATACGGTCAATCCTGGATAAGGAAAAATTGGACGGAACGAACTTCATCGAATGGTTTCGCTCCCTACGGGCAGTCCTTAGGTATGAAAAGAAGTTCTACGTTCTTGAAACCCCCCCCTCCAAATACTCCTGTCAGAAATGCTCCAACTGAAGTCATAATTGCTTATGATATGTACCAAGATGACTCTCTGATTGTTGGTTGCCTAATGCTAGCCACCATGACTCCCGAATTATTACGGGATCATGAAAACATGACTGCTTGGGATATGATATCTTCACTGAAGTCTATGTTTCGGTTACAAATAAAACGGGAGAGATTTGATACAATTAAAGCATTGTGTGCTTGTAAAATGACTGAGCGTTCGTCAGTTAGTACCCACATTTTGAAAATGAAATGGTACTTTGACCAACTGACTCGTGTTGGTTTCCCACTGGGTCAAGAGTTGGAAATCGATATGGTTCTCAACTCTCTACCCAAAACATATAAACAGTTCATTAAGGGCTATAATATGAAAGGTTTGAATAAAACTCTCACAGAGCTTTACAGCTTACTTAAAACTACTGAGAAGGATATGAAATCCAAGTTGGGTTCAATCAAACCAAAACAGGCTTTGATGATCAAACCTGACAGTGGGATAATCAAGAAAAAGGGGGAGTTAACCAAGGGTAAAACACATGTTGGAAGATCCAGCATAGATAAGGGCAAAGGAGATATTCCTGAGGTTGCAGTATGGTATAATTGTTTTCACCATGGGCACCAAATGAGAACTTGTCCAGCCCGATTGACAGAAATCAAAAAGCGAAAGGCTACCAGAGCCTGGCCTTCAGGTATGTTTACCATTTGATTTAATTCACTTCTGACTAAGTGTTACATATTGAGTATGATACTCATATTAGTACTACTTTTTCAGGAAATAAGAAGTGAAAATAAGATGAAACCAGACCAAATGAAGCTAAGCTAGCTGTTTCTCAAAGGGACATATGATATGAACTTTCTAGATGGTCTTACATTAACACTTAGCAAGTGTCATCATGTACCTAGTGCCACTAGGAATTTAGTTTCATTTTCTCAATTACAACGAACCGAATTTATGTTTTAGAAATAAATTTTCGTTTTATCTTAATAAATGTTTTATGAAATTAATAGTTGTAATTATAAATCATTATAACGAATTAAGCGGGGCTTAAAACTGATCTATTTGTGACATTTAAACAAGAAACACATAGCCAAACCCCAGGCGGACGGAGAGTTGGAATCATATGATGATTCATATGATACATGTGTATCTTGTTAGTCAAGATGACAAAAGAGCCTTCAAAGGGTAAACCTTTAAGGGCCACAAGAACTATTAGGGGTTAACCATACTGATGTATGTGAGACTTATAGTTATGTTACAAGATACGGTCATCACTACTTCATTACATCCTACTGATAACTTCAGTATACATAGGTATGTTTGCCTAATAGAACAAATACAAAAGCTTTGAAATTTTCAAAGAGTTTTAGAAAGAAGTAGTGAGTATATTTGGCAAAGGATAAAGATGCTTCGGTTAGATCGAGGTCATGAATATCTAAGCCGATTGATCATCCTAGAGATTTTTGGGATTATATCCCCGTTGACTCCTCACGGGACACCGTATCACAACGGTGTATCCAAGAAGAGAAATAGAACCCTGTTGAACATGGTTCACTCTATGATGAATCTCACCACTCTGCCTAAATGTTTCTAGGATTATACCCTAGAAACAGTTGCCCGAATATTAGTTTATCTAGCAACCAACAAGGACCAATAAAACCCACTCTCTTAAATGAACTAGGAAGATCCCAAAGTTATCATATTTAAGAATATGGGGTTATAATGCTTAAGCTAAGCATAAAGCTTTTGGAAAGCATGATTCAAAGGTCCAAAAGGTACATCTTTATGTGATATCCAATTGGATATTGTTTCTACAGGTCTAGCGAGAACAAAAGTTTTGTTAACGTACCCTGGTGAGTTCTTAAGAAAAGATTTTCTGTCAAGAATCACAAATGGGGACACAGTAGATCTTGAAGAAATTCAAGAACCACAAAGATGGGACGATGGTTGACACTGACATTCAACAAGATATTGAGCTTCAACAAACTGTTGAAGATAATAAAACGAGATACAAGATAATCCGAAGATCGGATTACTGATAAATGGCAAGATGCCATGAAGACTGATGTCAAAAGCCACATTCCTTAAAAGGAATATTGAGCGAGGACGTATACAAGGCTTTAAAACATCAAACCTAAAAGTGCAAGTTGCAAAAGTCCATTTATGGACTAGAACAATCATCTCGTAATTGAAATCTTGTATACAAGAAGGTCAGTGGGAGCATAACAATATTCTAGATCCTATATGACATCCCAATGCTTGAAGGTGTAAAATCATGGATTAAGATAGTACTTCGCGATGAATGATCTAGAAGAGACAAAGTCCTTGGTATAAATATCTTTCTCGTAACAGATCAAAATGCTTAATTAGATTAAGCAAAAGTACATACATTGACAAGATCTTGAAACACTTCAAGATGAAGGGTTCCAAGAAAGGAAACTTGCCAATAGAACATAGTGTACATCTGAGTATAACTCAGAGTCCTAGCACTAAAGAGGACATGAAACGTATAAAGGGTGTTCCCGGTGTTTTCAGCTAACTGTTCAAACATGTATGCCATGTTAATGTACTAAGACCGGATGTCTCGTATACCCTGTGTATGAAGAGCAGATATTAGTCAAACCAAGTGATGCTCACAGTATAACAATGAAGAACATTATGAGGTATCTAAGGATAACTAAAGATATGTTCTTACTATACAACGGTTAGGAAAGAGATCTGTGTGTTTGAGGATGCATAGATGCTAGTTTCCAAACCAACCTTAATGACTTAAATTGTAATAGGGATATATGTATTGAACGGATGTACTATGAGCGATAAGATCTTACATACAAATCTACTTGTCAAGCCTATGTCTCAAAACAAACATGATGTTCATGTTATAGGCTTAAAGTTTTTTTTATTGAATAATAATTTTAGTAAAACTTTAAACTTTTTGGAACATTAAAACAGTTATGTTTTTAGCTGATATAGCATACTGGGTATGAGTATATACATTAAACATTCTTGTGTTCTTTATTAGCATGTTTAAGTATCCTTAAATGAATATGATGATCATATTATTTAAAACTGTCCTTGATCACTTATTACTAGGGGACTAGTAATAAATCAAGATCATTGTGAAGTCTGGTCATAGTCCAAGTTGGAAGTGCACTAGGTGCAACCAGAGTCACATGCGCTTGTCGGAGCACAAGGCGTTGAACAAGACCCACGGTCAAGATCACCTCATAGATCGACGTCATAAGGTGAGTCTTGAAATAGTACAACACTATTTATCCTCAGACCTGAGATGTGCATTGGGATCTAATACACAAGGATTGTTATACTTTGATATAGTCTAACGTTACCCTTGACCGGGTAATCATAAGGGCTATATTAGGTATAACATGAATTATGTAGTTAATCGTGTACATGCAATATGGGATTTGCTCCTCTCAAGATGAGAGAGATATTTCTGGGCCCCTCGATTACATATTCTGATTTACATGCATGAACAAGTGGATTAGTTAGACTAATGACACTTGTATAATCAAATATGTTGGGATCGAGAAACACCATCTTTGAACCATAAATGATGAAATAGATCTATGCATTAAGTTCAAAATAAAATATCGTGAAGCAAAAGGATAATGAATGATTCTACTATATGATTGATTATATCAATCAAATTGATCGAAGGTAAAAGCACATTTACATAGCCTTGGGGCGGTGACGTGTTGCTAGACGCTTACCATCGTCTATGTTACTGTGTATCGTGTGCAAGTGGGAGAATGTAAGTTATTATATGCCCACGACGCGTGTCACACAAAGATACTGCTGAGGAGTATGTAAACTTATAGGGTCGCACACAAAGAATGCATTTGTTTCCATTTGTAGAAACCCGAATTTAATGAAAATATGTGTTAAACTGTAATTATGATAATTACAGGGTGAAAACGTAATTATGTTAATTACGGGGAATTATCTGTAATTATATTCTAAAGTTTAAAAGGATAATTATATATACTTATATAATTATATTTTAAAGTTTAAAAGGATAATTATATATAAATATACATATATATATATATATATATATTTGAATATGATTTGAATATTACAGATAATAATTAAACCTTATTTAATTATTAGTTGAATTATAGTCTAACTATAATTCTTCTGATATAAATAAGGGGTTAGGCTAAACCATTTGAGAGACAATTGAGTTAGAATAACCTTTCACAAAATACAGAAAAGAAACCCTTTTCTTTTCTGTAAAACACATATAGATCTAGGGTTATTGGGCTAGCACCCGGTGGAATTTCGCGTGTTCGTGTGTGGATACCGCTAGAGGAAACCTAGATTAGTTTCTAAGTGCTCAACTAGTTCAACCACAACAGATCTGAAAGGTACATCTCTAAACACCCTATGGTGTGGTTTTAAGTTTTAATTAAATACATCATTGGATCCGTTTGGGTTTTAATTGTTTAGAAAAGTTTTCTAGGTTGTAACCAAAAAAAATTTTTCCGCTGCGTATAACAGTTACAAATTGTTATTAAAACCCTACACTTAGCAATTCGTATCACTCTATTATGCGAATTCTGCACTTTTCGCATACAAGCTTATGCGAATTTTGTCCTTAGAATATTTTTCAATCAACTTTTCGTCTATGAGTGTTATGCGAATTCCTACTTTTCGTATAACAGTTTATGCGAATTCTGAGGATTTCGCTCACAACTCTCATGCGAATTCAACACTTAAGCAATTTTCAAGGAAATCTATGTGAATTCTAAAACATATGCGAGTTCTTCATACGGAATGTATGGATCTTGCGAGTTCTTCAATGTATCGGTTCAAAAACACTAAAATCAGTCAAATAACCCAATAAATCTTCGAATTGAGATCTGAAACTTCACCAAATAAATCACTATTAGTGTTAGAACCAATTCCAATCAATGAATTACAATAAAATCGAATAAAACTCAAAATTCCATGATCGAACAGTGTGTGTACTTGTGCGAAAAAAAACTTCACAAAAATTCAAATTAAGTGCTCAATTACAGTGCAAAAGTGAATTTTAACTTCACAAAATCATTCCATTATGCAAATCGAACACTATCAAATCAAAATTTTAACCAAAAACGGTTTAAAACCAAGAATCACTCGAAAATCAAAAACTCAGTGTGTGTAGATCATTTTTCTGTCAATTTCAATCGAATTAAGCTCTGATACCAATTGTGTGTCCCACAATAAAGTTTTAATCGAGATCAACAATAACAAATTCAATCTCAATAGTCATATGCGATTGATCTCTAATTCACAGATTACAATTTCTCTTACACGATATTTTCTCTCTCTATTTTCTCTTTCTAGGATTCTCTCTGGATGCGAATCACACTTAGTTCTACTAGATACGTACTTACAAACAAAGAAACAAAACTATTTATACAAAGGAAATACAAAGGAATCTTAACTAAAGACTAGTTGACTTTATTTTGACTTTATTGACTTTGAGTTTTGACTTTGACTTTGACTTTGCTTGAAGGTTTGACTTGAGCTTTGACATGATTCTCATGATCTTGGATCCAACATATTTGTGAACTAACAATCTCCCCCTTTGGATTCAATATCATCTCCAAAAAGATATGCATTGAAGCTCCCCTTTGAATTCAGATTAAATTTCAGCATCAAAGAACAATCTCCCTCTTTCGGATAAATTTTTACTTCTCTTAGAATGAATTTCATCTTTAAAGCACGTTCTCCCCTTTCCAATAACATTCTATTTCTCTTTAAGTTTCTGACAAATAATTTTCCTTCGAAAGTCAATCTCCTCCTTTGAATAAATCTGTTCAAAATCAATCTTTCTTTTCTTTGAACTGTCTTCAGAACTTTCTGTAATCTCCTCCAAAATCTGTGAATATCTTTTGCAAAAATCTTTAACAATATCCCCCAAGGTAATAAAACCTCTTCCGGACTTCTGAAAAGAAATTATCTTCAGATTTAGCTCACTTTGCTTCAGGAAATAATCTTCAAAGAAAATTTCAACAAATTTTCAACAAACTTTCCGAATCTTTGAACTTTCTCTTTCAAATCCTGAACAATATTCCCACTACAAATACTAGCTGGTCTCCAAATCATATTTCTTGAAATAACTTCTCCCATATTCTGAACATGTAAAATCCTCATATTCAAACATTTCTTGACCATCTCCCCAAAACTATTACAAACTTGTTCACCATACAACATTTCTTGAAATTATTTCTCCCTTTCTTTTTAACACACCATTTCAGATTCTGATCCTGCATTGGCATTTGCCTTTTTGGGTTTCTCTGATTCATTTGCCATCTGTTTTGTGTCACGATTGTGCATCGTCTGCATCTGAATCACTCCCAGAAGAACTCCTAGAGTCTGAATCGCTCGAGGAAGACGAATCACTACTTGAGTTGCTCGAACTGCTAGAGCTGCTACTGACATTCTCATTTCTATGTCCTGTACCTTGAAGATGATGAAGAAGAAGATACCAATGATGATATCTTGGATAACGGAAAGGATATCGATGGTGATGGTAATAATGATGACGATGATGATGATGATGATGGGAGATGCTTTATCCCAAACACATCAAGCATTCCTTCCAAAGGAATATCCACCAAGGAACTAGGGGAGAGGCCCTCAGTGTCTACAAAGTAGACCTCACACCAAGGTAAGCAAAAACACCTTGTTGTTGACGGAAATCTCAAACATATCTTTACATCTGAGGGGGAGCTGAACGAAAATTCAGAGGTATACATAGACCTTTAACCCTACTCTCTTCTCAACATTCAGCCTTTAAAAATGATCCCATTCCCTAAATGACCTTCTGCCTCATCATCCAGCCCATCTTCTCCTCTTTGTGATACATCTAAATCACAAAGCTCTGAAGACCCAATAATCCCAGTCGCTGAGACTGATGATGCAAAGATAGCCTCTATGATTGTTGAGTTCGAACGTCAAAGAATAAAAATTCCTTCAAGCTCAACACAAAATGATGAATACCTTAACTTCCTCTCCAAGGAATAAATCGAGGAATCTCTATGGGTTGAGCAATTACTGGAGGCATGCAAGAAAGACATTATCGCTGCCAAAAGTTATGCTGAAAACTTAGTCAATGATGATCAGCTTAAGGCTCATCCAATCCTAGTCCAAGAGTAACTTCTTAAAGAGGCAAGAAAAGAAGCTGACAAGGAAAACACCATCAGAGATTCAACAATTAAGTGGTGTAAGAAGAAGTTGGAACTAAGACAAGATCCAGAACTGATCACTGATATTACCATCATGGGGAAATCAAAGAAAGGGACATACATGGTCACCATGACCATATTCAGAGCAGATGGGTCAGCGAAGACAATGTTCGCATCAAAGCTAGACTCGTTTGGTTTTTTAGAATGGATTGAGATCAGAGAAGTACTGAAGAAATCAAGATCTAAATACAAGACCTATGTAGAGTCACTTCTACATGAGCTCATTGAAAGAGTCTCTACCATTTTGAACATACATGTTCTCCCTCCAAAGCCTACCAGGAGAAGAAGACAACGAGCATAAACTTCTGAAGAAGAAGCTTCCAACAAAAACGAAACAGGCATCGAATTCTCTGAAGATGCAGTTCTTGGTCGTCCTCCTGACCTATCAGCTCTCGACCTTTCCCTTCCAAGAGAAGGCCCCTTCTCTCCTGGACAAGTCCTTAGAGATCCCTATGGTATTATATTCCTTAATCATGAAGGACAAATCAGATTCCAAATGTTCCTCGAACTTCATCTCTACTCACTTGGTCATTTCAAGGATCTCTTATATTGGTGTGAAAAGTCCACCTATGGTGAAGGCATCAAAAATCAGATTATTCTACAATGCAAAGCTAGAAAAGGGAGAGCTGAAGATATCCCTGACTTCCTCCTGCCTAAGGAAGATCCTCTTGAACACCAGGACGATGAAGATCCATAGATGATAGATTCTCCGTTTCTCTCTAAAAATTTATCAGCTAACTATCTTTAGTATATGTTTTTCACTTCATTTGTACTTATAAATTTTCAATTTCCCTTTGTAATCTTCCTACGAAATTAATGAAAATTTTCAGTGATGTACTTAACTCCATCAGTACTAAAAAAATCCCTAAAACAGTAAATGGGACACACATCTTACAAGTCCTCTTTATACTTATGTTTTAAATTAAGAAATTCTCACATGTTGCTTTGTCATCACCAAATAGGGGAAGATTGTTGATCCAAACTCTCTCAGTAATTTGATCATCACCCTTTGAAATACTTAGTGACAATTATATTCAACATTTGTATGTATTAGTGTTTCACCATCAGCAATTATATATTGAGTCTGTTCAATATTGCTGATGATTTTCGATGTATTTGTTAAATATAATCCCTGAAGACAAGTATCGCAACAAAGACACACATCGCTGACATCGAAGACAAAACTGATGAACAAGTGACAAGTCTACTCATGATCTGATGCGGATATCAGTGAAACCAAGACAAATCCATACACGCGACGAATCAAGAAGGAAAGCTTCAGCGATAGTTGACTTTTATCAGAGCTCTATGATAAAAGACTTTATCAGCGATCACTGATCATGAGGCTTACACTCTAAGATTCGTTTCTCTTATCCTGTGCACAAATAGTACGAACTGTCAGAAGATACATACTTCTTGTCCAAGATCATACAACAACTCTAAAGACTACATTGTTCATCATACGACCCTGAGCATGTTGCTAAAGGTCATGAAACATGCTTCCAACCAAAAGATGACACGTGTAAAGTACCTCTACCACGCATTAAATGCAAAGGGTATAAATAGGGAGGTTGTTCTTCATTTTGAAGAGAGGTCACTATTTTCTTCTCTCTTAGTGAACCTAATAGAAACTCTTGTTTTCCATAATTCTCTTAATCCTCCTTTCTTTCTTTTCTTCTGCAATCTCTCTTAGTGATTCTCAAGTTTGTTTAAATTAGGTTCCTTCTTACCTTAATCTTATTCCGCAACAAACTGTAAATTGTAAGTTGATTTATCAATAAACAATTTATTCAACCTAAAATTTGTGTTTGTATTTACCCCCCCCCCCTTCCTTCTACAAACTTATATAACACCTTCGGGACCAACAATATTTGTCTATTTTATCCCTCAAATTGTCATATTGTTGAATTTATAAATCATCAATTCATTTTAACTAGAATATACTACCGTCTATTTTTAACTCATTCAAAAATTCAACTAAAAATACATCAATTGATTCAAACACAATAAAAATGTGAACAAAGTCTCATAACAACTGAAATCGATGGAGCGGATAAGAGGTGAATAAGAGATTAGGTTTTGTCTGGTTTTTTCAGAACACGATAATATAAGAGGCTCTGAAAAATTGGAAAATACAACCAATCTGAATGGCCCTACCTCTTACAGAATCAGAAATAAGATGTTGATAAGTGGGTTTTTTAAAATAAACAAGGCCTAAACCTTTTTAATGAAATGGATTGTGTATATGGACTTTCTTTTTTCTTTTGTGTAAAAAATGAATAGACAATTAAAAAATATTTTTTTAACTATAAAGTGGTTAAGTTTGTTGACATAAAAAAAAAAAAAAAAAAAAAAAACTCGATAATAAGTCATCAGCTCGATGATTAAATCATGAACAAATATATTTTTTAGTTGAAGAAATAAGTGAATTAATTATCCGGTTAAACTTATTAAACATAAACAAACATTTTAAATGAGGTGTTTTTTTTTATTAATTGTAGGTCTATATGACAATTGATATGTACTTGATTAATTTTATCGAGCCTTCGAAAGTAGCATGAACATTTCTAGTGGCCAAAAAATTTAAAATGTGTCTGGTTGATGAGAAAAGACCATTTACATAAAAACATATATGTATATATATATATATATATATATTATTTAGATAAAGAAGACAAATAGCACAATTATTGGGAAAAAGAAAAACAAAAAACAAAGGATTGGTCTTACAATCCAACAATAACAGTGAATAAGTAGGGGCCACATCTTAAATGCACAATTTATGTGTCCTTTTTTCAACTCATACAATTCCTAGTATACTTATTGAAAAAACAACATTATATAATTAATTGTCAATTAAATTATAGATTTTTAATACTTCAAACATAATTTTAAGTATCCTCTAAAGAAAAAACATAATTTTAAGGTGTTTTTTCAATGGATTAAACCATCTGTATGTTAAAAGAGATTCTTAATAATAATAAAAATAAGTGATGTACGTATTGTAAGTTGAATACAAATTTGAATGACATAAATAATTATATTATTTATTTGTCTAGATTCTTTTAAAAAAATTGTATTTTTATTTAATAAAAACTTTGAGTAGATAATTTTTAAATATAAATGATATCAATGTCAAAATCAGGCAAGAGTATAAACATTGCTTTCAGACATATACGATTTGGTTTGAATGATCAAATGGATGCCGACTTTTCATACATCCAGAGATCGAGGGAGAAAAAATCAACATCTATATATGTATATATATATATATATACATATATATTATATTCGATCGTTGGTTCGATGCCGCTATGCCTTCCAATATATATATATATATATATATATATATATATTAGTGTATCCGCTATAATGTTGTGGGAGGTAAAATTCGAACAAATAAAAACAAAAGCGTAAGTTATAAATTTATTTTGACCAAATAAAACACATAGTTGGATTTATTTATAAGATGCGAGAGCGGGTGGAAAATAAATGGTGTTACTGCATCTTGATCAAATGATTAAAAAAGTAATTTTATGAAATTGTCAAGCATTTCTCAAAGATCTAGTTCTGAATCCTTGCAAAATGATATAATGAAAAATTAAAGGATATGAAATAAATTAAATAACTAATTATAAGAATATAAAGTGTAACTTAAAAATAAAAAGTTATTTTCTTTTTAATATTATCCTGGGATCATGGAGGTTTGAGGGAGGTTGTGGGTTGTGGAGCTTTAAATTTGTACATTTAGGGGTGTAAAATAAAAATGAAAAAAATAAGATGTTGGGAACTGAAGATTCTACTAAGTGTAGTTACTACTGCCAGAACAAGTTGAAGATTAATACTGCTGAGTGTTACTACTGCTAGTGTTAATTAATACTGCTAGTCAAAGTTAGTACTGCTTGAACAAAGTTAGTACTGCTTAGCTAGTTAGTACTGCTAGTGGTTAGTACTGCTTGCAGTTAATGCTGCTAGATGAAGTTAATGCTGCTGAGCATTATTAGTGCTGCTAAAGAGATCCGGATGGAAAGTACTACAGCTGGATATACTGAAGATATACTTAGAAGATATACATGGAAGATATACTGAAGATTTGTTTATTCTTTGTAATTATCTTTTTATCAGTATATGTATAGAATGTTTAGAATAGATAGAAAGAACTTTTGATAATTATTTGTCAAGAGAGAAATCAACCTCAAGGCATAGATCCTAATTCTAGAGAAGTAGAATTCGTATTGGTGAGCCTGTTCATCAATATTGAGGTTGAGTGATTAATCTTGTAACTGCAAAGCATCAAATAAAAGCTGACAGTTTGTTATTCATATTTACTGTGTTGATTTACTGTTTCATTGAATATCAAAGTGTTATTCCGCAAACTTCTTTGATATTGTTTCTGAGAATTAATTCTTGTTGAGAATTCGATCCTGACAAGTGGTATCAGAGCTAAATTCTCTCAGAAACAGTTATTCATCATGGAAAATCTTACAGAATCAAGCAGTACTTTGGTCTCAAAAGTTCCAATGCTCAGATCCAATGAATTTGACATGTGGAAAATCAGAATCAAGCAATATATTCTCCTCACAGATTACTCTATGTGGGACATCATTGAGAATGGTCCATCTGATGGAGGAAAGATTGGTGAAGATGGCAAAAGAACTCCTCCAAAGACAGATACAGACAGGAAATCAAGACAGACAGAGATGAAAGCCTTGAGCACACTGCTCTTGGCCATTCCAAATGAGTATCAACACCAATTCTGCAATTGTACTGATGCACAGATGCTCTGGAATGCTCTAGAGAAGAGATTCTCAGGTACTAAAAGTACCAAGAGAAATCAAAAGGCAATCTTAAAACAACAGTATGAAAACTTCATCTCAACTAAGAATGAGTCCATGACTCAAACTTTTGACAGGTTTAATAAACTAATTGGTGAACTAGCTACTATGGGAGTACAGATTGATCAAGATGATGTGAACAGAAAGTTCTTAAGGTCCCTTGGAGATGAATGGACCATGTACACTGTGTCATTCAGACAGAATGATCAGTTGGAAGACAAAGAACTTGATGATCTGTACAATGATCTTAGAGTATTTGAAGCTGAGGTGGAGGCAAAGAAGAAGCCTTCTGGATATGTTCATAATGCTGCACTCCTATCAGCATCAATTGATTCTACTGCTAACTCTGAATCAGTTAATGCTGCTAATGGATCAAATCTAGATAAAGGCACTGATTATGTATTTGAAGCTCTTCTTTCTAATCATGGAAATTCTTCTTTGATCAATGATGACTTAGAACAACTTCATCCTGATGATCTGGAAGAGATGGATATTAAATGGCAGATGGCCATGCTCTCCATGAGGGTTAAGAAGTTTATAAAGAGGACTGGAAGAAACAACTTCTCACAAAGAAGAGAAGATGGAGCAGGGTTTGATAAATCAAAGGTAGAATGCTAAAAATGCCATCTGAAGGGACATTTTGCTAGAGAATGCAGAAGTGGAATGTCTCACAACAACAACCATCAACAAGCTCAATCTGGAAGCTTCAATAACAACAGAAACTCTGCTCAAGCCCTTGTTTCTCAACAAGGAATGGGGTTTGATTGGAGTGATCAAGCAGAAGAAGCTATTCAGAATCAAGCTCTTATGGCTAAAGTATCTGATCTCCCATCTGAGGTAAGTTCTAATCTCTGCTCTAAAACTTGCATAGACACTGTTAAAAGGTACAGGGATCACAATCAGAAGATGAGTGATGACCTGAAGAGACTAGAAAAGGATATAAAAGACTATGTGAGGATAGTAGAGAGATTTGAAGATCAAATCAAAGGTTTTCAAGCCAATGAACTACAACACTCATATGACACTAATTACTGGCAGTGGGAGAAAAAGGATTTAGAACTTAAACTGACCAAATCTAAAGAGGAGAGTGAAAAACTGAAAGAGGAGTTAACCAAGGTTAAGCTTGATGTAGAAAAGTTTTCCAATGCTTCTAAAGCAATGGACTCCTTACTGCAAAATCAGATTCATGATAAATTAAGAAGAGGAATTGGGTATAATGCCACACCTCCACCATATAACAACAATTACATTCCTCCTACTTCAGACCTGTTAGACACCAAAGATAGGAAGGACTTGCCTGAGGGAGCCACTGAAATAGATCCCTTAGATGAGGTAATTGTTGAGGATAAGACTGAGAAAGAGGTTGGCAAGAGAAAGAAGAACAAGGTGAGTGGTGAGACTTCTATAGAAAACAACATTATCACCAATGAGGATTGTGGAAGGGCTTGGATCAAATCCAAGAACATAGAGAAGACAGAGGAAAAGTCTGGTAAGGTCCATTATAAACAGACCACAGTTGTGAATCCAGGTCCTTGCAAACAGTGTACTTGTAAGAAGAATGAGCCCCAAAAACAGGACAAAAAGAGGGGAAATCAAAGAAACTGGAATAATCAATGGGCACATAAACAAGGGGTTGATCTGAGTAAAATCAATAGACCAAAACCTTGCTTTATCTGTGGCAAATTGAATCATCTTGCAAAATTCTGTTATTTCAATCCTATGAACCAAAGAATGAATTTCCAAAGATCCATGCAAAAACCCTTTGGTTATAAGAAAATTGAAAAGAACCATGTGGCTAAGAAAACCGTTAAAACTAAAAGCCACATGAAGAAAAAGTATTCTGTTAAAGAAAGTGTCAATATGTGGATTCCTAAAAGCACTAAACCTGTTAGTACTGCTACACCTGTTAGTACTGCTAACTCTGTTAGTACTTCAAAGGTTAGTACTGCTTCCAGTGTTGATTCTGCTAAGCCAATCATATTGACAAAGTACTCTAATAAAGAGTGCTCTGAGTTTAAAAACCTCATTAAAAAGGAATGTAAATACTTTGATGAGAAAGGAAGACCCAAGATCACTTTGGCTTGGGTCCCCAATCATACTAATTGATTTATTTAATGTGCAGGGCAACCAACAGCTCAAGGGAAAGAGCATATGGCATGTTGATAGTGGTTGCTCTAGGCACATGACTGGCAACATGTCATGCCTTCAGGATTTCAAGCAAATTAATGGAGGACATGTTGCATTTGGAGACAATCTTACTGGTGGTAAGATAAGTGGAAAAGGTAATGTCACCAAAGGTAAGATGACATTTGAGGATGTCTACTATGTTGATCAATTAAAGTACAACCTGTTAAGTGTATCACAGGTTTGTGACAAACAACATAGTATATTATTTACTAATACTGAGTGTATGATTCTTGCTCCAGGGTTCAAGGTAGTTGATGAAAGCATGATACTACTTAGAACTCCAAGGAAGGACAATGTTTACTGTCTTGATTTGGACAATGTTGATAGTGATTCATCTTTAAATTGTCTTGTTTCAAAAGCTTCTATAGATGAATCCTCCCTTTGGCACAGAAGGATGTGTCACATGAATTTCAAGACTATGAACAATCTTGTTAAAAATAACCTTGTAAGAGGTTTACCTTCAAAAGTCTTTTCATGTGATGATCATTGTGTTGCTTGTCTTAAAGGCAAACAACACAAAACTTCTCATAAGACCAAAGAGTTAAATTCTGTTTCTTCTTGTCTCCAGTTATTGCATATGGATCTGTTTGGTCCTACAAATGTTATGAGTATAGGCAAGAAATCTTACTGCTTGGTTATTGTTGATGATTACTCCAGATTTACTTGGGTATATTTTCTAAGGACTAAGGATGAAACAAGTGGTCTTATCAAATCCTTTATTCTAAGAATTGAAAACCAAACTAATCAAAGAGTAAAAGTCATTAGATCAGATAATGGAACTGAATTTAAAAATCATGATTTAAACACTTTTTGTGAAGGAAAAGGTATTGAGAGACAATATAGTGCTCCTAGGACTCCTCAACAGAATGGTGTTGCTGAAAGGAGAAATAGGACACTAATAGAGGCTGCTAGATCTCTGTTGGCTGATTCAAGATTGCCAATTACATTCTGGGCTGAAGCAGTTAATACTGCTTGTTATGTCCAAAACAGAGTTCTAGTGGTCAAGCAAAAGAACAAGACCCCATATGAGCTTTTAAATCAAAGAAAACCTTTTATTGGTTTCTTCAAATCTTTTGGGTGTACTTGTACAATTCTAAATACCAAATCTCACTTAGGTAAGTTTGATAGCAAAGCAGATGATGGATTTCTTGTTGGATATATAAAACAAATTAAATACATAACTATAAGGTATAAAATGTAAGTTTTAAAAATAATTCACTATGTATTTATGCTATTTAATAATAAGATTAAATCTAAAAATATTAAATATTGGGTTTATTTTGAAGTTACTAATGAGACGATTATAGCGATATAATTTGTAAAAATGGAAACATATTTCTGAATATCTTTTAGTTAATATACGATTATGTATGTTAATATGATAATAATGTAAAATAAAAATTGAAAAAGAAAGGTGTTAGGACAGAAAGTCCTAATGCGTGGAAAGTTCTATAAAGTATTTATAGAGTTTATTTGTTAATTTTAAATCGCGTTGTAAAAGCCTTATTTTATTATTGGGCTTAGTTTTGTTTGTTGGACCTTTAGCCTGTAGGGTTTTAGGCCTGAGTATTTATTGTTTGTTTTCTAATTATTAGGTTAAGAGTTAGACAGAGAGAAAGCATCTGAATTGTGTGCTTATCAGGTTTAGAGAGAGAGTTTGTTTTTCAATCATATGTTTGTAACTCTCTCAATCATTCAATACAATTAATCTTTCAATTATCATTGTTACTTGAGCAATCTGGGATTCACAATTGGTATCAGAGTAAAGAGACGAAATTTGATTCGAAAAAGATAAAAAAAAAATTCTCTCTTCTCTGTGTCGATCGACTTCTCTTGATTGTTTTTTTTTGGGTTTCTTGATTTTTGCTAAATCTTCGAGTCTAGTTGTTTCCAATCTACTTATTTGTGTTATATTAAAGGTTTGGTAAAGTTTCATCTTCCATTTCGTAAGATTGAACTAGAATTTTGAATTTTATAGATCTAAAGTTTTTAGTCTGTGTTCTTGACTTTTTATTGAAAAATCATTGTTTTTGGTTTAAAATCAATGAAAAAGAGTGTTAGATTTCTGAATTTAATCGATAATCATTGCTAAAGTTTATTGGTTTTCGATTAAAAGTTTTATTTTTTTGAGTTTGGGGTCGACATTTAGTGGTGCGCCGCCAAACCAGGTTCCCGTGAAGCCAGGTTCTCCCAAGCCTGGTTCTCCAAGCCAGGTTGTCCAAGCCAGGTTGTCCCAAGCCTGGTTCTCCCAAGCCGAACCCCTGTTCTCCCAAGCCGAACCCCTGTTCTCCGCAAAGCCTTGTTCCCAAGCCAGGTTGTCCCCAAGCCTGGTTGTCCCAAGCCTGGTTGTCCCAAGCCTGGTTATCCCAAGCCTGGTTGTCCCAAGCCAGGTTCCTCGCGAAGCCCTGTCCCCAAGCCCTATCCCACCCGCGAAGCCCTCTCCCCGAAAAGCCCTATCCCACCCGCGAAGCCCTCTCCCCAAAAAGCCCTCTCCCCGCGAACCCCTCTCCCCGTGAAGCCCTCCACACTCAAACCCGACTCCCACCCAGACCGTTTTCTGTTTTATTTTTAAATCCTCTCTTTTTTTTTCTTTAATAGAGGTTATTTGTCCTTATCTTAAAGTGTCGTCTTAGAGTGTTATTCGTTCCTCTACACCTTTCTTGAATCAAATCACAATCGCCTTACGATCATTTTGTTCAAGTAACAATGTCTTATTCTGATTATCAACAAAAAATTTAAGATCTCAAATCCAATTAAAACGTGCTTGTGCAAGTTAATAGTGAAAATGCTGATAATCTGAGTTGGGCTCAAAGTTTAAAAAGAGAAAAAGAAAAACTTGCTGAAGAAAATGATGTTTTGAAGAAGCAATTTTCAGAACTCTCGACAAAGTGTAAAAAATCAGAGAATTTTGAAGCCCAAGAAGCAATGTTTTAAAAACCGGTTTTTTGGTTGACCCGGTGTGGTGACCGGGTCACAGTCCAACCGGGTGGTTGACCCAGTTTCAAAAAATTTATGTATTTTTCATTTTCTTGCACATATATATGTAGGGGTAGGTTCAAACGAGAAGCTAAACATTTTGCGAGAAGGCGAGAAATGTTTAATCATATATGATACACAAGCTTAATCATATATGATTAAACACATGTTATATTGGCAATACATAAACGTTAAATCATACATGATTAAACACACTTACAAGCCGTGTAATCATATATGATTACACACTTCTCGCCTTCTCGCAAAATGTTTAACTTCTCGCATGATCCTCCCTCTATATATGTATATATATAAAACCAAGAATTTGATGTCCACAAGTTAAAACATTAAAAATACACATAACATAAAGTTTACATCAATCCAAAAATATTAAAAAAAAACACATAACAACAAGTTTTATATCAATCTAAAAACATAAAAAATACAAATATAAAAAAATTATTTTTTTAACCGGGTCAACCCGGGTTTTTACCGGTTCAATCATACTGGTTCAACCGGTTTTCTCAAAAACCCGGCGGTTCGATCCGGTTCATAAATCCCCAAAAACTCGGTGATAGTTGACCCGGTCTCTCGACCGGTTCCCGGTTCAACCGGCCGGGTCGACCCGGGTTTTAAAACATTGCTAAGAAGAGAAGACTCTAGAACTTAAAGAGAAACTGAAAGCTATGGTGAGTGAAAATCTTGATCTCAAGAATAGGCTTTCTGTTTTTGAAAAAGAAAAAGTTGATTTTTCAAATGAAAGAAAGTATTTTGAAAGAAAGTATTTTGAAAGAAAGATTATTGATCTTTCAAAGAAAGTTTTTGACGAAAGAAAGGTTTTTGAGCTTCAAAATGCAAAACTTTCAAAACAAATTTCTGATTTTGAAAAGGTTTTGATACTTGAGAGAGATAATTTTGCAAAAGATCGAAAAGGTTTTGAAACGGCAAAGAAAGTGCTTGAAAAGAAAAATGTTGCAGTTTTCAAAGAAATATATGATAAACGCAACAATATCGAAAAAGACTTTGAAAGTGAAAGGACGATATTCGAAACAGAAATTCATAAGCTTTCACAAAAATTATCTAGATTAGCAACAGAGGTTTCGAAAGAGCAGAAGATAAAATATGATTTACAAAAACAATTTGATTCAATTCTCGAAGAAAGAAATGTTTTAGCCGTAAAAGTCAAGAAACTTGAAGAACTAAATTTCAAAGCCGATCTATCTGAACAAACCAGCCCCGATACTGTTGTTCAGTCTCCTTATTCTTCAAGTTCAACTTCCACAACTATTTCTTCGAAGAGTTGTGTCAAATCAAATGAGTTTTCAAAAGATCGGATTCGCCCTTCAAATCTTTTCTATAATTCTCTTGTAGATAATACAGATAATCAAGTGTTTCGAAAAGTGAAAATGGTTTGGAAAAAGAAATCAATTACATAAGACATTAATGGAAACACGTCATACAAATCTCCTGTAGTTGATTCAAAGTCACCGACACATGTCTATTCTACAACTAAGTTGATCAGACTAAACCGATCAAATATCTGTTGCACTTATTGTGGAAATAGTGACTTTGTGGATTCCAGGTATGTCAATAGCTGGTACGGTACTTATACTATCCCCAATCCCCATTTTCATAGCTTCAAAGCTATGACAACTAACCATCAAGGATCCATCAAAGCATGGATACCAAAACCAAAATTTGTCTACTCTGTATTGCAGAAATGTCATGTGGGCATTAATTCAGATCATTCACGTCACATGACTATAATCAAGGGTTATGCCATCTTTTGAGGGGGAGTACCAGTTTTTTCCTTTAAACTTTCATCTCGACTTCTGAACAATTCAGTCCAGGACTCGTTCTTAAATGTTTATTGACTTCTGATTACATCAAGGCAGGACTCGTACTTCAATGGGCACTTCAATGCTTTATTTTGGTGAGCTAAATGAGTGTTAGGGCTTATAATGTTTCTATGGTCAATCCAGAACCGGCAGGACCTACCTAAGAAACACATCCTTCATAGATATCAGTGAGGGGTCTAGCTTGATAGATGAGTTCGGAGTGAAAAGAATATGGTGAGGATGTGACAGGACTTAAAAGAATTATTGGTCCTTACCAAACCGAGTCAGTTATACAGGTTACCACATAATCTACTCATTCTCGTTCTTTGGAGATGAATATTGAAATAGACATGGACCCAGTGTCGATAACTCGTGTCACCCCACCTAACCACTCAAGTATCTCACAAAAGATACTTGTTTCATAAATGGACGGAGAATTAGCACATAATCTATCTATTCCTCACTCGGAGGTCTTAGATATTGAAAACGAAAGACATTAGCTCCGGTCTCCGAACTTCATATTCATCTCACTGTGTCTATTGATTTATAACTTGCGTCCTAGGTTGAATCAATCTTTGAGCCGAAAAGATACATTTTTATATTTCTTTCACACAAGCACGAATCTTTGTGATTCCAATCGCATATCTTTGTGATATTGTCGGAACAGTTTGAGAAGTAGATTCTTAAAATCTTACTTCAGTGATAACTAGAAGTCCTATCAGAGATACCCCCTTGCCAACTCTGAAAATAGGCCACACAATTATTTTAATTGTTGTGATAACAGTTACTAATGTGTTTCTGTGTTAGTTGATTACCCCATCTTGGTTACTAAATGTTTTATCTTATCATTTGCTACTCATCCGGTTAGTTTTTGAACATACATGATGCTCAGGATTCTTGTAATCATCATGAGGGGGAGAATGCAATAACAACGTCACAAGTTTCAAAGGCAGATTATCATGTTGAGGGGGAGTTAGCAAAAGCGGAGGGGGAGCAACATATCATATTTTTCTTAAATCTGAGGTTGAAAAGCCATGGATTTCAAGATTGCTTTGGTTCTTCTATCCTTCATCAAGTGGTGTTCGCTACAAGTTGCTTCCACCTACGAGCAGATTGAAACAAGTTCTTAAGCTGAAAGTCAATTCAACTCCCAGTTCAAAGACAGATTCTTTGTTTTTAAAGTGAAGATGCACTATGGAATGTCACGTAACTCGCACATTATCTTTCTTGCGTGCTGATCCGATGTGTTGAGTTTCTACAGTTGAAAGTTGCTCACTTGTGCGTTCAGTCGAGATTATGGTATATTGAATCTGGTTACAAAGTTGAATCTATAAAAAGAAAGAGCTTTATTCAAGGGGAGCTTGGAATGACATGAAGACAAGCAACACCAAAGTGTTTCAGAGATTCAAGAAGGAGTTCTGATCAAGTCCTGAAAATTTCAAAGAGATAAATCCTTTATACAACTTTAGGGGAGATTGTTAGGACTGAAAGTCCTAATGCGTGGAAAGTTCTTTAAAGTATTTATAGAGTTTATTTGTTAATTTTAAATCGCGTTGTAAAATCCTTATTTTATTATTGGGCTTAGTTTTGTTTATTGGGCCTTAAGCCTGTAGGGTTTTAGGCCTGAGTATTTATTGTTTGTTTTCTAATCATTAGGTTAAGAGTTAGACAGAGAGAAAACATCTGAATTGTGTGCTTATCAGGTTTAGGGAGAGAGTTTGCTTTTCAATCATATGTTTGTAACTCTCTCAATCATTCAATACAATTAATCTTTCAATTATCATTGTTACTTGAGCAATCTGGGATTCACAAAAGGGATATAAAGTAATTAAATTATTAATTATAAAACTATAAAGTGTAATTTAAAATTAAAAAATAATTTTATTTTTAATTATGACGTTGAGCGTCGGAGGTTGTGAAGCTTTTAAACTTGTACATGTTGGATTAGGGGTGAGCATCGGAAGTGGGTACCCGCCTTTGGAACCGGAACAACTTCGGAACTGCCGGTTCCGGAACCGATGTGATTGGTTCCGGTTCCTAAAATATGGAACCAATCGGGACCGGTTCCGGTTCCCGTTCTCTTTTTTTAGAACCGTTACCCATTGGGTACCCGTCGGGACCAGTTCCGGGACCGGGTACCCGGTCCTGCTGGGTACCCAGAACCGGAACCGGCGGGTACCCGCTATTTTTTTTAATAAAATGTATTTTATTTATTTATAAAAAATTAATAAACTACCTTTTAGTGAAGCATCATTTGTAGTATTTATTAGCATCAATTAAATATTAATGACATGAAGTGTTTTTGAAGCACCGTTTTATAGTATTTATTTGTTTTGTAAGTACCGTTTGTAATATTTATTTGTTTTGTAAGCATTGTTTGTAGTATTTATTAGTTTTTAGTTTTTATATTATTAGTTTTCACGTTTGTGGTATTTGTTTCTTTACGTTTGGACTTTGTAATATAATTAATATTTACCTTTTTATAATATAAATGATAAAAAAATTTAAAAATTAGATACTGGGGACCCGGTACCGGAACCGGAACTGCCGGTTCCGGTTTCGGTTCCCAAATATAAATCCGGTTTCGATTCCTTCATTCCAGGAACCGCCGGTTCCGGTTCCAGAAATTTTTGGCTGGTACCCGCCTTTGCTCACCCCTGTTGGATTAAGATATGTACCTTTTAAAATTTCAAGAATAATTGTAACTCCTTGTAAAGTAGTATAGAAAACATAAGTTTTAAAAATAACTCACTACATATTTATGATATTTAATAATATTATTAATCTAGAAGTATTAAATATTAGACTCATTTTTAAGGTATTAATGAGATGATTATAATTATATAATTTGTAAAAAAATATTTTTTAATTTATTTTAATTCGTATATGACTATTTATGTTAATATGATAACGGTATAAGATGAAAAATAAAAAAGTAAACAGATATGAAATAAATAAAATAAATAATTATAATGTTATAAAGTCTAATTTAAAATAAAAATTTATTTGATTTTTAATATTATCTTGCGAATATTCACGGAGGGTTGACCGATGTTGTAGGTTTGCAACTTTAAATTTGTACACTAAGGGTGTAAAAAAAAATGAAAAAAAAAAGAGATATAAAATAAATTAGATATATAACTATAAGGTATAAAATGTAAGTTTTATAAATAATTCACTACATATTTGTTATATTTAATGATATGATTAAATCAAAAAATATTCAGCATTAAATTCATTTTGAAGTTATTGATGAGACAATTATAATTATATAATTTTTAACAAAGGAAACATAATTTTTTAATGTATTTTTAGTTAATATTTGATTATGATGTTAATAGTGGCGCACTTGTAAAGCCTTTGGGGATGTAGTGGAAGATCTCATCTACCCAGGGTTCAAATTCAGACGCTGTCAAAGCTCTTGTGACCATGGAGGTTCACCTGCGATGACTCCAGGCCATTCGTGTTCGTCCGGGGATTAGTCGGTGCGCGTAAGCTGACCCGAAAACCCACTGTTACCAATAGAAATGATAAGGGTGTAAAAAAATGAAAAATGAAAAAAAAATATAAAGTAAATTAAATAACTAATTATAAGCCTATAAAGTGTAATTTAAAAAGAATTATAAAGTGTAATTTAAAAAGAAAAATAATTTTATTTTTTATTATCATGTTGAACGTGGGAGGTTGTGAAGCTTTTAAATTTGTACATGATGGATCAAATTTTGTACCTTTAAAATTTCAAGATTTCAAGAGTAACTGTAACTCCTCTATTATAAAGGAGTATAAATATCCTAGTAAGGTAACCGCACGATGTGTGTATCTCGATTTAAAGTCGATAACATAAATGGCAATCATATTTCATTTTTGTTTCTTTTTTGTCCATCCCGATGCTAGTTGTATACCTGTACAATGTAGCTGAGTGTAAAATTTAAATAGATGTAAGCAAGAATACCGAGTACAAATAGGTTTTTACCAAATAAAGTATATGTACAATGTGAGATGGAATAAAAACAAATTAATAGTAAGGTTGTGAAAGCCATGTTTTCATGTGTGAAAATGATTAGTAGATGATGTTATAGGGATCTTTCTCATAGTCATTGGTTCTAATTTTTCTATGTGGCTAATGTTGAAGTTTTTTAATTGGCGAATATAATACAAGTTGATAATTTTATTCTTGGTTGCAATTATAATTTTGAAGTGAAGTTTGTGGTTTATTAGTAGAGGAATTCTTTTCAATGGTTTTCTCATATGCTAGCATTGCATCAAAGGATGAGAATATGAGAAAAAAGTGTTTCTCAATAAAACATAATGATATTTACGGTAAATACTTAAATGCATGCTTTTGATTTTAAACATGTCAATACTTTTTGTTATAAAATGGGAATCAACTCATATAAATTAGGGTTGTGCAATACCCGACCGCACTTGAAAAACCAACCCGAAAAAACCCCCGAACAGCCCGACCCTAACCACCCGATCATACCCGAAGTCCAAAGTCCGAATTTTAGGCTCGATATATCGGTTCGGGTAGGGCCTTAATATATGTCACCCGATCTGACCCGAAAACTAATTACTAAATATATATATATATATATATACTATTTTTTAATTACTTTTCCTAAAACCTAATCATATCTATTTGTAATAACCGGAACCTAATTAGTGAAAGAAGTGGTGAATAGGAAGTTTTAATAAAAGATAAAGTCTAAGGACTAAAAGGGTAAATAGTGCAAAAGGAAATAAGAAAACCCTAATACCCCTACATTCTCATCATTTTTGAATTTTGGAGGCTGAAGATATCATAAAGTTTCTTGTGTGTGTGGGAGACGTGCTAGAAAGAGAAATCAAGGTAGAGTGCAAATTGAGGAAGGATTTCTACTGCAAATCCTCAACCAGGTAATCTTCATTGCTCTCTCGGATTATTGTTTGTTGATGAGAATGTTACTTTTGGGTTAGGGTGAAAAAGGGTATTTAATCTGTTGTTTTTCTAAGGAGGTAGGGTTTGTATTTGAATTCTTCGTGTTGCATAATGTAATGGGAGATTAACCGATAAAACTCTTGGGTTGTGAATCGTTTAAAAAGGGAATCATTCCCTTGGAAGAGGCGTAATCGACCTCTGATAGCTTTGGGCGGCGCCTACTAGCGATACCGGGAATCACCTAACCAGAAGGAAGTTGTACCAAGTAGACGCATTACCCGGATCGCAAGGGAACCGGTTGAGAGTGGGAATCCAAGGAGGCCGGACTCGGTAGGAAGGTCCCGGGCGGGGAGGCCGTACTGGGAGAAAGGGAGACCCGGGAATGACCCCGAGAGTCGGGGGACCCGGGAGTGGAGTGGCTCGGGAGACGGGGACCCGGGCGGGTACCCCGGGAGTCGGGGATCTCGGGTAAAGGCCCCGGGAGTCAGGGAGTTCGGGTAGCGACCCCGGGAGGCGGGAACCCAAGTGGTGTAGACCCGGGAGTCGGGGGAGGCTGATTGCAAACCTTTGGAAAAACCCTAAACCGGGTGAAATCGGGAATCCGTGTAGGGTTATCCGTTTTAGGTATTTGAGGACTGTTAGTGAGAGTTGACTGTGCGACTTATCACCTTTTTGTTTGTAAATCGTAGGTTTCCTCTGTAAGGATATAAAACACAAGTAAGGAAGATTTAAGCAAGATCGTCAGGTCTGTCTTTCTAACCAAAAATATTATTGATGTTCGTGTTGTTTCGCATGAGAAGTTTATTAAAATGCATGCTTTATTTTATTATGACGAATGTATTAAATGTATGCATACATTGTTAGCGGCAAGTATGGCCTAAGTCGGTGGGGGGGGGGGTGTCCCGCCTATGCTCATACCGGGGGGTGTATCTCGTTTTATGCCATTAGGGGTGTGTCACAGATGAAGGCAGTATGCGCCAGACACGTTGTCACATACGCGTGACTTCAGTGTGTGCCACCAACGTGTATTGTTTGTGTGATGACCGGTAAAGATGAAATTTCTTATAAATGCCTTTATAAATCTTCTCATATGTTGTGGTGGCTTGGTTACCCGTTTTTAAAGGGACCTCACTAGACCTTTCACTCTAACCCTCACTTTTCAAAAACTAAAAACCTTTTCAGGAAGGTGTGAGGTAGAAAGCTCGAGTAAGGTAAAGGAGAAGCTTTGATTGGGGAGTCATGGGCTAGAAGGAGGACACTCTAGCTTTCCAGTTTTAGTTTGTTCCTTGTCTATCATTCTCAAATGTGTAATAGGTTGTTTCAGCAAACCTTGGATGTTTCGAGATGTTGTTTTGGATCCGTTTTGGCAAAGTTATTTTATTATGTCGTTTACGCTTTAACTTCTGAGATGGGTTGTTACACTACTTTTGTTGCCTCTTGGTCTATCAAGTCTCACCATCGGTTCCTCAATCCTCACGTCTACTTTAATCTTTAATGTTCAAGGCTTCAAGCATGAAGCACGTTCCACGATGAGTTTTGTTTGAGACATTGAGTCATTATAATTTTATAACCATATAATTATTAATAGTAAGATATGTTAGTCTTTTTTTCAAATTTTTATTAATTTAAAAAACTGTAAAATTTTGATGTTTCAATGTTCAGTTTTTTTTGTTGCACAGTTACACAGGACGTGAGTTCTGAAATCTGAAGGAAAAGTAAAAAAATAAAAACAAAAGTGGATTTACCCGAAACCCGATCCAATCCAATCTGAAACCCGACTAGGCCCAACACCGGAAACCCGATTCCCCTGATTGCAATATTCAGGGACTAAATAGCCTACCCGAAACCCGATCGGGTTTTTCATTTTCACACCGACCCGACCCGAACCATGCTCACCCCTAATATAAATAATATTTTCCCATAAAAAACACTACTTATATAGCTATCTTTGAAAAAGAAATATAAAAAATAGTTGTAGAATAGTTAAAAAAAAGTAAGTTTACAATAAACATGTATCTATATATAAGAACATCATGCTCATGGCCCAAGACTCTTCGGCCGAGTCAATTACAGGTTTAAGTTTCCCTTCCTTCACCACCCCAACCAGGTAATCCAGGTTCTTGGTTTTCGGTCAAAAGAATCGAATTTCCGAGTAGGTAAGTTTCTTCACAATAGTAGCCAAAAATGCTTTGTACCAGCTCTTTTTTTTTCAACCAGTCAAGATTAATACCAACTGTTTTTTCAAGCAGGACTTCTACAATAGGTGTCAATATTTATAAACAGAAATTTGAATACATATGCAACATTCAGGTCTAACATTTTCAACATTTAGACCTTACAAAAGCCTACTGGTTTAGCATTTTCAAAACTTAAGAGGTAGAGAAAAGGTTGGCATACAACTGTCAACTTGAATATACATTGTTGGTTTGTTTGGGTTGGTTTTATTAAGATCCAAAATAACAACCATAAAGTTCTGCATGCTCAAATTTTGTGCAATGTTTTGTATGACAATAAAGTGAGACAATCAAAATCGTCCAAAAAATCTAAACGAGGCAACACCATGCATCTCTATAAACTTCTGCTTTCAAATATTATAGGGACACACTCCATAGGCCTAGTTGTGACTCAGGTTCTAAAGACAATTGTTATACATGAATATCTCATATTGCAACACTGAGAATACCACTTGTGACCGAAGTTCAATCTTTTTTTTTCTCACACACTTTTTCGAAAGTCGGAGGTCTTCACCTGACACTGCACCAAACTCCACCCCTGAGTGTGATATACTTAGTTTGGTTTGGTTTGGTGACCCATGGACCATATGTATCAGTCACAACCTTAAAACCTATACTAATTATTGTTAATCCAAAAACATGAGAATCAAAATTAATGATGTTTATAGTGACTTGTACATATAGAGACATGTTGGGGAGGGTGCAGAAAATCGAGGGAGACAAAAAGTGATTAGAACTCAGATAAAGAATATGAGATCGCGTGAGAGCTCGCTTTCTTTAAGTGATATTTTGACCCTATTCTACCCGGGTATCACGAAATTTACTCGAGGATAATCTCGATCCTATTTAAACACATAGAGAACCGTAATGGACCTCGTATTAACAATGATAATAATTCCCCATTAAATGAGAATGATTGTTGGACATTAATATTGGCGGTTACAAGATTTTCTATCAGTTAAAAAACTGAGGAAGTTGCACGACCTGTGCCAGTTTCAAGAAGAAAAAGAAAAACGCACGGGTCGTGCAAAACCTTTTGACGACAACGCACGACCCGTGCCATTTTCAAGAGAAAAAACGCACGGGTCGTCCATAACCTTCTGTCGAAAAACGCACGACCCGTGCTCCTTTTATGAAAAAAAATGCACGGGTCGTGCCGTTTACAAGAGGAAAATGCACGGGTCGTGCACAACCATTTTCCACTTAGTAACTCGCCAAACATAACCATCCAACGATCCTGGGTTGTAGTTAGCTTACATGAGTGTGCACTTCACACCTCCTCGATCATGTTATAGGTTAGCTACCCACCCCATTATTATCTTATGAATCCAATTACCTAAAATGAACGATGATTTCACTAAAGTCACGAACATTCCTCCCCCATTTTAGTGAAATCCTTGATTCACAAACAAAAGTTAATATAGGAAAACTAACTCATGCATAAACGAAAATATCTAGAAGATTGAATTTTCATCTAAGTACATTGCACATTTCAAATACTCGAGAATCCAAGTGTCCTATGGATTGAACCCTTCAACCCAATTGAGTACCAGAAAATAACATACACATGAATTTAAATAATTCTCTAAAGTTTAAACTTGACACTATAACAGGCCATGTTTCCTTATCCATTTGTGAGTGCATAGAAAGCCAAGTCCAAGCTTCTTGAAGCGGCCACACTTCACACTCATATAGGTAGTTCCTTTTATCATGCACCTACACATGCACTTTTACAAAAGAACTATTACCTCCTTCACTTGCAGTACCGAGCACATACCTTGGGATGATTATCTTGTGCTCCAATCCCTTAGAGTGAGATTTCCCATTGAATTCAACTTCTAACATTGTATTAGAAGGGAATTGGGTATCTCACCGATAGTGATTTATATGGACTTTAATCCTATCCCTATCACCGACTTGTAAACCAAGTCCCTAGCTAACCCTTCGTCAAGTGGTCCGTTAGATTTTGTTGTGACCGAACAAATTCAACCGAAATCACCTTATTCGTGATTAGCTCAAGAATCATGCTATGTCTAACACCTAAGTGTCTAGACTTGCCATTATATACTTGACTATAGGCTTTAGCCAAAGTAGTAGCACTATCACAACAAATAGAAATGGGTGATATTGGTTTCGGCTATAAGGGAATTTCATGGACTAAATTCTTTAGCCACTCCGGCTCTTTACCGGCAGCGGCTAATGCCACAAATTCTGACTCCATAGTCGAACTCGTGATGCAAGTTTACTTCTTGGAAGCCCATGAGATGGCACCTCCCCCAAGCAAGTACACCTAACTACTCGTAGAAGAGTGATCTTCTAAGTTGGTAATCCAACTTGCATCCGAATATCCCTCTAATATCGAAGGAAACCCGACATATGAGAAAACATAATCAATGGTTTTCTTCAAGTATTGAAATACTCGTCTTATCGCCTGCCAATGATGAATAATAGGATTACTAGTAAACCTACTCAACTTTCCTATGGCAAAAGCGATATCCGACCCAGTGCTTGTTATGGCATACATCAAGCATCCAATAGGCTTTGAGTACTCGAGTTGTGACACCGCTCCACCCGAGTTGGGCATAAGCTTCACACTCGGATCAAATGGAGTACTCACCGGAGAACAATCAAAGAAATTAAATTTCTTTAATACTTTCTCAATGTAATGAGATTTTGTAATTGCAATCCCTTTGTTCTCACGCTTGATCCTTATTCCAAGGATCACCTCCGCCTCTCCCATATCTTTCCTAGGGAAATTCGATGACAAAAACTCTTTGGTTTTTTCAACTTGATTTTGGTCGGTGCCAAAGATCAACATGTCGTCAACGTATAAGCAAACGATTACTCCGTTACCAGATGTGTCAAATTTGCTATATACGCACTTGTCCGCTTGGTTTAACATAAACCGTTGGACAAGGCAACCTCATCAAATTTTTGATGCCATTGTTTGGGTGCTTGTTTCAGCCCATACAATGATTTTACTAGTTTACACACCTTATGCTCCATCTCGGGCATAACAAAACCTTCTGGTTGTTTCATGTAAACATCCTCCTCCAAGTCACCATTCAACAATGTCGTTTTGACATCCATTTGGTGAATCACTAAATTGTAAATAGCTCCTAACGCTATCAACAATCTAATCATGGAGATCTTTGTAACCGGGGCATAGGTATCAAAATAATCGATGCCTTCTCGTTGTCTAAAGCCTTGGATTACTAATCGATCTTTGAACTTATCAATTGATCCATCAACTTTCATCTTCCTTTTGAAGATCCACTTGCATCCCAAAGGTTTAAAACCCGGTGGCAGGTCCGATAATACCCAAGTATTATTCCCCACGATCGAGTCCAACTCATCATTTATTGCTTCTTTCCAGAAAGCAACATCTTGAGACTTTATAGCCTTATCAAATTATTTTGGATCCTCCTCAATACTATAATAGTAAGAGAATTGTGACCCAATCTCATCTCTTGATCTATCAAGTGTATTTGGAAATCGGGACCAAAGGATTTTTCAATCCTTCCTCTTTTTCTCCTTCGAAGCATCGAAGATTCGGTTGGAACAATTGCTTGTTCTTCAACCTCACTAGTTCCACTAGTACTTGAAACTATTTCCTTCGGTCTAGGTATTGAAGATAATCTAGTCTCATCAAATAATGCATCTCTCGATTATATAAATGTGTGAATCACTATAGAGTCATTAGGTTCAATAACATAGAACCTATAGGCTTTGGAATTCTCGACATATCCAATAAAGATGCAATCAATACCTTTCTCACCCAAGGTTTTCCTTTTGGGTTCGGGTAGTCGAACAACCGCCCGATAATCCCAAACTCGAATATAACTCAAGTTAGGCCTTTTCTTGAACCAAAGTTCATAGAGGGTAATCTTGTTCCTTTTATTGGGAACTCGATTCAATAAGTAACAAGTCGTTAACATGGATTTATACCCAAAATCCATCACTCAACCCCGAGTAGGATAAGTAGGATAACATAGAGTTCACCATTTCTTTTGAGAACTCTATTTTTCCGTTCCGCCACACCATTTTGTTGTGGTGTATAAGGCGCCGTAGTCTCATGAATGATTCCTACAGATTGGAAAAATATGTGGTCGTAATACTCCCCACCACGATCGGTGAGTAAACATTTTATAAAACAATTCATTTGCAATTCAACCTCCGTTTTATAAGTTTTAATTTTGTCCAACTCTTCATATTTTCAGTGTAACAAAAATACATAGCAAAACCGTGAAGCGTCATCAATAAAAGTAATAACAAACTTTTTATTACCCAAAGACGGAGTTGAATGCAAATCACAAAGATCACTATGTGTTAGATCACAAATTTATTGGATTCAAGATCATCCAATCTGAAGACTGGAATCTGAAGATAAAGCTGAAAAGTCACTCTCGATATTAGTCTAATGTTAAGTTTGTAATAAATGTCAAAGTTAATTATTGTGTTAATTATAGTATTTAATATTAGTCCTAAATATCTAATAATAGATATTTAGTTTAGGATATTTTGTTTTAATATCTTAGTTAGATATTATGTATGTTTGTTGTTAGGTGAGATACTAACATATCTCAGATCACACAATCTCACACAACAAACATATCTCATATCACACAATCTCACACAACACACATAACTCAGATCATCGACCTAAGTTAATCTACAGAGAGAAAAGAGAGAAAAGTGAGAGAGCTTCAAAGCAAACATCAACTTTGTAATCCATTGGTTTGTAATCTAATCAGGTTGGTAAATCTATCATATTTGTGTTTGTATCATCTGGTTAAGATCGTGTTCAATCATATGGGTCAGATGAAGATAAAAACCGAAGCTGATTCAGATGAAGAGGTATGTGATTTAACCAAATCAGATTTCTTAAATCAAATGCATGCCATGATGACAAAACTCGAAGAATTAGAGTCGAAACTTAAACGTGAAAAGGGTGTTATAAATGACAAAAACCAATCAATACAAAAGCTTAGCGATGATATTGCTGAGAAGAAAGTATTGATTGAGGTTTTACACAGAAACATTGACACCAGCGCAAAAGAAAAGACCATAATTCTTAAAGAGAATACTGAAACAAATTCTAAATTGAGAAAGAGTGAGTTTGATTTCAAAGAGCTTACGAAAATGTATTCTTCGCGTTCCGAAGAAAACAAATCTTTACTGGCAAAATTAAATGCTTTGGAAAAGAAGTTATACTCACTGGGTCAAACTGAACAAACCATTCATCTAAACAAACTCAAAGAGAATAAAGAGAGTTGGGGAATTGGTTATGAGAATCCTCACTACCTTAAAAAGGGTATATCTGAAGTGCCATCACTTTATGATTTTACATTCTTAAGACTTTCTCATCGATTCCCTGAACTTAAAGTTTTATGGACTGGACTGTCTAAAGAGGATGAAGCCAAGTAAACAGAAAAACGAAAGAACTTATCTAAAGTTCACCTTCCGTTTTATTATGGGAGGTTAAATCAAAGTTATGATTATGTTCAATCAAAATCTCTTTCAAATGATTATTTTGAGAGTTATTCTGTAAAAGAAATGGAGGCTAAGCCTATTGAAGGTAAACTTTACGTTCCTCCTCTCGTTTTGGAAAGTAAAATTTCTGAACTTGAGAAATCTTTAGCAGATGAAAGACTTTTGATTGAAGTTGATCAAAAAGTGTTTTCAACTGTGTTTGAAAATTATGTTCTTTCTAAATCAACTGAAGCTTCAAACTCTAATGATATGTTTGGTCTAACTGATAGAGGGTTTGATTTTCTAAACTCTGATGGTGTTTTAGATGACTGTATTGATCAATTTGATTTTAGTGCCAAACTTCCTAATCATTCGTCTTTTGCTGTGAAGTCCTTTGGATTATCCAGTATGTTTAAAAAAGGTGTATCATCAACGAAAGTTGATGAATCAGTTTCTGTGAAAACGAAGAATTCTAAAGGCAAGAAGAAATCTCAGCATTCACAGAAACCGATCACTACTGGTAACCCAAAGAAGAAGCATTCATTTGATTCTCTCAATTCTAACTCAAAAGTTTCAAATGTTTCAGCTATGAGCAAGAAAAGACTTGAAGTTAAGTCTGAATGGCAACCGAAACATAAGCTAGACGAGAATGCTAAATCTTTTTCTAGTGTTGATTGTAATAAGACTACGACTAGTAAAGATGTTTTAATTGTGAATGTTGCTATTATAAAACCAAATCTTGTCGTTTCTCGCAAGAAATATTCTATGCAACAATTATTCAAGTTACGTCTGTCAGCTAGAAAGTCTTCATATTATGATAAACATGATTATGCTTCTTGTCAAGAGTCTGATGTTTGGTTTGGAACATATCATGTTCACTCTCATCATTCTAATTCTTCATTTGATTCTCAAAAGCAAAGAAGACCCAAATTTCAATGGGTACCAAAATCATGTGCTAACATACCACGACCCAAATACCAGTGGGTACCAAAACCTGTTAAATCTGTTTTGCAGGTACCACCGGTTTAAGGGGGAGCAATATAAATGGTTTTTGAATAAATCAGTTCAGAACCCGTGCTTCAATGAACATAGGCTTCTAAGTAAATCAGCTTAAAACCCGTACTTCAACGAAGTATGGCTCTTGAATACAACAGTTCAAGACCCGCACTTCAGTGATCAAAAGACCTTACTCCTGTGCTGATAAAAGATTGTACTCCAATACTCCAATGAGGAAATCAACCATCAAGGGGGAGTACATATTTGTCTGAAATTTTATGCATTCCACAAATATGATGATCAACATTTGAGAGGGAGTTAGTGTTTATATTTTTCACTAACATTATTGTCTGATGCATAATTTCAGGGGGAGTAAAAGACATATGACTTCTGATTATTTCAGATCAGAACTCGTACTTTCATTGTTTTACTGCTTTTTGTCTTTTTTAATTTAAGTGAATAAATTTGCTTTGACTATGACTGTTGGTCCCTAAGGTGCTTAACAAGTTTGTAGAAGGGGAGGGGGGGGGGTTGAATACAAACACAAGAATTAAAATTTAATAAATTGTTTATTGATAAATCAAATACAATTTACAAGTTTGTTGCGGAATAAGATTAAGACAGACTCAATCTAAACAAACTTAAGAAACACTAAGATGGTTGCACAAGAAATTCAGAGAATGGGGGATTAAGAGATATAGAAAACAAGGGTTTCTATTTCGGGGTTCAAGGATTAAGCACACTTCAGATGAAAGGGTGATCTTCCTATTTATACTCTCTGCATTAAATGCATGGCAGGGCACTTTACACGTGGCGTTCACTGATTGGCTTTGGGAGTCTGAGTTTTGGGAGACATGCTTTCGGCCGGACAATGAACAGTGTAGTTGACAGAGGTGTTGTACGAATTGTGGCAGAGACATGTCCGTTCTGACATATCGTACTAAGTTGTGCAAGGTGAGACAAAAGGAAACTTGAGGCATAAGCTAAGTGATCATTCAATCGCTGAGTATCTCTTCCTTCAGAGACAACAAGAGTTCAGCGATCGCTGAAGCTTTTCCTCATGTTCCTTCGCGTATAAGTAGATTCGTCTTTGCTTCACTGATATCCGCATCAGGTCACTAGTAGACTTGTCTTTGTTCAGCAGCTTTGTCTTCGATTCAGCTATGATCATCTGTTGACGCGATACTTGTCTTCAGGGATTACATTACTGTTTACATCAGAAACTATCAGCGATACTGAACAGAATCAGTTTGATTACTGATAGTGAAACACTAATACATACTAGATGTTTATAAGAAGACTATCAGCAATAACTGAACAGACTCAGTCTGATCGCTGATGGTGAAACACTAATACATATTAAAACGTAATTTTCACCAAGTATATAAGAGGGTCGTTATCAAATCACTGAGAGAGTTTGGATCAACAGTCTCCCCCTATTTGATAATGACAAAGTAACTGAAGAAAATTACTTTATAATTCAAAATGATGGAATAATCAGGACTCTTAACATACATGTCCCAATTACTATTTTGAGGGATCTTTTACAGTACTGATAGGGTTAAGTACTTCACTGAAATTCTCATTAATCCAAGAAAAGAATTACAAGGTATGAAAATTACAAGTACAAGTGATGTACTAACTACTGTAAGTTAAACTAATAAATTACTAGAAAGGAAACTAATCTATCAGCTGTCTAAAGAGGGTTTAGGAGGATTGATCAAATACTCAGGTATTTCTTCTCCTTTTTGCCTTCGCTCTAAAGATTCTTTGCAGATGATCGCTATGATTGGCTCAGCAGCAGGAGAAAGAGTACACCATAGGCACATGAGATCCTTGAGAAGAGCGAGGGGACAGATAGGGATTTCAGAGACCCTTTAAAATCTGAGCTGTTCCTCGTCATCTCTGAAGAAGATTCCAAAAGGTTCTTCAAGTACTTGTCCCGCAACATATGGTCCGCCAGGAGGCAGAGATAGATCCAGAACTGAAAGATCAGGAGGAGGACCGAACAGAGCTTCTCTTGAGAATTTGATGGAGGTTTCATTCCTGATCACTGCGACATTATCGGATGAGGAGGAGATAGGCTTTCTCTTGATTTTCTTGGACTTTGGAGGAAGAGTAGATGGCACCTTTAGTATAGCAGCGACTCTATTGATGAGGGCATCATTTACCCTTTCAACATAGCCTCTGTATGTAGACTTTGATTTCTTCAGCGTATCTTTGAACTCAAGCCACTCCATGTAGCCAAAGTCTTCCAGCTTTGAAATGAACATAGCCTTGCAGCTTCCATCCTCTCTGGTAATCTTCATGGTGACAGAGAGTTTATCCTACTTCTTTCTTCCAGAGATAGCAACAGCTACGATCTTCATTGGGTCAGAGCGATAGTCAATTTTGTGCTTGCACCAATCGATAGAATTATCGCTGATCGCTTTCTCTTTGGAGCATTCCTCTTCAATCTCTTTCAAAAGAGCTTCCTAGACTTCCACTTGTTTGCTTTTCAATTTCTTGTCTTTGACTTGAGAAGACTGAATTTTGAGAGCCAGAGAGGCATCTCTTTGACAGTCATCAATCGGCTTCTCAGCCCTAACGTATTCTTCAATTTCAGCTTCGGTCAGGAACTCTAGATCTGATGATTGAGAGGGGACCTTTCGTCGTTGACTCTCCAGATGAGAGATCATCTCTGTTCTTTTATTTCTCTCTTCCTCTGACCAGTGAGATGGTGTAGAGGGCCTTCCATGATGTTGCAGGGACTCTTCTTCTTCTTCATCCTCTTCATCAATCTCTCTGACAGAGATTGGGATTATTTGGTCATCAGCTTCAGCAGCTGGTATTATTTGAAGTTCTTTACCCTTAAGCAGGGGAGAGAACTATCTGGTCAGAAAAAGAAAAAGGTTAGATTTATTTTTAGGGAAGGAGAGAGATAAAGGCTAGAAGGAAACAGGGGTTGGATTTTTATAGAATGATAAGGGAACAAGAGTAAGGCATACCTGAGAAGGATTCTCCTCAGGTAGTGAAATCATCTTCAGGATTCCCTCAGCAGTTACACCTTTGCTTTGGGAAGGGGTTCCTGAAGGTGTCTCTTGACTCCCCCCTGCTTTGATAACTTCTTTCGAAGCTATCGCTGATGAAGTGACGGCTGAAGAACACCATAGAGATTGATCTTCTTCATCGTCATCATCATCATCTAGAAGAGGTTCTTCCACTTGATCTTCAAGATCAAGGGCTGTCTTCATCCTCTTCCTCTTCCTCATCATCAACTAGATCAGCGATGGTAGGAGGGGCTTTCTCAGCAGCTATCTCCCCCTCAACATGAGAGGGAGTTTCCTTAAGTTGTTCAGCAGCATCAGCTTCTTTCTCCTTATTTTCTTCAGATGCTTTCTCCCCCTCTTTGTCATTATCACGGAGGGAGAGACCTTGGGAAGGAGTAAAGGTCTCAACGTTGGACAACTTCTGGACTTCAGCCTCCAATCCTTTGAGCCGGTCTTCAAGTACAGGGATATCGGACGTAGCTTGATGAATAAACTCCACAGCTACGTCTAGAGCGGTGAAATCGTCTTCTGTAAATGAAGGAGCAGGAGTTGGAGCTGGTTCCGTCAGGCGGGTCAGGATCTGCTGAAGAAGGACCTCACAGGCATCAACCTTTGTAGTCAGAGCTGCAAACTGTTGCTGTGAGTCCTCCCTGACTTTGACAATCGCTTCTTGGAGAGTAGCGATTTGAGAAATGTCAGCTTTGGAGGCGCAGTTACCTGTCAGCGTCTTCAGAGCTTCACCAGCTGATTGAACATCATTGGTGGTGTTGTTGAGAGATACAGTCAGAGCCTCCACCATGGTAGTCAAACTGTTGACATTGGTGTGAACAGTCGCCAAACTAGGACCTGAAATATAAGTTAGTTTTTGAGAAACAGGCTTATATGGTGAGTTGGGAGAAGTGTTTAAGGTTATAGGGATACCTGAATTATCAAACATTTTGTAGAATTGTAAAGATTCCTCAAAAGATTGATGTTCAGGTTCTATGGGTCCAAACTGTTGAGTAGAAATAGATGGAGGGTTAGAGATCAAAGAAATAGAAGGACTAGAGATGGGGATAGAAGATGTAGGGATAGGGGTAGTTACCTTAGGTTGTTGTTGAACTGAGATTGTAGGTTGCGTCACAGTTGTTGTGACAGCGACCGAGATCGCTGGCACGGTTGAAATGGTTGTTGTTGAGGATGTGGAGGAGAGACCCACGAAAGCATCCAAGGAAGTTTGTTGATAAACATCCTTAGGTATAGAGCTAGAGGTAGCTTTCTCCTTGGTCACCTTGGCCTTCTTCGAAGGAACAAGGGAGCTAGTTGATGGTCGTTTGGAAGGGGTAGCGGCAGGGATCGCAGAAGAAGGAACCTCCTGCGTGGCCGCTGAAGTAGAAGAAGTGAGGAGAGAGAGTCGGGAGCGAAGTTCAGAGATACTTACCTCGTTGGGGAGCGTCTTGATCTCCAGGGAGCGCTGACCCACTTTCGGAAAAGATGCATCCGAGTTAGTGGGGTAAGTAGCAGGGTAGAGAAACTTCAGGCACGCGCAGATGAAGCGTACGTAGGGGACCTTGGGATCCCTTTAGGTCTTCTCTATCTTTGACTTGAGATCGTCAAAGATAGCTGTTGCGTAGTCGAAGTTTCGTCCAGCGATCACTGAGTAAGCCATCTGGACCTGAATCTTGCTGGCTTGGTCCAGTGACCCACTCTTCCTACTCATATACTGAATGAAGTGTGAGAAGATGTAGTTAAGCTGGGAAGGCATCAGTGCCTTCTTCACAAGAGTTATCTTCTTGTTTGGAATCGTCGTCCTTGGCTTGGGTTCCCAAGCGTATTCCATGGCATCCAGGAATTGGATGAGTTCAGCATCAGTTGGCAAGGCATCAAATCCATTTCTCGGTTTGTCAGGAAAATGCAGAGCTTTCCTCAGCCCTAAGGCAGTCATCATCCCTGAGCCAAGTTGAGTGTTGAAAGAGATAGTAGGAACCTGTTCACCCTTTTTGTTGGTGATAGAGGTTTCGTCAGCAGTAAACCAGAATTGTTGGAGAAGAGCTTTGGAGGGTGTGGGATCCACAGTGATAGCGTAAGCAATGCAGGATTGTTTTAGAAATGCCGCGGCTTCCTTCAGATGTGGGTACTTGACACCGTCAAAATCGAGACGTGCGAGATGATTGTTCTTTGGAAGCTCCGATTCAGTGAGTGCGAATTTGACGTTCTTAGAAGCGACAAGTGTAGATTGAGCCATTCTGAATATGAGTTGATAAAAGAGTAGAAGAAAAGGTTTTAGGCTAAAAATAAAGAAGAGTTTCTAGTTTCTATTTGAGGAAAGAAACATAGAAAATCAACAAATTTGAAGATTAACAAGGTGTTCTTAATATAATATACAAGAACAAGAAGAAAAACCAAAGATTTTGAATGAAGAAAATCAAAATAAAATGGTTTTTAAAGAATAAAATCAAAAATGAAAATGATTTTATGTGATTAGAATCTTTTAAACCCATAAATAGAGTTTTATGTAAAAAGATTTAGGATAAGAATTAGAAAAAGATCAAGAATAACCTGTTGATCTTGAAAGAGGATGATGCAAATGCTTGAGAATGCTAGAATGATTGAGAGAGTATTCTTGCTTTGAAAGTATTTCCAGAAAGCGTAAAATGATAAGAATGGAAAAACATTCCTTTTATACGTGTGAGAGAGGAGAGAGAATGTGAGAGGCGGGAAAACAAATGCTCATCATGACATGGACACGTCCCACGAAGTTGATTGGATAGAAAGGCAACGGACGAACGTGTCAGAAAAAAGAAGCATGTCGAAGATTGTCGGTTCAAGTGACGTCATAGAAGAGAGAGACTATTCATTTGTCCGTTTTGAATTTATCGCTGAAGAAAAGTCAGCGATAGATTTTTTTTTAAGTATCCCTGATGGTAAAGATAGGGATAGATTTTTCTTTTTAAAGAAGGATCACTGACTAGAAATATCAGTGATAAATGTATTTTTCAAAAAGCTTTTAATCAGTTGAAGAAGGTTCAGTGATTAAAGTTTATATTTTGAAAACATCTTAACTGACTGAAGATTCAGTTGTAGGGATTGAGAGAACATACCTAAGAGTCAGAATGTTTATCAGAGAGAATGATAAAATGGGAACTTATGATTACTGACACAATGCATGAACGCTGAAGATTTATTCTTCGAGATTCAACATTCCAAGCTCACTGATGAGAAAGTTTAACCTTGTCTCATCAAGAGGTTTGGTGAATAAATCAGCAAGCTGAAAGTCAGTAGGGATAAAGTGAAGTTCAATATCACCATTCATCACATGATCTCTGATAAAGTGATATCTGATCTCTATGTGTTTCGTCTTTGAATGTAGCACTGGATTATTTGCTATAGCGATAGCACTAGTGCTGTCGCAATAGATAGGAATCTTTGACAGCTGAAGGTCATAGTCTAATAGTTGATTTCTTATCCATAAGATCTGATAACAACAGCTTCCAGCGGCTACGTATTCAGCTTCAGTTGTGGAAGTGGACACTGAATTTTGCTTTTTGCTTGTCCAACTTACCAGCTTTCCTCCCAGGAGTTGACATCCACCAGTGGTACTCTTTCTGTCAAGTTTACAGCCTGCAAAATCACTATCAGAATAACCAGTTAGATCGAACCCTGAGTCTTTGGGATACCAAAGACCGAGGTTAGGAGTTCCCTTCAGGTATCTGAAAATTCGCTTAACAACGATCAGATGGGATTCCTTGGGTTCAGATTGATAGCGTGCACATAAACAAGTAGAGTACATAATGTCAGGTCGGCTCGCTGTAAGATACAGCAGGGAGCCTATCATTTCTCTATAGGCAGTGACATTAACAGGTTTTCCAGAAGGATCTTTGTTAAGTGTCAGGGGTGGTGCCATAGGAGTTTTCATCGCTGAAGTTTGAATAAGATCAAACTTCTTCAGCATATCTTTAACATACTTACCATGACTTATAAAAGTACCTTTGTCAGATTGTTTAATCTGAAGACCAAGAAAATATGTCAGCTCACCCATCATACTCATTTTATATTCTTTCTTCATTCTTTCAACGAAGCGAGTACATAGAGATGGGTTAGTAGAACCAAATATTATGTCATCGACATATATTTGTACAAGAATTATATGATCTTTTATCTTTCTAAAAAATAACGTATTATCAATCTTGCCACGTTCAAAATTTTCAGAGATAAGAAAAGATAAGAGAGTGTCATACCAAGCACGAGGGGCTTGTTTTAGACCATAGAGAGCCTTATCCAATTTATAAACATAATTTGGATACTTAGGGTCATAGAACCCTGGAGGTTGTTCTACATAGACTTCTTCATTTAGCTTTCCATTTAGGAATGCTGATTTTACATCCATTTGATAGACGATAAAGTCTTTATAGACTGCATAAGCTAAGAATAGTCAAATTGCTTCGAGCCTAGCCACAGGGGCAAAGGTTTCATCATAGTCTATGCCTTCCTCTTGTCCGTATCCCTGAGCAACAAGTCGAGCCTTGTTGCGGGTTACAGTTCCATGTTCATCTAACTTGATTCTAAACACCCATTTGGTGCCTATAACAGTTTTATCAGATGGTCTAGAAACGAGATTCCAAACTTTGTTTCGAGAGAATTCAGTCAGCTCTTCTTGCATAGCGCTGACCCAGTTTGGATCTCTGAGGGCATTATTAGTCTTCTTTGGTTCTATTAAAGAAAGAAAGTTGACAAAGAGACATATATTACCTAAGCTTCGTCGTGTCTGAATACCTGCATCCGGATCACCAAGAATTTGATCTAAAGGATGATCTCTGGTCCATCGCTGAGCTGGAGCATGATCGCTCATCTCAGAGGTTGAATCAACAATTGGGATGTTTACTGATGAGGACGTTTGAGGTTCATCAGCAATTAACTGTTGAGTAGTGGACATACTGTTGTTATCAGAGAGATTTTCAGACAGAGGTAGATCTGATGGTAGCAAGGTGTTTAGAGGTTCAGCTGAAACGCATTAGTTGGATTCAGCGCTAGGAGGTATAATGTTTGGATCATCATCAGCGGATGGAGGATCTGAATGCTGATGGTTTGAGAGGAAGGGTTCAGTTTCTTTGTAGTGAGAAAACATCCAAGCATTTAACTCTTCATTGTCAGTGATTGGTTTAGAGTTCGCTGAGCGAGTTTCATCGAATGTGACATGAATTGTTTCTTCCACAGATTGTCTTCTTTTGTTGAAAACTCTGTAGGCTTTGGAGATGGAGGAATATCCTAGAAATATTCCATCATCAGCTTTTGGGTCGAACTTCCCAAGTTGTTCTTTGTTGTTTAAGATATAACACTGACAACCAAAGATATGAAGAAAACTGATAGATGGCTTCCTTCCATGAAAAAGTTCATAAGCTGTCTTCCCAAATCGCTTTACTATCAGCGATCTGTTTGGAGTAAAACATGCAGTGTTTACAGCTTCTGCCCAAAATTGAGTAGGGAGATGAGAATCGCTGAGCATTGATCTAGCAGCTTCAATGATCATTCTGTTTCTTCTTTCAGCGACTCCGTTTCGCTGAGGTGTTCTTACTGAAGAGAAGTTATGAGAAATTCCCTTGTTCTCAAAGAAATTGTTCAGGGAACTGTTTTTGAATTCAGTTCCATGATCACTTCTTATTGAACGAACAGTAAGATTATTCAGCACCTCCATCTTTTTAACAAAAGATATTAGCTCTTCTGGAGTATCACTCTTACAGCGAAGAAAGATAACCCAGATATATCGAGAGAATTCATCTACAATGACAAGCGTATATTTCTTTCCAACTATTGATTGGATGTTGACAGGGCCAAACAGATCCATATGCAAGAGCTGAAGAGGACTTGTCACTGAGGAAACTTGTTTAGACTTGAAACTAGCTTTTGTTTGTTTTCCTTTTTCACATCCTGAGCAGAGAGATTATTTAGCATATGAGTGCTGAGGAAGACCAGAAACCAGTTCCTTAGATGAGAGAGAATTCAGGGTTTTGAAGTTTAGATGAGAGAGCCTTTTATGCCATAGCCAGTTGACATCAGAAGAGGCCTTAGAGAGAAAACATAAGTTTTCAGTGATAGTAGAGTCCATATCTATTACATAGACATTTTCTCTGCGATAACCACTGAGAGCAAGTTTTCCTTTCTCATCCACCACTGAACATGCTTTCTTAGAAAAGCGAACTTCGTAGTCTTTGTCACATAACTGACTGATGCTCAGAAGGTTGTGCTTCAGTCCATCTACATAAGCGACTCTTCGAAAGGTAGTTGTCCCATTGCTAAGGACACCAAACCCTCGGGTATATCCTTTTCCATTTCCACCGAAGGTCACAGAGGGACCTTTCTCTTCCTTATATTTAGTGAGCAGGTCTTTTTGTCCAGTCATATGACGAGAACATCCACTATCGAGATACCAGATGCCCTTTGATCCCTGCACACATAAGAAAGATTAAGCGTTGTTTGGTACCCACTTTTCAATGGGTCCTTTAGAGTTAGTGGATAGGGAAGTTTCAGCAGTCTTCTCAGCAGATGAAGATTCATCTTCGGTGGTGATCTTCTCTTTGGTTAATTTCTTAACCTTAGTGGTATTCTTCACCTTGGTCGATTTTTCAACTTTGGTGACCTTCTCAGCCTTAGAGGCATTTATCTTCACTTTAGCTGTTTTATCAGCTTTAGTGGCAGTTGGACATTTACTTGCAATATGGCCAGTAAAACCAGAGTGATAACATTTTATGTATTTGAAAACGGTTTTAGGACCAGAAGTAGAAGGTTTTGCAAGTTTAAGATGAGCAGGACCAGGTCCAAGAATGCTTTTCTCATGAGATCTGGGAGGAATTTTCATTTCTTCAGATTTCATGGGTTTAAGATCAATCTTTAGCTTTGGAGGACAAAGATCGAAGATTTCTATCATAGAGCTAGAGGATTGATTCACTGAAGGTTTAGAAGGAATTTTCACTTTTTCTTTCTTAGAAGCCTTCTGAGGATGAAGAATGGATTTTCCTTTATCAGCAGACTTAGTGTCTTTGGATTTTTCCTCAGGGTTAGAATTAGAGGAAGAACAGGGATAGAATTGATTATAAGAAGTGTCAAAGAAAGAAGTGACAAACGTTCCAAAATTAAGCGAGGAACTTTCTTCTTTAGTTATATCCTGTGGTTTCCAAAAACCAAGACCAGTTCTATCACTTTCAGGAATTTGAGCATTTATTATCTCAGAGATCTTTGTTGATGATTTGTACCATTTTTCAACATGAGCCTTTTCTGCTTCTAGAGCAGCGATGGCTTGTTCGCGTTCAATACTGATGATTTCATTTATAATGACTTGATCTTTCAACTTCTCTTCTAAAATATTTAGTTCTCTGATCTTTTCATGACATTTCTCTAGCTCTTGAGTTAAATGAACATTTTTATTCTCAGTTTGAGTTTTTTCATTTAGAGCATTATAAAGGTCAATCGTCAGCACATCAACAGCACGACTTCTCTCAGCTTCAGGCAGAGAGGGATTTGTAGAGATAGATACCTGAGATGATATGTAGCTCATAGAAGGTTCAAATGGTTCTTCCACTTCTTCTTTAATCTCAGCCATGAGGCAGAGATTAGCGGCGGCTTCTTCATCAAAGCTTGATTCTTCTGATTCAGCCCAGTCATGTTCTTCAGCGATGAGAGCTTTACCTTTTCGCTTATAGCTTTTCAGTTTTTGATATTTGTTCTTCAGCTTTAGGTATTTGTCATCACTGGATCTTCTTGAGGTAGAAGGTTTGAAGACCTTTTTCGACCTGCACTCACTAGCAAAGTGTCCAATCTTTTCACAGTTATAGCAAGTGGCAGTAGCCTTATCAACAGGCGTTGATTTTGGCTTTTCAGTAAGAGAGAGAGGCTTACTTTTTCGGAAGTTGCTCTTTCTTGCAAATCTCTTAAAAGAGTTTGTCAAGAGTGCTAAGGACTCATCAAACTCTGAATGATCAGGGTCTGATAGATCCTCAGATTCAGAATCTAACTCAGTGATGGTGAGAGTAGATCGCTGAGATGGAATTATCTCTGAAGAGACTAAAGCAACAGGAGTGATTTTGGAGTCTTTAGAATCTTTTACAAGATTCTTCTTCAGGAGATTTGATTGCTCGTAGTTGAGCAATATTCCATACAGAGTGTTGAGAGAAAGAGAATTTAAGTCTTTTGTAAGCTTAAGACATATTGAATAACTGTCCCAGCTTTCAGGAAGACATTCTAAGAATTTTGTTAGGACCTCAGAACTAGAATAGGTCCTGCCAACAGTTCTTAGGTCAATGATTAAGCAGTTAAACCGCTGATGAACGTCAGAGAGAGATTCATTCTTACCAGCGATGAAACTTTCATACTGTCTTACCAAGTTAATCTTACGAGTTTCTTGGATTTCAGTGGTGCCCTCATATTGAACACATATGGTTTCCCACATTTCTTTAGAAGTTTTCAGATGCATGATGGAATGGAAAACTTCATCAGGCAGAGCCATTGAAATAATGGTCTTTTCTCTTGCATCTATTCCTACCTTCTTTTTATCTTCATCACTCCACTGTCTTATTTCCTTAACGACATAGCGTTCAGGGACAACTTCAGTGGTGGCAGTAGCGGGAACTGCAACTATAATTCTAACAGGTTCATAGGGTCCATTTTCTATGTATTCAGGTATAGTAGGATCCACACCTTCAAGAAATAGCATCATTCGATTTTTCCATAGAGAAAAGTTATCTCTGCTAAATCGAGGAGGTTTAGAAAGTGAACCATTATTATAGTAGTTTGTGTTTGTGTTAAGTGCCATTTAGAATAGCAAAGAAGAGAATAAAGCAAGATCTTGTTTATTAGATTAAACAAACTACTCTGATACCACTTGTTGGTCCCGAAGGTGCTTAACAAGTTTGTAGAAGGGGGGGGGGGGGTTGAATACAAACACAAGAATTAAAGTTTAATAAATTGTTTATTGATAAATCAAATACAATTTACAAGTTTGTTGCGGAATAAGATTAAGACAGACTTAATCTAAACAAACTTAAGAAACACTAAGATGGTTGCACAAGAAATTCAGAGAAAGGGGGATTAAGAGATATAGAAAACAAAGGTTTCTATTTCGGGGTTCAAGGATTAAGCACACTTCAGATGAAGGGGTGATCTTCCTATTTATACCCTCTGCATTAAATGCATGGCAGGGCACTTTACACGTGGCGTTCACTGATTGGCTTTGGGAGTCTGACTTTTGGGAGACATGCTTTCGGCCGAACAATGAACAGTGTAGTTGACAGAGATGTTGTACGAATTGTGGCAGAGACATGTCCGTTCTGACATATCGTACTAAGTTGTTCAAGGTGAGACAAAAGTGTTAGCTCCAAATCATCTGTTAAAGTGTTGAAAATAACCGTCCTATTTCAGAGGACTTCAGAGGACGAAGACTTCAGAGGACAAACCTGCCTCTGAAGTACTTATCAGATTGCAACTCAGAAGACTTCAGAGGACGAAGACTTCAGAGGACAAACCTGCCTCTGAAGTACTTATCAGAGATTGCAACTTACATCAGAGATAGCTTCATCAGAGGCTCTGAAGACAACGTCAGAGCTCTGAAGACATTCTCTCTGAATGCACAAGTTTTCTAATGAACAGAAGAACAGATGACACGTCACTTAGTGATAAGATTTACTTTCTAGAGTAGGTCACTATTCAGCATGCTCTTTTTGTCATCCAAGTACACTGCTTACTTTATGGTCCTATAAATAGGACCATCACCTTATTGTTCAAGTGTGCTTAAGAAGATATATATCTGATAATATAAGTTGAATATTTTATTCTAAGAATATCTTGTTTATCTTTATCTGCTTTATGAACTGTGATATTTGAATCTCCTTTGATATTAAACTGTATTGCTTCCGCTGTCATTACTCTTATTGTTTATATCATTGTTACGAGATTAGATCTGGGATCCAACAATTGGTATCAGAGCTTCCTTTGTTTCTAAACAAAGAAAGATCATATCTGCATACTCGGATAGATTTACATCTCATTGATTCTAAACTTTCATTATCTGTGCATGTTCATATAAACCCAGTTTATTAAAGAATGTCATATGCTCTAGATTTGATAGTAAATCTCAGTTCATTACAAAAAAAAAACATCAGTTCTTCAAATCTTCATTTTTACAAATGGCAAACTCAAGCATAAGTGCCATTTATACAGCTGGGTCATTAACAAAACCTCCTACACTTTTAAGGGATGAATATCCCCAATGGAAAATAAGGATGGTAAATTTCCTAGAAGGTATGGACAGGGATCTTTTCAGATTTGTGAACATTGGACCTCACATTCCAATGGTGTTGGTGCCAAGAGTTCCTGCAACAGCAGATACTGCCGAAATACCTGCATATTATGAAAAGAAAACCACAAACTTCACCGATGAAGAAAATAATATGATGGATAATGACTCAAAAGCTGTTAGATTACTCATAATGGCCATTCCCAATGATATCTTTCAAGAACTTGATTCTTGTAAAACTGCAAAAGAGATATGGGATCAGTTGTTAAATCAACTTGAAGGTGGCCTACAAACCCAGAAAAATAGAAGAAATCTATGCATCAATGAATATCATGATTTTCATGCTCTACCAAAAGAAACATTACACCAAACTTACTCAAGATTCAACATTCTAATAAACAAATGCAGAAAGTTTGGAGTAATGAGAACAAAAGAGGAAAACAATGTTCTTTTTTTGAAAAGCTTGAATGAAGAATGGTCACAACTGTCCATGTCTATACAGGCTAATCAAGATCTTGAGTCATGGTCATTAACTGACATTTATGGTACTCTTGTTGCACATGAAAAAGAAGTTATGAAGCAAAAATCAAAAACCTCTTTGGGTGGACCCCTTGCGCTTGTTTCAAAACAAATATCAAAAGAAAACAACTGTGAAGAGTCACAAAAATGTTTGGAAACAAAAAGAAGATCCAAAAAGGTCTTGATGGCAGAAGAAACTCATTCAGATTCAGACTCAGATGAAGATATCAATGCCTTTGCCAAATCTCTTGCATTAATCACTCATCAATTTAACAAGAAATTTGGTAAGAAGGTATTTGAAGGAAAGAGAGAGAATGAAGAAAGAAGAAATCCGGAAAGAAGATTTCAACAAGAACCCAGATTCACTCCATATAGTGATAAAAAGGGTGCAAACTTCAATCATGATGATGCAACACAACAAACAAGACCACAACAACCATTCCAACCAAGGTATCCACAACCACAGAGATACTTCAAACCTCAAGAACAGAAGCCAGGGACAAGTACTGCCACTCTTCCAATAAATCAAAATGATGGAAGATGCTTCAGATGTGGAAAACCAGGCCACTTCTCTGCAAACTGCAGAGGAAAACTTGTCAAAGATCAAGATTACTACAAGAACAAATACAAATACAATGTAAAAGAAAGAGTTCTTGTAGCAGAAATGGAAGACTGGCTATCTGACTCGACAAGTGATGGTGAGGAAGAGCCTACCAATCTCTGTGGTATGGCTTTTTCAGATGGAAATCAAACTGATGAAGCATCCGAAGACAACTCTGAAAAGGTAAAATCTCTTTACACCTCTGACAGTGATCCTGAAATAGATGCTTTTAAACTAATCAATGAACTTCAGGATTTAGAGCAAAAATTTGTTGAAGAAAAACAGAAAAGAGAGCAAGCAACAAAAGAGCTCATCTTTTACAAAAGAGAAAAGAATCTTCTGGAATCAGAAAAGAAAGATATTTTTCTTGAAAAAACTAAACTTGAAGAAACCTTCAAGCAAAAAGAAAAATCATTTTCAGAAGAAATAAGAGAAATAGAGAAAGTTTTAAAAGGAAAAGAAGAAGAAGTAAAGAAATCTGAGTATGAAAGGCTCAATTCTATTGCCTTAACCAAATTTTTTCAAAAGGAAAGAGAAATCTTACATCAATCTCTAGATAGAAAAAATCTTCAAATCAAAAGCTATGTTAATGCACAAAGTGTCTTTGACAAAATAAAATCACAAATGGACTCTCAAGGACTAGGATTCAATGAGTTGAATTCATTCAATGGATTGGAGAAAACTTCACTTTCTTCCACTTTCTGTATGGGAAAGATCCAAAGATTTGAAAGTCCATCTCTGAATAATTTCAAAAGAATGAAAACATCAGAGGGATCAAAAGCAAGAGCTTTGAATTTCAAAAATACTACGTACTCTGAAGTAAAAGACATTCAAGAGTCTGTGTTACAGGTAAAAGAAGAAACTTCAGAAGTACTCTTTACAAAACCTCAAAGCTATGATCCCAAAGAAATTTTCAGATTTGATGCCTTCATCTCAAGTGAATCAGAGACATTTGAACCAAGTACCTCTGATACAAGTACTTCTGAAAATGAATCTCAGAGTTCACTTAATCCAAATGCTCCTCTATATTCACCAAAGTCAGATGAAAACATCAGAACCACGTTTGAAGATGATGTTCAAAGGATATGGAAAGAAAATGTCATGGAGGACTTAAAAAGAAAAGAAAGCATGAAACGAATCATCAAAGTCTCTAGATCAAAAGAAATTAAAAAACCAATAGAGGTAGATATCTCTATCAAATCTAAGAGAGACTTTCTTGACTCTGATTCAGAATCTGATTTAGAGATTGATGAACAGATTTTTTGTAAACCAGGGAATGTAATTCACAAAAAGATAGAAATTGTTGGCTTTGGTATTTTGAATGTTCCAATTTCAGTATTGAAAACCAAAACCAGAATACCAATAAGTCCTGATTTTGCAAATATGTGTTTACAAGCAAAAACATCTCTGGAACTTGAAAAAGAGTTGCAAGAAAAGGCAAAGAATAAAACAAACACTTCTGGCTCTAACACCTATAAAACAATAAAATTCTCTCCTGAACAAAAGGGCAAATGGACAAAAACTAATCATATTGATCCTGTCTATGCAGTAAGCAGCAAAGAAAAGAAGATGTTTTTGAACAAGAAAAAGCAACTTGAAAAGAAGACTGTCTTTCAAGCAAAAAGAAAAGAAGTAGTTAGGGATAAATGTAATATTCTTAGTGCTAGTTTCAAAAAAAGTCAAAATGTAACAAATGCTTTTAATAAAAAGAAAAACTTTGCTCCTACTTCTTCTTGTTCTATTAATTGTAACTGCATTTATCTCCTGATGAAACTGAAGAATCATTTTAAAGGATCACACTGCCTTTTGAATCAATCTCTGAAAAATATCTCAGAGACAAAATCTCAAAAGAAGACACGTAAAGGCAAGACATCAAAAGATGAGATGCCAAAAAGTCATTCAAATCCACCAAAGTCTAACACAAAAGGACCCATAATGAGGTGGGTACCTAAGAAACAATAATCTGTCTTGCAGAAACAGTCAATGCCAATATGGTACCTAGATTCTGGATGTTCAAGGCATATGACTGGAGATAAAGAACTGCTATCCTCATTTAAAGCAAAATCTGGAGGAGCAGTTACTTTTGGAGACAACAAGCAAGGACAGATTAAAGGATATGGTGAGTTATCAAGAGGAAATGTTTCAGTATCAAAGGTTGCTTATGTGGATGGATTAAAACACAATCTGATAAGCATAAGTCAACTTTGTGATCATGGTTTTGATGTGAAATTTCAAAGAAAATATTGTTCACTTCTTCACTCAAAATCAGGTCAAGAAATGCTAAGAGCAGACAGAAAAGGTAACCTCTACAGAATGAACTTTACCAAAATCACAAACACTGATTCAGAGAAACTTTGTCTTGTATCTCTGAATAGTGAGGAAATCTGGCTCTGGCATAAAAAGTTTTCACATCTAAACTTTTCCTCACTTGATAAGTTAGTTAAACTTAATTTGGTTAAGGGATTACCATCTCTAAAGTTTAACAAAGATCATCTTTGTTCTGCTTGTGAGATGGGAAAAATGAAAAGATCTTCCCATAAAACCAAAAGTGAAAACAACTGTCCTAGACCTCTGCACATGCTTCATGTGGACCTCTGTGGTCCTATCTCTGTACAGAGTCTAGTAGGTAAGAAATACATTCTGGTTCTGATTGATGAATTTTCCAGATACACATGGATAGAATTCATTAGAGCTAAATCTGATGTACCTGACATATTAATAAGGTTGTTAAAAAGATTACAGGTTCTATTCAGCAGCAAAGTTCAGAAACTAAGAAGTGATAATGGAACAGAGTTCAGAAATGCCAAAATCAATTCTTATCTATCAGAAGAAGGCATTACCCCTAACTTCTCTGCAGCAAGAACTCCTCAACAAAATGGAGTAGTTGAAAGGAAAAACAGAACACTTGTTGAAGCTGCCAGAACAATGCTTGCTGAATCTGATCTTTCAACAAATTTTTGGGCAGAAGCAGTAGCAACAGCCTGCTTCACTCAGAATAGAGCTACAATTGTCAAGAGATTTCAGAAAACATCCTATGAACTCATTAACAATAGGAAACTTAATATTAAATATTTTCATGTTTTTGGATGCAGGTGTTATATTCTGAAAGATAGAGAATATCTTGGAAAGTTTGACAAGAAAGCTGATGAGGGCAAATTCATTGGATATTCATTAGCCTCAAAAGCTTTTAGAGTGTTCAATCTTAGAACAAGAACTATACAAGAGAGCATCAATATCACTTTTGACGACAATAAAAGCTCTGAACAACAAGAAAGTTCATCACCAATCTTTGAATCATCAAGGGAATCTGAATTAAACAAAATATTTGAAGATTTCTTTGATGATGAAGATATCTCTGAAGTTATCTTCAGAGATAGACAGAGAGAGAATTCAGAACCTCAAGAAACAGGTACAACCCTTTCAGGGCCCTCTGAACCAACACCTTCTGTTTCACCAAATGCAAATCAGCAAAGTGAATCAGAAGATGATCAAGAAGTATCTGAAGCAACTCCAGAACCAAATGATGAACAAAAATCTGCATCTCCGGAACAAAACTCAGAGCCTCTGAACAGTACAACAGAGGCATCACCAACAGAGCCTCTGAACAATACAACAGAGGTGTCACCAACTGTCAGAGACTCTGAAGCTCAAACTCCACCCCAAATTTATGCTCCAATTACAAGATGGACAAAAGATCATCCAATTGATCAAATAATTGGATCCTCATCCGAAGGAGTTAAAACAAGATCTGCCACCATCAATGAATGCTTCTATGTAAACTTTTTGAGCATTATTGAACCAAAGAAGGTAAAAGAAGATCTTGAAGATCCTCATTGGATTTTTGCAATGCAGGATGAACTTCAAGAGTTTGTAAAAAACAAAGTCTGGACCCTAGTTCCCCTTCCCAAAGGAAAATTTGCAATTGGAACGAAATGGGTTTTCAGAAACAAAAAGGATGAGGATGGAATAATAATCAGAAACAAAGCCAGGTTGGTTGCAAAAGGATATTGCCAGGAAGAAGGCATTGATTATGATGAAACCTTCGCACCTGTAGCTAGGCTAGAAGCAATCAGAATCTTCTTGGCCTATGCTGCACACAAAGGATTCAAAGTTTATCAAATGGATGTTAAATCTGCCTTTCTTCATGGTAAATTAAATGAAGAAGTTTATGTCCAGCAACCACCTGGATTTGAAAGTACAAAGTATCCTAATCATGTTTATTATTTGGATAAAGCTCTGTATGGACTTAAACAAGCTCCAAGAGCCTGGTATGAAACTCTGTCCACCTTTCTAACTCAAAATGGATTTGAAAAAGGCACAATTGATACTACCTTATTCATCAAAAGGTACAAGAATGAGATGCTTTTAGTACAAATTTATGTTGATGACATTATATTTGGCTCTACAAATCAAAAGTATTGTGACAAGTTCTCAGAGTTGATGAAGAGTGAATTTGAGATGAGCCTCATGGGAGAATTAACTTTCTTTCTGGGCTTACAAGTAAAACAAACTTCAGAAGGTACATTCATAAGTCAATCTAAGTATGTCTCTGAAATTTTGCAAAAATACAAACTCAATGATTCAACTTCGATTAGAACTCCTCTATCCACCGGAGTCAAACTTGACTCTGATCCTTCAGGAGAATCTGTGGATATAAAAACCTACAGAGGTATGATAGGTTCACTATTATACTTAACTGCAAGTAGGCCTGACATAATGTTTGCAACATGTCTTTGTGCTAGATATCAAGCACATCCAAAAGAATCTCATTTATCTGCTGTCAAGAGAATTTTCAGATACCTCAGAGGGTCACAATCATTAGGCCTCTGGTATCCAAAACTTTCTAGTTTTGATCTAACAGCTTACACTGATGCAGATCATGCCGGATGTAAGCTTGACAGAAAAAGTACCTCAGGATGCTGTCAGTTATTGGGCAATAAGCTGGTAAGTTGGTCATCCAAGAAGCAAAACTGTGTTTCAACTTCAACAGCAGAGGCAGAATATGTTGCTGCTGCTAGTTGCTGCTCACAAGTAATATGGATGAAAACTCAGCTCAGTGATTATGGCCAACAAATTGAAAGAATTCCAATTCTCTGTGATTCAAAAAGTGCCATAGCCATCTCTGCCAATCCAGTACAACACTCCAAAACCAAGCACATCGATGTAAGGTACCACTTTCTAAAAGATCATGTTGAAAAGGGAACAATAGAGATGTATTTTGTACCAACTGAACTACAACTTGCTGATATTTTCACAAAAGCTTTAGATGAACGAAGGTTCAATTTTTTAGTTAGCAAGTTGGGAATGTTGAATATGTCTACCTAACAAAAAATTGGTAAACTCAGTCTCTGATCAATTATCAGAGACTCTGAACCAAGTAGCATATTTCAACACAAGAAAACTTCAGAGTCTCTGATCCTTTCAATCAGAGCCTCTGGACTTTTTCACCAATGGTAAAAATCACTTGTTTTCTCCAAGCATGTGTCAAGGGGGAGAACATCAAAGACTTCTTTCTTTGGTCAAGGGGGAGACAAAGACCCTTTCAGCTTTTCAAAGGGAAGAAAAGTCTCTGATATTTATATCAGAGCCTCTGATCTTGTCTCTGATATTTATATCAGAGCCTCTGATCTTGTCTGATATTTATATCAGAGCCTCTGATCTTGTCTCTGATATTTATATCAGAGCCTCTGATCTTGTCTCTGATATTTATATCAGAGCCTCTGATCAAGTCTCTGATATTTATATCAGAGCCTCTGATCTTGTCTCTGATATTTATATCAGAGCCTCTGATCTTGTCTCTGATATTTATATCAGAGCCTCTGATCTTGTCTGATATTTATATCAAAGCCTCTGATCTTCTCTGATATTTATATCAGAGCTTCTGATCTTTTCTCATTAAACGAATATTCCAGGAAATTCGATTAAATAATAAATCTTTTTGGATAACCATTCGTTTCTTTTTAAACCCAACTGGCGGTTTTCTGACACAAAGCGGCTCTCCCCTACATACCTAAACGTGTCACCTATTAATTAGGGGATGATGGAACGTCCTTTCTGACATTAGGACTCTCATTCGCCGTTTCCATAACCTCTCCCTCTACCCTTTGTCTATAAAAACCCTGTTTCCCTTTTTTTTATTATCCTTTACGCTCTCAAAATCCAAAATCCCAAATCTCTCTAAGCTTTCATCTTTATCAACCTGCAACAATGGCGGCTCATTCCCAAACTTCAGATAACTCAAGCAAACTTGCTCCAAGCTTGAATATGGTACAGTTCGATGTTCCAGTCAAAGGAAACAACTACTTTCTGGACGTCACCCCATCAAAATACGATGAACAGTTTCGCCCAATCCTTGACTTTTTTACCAACTGCGAACTCAATGATGTTCTAACCAAACATGCCTCAGATATTCCCTTCGCTTTGTCCAACAATGGTGGTATTCAAGTGAATACGACGATGAAAAGAAAGGACTGGTTGGGCACATTGACCTAGGAGAACAAAGCCTGACAATAAGAATAACCCCACAAACCCTGACTCGTCGATTCAACCTCCTCACGACAACTGATCTTCAAATATATGCTTTTGAGAAACTACCAAGTCAAGAAGTCCTTCTTCAGTTCCTCCACCACTTGGGCTACAACAAAGAAATAACACGCCTAAGTCAATTCAGACGTCAGTACCTGCCTCCCAAATGGAACTTTATGTTCAGTGTTCTCAACCGAACAATAACCTGCAAGATTGGAAGTCAGGATCAGACTCATCCAGCGATAATAGCCATAATGTATGCTCTCTTTTTCAACAGAAGCATCAATATGGCTCACATTCTCTTCTGTGAGATGCTGACGGCGGTGGACAAGAAGAACAAGGACTTGGCCAAAGGAAAACAACCAATATCGGTACTGTTTCCTCGATTCATCTCTGTGGTCATTCAACGAGCAATGGAGAAATTCTCCATCACTGAGGAGGGCCCAATGACACCTCTGTTTATGATGAACTCATTCAAAGCAACAGAGGTTCCTCCTTATCCACATGACCGACGATTCCCACACACCATGATTGAGGTAATTCCTACTGACTCTCCTACCCATCTCCTACTTAGTCGTGTTGCCCAATCATCAGAACCGATGATGGGATCCCCAACACACTTAGGTTCTGAGCTTGAGCCTGAATCAGAGAGTGATATCTCTGATACTGCTCAAAACATTAACAGAGCGCAACCAGAGGGTGGCTCTGAGAGGGTGAGGAAGAGAGAACATGAGAACCCTCCCTCTGACGAAGAGAATATCTCTGTTAGAGCAGAGGAAAGTGAGGAAGAGAGAATTCCAGAGGGTGAGTTTCTAAACTTAGAATCTGAGGGCGGTGAGGTAGAAAAAGATGTCCTTGACGACACAAATGAGAGAATCCAAAGCCCAAATCCCAGTGCAACCAAATTTACTGTCCAAGGTGGTCCAACATCAATGGACATTGAAACAGAGGTGCACACCTCGAACCCTACCCATCCTAACCGCTCAAAGGCATCTGTTTCTGCCTCTGAAGCATGCACCAGAGGGGAAACCTCTGATACGGCTAAGTCCTCCCAAAAGGACTTAGACCAAGATAAAAATACTCAATCACCCCAGAGTATGTCACCTCTACCTACACATGATGCCTTTGTGGCTCAAACTAAGTTGGACCGTCCCTTAGAACGTAAGCATTGCCTGTCAGAAAAAGAATGGCATGACCTTCTTGCACAAGGAATCCTTAGCCTGGACAGCAAGGTTTCCAATCACATTCGGTTCTCATCATCAGATTCTGACTCTGATGATCAGGGACCAATCGGAACCATTATAGGGAAATCCTTGAAAAAGGGTCCCCAAGGATTAATGGGAAGTCCTTCCGGAGAAAACATCAAACCACCTCCGAAAGAAGGCCCCTCTGAACTCGAGGGAAACTTAGAATCATGTGTTGATCCTAAGGTTACCCCCTCTGATTACGTTACCAAAGAAGAGTTCAAAATCTTTGGTGATGAAATCAGAGAATCTCTGAAGGAGATAAAACTTCAAATGGAGAAGACCTCAGAGGCCTCTGCCTCTAACTCTGAAGTTGAAAAGCTCACTTCAGAGGTCTCTGAGCTGCGCACGACGGTTCTCAATCAGAACGAAAAACTGGATGCTCTGGAAAGCTTGGTCATAAAAAATGACTCCATATTGTCCAGGGAAATTCAGAACTCGAAAACAGAGCTCCTCCAGGCGATTCTACCTACCTCTGCCCCCACTCCAACAAATGCAGACTTTTCTCAATTCAAAGAGGAAGTCTTGCGTTCTTTGGCAGAGGTACTTGCAAAGATCCCTACCTCTACTGCTGCTCCTGCTACAGAGTTTATTACAAAGGCTGACCTGACCAACTTCTCCAAGAAGACACCAGCAATGTAATGACTATATCCAGCAAGTTCGTCTCCAAGACCACTCAGCAGAACAAGAAGATTGAAGACCTTCTGAAGAATGTCAAATCTTCAGAGGGAGTATTGAAGAGAAAGGAACCAGAGGTCGCATGCTCTGAGGAAGCGCGGAAGAAGGCTAGGTATGAAGATTCTGATGACGAAGATGACCAACCTCAGGGGTCATCCGATCTTCATAAGGGGGAGAAGACTCCTACTCCAAAACCTGTTGAAACACAAAAGGAGTCCACTCCCTCTGAGTTAAACCAACACAAGGAGAAAGGAACAGAGAGACGTTCAACCTCCACCTCTGCTGAAGATATTCAGGCCACTCTAAAGTCGCCAGTACCTGTCATCTTTCTAGCACCATCCACTTCAGGTGCTCCAATAGTTCCAATCACAGCTGAACAAATCACAACTGCATCTCAAGAAACTATTGGAGCTCTGGACGAAGAAGAAGATGAACAGCTCGTAGACTTCTCAACATCAGAAGATGCATTCTCATCACCAGAAAGAACAACTTATGTGATGAGAGATGCTTACGAATCAGAATCTGAAAAAGAAGAAAAAACAGATTATGGAAAAGAGATTGAAGAAGAAGTTGAAGTAGTTAATGTCGAAGAATATGTCTTCAAGAATGCTCAACCACATCATACTTCAACAACGTCAGAGCTAAGGGAATCACCAGAGATAGATGGCTACATCTCTGAACCCTCAAAAGAAGATCCTCCACAGATGAAGGAACCAGAAACCATGGTTGTTGATGAACAGGCTCCTTCAGAGAATCCTGTTCAGAAAACAAGCATCGGTATTCCAGCAAAAGTGTTCAATAAACCTCCCACATTCCTCGAATCAAATCCCGAAGCTTCCATAGAAGACCACTTCAGATACATCTACTGTGAGTTCAACATGGCAGACACACTAGTCATTCCTCTGAATCCAAGAATCAGAGAGGACATGCCAGACTATGAGCGAAGATTTATCAGAGATAAAACCAAACCAAGAGCACAGGTCCTCTCTGATGATCCAATCATCAAAATCAACAAAATCTCAGAAAAGACCTTTGCTTACAACAAGATTATCTATAGGAATTATGTGGTAACTCGATCTGATCAGAAGATTTACGAGTTCAATGACAATGATCTCGTAAATCTAAATCCATATGATTTACCACATCTATATGCCTATTGCTCTGCCAGGTATGATCATGGAAGAAGGGAAATCAGGATGGGCATGGTTGAAGTCCGACGGGCAATGGAGGCCTATGTCAAACACCGAGCAAAACGTGACTTTCAAATAGCTCTGAACCTAGGGGAAGAGAAGCTGGAGGTAACTGAACCTGTGGAGTCATTTGACAAACTTAAAGAACAGAAGACTGGATCAATCGTTGCAGAACCTCTGGGTTTCGTCTTCAGAGTAAATCAAGAAAAGAAGATCTTTCTAGCTTCAGAAGTGTCGAAGTATTCTGATGAAACCTTGAGAGGTATAAAGAAATTGATCCATGCAAAAGAAGAAAGGCACAGATCAGATTTTCTGGCAAAGCTTGACTTAGAGATTGACTCGATGATCAACTTCAGAGCTCTGATCATGAAATTCCATAGAATCTGTTCAAGTGACAAATTGTAGTCTGTTTCTTTATTTTTTGATATTACTTTGTATTAAACTTCCAAATGTTTAAGGAGTAATACTTAAGAGGATGATTTTCTCCTCTATGCTTTCTAGATTAAAATTCAATTCTCTGTTATTTTTGTATCTTTTATTTTCGACACTTAGGGGGAGATTGTTAGCTCCAAATCATCTGTTAAAGTGTTGAAAATAACCGTCCTATTTCAGAGGACTTCAGAGGATGAAGACTTCAGAGGACAAACCTGCCTCTGAAGTACTTATCAGATTGCAACTCAGAAGACTTCAGAGGACGAAGACTTCAGAGGACAAACCTGCCTCTGAAGTACTTATCAGAGATTGCAACTTACATCAGAGATAGCTTCATCAGAGGCTCTGAAGACAACGTCAGAGCTCTGAAGACATTCTCTCTGAATGCACAAGTTTTCTAATGAACAGAAGAACAGATGACACGTCACTTAGTGATAAGATTTACTTTCTAGAGTAGGTCACTATTCAGCATGCTCTTTTTGTCATGCAAGTACACTGCTTACTTTATGGTCCTATAAATAGGACCATCACCTTATTGTTCAAGTGTGCTTAAGAAGATATATATCTGATAATATAAGTTGAATATTTTATTCTAAGAATATCTTGTTTATCTTTATCTGCTTTATGAACTGTGATATTTGAATCTCCTTTGATATTAAACTGTATTGCTTCCGCTGTCATTACTCTTATTGTTTATATCATTGTTACGAGATTAGATCTGGGATCCAACAAAAAGGAAACTTGAGACATAAGCTAAGTGATCATTCGATCGCTGAGTATCTCTTTCTTCAGAGATATCAAGAGTTCAGCGATCGCTAAAGCTTTTCCTCATGTTTCTTCGCGTATAAGTAAATTCGTCTTTGCTTCACTGATATCCGCATCAGGTCACTAGTAGACTTGTCTTTGTTCAGCAGCTTTGTCTTCGATTCAGCTATGAACATCTGTTGACGCGAGGCTTGTCTTCAAGGATTACGTTTACTGTTTACATCAGAAACTGTCAGTGATAACTGAACAAACTCAGTCTTATCGCTGATAGTGAAACACTAATACATAGAAATGTTTATAAGAAAGATTATCAGCGATAACTGAACAGACTCAGTTTGATCGCTGATAGTGAAACACTAATACATATTAAAACGTAATTTTCACTAAGTATAGAAGAGGGTCGTTATCAAATCACTGAGAGTGTTTGGATCAACACATGAGCTAGGAGATGATAACCTCAGAAGAGCCAAAGGCGACAGATTAGCTAAGTCATACATTTTACAAGGAATTCCAAATGAAATATATGTAAAGATTGACAGCTACAAGGCCTCCGGCAAAGAAATGTGGGATCATCTTGAAAAGATGATGCTGGGTTCGAAGGTTGGGAATCAGCTTAAAATCTCCAACTGCCTAAATAATTATGAAGAATTTAGAGGCAGGGTGGGAGAAACTTTAGAATAAACCTATGACAGGTTTGTGACTTTGCTGAACGAACTTAGCAAGAACAAAGTCCACAAATCTCAAATTGAGCTAAACGTCAAATTCCCGAGTATTCTTCAACCGGAATGGAAAAGATTTGCTAGGCAGATGAAGCAGATAAATGATCTGAATGAGATTCCACTTCATGAGGTGTATGAAACCCTCAGACAAAATGAAGAAGAGGTGGATGAAATTCTAGAAGATAAGAGACAGAAAGGAAAGACAGTTGAAGACACAGTCGCTCTTGTACTCAGGAAGAAAAAGAACAAGGCGATTGTATATGAATCAGAAGAAGATGAAGCTTATGCAAACTCTGAAACAGATGAAAATGACCAACTGAAGCAAGCAATGCTTATGTTAACAAGTGCTTCTCAGAAAAGGTTCTACACAAAGCCAAGTTCAAATAGTCAGAGATATTCTTCTGGTCCAAACAACTACATCCACAAGGAAAGGGTTGAATGAAGCAGATATGAAGGAAAAAGATTTGAAGGAAAGAGAACAGAAGAGAGGAAACCTGAAGAGAGAAGGTATCAGTCTGAAGGGAAGAGATTAGAGGAGAGGAAACCAGAAGAAAGAAAGTTCAAAGCTGAAGGATCCAGTCAGCCAGAACCACCAACGTGCTACAACTGTGGCAAAACAGGTCACTATGCCAGAGACTGCCAAAGACCAAAAGTCAGGAACTCAGACTACTACAAGAACAAGATGCTTCTTGCAAAGCAACAAGAGGCAGGCAAGGCACTGATCGCTGAGGATGAATACTGGCTCGATCACTCAGACGGGGAAGAAGAGGATGAAGAGAAAGATGAAGCCGTCAACATGTGTTTGATGGGCAAGATAGAATCAGATGCTGACACTGATTCAGATAATGAAGACGAGGAGGTATGTAATTTATCAGATTCAGATTTCATGAATAAAATGCATGCCATGAGTTTAAAACAAAAAGAGTTACAATCTAATCTTGAGCAAGAAAATGGTGTCATAACTGACAAAAACCAATTGATATAGAAACTTAGCAATAAAATTGCTGAGAAGAAAGTATTGATTGAGATTTTACATAAAGATAATGACACCAACGCAAAAGAAAAGACAATAATTCTTAAAGAGAATTTTGAACTCAAGTCTCAACTGCTAAAAGGTGGGATTGATTTATATGAGCTTAAAAATTTGCATGCTTCTTGTATCAAAGAAAACTTTTCTTTATTGGGAAAATTAAAAAGTTTGGAAGAGAAGTTATACAAATTGGGTCAAACTGAACAGACTATTTTTCTGAACAAACCCAAAGAGGAAATAGAGAGATGGGGAATCGGTTATAAGAATCCTCACTGTCTACAAAAAGGGATGTCTGAAGTGCCAGGACTTTATGATCATCTTTCAATGCAATTATCTCGCAGAATTCCTGAGTTTAAAACTTTCTGGACTAAACTATCTGAAAATGATGAAGCCAACGAAACTGAAAAACGTTTGAAATCATCTAAAGTATCTTCCATTTTATTATGCGAAATTGAATAATAGTTATGATGAAAATCCAATATATCAAAAGAAGAAAACTCTTTCAAGTGATTTCTTTCAAAGTTATACTGAAAAAGAAATGGAGGCGAAGCCTATTCTAGGTAAACTATATGTCCCTCCTCTCGTTTTAGAAAGAAAAAATTCTAAACTTGAGAATTCTTTATCAGATGAAAGACTTTTGATGAATATTGAGCAAAAAGTTTTTTCAACTGTGTTTTCAATTTCTGTTATTTCTAAGGCTTCAAACTCAAAGAATATGTTTGGTTCATCAAGTAAAGGATTTGATTTTCTGAACTCTAATGGTGGTTTAGATAATTGTTCTGAAGAATTTGACTTTAATGCAAAACTTCCTAACCATTCATCTTTTGTTAAGAAAACTTTGAGAAAAAACAGTATGCCTGTAAACAGAGCAAAATCAACGAAAGTTGATAACTCAGTCTCTGTGAAAGCTAAAAATGCTAAAGGTAAGAATATATCTCAGCATTCACAGAAACCGAACATTACTGGTAATTCTAAGAAGAAGCATTTGCTTGTTGCTCAAAGGTCTAACTCCCCGGTTTCACATGTTTCAGATCTGAGCAAGCAAAGGCCAGAAGTAAATTCTCAATGGCAACCCAAACGGAAGCTTGACAAGACCGTTTTATCGTTTAATAGTGTTAATTGTAGTAAGACTTCGCTTAGTAAAGATGTCTTAATTGCTAATGTTGCTCTTTTGAACTCAAAACTTGTTGTTTCTCGTAAACAATATACAATGAAGCAATTATTTCAGTTATCTTTATCTGCTAGAAAGTCTTCTATTTATGATAAAACATGTTTCTATCTCTTGTCAAGATTCTGGAGATTGGTTTGAAAATTACCATGTGCATTCATCTCATACTAATCCTTCTCATACATTTCAAAAGAAAAGAGGACCCAATTTGAAATGGGTACCAAAATCTTGTGCTAACACAGCATGACCCAAATTCCAGTGGGTACCTAAGGCTAAATCTGTGTTGCAGGCACACAAAGCTTAGAGAGAAATCGACTTCTGATTATGTACAGATCAGGACTCGTTCTTCAATGACAAATTAGGTTTTTGGATAATGCAGTTCAAAACCCGAACATCAAAGTCAAAATAGGCTTTTGAACAAATCAGTTCAAGACCCGCACTTCGATAATCAAAGTGATTATTCCAATGTTGTCGTATAAATCTCTAAATTTGTAATTTCTCTTATGCAGACTAGTCATACATGGTTCTTGGACAGCGGATGTTCCAAGCACATGACAGGACAAAAAGAGATACTGTCCAATTTTAAAGACAAATATTGCGGAACAGTCAGATTCGACAACGACCAGTTTTCATCAATCATGGGATATGGTGATGTACAACATGACAATGTCAAGATCAAGAAGGTGAGCTATGTAGAAGGATTACGACACAACTTGTTCAGTATAGGCCAGTTCTGTGACAAAGACTTAGAGGTCAACTTCAAAGCCAAGAGATGTTCAGTTCGCAATGAAGAAGGCGAAGAACTCTTGGTCGGTACTCGAGAATCCGACCTCTACACAATCAATTTATCAAATGTCCAGACTGACAAGCAAGTTTGTCTACTGACGAAAGCATTGATGCAACAAAGTTGGTTATGGCATCGAAGGCTCTCTCACCCCAACTTCCGGTACATCAACAATCTGGTCAGTGGAAAGCTCGTCAAAGGAGTTCCAGAACTCAAGTATGAAAGAGAACATCTTGGTACATCTTGTGAAAAGGGCAAGATGAAGAGGGCACCTCATAAACCAAAGCCTGAACCAAGTACAAGCGCTTCGTTAGAGTTATTGCATATGGATCTATGTGGTCCGATGCGAACTCAGAGTCTAGGCGGCAAGAAGTACATACTCGTGATCGTGGACGATTACTCGCGATACACATGGGTCAAGTTTCTACGTTCAAAGGATGAGACACTAGATGTACTCATCACTTTCCTAAAGACGACCTAGGTGAATCTGCAGAAACCGGTCAAGTTTCTACAAACAGACAATGACACAGAGTTCAAAAACAACAAAGTTGAAGAATATCTCGAATCTGTCGGGATTTCACATCAATACTCTGCTGCTCGAACGCCTCAACAAAATGGAGTGGTTGAAATAAATAAATCGGACGCTAGTCGAGGCTGCTCGTACTATGCTAAGTCAATCAGACTTACCTCTATTTTTGTGGCCAGAAGCTGTATCGACCGCGTGCTACACACAGAATCGCTCCATGGTACATCGAAGATTCAAGAAGACTCCTTATGCGTTAATCAACAACCGAACACCGACAATCAAATATTTCCATATATTTGGGTGTAAGTGTTTCGTTCTAAACGATAGGGAGAGTCTAAATAAGTTCAGTGCTAAAGCGGATGAAGGAATCTTCATTGGCTATTCCTCGACATCAACTGCATTCCGTGCTTATATAAAGAAGTCAAAGACGGTGATTGAAAGCATCAACGTCCCGTTTGATGAAGAAATGGCTTCCGAACAACAACGTTCAGAACCCGTTATAACAGGAATACTAGCTTCTGGGCAACTCAGTTCAGGACCTACGTCTCAACAGAATAAATCAGATGAAGCATCAACTTCTACTAACCATTTATCTAATTTAGATTTATTATTTGAATTGTTTTATGATGAATTTCTTGGATCTAATGTAAAGAAATCTATTGTGGTTGATAGGATGGAAGACTTAACGACTACTCATCCAACCAGTTCAGATATTCCTATTGAATCAAATGCCCCGATTCAACAAGAGATTACAATTCAAATGCCGACTCCAACAGTTGAAGAAGTGACAACTGATAAAGAGACAGAAGTAGCTGAAACAGTAGGAGATACTATACAGATCAATCTACAACCAGAACAAGTTGTACCTGCTGAGCCTTCTGAACCTGCCACTTCAACTGAAACCATCAATCCTCCTGAACAATCAGAAGAAGGTACAAGTGGATTTGTAGATGATACAATCGACATACAATAATCTAATCCACTGCCTCATGAACATAAATGAACCAAAGAGCACCCGCTAAGCTAGATCATTGGCGATCCATCAAAACCGGTGCAAACTAGGTCAGTATCAATGAACATGTGCATGCATGACTCCTTTCTGAGCAAGTTCGAGCCAACACGTGTATCAGAGACACTTGCTGATCCAGAATGGGTGGTCTCAATGCAAGAAGAGCTGAATCAATTCGATGCACTTCAAGTATGGAGACTCGTACCAAAGCCTAAAGATAAAACTATTATAGGTACGAAATGGGTTTTCAAGATAAAGAAAGACGAAGATGGTACCGTTATCCGAAACAAGGCAAGACTAGTAGCCAAAGGATACAGACAAGAGGAAAGAATAGACTATGACGAAACATATGCTCCTGTGACGCGATTAGAGGCAATCAGAATGTTTCTAGCCTACGCAGCCCACAAGAACTTCACTGTCTTTCAAATGGACGTGAAGACAGCATTCCTAAATGGAATTCAGAAGGAGGAAGTCTACGTCTCTCAGCCCGAATGTTTTGTCAATCAAGAGAATCCGAATCATGTTTACAATCTCGACAAAGCACTCTACGGTCTGAAACAAACACCTCGAGCCTGGTATGATGTCCTTTCCACTTTTCTAGTCAAGTCTGGGTTTTCAAAAGGAACGGTGGATACCACTTTGTTTATCAAAAAGGAAAAAGGTGATATCATTTTAATTCAAATTTATGTAGATGATATTATCTTTGGTTCTATAAATACTAAGTACTGTAAGAATTTTGCAAACCTTATGGTGTCTAGATTTCAGATGAACTTGATGGGAGAGATAAATTTCTTCCTCGGTTTACAAGTAAAACAATTTTCATCGGGTATTTTTATCAATCAATCAAAATACATTAGGGATATTCTTCGGAAGTTCCAAATGGAAAATTCAAAACCGATTGGTACCCCAATGACACCAGGTACTAAAATTGGCACCGATCCTTCGGGAAAGGCTGTTGATGTTAGGACTTATCGAGGGATGATAGGTTCTTTAATGTATCTTACTTCTAGTAGGCCAGATATAATGTTTTCAACATGCTTATGTGCACGATATCAGGCCAATCCTAAAGAAATCCATATGTCTGCTGTAAAGCGCATATTTAGGTATCTAAAGGGCACTGCAGATCTTGGTCTGTGGTATCCTAAAGATACTTGTTTTGAAATAACAGACTAGACAGATGAAGATCATGCAGGTTGTATGTTAGACAGGAAGAGCACGTAGGGACATGTACAGTTCCTCGGTGACAAACTAGTAAGTTGGGCATCGAAGAAGCAACTTTGTGTTTCAACCTCCACGACCGAAGTAGAATATGTAGCTGCTGCTAGCTGCTGTTCTCAGGTCTTATGGATGAGAACTCAATTGCGCGACTATGGTTTCCACTTCAACAAAATCCCGATATACTGTGACTCCAAGAGCGCCATCGCAATATCAGCGAATCCTGTTCAACACATCAAGACTAAGCACATAGACGTCATGTATCACTTTATTAAAGATCATGTTGAAAAGGGAACAATTGAACTTTTCTTTGTAAAAACTGATTATCAACTTGCCGATTTGTTCACCAAATCCTTAGACGAAAAGAGGTTCAACTTTCTTATCTCTAAGATTGGTATGCTAAATCTTAAAATCTAATCAGTAGTTACCTATAAAAGTTTTCTAAATTCTTAACTCTGATTGATATCTGCACTTCTATATAATGTTCATAATCCAAGGGGGAGAATGAGAAGAAATTGACAAGTGGTCAATATTACTTCGAGGGGGAGCTCATAAAATTTTGCATGTACCTTTTAATGCCAATTTTTTTTTGTAATGCAAGAATTTAGGGGGAGCTCTTCAAGTCAAGGAGTACAAATATGACTTCTGATTATTTCTGATCAGAACTCGTACTTTCAAAAGTTTTACTGCTTTTTGTCTTTTCATTTTAAGTGAATAAATTTTACTTTGACTTGACATAAGACTTTTGCAGAATTTTTGAGAGATGCTTACAACTTCATATGTTTATGACTTAAAGCTTAGCTTCATGAGATTGAAGATCGTACGTCAAGGTATAATTCTAAATCTTCATCTCATATATGATTGAAGGAAGGACAACTATCAATCATTGGAAAACATTGTTTTTAATGTTCAAACCACTTCCCGATTTTTCAACAGATTTTATATTTTGGGAGTGTAATTTTAAATGTTTTCATGATCTAAATTGTGCTTTAACTGAAATAGTTAAACCAATCTGAGCATCACATGCATCATAGGAAAACAAGAATCATTGTGCTAGGAATTAACACAACTTCTATGGAATCACCTTAACCAGTGATTTCTACCCAAGAAGTTAATCCTTAGTGATTGAGTGTGAGAAGCGAAAAGAAATGAGTGTGATTAGAGTAAGCAAACTGTTTAAAAGAAAGAGCGTGTGAGAACAGAGTTCAAAGAATATCACAACTCTGCACCAACTTTTTCTGAGCCAGGTAGCCACATTACTAGTGTTTCACAATTCTGTGGTGAACATTATTGAAACAGGCAACTAACCCATGCCAACTCTTGATCAAACCTCACTATCTACTCATTTTCTTCTCAACAAGAAAGTGTTTCACATTTTCAAAGGGGACACAACACATATGCTATCTGATTTTCATTTGGAAAATCTGGATATTGAAAAGAAGGAAGTCTGCCCCACCTTCGCACTTCAATCATGCACATTGAGTCTGTGTTTAACTTACTGTTGTCTTAGTGGTTTACACAATTTTGAGCCTATAAGCAATCATCAAGTGCTTAATTCTTTCAACACAAGCACGAACACACAAGGAATTAGTTTCTTTGTCATAATGTTTATAGAAATTACCTTTGTGGTGTTTCGAAGATTAAATGGAAGCCCTGGGGGAGTCAACATCAAACAACTCTTTTCCAATGTGTATTCGTTACACACAGTGACTTAGTGTTACTGACAGGCATGTTAACTGATTCATTAGTTGATTCAGGTGTTACACGACTATTTTTATCTGGATTTGAAAAGATCTGGATGAATATCTTTTGAATTGACGGATCAGGGGCTCTAACCGCAAGATAGACATTTCTTACAATTAATTTTGATGAAGTCGTTGCACTTAACATCAAAAAGGGGGAGAATGACTACAAAAGAAATGGCAAAGATCACATGTTTCAAGAATCACGTCCACTCTTCAAAGGGGGAGATTGTTAGAAAAAGACATGCTGATTTAAGAGCTAGAGAAAGAGATTGCATCTTCCGAGCTGAACAAGAAGACTGAATTGTAAAATCATTTTCGTAATGATCTTGATCCAAAGGGGGAGATTGTTAAGACACAGTCTCATTGGATTCAAGATTATCCAAACTGAAGATCGCAATCTGAAGCTAAAGCCGAAACGTCGACTCTCGATATTAAAGTCTATGTCGTTTGTAATAAATGTCAATGTATTTGTTTATTATTGTACTAGTTAAATTAATATCTAGTTTGTTAGATATTAGTTTAACTTAGTTAGTTTAGTTATAATATTAGTTAGTTAGGTATAATATCTAAATGTTAGATATTATTTAGTTTTATTGTTTAATATTGCAAGTTGTTAGGAAGTGTGTAATACACACTAGATTAGATATTAGGTGATATCTCTGACTCTCTCAACATATCAGATATTATAAACACACAAAAACACACACAAAAAGCTGTAATAGAGAGAAAATAGAGAACACACATCTATAGCTTGAATCAGATCAACCTTGTAACCATTTGTTATAATCAATACAAGTTGGTAATCTTATTGTGTTGTTAATCTAAGAACTTGATATAGTATTGTTGGACCCACAAATATGTTGGGAGATTTCTTATGAGTATCGTGCCATGATTTACTCTATTTGTCAAATATTTGGGACTTACTTCATGTATACATATTATGGGTATTTTGACATGATCGGGGTATAGGTGACTAGTAGATGATATATTCTACCTGGAATGCCTTCTTGGCGATATTGTATCTAAATATTGGTTGTGTTGGAATTTGGGTCTCATATTGGACTTATGTGGTTAGGATGGTAACATTGTACCCATGGTTGGTATCGAAATGCGTTGGGTTGAAATATACCTCAAGACCTCCTATATGCATTATGTTGGACGAACCAAGTCAGTAGACACTAGGAGGATGTTGTCTTGGGTGCCACCGTGATGGTATGTGCCTAGACCTCCGCCATTTGAGGAATTTCCTTAGTTATAGTCCTTGGATGTGTCGGGCCTTTCGGGTGTCTCTTGGTAGATGGCATCAAGGTATATCGACTCTTTTGGTGGAACTTGATTGGTGCTATAGGTCTCCCCTATTGACTCCACATTTGTTGAACTTTGGTTAACTGCTGATAAGAATTGTAACTGTTCATGCATGCTTATTATTGTTCAACTCATTAGGATTTTTGGTCTAACACTTGTTTGGTGTCGATGTGTATCTCAGGATCTAGCAGCGCCGGTCCTAAGTTGGCATAGTTGCTTGGGTGAGAGCTTGGGGAAAGCTTGCAATTGGACATACTTTTGGTAGAAGAACTTTTGGGTTTATAGATACCAACCCTTTTGTAATCTCTTTTCTAGTATAGAAATTAGATTAGTTGGTTGTTATTTATTGTCCGTTAAATTACGACTGTAATTAAAGAGGTTTGTATATTTCCCCATTTTTGGGAGGCTCTTGCTATGGCAATTTTATATACCTCATGTCCGTTTTTCGGATTTTTGTTATCCCAATTTTTAGGGTGTTACAAGTTGGTATCAGAGCTTTAGTTTAAGTGAACTAGTGATTGTTTTAGCATATCTAGACTTAAGCTTTAGACTTTATAGTTTCACTGTCCACTTGGGGTAGAGATCCTAGGTGGGGAGAGCGTTAAGAATTACGAAATTACTTTAATTGAATGTTGTGATGATGGTGACAATAATTCTTCTGTATGGTTCGTTCATAATTTCACTTAGCTACTGCTATTATGAATGCATTGTTACGTGAGCATACTTGATTTACTATTGTTATGATAATTGATGAAGGTAGTAGTACGTACAAAGAGTTCATCTCACTTAGTCTTTTCTCAATCCCTTTTCTTGTATATGTATGGCAGATTGAAATGGTAAACACTCGGAGTAGGTTACCGAGTATGCCAGAGGGCCACGTGGAGGTGGAATCTACCGCAAACCGACCTCCTTTGGGCGTAACCTCCGAGGGACCTCCCATACCCACAATCTTGGGAGGAGGACTTGAACAGATTCCGCACCGGAACCTTACTGCTAGCAATGCCATCATGGATGAAGTAACTATGGAGACCAAGATTAGGGACATCATGATGTTGGACATGAACTCGGCCATGGCCCAACAACAAGAGTTATTCATGAAGCTTCTGGAAGACCGAGACGCCAGTCACCGACAACCGGAGACGATGGCGGAAAATATCGTTATGGGGTCGGGTGGACCGTTTGTTGTGTCTGTTGAAGACCCGACGGATAACGGGAACAAGGTGAAGGCCAAGGGGTGCACCTACAAGGCGTTTCTGGGGTGCCACCCGAAAGAGTTTGCAGGTTCCGACAACCCGGTCGCTTGCATGTATTGGCTTAAAGAGGTGGAGATGGCCTTCAAGTCCAGTGAGTGTGATATCTCAAAACGAGTCAAGTTTGCTTCTCAACTACTTCGGGGAGAGACTTTGATTTGGTGGAATCTCACTCGATCCGCCCTCACTCCTGAAATTCTGGCTAAGCTGACTTGGCCGGTGTTCAAAAAGAAAATCATGGATAAGTACTGTAGCGAAAGGTCATTGGAAAAACTGGAATGGGAGTTCAGGGATTTGAAGAAGGGCACTCTATCCACTATCGGCTACTCCAAGCTCTTTTTGGAGAAATTGAATCTGGTGGGACATCTGGTTCCCGATGAGAAGGCAAAGATTAAAGCTTATCAGCAAGGGTTACCGGCCGAGATGAGTACGGCGGTGAGAAATGCTAGGGGGTTGACATTACAAGAGGTCATTGAAGAGTCCTTGCTTATTGAGGACAATTTACATGCGGAGAAGGAAGGGAGAAGCAGTTTGGCGAGAAACGAAAGTGGGATGGGCCATCTGGGCCAGTTCGTCATTCAAGACCGTTTGTAAGCGGGAGAGCGGGTGACCATCGTCGAGAGGATCGGTGGTGCCACAAGTGCAAGTCCAAGCACTCGGGCCCATGTGTTACAAGAACCTACTCAGGTCCGGTAGGGTGTGCTAAGTGTGGCAATAAGGGTCACACAACTCGTGAGTGTCCCATCCGGGGGCCGGTGTGCTTTGAGTGCCGAGAGCCGGGGCATATGAGGAAGGATTGACCGAAGTTAGTGGGAGGCAATGGTGGAAATTCCATTGGTTCGACGGCTAGAGTCGAGCAACCGCCAAGGGCGCCAAGTCGAGCTTTTCGTATGACTACCGAGGAGGCAAAGGAGAACGCTGATGTTGTTTCGGGTACGTTCCTAGTAAACTCCTTGCCCGCTCTTGTTTTTTTTGATTCGGGTGCTACGTGTTCCTTTGTATCATACGTTTTCTGTAAACAGTTTGTCACTCCTATTAGTGTTCTTCCCGATGCGCTAGTGGTAGAAATAGCTAATGGAGATCAAGTGATCATCCGAGACTGCTTTTGTGATTGCACTCTAGAGATTGATGGGAATTCTTTTGGAGTAGATTTGCTACCTATGGCTATAGGAGGGTTCGATGTACTTATAGGGATGGATTGGTTGGTGAGGCATAAGGCTGACATCGTTTGCTCTAAAAAGATGATCCAAGTGCCTCTACCGGAAAATGGTGTGGTCACCATCTACGTGGAGAAGGGGAAGAGGAGTAATCCTATCATATCTTCTCTTAATGTTAATCATAAAATCCCAATCTATATCAAGCAATTACTCAAAATATGAAGAACTAGAGAGAGAATCTAGAGAGAGAAAGTAATAGTCATTGATCTCACAAATCTGATATTACAATATGAGCTACGTGGTTACAATATTACAAAGGACAAACCTATATATACCCACTATCTAAACACAAGACTTAAAGGCTAAGTAAAACTAATACAAGCTTTGACTTTTACAATACTTTGACAATGTTGACTTTTACATCTTTGACTTTCCTATTAAATCTTGGATACAATATTTAGACTTAACAATCTCCCCCTTTGTATTCAAGATTTAACAAAAATTTGATACAGATCTTCAGCTCTTGATTCTTCACCTTTTTGTCTCTTTATCTTTGAACTTTGACGCTTTCACAGTCTTCAGTCTTTCAGCTTTTGAAGAATATTGGAAAGTCTTTTGCACTTTGAAGCTTTTAAAATCAACATGCCTTGAATGCGAAATTGAATTCTTGAAACTTCATTGAACTTGAAACTTTATCTATGAAACATCTTTGAAATCTTTGAAACAAACTTTGAAACTTCTGAAAATTGTATCTTCATCTCTTTGATCTCTGAACTGTCTTTGAAAGAACAAACTTTCTTGAATCTTTGAATAATCTTTATCAGGCTTTGAACTTTGTAAAACTGTATTTGAATCATTCTTTGAATCAGCGGAAGCATTTTTCACTTTTGACATCTCTTCATAGTTTTGAAATTGAACTTTGTAAAATTCTCCCCCTTTTTGATGATTGAGAGCATCATGATCATCAAAACTTCATCAATTTCAGCACAGTCTTTGATTTCCCCCTTTTGTGAACAAATAACAATTTCCCCTTTTGACAGTTGCCGCACTTTGATCTGAGAGCCGTCAATTCATGAAAGATATATATATATCTGAATCTTTTCAAATTCAGACATAATGAACGTGGTAACCCTGAATCAACAAATGAAACAGTTAGGAATGTCTGTCAGTAACACAAAGTTACTGTGTACAACAAATGTACAATTTAAGGAGTTGGTTTGATGTTGAATCCCCAGGACTTCCATTCAATCATTGAAAAACACAAGGTAATTCTATGAATGTTCTGACAGAAAAACAAATTCTCTGTGTGCTCGTGCTTGTGTTTGAAAGAATTAGCACAATGATTGTGTTTCATAAGTCTCGAAGTATGTAAATCACTGAGACAACAATGATTGTACATGGACTTAATGTGTATGAGAAAGGGTCGAAGGTGGGGCAACTTTCCTTCTTTTTCAATATCAGTATCTTCCAAGAGAAGAACCAATAGATTATGTGCTGCTTCCCCAGAAAATGTAAAACATTCTCTTTTTAAGAAAATAATGAGTAGATGGTGGGGTTGTATACAAGATATGGCATGGGCTATTTGCCTATTTCAATGATGGTCACCAAAGAAATGTGAACCAATCAGTAATGTGGCTGCCCGACTCAGAAAGATATTTGGTGCAGAGTTCTGATATTCTTTTAACTCTGATCTCACACCCTCTTTCTTTTAAACATATAAGCTCACATCTAACCAATCTCTCATTTCCATTTTACCTCAAATCACTCCCACACTCAATTCTTTTAGACCCCTCACCCCTCAATCACTCAAAGGATTTCTTCCGGGGTAGGAAACACTGGTTATCGTGAATCCATGGAAGATCTATTAAGCACTCACACTGAATCCCATGTTCCTAAAAGTACATTCTGGTCAATGATTTTCTTGAAATGAAAAGCACAATAAATCATATATCAGTGTATGTATGCTCATTTAAAAATATGAATGAAATTTGAGCATTTGATCGTTGAAGATTTCTCAAAACAAAGATATGAATGAATAATCAAGAAAGAATATAAATGTTTTGAAAATCTGACAATGATTAAAATCATATCAAATGAAATAGCTAGGGTATCAAAGAACTGGATATTTTGTTTATATGAACAAATATAAACAATTTAGCAATAAAAGCACAAATATGAAAAAGATGATTGATGCTTAACAACTTTGAAATTCAAACGGAGGTATTACCATCGGAAAAATATGTTCGATATGAGACATGGTAATAACAAATTCAAATGAAATACTGATCCGGTGTGTGTTAATACTTGACAGTATATGGACAAGATAATACACAAGTATTGAACTTTGGAAACACACGGTCAGTTAAACATTAAGGCTGAATATTTGAAAAACATTTAAAAGCACACTTCTAAATTCATAAAATCTTTTGAGAATAAGAAGTGGTTTGAACATTTAAGAAATTGTTTTTCATGTTTGAAAGTTGTTCTTCTTTCAAACAATTTGAGATCTAGGATCAGAAGATATATACCTTTTCAGCTCCCCCTCAAATCATGATATAAAGATTTTAATCTTTTAAGCTCCCCCTGGATATTAGCACAATATCCGTCTTTGATCATTGATGAACGGGTCCTGATCTGTCATGTGATCAGAAGCCACTTTATTCACATTATTTATTCAAAAATAAAAGACAGAAAGCAGTAAAACAGTTTATAGTATGAGTTCTGATCTGAAGTAATCAGAAGTCATCACCTTTACTCCCCCTTAAATTAGGCATCTGAAATATGTCAAATAAAACAGGATAGAGATCAAACACTCCCTTTTGAATTGTTAGACCATCAATATCAGAAAAATATAGCAGTGAAAAATTATAGGATAGAAATCAGATCAATTCACATGGGATGGAGACCATCAATATCCATCGGATGCAAAAACACAGGAGTAAAGTCCTTTTTGATCGCTAAGGTTCGAGTCCTAAACTGTTATGTTTAGAAGTCAAACTCCTTTGATGACCGGGTCCTAAGCTGATGTGCTTAGAAGCCATAATCTTGACATTGAGGTGCGGGTTTTGAACTGCTATGTTCAAAAGCCTTAATCTTTCAACTTTAAAGACCGGGTCTTGAGCTGTGTTACTCAAGAGCCATTGTTCTCTTACTCCCCCTTGACTTGAGGTGCATGCAACACAGAATCAATTTTCTTCTTTGGTACCCACTGGTATTTGGGTCCATGAATGTTAGTTGCAGTTCTTGTGGGGGATACAGAGTAAGAACCATACCATAAATGATCATTGGTCTTGTGTATATGATCATGTGTACAACAGTAAGAACAATAAAATTTATTACTTGAAAACCTGAGTAATTGATCTTTTGAGTATTTTTTATCAGGTTTACCTTTATGCTCTTTGTTCTTCTTTGCTTTGTGTACATGTACACATGATGTGTGTCCTTTCAGCTCATTTGACATCTCATCTTTAACTGGTTTCGTTTGCCAGACCAATTTCTCTTTCTTGTAACTTCTTCTTCTTGGAGATGTATCTGAACCATCTACATATTCATCAAAGAAAATGTTAGATCGACGAATCTGATCAAAAGATTTCACTGACCTTTGTGAAGAGACAGATTTCTGATGTGATTTTGAGACAGACTTCTCAAGCTCTTTGATCTTTGAAGCATAGTTGTCTCTTTCTTTCACAAGTAGATCAATCTTTGTCTTGAATTCAGACTTCGTCTTCTGCTCTTTCAACGCAGTAGCAGACAGTTCAGATAACTTGGAAGCTAGCCTTTTGATTTCATACTCAAATATGGATCTTTCTTCTTCAAATCCTTTTTTTGAATCATTTCTCTGGCTTGATAGTTCTTTGAATAATCCTACATTCTTTTGTTCTATGGCCTTATTTTCTTTCTCAAACTTCTCTCTTTCCAAAATCAATACTTTCTCAAAATCAGAGATTTGTTGAGAAAGTTTTAAGCATTTAAGCTCCACTATCTTTTTCTCTTCAAAACATTTCTTGGAGAAATCTGAGAACTCCTTTGAAAAACTTTTCTTTTCACTTTCAAAATTAGCTTTATCTTCAGTAATCTTTTGCTCCAAATCAGATATATTCTTTCTAAGCTCAGCATTCTCAGATTCGAATTTCTTAACTTTCTGCTCATTGCTCTCAACAGAGACTGTCTGCTGAATTTTAGCTTCCAACTCAGAAATCTTTCCTTTTAGATCTGACACAACCGTTGGCCCTAACATCGTCCATTCAAGATAGTCCCATATCTCCTTTCCTGTTGACTTCTATAAATCTTTTCCTGTCAACTGATAGGTTTTTATGTGACCATTAATATCATAACGAATACTGTTAAACACAAAAGTTCGGGATAAAATATCAGCTTTCTTTCTTTTCTCCCGATCCTCAGTACATTCTTCTGTTGGAGTAAGAGCTTTCATCTCTCCTTCAGTCAACGACAATCTGATATAACAACTCAGCTCATGTATATCTACAAATTTGAAAAAATCAGCTTTCCACTGCTCGAATCTTCCTCTGAGCAAAATTGGTGAACTCATCCTGATTGAAAAAGAATTTGACAAAATTATCGTGAGTTGAAATGAATTCAAAAACAAAATACGAGCAAACTAAAATTTTCTCTCTATGAGAAAAATTTGAATGAGAAATAACTTGATAAAAAAATGATCGTTCCCAAACTGTAAATCAGAAAATATTTGATCACAATCAGAACAATGTCCCCCTCCGCAGACTTAGCACGGAAATGACACTGTTTGCTTAAGATTGAGATTTGCGTAAGCTACGAGATGCGCAAAGTAGAGATTCTCGTATGCAATGTGTAACGCAAAGTCATATTTTCGGAACCAGTGGGATACGCAAAGTATGATTCTCGGAAGCCTTTGCGTATGAGACTTGATGCGCAAGAGGGACTTTGCGTATTTGCCTTGATGCGCAAGAGGGACTTTGCGTATTTGCCTTGATGCGCAAGAGATACTTTGCGTATTTGCCTTGATGCGCAAGAGGGACTTTGCGTATGCTTAAAGATACACAAATGTGACTTGATACGCAAACTAAACTTTCTTCTTAAAGCTCGGATAATCTCACGCAAAAGATTATGAATATTGCGCAAACCAGATGAAACTTGCGCAAACCTTATGAACTTGCGCAAAGTCGAGTTTTTGGCTGATACTTTCTCAAATCGATTCAAACCTGCGCATTTGATCTCAAGAACTTGTCAGATTTATCAACAAACAGTACGAAACTCAAATATACTAACAAATTCAGATTGAAAACAACAATTTGCACATTTTTTTATCATGAACAGAGAACGAACTTGAGTTCAAGAAAATTTAGAAAAATTGAAATCGATTTTGTTCGAAATACAAATCGATCCCAAAGAATTCATTTTCTTGTAACAAAAACAATTTTACACACAAAATCAGATTGAACAGTGAAAAACTCGTTTTCTTGAAAAACTTTTGAAAATTTCAAAATTTTGATCCAAAACACACAGATTTCAATTCAAACCATGATCAAATCCTTCCTGAAAAGTTTGGTTCAGCTCTGATACCAATTGTTAATCAATAAAATCCCAATTACAACAAGCAATTACTCAAGATTTAGACATTATAGATCAAGAACTAGAGAGAGAAAGTATATAGAGAGAGAAAGTAGAACTCGTATTCATATGTCTCTGAATTACAATACAATCACAGCTCTCTAGATCGTTATTACAAGATTACAAAGGAAAAACCTATATATACCCACTATCTAAACACAAGACTTAAAGGCTAAGTAAAACTAATACAAGCTTTGACTTTTACAATACTTTGACAATGTTGACTTTTACATCTTTGACTTTCCTATTAAATCTTGGATACAATATTTAGACTTAACACTTAAAGCTCGCAAATTTCTAGCGAAGGGTTACCCTTCGTACCTGGATTATGTGGTGGACGCGAAGAAAGAGAAGAAGTCGGTGGGAGATGTGAAGGTCGTGCAAGATTACCCGGATGTCTTTCCAGAAGACTTACCCGGGTTACCGCCGGAACGGCAAGTGGAGTTTGAAATAGACCTCACTCTGAGAGTGGCTCCAATAGCCCGTGCTCCCTATCGATTGGCCCCGACGGAAATGAAGGAAATGATGACACAACTGCAAGAGTTGTTGGAGAAGGGTTTCATTCGGCCGAGTTCGTCACCTTGGGGAGCACCGGTGTTGTTTGTGAAGAAGAAGGATGGATCCATGCGGATGTGTATCGACTACCGAGAGTTAAACAAAGTCACGGTGAAGAAGAAGTATCCTTTACCCCGCATCGACGATATTTTTGATCAACTGTAAGGCGCGTGATGCTTCTCCAAGATTGATCTTCGATCCGGATACCATCAAGTGAGAGTGAAGAAAGAAGATATTACGAAGACGGATTTCCGAACGCGATACGGTAATTATGAGTTTTTGGTGAAGCCTTTGGGCTTAACCAACACTCCGGCCGTATTCATGGAATTGATGAACCGTGTGTGTCGCCCACTCTTGGAGAAATCCATGATCGTCTTCATCGACGATATTCTAATATATTCAAAGGACGAGTCCGAGCATGGGAAACATTTGAGGGAAGTGTTAAAAGTCCTAAGAAAGGAGAAGTTGTTTGCAAAGTTCTCGAAGTGCGAATTCTGGCTCCAAGAGGTGCAATTCTTGGGGCATGTGGTGTCTAAAGACGAAGTTAAAGTGGATGCGACAAAGATCGAGGCGATGATGAGAGGGGAGACTCCAACTAGTCCGACGGAGATTCGAAGTTTCTTGGGTTTGGCGGGTTACTACCGGCGTTTCATTCAAGACTTTTCCAAGATAACTACACCACTCACCTCCCTCACAAGAAAGAACGTCAAGTTCCTTTGGACCGATGCACAAGAGCACGCCTTTCAAACGCTCAAAAGGAAGTTGTGCGAAGCTCCGATCTTATCCTTACCCGTAGGGTCAGAAGACTTTGTGGTGTATAGTGACGCTTCCAAGATGGGGCTTGGATGCGTACTAATGCAACGGGGGAAGGTAATAGCTTATGCGTCGCGGAAACTAAAGGATCATGAAAAGAATTATCCGACTCACGACTTGGAATTGGCGGCTGTAGTTTTCGCGTTGAAGTTGTGGCGACACTACTTGTATGGGACCAAATATACTTTATTCACGGATCACAGGAGTCTTAAGTACATCTTCGATCAAAAGGAACTTAACATGCGACAAAGAAGGTGGCTTGAGCTTTTGAAGGATTACGATTGTGATCTACTCTACCATCCCGGTAAGGCCAATGTGGTGGCGGATGCATTGAGTCGAAGGAGCCATGATGGTGGCGTCAAGATGTCCCTTACAAGGATCGATGTAGTATTGAGTTTGTTGGAAAACATAAATACGAGTCAAGCAGAAGCACTTAAAGAGGAGAACCTCAAGTACGAAGTCATGACGAAGCAAAGGGAACTCTTATCGGAAGACGGTCGTGGACTCAAACTCTTCCAAGGGCGTATTTGGTGCCGAAGTTGGGAGGAAATCGGGAGTTACTTCTCGAAGAAGCGCACAAGTCGAAGTACTCTATACACCCCGGTAGCACCAAAATGTATCGGGACTTGAATTTGAATTATTGGTGGCCGGTGATGAAATTGGACGTGGACAATTATATGGAGAAGTGTGTCACGTGCCTCCAAGTCAAAGTGGAGCATCAAAGGCCATACAAGAGCTTACAACCGTTGTCCATTCCCAAGTGGAAATGGGATAACATCACCATGGATTTCGTGACAAAACTGCCAAAGACCTTGCGAGGCCATGAAACCATTTGGGTAATTGTTGACTGGCTAACCAAGAGCGCGCACTTCCTTGCGATGCGGGAGACGTTGCCAATGGAGAAATTGGTCAAGATTTATATCGAGGAGGTGGTGTCGAGGCACGGAGTTACGCAATCTATCGTGTCGGATCGGGACAGTCGATTTACTTTGAACTTTTGGGCTAGCTTGCAGAAGGAGTTGGGTACTAGTTAAATTTGAGCACAACATATCATCCTCAAATAGACGGTCAAAGCGAGAGGACTATCCAGACGCTAGAGGATATGTTGAGGTCGTGTGTAATAGATTTCGGAGGAAGTTGGGACTCACATCTACCTTTGGTAGAGTTCGCGTACAACAACATTTACCATTCTAGCATTGGGATGGCACCGTTCGAGGCATTGTATGGACGGAAGTATAGAACCCCGGTTTGTTGGCTAGAAGCGGGCGAGAAGCAATTTGCCATACCGGAAATCGTTCAAGAGACGACGGATAAAGTGAAGGAGATCCGAGAAAGATTGAAGGCGGCTCAAGACCAACAGAAGAGCTATGCGGACAAGAAGAGAAGACCGGTTGAGTTTCAAGTGGGCGACCGCGTTATGTTGAAGGTATCTTCATGGAAGGAGATTATCTGTTTTGGGAAGTGCGGAAAGATTAGTCCTCGTTTCCTTGGACCTTTCATCATTTTGGAGAAAGTTGGTTTACAAGCCTACCGGTTGGATTTACCACCGAAAATGGATGGAATACATCCTACGTTCCACGTATGTTACCTTCGGAAGTGTCTAGCCGAGGAGAAAAGCGTGATTCCTTTGACAGAAATTCGAGTGGATAATGGGAATCATTGCGTGGAAGAACCGGAGGCGATCTTAGAGTCGAAGGTGAAGAAGTTGCGGCATAAAGACGTAGTCATGGTTAAAGTCCAATGGAAGCACCATCAGGGTGCTAACATTACTTGGAGTCCGAAGATGATATGAAGAAGCGATACCCTCACTTGTTTAATTTAGGATGAGATTTCGGGGACGAAATCCCAATTAGGTGGGGAGGATTGTAACACCCGGAAATTCATAAGGTAAGTAATTCTCTTCTGATTTCGTTAAATTATGACTATTTGAGAATATGAGCCTTTATATGCATTTGATGATCGTTGTTATATTGAAATGTTGTATAAACTAATTTTCCATCTTAATCAAACCTCATGTTCGTAATCGTTTCAGACCACATTTTTGGGCTGAAGGGAGTGTGGCGCGAGGGTGCCACGCGATAGTGACATTGTCACTATCGCCGGCCACTCTCGCGGGAGATGTACCGAGAGTGGGGGGTGGTTTCGCGATTGTGACTCGCGATAGTGACACTGTCACTATCGTCGGGCAATCTCGCGTGGTTTGTACAGCGGGTGCCCAATGAAGCTCGCGATTGTGACTCGCGATGGTGCCCTTGGCACTATCGTCGGGCACTATCGCCGATGGGGTGCAGGGGTTTTAAATGAGTTTTATCAGATTTCAACTTTATTGCTCTCAAACCCTCTCTTCTCTTTGGTGATTTTGGAACCTTCCAAACCGATTTCTTTCTCACCAAACCCTAACTCTCATAAATACTTCATCTTTTGGTGGTTGGATCTTGCCTACTAGCATTTATTATCATCCAAGAAGATTTCTAGGCTTTCTTCAAGTCAACCTCTTCTCTCCAAGTCTCACTTCCAACTTTTAGGGTTTTCATCTTTTCTAGGTTTTGGTTCAAAACCTAGATTGTGAGTTTACTAAACCTTTGTTAAAACTAGATGCACATCATAATCCCTTGCTTGTTATTATTGTATCATTTATCAAAATGTTCATCTCTATGTGTTCAAATATTTGATGGTGTTCTTATGAATAATATGTTGGGAGATTTCTTATGAGTATCATGCCATGATTTACTCTATTTGTCAAATATTTGGGACTTACTTCATGTATACATATTATGGGTATTTTGACATGATCGGGGTATAGGTGACTAGTAGATGATATATTCTACTTGGAATGCCTTCTTGGCGATACTGTATCTAAATATTGGTTGTGTTAGAATTTGGGTCTCATATTGGACTTATGTGGTTAGGATGGTAACATTGTACCCATGGTTGGTATCGAAATGTGTTGGGTTGAAATATACCTCAAGACCTCCTATATGCATTATGTTGGACGAACCAAGTCTAGACACTAGGAGGATATAGTCTTGGACGCCACCGTGATGGTATGTGCCTAGACCTCCGTCATTCGAGGAATTTCCTTAGTTGTAGTCCTCGGATGTGTCGGTCCTTTCGGGTGTCTCTTGGTAGATGGCATCAAGGTATATCGACTCTTTGGATGTAACTTGATTGGTGCTATGAGTCTCCCCTATTGACTCCACATTTGTTGAACTTTGGTTAACTGTTGATAAGAATTGTAACTGTTCATGCATGCTTATTATTGTTCAACTCACTAGGCTTTTTGGCCTAACACTTGTTTGGTGTCGATGTGTATCTCAGGATCTAGCGGCGCCGGTCCTAAGCTGGCATAGTTGCTTGGGTGAGAGCTTGGGGAAAGCTTGCAATTGGACATACTTTTGGTAAAAGAACTTTTGGGTTTATAGATGACAACCCTTTTGTAATCTTTTTTCTAGTATAGAAATTAGATTAGTTGGTTGTTATTTATTGTCCGTTAAATTACGACTGTAATTAAACAGGTTTGTATATTTTCCCATTTTTGGGAGACTCTTGCTATGGCAATTTTATATACCTCATGTCCGTTTTTCGAATTTTTGTTATCCTTATTTTTAGGGTGTTACACATGGGCGGGTTCAAGTGTTCAAAGGATTATATATGTGTATGTATGTGTAAATTAAGATATGTATACAATCATGACGCAACTATGAAATTGTGCATTAAAAGTCATCGATGAGATACCATTCTGGAGGAGGTAGAATTCTAACTCGTTGAAATTAGTTTTTGTTTATATATTTATTTTATTTATCAAATTTTTCATTCCATAGCCGGAAAGATATATGGGATCTCAATATAATTTTTTAAAGTTTAATATTTGAAATCTGTAAAATTAATTGATAAAACATGATAAACGTTGAACTTATTAATACGTAAAATATTTTATAATCTTGAAAATTTTTTATTCTTGATTTATAATAAATTTTTAGATATAGTTACATATATAGTTACAAAGCTAGTTAGGCATAAAATGGAGAACAAAATGACATATAAATTGTATATAATATATAAAATCCGGTACTTGGACCTCACTTACGAAAGAATGGTCTATTTGATAAGGGTGGGGATTATGTGGGGTGATGTCCATTTCTACGACCTAGCCCCTTTTTCGCTTTTGCAGCCTCTCTCTTTCCCCTACCCTTTAAATTCTGTACATTTTACAAAATGCATATCATATATCGAATATAACTTGAAATAAATACTTGATATCTGTACCTATAATATGTACATCAATATATGTTGCATGACGTATCGTTTGATTTAATCTTTAGGATTGGGTTTACGTGAGACCAACCTGTTATGTTGCATGACGTATCGTTTGATTTAATCTTTAGGATTGGGTTTACGTCAGACCAACATGTTTTCGTGAGACCCGTGAAACCATGATTTTACACTTGAAATTTCACAGGAAAACACTGTGAAGGTAAAAACCTTCACAACAAGACACTGTGAAGGTTCAGATTTGTTTTACCTTCACTTTGTTTTGCTGTGAAATTCCAAATTTAAAATCATGGTCTTCCGTATCTCACGAAAACAGGTTGGTCTCACGTGATTCCAAGTTTTAATATTCATATGTAAAATTAAATTAAATGATTTTAATATATTCCACTTTAGAGAGCGGAATGCATGATAACCTAACATTTAACACAAATGATAGAACTATTATTTCCATATATATGGACCTATAACTTATGTAAATATCTGAGCAAAACGTAGGAAACTAATATATATATATATAGAGAGAGGATTGTTATTTTACAACCCATTTAAAGGTTGTAACCCTTGCAACTCTAATCTTAACCCTCCATCTCACCATGATGTTCATTTATTTTTTTATTTTATTTTAATTCAGTCGGAAGGGCTTTTTAATCTTTTGTTATATATGATTAATATATTCATTTTTTTTAATTCCATGATTTATTTAATGCATTTCCTATTTGCAGGCGATAATGCGGCGATTATTTTTTGGAAGATATCTTCTTCCTTGTTTAGTTGATTGTTTTATGATTTTGTATTTTTTTTTCTTTTTTTTTTGTATTCATCGGTCCGATATTTATGTGTTTCGATTCCAAATTTATTGTGGGCATATATTGTTAGTGTATGAGAGATCATTAGTTTGCGAGGTTTTTTTTTTTGGTTTTTAATCCTGTCATGGACAGTAATACTGTGGATCAGGAAGACGGCAATGGGATTCGAGCGCTAGAAAATTCAAAGTTTTGTGGTTCTGAAGTTGCAGAATCGCAGTTTTCGGTCGATGTCGGCGATGATTTTGATTCATCGTTCCCACCTTTGGCATCCGACAATGATGAGGTTGTCTTGACGTTTGATTCGATGCAATGCAATTCATCTCATGTTGTGGTAGGAATTCCCGAATCTGAAGTGTTTTCGTGCTGAAGATTGCTTCGTGCCTGATTTTGAAGTGAATGAGGAAGGTTGGGTTTTTTATTAGTTTTTGTGTGTTTATTTTCTATGTTTTTTGTATAGTTTATTCAGTAGGGTTTATAATCGTGACGAGTTATATTGTAATAATTTTTACTACTGCCTATAACAAAGCAAATTGTTTTCGTCAATGAAGTTATTGTTCTCAATGTATTGTTTCGAAAGAAAATGTATATAGAGGATAGTTTTAATTCATCACCAAATGCGTTTTAGCTTCTCAGCAATTGGGTGTGTCGGTGTTTGTATGTGTGGTACTGGTTATGTGAATATTGATGGGGTTTGGCTATTATTATGAAAAGTTTAACACTGCCATGATTTTGTATTCGTGATTGTTGATTAGAGAATTTGGTTTGGTGATTGTTGATTAGAGAATTTGGTTTGGTTATTATTTTAAGTTTAGGATTAATGATATTGTTTTGTCTTTTGTATAAAGGGGTATTATTTCATGTGGATCTTTCTCGATTTTATAAATTATATTTGCTTCTGCCCCTTTTTAATGAATATTTTTTTGTCGGTATTCATTCCCCACGGTCTTCCATCGATTGATATGAATATTTCTACAAATTTCATGTTTAACCCATTTTTTATCCCTTTTTCTAATCCATGAGAGTAATCATATCATTTTGATATATCTATGGAGATGAATAGCGATTCAGAATTGAAGAATCACCAGGTGGGATGAAGTATTATGCTCCTTATGTTAGCGAAGCCATTACACCCAAGATTGGTGATTTCTTTGATACAATGGAGATGGCGGAGAAAATGTATAGAAAATATGCGGAGGCGGCAGGATATGATATTCGGTTGTCCAATAAAAAGAAGAATGTTGATCGTAATATTACTGCCAGGTTTTTTGTTTGTAGTAAGCAGGGTATCCCCGCTTAAAAGACATATGATTCGTTAGGTGTAAAAGGTCGTGGTCGATGTCAAAGGAATTCTAACCTCAAGAGGTGTGGGTGTTTAGCATGTTTGAAAATTCATTATGTTAAGGAGAGATCACGGTTTTTAGGTTTACAAATTTGTCATGAAACATAATCACTGACTATTTGATCGAAATGAGATGTCGTTATCTCGGGCGAAGCGTGGGTTGACATTTTGGGATCAATTCAGCGCTTATCATGCTTCTACATCAAAGGTTGGTATAGCTAAATCCCATAGGATGCGTAATGCTATGAAAGGATGTTTGGGTGATTCTGTAGGAACTGTTAGAGACTACCAAAGTTTTAAGCGGGACATGGTGACATTTGTCGGGAATAAGGATGCGCAAATGCTAATAAACACTTTAGTCGGTAGGCAGAAAGCATGTTCATACTTCTTTTTCGAGTTTAAGTGCAATAAGGAGCTAATTACAATTTTTTGGGTTGATGAAATAGCAAGGTTGAACTATAAAGAGTTTGGGGATGTAATTTCTTTTGATGCCACATTTCGAACGAACATGTAAGTAATTCCAAATTTGTTTATTGTTTTAGAATTCCTTTGACGATTCGATGTTCATTGCCGTTTACCTTATGTTTTATATTCCTTTATTATTGCAAGGCATGCTATGGTGTTTGTACCCTTTGTAGCGGTCGATAATCATAAGCGGTCTGTAGTCGTTGGAGCTGCGTTGATGCGAGGGGAACTATTATTAATTATACATGGGTGTTGGAAGCCTTTAAGAAAGCTCATGGACGTGAACCGTCGTTTGTCATAACTGATCAGTGTGCTGCAATGAAACAGGCAATTCCGTCGGCGTGGCCTAGTAGTGTTCACCGGTTGTGCATGTGGCACATCACGAAGAAAGTAAAATCTAAGGTATGTCCCTTTTTTTGATAGATTTGTATTGATGAATTGATGATTGCGGTTAGTTATTGCACTTCCCTTTATTGTTGTTATTTCTTCGTTGTAGATAAGTGTTCATCTTCTCACTAAAACCAAGTTCGTTGCGGATTTTAAGAAACTCGTTGGGAATGTGGACCTAGATCTGACTGTTTTTGAGTCTCGGTGGCATGAGATAATGGCTAAGTATGGATTGATGGGTGACTCTTGGTTTGATGAGTTATACAAAATTAAGGATTCATAGATTCCTGCTTACTTTAGAGACAAGTCGATGTTGGGTTTGATGAAAACAACTTCGAGGTCTGAGAGCATTAATGTTTTTTTCAATGGTGTATCATGCATTCTGGAATGATCTTGTGGTTTTTTTATGTCATTTGACATGGCTATTGAGTTCCAAAGGAAGAAGCATTGTATGGAGGAAGTGAAGACTAAGTACACTGTCCCGAGAATGGTCTCCCCAAGAAAATTTGAGGCTCATGCGTCAAAGGTTTATACTCGAACCATTTTTTTTAGTTTCAAAAAGAGTTGAACAAAGCATTACATTTTTGTGGTTTGGTATATATCTAGAGTGTTGATGGGAAAATAATTCTTACCATTACACAGAAGAATAAAGATTCAGAGGTGAAAGCGACGTTGAAGGTATTATTAATCATACGACCTTTTTGATGTGATTGTTTCCTTATGTTTTTTTTTCTTTGATTTTTTTTATTATAAACGTTATGTGTGTGGGTTTTCTTATTTTGGGTGTAGGTTGTTCAAGATAAAGAAGAAGGGACTATAAATTGCAGCTGCAATTTATTTGTTCGAGATGGAATCCTTTGTCACCATGCGTTGAAAGTCATGATTGAAGATGTATACGTTCGGATTCCCGACAGGTATATAATGAATCAATGGAGATGGGATTTAATTCCTCCACAATGGCTTCCTGCTTGGGTGAGGTATGGCGAGATAGATGTTAAAAGAGAAAGGTTGATGGCGAATGCATTTATAACTGTGGAATGTATAATAGAACGTGTAAGGACTGATAAGTCATTATTAGAGAAATTTGTTGACATGTTGAATGAGTGGAATGATGGAATTGATGGTGAGATGCCTACAAATACGTCCGTTGAGCGCAAGAATGAGATCATTCAAGATATTATTGGTACATGGAAGCTTGATGAAGTCGAAGTTCTTCCTCCTTCCGGGATTAGGAACAAAAGATGTGGCACTGGTAAGCGGCTTGTTGGGTTCATGAACGAGCATCAGAATAGGCCAAGAAACCCAAACGTCAATGTAGTATGTGTCAAGAAATGGCGAGGCACGATTCTATGAATTTTCCGATGCACGGTTTGTGAGTTTATTTGATATTTCCTTTTTCGTAATTGTTTTTTCCTGCTGAACTAAGGATTTATGTTTTGAACAGTCTCAGATGCATGTATGCTTGTTTTTCTTTTGATGTCAGTGTTTGATGTTTGGATGATTGAATGAGACATATATTTGCCATAGTACAGAAAACAATGAAGTTCTGTTATTTTTTGTCTGTTTGTTGATGCATGTGGTTTTTTAGAAAGTTTACTGCTTTTTTGTCTGAGATTTTGGTTTATGTGTGTACTTTGTGGTGCATGGGGGTTGTGTCTGTTATTTTCAATTAATTGCATGGTTTTTTTCTAGAAAGTTTTTTTATCTGATATTTATGTTGTGTGAGTGATTTTGGTGTATGTGTGGCTTTTATTTTCTATTTAATTTGTAGTTGTTTTTTAATGGTTCGAGGTGTGATGATGGGTTTAAGATATTAATTGATTTGTTTTTTATTATTATATTATAATGTAATAAGATGACATGTGGATGCTTCCAAACGATTCCTTTTCCATTGATATAAGATACCATCTGTTTTCAATCCCTTTTCAATTCCTTTTCATCCAAAAAACCCTATTTCTTCAACAATGGTCGGGTCATCTTCTTCCTCGAGTGTTTAGTCCGATTTATGTCCCAAATTGTATGTAAGGGTTATGGTTAGATACCACATGAAGCTTGTATCTGAAATACGCAACCTTAAGGAGTCCTTGAAGATGTGCCACAAAAAGAAGAGAGAGCTGATGATTAAGTATGAGAAAGCCATCGAAGATATGATGATTACAACGATGAAGAATCAGACCCTCAAATATCGGTACAAGTGTATTCAACATGCTTGTACCTGTGGTGCCATCCAGTGTTTTCCATACCCATTTGATGATTGATGTGGTTATCTAGTTAAGAATCAAGCTGATGAAATGGGTGGTTATTTTTGTTTCTTTAGTTTAGTTGTCTAGTTTTTGGTGAATGTTCTTTTGTCAATGCTAGTGGTATTATAAACTAGTTTGTTCATCCTTCGGGCATTACTTTGCCTTTTGGTTTAGGTGAGTGGATGGTAAATATGCTTGCGTTGTATATTGTTAGCTAGATGGTGTGTATCTTTTGTCTACGTAAATGGGTATGGTACCAGAATCGTTATTTTGGGTTATGAAATTTATGTCTTTTAGTAATTTTTCTATTATGGTATTAATTCGTTTTTAGATGGGGTTGGTCTTATTGTTTACGAACATATATTTAAGTTTTTTCGGTGATTTGTCCAGCATTGTTATTCGTTGGATGATTAGGTAGACAAAACAAAATTTTATATTCGAAACAAGAAAATTTATGTAGTAATGTGGTTTTTGGAATGGTTAGTATGTTTCTTTTTGTAATTTATGTTGCTTGCTAACATTGTTTTGTTGGCAGAAGCCACTCGAATGCAAACCAAATGTGGTTGATATATATGCTCATGTGCTGTCATCATTCCATAAGTGTCATATGAATTGTAATTCATCTAAACTAAAGGTATGTCATTCACATGCAGTAAGACTAGACTGATAATGTTAAGCTATATTAAGTGCTCTAAATAACTACTCCCAAAATAAAAAATATGCAGTAATGTAAGCAGTTTCGAAATCATATCTAAAGCATTATTCTCTCCCAACGAACCGATTTTGCGTGCTTTAGTATGTCGGCACGAAAATTTTGTGGGATTGTGAAGAACTTTGCCACTTCGGTCTGAAACTACTCTTTCTTTTTGTTGCAGTCACTCAGAACGATCTTCGATACGTACTTCATCTTCAAGTCATTGATCTGTGCATGCTTCTTCTCCACGTTTTCAAATCCCGTTCGCCATTTCTTTAGATCTCCCACAGAAGTTTCCATCATCCTCATTGCAAACACTACGTTGTCTTCGTAGTTGTGGTGTGTTTGCCAATCCATTTGTGCTCTATGTTGACCAATGGTGTTGAGGACTTCTCCAACCGGATTTCCAAGGGTCCTCAAATGTTGTATCATTAACATTTGCTGGAATAAGTCATTAATACAATTGTCAACAAGAAAAGAAAGTAGGTATCAATAGCAATGTGTTAAATATTAGTTGGGTGTTGAATATCATACCATCACATCAGTTGCATATGCATAATGCTTGAACAATTCATCATCGTCCATGGGATTGGCAGGTTTGTTGTCTAGGATTAGTACTTTCGGGTTTTTTTAAGTTGAACACGAGCACAAAAAAGTGGTCGTTCTTTATCATCGGGAAAAACACCCATTGTACAATTTCGTTTCATTAATTTTCTTTCTCTATATGAGATTACTCATCGATAGAGGATAAGTTCAGTTGATGTTAACTTACCAGATCAATGTCTTTTAGTTGAATAGCTTCTCTATTGTTCCTCGTTGCAACTGCTAGGTTCCGTCTGAACCATGCATACATTTTTGGTAGATTAATATTCCAGCTGCTCAGCTGAAGGTCACCCTAAACATTGGTGTGGAGCAAGTTAAATTTTTGTGTTACTGTTGTCACATATTTAGATGAAATACTTAATTGTATTATGTCGATGAATAATGCAGGTGAGCTTACCACAACGTTTATTAAAGAAATATTGCTTAGGGGAGTCGCGATTTCGGTTTCATTCTTCATAATTCAACATTGTTGCCCATGCATCTATGGCGAGTCTTTTCATCGATATGTTTGATGCCAAGATTTCCACTGCAACCCGAGTCATCCATGTATCATCATTACCCAAGAAAACGTTGTCCCTACATGTAAGAATATCTTTGTGTTATTTATTCATATCAATCAATTTTATTTAATGTTAGAAAGTCATAATAAGTTGAAAATCTGAATTTGAAGTACTTATAGTGTATCTCTGAGGGCTGCTAATGCCCATTTATGTACACGTTTCTCTTCTGTAGTCACATTAAAATCAACACATCGTTGAACATACGGGGACCATAGATGATCTCCTAGCCTTTTCACTCTTCTGTTTTCCCTTAGATCGGGCTGCAGTGAGCCAACACTTTGGATCGTGTCTTCGGTGTCCTCGAAGTATGATGTCATCGGTATAGGTGAAAATGTTACCGCCTTCTTCCCTTTGTCTTGACTTCCATGGCTGCTGCATGTCTTCATTGCGGAAGTCAGTGTGTGTGGATTTTGAGGGATTCATGCAGTAGCGTATTGTGGTTTTTTGGGGCTAATTCCTAAGTCAAAGCAAGGTGCTTCCACTCCAAAATCTTGGATTTTTTTCTTTTCATGAAGACTTTTTCCCCTCTGATTTTTGAACTTCAGTCTCAACTGATTCACACACTTCCACCACAAATGTGGGTGATTCCCAACATGCATCAAGTTCAGCAGCTGTATATCCATCCTCGTAAACAATGATTGCCATGGAATTATGAACTCCTTTATCTTCAACTGTTCATTCATCTTGACCGTGACTTGACGTCTAGCGGCTGGTATTGAACAGATTATCCAGATCGTTTTTGTATTTGTCAAACGTAGGATCATCTGGGAATGTTGTTGTTGCACTTTCTAGCCACTTTTCTGCTTCACTTTTCGCATTCATCAAGTGTTTCATCAGCAAGTCCAGTTATCCCACATATTCCTGTCCATTCAGCGAAGATGAATGTTAGTTTTTCTAAACTTTATGGGTTTCATGGATATAATAGATTACGAACCTGTTTCCCTAGGTTCCCTAGAGATGTGTGTGGAACTTGAATGGATTATCCTTTGAAAAAGGTCTCCTTACTTGGTATATAACCTTTAAGTGAAGTAATCCAAACCCGCCATCCTCAGGTTCTGTCGTTTCTCTTTTTCTCAGATGTCCCATATTCCATACTGTCAAGGCTGGTTTTTTTGCGTCTACTTCAACTTTCTCGTTGAGAGTGGCTTCCACGTAAAGTAGTTGTATTAATAAGCATTTGTTAGTTGTTTTCATTTAGTTGGAATTTGGTCTCTGACCTTGCTTATTTTGAAGGTGAATGAAATCAACGGCAGGTTGTGTGACTTCAGAAGTGAATTAGTATAAGCAGTGAATGTGTCGTGCATGTCATTGATTTCAATTAAGTATAATGTTTGGTTGTGATGATACTGTCTCATATTGTATGTGAAATTTTTAGTTTATGAGTTTGAAAAAGTACTTACAGTGAGGTAAGTAAGTGGCCCAGCATAGAAGCACATGTCATTATCTCTCCTCCATTTGTCTTTGCTTGTCTTCAACTTGTCAAAGATGTATTTGCACCAGTTTATTTCGGTCACCATCGCCTCATTCTTTAACTTGGTTATGAAACTGAGGTTGCAATTTCCCATGCTATTACAGTCGGCTATTAGGTTCACAAACAAGACTAGGAAATTCATTTTGAACATAAAATCTGACTTGTTAGTTTGCAGAATAAGGTTCTATTATATCGGTGGGCCTTATGTTTAGCTTCTGGAACTGTCTTCTCCAGTCCTTTGTCAGTTTGAGTACAAAACTCCTGTCATCCGACTCTAGTAGGTCTATTCCCCCTATTGGCACTCCTAATATGTCATGTACAGACTCTACTGTTATCGCTATACTACCAGTGCATAGATCTAGTTGCATCTTCCTAGTATCAAGCATGTCTACAATGAAAAATCCCAACTTTGATGGTACTCTAGCTATGGTCATTTCAATCAATGATCCTAACCCTAGATCCGTAACAACTTTTTTCTGTTCTGGGATCAATCCTTTTATAGTATCATGCAGTGTTCGTGGGGACGTCTGGGTCCTCAGATTGGCGAATTTGATCTTTTTCTGATGGAATCAAATGTTTCTTAATTGTTTGGTTTCTTTTTCTTCCCGTGTCTTCTAATGCTTTATCTGCAAGACGGTCATCAGTTGGGTTCAAACGAATCGAATTTCCTACGTAAACATTTACCCTATATTGTTGAAAAATTTGTTTAATAGTTAAAGGTTATGATATTAGATGTTTGGGGCTGACCTCGGTCTTGATTATCGTTTTACTTTCTGAGCGTTTGTCCTTCACATCCATGCCCTCTTTCTTTGGGGTAGACTCATTCAGCTCGTTTGCTTTCTGTAAGCCTGCTCGTGTTGTGCTTCTTGTGGATCTAGACGAACTCCTAATATCGATGATGGGTACTGATTTGAAATCACTGTCATCTGGTAGATTTGCTTTGGAAGGAAACATAGTATACAATTAGGATTTTTTTTTAAGCACACAAACACAAGTTGATGGTTCTAATCCTGATGGTAACCATCCTACCTGTATCTCTTATTCTTCCGACTGTATGCTTTAAGTGGTTTATCTTTCTTCTTGTTCTCTTCTGTGGCTTTTCCTTGAATCAAGATGAATAGGTAAGGTAGTTAAGAGCTAATCAAAAGTTGTTGCAATTGCACTCACATCAATCTTTTCCCTTTTTATTATAAATTTTTTTCCTCTCCATTTTTTCAGATGATCCATGATGGAGATATATTGTTTCTAAAAAAAATTTACACATTGGAATGTCAAGTGCTATTGATGATATGATTGCGTTACCTTTCCCTTCCGCAACGTCGTTCTCTCTGTCTTCCATAGTCAAATCTTTCATCATGGTCTCCACTCCTGATGTTATTAACACAAACAATGTAATTTGGTCAATGACATTATAGTGTGTGTAGTAGTCTTTTGTTTACAACTACATAATTGGTAATCATGAGTGCGAATTCATGGGTTGGTGGTCATAATTTGTCATTCTTTGTTGACGATTACCCCATCATGCTATGCAATTCATGAATGGTGTTTCATGAATATTTATTCATGCACCCCTGTTTCATTTATATTTTTTGCATCAATAATTATTCACATATGTCTTGTCTGTGTTCTGTTTTTATGTGGTACATTCATTTCGTGTACCACAGTTCATTAAAATAATAATTATTTCCAGTGAACAGACAAACATGAATCATTATTCATGCGTTTTAATGGGTTAATTTCACTCAATATTCGTGAATCATAATTCATGCTACCCACTTAAAATAACCATTACACAGTCTGGATGCATTTGTCTGCATTTAGCTTAATTCTTATGTTTTCGAAGTTATTCGCCAGGGTTTTGAAAGCAGAATGATGTTTATATCAGTGTACAATGCCTATGATTAACAAAACATAATACATGCCTTCAATAAGTCATTTGCTTTTTTTAATATTCTTGATTTTAAAGTTTCCCTTTACGAATAATTGTAAAAGCAATATACTTACCAAGGGAGGAATAGTTATGAAAGTTATGAATTTCATAATGAAAAAGGTAACATGCAATCTCAAAAACCTTTTTTATTTTATTTCAGTCGTTTACCTTCGTAAAGAGTTTAACAAAATACATTTTGTTTTCAAATCTTCATGATTCGATGTGTAAAATTTGGGGATATTTCAAATACCTTCATTATGAGTTTGTTGAACATCATTTGACTCTGGGTTGACTATGATTTGTTCTTTGTCAACGATCGACGACTGCTCGTTACAATTGTTATCGACAGCGGGTGCACTTTCTTCATCATCGGTGTTAAAGTCGATCATGATTGGTGTAGAGGCAGTGTTCTTGAAGCGAGAGAAGGAGTACTTCGGCATGATCCTTGCACTTTTTCTTCGGTTGTGAATCAAATATCCAAAACCCTAGTTATGCATCATTCATCAAGCTTTCATATTAATATAATTTTGAGTTTAATGAACCTCGATTTCTCTCTGTCATTTCGAAGATTTGGTTGCATCAAATTGATGTCTAATCCTTCGTGCAGTTTTTGTGGAAACTGAATCAACGGGGTGAGACTTTTACGGGGTCGGATTTTTGATTATCCATGATGCCATGTTTAGCTGATGATTCAAATAATTTATCATTTCCATTATACCCTTTAGCACATATGAATTACCCAAAAAAAAAGAGAAATGAAAACTTATTTTTTATTGTGCACATGACGACAAATACTAACCATTGATCAAAACTTAGAAAACTAATCAATGGTTAAAACATAATATGATTAATTGAGAAGTGATTAAGGACAAAATTAGAAATTTAAATCAATGTCTACATTGTTTGACTTTTTATTTTTTTAATTAAATTTTTTTTACCCCCTTTAAAGTTTAACATAAATTATCTTAAAAATTAATAATATTTTAATCAAACAAATTATATAAAAAACGAGAATTTTGTGCTCTTCGATATGACATCAATCTCGATATAGTTTTTTTTTTCGTTTTAACCGTATTTTACGTGAAATTCTATAAGTGTTATAATCATTATGAATATGTATGCACGTCCCTAGGTGTCCACATTCAGTATGAATAACAAAGGTGAACGTTCATTCACTTGTCATGATGAATAATACAGTATTCAGGACGAATAATACAACATTTAGGATTAATAATAGACGAATTCATGTATTATTCATCATGAATCGTGTATTATTCACTCTAAATATTGTATTATTCATCATGAATGATACATTATTCATGATGAATAATATATGAATGACCCGTGAAGGTGTAGGCACATAGCGCACTCTTTTTTGTTTCCCAATTCACAACCAAAATTTTGTTTAATTCATTATGAATATGTATGCGCATCCCCAAATGTCCCATATTCAGTATGAATAATAAATGTGAACGTTGATTCATTATTCATGATGAATAATATAGTATTTAGGATGAATTACACAACATTCTCGATTAATAATACACGAATTCATGAATCGTGTAATATTCACTCTAAATGCTGTATTATTCATCTTGAATGATACATTATTCATGATGAATAATACATGAATGATTCGTGAAGGTGTGGAGACGTGGCGTGCTCTATTTTGTTCCCCGGTTCACAACCGAATTACTCGATGGGTTCTCGATTTGTCTCGATGGGTGTTGGGTTACGGTGCTGAAGAACGCGATGTCTTACAACGTTGAAGAAAGTGTTGAAAAAGGTGACGTTGAGTTACATACTTACGGTGTCGATGCATTGTACAGACATGAACGTACATAAATATTCATAATGAATATAACATATATATAACATTTCACGTAAAAAACGGTTAAAACAACAAAAAAACTATATTGAGATGGATGTCATATCGAAGAGCACGAAATTCTCGTTTTTTATGTAATTTGTTTGATTAAAATATTAGTAATTTTTAAGATAATTTATTTCAAAGTTTAAGTGGGTAAAAGTTTTTAATTAAAAAAGAAAATAAAAAGTCAAATATGGTAGGCGTGAGTTTAAATTATATTTCATTTTTACCCCTAATCGTCTTAAAATTAAAAACTCTATTTAATATGAGTTGTTGGATCAATAGAGATGGAGTGACAGAGATTTGTCCTCACGTGCACAATGAAAATTGAGTTTTCATTTGAACTTTCCCGTCTCCTCTCTCTCTCTCTCTCTCTCTCTCTCTCTCTATATATATATATATATATATATATATATATATATATATATATATATATATATATATAGGGGAGGGATCAAAAGAAAATTAATATTACACTGGAAACTGTGGAAACCAATTTTGATCAATCAATGAATTTCCTTTTTTTTAATTGATAAGGGTATTCTATGACAAGAACAATATCTCTACCCAATCTCATGATTCAATCAAGGATACCAATATTTAATTTTGATACTCTACATTATTATTGTATTATTTTTTTTTCCTCTCCCTTTTCTTGGAAAATAAGACAACCAAAAACACTCAAAAACCATCTATTTTTCCCATCTTTCATACAACCCAAAGATTTCTTTAAATGTTCATAAAAACTCACATCCAAATAAATCCAACAAAAACGGTGAACGTTGATCGGAGAATAACTGGTTTCAACTACCCCGCCCACCTTGCCAGACTCTGCCGTCTCTCTGCCAGAGCCGCCACCTTATCACCCTCCACCCCACTTCCGGCTCGCAACAACCTCATCTCCTTCACTTCACTCACCAAACCATTACCTAATCCTCGCTTCTATAGGCTTCTTGTCAAGATTGGACTTTTCCAAATGACGTCCATCTTGAGAGGGCGTGATAAGAAAAATATCTCTACCCAATCTCATGATTCAATCAAGGATATCAAAATTTAATTTTGATATTCTACATTATTATTGTAATATATTTTTGTTTAAAATTATTTTTGTGAATATTTTTTATTTAATAGTCATTAAATAAAAATATATATATGGTAATTAATATTTTTTATTGAATATTAAAAATATTTAATATTTAATATTTAATATTTAATATTTTGTTTACCTAATTTCGTAATATATATATATAGTAATTATTATATTATAATATTATACCTATTTCAATTTTAATGCATTTTATATATGGTATTATTGATCATATATTAATTAAAAGTATTTACTTTTTTTATTCCAACGTTAATTCCTTTTAAGGTAAAGTATTCAATTTTTTTTCACATTAATTTAAAATATTCATATAGAATCCGAATGTAAGTTTCATCGTGCTTTGGAATAATTAAGGTAATTTTTTTTTGTTTCAATCGGAAGAGAGTTGTTTTAATTGAAAATATTTACTTTTGTTATTCCAATGTTAATTCTTTTTAATTAAATATATTCACTTTTTTATTCCCATTAATTAAAAATATTCATATATAATCCGATTTTAGGTTCATTGTAATTGGGTTAATTAAGGTAAATTTTTTCCCTTTTATCAAATTTTGGAAGAGAGTTATTTTTATAGAAAATTAAAATATTTAATTATATTTAAAATCAATATTTGTTTAATTGAATTGAAATACTTTAAAATATATTCTTTTCATTCTTTGTTATATATTTGTATGGTTTTTTTAATTGTAGTGTAAAAATTTAATCATATGGAGCAATAAAGGGTAACGTGTTTGATGGTGTTTCGGCTAACGAAATTCATGTTCGATATCTAATCGACAACGATGAAACGTTTTTATCGTCTTTTGTTCGTCCGGTTGATCAAATTAACAGTAACGATTCTGATAAGATTCACGACCATGTACCGAGTGAAGTGTGTGAAGTCTTGGAGAATTATCATGTGTCTCAATCTACCGAATATTCTAACGAATGTACGATTTTTATTGGAGTATGTTATTATGCGTGATATCCATGTATTTCTGACAACATTTTGAAGTTCTATAGTTTCTTGTGGGAAACATATTTGAACCAAACAGATTTAAACACATGAAACAATATACGAGAATACATGTTTGATGAAAGAATGTTGAAACTCATGAACCAATAGATGAAACACGTTTACTCATGATGAATTTGTTATTGCAATTGTATCTGTTGTGGGTTTAGTTGCATGAAATATAGACTGAGAAGCTAAGACATGCATGCTAACAAGAATGAATATGATAATATGTGAATATGGTGATAAAAAGGAAAGAAGGTGGCAAAAAACGTGGCCATGTTTTGTAAGTTGTAATTGCTAAATCTAATGCTTCTGTTTCATTTGCTTAATGATTATCAATGAAATTGGTAGAAAGAATAAATGCACTTGTATTTCTTGAATATTTCATCCCCATGGTACTTTGCAATAAGCGACTCCAAAAGTATCTTTGTGTCATATTTGGTAGCCACGACAAGACCTATCTTGTCATCCATTAGCTTCATGTCTTCCTGTTAGTTTATTTAGAAAATTCAGCTAAAGATGGAATACAAGCTAAATTAACTGTTTCATCACATCATATATTTTGTTTCATGGTGATTGCTAAACATTTTTCATATTGAAACTATTACATTTCATTTCATTGCCAGTTGACTTGATGAATATGATTACACTGATTAATATGTGTACACTTATAACCTGTTTGTAAAAGGAACAACTACAAGACATAATTTTCTACCTTTAATGACACAACTTCATCTTGCCCATATTTCATGCACACCTTTCACCTTATCAGTGGAGATTTATTTCACCATCGTTGTGTAATTATTTCATCAAACATTTATCAATCAGTTTACCACTTTCATCATATTCATGTTTCCTGTTCATGCTTCATGCACATGTTCCATCAAAGAATGGTGTTTATTTCATCAAACAGGTTCACAGATTCATCAAAGTCCATACAACAAGAACCTTGTTACGTTTCATCAATATATTGTTCATCTTTCCTGTTTATTTCATGGATGTCACAAATTCATCACACAATCACAGAAAGTTATTATCACTATAACACATTTTACATCACAATTTCATATATTAGACTACAGCAAACCAAATAAATTAGTTGTTTCATCACAATTGGATAATTGTTTCATGATGATTGTTAAGAAAGTTGTTTCATGTTTCATCATAGATGATTCACATAGTAGAAGTAGTGACACTGAATTTTCCGTGCATGTTTCATCACAATTGGATAACTGTTTCATGGTGATTGCTAATAACAATTTATAGTCAACATAAATCGTTAATCACAATGAAACCATAACGAGAACCTGATGAAACATATTTGATATATGAAGACGTAATTGAAAAGGCAATGAAATCATAAGGAAACACTGTTGAAACTGATTTGGATTTTTACATACACTGCATATTACTTTTCAATTTTCTAAATGATGACTTCCTAGGAATAAATGTAGTGTTGAGAACATAATGAAACAATAATGAGAACATAATGAACACTATTGAAACTGATTTGGATTTTTACCCCAAATGCAGACTAAACTATGGTTTACCCCTAAATATGACTTCCTTCAAAATACTAACTTAAATAATCGAGTTCAGACATTACATGAACAACAATCGATTGATGGTTTGCATCTTGGAAACATGAAATACCCACATACACATACAAGCACAACATCAACACAGTAAGACTCGTAATCATGTTAGGAGCTGATTGATTAATGCCTTCAGAAACTCCTAATGTGGACGACATAAGAAAGAACATTATATGTTTGCTACATGATTATGTGACCAATGTTTTGACTGGCAAATTTTTGCAGAAGTCGATAGAGGTGACAATATGCAACCTTTCATATACTTTCATGAAATCGATAGAGGTGACAAAAATCGATTTCATCTAATGAAATTGTTACCCATTCCTATTTACCACAGATGAAAACCCCATATGCAGGCTAAACTAGAGTTTACCCCTAAATCTAACTTCCTTCAAAATTCTAACTTAAATAATCGATTTCATACATTGAAACACTCCCCTCTGATTTCAGTTTGTGTACATAAACTTACCTTCATGACAACATTGCTTATTAACTTCGATATGGGGTTTCACGATTGACGGTTTGTTATTGGTGACCCTCTCTTATCTCTGTCTGATTTCATTGACATCCTTATCGAGAGGATTCTCTGTTGTGTTCTTGTAGTTCGAAAACGATTTTTTCTTCATCAATCACTTGCTCCTTTTCCGACCTACATAATGAAATCGAAGAAATAGGTGATAATGAAATCAAAATATATGATAATGGATGCTTTGCTCTTCTTATTCAGGTCAAAAATCGATGAAATCTTCAAAGATTACCTCCATGGAGTCGTATCATCGTTGTAATGAAATTGGGAGAGCTCCTCTGTGTTTCGATGGTAAGCAGACAAAGCTTCTATTTAGTCTTGATATGCTTTCTTCTTTTTTTAAAAGAAAGATACACTTTAGTCTAATTCACCAGATTTTATCTTTGTTACCAAATTTGAAACACAAAAGCAAAAGACTCATTTACCCTTTTGGCATATTATTATTATTTATCATTAGTAAATTAATTAATTTGTTACCATATTTAATTCAAATAAATCTTGACCATTGGTTAATAAGATCAATGGTTGATAGATGGTTTCCAAATTTCCAATCTAATATGGTTTCCAATTGAAACCACCTCTCTCTCTCTCTCTGTGTGTGTATATATATATATATATATATAGTGGCGGGTGCAAATGAAAACGAAGTTTCAGTTATGAACATGAGGACAAAGGATTGTGTGCCATGTGTCCACACCTTCACGGATCGTTCATGTATTATTTATCATGAATAATGTATTATTCAAGATGAATAATACAATATCCAAAATGAATAATACATGATTCATGATGAATAATACGTGGATCATGAATTCGTGTATTATTCATTATGAATCTTGTTTTATTAATCATGAATGATGTATTAATGGTCTTGAATGTTGTATTATTCATAATGATAGTGCATGAACGTACACATTTGTTATTCATACTGAATATGGACACCTGGGGATACATGTCACATTCTCTTTTGTCCCCCAATTCACAAGCAAAAACCTGGTTTGCGATTGAACTTTTCCATATATATATATATGATTGGATTCTGGTGAGAATGAAAGTTATGGTGAGAAGGGTAATAAAGGATCTCCACCCTTGGATGCACATTAGGATGACATGCACCGAGATGCACTATATCAATTCATGTATCAAACTCGATTCATGATGTGGGTTTGAGATTAAAAGTGATTAAGGATCCAAATCCCTTTCTTACCTTATCACCTTAACTCTTCACTTTTGGTCTTTAACATTTGTCAATTTCAACGGATATCGTCCCTATACTTCGAAAACTCGGATTTGGTCCCTCACGTTTTCCATTTCACTTGGGTTTGGTCCCTCCTCCTAACGCCTGTTAACTTCAATTTTATTGAGGGGTATATTGGTCATTTACAATTTTCTTTTATATTTTATGATTCTTTATAAACAATCTATATATTATATATTATCATATATTATAAATAAACACCTTAAACCAAAGAACCCGTCGTCGACTCCCCTTTCATCTTCAATTGCTTCGTTGAAGTGATCTTCGTTTGGATCATTCGAATTTGCCTTCATCAAACGATTGGTTCTACTGTGTAGTAGACGAATTTGGGTTAAGGGGTTTTTGATATTGGAAATGGTGGTGGGGGTTCTAGAAGGTTTGTTCCAGTCAATTTAAAACCCAACAGTAGGGAGGTACATAGGGTAGAGAGGTGGAGAGAGGTAGGGTGCTTTGATGGTTACAGTAAGAGAGAAAAGTGTAGAAACGTTGCAGTAAGGGGAATGAACTGCAGGTGCTTTGAGTAAGGGAATGAATTGCAGGTGTAAACCGGAGTTAGGGAAAGGGTTTGGCCGGAGTTGGGAAGGAGTTTCTAGTAGTCGGCCAAGGAGAAAAGGGAGTTGATGACTGGTTATTGGGTTGGAGGTGTTTATATATAAAATATAATATATAGATTGTTTATAAAAAATCACAAATTATAAAATAAAATTGTAAATGACCAAAATAGCCCTCAATAAATTGAACTTAACGGAAAAAATTAACGACCGTTAGTAGGAGGGACCAAAACCAAGTGAAATGGAAAACGTGAGGGACTAAATCTAGGTTTTCGAAGTTGAGGGACGATATTCGTTGAAATTAACAAACGTTAGTGTAGATCCCAGAACAGTGCAATTTATCAGCAATAATAGTCAACAATGAACAATGAATAAACCGCAACAGTTAGTCATATGATTAGATTCAACAGTGAAGGGTTTAGGTTTACAGAAAAAAATTCTGATCAGAGAATGTAACCTTACGACTAACAATTCTATCAGTAACTCTTCTAACCTAAAACTAGGTTTAGGAAACATTTAAATATCAAGCGTATTAGGCCTAATAGGCTTTGAGGCCCAATTACAATAACTTTAAACAATTACAATTTAAACCCTATAAATGCGTTATACAACTTTCAACGCACTAGGACATTCAGTCCTAACAATCTCCCCCTAAAGTTGAATAAGACATTTATCATCTTGAAATATTCAGGCCTTGATCTTCTTTCCTTCTTGAATATTTGAAGAACTTTGGTGTTGCTTGTCTTCATGTATTTCCACACTCCCCCTTGAATAAAGCTTTTGGTCTTCAAAGTTTCAACTTTGTAACCAGAGTCAATGTACTATAGCCTCGACTGAACGCACTATTGAGCAGTTTTCAACTGTAGAAACTCAACACATCGAATCAGCACACAAGAAATATAATGTGCGAGTTACGTGACATTCTACAGTGCATATTCAGTTTAAAACAAAAACTCTGTCTTTGAACTGCGAATTGAATATGCTTCCAACTTAAGAACTTGTTTCAATCAGCTCGTAGGAGGAACAAACTTGTAGCAGACACCACATGATACGGGATAGAAAAACCAATAAAATCTTTTCTGCTCAGCTGCAATCTTTGAATCCAAAGGCTTTTCAACCTCAAATAATAAAATTTTGTTACTCCCCCTCAGATTTTGCTAACTCCCCCTCAACACGATAATTTGTGTCTTTGAATTGTGTGACATTCTCCCCCTCATGATGATTAGGAGAATCCTGAGCATCATGTATCTTCAACTAACCGGATGAGTAGCAAAAGATTAGATGAAATGATTCAGTAACCAAGGGTAACAGCTAACACAGAAACACAATAGTAATTGTTATCACAACAATTAAAATAATTGTGTGGCCAATTTTCAGAGTTGGCATCAATGTATCTTTGATAGGACTTCCAGTTATCACTGAAGTAAAATATTAAAAAAATTACTTCTCAAAAATGTTCTGGCAATATCACAAAGATATGCAAGGGGAATCATAAAGATTCGTACGTGTATGAAAGAAGTATAACTCAAATCGATTAGGTTCAAAGATTGATTCAACCTGGAATGCAAGTTAGAAATCAATAGACTTAGTGAGATGAATATGAAGTTCGGAGACCAGAGCTGATGTCTTCCTTTTTCAATATCTAAGACCTATGAGTGAGGAATAGATAGATTATGTGCTAAATCTCCGTGCGAATATGAAACAAGTATCTTTTGAGAAATACTTGAGTGGCTGGGTGGGGTGACACGAGTTATCGATACTGGGTCCATGTCTGTTTCAATATCCATCTCCAAAGAATGAGAATAAATAGATTATGTGGTAATCAGGATAACTGAATCGGTTTGGTAAGGACCAATAATTCTTTTAAGTCCTGTCACATCCGTACCATTTTTTTTTTCAATCACTCCGAACTCATCTATCAATCTAGACCCCTCACTGATATCTATGAATGGGATGTGTTTCTTAGGTAGGTCCTTCCTATTCTGGATTGACCATAGAAACTTTATGAGCCCTAACACTCCTTTAACTCACCAAGATAGATCATTAAAGTACATGTCAAAACATTGAAGTATGAGTCCTGAACTAAAGTGTTCAGAAGTTGATATGAAAATTTAAACAAACATTTTACTCCCCCTCAAAAGTGGCATAACCCTTGATTGTAGTCATGTGACATGAATAATCTGAATTAAATCACACATGTCATTCCTGCAAAACAGATTAAGAAGATTTTGGTTTTGGTATCCATGCTGTGATGGATCCTTGATGGTTAGTTGCGTTAGCTTTTAAGCTTTTAAACTGAGGATTGGGGGTGCTATAAGTACCATACCAATTATTAACATACCTTAAATCCACAAAGTCACTATTTCCACAGTGAGTGCAACAGATCTTTTCTCGGTTTAGACTGATCAACTTTCCTGTAGAATAAACATAAGTAGGTGAATCAGTCTTGGAAATAGATGACTTTGTATCAACTACAAGAGAATCATGAGACTTGTTTCCTTCACTGTCTTCTGTAGTTGGTTTCTTTCTCCAAACCATCTTTACTATTCTAGAGAAATGATTATCTGAAGAATCATTAAGATCACAATCAGAAGAACTAGAGTAGTAAGTATGTCTTTTGTTAGAGGTGTCGGTATTTCTTTGTTTCTGTGAACGTCTTTTAGATTTTTGCTTTGTAGATTTGTTCATAGAAACCTTTTGAATGGCAGATGTTGAACATTCGTCTTTATAAAATTTGACCGGTGGCTCACCAGTTGAATCCAAAAAATCAACATGACTTAGGAGTTTTGGATCGAAATCAAACTAGTCTAACTTTCTGTCTGAACATACCTCTGAATTCAAGAACGTTGAGAATTCATTTTCCTCATCAGATGTGATATTATTACTTGTGGGAGTCGGAAAACTATATGGATTTGTGTTTTTCAAAATATCATTTGAGGAAGCATTTTGAAAATCAGAACGACGATCCTTTTTGAAACACTCCAACTGAGGCTCCTTTCCTTTATCAGAAGAATTTGGTGAAGAATCACCCAGAAAAGCTTTACAGGAAGAGGTATCTGAGGGTGGAGAAGAATGTTCTGACAGATTAATCTTCTCCCCTTGGAGTAAGTCAAGCTTAGCTTGAAGCTCAGCTTTGTGAAGATGCTCTTTCATCAGATCTGCTGCCAAGGCAGACAGTTGAGAATTGAGCTTATTTATCTCTGTCTGAAGATATTCCTTTTCCTCCCTCGATCCAGTTTCCGTTTTATCGGAATTGAGACACTCGAGTTTGGATAGCAACTCCTGTTTTTCCTTTTCAAAATTGATTCTTTCCTGTTCAAATGACTCTTCTAACTGAACAATTTACTTTTCTAAAATCAAAGGTGGAACATAGATCTTGTGGTCAATTGATTCCTCCTCAGTGGAGTTTGTGTAAGACTCGGTTTTGAAGAACGCATAATTATTCTTACCCGAATTTAACCATAATATTACGTATAGATTTAATATATATATATATATATAATATTAAAATGTCAACTAATGATAGTTGAGGGGTTAAACCCATAAATTAACTAAACTTATATATAATTAAAAAAAAACAACAAACACAAATCCATATTAAGAGTTTACTTCATCGTCATCTTCATTTTCATCATCTACACCGCCATCACTTTCTCTCTCTCTCTAAAATCATTTCAAACTTCTCTCTAAAATATCTATCAATCGGTTGAAGAAATCACGGTAACAATTACATATTCGGAATCTACGCGACGAACCCTTCTTAGAGGTATAAATTTCTTCTTAAGTTATTTAAGTTGGTAAGTTAGGGTAGTTGAAGTTGGTTGGTAGATTATAAGTTTATATTGCAAAGTTATGATCAAATATGTGTTTAGGAATGTTTGTTTTTGTAAAAATTACAAACGGGTAAAGTTTAGAATCAAATAGTGATATTTATATCTAGATGTTTAACCGCACACCAAGTGATCGGTTTTATGTCTAAGAGAATATAATTTTGTGATTAAGCTTAGAAAAATAATCTTTGAGTTTAATGTTATGCGAGTAATAGTAATTTATGATTTTTAATAGGCAATCGAACGGTTTAAAGTTCGTCGTCAGTCTCGATTAATCACGTGTTGCATCTCAATTCGATCAAGGTACGGATTCAATCTTCTTTGATACGGGAATGATCATTTGATGTGGTCATTTCATCCACAAGATTCAATATGAATCCAAATATCCACAAAAGTGGGTATATGTCTTGATTATCCGGAATATTTGTTTTCAACTCTTGATCAGTTTTATTTTCAGATTTTGTGTTGATTATATGATATGCTTTTTGATCCGTATGTGATTTCTATTATGGATTTATCCAGATAATGAACTTCTATCGGATATGAGTTTATGTCTTAATCCAATTCCTCATTACGTGAACTTTTATGTGTGTCAGGATCGAAATTCTAAACAAGAATTTAAACTAAACACTCAGAAACTATGTTAAAGAAGTCGCGGAATAACACATTAACAATAAATCAATCAAACAGCGTATGAACTCAAATCACAAGTTATATTAAATTAACTTAATGATTACAAACAAAACCTCAATCTGTTGAACAGACTCAACTGACGTTCTATACTTCTCTAAAGAAAGGATTAAAACTAATCTTGAGGTTAATTCCCTCTAAATTTATATGCAAAACTTGTGTAAAAACTTGTTAATCTAACAAAAACTACTAGAATATATATACATAACTGATTACAAGATATTTACTAAAGAAATATTGATCTTCAGCATCCATTCCATAATTATCTTCATCATTATCTTCAGCTCCTAGTCTTTCGTTCCAAGTCATCATTATCACCATTAACATCATAAGAAGTATTAATCATCCAGCAGCATTAATCTTCAACAGTACTAACTACTAGCAGTACTAACTCTCCAAGCAGTACTAACTTTTCAAGCAGTAGTAATACTACTAGCAGTAGTAATTCTTTCAAGTAGTAGTATTAATGTATTCAGTAGTAGTAATCCTTCAATACAGAGCAGCACTAACCAGACTTAGTTCATTTCAGACCCAACAATCTCCCCCTAACTTAACTTTTGAAATCCAGAAGTTAAGTTCTTTAAACTGTGGTCTTCATGATGCTGACAAAATCACTGCTCAAATTCCCAAATCAGGATTTAATCCCATACTCTGATTGATGGTTCTTTTGATCACTATCCTTGCCATTTTTGAACCATTAGGGCAGACCAGCTTTGCTCTCAACATCCCTTGCAGCTTTGCCTTGCTATGGTCATACACCTTGTCAACCAGGTAATACTCATGATAACTTTTGTCAATTGTAATGGCATAGACTCCACATCCTTCGAATAACATCCAATTATCTATTCTTTTAAATCCATTCTCAAGATGCAAGTCTTTGATAACATACTGCACTCTTTCAGGATCAAACATCATGCACAAGTACTCCATGGCCATCTTTTTAATGCCCATCCCTGCTCCTTTCAGTAAATCACCATACAAATTCAAACCAACCTTGTACATTTCTTCCAGATCCACCCTGGTACAGCTTCTGATTATTTTACCCCATGTAGCATACACTTCAAAATGATCACCCATTCTCTTTATTCTGAAATACTCTATTCTTTTATCCACTAGAGTATCCCAATGGATAATCTCTAGAGCTTCCACAGAGATGGGATCAACTTTTACTGGTTCTTCATCTGTTATTATCATGTACAACTCTAACTGTTCCTCAGGTTGTCTTGGCTGTTCTGATTGTTGACTTGTTGGCTCTTGATTCTGCTCTTGCTCTGCTGAAAGTGCAACAATATGTTCTGATGGTTTTGCTTATGTTCTTTCACTTTCCTTCTCCTTCTCAACTTCTTCAATTCTTGGCCTCTTTGCCTGTTTCTTGGTAGCAATAGACTTCTTTCTTTTTATAGCTCCAATTTTCTGTGCTAGAGACTCTTCCTTCTTGACTTCAGTCTTTTCTTTTGTAGGAGTGCCTTCTTCACTGTCAGGGAAGGGCTGTTGAATATTCATATCATGTCTCTCATTCAGTTTTCTTTCAACCTCAACCTTCTTACTAAAGTCTCCTTGAAGCTTGGGCATCTCCTTCTTGTACAACTCCTCTATTCTGATAAAGGACATGTTAGTAAACATTCCTTCAGGGACTCCAATGGACCCTTTCAAGAAGTTTATCAGCTTTCTCCTTTCCTGTGTAGCCAGAAAGGTCTTAGAAGGTTGTCTTTGTCTTGTCTTTGATGGATGCCTTTGCCTAGAAGCTTTCATGGTAACTTTCTTAGCAGCAAGCTTTAAACTCTTCTGATATTCTTCATTTAGCTTTGTAGACAAATCTAAGGCAATCTGTCTGTCTTTAGCTGTTTGGATTTCTTCCTCCTTTTCAATCTCTTCTTGCATCTTCTAAGCTATCTCTTCATCCAGTTCTATTTGTGAGGATTTCTTTGATGGTTTCACAGGTTCAACCAGTTTTTCTTTCCCTTTCCTTTTGGCCTCTGCCTCATTGACTTCTTTTCTTTTCTTCTCTGAGCCACCTTCTTTGATTACCACTCCCTTGGCCTTTTGAGCAGCCTTGGGGGTGTCATTCTTTGCCTTAACTAGAGTCTCAGCAATCTCTATTTCCTCTACAGAAAAATTAGTTTATGCTGCTACCTTCTCTGTTTCTACTGCTGGTTCTATAGTTTCTGCTGCTGACTCAGTTACTGCTGCTTTACCAATTTTTGCTACTTTCACAAAAGTTTCTGCTGCTTGTTTTGTTTCTGCTGCATGGGCAGTTTATACTGCTTCTTTCTCTGTTTCAGCACCAATATCCCCCTGAAATTGAGATTCCATGCCAACAAAGCTTTTCTTTTCACTTTCATACTCTTGAGTCTCCCCCTTTTTGGAAGCATCATGATCAATGCTCCTCTTCTTCAAAACAAATCGGGTTTTCTTCTTTTTGTGCACCAAAGTGAGTACCATGTTTTTGAGTTTGGTAATCTTCACTTGTTGAGAAGTGATCACCTTTTTCATCTCTTTTATCTCCAAATCTTGATTGTGAACTTCCAGACTTATTGTACCAAGAGTATCCATCAATTCTTCATAGTTATATCTGTCCTCACCTCCTTTAGGTGTTTTTACCACCCTTGAAGGGTCCTTGGATCTTTTAGTAGAGGCCTTCTGCCTAGCAGAAGCACCTTCTACCCCCGTGGTTTCTTGGCACCTGGGACCTTTAGATGATTTCTCATCTTAAGTTTCCGTGGGGAAGGTCTTAGAGATGTTCACACTGTCCTGATCCACACCTTTTGCAGAATCAGTAGTGTGAGCCTTACTGCCCACATGCTCTTCCTTCTCCTTAGAGAGCACCTTCTTGGGGTTGGGAGACACCCTTATGGTTTCCCTTTGTATATTCTCTAATGAAGAATGCTCCATTAGAGGGCTTGCAGGCTGTTGGGGTGAAGATACAGGAAGGGAAGGAACCTTCTGTACCTTTTTCCTTATATATATATATTTGTGTGATGGGGGATTTTGGCTTGACAACAGGGATCTGAGGAGTATTAATTGAAATGAATGGTGTGGGTAGGTCATCAGTTGGGTGGTCAGATGTGGGCTATGACCCTGATGCCTCACCATGGGAATGAGACACAACCATCATTGTAGAGAACAATGGTGTGTTTGTTCCAGAGAAGTCCTTACTAGTCCTTCTCATTTTGGAAAACACCTTCCCTTTGGGAGGTTTTGGTACATACACCTCTTGAAAAGAGGGTAAATCCGTCAATTCATTATTCAGTACTTCTTGTACAAACCTTGGATGCATAGAAAAGCACTTGGTTTTGGTATCCAGGTTTGACATTAAATCATTTTGAATCATTTGTGAGAAATTAAACTTTCTGGAGGTAGATAAGCAGACAAGAGCATAAGCTATTGTACTGCTGAACTCACTCCATCCAATTGTTTTTCGTGAAATACAATGCTGAAGAGTATGAACAAATAATCGCCATTGAGGTGAAAATTTGCTTTTAAAGAACTTATACACCTCAGTAGGACCTTCATACCCCATTCGACTAATTGATTGGAAGAGATCTTCCTTGGACAGAGAGGTAATACCTGAGGCATCATCTAGTCGTAGATGAGTGCGTATGCATCCCTCTGTGATTGTGATAGGTTTATCACAAACCCTTGAGTGAATGACGTGATTGCCTTCAACATTCTGGATGGACGCATTTTCCCAGAACTGTCTCATGTGTTCCACATAGATGTGGGATTGACAGTTAACGCATAGGCAATGTGAAATGCTTTCAGGAAATCTACAATTTCTTCAAAACCCTCAGCTTGTTTGGGTTTTTGCAGCATTGCAAGTTCATTGTGATCGTCCACAAATTCCAATCCTGCCATCATTCATGCACTGGGAAGCAAGAATTCGAGAGAGAGAGAAAGAGAGAGAGAGAGAAAGAACACTTGTAGGAAAATCAAAGAGTCGTTTGGATTTTGGCGGTCAGAGAGGGTATTTATAGGTGGAGGGTTTCAGTTAGAAGCAGTATTAAGTACCTTAGCAGCATTAACACATACCCGCAGTATTAACTCATATTAACAGTAGTAACGCATACTGGCAGTATTAACACAGACTAGCAGTATTAACACATACCAGCAGTAGTAACACTGATTAGCAGTAGAAATAAGGCAAGCAATAGTAACTTTGCACTGGCAGTATAAACCACCTAGCAGTATTCACCATACTTAACCATATTTGAACTGTCAGAAAGAGTAATAATGAGAGCAGTATTAACAGATTAGAAGTACTAAGTATCTAATTCAACAATGTAATCTGAAACACTTAAACACACATAGTTAGCAGCACCATGCACAATACAATATGAGAAAGTAAGGAGGAAGGAATCTATACAGAAATGGTACATAAAGAAAATCAAAAGAGGCTTATTCAGTGTTTATCATGCCTACACTTGTGACCAAGAATGTGAATCTGCCCACATCAAAAGCTTTGGTGAATAGATCAGCAAATTGGTTACTTGTGTGTACTTTCAAAACCTGAATTAACTTCTTTTCATTGCAATCTCTAATAAAATGGTACCTGATTTCTATATGCTTGGTTTTAGAGTGCTTGACTGGATTGTTAACAATGCTTATAGCACTGTTGTTATCAATGAATATTGGAGTGTGAAGAAAAGTAACACCATAGTCCAACATCTAATTCTGAATCCATAGCACCTGTGAGCAGCAGCTTGCAGCAGCTATATACTCTGCTTCTGTTGTAGAGGTGGACACTGTGGTTTGCTTTTTACACTGCCATGAAACTAGTCTTGAACCCAAAAACTGACATCCTCCTGATGTAGACTTTCTATCCAAGTTTGCACCACCCAAATCACTATCAGAATATGCAAGTAGATCAAATGGTGAGTCATGAGGATACCAAAGACCCAACCTAGGTTGTCCTTTGAGATATCTTAAGCTCTGATACCACTTGTCAGGATCGAAATTCTAAACAAGAATTTAAACTAAACACTCAGAAACTATGTTAAAGAAGTCGCGGAATAACACTTTAACAATAAATCAATCAAACAGTGTATGAACTCAAATCACAAGTTATATTGAATTAACTTAATGATTACAAACAAAACCTCAATCTGTTGAACAGACTCAACAGACGTTCTATACTTCTCTAAAGAAAGGATTAAAACTAATCTTGAGGTTAATTCTCTCTAAACGTATATGCAAAACTTGTGTAAAATTTGTTAATCTAACAAAAACTACTAGAATATATATACAGAACTGATTACAAGATAATTACTAAAGAAATATTGATCTTCAGCATCCATTCCATAATTATCTTCATCATTATCTTCAGCTCCTAGTCTTTCGTTCCAAGTCATCATTATCAACATTAACATCATAAGCAGTATTAATCATCCAGCAGCATTAATCTTCAACAGTACTAACTACTAGCAGTACTAACTCTCCAAGCAGTACTAACTATTATTCTAGCAGTACTAACTTTTCAAGCAGTAGTAATACTACTAGATGTAGTAATTCTTTCAAGTAGCAGTATTAATGTATTCAGCAGTAGTAATCCTTCAATACAGACCAACACTAACCAGACTTAGTTCATTTCAAACCCAACAATGTGAATTTCCGAAATCAAAATATGTTGAGAAATTAGAAACTCTTTTTGGGGTTATGCTTTGATTCAATGAAAGTGAATTTCGATTGAGTCTTTGTTTTCCGAACACCAGACTTTGGGGCACCTTTGTCTCGGATGCTACCATAGTGGCTACAAAGACTATGGCGTCTTCAATGAATGGTACATTGTACCCGGCCTTTACGGAACAGGCTACCCGAGGGCGTATGGATCGATCCTAGTTTTAGTTCCAGAACTTGAGGTCGTGGTTAAATCCATGGTGTCTTAGGCGGTGTGTGCCCATACCCCTAAATTCCAACCGTCCGGTTGGTTTGGCCAACCATCGGACAACGTGTCCTTGTTGCACGAAATTGAGAACTTATATGATTTGAGACTTGATATTGATTTCCGTTATTGTGGATTTGTAGTTGTTTTCGAATTATATTTCGGATCATCATGATTACGGTTTATGAATTCATGGAATGTATATATTTCAACCAAGTTGTTTCAATGGTTGATTTATTTTCATTTTCCTTAATTTTATTAATTTGATCTTTGGATTACTGTTATTTTTTTATATAATCCGTTCACTGAGCATGTCGCTCAGCCGTGTGTTTTCTTTGCACGGAAGGTACTTGATGTAGATTCGGGATTGGGGCAGGGTGACGAGAGCGACACAAATGACTTTTTGGAATAATCCTTCCTAGTAACGCTTTATCTTTTGGCTAGTTATGCTAAGTTTTTGGATTTGTATAGTGTAATGTAAATATTATTGTGTGTTCCCAGATTCTAGTTCCTATTCACAATCAAACAAACACAAACAAGATTTCAATCAAATTACCTGTTTGATTAATCTTTCAAATCCAACGATTACACTTTCTCTGTCTAGAACTTCTCTCTCTCTCTAAAGATCTCTCTCAAACGTATTCTGTTAGTTACCAAAAAGACTTCTGTTTGTTGCTACTGAATACAAAGCAAGGAAACCTATTTATATTTACAACTAATTACAACAAGGAAACAAACAAATACGATATGTTGACTTTGACTTTTATTACAAAGACTTTGACTTTAATGAGAATTGACTTTCTCAGCTTTGACTTCTTATACTTTGACCTTCAGTCTTCTTGATCTTGTATCCAACATATTTATGCTCTAACAATCTCCCCCTTTGGATTCAAGATCACTGTTAAAATATCTAGCAATTTAGTCTTCACTCTTAAACTCTGTCAGTACAAACTCCCCTTTTTCTTTGACTGTATTCTTTCCAAAAATATCTTCAAACAATGAACAATCTCCACAAAACATTCACAAAACACTTTCAGTCTTTGGAAAGAAATTATCTTCAGAATCAGCTCGAATTGCTTTAGCAAATAAACTTCAAAGAAAATTTCCTCAAATCTTCAAAAATTCTTTGATCTTCTCCAAATCTTCAAATTGAACTTTTCTGACTTGGACATTTCTGAAAATTATCTAACAGGTAAAATGTCTTTGACCATTTCTTGATACCATCTCCCCCAAACTTCAAAAACTTTAACATTTCTTGATATCATCTCCCCCTTTTTGATGATTTGAGCATCTTTATCATCAAAACTTTTCTTCCAAGAAATGTCTTTGACCATTCTGATCTGTCAAACTAAGCCTCTGATTCTGTGATCCATAACCAAGTATTCATCTAGATCTTTGCAAATCTAGACAAAATAAGAACATGTAACCCCTGAATCAACAGATGAATCAGTTAAAATGCCTGTCAGTAACACAAAGTCACTGTGTGTAACGAATACACAATATAAAGGAGTTTTTTTATGTTCACTCCCCCAGGGCTTCCATCCAATCATCGAAATACCACAAAGTCAATTTCTATGAATGTTATGATAAAGAAACAAATTCTTTGTGTGTTCGTGCATGTGTAGAAAGAATTAAGCACGAATAATTGCGTTTTAAGGCTCAACATAGTGTAAACCACTGAGACAACAGTAGATAAACACAGACTCAATGTGCATGATTGAAGTGCGAAGGTGGGGCAAACTTCCTTCTTTTTCAATATCCAGATTTTCCAAATGAAAACCAGATAGATTATATGTTGCGTCCCCTTGAAAATGTGAAACATTTTCTTTTTGAGAAGAAAATGAGTAGCTGGTGGGGTTTAGTCAAGAGTTGGCATGGGCTAGTTGCCTGTTTCAATAATGTTCACCAAAAAATTGTGAAACGCTAGTAATGTGGCTGCCCGACTCAGAAAGTAGTTGGTGCAGAGTTTGATATTCTTTTACTCTGATCTCACACCCTCTTTCTTTTAATCATTAAGCTCACTACTAACCAAACTCTCCTTTACATTTTACCTCATCACACCCACACTCATTTCTTTTAGACTCCTCACACTCAATCTCTATGGATTAACTTCTTGGGTAGGAAACACTGGATAACGTGAATCCATAGAAGTTCATTTAAGTCTTAGCACAAAGAACCCATAATATCCTAATAAGCATGTGTTGCTCAAGATGGTTTAACTTTATCAGTGAAAGCTCATATACAAATGTCAGACGAATGTATGCTCATAAAATATAATCATGAAGATTTGAGCATTTTTAGACATTGAAGTATTTTCAAACAAGTATATGAAATGAATGAATATGAATGCAAAAGGCTTGTTTGAAAATCTGACATTGTATGAAAATGATCAGAAATGAATTATATATCAATTAAGGCTTATGGGAAAAAAAATAATGGATATTGTCTATACAAAACAAAAATATAGACATTTTTGAAATGACGTTTCGAAATGAAATATCGTTTAAAATTCTTTAAAGTACAAGCGGGGTGTCTTACCATCGAAAAATTGTATCAATTTAGAGACATGGTAAGAACAATTTGATCAAAAATTAAACCGATGTGTGTGAATACTTGAAAGTATGTAGAAAAGTCAATACGCAAGTATTTATCTTTGGAAACACACGGTTTATTTATCAATTAAGCATAAAAAAAAAAAATGAAAACATTTAAAATCACACTTCCAAATTATAAAATCTGTTTAAGAATCGGGAAGTGGTTTGAGCATTTCAGAACATGTTTTCTATATCTAAAAGTTGTCCTTTTTTCAGATATATTTGAGATTAAGATAAGAAATTTACCTTTTCGTGCAATCTTAAATCTCATGAAGTCATGCTTAAGTCAAAATGATATGATCTTTTAAGCTTCTCTCATCCTGCACAAGTCTCAAAGTCTAGTCAAAGCAACTTTATTCACAAAATTTATACAAATGTAAAAACATAAAGCAATAAAACGTTGATTGTACGAGTTCTGATCTGAAATAATCAGAAATCATAGTCTTACTCCTTTTGATATGACATATAAGCTCCCCCTAAAATCATGCATCACAAAAATTTTGTTAGTGAAATAAAATGCAGAAATTAGTTAAACTCCCTCTCAAAATAATGTAGATCACCTTTAATATTCTCTTACTCCCCCTGATATTATGAACAAACAATTAAAGTGCATATATCCTTCAGATATAAAAATAAAGAAAATGAAGAAAAATAACAATATGTAACTTTAGTAGGTAACAACCGATTATGTTTTCAGATTTAACATACCAAGCTTAGAGACAAGAAAATTAAATCTCTTTTCATCTAAGGGTTTGGTAAATAAATCTACAAGTTGATAATCTGTTTTTACAAAATAAAGTTCAATTGTTTCTTTTTCTACATTATCTTTAATAAAATGATACCTTACATCAATGTGTTTGTTTTCGTATGTTGGACAGGATTAGCAGGTATCGCGATTGCACTCTTCGAGTCACAATATATTGGAATTTTATCAAACTTGAATCCATAGTCTCGCAGCTGTGTTCGCATCCACAGAACTTGAGAGCAGCAACTGGCAGCATCTACGTACTCTGCTTCAGCAGTTGATGTGGAAACGCATAATTGTTTCTTTAATGCCCAGCTAACGAGCTTGTCTCCAAGAAATTGAACGTGACCTAAAGTACTTTTTCTGTCCAACATGCAACCTGCATGATCTGCATCTGAATAGGCAGTCAGTTGAAAACCAGTATCCTTAGGATACCACAGACCAAGATCTGCAGTCCCCTTAAGATACCTAAAAATCCTTTTGACAGCAGCCAAATGGGATTCTTTAGGAGCAGCCTGATATCCAGAACATAAACATGTTGAAAACATAATATCTGGTCTACTAGATGTAAGACACATTAACGATCCTATCATACCTCTATAAGTTCTAACATCAACACTTTTACCCGAAGGATCAGTGCTGATCTTAGTACCTGGTGCCATCGGGGTTCCAATTGGTTTACAATTTTCCATTTTGTACTTCCGAAGAATATCCAAAATGTACTTAGATTGGTTAATGAAAATCCTCGTTGAAAACTGTTTAACTTGTAATCCGAGAAAGAAATTCATCTCTCCCATCATACTCATTTGAAAACGTGACACCATGAGGTTAGAAAAGTTTTTGCAAAATTTAGGATTTGTAGAACCAAATATTATATCATCAACATATATTTGAATAAGAATAATATCAGCTTTTTCCTTTTTGATGAATAAAGTGGTATCAACCTTACCTTTGGAAAAACCGGACTTGACCAAGAATTTAGATAAAACATCATACCATGCTCGAGGGGCTTGTTTTAAACCGTACAGGGCTTTGTCCAAGATGTAGACATGATCTGGCTTATCTGGATTGACGAACCCTTCTAGTTGAGACACGTATACTTCCTCCTTAAGAATGCCATTCAGAAAGGTTGTTTTCACATCCATCTGATAGACTGTGAAATTCTTATGAGCTGCGTAGGCTAGAAACATGCGGATTGCTTCTATACGCGCTACTGGAGCATACGTCTCATCGTAGTCTATGCTTTCCTCTTGCCGGTAACCTTTGGCAACAAGTCTAGCTTTGTTCCTTATGACAATACCATCTTCATCCTTTTTATTCTTGAATACCCATTTAGTTTCTATCACGATTTTACCTTCTGGTTTTGGAACTAATCTCCAAACCTTTAGGGCTTCAAACTGATTGATCTCTTCTTGCATAGCAGATACCCAGTCCGAATCAGCAAGAGCCTCAGATACTCTCGTGGGCTCTATATTACTGAGGAATGAGTCATGCATACATTGATTAAGAGTCGCTGACCTCGTTTGTACAGGCTTGTTAAGATCTCCAATTACTTGATGTAAAGGATGGTCTTTGGTCTAACGATGCTCATGAGGGAGTGGAGTAGATACTGATTGAACATGATCATCATCTAAAATCCACTATCAGACTCTTCAGTTTGAATAATAGAAGGGGGGTTTGCAGTTGAAGTTTCAGGTGCAGAAGCATCAGTTGGAACAACAGACTCTGGCTGTTCTGTAGACAGTGTATTACACCCAACTGAAACAGGTACTTCTGGCTCATCAGTTACTTGTGTATCTTCAATTGTAGGAGTAATTTTTGGAATGTGAGTTTCTGACTGAACGGGGGATTCTTGTTCAGTTATAACATCTGAAGTGACTGGATGATTGCAACTTGTGTCTTCAGACCTGTCAGTCACAACAAATTTAGGTACATTAGATCCTAGAAACTCATCATAAAAGAATTCAAATAACAAATCTAAATCAGTTAAATGTGAAATAGAAGTAGAAGCGTTATTCAAATTATTCGCTGTAGAAGCAGGTTCTGGACTGATCTGCCCAGAAGCTAATACTCCAGTTATCACGGGTTCTGAACTAAGTTGTTCAGAAGCCATCTCTTCATCGAATGTAACATTAACGCTCTCGACAACTGTCTTTGACTTTTTCAGATAAACACGGTATGCTGCAGATGTTGAAGAATAACCAATGAAGATACCCTCGTCCGCCTTAGCACTGAATTTATTCAGACTCTCTCTGTCGTTAAGCACGAAACACTTACACCCAAATATGTGAAAATACTTGATTGTCGGTGTTCTGTTGTTGTTCAACTCATATCGAGTCTTTTGAAAACGGCGGTGTATTATGGACCGATTTTGAGTATGACATGCAGTTGACACAACTTCTGCCCACAAAAATAGAGGTAGATCGGCTTGGCTGAGCATAGTATGAGCGGCATCGACTAGCGTTCGATTTCGCCTTTCGACTACTCCATTTTGTTCAGGCGTACGAGCAGCAGAGTACTGATGTGATATCCCGACCGATTCGAGATATTCTTCAACTGTTTTGTTTTTGAACTCTGTGCCATTATCAGTTCGTAGAAACTTGACTTGTCTCTGCATATTCACTTGGGTCGTCTTTAAGAAAATAATGAGAACTTCCGGTGTCTCATCTTTTGATCGAAGAAATTTGACCCACGTGTATCTTGAGTAATCGTCCATAATAACCAACACGTATTTCTTTCCACCCAAACTCTGAGTTCTCATTGGACCACACAAATCCATATGTAACAATTCTAACGGAGAACTAGTGCTTGGTTCAGGCTTCGGTTTATGCAGAGCTCTTTTCATCTTACCCTTCTCACATGCAGCACATAAGTGTTCTTTCTCGTATTTCAGCTCAGGAAGTCCTTTTACCAATTTCCCACTAACCAACTTGTTGATATAACGAAAGTTCAGGTGTGATAAACGTCTGTGCCAGAGCCAACTTTGTTGCATTGATGCTTTTGTCATTAAGCAAACTTGATTGTCAATCTGAACTTTGGACAGGTTGATGGTATAGAGGTTTGTCTTGCGATGTCCACCTAAGAGTTTTGTGCCGTCTTCAGTACGAACCGAGCAACTCTTAGATTTGAAGTTGACCTCTAACCCTTTATCGCAGAATTGACCAATGCTAAATAGGTTGTGCCCTAAGCCTTCGACATAACTCACCTTACTGATCGTTATGTTGTCTTGAATGATGTCACCATATCCTAAGATTGGTGAAAGCTGATCGTTTCCAAATCTGACATTTCCACTGAATTTCTCTATATAATTAGACAATAAAGCTTTTTGCCCAGTCATATGCTTGGAACATCTACTGTCCAAGTACCACATATGCCGGGTCTGCAAGAGAAATCAGAAAACAATAACTTTAGGTACCCATTTAAAAACGGGTCCTAACAGATTAGCACAAGATTTTGGTATCCACTTGAAAATGGACCCTCTGTTCTTTTGAAAACCTTTAAAAATATCTGATCTCGAAGAATAAACATGATAAGATCCATACCAATTTGAAGAATTATGAGAATAAGCAAAATCAGTTCTCCGATAATTATAATGAGATGTAGTAGTAATAGGAGATAATTGAATCAACTACTTTATTGAATAACGCTTGAAAGAAGTTACAAGGTTTTGTTTATGAAAAGAATATTGACCAACTACATCAGAATCACTACTATCTGATATAGAACAAGAATTATCAGACACTGATCCAGCTATCCCATCATCCTTCCGTTTTGGTAGCCATTCAGTTCGATCTTTCGACCTTTTCCTGCTTATATCTGAAACAAAAGATTTAGATTTATTAGGAAAAGCAGATTTCTGAGATTGAGTTTTCTTTTGTGTACTAGTGTATTTCTGTTTCTGTAATCGTTGTTTCTTATGTTTCTTACCTTGAGAATAATAATCAGCAGTTACAGAAACTGATTCACCAACCTTAGTTGATGATTTAGAATTTTTAAGAACACTTGGTAACACCTTTTCATTTGTAAGACAAGTAGAATGATCAGGAAGAGGAGCATTGAAGTCAAACATATCAATTTCTTCTATGCACCCATCATCAGAATTAAGAAAGTCATTTGCAGACTCAAATAAGTCATCAAAATTATCAGACGAAGTTTGAGATGCCTCAGTAACTTTAGAACACTTTGTAGATGTAGATTGAAAAACCGTGTTCTTTAATACAGTAGAAAATACACTTTGTTGAATATCAACCAAAAGTTTTTTATCAGATAAAACATTTTCCAACTCAACTATTTTGCTTTCAAGAATGAGTGGAGGAACATAAACCTTTGCAATTGTAGGTTTCGCCTTCATCTCAGAAACAGAATAACTAGCAAAATAATCGTTTGAAAGAACTTTTGGTGTTTCTGAAAGATAACTATCATTTAACTTTGCATAGTTAAATGGTAGTTGCATTTTCTTCACATTCTTTCTATTTTCAGTTTCTTTGGCCTCAACTTCTTCCGGTAATTTGGTAACAAATTTGGGTTTTAAATGAGTATGTTTACCAGCACAAGCAAGAAAATCAAAATTATATAATGTTGGTTGTTTTCTGATGGCTTTCTTTAAGTAATGGGGGTTTTCAAAACCAAGTCCCCATTTTTCTTTAACATCAGCCTCTTCATTAGGTGCATTAAGAAAGATAGTTTGATCTGTTTGGCCTCTTGCATAGAGTTTGGCTTCCAGACCATTTACCTTCTTATTCAAAAGCTTGTTCTCAACCTGCAATTTATAAACAGTTAGTGCAGATTCTCTTTTCTTAAACTCATACTTAGAAATTTTAACTTCAAAATCAGAAATCTTCTTTTCAAAACAATCTACTTGAGATTTAGAATCAGAAACAGACTTGCGTAAAGAATCAATCATATCTTTGTTCCCAATAACAGACGAATTAAGTTCAAAGATTTTCTTGTTCCTTTTAGCAACTCTTTCTTTTTCCTTTTTCAGTTTATTTTGTAAATCTTAAAGCTCAACCACCATGGCTTCCATTTTGGTAATGAAATCTTTTTGAGTTAAGTTTAATACCTCATCAGATGTCTCATCATCGGAATCGTCATACTTTATTTCTTTGCCCATGAGACAGAGATGAGCTGTTTCTTCCTTCTCCTCATCTTCACCTTCGGAATGATCCAGCCAAAATTCGTCCTCAGCCATTAAAGCTATTCCTGCTTCTTGCTGTTTTGCCAATAGCAATTTGTTCTGATAGTACTGAGAATTACGAACTTTTGGCTTTCTACAATCTTTTTCAAAATGACCAATCTTGCCACAGTTGTAGCATTTGACTGGATCACTTGCTGGCTTTTCGGCAACAGTGTAGTCATTCACGAACTTCTTCCTTTCATCAGGTTTCTTCTCAACATATCTGTTCTCTTCATATCTCCTTCCTTCCACCCTTTCTCGGTGCTCATGATTCTTTGAACTTGATGAAGAATACCTTTGATAATTTGATCCCGGCTTTTTGTAGAATTTCTTTTGAAAGGCACGGGTTAGCAACAACATGGCTTGTTTCAGACTTTCTCCATCATCACCATCTGTCTCAGATTCTGACTCAGAACTCGTAAGCACTTTCTTCTTTTTCTTCTTCTCTGCCTTTTCTTTCTTTTCTTTCTTCTTATCTCCAACTACCAAAGCAATCGGATCAGGAACCTTTTATGCCTTCTTCTTTTCAGCTCTTTTCTCCTCTACCTCATCTTAATTCTGACGTAAAGTCTCATAGACTTCGTGAAAAGGTATCTCACTTAAGTCTTTCATCTTCTTCATCCTACGTGTATGTGTCTTCCACTCAGGTCGTAGGATACTCAGAAATTTGACATTGTTTTCCAGCTGCTTCTTTGTCACTTTGTTCTTCGTCAGTTCATTCAGAAGCAAAGTAAACCGTTCATATGTGTCTTCCAAACTCTCATTCTCTTTCGCTTTGAATTCCTCATAGCTATTGATACAGTTAGCCACTTTCATCTGATTCCCTACCTTGGATCCCGTCATCATCTTTTGTAATTGATCCCACATCTTTTTAGCATCATCCTTGTATCTATCAATCTTGATGTAAATCTCATTAGGAATGCTTTGAAGTAGAAGAGATCTTGCTTGCTTGTCTGCTTTGTAACGGCTTTTCTGTTCTTCAGAATACTGTGAGACATCCACTTTAACCGGTTTTGTCTTTTGTTCTTTTTCCTCATCACCATGTCCACTATCAGATGAATCATCATCAGCAAGTACTTGAACTATGATTGGTTTCATAGGACCTTCTATAATTGAAAAAAGAATATTCTCCCCGTTTGCATGTCTGTCAATAAAATCCAGAAACCTATCCTTCCACTGCTCGTACTCTCCTTTGAACAGAACAGGAGGCTTGACATCAATACCAATTGAAAGTGCATCTTTTGAAGTCATCTTGTTTAAACCTGTTTGAAAAATATATCCAATAGGAAACTAGAACTGATCATTAGTCCAAAATATGAAATCACAAGAAAAATCTTGAAATTTAAAAAAATCAGAAATTATGAAAAATTTGACTAAGTAACAAAACTCGCAAGTCACTATATAACTCGCAAGCGCTGAAACTCACAGACACTGAGAAACACGCAGATCGAGACTTGCGCGTTTGAGATACTCGCAAACAACTATTCAAAGTGAAACTCGCAGACTTAAGCTTGCGTGTTTGTAAAACTCGTACGCAAAGGGTTGCGTGTTCTGATAAACTCGCAGATCAATCAAACTCGCAGGCCGTTGAAACTCGCAAGACAAAAATTCCTTCTGAAACTCGCTAACGCCTAAACACGCAGATTACTATTCATGATGAAACTCGCTAACTGAGGTGTGCGCGTTTCCAAAACTCGCTCGTCAAAGCTTGCGCGTTTTGAACAAACTCGCTAGCTATACTTGCGCGTTTCCACACTTGGATTTTTTTTTTTTTTGAAATTTCAAACTCGCACGTCGAATGAACTCGCAAACCACTGTTCCTCTTCAAACTCGCACCCTTCGATTAGCGCGTTTGAAGAACTCGCTAACCACTACGTGCGCGTTCTGGTCCTTAGAAAATTTTCCAACTTTTCCAAACTCGCAGACTTCGATCAGCGAGTTTCTAGAACTCGCAGATTGTTACTTGCGCGTTTGAGACCAAAATCTTCCCTTCTACTTGCGCGTTCTAACGGATGAATCTTGCGCGTTTGAACGATGAACTTGCGCGTTCTGGAGATCTAGCGCGTTCTTCAGAAAGTCGACCCAAAAATTGAGTTTTCCATCTGTTTTCGATCTAAACTTTTGTGAATTGGGCTGAAACTTTGAATGGATGCTCGATTACAATACTAGAACATATTACAATGCAAGAATTTTGATCTAAAACTCAAAAATTACAAATTTGATTTGAACACAATGTCAAGAACTCGTGAACATAAAAACCACAAAAATTCGAAAAAAATCGAATTGATTACAGTGGAATTCACAAATCTTTCTATACAAACTCAATCTATTACACTTTTCTAACAAAACCTAATCAATTTCATCTACAAAATTGCACTAACACTCCAAAATCAAATCTCTCGTTCATGAACACATAGTCGACACTTTTCTTGATCTGATTTCACTTTTGATCTGCTCTGATACCAATTGTGTGTTCCCAGATTCTAGTTCCTATTCACAATCAAACAAACACAAACAAGATTTCATTCAAATTACCTATTTGATTAATCTTTCAAACCCAACGATTACATTTTCTCTCTCTAGAACTTCTCTCTCTCTCTAAAGATCTCTCTCAAACGTATTCTGTTAGTTACCAAAAAGACTTCTGTTTGTTGCTACTGAATACAAAGCAAGGAAACCTATTTATACTTACAACTAATTACAACAAGGAAACAAACAAATACGATATGTTGACTTTGACTTTTATTACAAAGACTTTGACTTTAATGAGAATTGACTTTCTCAGCTTTGACTTCTTGTACTTTGACCTTCAGTCTTCTTGATCTTGTATCCAACATATTTATGATCTAACAATTATTTAGCATGCTCTGTACTTTCCCAACCTCTTTATGCAAATGAGGTTCTTTTGGGTTTATGTGAATATATATATATATATATATATATGTGTGTGTGTGTGTGTGTGTGTGTGTGTATAACGGAAGCTGTCCTATGTATCTCGGGACGGGGGTCGTTACAGTTTGAGTCAAGTTCAGCCTAAGAATAGCTTCGAAAATAGTAATTTGACAGAAAACAGGGTTTTCGGTGTTGTATGACGCATTCAATGAGTCATAAACAAAAGAAAGTTGCATTTGGTCCATCTGATATTGTACTCTGGGTAGGTCTTGTCCACTCCCAAAAATTCGAAAGCATATAACGTGGGAACTTTGGTCAAGGCCTTTTTCAAATGATGTGGGTTATCGTAACCGAGACCCGTCTCTGAATATTTGAATTTTTTGGGTGCATTCAGATGCATCGTTTGTCTAGATTGACCAATTTTGTAAAGTTTTAGTACGAGATCATTTAACTGGTCAATTAACCTTTGATTTTCATTTTTATAAGACACACTTTTACTCACAATATCAATTTTCTCATTTTCTGACATACGGAGCTTGTACGTAAGATCATCTATTTTGGTCTTTAACTCTTCAGACTCTTTTGAAAAACTCTCACACTTTTCCTTTAGATTTGAAATTTTCCACAAGTTTCCAGCATTTTCAATGCGTTGATTATCATATTTGCCAAGTAGTCTTTCAACTCTAGCTTCTAAACAAGAAACTTTCTCTTTTAGCTCAGAATAAGTTGGATGAGACATTGTTACCTGAAAAACTTGAAGTCCAGGGGTTAAACTTGACAAAATATGAAACTTTAAAGTGCAGGGACCAAAAGTGACAATGAGTGAACCTTCAAAGATTAGGGGTCACAAATGACAAACTTTGAAACTTTGAAGTACGGGGACTAAAAGAAAAAAAAATCAAATTGCACTGATATGATCGTGAGACAAAGTATTTGATCCCTTTTTTTTAATTACCCGGGAGACGAGGACCCGGGCGATGAGAACCCGGGCGACGAGAACCCGGGAGACACGGACCGGGCGACATGGACCCGGGCAAGGACCCAGTCGAATGCAAGGACCCGGTCGAATGCGAGGACCTGGTCGAGGACAAGTACCCGGTCGAAGGCAAGGATCGGTCGAAGTGAAGGACCTGATCGAAGGGAGGGACCCGATCGAAGGGAAGGACACGGTCGAAGGATCCGGGAGACAACACCACGGTCGGAAGGACAACCCGGGCGACTTCAACTGGGGGCAAGGTAAGTCCGGGCGATTAACACAACACTTTTGTTTTTCGACAAAAACAGCGATCAGACCAGATAAACAGATAACTTTCAAACAGATTAATCAACCCCAATCGATTCCTAAATCTTACTTTAATTTTAGAACACAGATTTCAGAAAATCGATATGCAGAAAGTTAATTAGCAGAACTCAGATTTGCAGATAAGAACATATGACAGATCTATACTTGACCGAACTTAACAACCCAACCCACAAAATCGACCGAACCAAGAAAAATCAAATATCGCATATATAACTCAGAAAATCGATTATGCATATATAAACCCAGAATATTGATATTTCAAAAAACAACTAAATTAGACAAAATAAGAACCCAGATCTATGAAAATCGAATAAGCTACTTCAAAGAACTCAAATCAATACTCAATCACAGTATGCATACGAGAGATATCGATTTAGCCAAAATAAGCGATAAAAGGGTTTAGACAAACATTTTTGGATCAAAATTCTTGTCTCTTAGCTCTGATACCAATTGTAGATCCCAGAATAGCGCAATTTATCAACAATAATAATCAACAACTAACAATGAATAAACCGCCACAGTTAGTCATGTGATTAATTCAACAATGAAGGGTTTGGGTTTACAGAGAGAATTTATGATAAGAGAATGTAAACCTTACAACTAACAATTCTAACAATAACTCTTCTAACCTAAAACTAGGTTTAGGAAACATTTAAATATTAAGCGTATTAGGCCTAACGGGCTTTGAGGCCTAATTACAATAACTTTAAACTATTACAATTTAAACCCTATAAATGCTTTATACAACTTTCAACGCACTAGGACTTTCAGTCCTAACAGTTAGGATCCAAAAGTGAAGTTTACTCAATATCTATACTATATTATAAAACATTTATAAAAAAACTCTTAAAAACAATTGGTAAAACTTAATGTACCGCTATTTAATGTTAATTACTTAAAATCTCTTAAAAACAACAATTAAAACTTTATGTACCATATTTAATGGTATTTATTAACTTTCACTCCTTATCTCTAACCACTTTAACCCCCCTAAAATCACTCACCACTTCAACTCCTCTAAAGTCACTCCCCGCATAACTAAATACAGGATAAAAAACAAAGTTTAAACACAAAAAATCGAAAATATAATTAAAAAAATCTAACAGAATATTTAATGTTTATTTTATAAAAAAATTGTTTTATTAAACCTAAAATAAATTACATTATTATTAAATTATCGAAGAAACTCTTATAAACAAACTTTTATGCATTAAGTATTGTTTATTGATATACATTATTTAAAATTCAATATTACAAGTCATGATGCATAAGTACAAATTTCTAAAGCTATATGTTTGAATTCATAACTAACTGATAAACAAAATCAAAACAAGATAAACATCTTAATTTAAATATAAATAATTAAAAATATATAAGATAATCATTGAATTCTAACAAAATACTTAATTTTTTATATATAAAAAGCATTATATTATTAAGCCTAAATTAAAAAATTTATAAAACAGCATTATCACTCTCTCAAAACTATCTAAAATCGTACTGTAAATCGATAAAAAAACATAAATAAAATAAAACATTAAATTCGTGTGCGAGTACGCTTCTAGTATATATATATATATATAGGGAGAGGTTCATTTGAGAAATGGTAAATATATGAGAAATAGAGAAGTAATCTTAGCCATTCATCTGGTCAACATTTGCGACTTTGACCGCGAAGCACCGGATAATTCCTTGCTTGGTCTATAGAAGGTAGAGGGTAGTTTCGTAAAATACACGGGATGAGTTCATATATGAACCTGTATGATTCACATATGAACTATACGTTCATATGTGAATCAGTTAATTAGTTCATATGAGAATCAATTAATTAGTTCATATATGAATCACAAAGGTTCATATATGAATTTATTAATTAGTTCAACGGATTTATATATGAACCTACAATTAATTAGTTCATATGTGAATCTGTTAATTGGTTCATATATGAATCAGTTAAAAGAGTTCAGATGTGAATTGCACTGGTTCATATATGAACATATAGTTCATATGTGAATTATATAGGTTCATATATGAACACAGCCCGTGTATTTTGTAAAAATTACAAAAGTGTACTTCTATTTTTGGAATAGCCGCAACTTTTGACCATTCAAAGCCGGAATATTTGATCAGTCTAATCCGATCTTGACCGTGTGAATGGCTAGGATTACTTCTATATTTTTCATATGTTTATCATTTCTCAAATGAACCTACGGCTATATATATATATATATATATATATATATAGAGAGAGAGAGAGAGAGAGAGAGAGAAAGGGTGAGAGAGAGAGAGTGGGGGGGGGGTTGAACAAATCAAATACAAACCATATAAATGTTATAAATCATATAAAACATTCAATTAAGATTATGGAAATAATGGATATTTGTTTATTATGATTTCAATATTCATGCAAGATGATTAGAGTTCATTAATTATGATCAAAACTTTATGTTAGAAAACAATTGATATATTATGAAGATATTCGTTAGACTAGATGGACGATGAAAATTTGTTTGTAACATTTCTATGGTTTGTATTTGATTGAGAGAGATAGAGAGAGAGAGAGAGAGAGATGAATGTTCAAATAAAAGAGATAAAAAGGGTTAAGAACGTATAAATAAATGGTTCATATATGTGAATCTGAAAAAGTCATTTGAACATGCATATGTGAACCCACGTCCAATTATCTACCTTTTTACCAATTATTAACATATGAACATACATATATGAGCTTACATTTTTTTTAACAATGATTCACATATGAATTATTTGTTCGTATGTCCTTAATATTTTTGTCTTTTTTATTTAGACCTCCTTGTGTAAACTGAATTGATATATTATGTTTTATTACAATATTTGAATTGGTTTTATCTTTTATGTTGTAACCTTTGTAACAAATTACTGATTTTCTTTTATTAATACCTAGCATAAATTAATAATTATTTTGTAATTTTGGTTTCAATATAACATGCATATATACTTTATTAGAATGATGTATATTTAAATTGTTGGTAAAGAGTCATTAGATGATGGCATGCAATCACAATTAATTGATACGGGAAGATGGGTATAAAATTATTACTTTCACTTTGTCAAAGTTATGACTCTGATAACAATGGTAATATTTTAAACCAATTGTATTAGATGTTATTTTTTTTACTTATATTAGATTTACAGTTTTAAAGCGTGCTTAATAAATGAGGTATCTAGTTCTTTATAAGTCAATATTTGTTCCCTTTCTCAATTGATGTGGGATCTCACAATTCACATCCCTCTCAAGGAGCCTAACGTCCTCCTTAAACACCAATTCGGTTCTCAGCTCTGATACTATTTGTAACATTATAAACTAATCATATCAAATATTGTCAGTAAGTTCAAATGTAGACAAAACGAACAATATCTAATACAGTTAACTGAGATATTAAAAAAAAAGAAAATATAGATTTTCAATATTATCATGTAAAGTTTGAATTATATTGAAATATTAATATTTAATAATGGGAAGGTCTTGTGTGGATCACTTTTTTGAATTATATTGAAATATTAAATATTTATGATTTTAGGTCAAAAAAATTATTTTAGAGTGAATTACATATTTGGTCCATGGGGTTTGGTGGTTTTAACACTCTGATCCCTTAAATTAAATATCTATGGCTTGCATTCTCGTGATTTGCATTTTATAACGTCTTGGGTCCCTAAAACTAACTACGTTAAAAATACCTCTATTAAAGTGGTCATGTGCAAAGCACATGATGAATAATTTGGTCATTTTAATTGTAGGGACCAAACATGTAATAAAAACCACAAGAACCAAACATTTAATTTACTCTCTATGTATTGTATATTGATATAATTAATTAATATACATGTTTAATAATATTATATATATATATTTAAAATATACATTTAATAATTACTGATATATATACATATACATATATATTTAATTAATAATATTGTATATATATATATATATATATTTTATATTCGGGCGAAATGCATGAAATATCAACCTAATTTCACGAACTTTTTTTATTATAAATTACACTTTCATTTTTTTTATTACAACAACATACTTTTAAATTATTTTTTATCAAGACATTGTACGTTAAAAAAATTACACATTATAGTAATAAGTAACATTTTGATTTAAATTACGATGACATGACACATGTTACCAGCTTTTCATACCATGTAATCGTTCATATGTAACATAATGCTGACATGACATTTCTTGTTACAACGTTATACTTACAAAAGTTTTAACTTTACAGATATGTATTTAATTTTAAGTTGTGATTCATTTTTTTTTTTTGGCGTAGGAGTGTGTATGTGTCTGTGTTTCATATATGTATTTTTGTGTTTTTGTCCCCATATAAAACAATTCTAAATGTTTAATATATGAAACAACATTGTATGAAAATTATATGTTTCACATTTTATTTATGAAACGACAAATAAAAACTGATTTATAATATAAATATTATTTCTATTTTTATTTTACTTGTTTCATAAAATATATCACTTTATATATAAGGTTGTTAAAAGAGAATCTTAAAGAGTCATTTAATTAAAAGTATCCTTTCCAAATAGAAGTCGCGTCAAATGTTTAATCATTTTCAAATGATTTAATGTGAACCTAATCTCATTTTGCATCATATGATGGACTTATATAAGATAATATAGGATTTGAAAGCCATGACTTAACCATCACATTGAAACATATAGATTATGACATGTATCCATGTTTCTCTTTCTCCATCTCTATACATACATACATATATATATATATACATACATATATATATATATATATAGGGGTTAAATCATGTGAGAACCAAAAAAAGATTGAGAACCGTGAGAACCGATCTAAGCCGTAATTTGGTTTTGATCATGTGGTTTTAATTAAAAATTGTTTCATTTCTAGTTCATTTCAAAATTGTCATTGTCTTTAATGACCATAGATTAAAATTAATTAATGGTTTAGATTGGTTTTCATGGTTCTCCACTTTTTTTTGGTTTTCATTTGATTATCGTCATATATATATATATATATATATATATATATATATATATATAATCCTCGTGTTTGTTCTTAACATTTATAGGTCCTACACGTATGTCTTGATATTAAATAAATATTTTTTATAATTATAAAAGATAAATACAAGAAATGTTAGTAGTTTTATTGTGTTGTTTATTATAGATAAGAGAGTATCTATTTATGATACACATACTCTTTATTAGTTAATTAACAACCAAGAGTGTATGAAAAAGCAAGCGTAGTTTTGAAATCTTCAAATATAAATATGAGTTTGATCATCTAGAATGTTGATGTTAACGTTGAATTGTTGGAGCATGGAATTAGTCAAGCAGATAGAAATAGCAATAACCAATAGTATTCGACATTGATGCCAGATTAAAAAACTTAGGGAGGCAATAAGCTTTAGCATATATATAATAAATGACCATTAAACTTTTTTGATTTTTTTTCTCCAATGTAATTTGTTAATACATTTTGGGCACTTGTTATCTACTAATTTTATTTTGTCTCTTATCAATCAATCAATATTAAATATATATATATATATATATATATATATATACATATAGTGTTTGGTTCATTTGAGAAATGGTAAATATATGAGAAATAGAGAAGTAATCATAGCCATTCATATGGTGAAGATCGGATTTGACTAGTCAAATATTGCAGCTTTGACCGGTCAAAAGTTGCGGCTTTGACTGGTCAAAAGTTACGGCTATCCCAAAAATAGAAGGACAATTTCGTAAATTTTACAAAACACACGGGCTGTGTTCATATATGAACATGTATAATTCACATATAAACTATATGTTCATATATCAACCAGTGCAATTTACAACTGTACTCTTTTAACTGATTCATATATGAACCTTTGTGATTCATATATGAATCAGTTGAACTAACTAACAGATTCATATATGAACATTTGTGAATCACAAAGATTCATATATGAATCAGTTCAACTAATTAACAGATTCATATATGAACTCATCCCGTGTATTTTACGAAATTACCCCTCTACCTTCTATAGACCACACAAGGAATTATCCGGTGCTTCACGGTCAAAGCCGCAAATGTTGACCAGATGAATGACTAAGATTACTTCTCTATTTCTCATATATTTACCATTTCTCAAATGAACTTCTCCCTATATATATATATATATATATATATATATATATAGGCAAAAGATCGTGTGAGAAGTTGACTTATTGGTGAGAAGCATGAGAAATGGATTTGAACCGTTATTGCATAAAACCGTTTTTCCTTTGTGAATCCTTTATTACAGGTTTAATGCACATAATGAGCAACGGATATAATGGACGATCGTCATCAAGATTAATCAATATCAAGACCGTTGGACAATCAATGCTAATTTATGGTGATTAAAGCTATATATACAACCTCGAAAAGTTACACAGACACACATCATCATCATCTGATTAACAAGAAATTACGAAGATACAACTCTCAAGAATTCTTTCAAGCATAATCTTTCGACATAAGTGTTCTATTGCACGACATTTAGCTCAATCGCACGATTATTTTATTGTTCTATTGTAATACTGTCAATTGTATTTGTAATCACTCTTTCTAAAGGACAACGTCCTTGATTGGCGTCTATAGTGCACTTGACGATCCCTACTGCCATCCGCGATTTTTACCCTCCACTAGGTTTTTCGTGTCACCAAATTCTCTATAACTATTTTACTTCTTGCTTTTGTCGTACGATTTGTCGATCGATCGCTTACTTTATTTGTTAAAGCTCCACACCAACCTTAGATCTTCCTTGGGACGATTTTTGGCATTAACAGTTGGGCGCCCACCATGGGGCCCCAGCTAGAGTAACATCCTCGACAGAAAGTGTGACCTACTAACAGGTTCAGTGTAGTTTTTGTTTGACAGGACTATGGCAGCTCAAGGAACTCAACATCATATCATTGCCCAAATGCGCATGGAGTTCGATGCTGCCCACAACCGAATTCATGCTTTGGTCGAGCATAACCGTAGAATTAATGGAAAACTATCAACTATGAGAAACCTAGTGATAGGGAATCCAGACATGGGTAACCAATTTGGACCCCAGTTCGGTCTAAGCTCACCCTTTAACATGAATTTTGCAGGTGTTCCACCTCCGCCACCTCCGTACCCTAGGCCGATGCAAGGTATGGGAGAAACTACTAGAGTCGGCACTTTCTCCATAACAACGATTCCGACGATACCACCTCCGGTGACAACATTCCCATCGGTATCTATGCCTCACATGCATGTACCAATAAATAGAGACAATGGAGGCACATCGTAGCACAACGGGTCCCAAGATTCAGGATTTATACCAACGTCAGTTCGAGGCATCAATCGAATACATGCAGACGACCCTGTTACACGTCGTCTAAAATAATTGGAAGATTAGAATGAAAAGATACTATTTCTACTCGCAAAACTACCTGAAGCAGCTGTGCCAGTAGACGTCGAACCAAGAACTTGGTTCCAAGCGTCGTCGTTTGTTGACGAAATCACCCTAGTCAACGTCCCAAAGAAATATAATATCCCGACATTTACACCAAAATATTCGGGAATCGGCGATTCAACGGAGCACATCGCGCAATACAAGCAACTGATGTGGACTGTGTCGATACCCTATCAATATCAGGAAGTTTGTATGTGCAAGAGTTTTGGTGTGACCCTCACCGGAGCTGCTCTGCAGTGGTTGATAAACTTACGACCCATGTCCATCGACAATTTTGCAAAATTGGTCAATCAACTCTTCCAGCAATTCGCCAGCAGTAGTAAGATGGAGAAACAAACTAGTGATTTTTACTATATCACTCAGAAGGCAGGTGAATCAGTCCGGAGTTATTTGAACCGCTTCAATTCTGAGATGATCAATGTGCGGAATTATGATGTTCGAACTACGATCGAGGCTTACAAGAGAGGTATTGACGACAGTTCCGATCTCTACATGGATTTAACCAAGTACCCGCCAAAAAACTTTGAAGATGTCAGAGCTCGAACGCTAGCTTATATGTGGGTCAAAGACAACGCAACTTTTCGTCGCAAGCATTCTCGCAACAAGAAGGCCCTGAGTGTCAAGAAACCATATTTCAAAGCAAGACCAACCGTTCGAGTCGAGACATCCAAACAGGTCTTGAACGTAAGAATCGATAAGAAGAAGGCCGCTCTAGCAAGCAAATTCCCTCAGCATCCTAAGGTCTCTTCTTATGGGTTTATTGGAACGCCCAAGGATGTTGTCCAAGCTCTCAAGAGTATTCAGACTCATGTCAAATGGCCTACAAAAAGTGTGAGAGACGACGCTAAGAAAGACAAGTCAAAATGGTGTGACTTCCACATTGAGCATGGCCACCTAACGGACGACTGTATTGCTCTAAGGCGAGAATTGGCCTGGCTCGTGCCTAAGGGGCACTTTCAATAACTACTGGGCACGAACGCACGACCAACCTCGCCTGAACACACAAAGGTCATCAATTGTGTAACTGGGGGATCTGATGTCTGTGGATTTACTTACTCAGCCGCAAAACACCATGCTAGTCAAGGATCCGAAGAATTCCCTGTTCCACGAACATCGCGACCTAAACATGAGCTGCAACTAGAAGCCAAGCCCATCAACTTCGATCAGGAGGATCTTGATGATCTATGGCAGAAACATCACAATGGCCTGATAATTCAACTCATAATTGGTAATTGCTCGACAAAGAGAATCTTGGTCGACGGAGGAAGCTCTGCTAACATCATATTCCTCAACACAGTCAAATCTATGGGGATCGAAAAATCTGAGATCGTACGAAGTTCGATGGTCCTTATAGGTTTCAACAGCGACATGGCTAACACTATCGTGGAAATCATACTCCCAGTTTTCGCCAAAGGAATTAACAACCATACCAAGTTCAACGTCATCGACTATTCATCAGCGTATAACGTTATCTGGGACGACCCTGGATACATGATATGAAAGTTGTACCTTCGATCTATCATCTGTAACACCCGGATATCTTGGTAAGCAAATATTACTTTTGTACCATGTCTCGCTTGTAGTGTAGTGTTAGTTCATGATCTTACCTTGAAACCTTTCTTATTTGAGGGTTAATCGTTATAACTGAAAATGAGGGGAAAAGGGAACACAGTGTTCCGCACAGATCTCTGCGCGGCTTCAACCGTGCCACCATCTGCGTGGGTCACTGCCTTCATGCAACTCCAGTCCTTGGTGCGGCTGTCCGCGTGAGTTCATCCATACGGGCATCCGCACGGACCTCCTGGTCGATTAAATAGAGAGAAATCGTCCCCAAGACTATTTTTCTCGCAAAATCACTTCCCTAAAATACTCTTTCTTCTCCCTATTCATTAATTTCGACCTATAACACTTATTGCTACCGTTTCCCTCCAATCTTCAAGTGGAAATCATTATCTAAAGGCTTGGAAGGCTAGGGTTCAAAGGTCTACCACCTCATCATCTTCATCTTCAACCTCAAGACTCCATCTCCATTTCTAGGGTTTTGCCACTTTAGGGTTTTTACTTCATAAATTCATTTGGTGAGTCTCCTAACCTCTATTTGTCATAAATATGTGTTGTTATTTGCTAATGTGAAGATTATAGTTAATATGAAATTACCCTAAGAACTAGGGTTTTGGGAATCTACTAGTATATGGGTATTCTTTCTTGAAGAAGCTATTTAATGTTATAATGGGGTGTTATATGCATGTAAAATCATAAAAAGAACTACATATTGGTAAAGAATCATCTTTCATGTTGATGGGTTTTGGTTACTATTGATGATATCGGTTATTAAGCTTGTCATAATAATTTAATGGTGTCTTTTATGGCAAATAAATTGTGTATATGAATGTGATCATGAGATGTGTGTTATCATGCTTTACAATATAATGTATTACTAATGAGAAATGCTATCTTTATATAGTCATGACCTAAATGTGAAGTAATGTCTATTTTCTTGTGCACGAGGATTTAGATGGCAAGATTACTTGATTATAATTGTTGACCGTTGGGTCACTAGCGAGTAGGCAATAGGGAACGTAAGTTTCCGAGTTGTAACTCGTCTAGATTGGATAGGGACCCATGTTCGTAAGTCCTTGAGGTGTAACTCGACAGAGTAAGCACTAGAGGAATAAATGGTTTGAGGATTGTGATGTCTAGAATAACATGGGAACTAGAACTGGGATATGTGGTGAAATCTAATAACATCGCGGGTGTCCCCATTCACGTGTTCTTGTCACCCAAGATGGGAGCGGTTCTCCCCCGTCTTTTAGGAGTTATCTCTCGTGGAGTGGTACAAGAAATGGAACATTTGTTCCAAATGGAAATGTTGGCATTGGTTCAACTTATGGGTACACCGGTAACAATTAAGTATACTGTACATGCTCACGTTATAAACTGTTTAGTCTTTTCTATATCTCTAGACTTTGGTCTAACATTTGCTTTGGTGTTTAATGGCTCATAGTTTCTGCTAGTGGTGTGAAAAGGGCACCTTGATTCGCCGGAAGCACACCTAGGAACACCCAAGGGCTGGGCATTTTGGGGAATTGAGAGAAGAGCATTTTGAAGTCATAGCGACACCCACTTTAATCTAGTTTGATAAATGTGCTAGATTGAATAGGTTGCCATGTAATATGTCTTATCTTTCCGCTACTTAAATGATGCAACTATCACAACTTTATAGGGTTTACTCAATCTTGTTTGCAGGTTTATAATCCTCTTATTTTAGCATTTTCTTTCTGAAATTCTAAGTTTTAAATTTACTCAATTTTTAGGCTGTTACAAGTTGGTATCAGAGCCCTAGCTTAAGTAAACTAGGTATGTAAACTCGATGCCTAGACTTAAGCTGAGACCCTTTGGTTATTCTCTGTGAGGGTGGGGTAGAACTTTTAAGATGGGACGACCTTAGAGTCAATAGAAACTATGTCGTTGAGAATTATAAAAGTGGCAGCGAGAATCTTTATGTAGTGTATGTTCATAATTTCAATTTGCTACTGCTATTATGAATGTATGATTATGTGAATATACTTGAATTACTATGATTATGATGATCGATGAACCGTATTAGTATGTTCTTGTGTAAAATCTTATGTTGCTATCCCTCACTCTCTCTCGATTATGAGACAGACGAAAATGGTAAATACTCGGAGTCACCCTCAATCAACTCCGGAGGGTCAAGCTATGACCGAATCCACGACTGATAGGCCAAATGAAACTGCAACAGTGGTACCTTCACTTTAGCCTTTGCTTGGCGTGAGGATCGAGCAAATATCAAGAACCAACATTGCCACCGCCGACCCAGTTCTAACCGAGGTAACCCATCAAACTCAAATGATGGATATGATGAGGTCCATGAACGAAACCATGTCAAAGCATCAAGAGTTGTTTATGAAGTTGTTGGAGGACAGAGATGGTAGCAACCGCCAACACGAGCTTATAGAAAAGAATGTAGTTATCGCGGGCTCCGGGGGTACTGGGGATGAGAATCGCACTGATGGATTGGTGACATCAGAGACGAGGCAACCTAGGAAAACTTGTTCCTACAAATCCTTCATAGGATGCAAACCGCCGGAATTCGCCGGATCCGATGACCCCTTGGCTTCTATGAATTGGCTCAGGGAAATCGAGCATGCATTTTGGGCTTGTGAATGTGGTTAGGATTAGAAGGTAAGATTTGGTTCTTAGTTGCTTCGAGGTTCTGCTTTGACATGGTGGAACTTTTTCACCTCGACCATAGAAGAATCGGTGTTGAACAAGATGACTTGGCCCGTGTTCAAGAAGAAGGTTTTGGAAGAATATTGCAACGAGCAAGAGATGGACTTGATTGAGGAAGAGTTTCGAGCTTTGAAGAAGGGGGACTTTCCAGTGAAGGAATACACCTAACTTTTCGTGGAAAAGTTGAACGTTGTGAGGCATGTGGCCCTAACCGAGAAAGATAAAGTGAAGGCCTATCTGAAAGTTTTGCCTGTGGATATGATGTCGAGAGTCCGTAACTCAAAAGCCACAAACCTTTGGGAAACTATCGAGGAAACCAAGCTCTTGGAAAGGGTCTACGCACAAGACAAGGAAGAGAAGTCGAAGGTCGTTGAGAAGAGAAAGTGGGAGAGCTCATCGAGCTTGTTCAAGAAGCCGAAATTCCAACTAAGTGGTAGAATCCTTGATAATTTCCGGGAGGCGAAATGGTGTTCCAGTGCAAAAGCAAGCACTTTGGTTTTTGTAAACTCAACCCAATCTCATGATTTAAGTGTGGCAAGTCGGGTCACACTGGTCCGACCTGTCCTATCCAAGGGGCAACGTGCTTCGAGTGCAAAGAAATGGGGCACGTGAAGAGGGATTGCCCCAAACTAAGGGGAGGAGCGAGAGGAGGAAACCCGACGACCCAACCAAAGAAGGAAGTCATCCCTAAAATCCAAGGGAGGGACTTCCAAATGATAAGAAAAGAAGCGAAGGAGACCACCAACGTAGTATCAGGTACGTTCCTACTCAATCCCTTGCCGCTAAAGTGTTATTTGATTCTAGTGCCAATTTCTTTTTCGTATCCATCGATTTTTGCAAAGCCTTAAATGTGCCCTCTAGTACTCTTAGTGATGCCTATGTAATAGAAGTAGCCAACGGGGATCAAGTGATATTACGCGAAGTTTTGGAGGTGTGTTATCTAGAAATTAGTGGGGAACTCTTTGATGTGAATCTACTTCCCATGGTGATCGGGAGTTTCGATGTGGTGATCGAGATGGACTAGTTGTCTCGACACCAAACGGAGATCCTTTATTCAAAGAAACTTATCAGAATACCAACCTCAAGCGGGGATTTCATCTGTATGTATGGGGAGAAGTGTAAGGGTGTAATGGCTCTCATTTCATCCATCAAAGCAAGAAAATGTCTAATAAAGAATTGCCCGTCATTCCTCGTCTATATATTGGATTCCAAAGCCGAGAAGAAGAAGATCGAGGACGTGTGGTTCGTTTTTGAATATCCGAACGTATTTCCCGGTGACCTTATGGGATTGTCGCCCGAACGCCAAGTGGAGTTCCGGATCGATCTAATTATGGGAGCGGCACCGATTTCCCATGTACATTATCTCCTTGCTCCAACTGAAATGCAAAAGATGATATTGCAACATCAGAAGCTGCTAGGGAAAGGATTCGTAAGGTCGAGCTCTTTGCCTTTGGGAGCTCCGGTACTCTTCGTCAAGAAGAAGGATGGGTCGATGCGAATGTGCATTGACTACCGGGAGTTGAACAAGGTGACCGTGAAGAACAAGTATCCGCTACCCCGAATAGACGACCTCTTTGATCAATTACAAGGAGCCGGATGGTTTTCCAAGATTGATCTTCGTTCGGGTTACCATCAAGTGAAGGTTAGAGAAGAAGACGTCTCCAAGACCGCCTTTAGAACCCGGTATGGTCACTACGAGTTCTTAATTATGCTTTTCGGGCTAACTAACGCGCCAACCGTGTTTATGGATCTGATAAACCGGGTTTGCCGGCCCTTTCTAGATAATTCGGTTATTGTGTTCATTGATGATATTTTGGTGTACTTAAAGAACGAAGAGGAGCACGAGATACATCTCAGAGAAGTATTGGAAGTGTTGAGGGACGAGAAACTCTACGCCAAGTTTTCCAAGTGCGAGTTTTGGTTGCAGGAGGTTCAGTTCCTAGGTCACGTGGTGATAAGAGAGGGAGTTAATGTCGACCCATCAAAAATTGAAGCCATGAAGAATTGGGAACCACCTAAGAGTCCCGCATAAATTTGGAGCTTCTTGGGCCTAGACGGCTACTATCGGAGATTCATTCAGGATTTCTCTAAAATCGCCTCTCCATTGACGTCCTTGACATGGAAGTATGTGAAGTTCCTTTGGACCGAAAGTCAAGAGCGGGCTTTTCGGACCCTACAGAGGAAATTATACGAGGCCCAAATCTTGTCCCTACCAGAGGGAACAGAGGATTTTGTGTTCTACAGTGACACATCTAAGATGGGTTTGGGATGTGTATTGATGCAAAGGTGCAAAGTGATAGCTTATGCATCAAGGCAATTGAAAGATCATGAGAAGAACTACCCAACCCACGATCTCGAGCTTGCGATGGTGGTGTTCGCTTTGAAGTTATGGCGACCATACCTTTACGGTACGAAGTGCACTCTTTTCACCGACCATAAAAGTCTAAAGTATCTCTTCGACCAAAATGAATTGAATATGCGATAAAAAAGATGGTTGGAGCTACTCAAAGATTATGATTGTGAACTTCTATATCATCCTAGAAAGACCAACATCATGGTGGACACCTTAAGCCGGAAAGAGTATGGTAGTGGCGTGTAAACTACTGTTGCAAGGGTGGAAGTCGTCTCAATTCTAATAGATAGAATCAAGATATCTCAAGCAGAAGCACTCCTTGAAGCGAACATTAAAAGTGAAGCTATGGTGATGCAATACCTCCAATTGATCGAAGATGGAAGAGGTTTGAAGTTGTTCCAAGGCCGGATCTGGGTACCGAAGATTGGAGGATGTCGAGACTTATTATTGGAAGACGCACATAAATCCAAGTAATCTATTCATTCAGGAAGCACAAAAATGTACCGAGACTTGAAGCTTAATTATTGGTGGCTAGTAATGAAGTTGGACGTAGCTAGTTATGTGGAGCGATGCATAACTTGCCTACAAGTGAAGGCGGAGTACCAACGGCCATATGGTAGTCTTCAATCCTTAGAGATACCGGAGTGGAAGTGGGAACACATCACGATAGACTTTGTAACCAAACTACCGAATACCTTGAGGAGTCACGACACCATTTGGGTAATTGTGAACCGTTTAACCAAAAGTGTGCATTTCTTGCCGATTCGAGAGACTCTACCGATGGATAGATTGGATAAACTCTACATAGATGAGGTGATCTCGAGGCATGGGGTGCCACTCTCTATCGTGTCGGATCACGGTAGTCGTTTCACTTCCCATTTTTAGGATAGCCTACAAAAGGAGTTGGTTACTAGAACCAAGTTGAGTACCGCATATCATCCTCAGACAGACGGGCAGAGCGAGAGGACCATCCAAACTCTCGAGGACATGTTGAGATCGTGTGTCATCGACTTCGGGGGAAGTTGGGATTCACATTTTCCGTTAGTGGAATTCGCTTACAACAACAGTTATCACTCGAGTATTGGTATGGTGCCATTTTAGGTGTTGTACAGAAGAAAGTGTGGGATGCCCGTATGTTGGCTAGAAGCGGAAGAGAAACAGTTTGCTGGACTAGAAATCGTGCAAGAGACGTCCGACAAGGTGAAGATCATTAGTGACCGACTGAAGGCAGATCAATACCATCAAAAGAGCTACGCGAACAAAAAGAGAAGACCAATCGAGTTTCAAGTGGGAGAGCGGGTGATGTTGAAAGTTTCACCTTGGAAGAGAATAATTAGGTTCGGAAAACGTGGGAAGCTTAGTGCCCGTTGCCTTGGACCTTTCACCATCGTTGAGTGCATTAGGCTTCAAGCCTACAAGTTAGATTTACCGCCCGAAATGGACGGGATCCACCCTACCTTTCATGTATGTTACTTTCAAAGGTGTTTAGCCGAGGAGGAGAGCGTCATTCCTTTATCGGAGATCAGAGTGGATAACGGCCGATGCGTGGAGGAGCCCGAGAGTAGCTTGAAAAGGAAGACGAAGAGACCGCAACACAAGGAAGTGGTTATGGTGAAGATTCAATGGAAGCACCACCGGGGGGCTAACGTGATGTGGGAATCGAAATAAGATATGAAAAGGAGTTATCCTCACGTATTTGTTTAGTTTGAGATTTCGAGGACAAAATCTTTTCAAAGTGGTGGAGGATTGTAACACCCCGATTTCTAGGTAAGCAAATACTACTTTTGTACCATGTCTCGCTTGTAGTGTAGTGTTAGTTCATGACCTTACCTTGAAACCTGTCTTATTTGAGGGTTAATCGTTATAGCCGAAAATGAGGGAAAAAGGGAACACAGTGTTCCACGCGGCTTGAACCGCACCACCATCCGCGCAGGGCAATGCCTTTAAGCGGATCCAGTCTTTGGCACGACTTTCCGTACGGGCATCTATGCGAACCTCATGGTCGATTAAATAGAGAGAAATCGGCCCCAAGACTATTTTTCTCCCAAAATCACTTCCCTAAAACACTCTCTTCTTCTCCCTCTTCATTAGTTTCGACCTACAACACTTATTGCTACCATTTCCCTCCAATCTTCAAGTGGAAATCATTATCTGAAGGCTTAGAAGGCTAGGGTTCAAAGATCTACCACCTCATCATCTTCATCTTCAACCTCAAGACTCCATCTCCATTTCTAGGGTTTTGCCACTTTAGGTTTTACTTCATAAACTCATTTGGTGAGTCGCCTAACCTCTATTTGTCATAAATATGTGTTGTTATTTGCTAATGTGATGATTATAGTTAATTTGAAATTACCCTAAGAACTACGGTTTTGGGAATCTACTAGTATATGGGTATTCTTTCTTGAAGAAGGTATTTAATGTTATAATAGGGTGTTATATGCATGTAAAATCATAAAATGAACTACATATTGGTAAAGAATCATCTTTCATGTTGATGGGTTTTGGATACTAATCATGATATCGGTTATTAAGCTTGTCATAATAATTTAATGGTGTCTTTTATGGCAAATAAATTGTGTATATGAATGTGATCATGAGATGTGTGTTATCATGCTTTAGAATATCATGTATTATTAATGAGAAATGCTATCTTTATATAGTCATGACCTAAATGTGAACTAATGTCTATTTCCTTGTGCACGAGGATTTAAATAGCAAGATTACTTGATTATAATTGTTGACCGTTGGGTCACTAGCGAGTAGGCAATAGGGGGCGTAAGTTCCCGAGTTTTAAGTCGTCTAGATTGGATAGGCACCCATGTTCGTAAGTCCTTGAGGTGTAACTCGACAGAGTAAGCACTACAGACATAAATGTTTTGAGGATTGTGGTGTCTAGAATGGCATGGGAACTAGAACTGGGATATGTGGTTAAATCTAATAACATCGCGGGTGACCCCATTCACGTGTTATCGTCACCCAAGATGGGAGCGGTTCTCCCCCATCTTTTAGGAGTTATCTCTCGTGGAGTGGTACAAGAAATGGAACATTTGTTCCGTATGGGAATGTTAGCATTGGTTCAACTTATTGGTACACTGGTAACAATTAAGTATAACGTACATGCTCACGTTATAAATTGTTAAATCCTTGCTATATCTCTAGACTTTAGTCTAACATTTGCTTTGGTGTTTAATGGATCACATGTTCTGTTAGTGGTTTGCAAAGGGCATCTTGATTTGCCGGAAGCACACCTAGGAACACCCAAGGACCGGACATTTTGGGGAATTGAGAGAAGAGCATTTTGAAGTCATAGCAACACCCACCTTAATCTAGTTTGATAAATGTGCTAGATTGAATAGGTTGTCGTGTAATATGTCTTATCTTTCCGCTACTTAAATGATGCAACTATCACAACTTTATAGGGTTTAGTCAATCTTGTTTGCAGGTTTATAATCCTCTTATTTTAGACATTTTATTTCCAAAATTTTAAGTTTTAAATTTTCTCAAATTTTAGGGTGTTACAATAGTGAAATCATACTGTTCCTCAACACAGTCAAAGCTATGGAGATCGAAAAATCTGAGATGGTACGACGTTCGATGGTCCTTGTAGGTTTCAACGGCGACATGGCTAACACCATCAGGGAAATCATACTCCCAGTTTTCGCTAAAGGAATTAACAAGCAGAACAAGTTCAACGTCATCGACTATTCATCAGCGTATAACGTTATCCTGGGACGACCCTGGATACACGATATGAAAGCTGTACCTTCGACCTATCATCAGACGATCAAGTTTCCAACAACTTGGGTTGTCCACTAAATCAAGAGTGAGCAGAAAATTGCTTGAGAATGCTATAAAATCTCAATAAAGCCTAGCAAGCAAGGTATCTACCAATTATAGAACCAGGCCGATCCTGAAACTGCCGACGACTACCAATTAGAAAGAGTTGTCCTGTATCAGGAGAAACCTGATCGAATGGTCTACATTGGTATATCATTCGAGCCTACCTTAATAGGATCACTAGTTTCTTTCTTGCAGGAATATGCCGAATGTTTCGCTTGGACGCATGAAGACATGATCGGCATCGACCCCAAGGTCATCACCCATCGGCTCAACGTCGATCCTTCGTTCAAGCTTATTAAACAGAAGCGTCGTAAGTTCACTCCAGAACACAACAAAGTAGTCAACAAAGAAGTTGATAATTTGCTCAAGACTAGAAAAATCAGGGAAGTCAAGTACCTTGATTGGATCGCCAATGTCGTGGTCGTACAGAAGAAAAATGGGAAATGGAGAGTATGCATTGACTTCACAGACCTCAACAAAGTCTATCCAAAGGACCCATTCCCATTACCACACATCAACGACATGGTCGACGACCGCTGGCCACAAATTACTCACCTTCATGGATGCGTACTCGGGATATAAACAAATTCTGATGCATCGAGACGATCAAGAGAAAACAACATTCATGACAGACAAAAGGATTTACTGCTACAAGGTTATGCCTTTTGGTCTTAAGAATGCAGGATCTACATATCAACGATTGGTCAACAGAATGTTCAAAGAACATCTTGGAGACATAATGGAAGTCTATATCGACGATATTCTAGTCAAATCAAAACAAGCAACCGATCATATCGATTACCTGAGGCAATCGTTCGATATCCTTAGACAGTACCACATGAAGCTGAATCCAGCGAAATGCTCCTTGGGAGTAAATGCAGGGAAATTCTTAGGATATATGGTCACCCGTCTAGGGATCGAGGCCAATCCTGATCAAATAAAAGCTATCCTGAATATCAAATCCCCTCATAACGTCAAAGAAGTCTAATGACTTACTGGACAAGTTTCGGCACTAAACAGATTTATCTCTCGATCCTCAGATAAATGTTACTTATTTATAATGTCTTGAGAAAAAAGGGGTTTCGAATGGACGGACGACCATGTAAACGCGCTCCAGGAGCTCAAAAGATACATGTCGTCCCCACCTCTATTGTCGAAACCTGAGGATCATGAGGTTCTACAACTATATCTGGCAGTCAGCTCAAACATTGTAAGTAAAGTTCTTACCCGAGAAGATGACAAACAACAAAAACCAATCTATTATGTAAGTAAATCACTTCTCGATGCAGAGACCATGTATTCCTCCATGGAAAAACTTCTACTAGCTTTGATTACTGCAACAACAAAATTACGTCATTACTTTGAATCACATCCTATTACCGTCGTGACTAACTTTCCTCTTAAGTCTTTCTTAAGAAAACGAGAGCTGACAGGCCGACTGGAAAAATGGAGTATCTACCTTAGTAGTTACGACATATAGTATAAACCAAGAACTGTGATAAAATCACAAGCACTAGCAGATTTCGTCGTAGATTTCAGTCTAGAACTGGAAGTATCTACAGAACTTATGGAAACTCTCGATGACTCAACATGGATCCTACATGTCGATAGACCGTCCAACTCCCGGGGGGCAGGACTTGGTGTCGTCCTCAAGTCGCCAGAGGGGGGAAAGATAGTGTACTCCATACGATGTGACTTCAAAGCCACCACCAACGAAGTAGAATACGAAGCTTGATCACAGGAATAAACCTGGCCTATGACTTGAGGGCAATAAAATTCATGTCAAAAGCGATTCACTTTTAATCATGAAGCAAATGAATGGAGACTTTGCCTGCTATAGATTCCAGGATGACATCCTATCTCAAGATAGCTAAAAGCGAATCCAAGGAATTCGAATAATTTTCCATTTCACAGATCCCGAGAGATCAAAATACCCAAGTCGATGCGCTAGCTAATCTTTGGGTCAACACTTGGATATCATCCATTCGATGTTATTCCAATAGTTCATCTAACGACGTCATCCATCGATAATAAGGGTGACATACAAATGAATGAAGAGGAAAATAACTGTTCGAGCAATATTAGAAGATTTCTATTAAACGACCAACTTTCTGAAGATAAATTGGAAGCCAGAAAAATCCGATACAAAGCATCCATATACATCATGATCAGAGACCAACTCTACAAGTGACCATCGACAGGACTAAACTTACGGTGCATCACCAATAAAAGTCAACTCCAAAACATTTTAAAAGAAATGCACGACGGTGAGTGTGGAAATCACTCGGGAGGTCATAGCTTGGCAAATCATATCTCTCGACAAGGGTATTATTGGCCAACTTTACGACAAGATGCGACAAGGTATGTCCAAAGTTGCGACGCATGTCAGCGACATTCAGGTATGTCTTACAAACCCTCCGAACCCTTACATTCGACTTTAACTCCATAGACCTTCTTGTGATGGGTAATGGATATTGTCGGCAAGTTACCTCTGGCCACCGGGCAAAAGGTTTATCTTCTAGTCCTTACAGATTATTTCTCAAAATGGATAGAAGCGGCTGCTTACTCCTAGGTACGGGATAAGGAAGTCATTTCCTTAATCCAAACTAACATCATCTACAGGATTGGAATTCCATCTGAAATTTTATGTGATAACGGGTCACAGTTCATAAGCGACAGAACCCTGTAGTTCTACGAAGATCATAACATCAAATTTACAATTTCAACACCTCGATATCCTCAGTCCAATGGACTCGCTGAATCAAGCAACAAGACGATCGTTAACTCGATCAAGAAAAGACTCAAGACAGCCAAAGGCAAATGGGTCGAAGAACTCCGGACAGTTCTTTGGGCTAATCGTACGACACCTTGTACGTCCATAAGACAAACTCCTTTCTCTCTTGTCTACTGTTGCGAAGTGGTCTTTCCTGTCAAGACTCAAATTCCAACCTCACAACACTCGACGGTTGATAACAACTTAGTCGATCTAAGTTACGACCTCGATGCACTAGAAGAATTGCGAGGGTCATCCTTAATCAGGATGGCTTCACAGAAGCAATTGGTCGAACGACATTTCAATAAGAGTGTCAAGGACAAAATCTTTCAAACTGGCTCGGGTAAATTATCCACCAAGTGGGAAGGACCGTATCAAATAACCGAGGTTGTTGGAAAGGGATCCTACCGACTGCAAACCCTCGACGGTCAAGACATTCCTTGAAGTTGGAATGCGGTATATCTGAAGAGATATTTTTTCTAAAAAATCATTTCCTCTTTCATTACAATTATACTTCTACAAGCCTTACTGACTTAAGCATCGGAGCGTCGTTGGTCAAACCAACGACACCCCTTCTTTTAGCTATTTTATTGCAGGATCAGTCGATCATTCGACTGCATTTACACCTTACGGTTATCTTACGACCATGTCGTGTAATCCAAGGGGTTTAAAGTCCAAACCTTATTAATATCAGGACAAATCATAAGTTCCTTGTGAATTTATCTCTATTAAACAGGTCGTCAATCGATATACTCGTGATTTGCGTCGAGATACAAGTTCCTTATATGCTTGCTCAGTTGCGAGCTTGACTAACGCTTGATTATGTTTGAAGTATTTTATACTTCTGGCCATCTGTGTTTGTCATGAGTTACTTACAATCTCTTTCTTATACTTATCATGAACTGCTCAGATTTTCATTAAGTCTTGATTCTTTTTTGATTACTTTCCTTACGTCTGTCGTAAGTTACTTATGCAATTATTTTGTTATTTGCTTCAACGAACCATAGATTGTTGCGAAAGTTTGATCTGTTCAAAAAGACTTTTCATTAATACAAAAAGGTATTACATTACATGGCGCAACCTTCAACGGTCGCCCGATAAAAAATTACAAAAAATCTAAACTTGACTAAGGAGTCTGCTACTCCTGCCCGTCCTTAGCCATGACTTCAGTGGCTACATCTTGAGATGTCTCTTCCAGTAACTCACGATCTTGTTCGTCCTCCGAGTCGAGATCCTCATCGTTGCCGACAAACTTCAAGAAGTAGTCCAGGTCTCCTTCTCTCGAAGAAAAGGGGTCTTCTCCTTTTCCACGATGCCTGATCATGGTCGCTCGAAACTTCATACGAGTGAACACCTCGACAAACGACACTCTCCCCTCAAGCTTGACCACTTTTCGACGTGCCAAGTCCCGCTCAAACCTCATGAGCTCAGCTTCTTTTGCAGTCGCAACCGAGATCATTTTGGTCGTGTCAAACTCCGAGCGATCGATGGAGGCCTCGTCGAGCAACTCCTTCATGCGACCATTCAGCGTCTCGTTCTCACGCTTGGCATCTTCCAACTAGCCGAGAACTTCCTGAAGGCGAAGGGAGAGTTGTTCCCTCTCATCCTCTGCTGCTTTAGCCTTGGCAGTTGTCTTCGTCTCCCGTTCGAGAGATTGGGAGACGAAGGACTTCATGTCATTTAGATGTGAGTGAAGATCTAGCGATGCATGGAACACCTGGAAAACATACGGCAAGTTAGAAAAATAGATAAAGGTAAAACAAGCAAAAAAAAACTCGATAGTTCTTACCTTGAATGAGAATCCTGTGATGCTTGCGTCCACATCCTTGATCACTAGACCTTTGTAGCTCTCGCAGACAGTCGGCAGGAAAAGCTATTCACATAAGGGAACACATCCCTCCTATCTAGACCACTGGACGACATGAAGTCGACCGGTAGCTTGATGCTCATCGATATGGTCTTCGGATCCTCACCTGTCTGAGGACCCTTCACCTTGTCTTTCAACAAAGAGGCTTCCACCACCAGCGGTGGGACCGAGGAAACCGGTGCGGTCTTCACAACCAGTGGCGTCATCGACCCTTTAGAACCAACGACCTCAAGCTCGTGAGTCGTCAGGGATGGTTCCCTCGCGACCATCTTCATCTTTTTACCCTCTGACTCAACAGTTGAAAGGGCCCTTCTCTTAAATGCTCGACCTTGTCGAGCCAGTTGAGCTGCCAATTCCCTCCCCGAGGGACTTGAAGTTTGTATTGATGGACCTGAATTTCTTGAAAAAACAAACAAAGATACATCCGTAAGTGACGGTTTTCCATAAAACTAGACCTTACTAAAACAAACCTATGGACTAAAAGCGTCTTATGACCAAGAATCCCAAAAAATTTACAACCATTGGGTGATGTTCGTTGACTACACCCCATAAGAAACAACTAATGGTGACATCGAACAACTAGACCGATTAAAATCCTATTGGGTGATGTCTGCTCGACTAGACCCCAAAAAGGTCTTACGACCTACAAATACAAAGAGGAAAAACTTACCAGGAACGGCTTCCCCATCCTCTTCTTCCTCTTCCCCCCTCTTCAACATCTGTGTCGACTCGACCAGAAGGCTCGATGATGACGACATAATCTTCATCGTCTTTATCCTCCTCTCTCGATGCCATGGGGAAAAATGAATGCTCCTCAACACTGAAATCCAGGAGACTTTCGACCTTTTTGGCCAAATCAGAATATGGCTTGACCCTCGAAAAGTCGATGGCTGAAATCAAAGAAAAAAATCGAATCGTTAGATAGATAAAAACACAGAACAACAAAGAAAGAAAGGGACGAAAACTTACTTCTAGTGTTCCACCCGTTGGTGATTCATCGAGTATTCTCATCGCTCGGCAACACGTGACCGAAGACATATCACGTCTTCCATTTACGGTTGTTTACTGCCGTCGCTTGAACCAAATCACGGTCAACCCTAAACCTTGAAAAAAGGTTGTACCTATGGTTTGGCTCTACCCTGACCGAATAGGCCACCAACAAATCATTGACAGTAAAAGGTGACAACTATTTCACTGTCAATCGTTAAACAACTTGAACGATGTGACAAAATTGGGGCATCATTTGCCCCAGAGACAACCCAAAGGTCGTTGGGAAACCCCTCGACAAGAGAGAGAAAAGCCATGAAAAGCCTATCTTAAAGGGATATTCGTACAAGACGAAATACCCCTTCGGGTATTGTTCTGGATTCTACTGACCAAGAGCATTTAGTGAACGTCGACTGGGATTATGGCTAGACGCCTAAAATCTTTCATTTCGACTTCTCCGTTCACAGTGGTAAAAGGGTCGACTGCCATTTGAAAATTTTATCGAAAAAACAGAAGTTCTAAACTCTCTTAAAAGAGAAAACTAGAAAGGGAAACTGAAAATTTTCCCTAAAAACGTAAGAAAGAAAGGATTTAGTAAAATCCTCTATTTATATGCCAAATCAGTGGTGACACGAACCAACAACTAGATGCCACCTGTGTCGACTCTTCGTCCCCCTCTACGGATAGACGACACCTGTCCCTACACTTGACACCACACGCCCTACATTGCCATGACGTCACAACAATTAAAACGGTTGCATGCTTCCCCTTAGAATCGATTCGGTTCTCGAGGAAACGATTTAGTTACAAGAAATCGAAACGTGTCTCACCTGGTTACAAAATTCGAAAAAACGGCTTGCCACCTATTTACGGATTTTGGGGGTAAACTGTTTGGGTAAAATTCCACAAGTCACGACCGACGAAAGATAACCAAACGTATCCACTCTATGGACCATTCTTGTATTAAGATAAGGTCCTGACGACATCATAGAACAGAAGACACTATCGTCCCAAGCGACGACCACCGAGTGTTTCTCACGTCCACGATTAAAGAAAGTCTCACGACAACTTACATCTCACGATCTATGTAACATTACTAACGATCATTAACCATTTATTGCATAAAACCGTTTTTCTTTTGTGAATCCCTTATTACAGGTTCAATGCACATAATGACCAACTGATATAACGGATGATCGTCATCAAGATCAATTAATATTAAGATCGTTGGACAATCAATGCTCATTTATGGCTATTAAAGCTATATATACAACCTCGAAGAGTTACATAGACACACATCATCATCATCTGATTAACAAGAAATTACGAAGATACAACTATCAAGAATTCTTTCAAGCATAATTTTTTGACAGAAGTGTTCTATTGCATGACATTTAGCTCAATCGTATGATTACATTATTGCTCTACTGAAATATTGTCAATTGTACTTTTAATCACTCCTTCTATAGGACGACGTCTCTGATTGACGCCCATAGTGCACTTGACGATCCTTGCTGTGGTCTGCGGTTTTTACTCTCGTTGGGGTTTTCTGTGTCACCAAATTCTCTTTGTCTATTTTACTTCTTGCTCTTGCCGTACGATTTGCCGATCGATCACTTACTTTAGTTGTTAAAGCTCCACACCGACCTTAGATCTTTTTTGGGTCGATTTTTGGCATTAACAGAGATGTCATCATGAGAATTGAGTATTGAGGTATTGGTGAATCGTGTTAGATGTTTAAATATCGCACATTGGTGAGAGGTTGAAAGATTGGAGTAGAGTGATAAGTATGAAAAAGAAGGATAGGATGTCATTTTGTCAACTCATGGTATTTGAGTTGATAAACCTCAATTTTTAGAGTCATTTTTGACTCTTTTTATCCCATTCCACCTATTTTCGTACGCATTTGAGCTTTAATCCTATTGGTCTAAATTGTTCTAAAATGTGAGAAATAGCTGAAAAGATCAAAAATATCATGTTGGTGCACCATTGTGGCCACAGTCTCACCATTATGGCAGACAACTGAACCTAAATATATTTTCTACAGATTTTTATCTCCAAATCGGTTAAAAGAGGAGCATGTCTGAGCTAGGGTCAACTCTGAAGAATTCATACAAATGGAGGCCAAGAAGACAAAGCTAATTAGGACAAGGTTGAGAAAGAGGACAAGTATGTGAAGTCTCTTTCTCCTCTCTCAACTCTCTTTCAAACTCTTCTCTCCTCTTCTCTCCTCTTCTACTATAAAAAGGGAGCTTGGATTGGCATTTGAAGGATCTAAATATCTGAAGAATCAGCTGAGTAGAGCAACATAGTTCTTACATTTCATTTAGCTAAGTTGTAATTTTAATTTCCGACTCTGTTACTTTTTGTCCACCACTATGGTGAACTTGTGGCTACAGTGGTACGTTTTAGTTTAATGGAATTTCAATTTGAGTACTTCTTCTATTTCATAATGTCTTCTCTTTCAATCAGTATATACCCCGTGGGTGTGGGTTTTACCATTTTATGTTATTTTTTTGGTTTGGTCGTTTAAGCCGAAGATTTAATTCAACGCGAACAAACCGATCACTTGTGTGTGTTAATATTAGATATTTGACCTCGAGAGTGGCATATCCGAATACGAGTTGGATTTATGCATAATTGACACTAAGGTTCAGATGTCATTCGAGTTGGTGTGTCATAGAGATATGCGCATTTGTCCATACTGGCAGAACTAAGATCTTCAAGATCTAGTTAGTGAGCTTGGTAAACCAAAAGTTAGCAATTGTGGCTACTTTGTGGCAAAACTATGAACATTTCTCAGACGACGTAGCTTCTAGAGGAGGAAATCATGTGGGAATATATTGTGACCAGTTTAGCCAACCATTTAAGTTACTATCATACTCTCAGGGAAAGCTTACACCTATACCCACCTTTTAAATACTTGTTAAATTAAATCTTTAATATTTCGCTCAAAACCAACCAAAACTATAAAACTTTAAACTTTGCACCGGAAGTTCATAGAAATCTTCGACTCTTAATTAGTCAAATCCATGTTGATACGAGTTTTGGTTTTTACCATTATATTACTTGAAAAGAGAACTCAATAGTTGGTGTATACTTGCATCGCTATTGTACCACATTTTACATGTCAGATTTTTGATATCAAATTTTTGGCGCTGTTGCCCGGGATTGGCAACATTTTACATCCTAAGATATTGATTTCTACTTGAGCCCGAGTATCAAGTTTTTCTTTGCATCTTCCCGTGTTGTATGCCATGACTATAACATGGTGAACTTTGGCTTCTAGATTCTGAAATTGAAAGAACCATTTGGAGAAGTTGACGAGGTAGAAGAGGAGGAGGTAATTGGCAACCTCTCGTTTATAACATTATGGATGACAATGGAGGAGGCCACGAAAATCCACCATCACCACCTCTTGTGGATAGTATGATAAAGATTGCCGATGATAAATATCGAGGAATACGGGATTATGCTACCCCTGAATTTGCTCAATTAAATTTGGGATTTCATAGAGCCGATATTACTGCATTAAACTTTGAGCTAAAACCATTAATGTTCCAAATGATCCAAACAATGGGTCAATTTGGAAGATTACCATCGGAAGATCTGCATTTGTATTTAAAATCATTTTTAGAAATTGCGGATGCTTTTAAATTCAAGGAGTTCCTAAGGATGCCTTAAGGCTAATGCTCTTCACTTTTTCACTAAGAGGTAGAGCTAAAACTTGGCTAAACTCCCAACTGACCTATTCCATAGCTAGTTAGACGGATCTTGAGGAATTGTTTTTGAAAAAAATACTTTCCTTCAACGAGAAATGTGAAGCTCAGAAATGAAATTTTACTGTTTCGGCAAGGGAATGACGGAGCAGTATCCGACGCTTTGGGGAGAGGTTCAAAGATCTTCTTCCGATATGCCCTCATTATGAATCGCCCATTGCATCCAATTGGAAACATTTTATAATAGGCTTTCCAATTCTGATAAAATTGTCCATGATGCTACAACAGGTGGTGCGTTTACCGCCAAAACATATAATGAAGGATACGATATCCTTGAGAAGGTTGCCGACAATAATACTTAGTGGTCGAATCCCCGTGCACTTCCCCCAAAAAAATGCATTGGGAGTTCATGAAGTGGACACCATCACAACTTTAAATGTACAAAATTGTTTCTTTGACAAACTTGGTAAAAAACCAATTTGAACTTAGGAGAAAAAAAACCAAGTATATGCCATGAACGCTAATTCATCGAATGAAAATTGTGCATTCTGTGATGAGAACCATGCTTATGAGAACTGTTTAGGTAACCCCATCGGTCAAGTATGTAGGAAACCATTTAAGAAACAATCTGTATTCCCAAACTTACAACCTGAACTGGAGAAAGCATCCCAAGTTCTATTGGGCTGGTGATCTAGGACTACAACCCCTTGGGTGAGTATTGGACATAATAGACCTCAAAATCCTCCAGGATTTTACCCTGGTGGGCAGTCCCCACATCCTCACCATAGTGGGCAGTCCCCACAGTCTCACAATATTGGTCATACCTCGATTCCTCACGTTCCCAGACAACAAAACATAATGGATAATGGTTCTTTGGAATCATTACTCAAGTGTTTCATTAACTAGACCAATACGACGTTGCGAGGTTTTCAGACCCAACTAGGTCAATTTGTGGTCGACCTTAGGGGGAGATGACATAGAACTTTACGTAGTGATACCGAGACCCCTAAGATCAATCAAAAAGAACATGTCAATGTCGGTATGCTGAGAAGTAGTAAAGACCTAGTCGACATTCTAATCATGCAAAAAGAGGGGAAATAACACATACTTTTTACAAACAGAATTTTCCCGGATTGTTTCCTCCAACTTTTGCGACATCAACAACTTAAACTACTCCAGTTGTAGTTGAACCTACAATACTCGAAGTATCTCCGATCAATGTTGGCCAGAATGGTGACACTATGGCCACAAATCAAGAAAAAAATCGACAACTCCTAAACCTGTGAAACCTGAACTTAGGGGACCTCCCTTTTCCTGGTAGGATGAAACAAAAGAACGTGGATGCTCAGTTTAGAAAGTTTTTGAACATCTCTAAACAACTCCACATTAACATATCCTTGGTAGAGGCTCTCAAGCAAATGTTAAATTATGTTAACTTTTTTATGGACATCCAAAGTAGGAAAAGACAGTGAAGTGAGTTTGAGACAATAGCTTTAACAAAGGAATTCAGTGCCCTTCTTACTTGTAATATTCCTCCCAAACTCAAAGACCCGAGTAGTTTTACTATCATGTGCTTCATAGGAGGCCAAAAAGTAGGACACACTTTGTGTGACTTAGGAGCAAGAATTAATCTAATACATTTGTCCATCTACAACAAGTTAGGAATAGGAGAAGTCCTTTCTACCATCGTGACCTTGCAAGTGGCGGATATATCCTTAGTTTATCTGAAAGGAAAAATTGAAGACATATTGGTTAAAGTCGATAATTTCATCTTCCCGACTGATTTTCTGATTTTAGACTATGAAGCTGACAAAATACGTCCCAATCATTTCGGGTTGAGCTTTCTCGCCACGAGAAGGACTTTAATCGATGTTCAAAAAGGTGAGATCACAATGAGGGTGATGACCAACATATTACGTTCAATGTTTTTAAGACCCTTAAGTTTCATGGAGAGCTAGAGGAATGTTCGGTCATTAGTGATGATTTAAGTTTAAATATGGGAAACTGTGGTCACAACCTCACACTGTGGTGGCAGACAATGACTTGATTTTTTGGAGTATTTAGCAGCTTTTGAGCAGTTGGATTTTAAGGACAAGACCACTCAATCCCCCCTATATTTCAACCACCCGATTTGGAGTTAAAATACTTGCCTAGTCATCTAAATTATGCATATCTCTTGGAGGATGAAAAACTACCCATAATCATTTCTTTTAAGCTAAATTGTGAGCAAGATCAAAGGTTACTAGAACTCTTAAGAAAGAATAAGATAGCAATAGGATGGACCATAGCCGATATTAAGGGAATAAGTCCTTCGATTTGCCAACATAAGATTATTTTGGAAGAAAATAGTAATGGCAAGGTACAACCACAAAGGAAAACTTAATTCCATTATGAAGGAAGTGGTAGAAAAAAGAGGTTTTGAAATGGTTGGATTCAGGTATAATTTACTCAATATCCATTTCTAGTTGGGTAATCCCGGTCCATTATGTTCCAAAAAAAGGCGGTACCATGGTAGTCGCCAATGATAAAATGAGTTCATCCCAACTATAACCATGAGTGGATGGCGCATTTTCATGGACTATAGACAATTGAACCTAGCAACCAAGAAATATCATTTTCTATTGCCATTTATAGACCAAATGCTTGATAGGTCAGTAGGAAATTAATTTTACTACTTCCTAGATGAATATTCGGGGTATAACCAAATCCATATCACACCCAAGGACAAAGGGAAAACTACCTTCACTTATCTATGTGCTACATTCGGTTTTAGGAGAATGCCCTTTGGTCTATGTAATGCCCCTGCAACATTTCAATGATGTATGATGCCTATCTTTTCGGATATGATTGAAGACATCATGAAAGTGTTTATGGATGATTTATTTGTGATTGGAACCTCTTCTGAAAATTGTTATGATAACTTACAAAAGAGTTTGGAAAGATGTGAAGCTCACAACTTGATTTTGAATTGGGAAAAATGCCATTTTATGGTCCAAGAAGGAATAGTTTGGGGACATATAGTTTCTCCGAGGGGTTTGCAAGTCGATAAAGAAAAACTATAAGTTATAATGCAATTACCTGAACCCACATCGGTCAAGGGTATTAGAAGCCTTTTGGGACATGAGGGTCTTATAGAAGGTTTAATAGAGATTTTTCAAAAAATTCAAAACCTTTATGTAACTTGTTGCATTTGGATCAAAGTTTTAAATTTACCTCGGATTGCAAAACAACTTTTGAGAAAATTAAGACCGCTCTTGTTACGACCCCAATTGATGTTACCCGGATTGGACATTACCTTTTGAGGTAATGTACGATGCAAGTGATCGGGCTGTAGGTTCCCTTTTAAGACAAAAGTGAGATAAAAGTTTTCATTCAATATACTATGTAAGAAAAACCTTGATCGATGCTCAAATTAACTACACCACCACTGAAAAAATATTACTGCCTTAGTATTTGCTTTTGACCGCTTTAGGTCCTATCTCATTGCCACCAAAGTGATAGTTCATACCGATGATTCCGCTATCAAGTATCTCATAAATAAGGCCAACACAAAGCTCGGTTTATACGTTGGGTCTTGCTTTTACAAGAATTTGATCTTCAGATAACTGATAGAAAAGGGGTCGATAATCAAGTAACGGATTATCTCTCGCATTTAGAAGGTGTGATTTCTAGTGTAGGGAATAATGAAATCAAGGAATTTTTTCCCGATGAACAAATTTTTGGCAATCCAACACTTTCATGGGGAATCACATCCATGGTATGCGTACATAACCAACTACCTTTCTAGTGGGTTAAACAATGCAACAATTTCAAAAGTTTCTTCATGATTGTAATAAATAATTTTGGGATGATCCTCACCTCTTTAAAATGGGAGCCGATCAAGTGTTAAGACGTTGCGTCCTCGATTCGGAAATGCAAAACCTTTTTGCAAGAATGTCATGCATCACCGTATGTGGTCACTTTGGTGGCCAACGAACGACTGCTAAAATTTTGCGAATAGATTTTTTGGCCAACGCTTTTTAAAGATTCATTTGATTTCCTAAAAAGATGTGATCGTTATCAAAGAACCGGAAATATATCTCAAAGAAATGAAATTCCCCTTAACAATGTTATGGAAGTGGAACTCTTTGATGTTTGGGGTATTGAGTTTATGGGACCCTTTCCAATGTCTTTTAACAATCAGTATATTTTAGTTGCAATTGTCTATATTTCAAAATAGGTAGAAACAATTGCACGCCTACACAATGACACTAAGATGTTAATAAACTTTTTGCACAAAAACATTTTTATCCGTTTTGGGACATCTCGAGGTTAAATAAGTGACGAGGGAACTCATTTCATTAATAAAATCTTATGTGTCGTCCTTAGCAAGTACAACATCCAACATCTAGTTGCAACTGCATACCATCCACAAACGAACGGGCTTCCCAAACTCTCTAATTGTAAGATTAAAACTATTTTAGAGAAAGTCATTAAGCCGCATCGTAAGGATTGGTCCAATCTCTGAAATTGGACGATGCGCTGTAGGCATACCACACCGCATTCAGAACACCTTTAGGCATGTCACCGTATTGTTTAGTGTTTAGGAAAGCATGTCAACTGTAAGATCCTACATTGGTTGGGGAGGGGAATAAAAGTTTCCTTATAAGGGACTGGATACCTCGTCTACCAGACACGTTTTAAAACTGTGAGTCCAGGTGTGTGGACAAAGTGGATAATATCTGGTACGGTTGGCCTGGGATGTTATAGAGACGTGTCTGGTAGAGGAGATATCCAGTCCCTTATAAGGAAACTTTTGTTCCCCTCCCCAACCGATGTGGGATCTTACAATCCACCCCCTTGAGAGACCAGCGTCATCGCTGGCACACTAGTCCGACTCTCGGCTCTGATACCATCTGTAACATCCCAGTTCAACCGTACAAGATATTGTCCGCTTTTTCCACACAATAGGACTCACAGTTTTAAAACGCGTCTGGTAGAGGAGGTATGCAGTCCCTTATAAGGAAACCTTTGTTCCCCTCTCCAACCAATGTGGGATCTTACATCAAATCCCATTAGAATGGGAGGATAAAGTGTTTTGGGCCGCCAAAGAATTAAATATGACTTAGGATATCACGGGAAACAAGAGAAAGCTTCAACTTCTTTAGCTAGAAGAATTGCGACACCATGCATACGAAAATGTCAAGATTTGTAAGTAGAAAACTAAAATGTGGCATGATCATCGAATTAATCAAAGAATTTTTTCGGAAGGTAAACAAGTGTTGCTTTTCAATTCTTGCTTAAAACTATTTCCAGGTAAACTCAAGTTTCGTTGGTCTGGACCCTTCACGATCGAGAAAGTCAGTCCTTTCGGTACGTTGGACTTCATAAATCCTCAAGATGGGAAGTACCTTTCGTGTGAATGTCCATCGTATTAAGCACTACCTTCCCGAAGGAGTGCCTAACAAAGCCCAACACTGCATGAATTTTGTAACACCCCATGTTTTGGGTAAGCAAAATATCCCCTTAAATCTGTACATCGCTTTTAGTGTAGTTTTAGTTCTTGGTTTTACCTGAAGTTTCGGTCCTAAATTGATGTTGAGCGAGGTAGCCGAAAATAAGACAAAAATGTCAACAGTGCCCTACGCGCCTCTTCATGCGAATCGTGTCGCACCATCATCCGCGTGATGCTCTGCCTTTCACGGCTCCAGTGCTCCGCGCGCCTCTTCGCGTGAGCCGAGTTGCGCCACTGCTCACGCATGACCACTGTGCGTTTTAAAAGGGGAAAATCGGCCCAACCTTATTTTTTTCTCAACCACTCCTTCTTAAATACCCCAAAACCGATCTTTTTGCTCATTTACTCCATTTCCCCTTTGTGTTGGGAAATTTCTCCGTGAAGGAAAGGTAAGAACTTTCTATCTTCATTAAACTCCCTTTTTTTGCAATATGATATAAAGTGACACATTTCAACAAAACTCGCATGAAACACAATTCCAATAAAACTCAAACACCAAAATAGTGAAAGGTGACTATTCGTCCAAAACCTTAATATATGTGGAGGAGATCCGATGTTAAAGTCACAAGTCGCAGTTACTTGTCCCAGACATAAACAACATCAAAATACAGACTTCACAATATCCAAAAATAGTGTTGGACGAGAACGAGAATAAAGAAAGTATCGACAAAGCTTGCAACCACATGCAATAATATAATTTTATGCATGTTTAAAATCATGGTTTAAAAACTTGTGTGTGCTAAACATTTTTCCAAGATTTCGTAATATAATCCACATGGTGACTTGGAAATATGAGAAATAATTGGTGCAATGTATTTTAGAAATAAGTTATGTGTATCGACACTCAACGCCTCCAAACCACGCTCCTCAATTTTCCAATCCCGTTATCGTCATCCGGATGTTCAAACATCTTAAGACAATCATCGAAGATTTCATCGGTTTACCTTACAATTTCTCCTCGAATATTGTCGATTCTCTAAGTCCATGGTCCTAAACCAACCAATGACCCCGACCCAAAATGGTCAACTTAATGTATTTATCATGCTTATCCATCACTTAAAATGGCAATGCCATAAACATCAACTCTTTCATCGGGTACTTACTTAGAAACTTCTTCAATACCCCAACGGTCATCACACCAAGGCAGTTCAAGCATACACATGTAACATGTAGGTTCACCATAACACTGGCCAGGTGCAATTATGAACGTACCGTACATGATCATCCTTGCTACCCTCGACGAGTTTCCCGTATCTAGCGACTCTATTAACCTCAAATTATCCTATCTTAAAGTGCCTAATGGTGCAATTTAACTTTCAATCACTTAAAAGTAAGCTAGTTTGAGTCTAGGCATCCAAAGTCAACACCTAATTCTCTCAAACTTAAGCTCTGATACCAACTTGTAACGCCCTGAAATTTGGAAAAAGCGGTTAATTTAAAACTTTCTATAATACCTCAAAGAGGGATAAAATCTCTTACGACAAGTCCATACATTGAAATACAATTCTAGGTTAATCGTCAACAAAATAAATAAAGTCTTACATAAGGACTATTTAAAGTCAGGTGTTACTAAGAACCCAGTAACAGTCGCTATCTCCAAAATGCGGAAGACTTCGCCAAAGCTACTCACTTCTCAAGCATATCACTAGAACTCTACTCTTCATAGTGCTACTAGGACTATTCCCAACCAGGACCTGATGCACATGCCAACAAATAAAAATGGTTAGGCTTAACACCTAGTGAGTTCAAGAGTTTTCCTCATGATCATATAAATCGTTAGATGGAAAGAATGCAACTTGAATCACGATTTCCAAAATGATTTACTTTAAATATGAAAACGACCATTTTTCCAATAACACGCATTTTAGGTGATGACAACACCAAAGGAAAACATTTCTTCAAGATGTAAATTCAAATCTAAAACTCACTCAAAACATGGGTAAGAATTACTATTCAAATACTGAGAACGTGGACAAAACTCCATATCCAAAATATCCAAAAACATGGAAAGGTTTAATAATTGAAACCACAAATCATGGGTAACAATCCATACTCAAAACGTCGCCGAATACATGGGTAATACTCGATACCCAAAATAACACCTTTCGGTGATGGAGGAGACCTGTTTCCATTAAACGTGGCTGGAACACAAAATTATACCTCGTATCAATGTTATAAGCATGTTTTAAGGATGGACAACCCTTGCATTAACCCTATCCAGGTCTTTAGTCATGTTAGATATCAACCCTATCCAGGTCTTTAGTCATTGTGGACATCAACCCTATCCATGTCCTTAGTCATTAAGGACATCAACCTTAACCAGGTCTTTAGTCCTTGTAGACATCAACCCTATCCAGGTCTTTAGTCATTGTGGACATCAACCCTATCCTGGTCTTTAGTCATTGTGGACATCAACCCTATCCAGGTCTTTCATCATTGTGGACATCAACCCTATCTAGGTCTTTAGTCATTGTGGACATCAACCCTATCCAGGTCTTTAGTCATTGTGGACATCAACCCTATCCGGGTCTTTAGTCCAATACAACAATGTGCTCAACTCTATCCAAGTCTTTTACTCAAATGCTCACCAAGTTCGATCTTATCCGGATCTTTACCTTGGGATCTCACCATCCAAACAAGCTTATTCATTTAGGAATTACATCATATAAATTACATGACTCCAAATTGAATTACCAACGCACTCAAAAAAATGTAATTTTCAAATCAAAAGCAATAAATTCAAAACATATCTAAAGCTCCACATCGAGCTATCAAAACCGGACAAATGTCCCCAAGACCCAACAGGGTTGAAACCGAGTCCAGAACTCAACAACTCAAAGGCCATTCTGTTAGCTCCAATCACGTTGTATAGAAGTACTGAAAAATAGGCTAAGTATAGAAACCACAGAAGTCTATCTCAGAGCATCCAAGTGCACCACAGAGGATGGAATCACAGAAGACTTCTGTCGACCATCTACCCAAGGTCAAACCTGATAATGATGCTCAGATCACAGAACCTCTGTGATCACTCACAGAGCCTCTGTGAAGACTAACCTCTGGAGGTCAGTGTTGGAGTTATTCGCAAAGATGGTTCAAGACAAGGTCACATGCAGATCACATGATGCCATTTGTGTTAATCTTTCCAGATCATCTTTGGTGCATCGCATGATGATCTTACTTTCCAGTTGTCATTCCATCTATGGATTGTCGGCCACTGTCTCACACTTCGAGATGCACACTCCTTATATTATATAGGAGCATCTCATCCAAGAAGTGTGATTGGGTCAAGCGAGTACTAACAATAGATAATCGGTATTTTGTATCTTCCAAGAGAACAGATTAGCACATACCAGTGCGTGTTCTTGGTGTTCTTCAGTAATCAATGAAATAGTTTTTTGAGTAATTTACTTGTAATACTTCACCTCCTGTTTTGATTACCTGTGGGTCTATTACCTGTACATGTTCTATCTTTCATACAGTATATAAACGCTTCCATACTCTTTAATTAATCTGTGTGTAGTGAAAGATTAAATCAAGTTAAGAACATCATTATTGGGAACCAACAATTGGTATCAGAGCAGACTTTGATTCTTAATATCAAAGGATCCTGTTCTATACTTGATTCCCACAATCCAGGTAGTAGTTTAGAATCTGTTACTTCATCTTGTACTCCACTCCGAAACGTACTTTGTTCTTTGGAGTTATTTCAATCAATTTGAAATAGATTCAAAAGAAAGTGTGTTTAACCCTTTGAAGACAAATTCAAAGCTCAGTTACTTGTTTGTAACTCTCCTCATACCAAAAATTCATTCCTTCTTGACACATTCCCTATCTTTCTCAAAATATCCCCTCATACTCCGTTTTACTCTTCATTTAAAATGGCAAACCCTGCTAACTTTTTCAGTGCAGGATCTCAGTCCAAACCTCCCACTTTGCTAAGAGATGAATATCCTCAATCGAAGATCAGGATGGTGCACTTTCTAGAAGGTGTGGATGTTGGTCTGATTGAGTTCCTTCACAATCCTCCTTTCATCCCAATGAAAATCATTCCTCGTGTTCCTGCCACTGCAAACACTCCTGAAGTTCCTGAATACCAGCATCCCAAACCCGTCATTGAATGGAGTGAAGAAGAAAAAGCACAACATGAACTTGCAAAGATAGCCAAAAGATTAATCATTATGGCTATCCCAAACGATATCTTCCAGTCCCTTGATTCCTGTGAAACATCGAAAGACTTGTGGTTGGAGTTGGAAAAACAGCTTGAGGGTGGTGCTAAAACTCTCAAGAACAACAGAGCTCTATGTATCAATGAATATTTTGCATTCAAGGCTCTGCCAAGTGAATCAATTCAAAGCACATACAACAGGTACAACTCCTTACTAAACAAGTGCAAGAGGTATGGCATTCACAGAACTATGCCCATGCAAACTATGCTGGATCTCGATGTTTGGTCCATCTCAAACCTCTTCGGGACTTTGATAAGTCAAGAAAAATGGATATCAAAGTTCATGACCCCTGTCGGTGGTCCTCTGGCTTTGATGGGAAGCACCACAGAGGTTCAGGACAGAGGGAAGGAGAAAGCGACAGAGGATGTCCAAAAGAAAAAGAAGAAAAAGAAAGTTCTGATGGCATAAAACGAAAGTGAGAAAGGATCGGAAGAAGAGATTGATATGGCTGCCTTAGCCAAGACTCTTGCACTAATGACCCGACAATTCAATCATGGTCTCAAGAAAAAGCCTGAGTACATAGGGAGAGAGGATAGAGATGATCGAAGCAGAGGGTTCGGTGAGGTAAGAAAGTATGGGAGAGAAGAATTCGAAGAGCAAAGACAAGAAGAAAAGAGGATCGGACAGAGACCAGACGACAGAAGTAGTGACAGAGTCTCGAAGCAAACTGAAGGATGCTTCAAATGTGGAACCATGTCACTTTGCTACAGAATGCAGGTCCTCTGCATTCAAAGGAAAACCCACAAGGGACGCTGCTTTCTACAAAAGGAAGCCAGAGTATTACACACAGAGGTCATTAATGGCAGAACAACAAGACCTTAAGACTGATGAGTCCTCTGATGAAGGGGACAATAATGCACACTTCTGTGGAATGGCAGATGTCCACTCTTCCGACAACAAGAGTGAGGTATCTACTTCTAACTCCAATAATTCTGACTCTGAAAACAAACTTCTTACAAAACAAAATAAGCTTCTTGCCTACAAAAACATGTACTCAGAACTAGAAAAAAAATTGACCTTCTTTGAGAGAGAAACTAGGCTTCTCACTCAAGAAAAGGACAAGCTATATCAAGAAAAAGAAACTCTTGTTTCTGAACATATTGTTGACAAGAAGGGATTAAAAGAAAAAATTTCCAAACTTTATTAATAATTGAAAGACAAGGTAAAGGAACTAAAGAAAAGTGAAAGTGATCGACTAAATGCCATTTCCTTGAAAAACTTTTTTCAAAAAGAAAGAGAAGCACTTCATCGAGATCTGTTCGACAGAGATCTCCAAATCAAAAGGTATCAGGATGCTCAAAAGGTCCATGAAAAAGTCAACACCCAGATTGGCAGAAGAGGAATAGGGTTCGAGGATATTGACCCTTACACAGGAAATAAAAGTAACAAATCTTTATCAAACATCTTATGCCTTGGAAAATTTCTAAAACCAAGTCTTCCAAACCTTCTATCCACATTCAAGAGCCACAAAACCTCTGAAGGACCACATCTGAGGAAACCTCTGCAGATGACAAATGTATGGTATGAATACAATGATTCACCATCTGCACTCTCATCAAAGAGAAATTCTATTCCAAAGAAATATTTGTCCCAAAAACAGATAGGAATCTTCAGATTTGGTCACCCAGAAACACAAACTCAAATGGAATTTATGTGCATGATGATTCCTGAAAAGGAATTATCCTCTGATGCACAAGAGTTTGTTCCAGCATCAGTGGAAGAAAAACTATTTAAAAGATTTTTGGAAAGTGACTTAAGAAGAACCTATGAAAATCATTTTCTCAACCATCCTGATCTCACCTCTGAAATAAGAGAAATCTTTGAGCAAGACCTTCTAAATTGTCTTAGTGTTCCTATGGTCATTCCATGCTTTTCAAAAGATATAAATATTTCAAAGGACTCAAATGGACAATGCAAGGCACTTACAGAAAGTCAGGCTCTCATTCACAGAGACTTTCTCGATTCAAACTCTGAGTTGGAATCAGAATCCTCTTCGACAATAAGAAAAGTTATGTGGAACTTGAGATAGTCCCCTGTGGTCCAGAGAAAAGTAAACTTACCTCTGACATTCCTAATAGAACAATTGTTCCCAAAAGGAAAACCACAGGTATACCTATCTGTCTTGACTTCATGGACATGTGTCTTCAAGCAAAGACTTCTCTTGATCTTGAAAATTTGAAAAGTGAAAAAGTCAAGATCACTCAAACTCTCAAAGCTCCAAAACTTGTCTTTATGTCAAAACCTTGTCAAGATAAGCTCACCTGGCAACAGAAGGCAAAATGGCCCAAAATTGACAAAATTAATGTTTCTGTGGCAGTGAATGCTCAAAAGAAAGGTCGTCGAGGGAGAGTATACAGAGAGAACCATCCAAGTGGAATTTTTGACAAAAGGCAACCTAGATTAGACAAAGCTCTCTGTAAAAAGAAACCCGAATCTAAAATGGGTTGGTATAAAAGTTACTCTGTACACTCCTTTGACAATTTTAATGAAATATTTAAGAAGTTTGCTTCCAAGGTTCCTCATTGCAAATGTTTTGATCTTGTCCATGCATTAAATCAACACTTCTCTAGGCCTTCCTGTCCCATATCTCACCCAAAGTCAATGAATGCAAAATTCAAGGGTGAGAAAGGACAAATTGGTACTTCCATTAAAGAGGATAAAGCCAAAATAAAAGATGTTAAGGCATATTCAAAGACTCCTAAGAAAGCTGGACCCATTTGGAAATGGGTACCTAAATCTTCTTGATCTGTTCACAGAACAAACAGCATGTGCCCATTTGGTACCTAGACTCCGGGTGTTCAAGGCACATGACTGGCGACAGAGGGTTGCTCTCCGCTTACAAAGAAAAATTTAGAGGTGGTTCTGTAACCTTCGAAGACAACAAGAAGGAACAAATCAAAGGCTATGGAGTTATTGCCAATGAAGACATCGATGTCAACAGAGTTGCGTATGTGGATGGCCTTAAGCACAACCTATTAAGTGTTAGCCAACTCTGTGATAATGGACTCGATGTGATGTTCAAGAAGAAATACTACTCTTTGTTCAAAGAAGACACAACCACAAAGCTTCTGCGAGCCAAAAGACGAGGTGACCTATACCTCATGGACTTCAAATCCATCAACAGAGATGAAAAGCCCTGTCTGGTCTCAAGTAAGAATGAAGAAGCTTGGCTGTGGCACAACAGGTTCGGTCACTTAAATTTTCATTCTTTGGATAAACTTGTAAGGTTAGACCTAGTAAAGGGGATACCAAGTTTCAAATTCAACAGAGATCATCAATGCTCTGCTTGTGAAATGGGCAAACTCAAAAGAGTTGCCCATAAAACCAAAACAGACATGTCTTGCACTAGACCTCTACAGATGCTTCACGTAGACCTCTGTGGTCCCATATCTGTGCAGAGTCTTGGTGGCAAGAAGTATATTCTTGTACTCATAGATGAATTCTCAAGATATACTTGGGTGGAATTCGTTCGAAAGAAATCTGATGTTCCTGAGTACTAATCAATCTCCTTAAAAGGATACAAGTTCTTTATGACTGCAGGGTACAGAGAGTTCGAAGTGATAATGGAACGGAGTTCAAAAACTCAACAATAGAGGCCTATCTCACGACAAATGGAATCTCACAAAACTTCTCTGCTGCAAGGACTCCACAACAAAATGGTGTTGTTGAACGCAAGAACCGAACGCTTGTGGAAGCGACAAGAACTATGCCCACTGCCTCAGGACTTCCAATTTCCTTTTGGGCAGAAGCTATCTCAACGGCATGCTTCACCCAAAATCGATCGTTGGTGGTGAAAAGACATGAAAAGACCCCTTACCACCTACTCAATCAAAGAAAGCCAAACATCAAGTTCTTCCATGTATTTGGATGTAGATGCTTTGTGTTGAACGACAGAGAGCGGATAGGGAAATTCAGTCCCAAAGCTGACGAGGCCAAATTTGTTGGCTACTCATCATACTCCAAGGCTTATCGAGTTTATGTGCTTAAATCAAAACACATACTTGAGAGTATTAATGTTTCATTTGATGACTCGTTTCAGGTGACTTCTGAGCAGATCAGCTTAGGACTCGAGCTTCAAGATAAAGAGTCTGGTAGTTCATCAAGAACAAATGATCTTCATCACCTATTTGAAGAGATGTTCAATGATGACGGACCCTCTGAAGGAGACCGCAGAGCCTCTGAAGCCGAACCCTCTGAGGGCCAAACAAGTACCTCTCTGATTGGTCCTAGTGATGCTTCACGTTCTTCCACTTCTGTTGTAGGTGTAAATATCGAAGGGGAGCACTCAGAGGACAATACGAATCAAGGCCCCAAGCTCAATCAAGATCATGGTCATCTTTAAAATATCCCTGAAGGGTCAACATCAAACAAAGGCTCCATAGATCTCTCTACTTCAACTCATGATGAACAATCAAGTGTTGTGGCAAGTACGAACGATCAATTTCCTTCAACAGAGAATGATCTACATCAACATGAACATGCTTCAGAAGTGTTCCCAGAAGATTCAAATTATCATCTTCCTCGAATGATCAAGTGGACCAGAAGTCATCCACAGAGCCAAATTATTGGTGACCCACTGACAGAGTCCAAACTCGATCAAGTACTGCTAACTTTTGCTACTACACAAATTTTGTGAGTATCATCGAACCCAAAAAGGTCTCTGAAGCTCTTGAAGACCCAAATTGAGTAGAAGTTATGCAAGAAGATCTTCTGCAGTTTGAACGAAACGAAGTATGGACCTTAGTGCCTCTACGGAAAGGAAAGACCGCAATAAGATTTACGTCGAAGGAAGTTGGAGGCTAAACCCATCGAAGGTAAGATTTACGTACCTCCTCTAGTTTTGGAAAGTAAAATTTCTGAACTCGAGAATACTCTTACAGAAGAAAGACTTTTGATGGACTTAGAACAAACTGTATTTTCAATAGTGTTCAAAGATACTGATTTTTCTAAATTCTCTAAGGCTTTAAATTCTGATGACATATCTGGCTCACTTGAGAATGATCTTAATTTCTTAAACTCTGATGGTATTTTGAATGATTGTGTTGCTCAATTTGATTTTACCTCTAAACTTCCTGATCATTCATCTTGTGTTGTTAATTCTTTTGGATTACCCAGTGTGTTTGAAAAAGGTGAAACATCAACGAAAGTTGATAAATCAGTTTCTGTGAAATCAAAGAAAGCAAAAGGTAAGAAACAAAAATCTCAGCTTTCACAGAAACCGATCCCCACTGGTAAGCCAAAGAAGAAGCATTCTCTTAATTATCATCATTCTAACTCTAAAGTTTCACATGTTTCAGATTTGAGAAAGCAAAGGGTTGGAGTTAAGACTGCATGGATACCGAAACAAAAGATAGACGAGAAAGCTAAATCTAGTTCTAGTTTTGTATTGAATAAAAAGACTTCTAGTAAAGATGATGTGATTGTGAATGTTGCTAATCTTGTTGATTCTCGCAAGAAATACTCTATAAAGCAATTATTCCAGTTAGCTCCATCTAAGAATAAAAAGTTTTTAAATTATGGTGAATGTGATTATGCTTCTCGTAAATTTTCTGATGTTTGGTATGGTTCATATAATGTTTCATCTTATCATTATCATTCGTCTTATCATGATTCTGGTTTTCAAAGAAAAAGCGGACCCAAATTTAAATGGGTGCCAAAATCAAGTACTAACAGTGGAGGTGCCATTTTTAAATGGGTTCCTAAACCTCTTATTTCTTGATTTGTGTTGTGCAGACCCGTCATATGTGGTATTTGGATAGCGGGTGTTCCAAACATATGACCGGGCAGAAGAGTATGTTGTCTAATTATACGGACAAATACTGCGGCACAGTTCGTTTTGGGAATGATCAGTTTTCACCTATTCTGGGATATGGTGATGTTGTACATGAAAATCTTACGATCAAGAAGGTGAGCTACATTGAAGGCTTAGGGCACAACCTATTCAGCATTGGCCAGATCTGCGACAAAGACTTAGAGGTTAATTTCAAGACCAAGACATGTTCAGTACGCACTGAAGAAGGAAAAGAACTCTTGGTCGGCACTCGCAAGTCAAACCTCTACACCATCAACTTGTCAAAGGTCCAGGCTGACAATCAGGTCTGTCTATTATCAAAGACCTCGATGCAACAAAGCTGGTTATGGCATCGACGGCTTTCTCACCTCAACTTTAGGTACATCAACAAGCTGGTCAGTGGCAAGCTAGTGAAAGGTCTTCCAGAACTGAAGTACGAAAGGGAACATCTATGTGGAGCGTGTGAAAAGGGAAAGATGAAGAGAGCCCCACACAAACCAAAGCCTGAACCGAGTACTAGCTCTCCATTAGAGTTGTTGCATATTGATCTATGCGGTCCTATGCGAACGCAAAGCTTAGGAGGAATGAAGTATGTGTTGGTTATCGTGGACGACTATACGCGATACACTTGGGTTAAGTTTCTACGGTCTAAAGATGAGACTCCCGATGTTCTCATTACATTTCTGAAGACGACCCAAGTCAATCTGCAAAAACAAGTCAAGATTCTCAGGACTGACAACGGCACAGAGTTCAAGAACAAGATAGTTGAAGAATATCTCGAATCGGTCGGGATATCACATCAATACTCTATTGCTCGCACGCGTCAACAGAACGGAGTCGTCGAAAGACGCAATCGTACACTCGTCGAGGCCGCTCGGACAATGCTCAGCCAATCTGAATTACCTTTATTTTTGTGGGCTGAAGCTGTATCGACTGCTTGTCACACTCAGAATCGCTCCATGATACACCGTCGATTTCAGAAGACTCCGTATGCGTTGATCAACAACCGCACACCAACCATTAAATATTTTCATGTTTTTGGTTGTACGTGTTATGTTCTAAACGACCGAGAGAATCTAAACAAGTTCAGTGCTAAGGCGGATGAAGGCATCTTTGTTGGTTATTCCTCTACATCGTCTGCATATCGTGTTTATTTGAAGAAGTCGAAGACAGTGATCGAGAGCGTCAATGTTACATTCAATGAGGATATGGCTTCTGAGCACATCAGTTTAGAACCCGTAATTACTGGAGTATTAGCTTCTGGACCAACCAGTCTAGGACCTGCACATCATGAGAACAAATCAGATGACTCTTCTTCGTCTACTTCTAAATTATATGATTTGGATTTATTATTTGACCTGTTCTATGATGAATTTCTTGGATCTAAGTTGCCTAACTCTGTTGTGGTTGACAGGATAGAAGACTCGATGACTACTCATCCGACCACTTCCGATATCTCTACTGAATTCGGTTCCCCTATTCAGCAAGAAGTTCCAGTTCAAAAGCCTACTCCGACAGTTGAAGTTGTGACCAACACCGCCGAGACAGAAGTAGCTGACTCAGTAGGATGTACTGTAAGGACTGATCATCAGATTGACCAAGCTGTACCTACTGAAACTTCTGCAACGACTACTTCAACTAAAGCCCCCGTTAATTCTGAACCATCTGAAGGAGATACCAGTGGATTCCTAGATGAGGACAATGATCAACATGCATCTAATTCACTCCCTCATGAACATAAGTGGACCAAAGAGCATCCGGTACATCAAATTATTGGAGATCCTTCTGCACCGGTGCAAACTTGGTATGCAACATCAAATCTATGTATGTATGAATCCTTTCTGAACAAGATCGAGCCTACACGCGTATCTGAGGCCCTTGCCGATTCAGATTGGGTAACTGCGATGCAAGATGAGCTGAATCAGTTTGAAGCACTGAAAGTCTGGAGACTCGTACCCAAACCGCAAGGTAAAACCATCATTGGTACGAAATGGGTGTTCAAAAACAAGAAAGATGAAGATGGTACCGTTATCCGAAACAAAGCACGACTTGTCGCCAAGGGATATAGGCAAGAGGAAGGGATAGACTACGATGATACTTATGCTCCAGTGGCGCGTATAGAGGCAATTCGGATGTTCTTAGCCTACGCATCTCACAAGAACTTTACCGTCTATCAAATGGACGTGAAGACAACTTTTCTGAATGGAGTACTCAAGGAAGAAGTCTACGTTTCTCAACCTGAAGGGTTTGTGAATCCAGATAAGCCTAATCATGTTTACATCTTGGATAAAGCTCTTTATGGACTGAAACAAGCTGCTCGCGCCTGGTATGATATCTTATCTCAATTCTTGGTCAAGTCAGGTTTTACAAAAGGTACGGTCGATACCACTCTTTTTATTAAAAATGATAAAGGCGATATAATTCTTATTCAAATATATGTGGATGATATTATTTTTGGTTCTCCAAATCCTAAGTACTGTAAGAACTTTGCAAACCTCATGGTGTCTCGTTTTCAAATGAGCATGATGGGAGAGATGAATTTCTTTCTCGGATTCCAAGTCAAACAATTTTCAACGGGGATTTTTATCAATCAATCTAAATACATTCTGGATATTCTTCGGAAGTTCAAAATGGAAAATTGTAAACCGATTGGTACCCCAATGCCTGGTACTAAGATTGGCACCGATCTTTCGGGAAAGGCTGTTGATGTTATGACTTATAGAGGGATGATAGGTTCTTTAATGTATCTTACTTCTAGTAGGCCGGATATAATGTTTTCTACATGCTTTTGTGCTAGATATCAGGCCAATCCTAAAGAATCCCATTTGTCTGCTGTAAAGCGGATCTTTAGGTATCTGAAGGGGACTGCAGATCTTGGTCTGTGGTATCCTAAGGATACAAGCTTTGAACTATATTTTTTTCAGACGCAGATCATGCTGGTTGCATGTTAGACAGGAAAAGCACCTCGGGTCATATACAATTCCTTGGAGATAAACTCGTCAGTTGGGCTTCAAATAAGCAATTATGTGTCTCCACATCAACGGCCGTAGCGGAATATGTAGCTGCTGCTAGCTGCTGTTCTCAGGTCTTGTGGATGAGAACACAACTGCGAGACTATGGATTTCATTTCCATAGAATTCCGATCTATTGTGATTCGAAGAGCGCTATTGCGATTACCGCTAACCCTGTTCAGCATACTAAGACCAAACACATAGATGTCCGGTATCATTTTAGAAAAGATAATCTAGAAAAGGGGACAATTGAACTTTACCAAACCTTTAGACGAAAGAGATTTAATTTTATTGTCTCAAGACTTGGTATGCTAAATCTTAAGACCTAATCGGTAGTTACCTATTAAAGTTTCTTATTGTATCTCTTTATCATTTCTTTATTATTATTACCGCATGATACCTGCTCTTTAACAGTTTGTTCATGATCTCAGGTGGAGTGTGAGAAGTATTTCATTGATGGTCAATGTTAGTTTGAGGGGGAGCATATTTAAATGCATTGTGCTTACTGATAATTGTTAGTGATGCATGATTCTAGGGGGCGCATACAAGTAACGAGTATGGCTATGACTTCTGATTATTTCTGATCAGAACTCATACTCTAAGTGTTTTACTACTTTATGTTATTTCAATTTCAGTGAATAAAGTTACTTTGACTAGACTTTTAGACTTTTGTAGGTTGAGAGATGCTTCAAAGATCATATCTTTATGACTTTAAGCTTGACTTCGTGGGATGTAAGACTGCACTTAAAAGGTATAATTCCTTATCTTCATCTCATTTATGGTTGAAAGAAGGACAACTTTCAATCATAAGAAAACATGTTCTTAAATGTTCAAACCACTTCCCGATTCTCAAATAGATTTCTTGAATTGGAAGTGTGATTTTAAATGTTTTCTGATTCATCTTTTAGCTTTAACTGATCAAGTTAAATCACCTGAGCAACGTATGCTTCATAGGAAAACATGGGATCTGTGTGCTAGGACTTCATTGAACTTCTATGGATTCACGTTAACCAGTGTTTCCTACCCCAGAAGTTAATCCTTTAGTGATTGAATGTGAGGAGTCAAAAGAAATGAGTGTGGGATGTGTGATGAGAGAAATGTTAAAAGAGAGTTTTGGTTAGCTGTGAGCTTAAAGATTAAAAGAAAGAGGGTGAGAGATCAGAGTAAAAGAATATCAAACTCTGCACTAACTACTTTCTGAGTCGGGCAGCCACATTTCTAATGCTTCACATTTCTTTAGTGAACATATTGAAACAGGTACCTAGCCCATGCCAACTCTTTCCATTACCCCACCAGCCACTCATTTTCTTCTCAACAAGAAAATGTTTCATTTTCAAAGGGGACGCAACACATATGCTATCTGATTTTCATTTGGAAAATCTGGATATTGGAAAGAAGGAAGTTTGCCCCACCTTCACACTTCACTAATACACATTGAGTCTGTGTTGAACTACCTGTTGTCTCAGTGGTTTACACATTTTGAGCCTTATAAGCAATCATCTTATGCTTAATTTATTCCATCACTTGCACGAACACACAAAGAATTTGTTTCTTTGTCATAACGTTCATAGAAATTGCCTTTGTGGTGTTTCGATGATTGAATGGAAGCCCTGGGGGAGTGATCATCACAAAAGTTCCTTTATATTGTGTATTCGTTACACACAGTGACTTTGTGTTACTGATAGGCAATTTCAACTGATTCATGTGTTGATTCAGGTGTTACACTTCATTTTCTAATTTGTCTAGATTTGCAAAGATCTGGATGAACATCTTAATGAATTGACGGATAATCAGTGGTTCTGTTTGCAAGATCAATGGTGGAAGAAATTTCTTGAAGACACGTTTTGATGAACTCTTTGCTCTTTTCATCAAAAAGGGGGAGAAGCGTCAATCAAGAAATGCGGAGATCAAAAGTTTTTGAAAGAATTTCTGAAGATATTATGAAGATTTGCTGCTTTGAAGAAATTTTCTTTGAAGATGATTTGCTGAAGCATTTCGAGCTGAAACTGGAGATAATTTCTTTCGAAAAGATATTCTCATCGATTGGGGAGATTGTTACATTCTGAAGACAAAGAGGAAGATTACATTTTCTGAGCTTAAAGAATGATCTTGATCCAAAGGGGGAGATTGTTAAAGCACATATTTATTGGATTCAAGATCATAATTATCTGAAGATGGAAATCTGAAGTCAAAGCTGATAATGTCGTCTCAACAAATAGTCTAGGGTCCTTTTGTAATAAATAGTCAAAAGTGTGTTTTCGTATTTTATTTATTTGGTTTATGGCCTAAGTATAAATATGATTAGGTTAGTTGTAATTAGGGTTAAGGATCTTAATCATAGAAGGGAGATTAATAGAGAAATTAATATTGAGAGGAGGCTGTTTTAGTGGTGGTGCGCCGTGAAGAGAGAAACAGAGAGAGAGATATCGATTTCAAGAACTTGTAACTCGTTGAATCGTTTGATTAATCAATATCAGGTTTGCATTATTGTATTGATTATTTGTTTACATGATTGAATGATTGCATATTGGGACACACACTAACGATCATTTTTCAAATTCTGTTTGAAACAGAATGAGTTCTCCAATTTTGCTCAGAGGAAGATACGAGCAGTGGAAAATTGATTTTTTCAAATTTATAGATACACATGAGCTGAGTTGCTATATCAGACTGTCATTGACTGAAGAAGAGATGAAGTCTCGTACTCCAACAGAAGATTGTACTGAGGATCGGGAGAAAAGAAAGAGTGCTGATAATATGGCTCGAACTTTTCTGTTGAATAGTATTCGTCATGAGATTAATGGTCACATAAATACCTATCAGTTGACAGGAAAAGATTTATACAAGTCAACAGGAAAGGAGATATGGGACTATCTTGAATGGACGATGTTAGGACCAACGGTTGTGTCTGAGCTAAAAGGAAAGATTTTTGAGTTGGAAGCTAAAATTCAGCAGACAGTCTCTGTTGAGAGCAATGAGCAGAAAGTTAAGAAATTTAAATCTGAGAATGCTGAGCTTAGAAAGAATATATTTGATTTGGAGCAAAAGCTTGCTGAAGATAAAACTAATTTTGAAAGTGAAAAGAAAGGTTTTTCAAAGAAGTTCTCAGATTTCTCAAGAAAGTGTTTTGAAGAGAAGAAGTCAGTAGAGCTGAAATGTATAAATCTTTCTCAAAAAGTATCTGACTTTGAGAAAGTAATCATTCTTGAAAGAGAGAAGTTTGCAAAAGAGAAGAAGGCCATTAAACAAAAGAATGTGGGATTATTCAAAGAAATATCCGGCCAAAGAAAGGATGCTGAGAAGGGGTTTGAAGAAGAAAGAAGCATATTTGAGACCGAGATTAGAAAGCTAACTGCCAAGTTATCTGAACTATCTGCAAATGTACTGAAAGACCAACAAACGAAGTCTGAGTTCTCGAAGAAGATTGACCTGCTTGTTAAAGAAAGAGACAATTTTGTTTCAAAGATCAAAGAGCTTGAAAAGAATGCTTCAAGATCAAATCAGAAATTTGTCTTTTCACAAAGGTCAGTTAAATCTTTTGATCAGATTCGTAAAACTAACATTTTTTATGATGGAAATTTAGATGGTTCAGATACATCTCCAAGAAGAAGAAGTTACAAGTCAGAGAAACTGGTCTGGAAGAAGAAACCAGTTAAAGATAAGATGTCAGATGATCTGAAAGGAAATACATCATGTGTACATGTACATAAAGCAAAGAGGAACAAAGAGCATAAAGGCGAAAAAGAAAAGCAAGAAAAAGACAGTCGAAGAAGAAGAGGTTCCAAAGTGCTCTGAGAAAAAGAGATCCAAGAAAAGGACCATGGAAGAAAAAGCCACAGAAGAAACTGCAGATGTCATCAAATCCTCTGAGAAAAAGAAAAGGAGAAGATTGAGAACTCTTGCAGAAAAGGAAAAATCTATGGAAGCCATCTGGCAAAGAAGGAAAGATCTGGTAGAGGATCTCATTGCTAGAACCGAACCTGTAGAGGGTGTGGATAAATCTCTGCAGAAGGCAAAAAGAGCCTTAGTCTTTGAAGAACCCCCTGAGGACAGACCTCAGAGCCCAATAAAGATGGCCTCTGCAATAGCAAGAGAAGTCTTTCTTAGGTACTCGGGGGAACTAGGAGAAATTGTGGCCATGGAGATAGAGGATGTGACTGGTAGGTCACCGAGTGGAGAAGAACAAAGAGAGAAAGAAAAATCGAAGGAGGAGAGCGAAACAAAAGATGCCTTAGGCACACAACCTGAGCCAACTCCCCGTGCAACCCACATCACTACCTCTGCAGTTGTAGTGCAGAAAGGTATTGAAGAAGGACCGCATAGTCCGATCCCTACCCATGCCATCCGGACAGAGGATATTCCTTCATCCTCTGTACCACAATCCAGGGAAACCAAAGCCACCTCACCCTCTAAAAAGGGTGAGAGTGTTGTTTCTCGTGTCCATTTGCCCCATGACACATCACATTCACACATAGAGGCATTTGTTGCCTCTGTCACACACAAGAGTGACCCCCAAACCACCTCAGAGTTGGTGGTGAGAGAACACTTTGATTCTGGGTTCTAGAACAACAACAATATTCATTCAACAAGAATCTTGAAGGAATCTCTGAACCTTCCTCCAAGAAAATTGCTGACAGAACTTCCATAGATGCTTCCTCTGTGGAACATCGAAGATTGGAAGGAAATCCTCCAGAGCTCAACCTAATCACAGGATCTGAAGGTGCCAAAGACTCGTTGGCTAAATCTGGAACATGTGTTGTTCCAGAGGTTACCTCGGACACCTTTGTCACAAAGGGCGAGTTTAAAGCCTTTGTTGACATGGTAACCCAAAAATTTGACGAGTTGAAAAGCTCTATCACAAGGGAATCTCAAGCCCACTCTCAATTTCTTGCAGAGGCTCTCAAAGCCAATACAGAAGCTCTGAACGCCCTTCGCCAATCCTCAATGCAACAATCAGCGGCGATCACTGAACTGAGAACAAAATGTGCAACTCGAGATGATCTACGATCATTTGGTAAAACAGTCATCGCACATTCAAATCAAATTCAGATTCTGTGGGATTTCTGCACAGGAGAAATGCCAAAATTTGCTGCACAGGTAGTTCAGTCAAGAGTGGATGACATGACCAAGCTTCGAGATGAAATCAAGGATATAACTCGCAGTGTTATAATCCCTTTCCAACCTCACGCATCCACCTCTGCACCCTCACCATCAACCTCTGCTCTTAGCCTCTTTGGCTTTGCAACAAAGAAAGACTTGGAAACAATGGGGAGAATGGTTCTAAGTAACCTTAACCTCATTGGATCTGACATCTCTAAACAAGATTTGAAGAAAACTGTAGCCACGATCAGGTTTAAGTCTGATCTGGAAGTCAATATATTATCGTTGGCTACAGAGGATGTTCTGAAGAAAATTACAAGGCATGTCGATGAGCATCTCTGCAAGAGAAAGAAGAGGAAGGCACCTGCGACTTGCCAAGAGGAGGCATCACGGAAGAGGGCTAGGCATGAGGATCAGGATCCTGATGCCTCTGGTCCTAATGAGGGGGAGATCATGCCATCAGAAGTAATCATCTCAGCAGCTGAGCCCCTGAACCATCCCCATGATCTCCCAGAGCTGCTCAAATGGACAGAAGACAAGTACGGGTGGAAGAGGGAGTACCAAGAAGCCCACCAAATGATTAAAAGAATTATGAGGGAAATTTTACTTTTCTACAGTGTGGTGGACTTTCAGGTGGCACTTGACCTCGGGGTCAAAAAGGTGAACTTTCCTGCACCAGAGGACAGTTTATCACCCTCTGCCACAATACTTCCAAACTCTATAATAAACTCACCGTCCTTTGGCTTTGTGTACATAAATCCCAAGGGATACAAGAAGTTATTTGTGGGGATTGAAAGCCACAAGTACTCGACTCAGTCTCTGTTGCTCATCCAAGAACTCATCATCAAGCACAGAGGAACACCACTCGTCCCCACCGAACCTGCAAACGTCCTCCTGGAAAATATAGGCGCGACTCTTAACTTTAGGGACTTGTGCATGTTCTATTACAGAGAGCTGAAGAAGGAAGGAGGATTCGGAAGAAAAATAAATGACTTTCCAGACGCCAAAGTATAGGCTCTGAAGAATTATATTTTCAATTTTACTTTCATTATTGTAATCAAATGTAATTGCCTTCTGGCATTTCTATTAAATGAAAGTAGACAGAGGTTAAGTTCCTTTCACTTCTTTTTGTTTCTAGCTTAGCCAACACCTCAAATTCCAAAATTTTATTTTTGAATACTTCGGGGGATATTGTTAGCTCCAATCACATTGTATAGAAGTACTGAAAAATAGGCTAAGTATAGAAACCGCAGAAGTCTATCTCAGAGCATCCAAGTGCACCACAGAGGATGGAATCACAGAAGACTTCTGTCGACCATCTACCCAAGGTCAAACCTGATAATGATGCTCAGATCACAGAGCCTCTGTGAAGACTAACCTCTGGAGGTCAGTGTTGGAGTTATTCGCAAAAATGGTTCAAGACAAGGTCACATGCAGATCACGTGATGCCAGCTGTGTTAATCTTTCAAGATCATCTTTAGTGCGACGCATGATGATCTTACTTTCCAGTTGTCATTCCATCTATGGAATGTCAGCCACTGTCTTACACTTCGAGATGCAGGCTCCTTATATTATATAGGAGCATCTCATCCAAGAAGTGTGATTGGGTCAAGCGAGTACTAACAATAGATAATCGGTATTTTGTATCTTCCAAGAGTCAGATTAGCACATACCAGTGCGTGTTCTTGGTGTTCTTTAGTAATTAATGAAACAGTTCTTTGAGTAATTTACTTGTAATACTTTACCTCCTGTTTTGATTACCTGTGTGTCTATTACCTATACATGTTCTATCTTTCATACACTATATAAACGCTTCCGCACTCTTTAATTAATATGTGTGTAGTGAAAGATTAAATCAAGTTAAGAACATCATTATTGGGAACCAACACATTCAAATAAAGGCATCATGAGCGATAAAAATGTATTTAACCAATGTTCATACAAAACACATGCTCCAAAACCAATGTTCTAAAAAACTCGCTGCACAGCTGCCATAGCGCGCCATGGCACCAAGGCTTGTGTCTCACGCCACGTTAAGCCCGTGGCACGCCATGGCCTAATGCACAATTTCGTAATGCAATATTTGATTTTTTTTTACGTTTTCAGTGTCTTATTTGCAAGTTTTTTAATATATATCATAATTTAACTTGCTTATTACTATTGACTCATTGAGTAAAACTACAAAACATATGTTTTTCAATATAATGATATATATCAATTAGAAAAATGACGCCATAAGTCACGCCTTGAAAACGCCGTGGCTTCGGCATGGCTCCTAAGGCTTGAGGCTTGGCCTCGTCGCCACGCCACGCCTCACGCCATTTAGAACCTTGTCCAAAACATTATCAACTCAAAAACCCATCATTGGTTGGGACCGACCATTTTCCAATAGAAATCATATCATTTAAATTTTCAAAATGTCTCAATCATAACAATATGCATTTTCAACCCAAATACACCAAAATACATTAAGACCAAAATAATCTCCATTTATAAGATAAATCATCCAAAGAATCAATAAATATGATTTAGTTATCAAAATGTCTAAAAACACCAAATACAGACATTTCTCAAGATTTATAAACTCATGGTACTAAGATGCAAGACTCATCAAATAATACCCACATTTGATAAATGTAAAGGAAAACATTTCAATATATCGAAATAAGTAATTTTGGCATGTACATAGTTTTTCACAAAGCAACTTGAACTCACCTTGCTAGATTTACGCTAAATCTAGATTTTACCCAACTTGAGCTCCTTTGAAGAACACTTGGATCATCAAGCCAAAAACTTCCAAAAACCTAGATCCAAACATTTTCCAACCATAAACATAGATATCCAACCATAGAGAATTGCTCCCCAACATTTTACATACAGATCTCATCAATACCCAAAAACCTTAATTTCCATAGATGAAGAAGATAGGAGCTTACCATAACCAATAGCTTGAATCCACCACCAACATACCTCTAGGTCACCAAAATAAACCACAAACTCCCAATCTATGAAAGGGAGAACAAGGGTGGATGAAGCACTAGATAACTTGATGAAGAAGATGAAGATAAATGATTTTGTTTCTCACCTCCAAGCTTGCTATATAATGAAGAATCATGTGATTTTAGGAGGAAATCCCCCAAAAATGAGTTAGGGATCTATTTGGAGGTTGGGGGTTAATTTGGGAGAGAAATGGGGAGAAGAATTAGGTTTAGGGTGAAAAATGGGGTTTGGGGCCAGATTTTCCCTTTTTAATGCGCACAGTGGTTCCACGTGGATGGCGGCACTGATCGATCCACGCGGAGCACAGGGACAGAGTCCCGCACTAATGGCGGCATTGATCCATCCGCGTGGAGATTCGTATGGAGCACTGCAGCCCGATTTTCTTCATTTTTCTTGCCCGAACACTGTTTTGGTCATAACTTCTTCGTTTTAACTCTAATTTTGCTCTGGAAAGATTCGTTGGACTCGTATTTGAATCCTTCATCCAACAAGACCATAAATTCTAGGATCCAATCCCAAAATCCTACCTATTATTTTTCTCTTGAACTACGATTCCTGTATTAACTTGAAATAATACATTCCTTAAAAATCGGGGTGTTACAGGTCACTAGACCCGTTACCTAAAGGTAAGATTACCATAGGGACCAAATGGTTCTTCAGAAACAAGAAGGATGAAGACGACATAATGATAAAAAATTAAGCAAGGTTGGTTGCTAAGGGATATTGCCAAGAAGAAGGCATAGACTATGAAGAGACCTTTGCTCCTGTGGCAAGACTTGATGTTATAAGAATATTCTTAGACCTTCTTGCACGCAAAGGTTTCAGAGTTTATCAAATGGATGTCAAATCAGCCTTCTTGAATGGCAAGCTACAGGAAGAAATCTATGTCCAACAACCACAAGGATTTGAGAGCTCTGTACATCCAAACCATGTATACTTCTTAGATAAAGCTATGTATGGGTTTAAACCTGCACCAAGAGCATGGTATGAGTGTCTCTCTACTGGAGCTCGGATCCAACTCAAAGTTGGTTCGTGTGTATGCGCCCTGCCCAGAGCTAGCCTGAAAGAAAGTTCAATAAAAATGATTGACACTTGAAAGTAAGGTGAAGACTCTTTCCCCTAATTCATCCATGAATATATTTTTTTCGCTAAGAAAGCGTCAACTGGGTGGGCTACTCCAATAATTACTTTTTTCTGGGTTCTTTCATAAAATAAAATCATCTAAACAACAACTTTTAGCTTGCTACTAGAATGTGGCGATCCCCTTCTTTTGTTCTTGACTCGTATCCTTTTTGCTTAAAAACAACTTCGTGAATGGTACCATTGACACTACTTTGTTTATCAAGAAGTATAAATATGAGATTCTTCTAGTGCAAATATATGTGGATAACATTATTTTTTACTCTAAAGCCAAAAGTATTGTGATAAGTTTTCACAATTGATGCAAAGTGACTTTGAAATGAGCATGATGGGAGATTGTTAGTCCCATTTCTTTAATCATGTAAAAGTATTGATTGATGGTTTCTAATTTAAAAGAAAAAACAAAATGAAAAGTTTTAGGATTTAATGTGTTGAACTCATTTAAAAATAAATCAAATTCATGAGAAAAAAGATAGATATGAAAGAAGCATTCTCCTTAATTTCGGATTCAGCCTTCCTTTAAATATGTGTATATATATATATATATATATATATATATTGATTCAATATGTAGAAATCATTTAAAAATAAATTAAAATTATGAGAAAAAGATAAATATGAAAGAAGCCTTCACCCTAAACTTGGGACTTAACCTTCCTTATATATGTATATATATATATATAAGGGAGAGGTTCATTTGAGAAATGGTAAACATTCATATGGTCAACATTTACGACTTTGACCGCGAAGCACCGGATAATTCTTTGTGTGGTCTATAGAAGGTAGAGGGGTAATTTCGTAAAATACATGGGATGAGTTCATATATGAATCTGTATGAATCACAAAGATTCATATATGAATCTGTTAATTAGTTCAACTGATTCATATATGAATCTTTGTGATTCACAAAGGTTCATATATGAATCTTTGTGATTCATACAGATTCATATATGAATCTTTGTGATTCATACAGATTCATATATGAATCACAAAGGTTCATATATGAATCTGTTAGTTAGTTCAACTGATTCATATATGAATCACAAAGGTTCATATATGAATAAGTTAAAAGAGTTCAGTTGTGAATTACACTGGTTCATATATGAACATATAGTTCATATGTGAATTATACATGTTCATATATGAAAACAGCACGAGTGTTTTGTAAAATTTACGAAATTGTCCTTCTATTTTTGGGATAGCCGCAACTTTTGACCAGTCAAAGTCGCAACTTTTGACCGGTCAAAGCCGCAATATTTGACTAGTCAAATTCGATCTTGACCATATGAATGGCTATGATTACTTCTCTATTTCTCATATATTTACCATTTCTCAAATGAACCAAACACTATATATATATATATATATATATATAGGGAGAGGTTCATTTGAGAAATGGTAAATATATGAGAAATAAATAAGTAATCTTAGCCATTCATCTGGTCAACATTTGCGGCTTTGACCGCGAAGCACCGGATAATTCTTTGTGTGGTTTGTAGAAGGTAGAGGGGTAATTTCGTAAAATACACGGGATAAGTTCATATATGAATCTGTATGAATCACAAAGATTCATATATGAATCTGTTAATTAGGTCAACTGATTCATATATGAATCTTTGTGATTCATACAGATTCATATATGAAACTTTGTGATTTACAAAGGTTCATATATGAATCTTTGTGATTCATACAGATTCATATATGAATCACAAAGGTTCATATATGAATCTGTTAGTTAGTTCAACTGATTCATATATGAATCACAAAGGTTAATATATGAATCAATTAAGAGAGTTCATTTGTGAATTGCACTGGTTCATATATGAACATATAGTTCATATGTGAATTATACATGTTCATATATGAACACGGTCCATGTGTTTTGTAAAATTTACGAAATTGTTCTTATATTTTTGTGATAGCCGCAACTTTTGACCAGTCAAAGCCGCAATATTTGACTAGTCAAATCCGATCTTGACCATATGAATGGCTAGGATTACTTCTATGTTTCTCATATATTTACCATTTCTCAAATGAACCAAACACTATATATATATATATATTATATAGGATTAGGTTCATTTGAGAAATGCTAAAAATATGAGAAATAAAGAAATGATCTTAGCCCTTTATCCGGTCAATATTTACGGCTTTGACCGTGAAGCACAGGATAATTCCTTGTGTGGTCTGTAGAAGATAGAGTGGTAGTTTCATAAAATACATGGGACGAGTTCATAGGTTCATATATGAATCAGTTAAAAGAATTCATATGTGAATTACATTGGTTCATATATGAACATGTATGATTCACATATGAATTATATGTTCATATATGAACCAATGTAATTCACATATGAATTATTTTAACTGATTCATATATGAACCTTTGTAATTCATATATGAACTATACGTTCATATATGAACTATACGTTCATATATGAATCAGTTAATTAGTTCATATGTGAATCACAAATGTTCATATATAAATATGTTAATTAGTTCAACTGATTCACATACGAACCTACAGTTAATTATTTTATATGTAAATCAGTTAATTGGTTCATATATGAATCACAAAGGTTTACATATGAATTAGTTAAAAAAAATTATATGTGAATTACATTGTATGTGAACCATATAGGTTCATATATGAAGTCATCCTGTGTATTTGTAAAAATTACGAAACCGTCCTTCTATTTTTGGAATAGTTGTAACTTTTGACCAGTCAAAGCCGTAATTGTTGACTAGTCAAAGACGCAATATTTGACAGGTCAAAGTCGATCTTGACTGAATGAAAGGCTTGGATTACTTCTTTATTTCTAATATATTTATCATTTCTCAAATGCACATCTCCCTATATATATATATGTATCATTTGATTAGGCCCCTAATCAAATGAGAACTATGTAATTTATGGTAACTGTGAAAGTCCAATGTGAGCCACACATTTAAACTAATTAATATAAATTTTAAATAAATATAAAAGGGTATTTTGGTAATTTGGTTTTTTTACAAATTGATGGTAATCAATTACCTAATATTGTGGAGGAATTGTTTTCATTCCTTTCAAGTTTAATTACTTTGAAATCCTCTATGAAAATGAGCAGCCGACCATTTCAATACTTAAATCTTCACTAGAAACCCCTTTCAATAATTCATCTTCCTGTATATCTTCATCACCACCACCGCACGTGGTAGCGACAGTTTCAGTGATTACAACCCTTTTTACTATTTAAACAACCTCAAGTCATTGTTCGACGACGGATGCTACCACGTGCGGATGCTCCACAACCATCAACCAAAATCGTTAATTACTCAGCCAAGACATTTTCGACGACGGATGCTCCACAACCATCGGTAATCGGCTACAAGATGGCGGTTAGTTTGGTGGGTAAGGCTCGACGATTAGACCTAACTGGATCGTTGATGTTAAGAAGATTCTAAAAGAGTACCCGAATGCTGATTTGTTTGTCAACAATCCTCTTGACTCCAAATCGTACAAATTATGTCTCTTGAAAACTTCTCCAAGAATCGTTGTGTTTCGAATATTTAAGCAGGATAAGACACCGAAAAATGATGTAGCGGTGGCACGTTCGACGGAAGATGTCGTTGTCGGCTATGTTTTCGGTACCTTTTTGGTCGGCGGACACTTCTTTACTTTATTGGTAACTTCTCCTTCTTCATCTATTCGGGTTCCAGTTTCACCCCTTTTGAGATCTGTAGTCGACAATGTCGTTGTTGTTACAGCAGAATAGCTTTCCCTATAAGTATACATCTCCAACGAGCCCTCAAAAGATTTTTCTTCAATTGGGTTCTTGGTGAATCGAATGACGCCATTCCCAAACTTGAAAAAGAAAAAGAGAAGTTGCATTTTCATTATGGTCTTACAGAACGACAATTACTTAAATACGTTCGCATCACCGGAAAGGAAAAAGGGTCAATAATGTGGGACCATTGATAAAGTTAAGCTATTTGAAGTCCAGACGTAACATGACAATGCTTCTACAGGATGGAGAACGAGAATCTGTTGGTTATTGTCGGTGATTTTTGTTTGGGTGGAATTGGAGAGTGATGGTGTTTTGTAAATGATGGGGGTTTATGAGTGGAATTCTTTCACAGTTTCTTCTTCCGATGGCAAAGGTATCAGAGTCGTATCACAATGGGTATCATAATGGAAAGCCTGAATGCTCAAGCATGTTATTATTTATATTTTCTTTGGATCATAGGTCTGTAATTTGTTTCATGTTTCTTGACTTGTCTTATTCTTGTGCGTTTATGTTAAAGTATGACAGAGTACTTTACACGTGTCCTTCATTGGTTGGTTGCATGAGTCTGACTTTAGGAGACATGCTTTCGACCGTATGATGAAAAATGTAGTTGACAGAGTTGTTGTATGAATTGTCATAGAGGTATGTCTTTTCTGACAATCGTACAAAGAGTGCATATACGCTAAGTGATCATCAATCGCTGAATATCTCTTCCTTCAGAGATACAAAGAAGTTCAGTTATCGTTGAAGCTTTTCCTCAGGTTTCTTCTCTTGTGTAGACTTGTCTTGGCTTCACTGATATCCGCATCAGGTCATGAGTAGACTTGTCTTTGTTCGGTAGCTTTGTCTTTGATTCAGCAGTGAACATCTTTTGTTGCGAAACTTGTCTTCAGGGATTATGTCTAACTGTTGACATTCGAAATCATCTGCATTACTAAACATACTCAGTAATCGCTGATGGTAAAACCCTAATACATATGAATGTTTACAAGAGAGATCATCAGCAATAGCTGAACAGACTCAGTATGATCGTAGATGATGAAACACTAATACATAATGTTAAACGTAATTTTCAATAAGTATAGAAAATGGTCATTATCAAATCACTGAGAGAGTATGGATCAACAATCTCCCCCTATTTGATGATGACAAAGTAACTATGAAGAAAATTACTTTTAAGTCAAAATAAATGATAATCAGGACTCATAACATACATGTCCTGTTAGTGTATTATTGTATACAAGATTTAATAGGAAAAGTCAAGTCAAGTAAAGTCAACAAAGTCAATGTATGTTTAGTCCATATGAGATTACTTAGTCATTAAGCTTGTGGTTTTATACTTTGGTATAAATACCTTTTGTCTTTGTAATCATGTAGGAAGTTGAGTTCATTGTATGCTTTATAATTGTTAGATATATGACCTGAACGTTTTCTCTCTCTACTCTCTCTCTAGAAGTTAACATTGTCAAATATTGTTAGATTGAGATTAATTGTTTAGATTTGCTTGAATTGATTGGGAAATTACAATATCATTTGGTATCCGAGCAAACCAAACGAATTCAGAAGGATCAGATCACAGATTGAATTCATTTTTTTTAGAATTCTTGTTTTTCACGAACTCGGTTCTTGATAGTTCACTGTTTGATTCATAGTTTTCATGTTTTTGTACAATTAAATCAAGAAATTGATTTGATTGTATACGTTTTATTAATTGGATCAATTCTTATTCAAATCACAGAGTCAAATTCGAACATTAGATTGATCAATTTGATCAAATTGTGTTTTTCGAAAAAGTTGAAGTCGAACACTGTAAATCGATCTGAGCACTATAATTTTCGATTTCTCTTGCAAATTCAGTGTTGTAATCATGTTTAGTTTGTTATCATGGACTAATTGTATCTTTTTCAGAATCAAAAATCAAGTTTTACTTGATTTTTGATCGAACAGGTGAAGAACGCGCAGAAAAACCCAAGAACGCGCTAGATTCAGAAAACGCGCATGTTCATCAACAAACGCGCAAGATTCATCTGCAAAACGCGCAAGCTGAAGAACGCGCAAGTGTCTGAAGAACGCGCAAGCAACACGTGCGAGTTTGGGTAAAACGCGCAGATAGAGACAAGCGAGTTTGATAAACGCGCAAGCCAAAGCCTGCGAGTTTGATCGAAACGCGCTAGAGAGGCGTGCGAGTTTAAGCGTAACGCGCTAACAACAGTGTTCTACGAGTTGTTTGATCTGCGAGTTTGTTCGAAACAATGATTAGCGAGTTCAGTGTCTTGCGAGTTTCATCGTCGTGCGAGTTTGAGCAAACACGCTAATATTGACCTGCGAGTTCTAGAAACGCACACATTACCATTTGCGAGTTTCAGTGTGAATAGTGATTAGCGTGTTTAGTGGTTTGCGAGTACAGTGACCTGCGAGTTTCAAGACTTAGATTTTTTTTTGAAAATTAAATTTTTTTTTTGTATGATCCAAGTTTGACTTTTTAGTCAACTTTTCTGAATTGGTTTGGGAACGATCAATTTTTTGTTCAAGCATTTCTTTCTAGAGAAAAATATGTCAGAAATTTTTTTAGCGGAACCCCCGTGCTAAGTCTGCGGAGGGGGACATATTTTAATAGTGGTTATAAATTTCTGATTTTTGACGATCATTTTTAAAGCTAATCTGTCAATATGCCTGTTACAGATGAAAGAGGAAATACCATTTTATGTGCAAGAGATATGGCTGTTTTGTACATGCCAGAAATTCCAAAGATGGAAGCTGAATTAGACAAGCTGAAGAATCAGAATTCAAAGCTTCTTAAACAAATTCAGGATTTTAATTCCAATTTGTCAAATTCTGATATAATTCCTGTTTGTGCAAAATGTACTGATAATGTTAAATCTGGTTTTGCAGGTATTGATAGTGCAAGAGAGAAAGAGATTAAAAAGAAAGAAGAAATCATTGCTTTAAAAGAAAGAACAATTGTAACATGTGAGAATGAATTAAAGTTAAAAGAGAGAAAGATTGAGAGACTTCAAAGCCAACTGAAGACGACTGAACAGAAGTCATCTGAGCTGAAAGATGAATCAGTCAAGCTTCAAAACAAGTTAAAGGCTTTTGAAGATCAGATATCTGCTTTGGAGAAGAAAAATGTTGAACTGCAAACAAGTCTCCAAGCAGAAAAAGACAAATCAAATGTGAAGACATCTTCAACTCAACAGTCATCTGAGGTTTACAAGAAAATTTTACAAGAGAAAAAGGATCTTGAGCTGAGATGCATTAAACTTTCCAAGCAAGTGTCTGATTTTGAAAAAGTTATAATTATTGAAAGAGACACTTTTGCTAAGGAAAGAAAAGTTCTTGAAGATAAAAACACTGAATTTCCCAAACAGATCTCAGTTTTACAAGACTTATTAGAAAAAGAAAGACAAATTTTTAAAGAAAAGAAAAAGTCTTTTGAATCTGAAAAGAAAAATTCTGAAAAGAGAAATGTTGGGATCTTCAATGAAATTTCTGATAAATCCAAGAACTTACAAAAAGATTTTGAGCAAGAACGTTCATATTTTGAAACTGAAATATCCAAGCTCATGTCCAAAATATCTGTTCTATCATTAGATATTCTTAAAGAACAGAAGGCCAGATCTGATTTGACACACAAGTTTAACACACTAACTTCTGAAAGAAACATTTTAGCTGCAAAGATAAAACACTTGGAAGCTACAAACGTCAATTTATCAGAAAAGATTTCAGCTGATGTGATTAATCAATCACTTGTTGATCTTTCAACAGAATCAGTCTGTTATTTCAAAACAGCTTCGAGTTCTATTCATGATAAAATTGTTTTGAAAAACAAAAGTGTTAAACCAATCATTGTCAAATCAAGTCAGATCAGACCATCAAATCTATTTTATGATAAATCTGTTGATGGATCAGCGAGCTATTATGTAAAATCTCTTGGAAAGTCTTCTCAGAAAAGTCAGATGGTGTGGAGAGTTAAAGATTCTTCTGAAGAGAAAGAGAAAGACAAAGCATTCGCATCCACATCCAAAGCCAAAAAGAACAGAGCGCATAAAGGTAAATCCTTTGTTTATCCTGATATGTATTACTCAACTAATCATCTGATCAGGATTGCTCAAAGGAAGATCTGCTGTTCTTACTGTGGAGAAAATGACTTTGTTCAGAGAGAATCTGCTCATAACTGGTACGGTTCTTACAGAATAATTTCTCAGAATTATGGATTTAAAAGATATACATCTAATGACAAGTGGATTCTTAAATCTAACATATCAAGACTCAAATACCAGTGGGTACCAAAACCTGTTAAATCTGTTTCGCAGGTACCACAGGTTTAGGGGAGCATGAAGTATGACTTCTAGACAAAACAGTCTAGGACTCGTTCTTCAAAGTTTAAAGAACAATGGCTCTTGAATAATTCAGTTCAAGACCTGTACTTCAAAGATTTTTTCGTGGCTTCTGATCACATGACAGATCAGGACCCGTTCTTCAATGTTCAGATAAGGATATTATGCAAAATATCCAGGGGAAGCTTACATGATATAAATCATTTTATCATGATTTGAGGGGGATCTTAACAGTAAGTATCTTCTAATCTCGATCTGTGATTGTTTGAAAGAAGAACAACTTTCGAACATGAAAAACATTTTCTGAAATGTTCAAACCACTTCTATATTCTCAAAAGATTTCATGAATTAAGAAGTGTGATTTTAAATGTTTTTCATTATTGAGCTTTACTATTTAACTGACCGTGTGTTTCCAAAGATCAATACTTGCGTATTATCTTTTCTATATACTGTCAAGTATTCACACACATCGGTTCAGTACTTCATTTGAAATTATTATTACCATGTCTCATAAAGAAACAATTTTTCGATGGTAATACTCCCGTTTGATTTCACTGTTGCTGAGCATTAATCATCATTTTATTCTTTGTCCTTTCATTGCAAAATTGTTTATATTTGTTCATATAAACAAAATATCCAATTCTTTGATATCCTAACCATTTCATTTGATCTGATTGATACATTGTCAGATTCTCAAAACAATTCTCTTGATTTCATTTCATTCATTCAATATCTTTGTTTTGAGAGATCTTCATTGTTCAAATGCTCAAATTTCATTCATATTTTTAATGAGCATACATTTTGACAATGTTTTTCATACTCTGTGCTTAACTGTTCAAGTTAAACTGTTGAGTAACTATTCTTTTAGGACTTACATGGGATTCGTGTGTGAGCTTAAAAAGAACTTCCATGGATTCACGTTAACCAGTGTTTCCTACCCAGGAAGTTATCCTAGAGTGATTGAGGGGTGAGGGGTCAAATCAAGGAGTGGGGGAGATAACTCATCCGGTTGAGTTTTTCTCATTGTGAGGAGCGGTAAAAAGTAAATGAGAGTTTGGTTAGAAGTGAGCATAAATGTTAAAAAGAAAGAGGGTGTAAGATCAGAGTTAAAAGAATATCAGAACTCTGCACCAACCACTTTCTGAGCCAGGCAGCCACAAAATCTGATTGGTTCACATTCTTTGGTGACCATCATTGAAAAAGGCAGTGAGCCCATGCCAACTCTTGCATTAACCCCACCAGCCACTCGTTTCTTTCTTAACAAAGAAATGTTTCATTTTCTTTGGGGACGCAGCATATCTGCTATCTAGTCTTCACTCGGAAGATTTAGATATTGAAAAAGAAGGAAAGTTGCCCCACCTTCGCACCTCTTTCATGCACATTGAGTCCGTGTAATACCTGTTGCTCTCTCAACAGTTTACACATTTTGAACCTTATGAAACACAATCATTGTGCTGAATTCTTTCAAACACAAGCACAAGCACACAGAAAATTTGTTTTTCTATCAGAACATTCATAGATAAACCTTGTGTTTTTCAATGATTGAATGGAAGTCCTGGGGAGTCATCATCAAACCAGCTCCTTAAATTGTACATTCGTTGTACACAGTAACTCCGTGTTACTGACAGACACTTCTAACTGTTTCATTTGTTGAATCAGGGTTACAACGTTCATTATATCTGGATTTGAAAAGATTTAGGTATATACAGTTCATGATTCAGTGCAGATCAAAAAGGAGGAGAATGTATTTTCAAGGGGGAGAATCAAAGATTATGTTGAAATTGAAGAAGTTTTGATGATTATGAAGCTCACAATAATCAAAAAGGGGGAGATATCTACAAAGATCAATTTCAAAGTCATCAAAGAAGATGTCCAAAGAAGATGTCAAAGTCAAAAAGACTTACGGAAAGATTCTGAAGAAACAAAGATGATTCAAAGACAAATTCAGATAATTCGTGAAACTTCGTTTTTCAAAAGACGATCAAGAGATCAGAGTGATGAAGATAAAGTTTTTGAAAGATTCCTCGAAGTTTCAAATGTTTCAAAGAAGTTTTCAAAGATTTCAAAGTTTTCAAGACTTGTTGACTTTCCAAAGCTGCAAAGTGCAAAAGACTTTTCAAGATTATTCAAAAGAATTAAAGACTGAAGAGTGCTAGAGCTTCAAAGTTTTTAAAGCTGTCAGAGACAAAAGATTGAAGAATCAAGTGCTGAAGACTTATGTCAAATTTTTTATTAAATCTTGAATACAAAGGGGGAGATTGTTAATGTATTATTGTATACAAGATTTAATAGGAAAAGTCAAGTCAAGTAAAGTCAACAAAGTCAATGTATGTTTAGTCAATATGAGATTACTTAGTCATTAAGCTTGTGGTTTTATACTTTGGTATAAATACCTTTTGTCTTTGTAATCATGTAGGAAGTTGAGTTCATTGTATGCTTTATAATTGTTAGATATATGACATGAACGTTTTCTCTCTCTACTTTCTCTCTAGAAGTTAACATTGTCAAATATTGTTAGATTGTGATTAATTGTTTAGATTTGCTTGAATTGATTGGGAAATTACAATATCATGTCCCAATTACTATTTTGAGGGATCTTTTACAGTACTGATAGAGTTAAGTACTTCACTGAAATTTTCATTAATTCAAAGAAAGAATTACAAGAGAGATGAAAATTATAAGTACAAGTAGAAGAGAATCTATTAGCTATGTTTTCAGGAGGTCTCTGGATAGATCATATAATCTGGTACTTTTTCTCCTTTCCTTCTTCGATCAATGGATTCTTGTTGAATGAGAGCTTTGATAGGATCCACTGTTGAAGAGTATCCACAACACAAGCATAGAAGATCTTGCAGATGGCTTAGTGGACAAATAGGATCTTTTCAGTGGGTCCAGCAGTGTTAGTGGAGATGGAAGGTTTAGCAATCTTCACGACAGTTGAAGATTCAGCTTCAATGGTAACCTTCACTTTGGTTAATTGTTTAACCTTAGTGGTATTCTTCACCTTGGTTGATTTCTCAGCTTTGGTGACCTTATCAGCCTTGGGGGCATTTATCTTCATTTTACCTATCTTATCAGCTAATGTGGCAGTATGACATTTACTTGCAATATGGTTTGTGAGTCTACAATGATAGCATTTTCTATATTTAACGGTGGCTTTAGGACCATGACCAGTAAGATTAGAAAACTTGAGATGAGCAGGGCCAACTCCAAGAATACCTTTAGCATTAGATATGGGAGGAACTTTCAGTTCTTCAGATTTCTTAGGCTTAAGATCAATTTTCAGCTTTGGAGTTGATCTCTGAGAAATATCAGCGATTTTAGTTCCAGAGAGCTGGAAGATTGACTTACTGAAGGTTTATAAGGAACTTTCAGTTTTGCTTTCTTGGTATCCTTCTGAGGATGGGAAATGGATTTCCCTTTATCAGCGAGCTTAGAGCCTTTTGATAAGTCCTCATGAATAGGATTAGAGGAAGAAGAGCACTGAGTAGAAAAGGTGTTAGGGATAGAAGAGACAAACATTCCAAACTTAAGCATGGAACTTTCTTCTTTAGGTTCATCCTGTTCTTTCCAAAAACCAATACCGGTTTTATCACTGGCAGGGATTTGAGCCATGATGATTTCAGTGATTTTGGTAGAAGAGTTACACCATCCCTTAACAATTGCCTTTTGTTAGAGCATATATTTGTTGAATACAAGATCATGTTTACTGAAGGTCAAAGTCAAGCCAAGTCAAAGCTCAAAGTGAACTCTCAAAGCAAAGTGAAAGTCAAATTGAAATAAGTCAAAAGTCAAAGTCTTGTATTTTCTTTTATTGTGTTGTGAGCGCATGTGTTTCTAAATAGGTATATAGCTAAGTGTAATTGGGTGTTAGAAGTGCGTGACTTGATTCATTGTGCATAGACTGAAACTGTAGAGAGAGAAAGTTTGAGAGGGAAAAACTGTTGTATTCAAATCTTGATTTGTAATTGAAATAGGTAGATTGTTGAACTTTTTATTGTCATCTTGTTATTGAAATTGAAATAGGACTTGATAATTTGGGAAATAACAATTTGTATCAGAGAATATTCAAGTTGAAATGAAGCAAATATGGAGTCGACACTGTGTTTTTGAGTCTTAGATTGAATTTCGAATCTTTGTGAGTTTTTTGAGTTGTATTGTATTCATTGAGTTCGTATAGTAGTTTAGACAAATCTTGTATAGGTTTGGTAGTGATTTGCACTATAATTGATCATCAATTTTGAAATTTCACGAGTTTTGTATTCATGAGTTCTGTCGCACGGTATTCAGATCAATTTGTATTGTTAAAAATTCATTGATAGATTTCGATTCTAGGAGTGTTGGTGGTCGAATCATCAAAGTTTCAATTCGAAAATCAAAGGTTACATGGATTTTTGTGCCAATCAGAGTGATTTTTCGACAAGATCTCAAGAACTCACATAAGTTCTTGAGGAACTCGCAGAATCCTCAAGAACTTGCATGGCCCTAAGAGAATTGCACTAAGTATTCGCATCTCATTAGATTTTGCATAATTGATATTCTGAAATTTGTTATGTGTAGAATTCGTAGATGTGAGATGTGCGAAATTAATGGAATTTGTATGCGTGAGTTGTGCGAATTGACAAAATTTGCATAAGTGTTTATACGAAAAAGTTTTAGTGAAAATCTTACCATGGCAAGAATTCGCATCTGAGTCTCGAGCGAAAAGTCAAGAATTCGCATCATTGTGTGATACGAATTCTTCAGAACTCGCATAAAAGATTTATAATTTCTTCAAGGATAGAATTCACATAATTCCTTTGTGCGAAAGGTTTCATGCGAAGAGTTTAATTTTTCAAAAATTTTCCAAGTCTAGAGTTCGTGTAAGTGTTGTTTGCGAATTCTAAGAACCCTCCTATAACTTCATGCAAATTCTATTGCATGTGAATTATGAAGTATACTTGTATGCGAATTCTGAGAGTTTGATGTGTGCGAATTCTTTGAAGCTTATGCTTGTCTGTGAATTCTGTGTGATTTGTGAGTGTATGCGAATTCTGCATACGAATTCTTAGTGTTTCACTCTAGTGTGCAAATTCCACACTTACAGAATTTTGGAAATTTCATTTCTGAATTTTTATAAATGTTTCTGTATTTTTTTATTTCACTTAGACTAACGGTCATTTGTCATGTTCTTATTGAATATTTTGAAACATGATGACATCAAGGGTAGCACTTGCAATCGAAACTGATGTAAAACCACCGGTACTCTTCAAAGGAGAGTATGATTAGTGGAAAGATCGTTTCCTAGACTTCATCGACCGCAATGACTTGGGAGACTACATCAGAGTATCTATAAAGCAAGGACTAATGAAAACTCCAACAAAGACTCACACAGTTGTAGGAGAAAATGGAGAAGAGGAACAAAGGGAGTACCCTCTACCACTTGAGGAGTACACAGATGAGTAAAGAAAAAGACATAAAGTTGATAGATTGTCTAGATCATTCATTTTACAAGGAATTCCTAATGAGATCTATGTCAAGATTGACAGTTACAACGCAACGGAAAACAAATGTGGGATCAATTAGAAAAGATGATGCTCGGATCAAAGATCGGCAACCAGCTCAAAGTCTCAACAACTACGAAGATTTCAAGGCTAAAGAGGGTGAATCTCTTGAGGCTACTTATGATAGATTTGTGACATTGCTGAACGAGCTCAGCAAGAACAAAGTAAAGAAGTCACTGGTTGAACTCAATGTCAAAGTCACAGAATGAACTCAATGTCAAATTCCTCAGCATCCTCCAGCCTGAGTAGAAGAGATTTACTAGAAAAATGAAACAAATGAAAGATATAAACGAGTTTCCACTTCATGAGGTCTACGAGACTCTTAGGCAAAATGAAGAAGAGGTGGAGGAGATTTAAGATGAAAAGAAAAAGGTTGAGAAGGTGGTTGCTAATCCGATTGCCCTAGTTGTCAAGAAGAAGTCAGTGAGACTCAAGAAGAAAAAGAAAATAGTAGTTTCTGAGTCCGAGGAAGTGGACAATGATGATAGTTCTGATTCTAATGACTGTGAGAACTTGAAGCATGCTATGCTAATGCAGACAAAAGCTTTTCAGAAGAAATTCTACAAAAATCCTGGTTCAAACAGTCAAAGGTATTCTTCGGGTTCCAGGAACTATGAACACAAGGAGAGAATAGAAGGAAAGAGAATGGAAAAGAAAAGGCCTGATGAGAAAAGATACAGAACTGAAGAGAAGAAAGATCCAGAATCGACTAAGTGCTACAACTGTGGAAATCTCGGACATTTTGCAAAGGACTGCCGAAAACCCAAGGTCAGAAACTCCGAGTATTACAAAAATAAGATGATTTTGGCCAAGCAGCAGGAGGCTAGCAAGGCACTTATGGCTGAGGATGAGTTCTCGCTTGAGCATTCTGATGAAGAAGAAGAGAAAGCCCACTTGTGCTTTATGGGTAAACAAGTGCCTGAAGATGAAGTTGATTTAGATGAAGAAGAAAATGAAGAGGTATGTGATATGACTGAATCAAACTTTCTAAATGAAATGCATGTCATGATGATTAAACTCCAAGAATTAAAGTCTAAACTTAAGCGTGAAAGAGGTATCAATAAAGAAAACAACTAATCAATACTGAAACTTAGCAAGGATACTGCTGAGAAGAACGTATTGATTGAGGCCTTACATAAAAACATTGATACCAACACGAAAGAGATGACGATAATTCACAATGAACATTCTGAAACTACTTCTAAATTTAAACTATGTCAATTTGATTCCAAAGAGATTGCTAAAAAGTGTTTGTTTCTTTCAAAAGAAACAAATCATTAACAGATAAGGTGAATGTTTTGTAGGAAAACTTTATAGTTTAGGTCAAACTGAACAGGCCATTCATTTGAATAAATTAAAGAGAGTAGTGAGTGTTGGGGTCTTGGTTACGAGAACCCACACTATCTCAAAAAGGGTATTTTTAAAGTGCATGCGCTTTACGACTTCGGATTTTTAAAACTGGTACCACAATACCCCGAACTCAAAGTTAAGTGGACTAAACTGTCTGAAGAGGATGAAGCTAAAGAAAATGAGAAAAGGAAGAACACAACTAAAATGCAACTTCCATTTCGTTATGAGAATTTGAATTATAGTTAAAGTCCTGATAAATCAAAATTTCTTTCTAATGACTATTTCGAAAGTTATTCTTCAAAAGAGTTGGAGGCTAAACCTATTGAAGGTAAGATTTATGTACCTCCTCTCGTGTTAGAAAGTAAAATTTCTGAACTCGAGAATACTCTAGCAGAAGAAATGATTTTGATTGATCTAGAACAAACTGAGTTTTCTTCTGTGCTTAAAAATTATGTTATTTATAAACATGCTAAAGCTTCAAAATTTGATGATATTTCTGATCTACATGATGAAGAGTTTGATTTTCCTAACTCTGAAGGTGATATAGATGATTGGGTTGGTCAATTTGATTTTAATGCTAAACTTCCTGATCATTCACAATTTATAATCAATTCTTTTGGATTACCTAGTGTGTTCGAGAAAGTGAAACATCAACGAAAGTTGATGAACCAATTTCTGTGAATACCAAGAATTCCAACGGTAAGAAGAAATCTAGGCATTCACAGAAATAGAAAATCACTGGTAAGCCAAAGAAGAAGCAATCTTTCAAATCTCACAGTTCTAACTCTAAAGTTTTCAAATGTTTCAGATGTGAGAAAGAAAAAGTCTGGAGTTAAATCAGTATGGTTACCAAAGAAGAAGGTTGACGAGAATGCTAAATCATATTCTGATCTTGATTGTAATAGAGGAACTACTAGTCAAACTGATGTAGTTGTGAATGTTGCTTTCAATAAACAAAAACTTGTAACTTCTTACAAGAAATACTCAATAAAGCAATTGCTCCAATTATCTCCGTCTGCTAGAAAGTATTTTAATTATAAAGGAAATGATTATGCTTCTCGAAAAACATCTAATGTTTGGTTTGGAACATATCACGTATATCCTTATCATTCTCATGCTTCAAATGTTTTTCAAAAGATCAAAGGGTCTATATACAAATGGATGCAAAAATCTTGTGCTAACTCTGTAGGACCCAGATTTAAATGGGTATCTAAAGTTGTTGTTCCCTGATTTCTCATTTGCATACCCGTCATATGTGGTACTTGGATTCTGGTTGCTCCAAGCATATGACCGGGCAGAAAGATTTATTATCTAATTATACAGAGAAATATGGCGGAACAGTGCATTTTAGAAATGATCAATTTTCACCAATTTAGGGCTATGGTGATGTGATTCAAGATAACGTGACGATTACGAAGGTGAGCTACATTGAAGGTTTAGGGCATAACCTGTTCAGCATTGGCCAGTTCTATGACAAAGATTTAGAGGTAAATTTCAAGGCCAAGAGATGTTTTGTGCGTACTGAAGACGGTAAGGAACTCTTGGTCGGCACGAGAAAGTCTAACCTCTACACGATTAATCTGTCAAAAGTCTAGACTGACAATGAGGTATGTCTACTATCAAAAGTGTCGCTGTAACAAAGTTGGTTATGGCATCGAAGGCTTTCTCACCTGAATTTTCGTTACATCAACAAACTGGTCATAAGGACTTCCTGAGCTAAAATATGTGAAAGAACATCTATGCGCAGCGTGCGAGAAGGGAAAGATGAAAAGAGCCGCTCATAAGCCAAAGCCTGAGCTGAGTACAAGTTCATCCTTGGAATTTTTTCATATGGATCTCTGCGGTCCTATGCGTATATAGAGCATAAATGCCAAGAAATATGTTCTAGTGATTGTGGACGATTACTCGCGATACACATGGGTCAAATTTCTGAGATCAAAAGATGAGACGCCCGAAGTCATCATCACATTCTGAAAGACCACCCAAGTGAATTTGCAAAAGCAAGTCAAGCTTCGTCGTACAGATAATGGCACAGAGTTTAAAAAGAGAATTGTTGAAGATTATCTCGAATCGGTCAGGATAACACATCAATTTTCTGCTGCCAGAACGCCAGAACAGAACGGAGTTATAGAAAGACGAAATTGAACGCTAGTCGAGGCCGCTCGCACTATGCTAAGTCAATCAGATTTACCTCTGTTTCTATGGGCCGAAGTTGTGTCGACTTCTTGCTACACGCAGAATCGCTCTATAATCTACCGTCGGTTTGGTAAAACTCCATATGCTTTGAAAAATAATCGTACACCTATCATTAAATATTTTCATATTTTTGGATGCAGGTGCTTTATATTGAATGACAAGAAGAACTTAAACAAGTCCAGTCCTAAGGCAGAAGAAGGCATATTTATCGGCTACTCTCAATCGTCTGCAGCATACAGAGTATATTGGAAGAAGTCGAAGATAGTAATGGAGAGCGTCAATGTTACATTCGATGAGAAAATGGCTTCTGTTCAAGACAGTTCAGAACCTGTTATCACTGGTGTACTAGCTTCTGGGAAGATCAGTCCAGAACCTATGCCTACTGAGAAGAAATCAGATGAATCGTCATCGTCTACTTCACACTTATCTGATTTCGATATTTTGTTTGAATTGTTTTATGATGAATTTCTTGGAACTAAAGTGTCTAAACCTGTTGTGGTTGACAGATCAGAAGATTCATGAAGAAATCAACCAACTACTTCAGATATATCTACTAAATCAAATTCCCCGATTAAGCAAGAGATTCCAATTCAAACGGCTACTCCAACAGTTGAAGCTGTAAAAGTTAACGAGGAGACAGAAGTTGCTGAATTAGTTAGTTGCACTGTAACGACTAATCAACAGCCAGATAATGTTTTACCAACTGAAGCTTCTGCACAAGATACTTCAACTGCACCCCTATCAACTCCTGAGCAAACTGATGAAGCTGAAAGTGGATATTTAGATGAAAATTATGATCAATATTCATCAAATCCACTCTCTCATGAACATAGGTGGACCAAAGAGCACCCGTTACATCAAATCATAGGAGATCCATCAAAGTCAGTGCAAAATAGGTCTGCTACATTAAATATGGGTATGTATGACTCATTCCTGAGCAAGTTAGAGCCAAATCGCGTATCTGAAGCTCTAGCTGACTCAGATTGGGTAACTGCGATGCAAGAGGAGCTGAATCAGTTCGAAGCACTAAAAGTCTGGAGACTAGTACCTAAACACGAAGGTAAATCTATAATTGGTACAAAATGGGTATTCAAGAACAGAAAGGACAAAGATGGTATCGTGATCAGAAATAAAGCAAGACTAATGGCTAAGGGATATAGGCAAGAGAAAGGTATTGACTATGACGAGACATATGCTCTAGTGGCACGCATTGAAGCTATCAGAATGTTTCTAGCATATGCCACTCACAAGAACTTCACCGTCTACCAAATGGACGTGAAAAATGCATTTCTCAATGGCATTCTCAAGGAGGAAGTCTACGTCTCACAGCTGAAGACTTTGTCAATCCAAAAAATCCGAATCATGTCTACATTCTGGACAAAGCTCTTTATGGACTGAAGCAAGCCCCTCGCGCCTCGTATGAAGTATTATCTAAATTCCTAGTCAAGTTTGGCTTCTCCAAAGGTAAGATCGATACTACTTTGTTTATTAAAAAGGAAAAATCCGATATCATTTTAATTCAAATATAAGTGGATGACATCATATTTGGCTCAACAAATCCAAAATACTATAAGAATTTTTCTAACCTCATGGTGTCAAGATTTCAGATGAGTATGATGGGAGACATGAATTTCTTTCTTGGATTACAAGTCAAACAATTTTCAACGGGGATTTTCATTAATCAAACAAAGTACATTTTCTATATTCTTAGAAAATTTAAAATGGAAAATTGTACACCTATTGGAACCCCGATGGCACCAGGAACTAAAATCGGCACCGAACCTTCTGGAAAAGTTATTGATGTTAGAACTTATAGAAGAATGATTGGTTCTTTGATATATTTAACTTCTAGTAGGCCAGATATAATGTTCTCTACATGTCTATGTGCTAAATATCAAGCTAATCCGAAAGAATCCCATATGTCTGCAGTGAATGGAGTTTTTAGGTATCTAAAGGGCATTGCAGATCTTGGTCTGTGATTTCCTAATGATACTAGTTTTGAACTGACAGCCTACTTAGATGCATATCATGTAGGTTGTATGCTGGACAGGAAAAGTACGTCGGGGTACATACAATTTCTGGCGATATACTCGTGAGTTGGGCTTGAAAGAAACAACTTTGTGTTTCCACATCAACAGATGAGGCAGAGTATGTCACTGCGGCGAGCTGTTGTTCTCAAATGTTGTGGATGAGGACACAACTACGAGATTATGGCTTCAAATTTGACAAGATCCCGATATACTGTGATTCAAAGAGCGACATTGCCATATCTACGAATCTTGTGCAACATACAAAGACCAAACACATTGATGTTAGATATCACTTTATCAAAGACAATGTTGAAAAAGGTACAATAGAACTTTATTTTGTAAACACTAATTATCAGCTTGTTGATTTATTTACCAAGCCTCAAGATGAAAAGAGATTTAATTTTCTCGTTTCAAAACTTGGTACGCTAAATCTCAAGACTTAATCTGTGATTACCTACTAAAGTTCAATTAATGTTATTTTTCTTCATGATCTAAGGGGGAGTGTGAGATGCTACAAGATAAGATGATCTACATTCATTTGAGGGGGAGTTCATAACAATTGCATATGTTTATCACTGATAAATTTTCTGATGCATAATTGCAGGGGGGTAAAAGATAAGGAGTATGGTATATGATTTCTGATTACTTCTGATCAAAACTCGTACATTCAAAGTTTTATTGCTTTTTGTCATTTACTTTTCAATAAATGTTGTGAATAAAGCTTTGTACTTTGACCGACTTTTCGTTTTTGCAGAATTGAGAGAGAGCTTACATGATCATATCATATATGACTTAGAGCTGACTTTATGAGATTTAAGACTGAGCGAAAAGGTTTATTTCTAATCTTAATTTCATACATGTCTGAAAGACGGAAAACTTTCAGATATGAAATCATGTTCTTAAATGTTCAAACCACTTTTGATTCTTAAATGATTTCATGAATATAGAAGTGTGATTTTAAATGTTTTCATTTTATATGTGCTTCAACGATATACAAACCGTGTGTTTCCAAAGATAAATACTTGTGTTTTATCTTTTCCATATACTGTCGAGTATTCACACACACCGGTTTAATTTTTGCTGAAAATGTAATCACCGTGTCTCAAATTGAACAAATTTTTCGATGGTGATACACCCCAATTGAACTTCATTGATTTTTGAGCGTTGATTTCATTTCGAAACATTTCTTTCAAGACTTGTCTATATTTTGAATCGTATATACTATATCCAAATTTTGTTGACCAATGCTTTAATTGTTAAATCATTCAGATTGTGATCTTTTTCATACAATGTTAGATTTTCAAACAAGTTTCTTGTATTCATTTCATTCATTCAATATACTTGTTTTGAAAGATCTTCAATGTTTACTATGCTTAAATCTTCATGATTATCTTCATGAGCATACATACATCTGACTTGTATCATGTGCTATAACTGAAAAGTTAAACCATTTTGAGCAACTTGTACTTATAGGAAAACATGGGTTCATTGTGTGAGCTTAACAGAACTTCTATGGATTCACGTTAACCAGTCTTTGCTACCTAAGAAGTTAATCCATTAGTGATCGAGTGTGAGGAGTCAAAACAACTGAGTGTGGGTTGAGTGATGAGATAAAATGAAAAAGAGAGTTTGGTTAGAAGCGAGCTCAATGATAAAAAGAAAGAGGGTGTGAGATCAGAGTAAAAGAATATCAAACTCTGCACCAACTTTTTCTGAGTCGGGCAGTCACATTGTTGGTGTTTCACAATTCTTCGTGAACATCATTGAAACAGGCAACTAGCTCATGCCAACTCTTGATAAAAACCCCACCAGCTACTCATTTTCTTCTCAACAAGAAAATGTTCCATATTTCAAGGTGATGCAACACATTATCTATCTGATTTTCATTTGGAAAATCTGGATATTGAAAAAGAAGGAAGTTTGTCCCACCTTCGCACTTCGATCATGCACAATTGAGTCTGTGTTTAACTATTGTTGTCTCAATGGTTTACACAATTTCGAGCCTATAAAAAGCAATCATCTGTGCTTAATTCTTTCAAACACAAGCACGTACACACAGAGAATTTGTTTTTCTGTCAAAATGTTCATAGAATAAACTTTTGTTATTCGATGATTGAAAGGAAGACCTGGGGGACTGAACATCACAAAATCTCTTTTCCAATGTGTATTCATTACACACCGTGACTTCGTGTTACTGAGAGGCATTTTAACTGATTCATTTGTTGATTCAGGTGTTACACTCATATTTTTTCTGAATTTACAAAGATTCATATGAATATCTTTTTGGATCAATAGATGATCGGAGGCTCGTTGTAAAATATCAGTAGTCAGAACAGATTACGAACATTTCTTGTCAAAGTTTTGATGATCTCATGCTTCAATCATCAAAAAGGGGGTGAGATTCAAGAAATGTTAAAGATGGGAGGGAGATTCAAGAAATATTTGAGAAGCACTCAAGAGTTATTGGTTTGATAAAGCAAAGTTGAAACTGAAAGAAAAAAAGTTTGTTTTAAGACAGCGGATTTGAAGAATGTTTGATGAAAGCGGAAACAGAAAGTTCAAAGAATTCTGAAAGAATTCTGAAAGAAATCTGAGTTTTACTGAAATTTTCTTTGAAGACAATTTGATGAAACAAATGGAGCTGAACCTGATGATAATTTATTTCCTATATCTAAAAGAGGTTTTTATAACCTTGGGGGAGAATGTTATTGTTCTTGAAGACAGATTTTAGGGAGATTACAAAGAGATTTCTGAAGGTGATTAGTCATTTTAACAAAGAGGGAGATTAAAGTTAAAGATCAACCAAAAGAGGGAGATTGCACATATTGAGCTGAAAAGGGGAGATTGAATTACAAAATCTTTAAAGATGATCTTGAATCCAAAGGGGGAGATTGTTAGAGCATATATTTGTTGGATACAAGATCATGTTTACTGAAGGTCAAAGTCAAGCCAAGTCAAATCTCAAAGTCAACTCTCAAAGCAAAGTCAAATGCAAATTGTAATAAGTCAAAAGTTAAAGTCTTGTATTTTCTTTTATTGTGTTGTGAGCGCGTGTGTTTCTAAATAGGTATATAGCTAAGGGTATGTTTTTTAGCAGCTTAATGAGCTTAATGTGACTTACAGCTTATTCAATCAGCTATACATGACTGTTTGGTAGTGGCTTAATGATATAGAAAGTGGCTTATTCAGTAAACCTTTAGGGGGGAGCTTTATGCAGAAAGCCAAATTTTCTCCAAACCTGTCATTCCTGACAAAAAAACACACCCTTTTCCATCTACGACCCAAACAAAAATCATTCTAATTTATACAGATAGATTAATCCACACAGACAACTTTATCCACTTAGGACTTAATGGAAAACTAACCAAACAGCCCCTAAGTGTAGTTGGGTGTTAGAAGTGGGTGACTTGATTCATTGTACGTAGACTGAAACTGTAGAGAGAGAAAGTTTGAGAGGGAAAAATTGTTGTATTCAAATCTTGATTTGTAATTGAAACAGGTAAATTGTTGAACTTGTTATTGTCATCTTGTTATTGAAATTGAAATAGAACTTGATAATTTGGGAAATAACACCTTTTCAGCTTTTAAAGTAGCGATGACTTGTTCGCGTTCAATGTTGATAATTTCGTTGACAATGATTTGATCTTTTAAACTTTCCTCTAAAAGAGTCAGTTCTCTGATCCTTTCATGACATTTTCTAGTTGTTCGATTAAATCAATATTTTTGTTTTCAGGTAGAGGTTTGCCATTCAGTGCATTATATAGATCAATTGTCAGCACATCAACAGCTTGACTTCTCTCAGCTTCAGAAAGAGAGGGATTAGTAGAGATAGATACCTAAGAGGAGATGTGACTCATGGAAGTTCCTGTTGATTCTTCCACTTCTTCTTTAATCTCATCCATAAGACTGAGATTAGCAACTTCTTCTTCATCAGAACTAGATTCTTCAGATTCAGCCCAGTCATACTCTTCAGCGATAAGACCTTTACCTTTTCTTTTAAAACTTTTCAGTTTTTGGTATTTTTCTTTAAGCTTGAGGTATTTGTTATCGTTTGACTTTCTAGAAGTAGAAGGTTTGAAGACTTTCTTTGACATGCACTCACTTGCAAAATGTCCAATCTTTTCACATTTAAAGCAAGTTGTAGTAGCCTTATCAACTGGGGTTGATTTTGGCTTGTCAGGTATTGAGAGAGGCTTATTTCTTCTGAAATATCTCTTTCTTGCAAATCTCTTAAAAGAGTTTTTCAAGAGTTCTAAGGATTCATCAAATTCCGAAATATCAACATTTGATAATTCCTAAGAGTCAGAATCTAACTCAGTGATAGTAAGAGTAGATCGCTGAGATGGAATGATCTATGAAGAGATAAAAGCAACATGAGTGCTTTTGGAGTCTTTAGAATCCTTTACAAGATTCTTCTTCAGGAGATTTGATTGCTCATAGTTGAGCAATATTCCATATAAGATGCTAAGAGAGAGAGAATTTATGTCTTTTGTCAGCTTAAGACACATTGAGTAACTGTCCCAGCTTTCAGGAAGACATTCCAAGAATTTAGTTAAGACCACAGAGTTAGAATAGGTCCTACCAGAAATCCTCAGATCAATGATTAGACAGTTAAATCTCTGGTGAACATCAGATAAGATTTCATTCTTACCAGTGATAAAACTTTCATATTGTCTTACCAAATTAATCTTTCGGGTTTCTTGGACTTCAGTGGTACCTTCATATTGAACTCATATAGTGTCCCACATTTCTTTGACTTAGCATCTAAACCGACTTTCTTATTATATTCATAACTCTATTGTCTTATTTCTTTTATAGCATATCTTTCAGGGACAGGATGAGTGGTGGTGGTGACTGGAACTGCAGCTATAATAGTGAAGGGTTCATAAGGGCCATTTACTACATATTCATGTATAGTGGGATCTACACCTTCTAGAAATAACATCATTCGATTTTTCCAGAGAGCAAAGTTATCTCTGCTAAATCGAGGAGGTTTTGAGAGAGAACCATTATCATAGTAGTTTGTGTTTGTGTTGAGTGCCATATTAAGAATAGCAAGGAAGAGAATGAAGAAAGATCTTGTTTATAAGATTAAACAATCTGCTCTGACACCACTTGTTGGTCCCGAAGGTGCTTAACAAATTTGTAGAAGGGGGTGAATACAAACACAGAATTTTAAAGTTTAATAATTTGTTTATTGATAAATCAAATCACAATTTACATGTTTGTTGCGGAATAAGATTTAAATAAAACCAAATCTAAACAAACTTAAGAATCACTAAGAAGGTTGAACTAGAAATAGAGAATAAGGGATTGGGAGAATATAGAAAACAAGGGTTTCTTTATATTTAGAAAGATGAAGGCTACACTCAGATGGAGTGTTGATCTTTCTATTTATACCCTATGCATTAAATGCATGGTAGAGTACTTTACACGTGTCCTTCTGTGGTTGGTTGCATGAGTCCGACTTTAGGAGACATGCTTTCGGTCGTATGATGAACAGTGTAGTTGATAGAGTTGTTGTACGAATTGCTTCAGAGGTATGTCTTTTCTGACCATCGTACAAAGTGTGCAAGGATAAGACAAAACAAACTTGAGGCATAAGTTAAGTGATCATCAATCGCTAAATATCTTTTCCTTCAGAGATACAAAGAAGTTCAGCTATCGCTGAAACTTTTCCTCAGGTTTCTTCATGTGTGTAGACTTGTCTTGGCTTCACTGATATCCGCATCAGATCATGGGTAGACTTGTCTTTGTTCAGCAGCTTTATCTTCGATTCAGCAGTGAACATCTTTTGTCGTGAAACTTGTCTTCAGGGATTACGTCTAACTGTTTACATTCGAAATCATCAGCAAACTGAACATACTCAATATTAGATCGTTGATGGTGAAACACTAATACATATGAATGTTTACAAGAGAGATCATAAACAATAGCTTAACAGACTCAATATGATCACTGATGATGAAACACTAATACATAATGTTAAACGCAATTTTCTCCAAGTATAGAAAAGGATCATTATCAAATCACTGAGAGGGTATGGATCAACAGTATCACAGGAGGCCGGAGAGATGATAGATAAGAGAGGAGAAAAAAGGATAAGTTTTTTAAAATAATTTAAATTTAAAGTAAAAGTACCGAATTAATAATTTCCTAATTTATTCCTTATTATGTGGCTCACATTGGTCTCACAGTATCACAGTTATCCTTGGGAGACCTTAGATACATGATATGAAGGTCATAACTTCGACCTATGTTTTGATAATAAAATGTCCTACTTCTTGCGGAATCCAGGAAATCAATAGTGAAAGAAAGACACCTAGAGAATGCTACAAAATGACAATGAAGCAACAAAAGAGAAACATCTAGCAATTACAACACCAGGTTCACCAAGACTTAACCAATGACTTGCAAATCCATGAAGTAATCCTCGATCCTGCTAAACATGATCGAAACATATTTTTTGGGGCATTCCTTGATCCAAAAATCAAGGAAAAACTTAAAAATTTTGCGACAATACAACGATTATTTTGCTTGGTCGCATGAAGATATGATCGATATCAACCCCTACATCATCTCACATAAATTAAACATTGACCCTTCTTCAAATTTGTCAAGAAAAACCGGAGAAAGTTTTCTCCAGAAAGAAATAAAGTCATCAATGACAAAATTGAAAATTTGCTAAAGACTGGGAAGATTAAAGAAGTCAAATAGCCTTATTGATTAGCCATTGTAGTGGTCATGCAAAAGAATAATGACAAGTGAAAGGTCTATATAGAATTTACAGATCTTAATAAACCCATAACCATTTCCCTCTGCCACATATCAACGCTATGGTTGATGCAACTGCAGGCCACGAGCTACAATCTTTCATGTACACTTATTCTTGTTGTAACCAGATACTAATCCACCATGATGATCAAGAGAAAACAACTTATTTTGGTTGTAACCAAATGTTCAAGCAACATTACACCATGGAAGTATACATTGACGATATGTTGGTTAAGTCCAAGAAATCCGTCGATCATATCAACTACCTTCGTCAATCGCTCGATATCCTAAAATGAAGTTAACCCCGACCAAATACTCATTCGGCGTCTATGCAGAAAAATTCTTAAGTCACATGGTCGCCCGACAAGGAATTGAGGTGAGCCCTGAACAAATGAAGGCGAAATCAAGTGGCCCAAAAACCTAAAAGAGGTATAGTGCCTCACAAAGTAGAGTTGCAACACTAAACAAGTTTATCTCTCCATCCTATGATAAATATCATTTGTTTTATAATTTCCTATAAAATAATAAAGTCTTTGAATGGATGAGTGAGCACAAAAAAAGCTCTCCAGAATTTGAAAAAATACATGTCCTCCCCTCCGTTGTTGTCAAACCCTTGGACGGGGAAAATCTACAACTCTATTTAGTTGTTAGTCCAAATTCAGTCAGCACAATACTAACTCGGGAAGATGAAAAACAACAACGGCTGATTACTACATCAACAAATCTTTATTATACGTTGAAAAACGATATTCATCAATGGCGAAGTTGCTTTTGTCACTGATAACTACAACAAAGAAACTTCTACATTATTTCGAATGTCATCCTATTACCGTTGTTACTAATTATTCATTAAAATATGTCTTGATAACATATGAGTTAAAAGCTCGACTTGCAAAGTGGAACATATATCTCAATTGATATGATATCATATTTCAACCACGGACGACAATAAAATATCAATCCTTAGTAGATTTTATCTCTGAGTTCGGTCCTAAATTGAGTAATGAAGTTAACAGCAAATAACTCCTAGTGCGATGACAAATACAAATGCATGGACATTCTATGTAGATGAATCATTCAAATTCAGGGGGTAGGACTTGGTGTCGTCTTAAAGTCGCAACAGGGGGTATGACAGTATACTTTTATTTGTTGCATCTTTAAGGCCACAAACAATGAAAATGAATAAGAAACCTTGATCAATGGTATGAACTTAGCCAAAGATCTTGGAGCGACAATACTTGATGTAAGAAACGATTCCCTCCTAATCGTCAATTAAATGACTAGGGAATTTGTGACCAAAGATTCCAAGATGACAACTTATTTAAAGATAAGAAAAGAAAGGGCATCGACATTCAATCCATTTTTCATCCGACAGATTCCCAGGAATCAAAATATACAAGCTAATGGCCTAGATAACTTGGGTTTTGCCCTAAGAAAGTCATCGTTAGACATGGTACCTTTGGTACATCATATGTCTTCTTCCATCGACAACGATCAGCAAATGGTTTCACTTGACGAAGAAAATGAGTCAAAGGAAATTAAGAATTTTCTTATCCATGATCAATTGGCTGACGACAAAATTGAAGATCGAATACTATGATTCAAAGCTTCGAGCTATACCATAGTCTCAAGAATATTATACAGGTGCTCCTTAACAGGGTTAAATATGAGATATGTGTTTGGTTGACAAACACAAAATATCCTTAAAGATATGCATGAAGGAGATTATGGAAATTACTCTCGCGATCGATGTTCGGCTAACTAAATCTCATGACAAGGTTATTATTAGCCTACCCTACAATTAGACGCTATTTCATATTGTTAAGTCTGTTTTTATAGTAATCATTGTATTTATAGGCTTGGTCAAACACTGTGTCTAAAGTCATATACTGTGTTGTATTGACCAAGGGTATTTAAGTCCCTTTGGTCTTGTTCCTTGTAAGAACTTCACGCACACATATTGATTACACATTGATTTGCACTTCCAAGTCTCTCTCTCTACTTTCTCTCTCTAGAATTCAGTGATCTTGGACTCTCAATTGGTATCTGAGCCATCTGAATCTTGAGAGGATTGAGAGAATTCATTTTTAGATTCTGAATTTGTGATTTAATCCGAAAATTTGATTGATTTTCTTGAATTTTTCAAGAAAATCTCGTTTTTGAATTTTTAATCAAATTCGATCTCTTTTTTGAGTGAATTTCATTGAAAATCAGTTTGTTGGATTCGATTTTGATAGAAGAAAACTTTTGATTCACGTTTTTCAAGAAATTCAGTTTTTGAGGTTTTTGAAAATTCTGGAAAATCGTGTTTTACGTTATGTTCATATACGAATTTTTGAGTTTGTAGTTTTTAATCGAAATTTTTTATTGAATTGTACAAGAAAATTTTATCAAATTTAGTTTTGAAATCGAGTTTTTGGAAATATTATGGATTTTCATTCGGTTTGCGCCAGATTGGAACTTTGCGCGAGTTCTTCATAGTTTGCGCGAGTTCATCATTGGATTTGCGTGATCTTACTAATCTTGTTTGAGTGTTTCAGGTTTCTCAATATCACGCAAAGTTCAAACTTTGCGTCTCCCTTGCTTCAAGAGAAGTCAAGTTTGCGTTAGCCTCCTATCACGCAAAGCTACTTTGCGTCTCCTACAGCTCACGCAAAGCTTACTTTGCGTCTTCAACGACTAACGCAAAGGCTAGTTTGTGCCTCGGTCTTCTCAAGCAAAGTTGATTCAACTGCTCGCGAGAAGTATAGTTTGTATCTGACTCAGCTCACACAAAGCTCACTTTGCGCCTTCCTCTTGTCACGAGAAGTCCAGTTTGCGTTTCTCGTTGCTTGCGCAAAGCTCAGTTTGCGTCTCCTGCCTCTCACGCAAACCTCTAGTTTGCGCCATATCTGTCCAAACTAAAAAAAAAAAGTTTGCCTTTCAAGCTAAGTTCTACACAAGTGATCTGATGATGTCTTTGGGATCTGAAACTCGTCCTCCAGTTCTTGTTGATGAAAACGAATTCACTCAATGGCAAGATCGATTTCTGAACTTCATCGAGTGTCAAGCTAATGGAGAGAACATGATGAAGTCTTTAACGGAAGGACCTTTCGTAAAGCCTAATAAAGAGACTCCTCCAACATCTAAAGAGGCTTCACGAATGAAAGTTGATCGAGAGTTGAAAGCTAATCTGATGCTAGCTTTACCAAATTCTGTCTACAACCGAGTTGATCATTGCAAGGATTATCCAAATATGTTGTGGGCACAATTGGAAAAGATCATGCTTGGTTATTCGGTAGCAACTCAGCTTCGACATACTCGGTTCATGAACAATTTTGAGGATTTCAAGGCCAAAGAAAATGAGACTATAAAGAGTGTTTTCGACAGATTCTGTGCAGTGTTGAATGATCTGCGAAAGATAAATGTAAACAAGACAGAGCTTGAGATGAATCTGAAATTTCTTAATGCTCTTCAGCCTGAATGGAACAAATCATGTCACAGACTGAGGAACGATGTTCGGATTTCCACAATGCAGATTCAGGAACTATTCGAGATTCTGATGACTGATGAGAGCTTGGTGCTAGAAAAGAAGGCCAAACTGGAGAAAAAGAATAAGAAGTCAGTAGACCCGGTTGCACTCCTCACGAGCCAACTGGCTGAACAAGCGTTGTTTGATAACGCTTACAACGGGTCAACTGATGATGGTGGAGAGGCTCTGCAGAAAGCTATGATTATTCTCTCTCAACATTACCAGAAAAAGTTCCAACCAAGAACTGGTTCCAACTCTTCTCGCTTCACTTCTGTGACTAGAGCCAAAGTGCCCGAGCTAAAGACTGCCACTTGCTACAACTGTGGAAAGTCGGGACACATTTCAAAGGAGTGTCGAGCAAAGAAGGTCAAGGACTCAGCTTATTACAGAAAGAAATTGGAACTGGCCGAGAAAAGAGAGAAAGGAACTGCTTTGCTAGCAGAAGAAGAATTCTGGCTGGATCACTCTGACAATGAAGCTACAAATGTAGAGATCGCTCAGATGTGCTTGGTCGGAGATGATCAGTCAGACAATTCTGATACAGATGAAGATGAGGTATATACTGATTTTGATTACAATTTTATTACCTCTCAGATGAAAATCATAATTACTGCTTTGTCTGATTTGCGTTCTAAGTTAATATCTGAAAAGAATTTAAATTCTGAAAAGTCAGATTTTATTGCCAAACTTAAAATTTCTTTGAAAGATGAAAAATTTATTTTAGAAAATACTAAAGACATCTTTCAAAAGAAATTGGATGTTTTGGAAAATTCAAATAAGACTTATCTTGAATCTTTGACGGCTATGACTAATTTAAAAGATGAATTTTCAGATAAAATAAATAAATTAGAAAAAAAGCTTTATCGAAGAAATCAATCTGATCAAACAATTTTTATGAACAAACCGAGGAGTGAAGAAGCTTTAAAACAAAGCTGGGGACTTGGTTTTGAAAATCCTCATTGTTTAAACAATGCGATTGAAAATTCCCCAACTTTATATAAATACGATTATCTGACTCTTGCTCATTATGCTCCTCAGTTTAAAATTGACTGGATGAATGAGAAGCAAGTGTTAGAAATCGAAAATGAGAAAAGAACAAATAACAAGAAAAATGAAATTCCTTTTGTTTACACTAGTGAAAATACAAAATATTTTCCTGAAAAATCAAGGAGAGGAAGAAGAGTTTTAAAAGATATATCTCCTATCAAATCTTCAATGTCTGATGATTTTATTGATCCTTATGCTTCTAATTCTGATAAGGAAAATATTTCTCCAATCATTTATGATTCTAAGAAATATACTCCTTCATTGGTATTAGAGAGTACAATCATCGTTCTTGAATATAAGATAGAAGATCAAAATATTTTAAAGAGAATTGAATCTGATATTATTCTTTCTTTCATGACGTCTAGTCTTGAAGAAAAATTATATTCTCAAAAATCAGATTCTATTTCTAACCTTTCTTCTTATTCTAAGGAAAATAAAAAGGAAGTTTCAAATTTTAAAATCTTTTCTCAAAATAATTCAGACTCCGAGGCAAATTCAGATTTATTAGTTGATCAGATTGATTGCTTGGATAAAATTATTTCTTCTGATTCAAATATTTCATCTAAAATTCTTGATGATTCTTTTACGCTCAATGATCAATATTGTAAACCTAAGTGTAAAAGAAGAAGGTCAAAGAAGTCGAAGAAACAAGATATAGTTCTTTCTGACAGTTCTAATTCTTCCAATTTTAATCTTTCAGATAGGACTTTGAGCAAGTCAAAGAAGCAGATCTGGAGAACAAAGCGGACATCTGATGAACCTACTTTTGATGGGGATAAATTTGTAGACAAGAGCTATAAAAGCGATTCATTTGTTTCTTGTAATAAAATTTCAAAGTACTCTATAAAACAAATGATTCGAATTTCAAAACATGTCTCATGTTCTTCCTCAGATTCTAGTTCTGATAATTATGCTTTCTCTTCTGATGATTGTGCCTATCATTCTGATCATCTTTCTCATGCTTTAACTGTCAAATATTATAAATATTTCCCCATACAAACTGCAACTAACAAACACGGGCCCAAATTCAAGTGGGTACCCAAGTCTCAATCTGATTCAAAGTTGCAGGCATCACATGTTAAGGGGGAGTAAGAGAAGGAATGGCTTTTGAACATAGCAGTTCAAAACCCGGTCTTAAAAGTCAACATTTTGGCTTCTGAGTAATTCAGCTCAGAACCCGTGCTTCAAAGACTATGACTTCTAGACATGTCAGTCTAGGACTCGCTCTTCATAGAATTAAGCTTCTGACTAATGAGAAACTGTGAGTACATCTATTCTATTCCACTGCATTTATATCTGATGATGTTGTTCCAGTTTTCTCAAATGCTTTTAAAGAATCTGAGCATTTTCAATTTTTCCTGAATTTTGATTCAACCCAATTTTTACAAATGAGACACAAAATTTATTTACATTGTGTGAAAGATGATATTATTGAATTATATTTTGTTTAAACTGAATATAAACTTTCCGATCAAATATTTCTAATTTTAAAATTTCGGCATGTTGCTTTAAAAGTTTAAACCTTTACAACTTTTATTCTATAAAGTAAAAGTTTTACAATTTTTCTTTCTTTTGAATAAAATGTGTGTCTAGGATAAATTTTCAAGTTCATTTGTTTATATTAAAGTTTTTATTTGTTCATCTTTCATGTCTAACAAAAGTCGAAAAGTCAGCAACATGTTTGTAACTTTAGATTCTGCTTTAAAGTTGTGTGATTCGGAATATTTATAGTTTACAATGCTTAGAAAACCTAAAAAATTGGAATTTTAGATCGTAATGAAAATATGGGCTAAGCACTTAGACGTAAAACCTTGTGTTTGAGATGAGTATTAAATTCTTATAAATCAGAAATCTCTAAGTTTAAAAGTTTGTACCTGTAACCTTTCTGGTTTGGGAAAGTAAGTTCTATGGGATGCTTTTCATCTGGTCCCCTAAGGTCATTTGATCTGGGAATGATCGAACCCAAATCCTTCTATAGAATCAGATCGAAAGTCATTTTCTACTGGTATGAATGGGTTTAGGATGTGTCAATGTATCCTTTCTGATCTGGGAATGTAAGTTCCAAGGGGTGCTTGACACCTAGTCCCCTAAGGCCAACTGGTCTGGGAGTGGCTGACCCAAATCCTGCAATAGGGTCAGATAGAAAGTTACGTTTACGGCATGTTCTTTTCTTAATAAACTTTTTGATTAAAAAGATGCCAAAAGTGCACACGCTTAAAAGATGCCAAAGAGCACACTCATGTAAAGATGCCATAGTGCACAATGCTAAAAGATGCCAATGCCCACACATCTCATGATATTTGGTTATATAATTCTGAGTTGCAATAAACCTGTAAATTTGTGAAAGTCTGAATTTTTGATGGATTAGTGTGATTACATGGAAAGTTCTCTATTATATTTTTAGAATTACATTTTCTTGAAGCTAGTCGAAGTTCACATGCTAGCACACTGAATAGATTGATGAAAGTTTTTTTGAAACTGAACATGTCTTAACTTGATATGCAATAAAACTTGTTTCTGTATCCAAACACATACATTTGATTTCATCTGATGGATTTTATTGTGATATTTTACTAAGTAGAATTTTATTTGTTTCTGTTTAAATTTTTATATATTTAGTCATTTCAAAATACATATTCAGTATATTTTTCTTTCTACATTAATGTTTAAATTCATTGTGTTCTTATATCCTTTCAAATGGGTTTGAGCATTATTCAAGGGGGGGTGTAAAAGGATAATTTTTCTTAATGATCATATCTGTTTTTTGAGGGGGAGTATCTGATTTTCTTTATATGAATGCTAACTTGAATTGTCATATCTAGTGCATTTATGAAGGGGGAGTCAATGAACTTAAAAAGGTAAAATTTTTCTGATTTTAAGTCAGCTTTGCGCCATCAGTTGGTCGCGCAAACCTTGCTTTGCGCAACCTGCGTGTAACGCAAACGGAACTTTACGCAACCTGCGTGTAACGCAAACCTCGCTTTGCGTCACTAGTGTGTCGCGCAAACCTCAGTTTGCGCCACCATTGTGTAACGCAAACCTCTCCTGTTTTCTCCGTTTCTTTGATTTTGCAGATCTTAAGTTGTCTCGTCTCCAACATTGGCATGACCTAGTTAAACCAGTTCATCAAGGTCATGAGGGGGAGAAATCAGAGAAGTCATGGAGATGATAAAGAGACAAAGAGCTCAAAAGTTTATCTGTTGATCAAGATTCGCTCAAAGATTCTATTCTCTCAGCTTTAACTAATTCTTTTGTTGTTCCTGCTCCGACCACCACAGTTCATTCAAGGTCTTTCAAAAGAGGTGTTTCGTCTAGAGCACAAGCTGATGAATCAACTGTTCTTTCAAGTTTATTCCAATCTGGTCCAGACTTGTCAAAGGCAACAAAGACAAATCTAACTGAAAGATGCTGAGAAGAAATTTTTCTTTAAAAGTCAGAAAGCTTCATAAAGTCGCTTTATTGGTCCGTGCTGATTTAGAAGATGAATTTTGAAGGCCAAAACGCCAATGATTACTAAGGGGGAGATTGTTAAGTCTGTTTTTATAGTAATCATTGTATTTATAGGCTTGGTCAAACACTATGTCTAAATTCATATACTGTGTTGTATTGACCAAGGGTATTTAAGTCCCTTTGGTCTTGTTCCTTGTAAGAACTTCACGCACACATATTGATTACACATTGATTTGCGCTTCCAAGTCTCTCTCTCTACTTTCTCTCTCTAGAATTCAGTGATCTTGGACTCTCACATATGTCCAAATTTTTGACACCTGTCAACGGCACTCAGGTATTATTCACAAACCTTTTGAACAACTCCACTCGTCTTTAACTCTATGGCCATTTATGCGATGGGGTATGGATATCATGGAAAAATACCCCTAGAACCGGGATAAAAGGTATTTCTTTTGGTTCTTATGGATTACTTATCTACGTGGATAGAAGTTGTCGCTTTCTCCCAACTCAGGAACGAAGAGGTCATATCTTTTGTCCATGCTAACATCATTTGCAGGTTCGGAATCCCACCCGAAATTGTGTGCAACAATAGGTCACAATTTATTAGTGACAAAACTAAAAGATTCTGTTAAGAAAGGCGTATAAATCTTATTACGTCTACACTAAGCTATCCACACTCTAACGGCTTAGCGGAGTCTAACAACAAAGTCATTATACCAAGCTAAAAGCTAGTCGACCTCCTTGCTTCTTTACCGCTCCTGACCCGGAACCCTCATAAGTCACGACCTAATGTAAGCAATTCGATCAAAAAATGGCTCAAAACCGCCAAAGGTAAGTGGGAGGGGAACTTTCATCGGTCCTACGGGCCAATCGCATGACACCTCACATGTCTATGAGACAAACACCCTTTTTACTTGTCTATGGATGTGAGGAAATATTGCCTATTGAAACAGAAATACTAGTCACATGACGTCAATCGGTCGAACATAACTTGGTCGATCTAAGTTATGACGTTGAAACACTTGATATGACCCAGAATACTAGCATATATTTCAGAACACAGATTATCAAGAAGCCATTGTCATTAATGTGACAAGATTACAATGTCACATATCTAACATGAAAGATGTGAGTTATGTGTTCTCTCTAACTACAATCTTGTATTCTCTGAATGTAAGTGTGTCTATAAATCTAACACAAAGACTCACTATTTATACTAAGTCAACTTACATTGACTTTACAACCAAACCCTCAAACTAAACAACAATTACAATAAAGACCCTCACTTTTAATCATGAATACAATATTAGTCTAACAATCTCCCCCTTTGGATTCAAGATTAAAAAAATTTGACAATAATCTTCAGGTCTTCTTATCTTCAAACAATCTTCAGCAAACAATCTTTTCCAACTTTTACACCTTGAAAACTTTAACATCTTCAGCAAACTTTGAAACTTTAAACATACTTTGACACTTCGACATTCTTCAACTTTGAAGTAAATGTTCCTTTTTAGGTTTTCAAACATCTTCAATCTCCCTCTTTACACCAATCTTTGCTTCAGCTTTCAATCTGACTTTGAAAAACATCTATCACCCTTTCTTGATACAAAATTTAAACATCTGAACTTGAACTTTGATACATCTCCCCCTTTTTGATGAATTGTGAGAATCAAAATCATCAAAACTCTTCAAGTTTAGATCTGTCTTTGGAACATCTCCCCCAAATGAACAAGTAAGCACAGTCTTCATGATCTCTCCAATTGATAAAATAAGCAATCTCCCCTTTTGATAGGAAAATTAGAAATCTATTCCAATGAATGATATGAGAGAATCATTCAACTGATCTGAATGAGTCGTCAATTTATGAAAGTATTCATCTGAATCTTTTCAAATTCAAACAAATTAGGAATTGTAACCCTGAATCACATTATGAAACAGTTAGAAATGCATGTCAGTAGCACAAAGCCACTGTGTACAACAAATGTACAATTTAACGAGCTGGTTTGATGTTGACTCCCTAGGACTTCCATTCAATCATTGAAAAACACAAGGTATTTTCTATGAATGTTCTGACAGAAGAACAGATTTTTTGTGTGCTCGTGCTTGTGTTATGAAAGAATTATCATAATGATTGTGTTTCATAAAAGGCTCAAAGTATTTAAACCACTGAGACAGCAATGGTGTTACACATACTCAATGTGCATGATGAAAGGTCGAAGGTGGGGCAACTTTCCTTCTTTTTTAATATCAGTATCTTCCTAGTGAAGAACCAATAGCATATGTGTTGCTTCCCTAGAAAATGTGAAACATTCTCTTTTTAAGAAAAGAATGAGTAGCTTGGTGAGGTTGTATGCAAGAGATGGCATGGGCTAGGTTCCTTTTTCAATGTTGTTCACAAAGAAATGTGAAACAACAGTAATGTGGCTGCCCGGGCCATAAAGAAGTTTGGTGCAGAGTCTGATATTCTTTTACTCTGATCGCTCACCCTCTTTATTTTAATCTTTGATGCTCACTTCTAACCAATCTCTCAGTTCCATTTTACCTATTCACACACCAACACTTAATTAATTTTTACCCCTCTCCCCCCAATCACTCAGGGAATACTTCCTTGGTAGGAAACACTGGATATCGTGAATCCATGGAAGTTCTTTTTAAGCTCACACATTGAAACCCATGTATTTGTCCTAAAAGCATGTGTATCTCAATGATTTTCTTGACATTTAAGCACAAGAAATCAATGTTAGTGTATGTATGCTCATCAAAAATCAGAATAAAATTTGAGCATTTTAAGCATTGAAGATTTCTCAAAACTTTATATGAATGAATAATCATGAAAAAATAGAGATGTTTTGAGAATCTGAAAATGATTAAGATCAAATCAAAATTCATGAAGAATAATATTTTGGGAAAAACAAAGAAGAATGTTGTTTATATGAACAATATATAAATATTTTAACAATTAAAAGCACATGTAATGATGAAATAACGTTTGATTCAAACAACATTGAATAACAAACGGGAGTATTACCATAGAAAGATTTAACATATGATACATGGTAATAACAAAGTCAAATAGAATATTCTGAATCAGTGTGTGTAGGAATACTTGACAAAGTATATGAAAAGAAAATACACAAGTATTTTTCTTTAAGAACACACAGTCAAAAAAGCTTTAAAGTATCCAACTAAATATCGTTTAAAATCGCACTTCTTAATTCATGAAAGCCTTTTAAGAACAGGAAGTGGTTTGAACATTTAAAAATTATTTTTCGCAAGTGAAAGTTGTTCATCTTTCAACAAGTGATAAAGTGTAAGATAAATAAAAATATACCTTTTAGCTCACTTAGACAAAAACCTCAGATATCCTCCCCATCGATACCTGTAAAAAGTCAATTTTATCAGAAAAATATGACAATGATAGTATAACTAACTATTATCTCCTCCCCCTAAAAGCTATAACAGTTAACTCCCCCTCAAATTAAAAACTTCTTGAAAAGATATTATCTTATTAGCATCCTTCAGAAGAAAAACATTTGAATACGGGTTCTGAACTGAAATATTCATAAGCCATGATTACTTATTCTCCTGTGAGAATAGTAATACGCAATTTTACCAATGAAGACCGGGTTCTAATCTGATGTAATCAGAAGCCATAGTCATTTATTCTCCGGTGAGAATAATAATTTTCCTTAAGAGAAATCTCCTCCTGAAAAATCAGAAAACATATCAGTAGTAATATAAAACATATTAGCTCCACCTTAACATTTCCATAATCCTTAATCATGAAACCGAGTTCTGAATTACTAGGATTGAAGTAAATTCAGAAGTCAAACTCATTGACATTGAAGTGCGGGTCTTGAACTCTATTGTCCAAAAGCCATAGTTCTTTGAAACACGGGTTCTGAGTTGATTTATTCAGAAGCCTTAGTTCTTTCTCCACCTTAAACCTTGGGTGCCTGCAACATAGATTTAGCTTTTGGTAACCACTGGTATTTGGATCCAGATTTGTTAGTTGTAGTTTTAGTAGGAGAGATATAATAAAAACCATACCAGTTGTTCTCATAAAATTTGTTCACAAAATAATTTGAACCACAATAGGAACAACTAATCTTCTTTTGTGCTAACCTGATCAATTGATTGATAATGTAAACCAGATCAGGTTTACCAAAAGTTTTACCTTTTGGAGCATTGTTCCTTTTAGCATTAGATGCATGCTCAAATGATTTATCTTCTTTCTTCAATAGCTACGAAGATCCTTTAATTCTCCAAACCCAATTCTCTTTGTCTTTCTCATCTTTCTTTCTCTAGTTCATTTTCTTCTGAGGCTTATTCTTCTTGAAGTTACCTGAAACATCAACATTTTTATCAAAGAATAGGTTAGAAGGACGAATCTGATCATTTGATTTAGAAGTATGACTGTCAGTTGAATCAAATAAAGGATTAATAGAAACATGTGTGAACATTAAACTTGCTGCTGATTTGACTAAGCATTCAGATGCAGCTATATCATCTCTTGGTGATTGAGCAATTGATTCACGCGTCTTATGCTCAATCAGTTTCACCTTGAACATGATCTCTTCAAGTTCTTTGATCTTTGTAGACAAACAGTTTCTTTCCTTTGACAATATGTCAAACTTCTTATGCAACTCATATTTTGCATTCTTCTCTTTCTTAATGTTTGTTGACAGCTCAGATAGTTTCTTGTTAAGCTTGGAAATCTCAGTCTCAAATACTTTCCTTTCTTCTTTAAAATCTTTTTCAACATTATTTCTCTGTCCAGAAATCTCATTGAATATACCAACATTTTTCTGTTCAGCTTTCTTCTTCTTCTTTTCAAATTTATCTCTCTCCATGATGATTACTTTCTCGAAGTCTGAAACTTGTTGAGAAAGTTTTATGCATTTCAGCTCCATGGATTTCTTCTCTTCAAAAGCTTTTCTGGAAAACTTTGAAAACTTTTGAGCAAAAGCTTTTCTTTCTTTCTCAAAATCAACATTTTCTTTCTTCTCATTCTTCATTTGATCTTCCAGTTCAGAAACTTTCTTTCTCATCTCAGCATTATCTTTCTCTAATTCCTTTCTTTTCTTCTCATCCTTCTTCATTTCATCTTGGGCTTTAATGTTGTCTCTCTCTTGGGTTACTTTTTCTTTCATCATGTTGATCTCAACCTCAAGACTAAACACTTTGTCTTTCAATTTACCTCTTTCAGCAAAAATTTGAGAATTCATTTCTCTCAGCCCATCGGATGTCATACATGCAATGTTTGCTCTCCTTCTAAGATCATCAATCTCTTTTAGCATTTGCTCCTTCTTTGACCATGTAGTATCTATATTTAGACCTTCAAAAATTTTCAACTTTGTTTACAGTGCAGAAATTTGTAACATCCCGCCTGCCTCGACAACAATATTGTCCGCTTTGCCCCTGGATTTAACCAACGTGTAGCGCACGGATTTGTTTCTGGCGACCTGGTGAGAAACTTCCCAGGGGGTCACCCATCCTGGGACTACTCCCACCCAAGAACGCTTAACCTCAGAGTTTCCAGAACCTGACGTGCTTGTGGCCCCAAAACGCGTTGTTGTTAGGAAGGCCAAAATATTACTTATAACACCCAGCATCACTCCTGTCCACGGCCGATATGGGATATGCCTAAGGTGTTACAAACACCCCCCCTTGGGACTCATCGTCCTCGATGAGGTTTGCCCCATATCCCGAACGGCACAGGAGTGACTCTGATACCATCTGTAACATCCCGCCTGCCTCGACAACAATATTGTCCGCTTTGCCCCTGGATTTAACCAACGTGTAGCGCACGGATTTGTTTCTGGCGACCTGGTGAGAAACTTCCCAGGGGGTCACCCATCCTGGGACTACTCCCACCCAAGCACGCTTAACCTCAGAGTTCCCAGAACCTGACGTGCTTGTGGCCCCAAAACGCGTTGTTGTTAGGAAGGCCAAGATATTACTTATAACACCCAGCATCACTCCTGTCCACGGCCGATATGGGATATGCCTAAGGTGTTACAAAAAGTGTTATAAGTAATATCTTGGCCTTCCTAACAACAACGCGTTTTGGGGCCACAAGCACGTCAGGTTCTGGGAACTCTGAGGTTAAACGTGCTTGGGTGGGAGTAGTCCCAGGATGGGTGAGCCCCTGGGAAGTTTCTCACCAGGTCGCCAGAAACAAATCCGTGCGCTACACGTTGGTTAAATCCAGGGGCAAAGCGGACAATATTGTTGTCGAGGCAGGCGGGATGTTACAAAATCTCTTTTTCCTTTGATTCAATAATCCCTGCAAAATTAATTTTAGAGTTAGCTACACAGTCTGAGCAAATAACATCTTTCTTTGAATCTCTAGAATCTTTCAATTTATTAATCTGATTAAGAAGAGATGAATTTTGAATCTTCAAATTCTTGATTTCAGCTTCCATAGTCGGAATCTCTGGCATATACACTAAAGCACAATCTTTGTTAGTTAACACCAGATTTCCTTTTTCATCAGTATAAGGCATGATGATATCTGAAAAAAATACTAAAAAATCAAATAGTTTAATCACACTAAGAAATATGTACCCCTACACAGACTTAGCACGGGGGTCCCGCTAATCTCATAGGGCAACTTGATATCAAAAAAACATATGCTAGAAATGATCTTTAATCAGAAAATCAGAAAAATTTGAAGTGAAAACACTGAAAATTAAATTAAAATGAAATTTAAAGCAAGAATTGTGACCCAGATTCTAGCATATATTCAATCAACACAGATTATCAACATACCATTTGTATTAAAGTCACAAGATTACAATGAAATCACAAGTCTAAATGTCACATATCTCATTGTGTTCTCTCTAAGTATACAAGACTTATTTTTACAAATTGAGCGTGCTTACAAATCTAATAAGAACAAAACCTATTTATACTAAGTCAATTTACATTGACTTTACAAACAAACACTTCAACTATTACACATTTACAAGATAGACCCTCACTTTTAATCTTGAATACAATTCTGGTCTAACATTCTCCCCCTTTGGATTCAAGATTAAAAAAAATTGGCAGTAATCTTCAGGTCTTCTAATCTTCAAAATAATCTTGAACTTTGAATCCTTATCGGCTTTGAACTTCTTGAAAACTTTAACATCTTCAAATCTTTGGCACTTTGTAAAATCTTTGACAACTCTTTAAACTTGTCTCCCCCTTTGGATTTAGCTTTTAAGAACTTTGTATAGTCAACCTTTTCTTCAAACTTCGACTTTCTTTCACTACATGTTCTGAAAACTTCCTTTCTTGATACAAAACGTAATCATCTGAATATTGTCTTATCTCTGCCAACAACTTTAATTCAACAATCTGAACTTTTATCTCTGAATTATCTCCCCTTTCTGTTCAAAACTTCTCTTTTAAACTTGAACTTTGATATATCTCCCCCTTTTTAATGATTTGTAAGAATCAAAATCATTAAAACTTTGTTCAAGTTTAGATATGTCTTTGAATGATCTCCCCCATATAATCAATAAGCGCAGTCTTCATGATTTTCATCTCCCCTTTATGATAATATGAGAACATTCTCCCCCTTTGACAAAAAGTTAGCAATCTCCCGCTTTGTGAAGAAATAGACTGTCTCCCCCAGATAGGAAAATTATCAATCTCCCCCAATACATGATATGAAAATATGTCATCTGATCTGAATGAGTTATTGAATCATGAATGTATTCATCTGAATCTTTTCAAATTCAAACGAATTAGAAATGGTAACCCTGAATCAACACATGAAACAGTTAGCAATGCTTGTTAGTAGCACAAAGCCACTGTGTACAACGAATGTACAATTTAAGGAGTTGGTTTGATGATGACTCCCCAGGACTTCCATTCAATCATTGAAAAACACAAGGTATTTTCTATGAATGTTCTGACAGAAAAACACATTTTCTGTGTGCTCGTGCTTGTGTTATGAAAGAATTATCACCATGATTGGGTTTCATAAGGCTCAAAGTATGTAAATCACTGAGACAACAATGATTATACATAGACTCAAATGTGCATGAGAAAGGGTCGAAGGTGGGGAATACAACCAGGAGTATTACCATAGAAAGATTTATCATTTGATACATGGTAATAACAAAGTTCAAAAAATATTGTACTAAACCGTTGTGTGTATGAATACTTGACAAAGTATATTGACAAGATAATATACAAGTATTTATCTTTTGGAACACACGGTCAGATAAGCATATAAGTATCCAAAAATCATTTAAAAACACATTTCGCGATTCATGAAAAACATTTAATAGAATGTGAAGTGGTTTGTACATTTAAAAACCATTTTTCACAAGTGAAAGTGGTTCATCTTCCAACAAGTGATGAAGTATAAGGATTAGAAATATATACCTTTAAATCAAAATTCTTAACTCCCCCTGAAATGAATAATTTCAATATAGTATCCTTGACAAAAACTCAAATATCCTCCCCCTCAATACCTGTAAAAAGTCAATTTATCAGAAAAAAAAATATGACAATGATAGTATAATCAACTATGATCGTTCCCCCCTAAAAAAATAACATTTAGCTCTCTAACTCCCTTTCAAATGAAAAACTTCTAGAAAAGATATAAAACATATAAGCTCCCCCTAAATATTTGCATAATCTTTAATCATGAAACCGAGTTCTAAATTACTAGGATTAAAGTAAGTTCAGAAGTCAAACTCTTTGTCATTGAAGTCCAAGTCCTAGACTATTTTGTCTAGAAGTCAACATTTGATATTTGAAGACCGAGTCCTGATCTGTACATGATCAGAAGTCAAATTTTTGAAACATTGAAGAACGGGTCTTGAACTGTTTTATCCAAGAGTCATAGTTCTTTGAAGCACGGGTTCTGAACTGATTTATTCAGAAACCTTAGTTCTTTCTCCCCCTTAAACCTTGGGTGCCTGCAACACAAATTTAGCTTTTGGTATCCACTGGTATTTGGATCCAGATTTTGTTATTTGCAGTTTTAGTAGGAGAAATAAAGTAAGAACCATACCAACTGTTTTCATATTTTTTATTAACAAAATCATTTGAACCGCAGTAGGAACAATTTATTTTCTTTTGTGCTAACCTGATCAGTTGATTAACAGTGTAAATCAGATCAGGTTTGCCAAAAGTTTTACTTTTATGAGCATTGTTCCATTTTGCATTCGGTGTATGCACAAATGATTTCTCTTTCTTCTTTTCTTCTGAAGATCCTTTCACTCTCCAAAACCAATTCTCTTTGTCTTTCTCATCTTTCTTTCTCCATGTCATTTTATTCTGTTGGTCCAACAATACTTATCAAGTTTATAGAAAACAACAACACAATATGATTACCAACCTGTATTGATATATAACAAAGGTTACAAGGTTGATCGATTCAAGCTCTAGATTGTGTTCTCTGTTTTTCTCTCTTTTACACCTTTTAGTGTGTATTTGTATGTGTCTGATAATATCTGATCTGATTGTTGAGAGATATCAGAGATATTATCTCAAGTGTGTCTAACACACTACCTAAACAACTTGCAACAACAAGTTGCAATATTAAACAATATAAACCAAATAATATCTAATTTAACTTAGATATTATAAAGCTAACTAATAACTAACAAACTAAACTAACCTAACTAATATCTAAATATCTATTTATAAGATATTTAGACAAAACATGAAATACAATAAACATTAATTACTTTGACATTTATTACAAATAAACACTAGACTTTAATATCGAGAGTCGACGTTCCGGCTTTAGCTTCAGATTGCGATCTTCATATTGGATGATCTTGAATCCAATAGATATGTGATCTAACAATCTCCTCCTTTGGATCAAGATCATTACTAAAAAGATTTTATCAATTCAGTCTTCTTGTTCAGCTCAGAAGATGCAATCTCTTTCTCTAGCTCTGAAATCAGCATGTCTTCAGGATACTTGCTTTTGAAGATTTCAATCTTGGACGTGATTCTTGAAACATGTGATCTTTGCCATTTCTTGTGTAGTCATTCTCCCCCTTTTTGATGTTAAGTGCAACGACTTCATCAAAACTATTTGTAAAAAATGTCTATCTTTCGGAGCCTCTGATTCGTCAATTCATGAGATATTCATCCAGATCTTTGCAAATCTAGACAAAGTGGTCGTGTAACACCTGAATCAACTAATGAATCAGTTAACTTGCCTGTCAGTAACACTAAGTTATTGTGTGTAACATATACACAATGGAAAGGAGTTGTTTGATGTTGACTCCCCCAGGGCTTCCATTTAATCATCGAAACACCACAAAGGTAAATTTTTATAAACGTTATGAGAAAGAAACTAATTCCTTGTGTGTTCGTGCAAGTGATAGAAAGAATTAAGCACGGATGATTGCTTATAGGGCTCGAAATTGTGTAAACCACTGAGACAACAGTAAGTTAAACACAGACTCAATGTGCATGATTGAAGTGCGAAGGTGGGGCAGACTTCCTTCTTTTCAATATCCAGATTTTCCAAAAGAAAATCAGATAGCATATGTGCTGCTTCCCCTTTGAAAATGTGAAACACTTTCTTGTTGAGAAGAAAATGAGTAGATAGTGAGGTTTGATCAAGAGTTGGCATGGGCTAGTTTCCTGATTCAATAATGTTCACCAAAGAATTGTGAAACACTAGTAATGTGGCTGCCCGGCTCAGAAAAAGTTGGTGCAGAGTTGTGATATTCTTTTAACTCTGTTCTCACACGCTCTTTCTTTTTAAACCTTTTGCTCACTCTAATCACACTCGTTTCTTTTCGACTTCTTACATTCAATCACTATGGATTAACTTCTTTGGTAGAAATCACTGGTTAACGTGATTCCATAAAAGTTTCTTGTAAGTCCTAGCACACTGATCCCGTATATCCTATAAAGAATATGTTGCTCAAACTGGTTTAGCTTATCATGTAAGCTCATGTAAAACATTTAAAGTACATTCCCAAAATATAAAATCTGATGAAAAATCGGGAAGTGATTTGAACATTTAAGAACATGATTTCAAATGATTGAAAGTTATCCTTCTTTCAACCATTTATGAGATTAAGATAAAGGATTATACCTTAACGTGCGATCTTACATCTCATGAAGCTAAGCTTAAAGTCATAAACATATGAACTTGTAAGCATCTCTCAAAAATTCTGCAAAAGTCTTATGTCAAGTCAAAGTAAAACTTATTCACTTAAATTGAAAAGACAAAAAGCAGTAAAACTTTTTAAAGTACGAGTTCTGATCAGAAATAATCAGAAGTCATATTCGTACTCCCCTTTTGTCTTGAAGAGCTCCCCCTAAATTCTTGCATTACAAAAAAAAATTGGCATTAAAAGGTACATGCAAAATTTTATGAGCTCCCCCTCGAAGTAATATTGACCACTTGTAAATTTCTTCTCATACTCCCCCTTGGTTCATGAACAGAATAGAGAAGTGCAGATATCAATCAGAGTTAAGAATGAAGAAATGATGAAAAAGTATACAATTTAGAAAACTTTGATAGGTAACTACTAATTACATCTTTAGATTTAGCATACCAAGCTTAGACACAAGAAAGGTAAACCTCTTCTCGTCTAAAGGTTTGGTAAACAAATCGGCAAGTTGATAATCAATTTTTACAATGAAAAGTTCAATTGTTCCTTTTTCAACATGATCTTTAATAAAATAATACCTGACATCTATGTGCTTAGTCTTGGTGTGTTGAACAGGATTCACTGATATTGCGATGGCGCTCTTGAAGTCACAGTATATCGGGATCTTGTTGAAGTGGAAATCGTAGTCGCGCAATTGAATTCTCATCCATAAGACCTGAGTACAGCAGCTAGCAGCAGCTACATATTCTGCTTCGGCCGTGGAGGTTGAAACATAAAGTTTCTTCTTCGATGCCCAACTTACGAGCTTGTCACCGAAGAACTGTACATGTCCCGACATGCTCTTCTTGTCTAACATACAACCTGCATGATCTGCATCTAGGTAGGCTGTTAGTTCAAAACTAGTATCTTTAGGATACCACAGACCAAGATCTGCAGTGCCCTTTAGATACCTAAATATGCGCTTCACAGCAGACATATGGTTTCTTTAGGATTGGCCTGATATCGTGCACATAAGCATGTTGAGAACATTATATCTGGACTACTAGAAGTAAGATACATTAAAGAACCTATCATCCCTTGATAAGTCCTAACATCAACAGCCTTTCCCGAAGGATCGGTGCCAATCTTAGTACCTGGTGCCATTGGGGTACCAATCGGTTTTGAATTTTCCATTTTGAACTTCCGAAGAATATCCATAATGTATTTTGATTTATTGATAAAAATACCCGATGAAAATTGTTTTACTTGTAAACCGAGAAAGAAATTCATCTCTCCCATCATGCTCATCTGAAATCTAGACACGATAAGGTTTGCAAAATTCTTACAGTACTTAGGATTTGTAGAGCCAAAGATAATATCATCTACATAGATTTGTATTAAAATGATATCGGCTTTTTCCTTTTTGATAAAAAAAGTGGTATCCACCGTTCCTTTTGAAAAACCAGACTTGACTAGAAAATTGGAAAGGACATCATACCAGGCTCGAGGAGCTTGTTTCAGACCGTAGAGTGCTTTGTCGAGAATGTAGACGTGATTCGGCTTCTCTTGATTGACAAAACCCTCTGGCTGAGAGACGTAGACTTCCTCCTTGTTTCGGATAACGGTACCATCTTCGTCTTTCTTGATCTTGAACACCCATTTCGTACCTATTATTGTTATACCTTGAGGCTTTGGTACGAGTCTCCAAACTTGAAGTGCATCAAACTGATTCAGCTCTTCTTGCATTGAGATCACCCATTCTGGATCAGAAAGTGCCTCTGATACACGTGTTGGCTCGAACTTTCTCAGAAAGGAGTCATGCATGCACATATTCATTGATGCTGACCTAGTTTTCACCGGTTTTGATGGATCGCCAATGATCTGGCTTAGCGGGTGCTCTTTGGTCCATTTATGTTCATGAGGCAGTGGATTATATGAATGTATGTCAGTTGTATCATCTATAAATCCACTTGTGTTATTCCCAGATTCTAGTTCCTATTCACAATCAAACAAACATAAACAAGATTTCAATCAAATTACCTGTTTGATTAATCTTTCAAATCCAACGATTACACTTTCTCTCTCTAGAACTCTCTCTCTCTCTCTAACGTATTCTCTCTCTGAATATAACTCTCAGATTCTCAATAAGACTTGTTACAACTAAAAACAGAAATACAAGGTATTTATACCTACAACTAAAATACAAAGAAACTAGAATACAAATACAAATACAAATACTTTGACTTTAATTACAAATAGACTTTGACTTTGATGAGTGTTGACTTTCTCAGCTTTGACTTCTTACACTTTGACCTTCAGTCTTCTTGATCTTGTATCCAACATATTTATGCTCTAACAATCTCCCCTTTGGATTCAAGATCACTGTTGAAAGATATAGCAATACAGTCTTCAATTTGAGCTCTGTCAGTACAATCTCCCCTTTTTCTTTGAAGGTATTCTTTCCAAATTATTTTCAGAATCATCTCGGATTGCTTTAGCAAATAGTCTCAAAAATCAACATATCTTTAGAAATTCTTTGATCTTATTCAAATCTTTACTTTGAATCTTCTGACTTGAACATTCTGAAAATCATCTCTCAAAACTTTATCATTTCTTGATACCATCTCCCCATTTTTGATGATTTGAGCATCTATATCATCAAAACTTTTCTTCCAAGAAATGTCTTTGACCATTCTGATTTATCAAACTGAGCCTCTGATTCTGTGATCCATAACCAAGTATTCATCTAGATCTTTGCAAATCCAGACAAAATAAGAACATGTAACCCCTGAATCAACAAATGAATCAGTTAAAATGCCTGTCAGTAACACAAAGTCACTGTGTGTAACGAATACACAATATAAAGGAGCTTTTTGATGTTCACTCCCCCAGGGCTTCCATCCAATCATCGAAATACCACAAATGCAATTTCTATGAATGTTATGACAAGAAAACATATTTCTTGTGTGCTCGTGCAAGTGTAGAAAGAATGAAGCACTTGATGATTTCTTTTTAAAAAAAACTCAACATAGTGTAAACCACTGAGACAACAGTAGATAAACACAGACTCAATGTGCATAATTGAAGTGCGAAGGTGGGGCAGACTTCCTTCTTTTTCAATATCCAGATATTCCAAATGAAAACCAGATAGATAATATGCTTCATCCCCTTGAAAATGTGAAACATTTTCTTTTTGAGAAGAAAATGAGTGGTTGTTGGGGTATTAAGCAAGAGTTGTCATGGGCTATTTGCCTGTTTCAATAACGTTCACCAACGAATTGTGAAACGCTAGTAATGTGGTTGCCCGGCTCAGAAAGTAGTTGGTGCAGAGTTTAATATTCTTTTACTCTGTTCTCACACCCTCTTTCTTTTGATCAATAATCTCACTACTAACCAATATCTCCTTTACATTTTACCTCATCACACCCATACTCATTTCTTTTAGACTCCTCACACTCAATCTCTATGGATTAACTTCTTGGGTAGAAATCACTGGTTAACGTGATTTCATAGAAGTTCAGTTAATTCCTAGCACAAAGAACCCATGTATGATCCTAAAAGAACATGTTGCTCATAATGATTTACCTTTAACAGTTAAAACTCATATACAAATGTCAGATGTAAATATGCTCAGAATATAATCATTAAAATATGAGCATTTTGAAACATTGAAGTATTTTGAAACAAGTATATTGAAAGAATAGATATGAATGCAAAAGATTTGTTTGAAAATCTGACATTGTATGAAAATGATCAGAAATGAATGATATAGCAATTAAGGCTTATGATAAAAAATAACGGATATTGTTTATACGAAACAAAAATATAGACATTCTTGAAATGACGTTTTGAAATGAAATATCGCTCAAAATTCTTTAAAGTACAAGCGGGGTGTCTTACCATCGAAAAATTGTTTCAATTTAGAGACATGGTAAGAACAATTTGATCAAAAATTAAACCGATGTGTGTGAATACTTGAAAGTATGTAGAAAAGACAATACGCAAGTATTTATCTTTGGAAACACACGGTTTATTTAACAATTAAGCACAAAAAATAAAATGAAAACATTTAAAATCACGCTTCCAAATTATAAAATCTGTTTAAGAATCGGGAAGTGGTTTGAACATTTCAGAACATGTTTTCTATATCTGAAAGTTGTCCTTCTTTCAGATATATTTGAGATTAAGATAAGAAATTTACCTTTTCACGCAATCTTAAATCTCATGAAGTCAAGCTGAAGTCATTAAGATATGATCTTGTCAGCTTCTCTCATCCTGCAAAAATTTCAAAGTCTAGTCAAAGCAACTTTATTCACAAAATTATTTGAATGTAAAAGACATAAAGCAGTAAAACGATTAAAGTACTAGTTCTGATCTGAAATAATCAGAAATCATAGTTCTTTACTCCTTTTGGTATGACATATAAGCTCCCCCTAAAATCATGCATGACAAAAATTTTGTCATTGAAATAAAATGCAGAAATTAGTTATGCTCCCCCTCAAAATAATGTAGATCACCTTTAATCGTCTCTTACTCCCCCTGAGATTATGAGCAAACAATTAAAGTGCAGATATCCTTCAGGCATAAAAATAAAGAAAATGAAGAAAAATAACAATACGTAACTTTAGTAGGTAACAACCGATTATGTTTTCAGATTTAACATACCAAGCTTAGAGACAAGAAAATTAAATCTCTTTTCATCTAAGGGTTTGGTAAATAAATCTGCAAGTTGATAATCTGTTTTTACAAAATAAAGTTCAATTGTTCCTTTTTCTACATTATCTTTTATAAAATGATACCTGACATCAATGTGTTTGGTTTTCGTTTGCTCGACAGGATTAGCAGATATCGCAATTGCACTCTTCGAGTCACAATATATTGGAATTTTATCGAACTTGAATCCATAGTCTCGTAGCTGTGTTCGCATCCACAGGACTTGAGAGCAGCAACTGGCAGCAGCTACATACTCTGCTTCAGCAGTCGATGTGGAAACGCATAATTGTTTCTTTGATGCCCAGCTAACGAGCTTGTCTCCAAGAAATTGAATATGACCTGAAGTGCTCTTTCTGTCCAACATGCAACCTGCATGATCTGCATCTGAATAAACAGTCAGTTGAAACCCAATATCCTAAGGATACCACAGACCAAGATCTGCAGTCCCCTTCAGATACCTAAAAATCCGTTTGACAGCAGCCAAATGGGATTCTTTAGGAGCAGCCTGATATCTAGAACATAAGCAGGTTGAGAACATAATATCTGGCCTACTTGATGTAAGATACATTAACGATCCTATCATACCTCTATAAGTTCTAACATCAACACTTTTACCCGAAGGATCAGTGCTAATTTTAGTACCTGGTGCCATCGGGGTTCCAATTGGTTTACAATTTTCCATTTTGTACTTCCGAAGAATATCCAAAATGTACTTAGATTGGTTAATGAAAATCCCCGTTGAAAACTGTTTAACTTGTAATTCGAGAAAGAAATTCATCTCTCTCATCATACTCATTTGAAAACGTGACACCATGAGGTTAGAAAAGTTTTTGCAAAATTTAGGATTAGTAGAACCAAATATTATATCATCAACATATATTTGAATAAGGATGATATCGGCTTTTTCCTTTTTAATGAACAAAGTGTATCAACTTTACCTTTGGAAAAACCGGACTTGACCAAAAATTTTGATAGAACATCATACCATGCTCGAGGGGCTTGTTTTAAACCATACAGGGCTTTGTCTAAGATGTAGACATGATCTGGTTTATCTGGATTGACGAACCCTTCTGGTTGAGACACGTATACTTCCTCCTTAAGAATACCATTCAGAAAGGCTGTTTTCACATCTATCTGAAAGACTGTGAAATTCATATGAGTTGCGTAGGCTAGAAACATGCGGATTGCTTATATGCGCGCTACTGGAGCATACGTTTCATCGTAGTCTATGCCTTCCTCTTGCCGGTAACCTTTGGCAACAAGTCTAGCTTTGTTCCTAATGACGATACCATCTTCATCCTTTTTATTCTTGAATACCCATTTAGTGCCAATTACGAATTTTCCTTCCGGTTTTGGAACTAATCTCCAGACCTTCAGCGCTTCAAACTGATTTAATTCTTCTTGCATAGCAGATACCCAATCCGAATCAGCTAAAACCTCTGATACTCGTGTGGGCTCTATCTTGCTAAAGAATGAGTCATGCATACATTGATTAAGAGTCGCTGACCTAGTTTGTACAGGCTTGTTGAGATCTCCAATTACTTGATGTAAAGGATGCTCTTTGGTCCAGCGATGCTCGTGAGGGAGTGGAGTAGATGAAGTTTGAACATGATCATCATCTATAAATCCACTATCAGGCTCTTCAGTTTGAATAATAGGAAGGGGGTTTGCAGTTGAAGTTTCAGGTGCAGAAATATCAGTTGGAACAGCATAATTTGGCTGTTGAGTAGACAATGTATGACACCCAACTTAAACAGTTACTTCTGGCTCAGCAGTTTCTTGTATATCTTCAACTGTAGGAGTAATTGTAGGAATGTGAGTTTCTGACTGAACGGAGGATTCTTGTTCAGTTATGACTTCTGAAGTGACTGGATGATTGCAACTTGTGTCTTCAGACCTGTCAGTCACAACAGATTTAGGCAAATTAGACCCTAGAAACTCATCATAAAAGAATTCAAATAACAAATCTAAATCAGATAAATGTGAAAGTGAAGTAGAAGCGTTATCCGAATTGTTCTCTGTAGAAACAGGTTTTGGACTGATCTGCCCAGAAGCTAATACTCCAGTAATTACGGGTTCTGAACTGAGTTGTTTAGAAGCCATATCTTCATCAAATGTTACATTGACGCTCTCAACGATTGTTTTTGACTTCTTCAGATAAACACGATATGCTGCAAATGTTGAAGAATAGCCAATGAAGATGCCTTCGTCCGCCTTAGCACTGAATTTATTCAGACTCTCTCTGTCGTTAAGCACAAAACATTTACACCCAAATATGTGAAAATACTTGATTGTTGGTGTTCTGTTGTTGATCAGCTCATATGGAGTCTTTTGAAAACGGCGGTGTATCATGGATCGATTTTGAGTATGACATGCAGTTGACACAGCTTCTACCCACAGAAATAGAGGTAAGTCCGATTGGCTAAGCATAGTGCGAGCGGCCTCGACTAGCGTTCGATTTCTCCTTTCGACTACTCCATTTTGTTCAGGCGTACGAGCAGCAGAGTACTGATGTGATATCCCGACCGATTCAAGATATTCTTCAACTATCTTGTTTTTGAACTCTGTGCCTTTGTCCGTTCGAAGAAACTTTACTTGTCTTTGCATATTCACCTGGGTCGTCTTTAAGAAAGTAATGAGAACTTCGGGCGTCTCATCTTTCGATCGAAGAAATTTGACCCACGTGTATCTTGAGTAATCGTCCACAATAACCAACACGTATTTCTTTCCACCCAAGCTCTGAGTTCTCATTGGACCACACAAATCCATATGCAATAATTCTAACGGAGAACTAGTGCTTTGTTCAGGCTTCGGTTTATGCGGAGCTCTCTTCATCTTACCCTTCTCACATGCAGCACATAAGTGTTCTTTCTCGTATTTCAGCTCAGGAAGTCCTTTTACCAATTTTCCACTAACCAGCTTGTTGATATAACGAAAATTCAGATGTGATAGTCGTCGGTGCCAAAGCCAACTTTGCTGCATCGAAGCTTTTGACAATAAGCAAACATGACTGTCATTCTGTATCTTTGAAAGATTGATGGTATAGAGGTTCGTCTTTCGATTTCCGACTAAGAGTTCATTGTCGTCTTCAGAACGAACAGAACACCTCTTAGCTTTGAAGTTGACCTCTAACCCTTTGTCGCAGAATTTACCGATGCTAAACAAGTTGTGCCCTAAACCTTCGACATAACTCACCTACCTAATCGTTATGTTGTCTTGAATTATATCACCATATCCTAAGATTGGTGAAACTTGGTCGTTCCCAAATCGAACATTGCCGCTGAATTTCTCTGTATAATTAGACAATAAAGCTTTCTGCCCGGTCATATGCTTGGAACAGCCGCTATCCAAGTACCACATATGCCGGGTCTGCAAGAGAAATCAAGAAACAACAATTTTAGGTACCCATTTAAAAACGGGTCCTAACAGATTAGCACAAGGTTTTGGTATCCATTTGAATATGGATCCTCTTTTCTTTTGAAAACCTCTAAAAACATTTGATCTTGAAGAATAAACATGATAAGATCCAAACCAATCATTAGAATTATGATGATAAGCAAAATCATTTCTCCGATAATGATAAGATTTAGTAGTAGTAGGAGATAATTGAATCAATTGCTTTATTGAATAACTCTTGTAAGAAGTTACAAGGTTTTGTTTATGAGAAGCAAGTTGACCAACTACAACACTATCACTACTATCAGATCTATTACATGAATTATCAGAAATTGATTCAGTATACTCATCATTCTTCCTTTTTGGTCGCCATTTGGTTCTTGCTTCCGACCTTTTCTTTCTTAAATCTGAAACAAAAGATTTAGATTTATTAGGAAAGTCATATTTCTGAGATTGATTTTTCTTGCGTTTACCAGTGTTATTCTTGTTCTGTGAATGTTGTTTCTTATGTTTCTTACCATTAGCATAGTAATCAGGATTCCCAGAAACTGATTCACCAACCTTAGTTGATGATTCACCTTTCTCATGTACACTTGGTAAAACTTTTCCATTTATGATAAAAGTAGAATGATTTGGAAGTTGAGCAGTAAAGTCAAACATATCAATTTCCTTGATACACCCTTCATCAGAATTTAGAAAATCATTTGCAGACTCAAATAGATCATCAAAATCAGTCTTAGAAGTTTGAGGTACTTTTGAAGATGTAGAACACACTTTAGATTTGCAAATAAAATCTGTGTTCTTTAATACTGTAGAAAATACGTTTTGTGTTAGATCACTCAAAATTCTTTCATCAGATAAAATATTTTCTAACTCAATTATTTTGCTCTCTAAGACAAGTGGAGGTACATAAATTTTGGCTTGAACAGGTTTTGCCTCCATCTCAGTCGAAGAATAACTAGCAAAATAATCAGTTGAAAGAAATTTTGGTGTTTTAGAAAGATAACTATCATTCAGTCTTACATAACAGAATGGTAGTTGCATTTTCTTCAAATTCATTCTTTTCTCGTCTTCTTTTTCTTCAACTTCTTTTGATGCTTTGGTGATAAATTTGGGTTTCAAATGAGGATATTCATCAACTGCATACATATAATTTGCATTATATAGACCTGGCTGTTTTCTGATAGCTTTTTCTAAGTAATGAGGATTATCAAACCCTAATCCCCATTTTTCTTTAAAATCAGCATCTTCATCAGGTGTATTCAAAAAAATAGTTTGATCTGTTTGGCCTCTAAGATACAATTTTGCTTCCAAACCATTTACCTTTTTATCTAAAGTCTTGTTCTCAACCTGCAGTTTAAACGATTTTAGAACACATTCTTGTTTTTCAGAATCAGACTTAAACAATTGTTTTTGCAATTCAGAAATCTTACTTTCAAAACAATCTTTTTCATTTTGAAAAACAGAAGCAGATTTGCATAGAGAATCAATTAAATCTTTGTTCTCAATAACAGACGTGTTGAGCTCAAAGACCTTTTCATTTCTCCTAGCAACTCTGTCTTTTTCCTTTTTCAATTTATTTTGAAGATCTTGAAGTTCGACCCTCATGGCTTCCATTTTGGTCATGAAATCATTTTCAGTTAAGTTCATTACCTCATCAGCAGTCTCATCATCTGAATCATCATCTTTCACTTCTTTTCCCATCAAGCATAGATGAGCAGTCTCTTCTTGTTCTTCCTCATCAGAATGATCCAACCAGTATTCATCTTCAGCCATTAATGCTCTGCCAGCTTCTTGTTGTTTGGCCAAGAGAAATTTGTTTTGATAATATTCTGAGTTGCGAACCTTTGGCTTCCGACATTCTTTTGCATAATGTCCGAACTTGCCACAGTTGTAGCATTTGATCAGATCATTAGCCGTCTTCTTTTCAGTACTTGTGTAATCATTTACATACTTCTTCTTTTCTTCTGGCTTTTTCTCAATCATTCTATTTCCTTCCACTCTTTCTCTATGCTCGTGGTTCTTTGAGCTTGATGAAGAATATCTCTGAGAATTGGATCCCGGCTTCTTGTAGAACTTCTTTTGGAAAGCACGGGTTAACAGTAGCATAGCCTGCATGAGAATTTCTCCATCATCTCCATCAGATTCAGACTCTGATTCAGAACTAAATACCACTGTCTTCTTCTTATTCTTCTTCTCTTTCTTTTCTTTCTCTTTCTCTCCAGCCACTAATGCTATAGGATCAACAGCTTTCTCAACTTTCTTTTTCTCAGCTCTTTTCTCTTCTACCTCTTCTTCATTCTGTCGCAGAGTCTCGTAGACTTCATGTAGAGGTATTTCGCTCAAATCCTTCAATTGTTTCATCCTTCGCGTGTGCTCGTTCCATTCAAGTTGCAATATGCTGAGAAACTTTACATTGTTCTCAATCTGTTGCTTGTTGACCTTGTTCTTGGAAAGCTCATTCAGAAGTAGCACAAACCTATCATAGGTTTCCTCCAAGCTTTCATTTTCTTTTTCTCTAAATTCTTCGTAGTTGTTTATGCAGTTAGATACCTTCATTTGGTTTCCAACTCTAGAACCCAACATCATTTTTCTTAATTGATCCCACATTGATTTGGCAGTTTCATTGTAGCTATCCATTTTCACATATATCTCATTTGTCATGCTTTGTAAAAGCAAAGATCTGGCTTGTTTATCAGCATCAAACCTTTTCTTCTATTCATCAGAAAAACTAGCATACTTTTTATCCACTCTCCTTGTTCTCGGAGCTCCATCTGAATCATTACCACCAGCAGGAATCTCCTCAGTAGGTTTCTTCATTGGGCCTTCTGTGATAGATTTCAAAATGCTCTCTCCATTTGATTGTCTATCAACAAAGTCCAAAAATCTATCTCTCCATTGTTCATATTCTCCTTTGAACAGCAACGGAGGCTTGACATCAGTTCCAATTGAGAGAGCGTCTCTGGAAGTCATCCTGTATGTACCTGTTTGAACAAATATGCAATAAGAATCTAGAAATTGATCGTTAGTCCAATTATGAAATCACAAGAATATAGAAATGACTCTGAAAATAAATTTCAGAAACTTTGAACACAATCAGAATTTTGTCCCCCTCTGCAGACTTAGCACGGGGGGTCCGGCTAGAGAAAAAATTTCTTTAAAATCCATATTACAATTTTGAAAATTTCTCAGAAAAAATTCTAAGTATAGAAACTTGCAAGTCACTTAAAAAGGCTTAAAACTCGCAGGCGCTGAAACTCGCAAACAACTATTCACAGAAAAACTCGCAGACTTAAACTTGCGTGTTTGTGAAACTCGCACGTAAAGAGTTGCGTGTTTTAATAAACTCGCTAGTTGTTGAAACTCGCTAGTCGTTGAAACTCGCAAGATACTGTTCTCGATGAAACTCGCTAATGCCTGAAACACACAACTAACTATTCACTATTGAACTCGCATATAGAGGCGTGCGTGTTTGAAAAACTCGCTAGTCGCTACTAGCGCGTTTTGACCAAACTCGCAGATCAACCAAACTCGCAGATCGACCAAACTCGCAGATCGACCAAACTCACAGATCACTATTCCGGATCAAACTCGCACCCTTCGATTAGCGCGTTTGTAGAACTCGCAAGTGTCTACTTGCGCGTTTCAACACTTAGAAACTTTTTCCCAAATTTCAAACTCGCAGACTTAGATCTGCGCGTTTCTAGAACTCGCAGATAACACCTTGCGCGTTTGAGACCAAATTCTTCAACTTGCGCGTTCTTGCGGATGAACTTGCGCGTTTCGTGGATCTTGCGCGTTCTTCAGTCTGTCGAACAAAAAATTGATTTTTCCATCTGATTTCGGTCCAATACTTGTCCAATTGATTTGAAACTTTGTAGGGATGCTCTATTTCAATATTCTAACAGTTTACAATACATGAATTACAAAATCAAACACTCAAAATTACAATTTGATCTATGAAACAGTGTTCAAGAACTCGTGCCTTAAAAACTCAACAAAATCCAAAAATTCGAGAAAATTACCGTGCAATTGAAGAATTAATCTTTACAAACTCGATCAATTATGCTTTTCTAACACAACCTAATCAAAATCTACTCCAAAAACACACTAAAACTCGAAATGAGATCTGGACTTGAAGAACACAGTGTCGACCATTTTTCTTGAATTGATTTCGATTTGGATCTGCTCTGATACCAATTGTTATTCCCATATTCTAGTTCCTATTCACAATCAAACAAACATAAACAAGATTTCAATCAAATTAAACTAAGTATAGAAACTAAGTTTATAGAAAACAACAACACAATATGATTACCAACCTGTATTGATATATAACAAAGGTTACAAGGTTGATCGATTCAAGCTCTAGATTGTGTTCTCTGTTTTTCTCTCTTTTACACCTTTTAGTGTGTGTTTGTATGTGTCTGATAATATCTGATCTGATTGTTGAGAGATATCAGAGATATTATCTCAAGTGTGTCTAACACACTACCTAAATAACTTGCAACAACAAGTTGCAATATTAAACAATATAAACCAAATAATATCTAATTTAACTTAGATATTATAAAGCTAACTAATAACTAACAAACTAAACTAACCTAACTAATATCTAAATATCTATTTATAAGATATTTAGACAAAACATGAAATACAATAAACATTAATTACTTTGACATTTATTACAAATAAACATTAGACTTTAATATCGAGAGTCGACGTTCCGGCTTTAGATTCAGATTGCGATCTTCAGATTGGATGATCTTGAATCCAATAGATATGTGATCTAACATCTTCTAAGACTTTATCTGTTTGATGTTACCTAAACCATCAACATTTTTATCATAAAATAGATTAGAAGGATGAATCTGATCATTAGATTTAGAAGTATGACTGTCAGATGAATCAAATAAAGGATTGTGTTGGGAACTGAATATTTGTCTAAGTGATTACTACTGCCAGAACAACATGGTTACTACTTCTGAGACAAGTTACTACTGCTGAGCCATATTAATACTGCTTGAAGAAGTTACTACTGCTAAGCAGAGTTAATCCTGCTGGTGAAGATTAGTACTGCTCAGAGTGATTAATGCTGCTACAGATTAATACTGCTTATGTGATAATCAAGATACGTACAGATCAAGGCTGAAGATAATCATGGAAGGTGTGAAGATAATTATATAAGAATATACTGAAGATCTTTTAAGTTTTGTAGTTATCTTTTATTTTCAGTATATGTATAGATGTATTCAGAATAGTTTAGAGATGAGATTATTCTAAGTTTTTGTTTTCAGAGAGAGAATTAACCTCAAGGTATACAATCCTAATTCTAGAGAAGTAGAATTCGTCTTGGTGAGCCTGTTCATCAAGATTGAGGTTTTGTTTGAAAGCTTGTAACTTTAATCATTCAATAAAGTTTACAAGTTGTGATTCATTCTTTACTGTTACATTGATATTTTGAATATTAAAGTGTTATTCCGCAACTTCTTTAATATTGTTTCTGAGTTTTATTATTCTTGTTAAGAATCAGATCCTGACAAGTGGAATCAGAGCACAGTATTCTCAGAAACCTTCATTCATCATGGAAAACTGTCGGTCCAACAATACTATCAAGTTTTATAGAATAACAACACAAAATGATTACCAACCTGTATTGATTATAACAAACGAGTTACAAGGTTGATCGATTTTAAGCTTGGATTTGTGTTCTCTGTTTTTTTCTCTTTTACACCTTTAAGTGTGTGTTTGTATGTGTGAAATATGATATGATCTATTGAGAGATTGAGATACACAACTAATCTAACTAATCTAGTGTGTTGAACACACTTCCTAACAACTTGCAAGAACAAGTTGTAATATTAAACTAATAAAACTAGATAATATCTAATAAGTAGATATTATATCTAACTAATAACTTAACTAAATAACTAACTAAGTTAAATACTAGAAACTAACTATTACAATAATATAACTTAGATATTTAAATCTAAGTAAACTAAAACAATTACATTGACATTTATTACAAATAGACATAGACTTTAATATCGAGAGTCGATGTTCCGGCTTTAGCTTCAGATTACGATATTCAGTTTGGATGATCTTGAATCCAATGAGACTGTGTCTTAACAAAAACACAGTTGAATCAACCAGTACTCTTGTTTCAAAGGTTCCCATGTTCAAACCTAATGAGTTTGACATGTGGAAAATTAGGATCAAGCAATACATCCTCCTTACAGACTTTTCTATGTGGGATATTGTTGAGAATGGTCCCTCTGCTGAAGGTAAAATTGGTCAAGATGGAAGAAGACCGCCTCCAAAAACTGATGCTGAGAAGAAAGTGAGACAATTGGAGATGAAAGCCTTAAGCACCCTGCTTTTGGCCATCCCTAATGAGTATCAATATCAGTTTCATCACTGCACTGATGCTCAGATTCTATGGAATGCTTTAGAGAAGAGATTTGTTGGCACCAAGAGCACTAAGAGGAATCAAAGGGATATTCTCAAGCAGCAATATGAGAATTTTACATCTTCAAAGAATGAGTCTATGACTCAAACTTTTGACAGATTCAATAAGTTAATTGGTGAGTTGGCTACTGTTGGAGTTCAGATGGAACAAGATGATGTCAACCGAATGTTTCTCAGATCTCTTGGAGATGAGTGGACCATGTACACTGTCTCTTTCAGACAGAATGACATGTTGGAAGAAGAGGAACTGGATGATCTGTATAATGATCTGAGAGTGTTTGAATCTGAGGTGGAAGCAAAGAAGAAGCCTACTGGATATGTTCATAATGCTGCACTCCTATCAGCATCAACTGATTCTACTGCTAACCCTGAATCACTTAATGCTGCCAGTGGAGTAAATCAAGAAAAAGGCAAAGAATCTGTGGTTGAAGCCTTTCTTTCCAGCCATGGTAACTCTTCTTTAATCAATGATGACTTGGAACATCTTCATCCTGATGATCTTGAAGAGATGGATATTAAATGGCAGATGGCCATGCTTTCTATGAGGGTGAAGAAGTTCATCAAGAGGACTGGGAGGAACAACTTCTCCCAAAGAAGAGAAGATGGAGCAGGCTTTGATAAGTCAAAGGTGGAGTGTTACAAGTGTCACATGAAGGGACACTTTGCCAGGGAATGCAGAAGTGGAGTGTCTCAGAACAACCATCAACAAGCTCAGACTGGTAGCTTCAACCAGAACAGAAACTCTGCTCAAGCTCTTGTTTCTCAACAAGGAATGGGGTTTGACTGGAGTGACCAAGCAGAAGAGGCCATTCAAAATCAAGCTCTCATGGCAGAGGTATCTGATCTCCCAACTGAGGTACTTTCTAATCTCTGTTCTCAAACTTGCATAGACACTGTTAAAAGGTACAGGGATCACAACTAGAGTATGAGTGATGACCTTAAGAGGTTAGAAAAGGATAGAAAAGACTATGTGAAAATTGTTGAAAGGTTTGAGGAACCAATTAAAGGTTTCCAAGCCAATGAACTTCAACACACATATGATACAAATTACTGGAAGTGGGAAAAAATGATTTAGAAATCCAACTGACAAAGTCTAGAGAGGAGAATGAAAAGTTGAGAGGAGAGCTAGCCAAGGTTAAGCTGGATGTAGAAAAGTTTTCATATGCTTCTAAAGCCATGGATTCAATTCTAAAGGCTCAAATCCATGATAAACTTAAAACAGGAATTGGGTACAATACCACACCACCACCATATAACAACAACTACATCCCTCCTAAATCAGATTTGCTAGAGACCAAGGATAAGAAGGACTTGCTTGAGGGAGCCACTAAGATAGATCCTTTAGATGAAGTAGTTGTTAAAGACAAGACTGAGAAAGAAGCTGGTAAGGGTAAGGATAATAATGTGAGTGTTGAGATTCCCTTAGAAAATAACATTCTTACCAATGAGGGTGGTGGAAGGGATTGGGTCAAATCTGATGGTGTAGAGAAGACTGAGGGAAAGTCCAAAAAGGTCCATTACAAGCAGACTACAGTTGTGAATCATGTTCCTTGCAAACAGTGTGCATGTAATAAATTTGAGCCCCTAAAACATGATAAAAGGAGGGGAAATAAAAGAAACTGGAATAATCAGTGGGCTCAGAAACAAGGAATTGATCTGAGTAGAATCATCAGACCAAAACCTTGTTTCATATGTGGCAAATTGAACCATCTTGCCAAGCACTGTTATTTTAATCCTATGAACCAAAGGATAAATTTTCAAAGATCTATGCAAAAACCCTTTGGCTATAGGCAGAATGAAAGGAACCATGTGGCTAAGAAACATGTTAAATCTAAAAGCCACATGAAGAAAAAGACTGTAAAAGAGAGTGTCAAGATGTGGGTTCCCAAAAGCACTAAAACTGTTAGTACTGCTACCACAAATAGTGATGCTGACAAAGATAGTGCTGCTGAGAGTATTAGTACTTCTAAAACTAACATTGTTAGTACTTCTTTAAATGTTAATATTGCTAACTCTGTTAGTGCTCCTAACAAGGTTAGTACTGCTAAACCTGTTAGTGCTGCTAACTCTGTTAGTACTCCTAAAATTAGTACTGCTTCTAGTGTTTGTGCTTCCAGACCAATCATCTTGACAAAGTACTCCAGTCAAGAGGATTCTAAATTTAAAAATCTCATCAAAAAGGAGTGTAAGTACTTTGATGAGAAAGGGAGGCCCAAGACCACTTTGGCTTGGGTTCCCAGTCAATACTAATTGATTTATCTTATGTGCAGGGCAACCAACAGCTCAAGGGAAAGAGCATTTGGCATGTTGATAGTGGTTGCTCTAGGCACATGACAGGGAACATGGCTTGCCTCAAGAATTTCAAGAAAATTGATAGAGGGCATGTTGCCTTTGGTAATACTACAGATGGAGGTAAGATTAGTGGTAAGGGTGATGTAACAAAAGGTAATATGACCTTTCAAGATGTTTTCTATGTTGAGCAGTTAAGGTACAACCTGTTAAGTGTATCACAGGTTTGTGACAAAAAGCATAGTATATTATTCACTGATTCTGAATGCATTATCCTTGCTCCTGGATTCAAGGTAGTTGATGAAAAGATGATACTACTGAGAACTCCTAGAAAGGATAATGTCTATTGTTTGGATATGGAAAATGTTTCAAATGATTCATCCCTAAACTGTCTTGTCTCAAAATCCTCTTTGGATGAATCATCACTTTGGCACAGAAGGATGTGTCACATGAACTTTAAAACAATGAATAAACTTGTTAAAAACAACCTTGTAAGAGGTCTGCCTTTAAAAGTCTTTTCATGTGATGATCATTGTGTTGCTTGTCTCAAAGGCAAACAACATAAAACTTCTCATAAGTCCAAAAAGTTGAACACAATTTCTTCTTCTATTCAGTTGTTGCATATGGATCTGTTTGGTCCTACAAATGTTATGAGTATAGGTAAGAAATCATACTACTTAGTTATTGTTGATGATTACTCTAGATTTACTTGGGTATATTTTCTAAGGACTAAGGATGAGACAAGTGGACTGATCAAATCCTTTATTCTAAGAATTGAAAACCAAACAAATCAAAGGGTAAAAGTCATTAGGTCAGATAATGGTACTGAATTTAAAAATCTTGACCTAAACACCTTTGGTGAGGAAAAAGGAATTGAGAGGCAATACAGTACTCCTAGGACTCCACAACAAAATGGTGTTGCTGAGAGAAGAAATAGGACACTGATTGAAGCTGCTAGATCTCTGTTTGCTGATTCAAAACTTCCAATTACTTTCTGGGCTGAAGCTGTTAATACTGCTTGCTATGTCCAAAACAGAGTTCTAGTAGTCAAGCCTAAAAACAAGACACCATATGAGCTTTTAAATAAAAGAAAACCATTTATTGGATTTTTCAAACCTTTTGGGTGTCCTTGTACCATTCTCAATACCAAAACTCACTTAGGAAAGTTTGATAACAAAGCAGATGATGGTTTTCTTGTTGGTTACTCATCTCAGAGTAAGGCCTACAGAGTGTTTAATTCTTCTTCTAAAATTATTGAGGAAAGTGACAATGTCAAATGCAATGAGAACACACCAAATCCTATTGGTTCGGGTCCTCAGTGGTTATTTGACATTGATTCACTAACTAACTCTTTGGGTTTCAGTAGTGATTATCATGCAGGATCAGGAAGTAGAGGATCAGGGGAAGAACAAGTACAAAATATTATTCCTCAGTCTGTGATCTTTCCAATACCTACAATGGACCCTGTTGAAATCTGTGAAAAGGAGATTGTTACTGAACCAATTCAGAGTGAAGAAGAAAGAAGAGATGAGGATAATTCAGAGCATGGAGAGCCAGAAGTAGCTGATGAGATCCCCTCAGATGACTTAAATGACTCCAATTTAGATGTGAGAATGAATGAAGAACCTAGTCATCAAACAAGAACTCAGAAGATTCATCCTCCTGAGCTGGTAATAGGAGACATCTCTTCTCCTATGATGACTAGGAATCAAAGCAGACTTCAAGTGTTGTAGGATCAGCAACATACAGTACTCTCTTGCTTTCTATCTCAAATTGAGCCTAAGAAGGCTCATGATGCAATGAAAGATTCAAGTTGGATAGAATCCATGCAAGAAGAGTTGCTACAGTTTAAATTACAAGATGTTTGCGACTTGGTGGACCTTCCAAAAGGTCATAGAGCAATTGGCAACAAGTGGATTTTCAGAAATAAAAAGGATGAGAGAGGAATAGTAATCAGGAACAAAGCAAGGCTAGTGGCTCAAGGATACACTCAGGAAGAAGGCATAGACTACGAGGAAGTTTTTGCTCCAGTTGCAAGGGTAGAGGCAATTAGGCTGTTTCTAGCCTATGCCTCATATATGCAGTTCAAGGTATATCAGATGGATGTGAAGAGTGCCTTTCTATATGGAACAATTGATGAAGAAGTATATGCCTGTCAGCCTCCTGTATTTGAGAATCCATCATATCCTGATAGAGTATACAAACTTAAGAAAGCACTCTATGGTCTACATCAAGCCCCAAGAGCATGGTATGATACTCTGTCTACCTATCTCTTGGAAAATGGGTTTGAAAGAGGAATAATTGACAAGACCCTTTTCATTAGAAGAAGTAAGAAGGACATCCTACTTGTTCAGATCTATGTGGATGACATCATATTTGGATCCACAAAAGATCAGATGTGTAGAGACTTTGAAGAGTTGATGCACAAGAGCTTCAAAATGAGTTCAATGGGTGAACTCGCCTTCTTCCTTGGGCTTCAAGTGAAACAGCAGAAAGATGGGATTTTCATAAGCCAATCAAAGTATGTGAAAGACATCCTAGATAAGTATGGTTTATCAGACTCAAAGCCAGCCAGCACACCTATAGAAACACACAAACAGATCACTGCTGATCCTGAGGGGGAGGATGTTGATGTCCATTTTATAGATCAATGATTGGATCTCTCATGTATCTCACAGCCTCAAGACCAGATATCATGTTTCCAGTGTGTGTGTGTGCCAGATTCCAAGTCAAGCCAAAGCAGTCACATCTTCAAGTTGTTAAGAGGATTTTCAGATACTTAAGAGGGCAACCTAGATTAGGTCTTTGGTATCCTTATGAATCTACTTTTGACTTGATTGCATATTCAGACAGTGACTTGGGTGGTGCTAATATGGATAGAAAGTCTACTTCAGGGGGATGTCAGCTTTTGGGTGCAAGACTAGTATCTTGGCAGTGTAAGAAGCAAACCACAGTATCCTTATCCACAACAGAAGCTGAGTACATTGCTGCTGCAAGTTGTTGTTCTCAGGTTCTATGGATTCAGAATCAAATACTGGACTATGGGGTAACCTTTCTTCACACTCCAATCTTCATTGACAATAACAGTGTTATCAGCATTGTTAACAATCCAGTCAAGCACTCCAAAACAAAGCACATTGAAATCAGGTATCACTTTATTAGAGACTGTAATGAAAAGAAGCTTATTCAATTTGCTAAAGTTCATACTGATAACCAGTTTGCTGATCTATTCACTAAAGCTTTTGATGTGGGTAGATTCACTTTCTTGGTCACAAGTGTGGGCATGATCAACTCTGAATGAGCTCATGTTTAATAAGTGTTTGTATACCTGTGTTTTTGTTTATTTGTTTGGGGCTACTAATCATCTTTCTCAGGAAGTTTATTGCCCTGCTCAGACTAAAACAAGCTTCAACAGTGTAAGTATTTTTAATGCTGCCAGTGCAAAGTTACTACTGCAGGTTCATTATTACTACTGCTAGTCTGAGTTACTACTTCAGGTATGAGTTAATACTGCTCTCAGTTAATACTGCTAGTTAGTTAATAATGCTAGTTAGTTAATACTTCCAGGTAGTTAATACTGCTCTCAGTTAATACTGCTAGTTACTTAATACTGCTAGTTAGTTAATACTGCTAGATGGTTAATACTGCTTCTTTCCCGAATCATATAAATATCCTCTTTGCCCGCCTAAAAGCTCACAACGACACTTTGAATACTGTTCATCTTCTCTCTAACTCTTTTCTCTCAAGTAACCTGTGTGTTTCAGTCAAGTATCCTCAAGACCGATGGCATCCATGGCGTTTATTGATGAACACAATGAGATCGCAATGCTTCAAAAGCCGAAGCAGGCTGATGCATTCCATCAAATAGTTGATTTTCTCAAGAACAGTCATATAGCGTATGCTCTTACTGTGTCACCACCAATCTTCATCGAGCACCAGAAGCAATTTTGGGCCAATGCCACCGCTGTTACTGAAAATGGTGTGCAGATTATCAAGACAAGGGTGTGTGACAAACCCTTGATAGTCACTGAAGAGGTCATTCGCATCAGTCTACGTCTAGACGATGCCTCAGGTATTACTTTTATCCCTAATGAGGACTTGTTTTCCAATATCACCAGAATGGGGTATGAAGGCCAAATGGGTGTTTTCAAATTTTACAAAGCTAACTTTTCTTCCCAATGGCGGTTCTTTGTTCATACCCTTATGCACTGTATTTCTAGAAAAACTACTAGATGGAGTCAGTTCAGCAGTACCATTGCGTATGCTTTGGTCTGCTTGTCCACATGATTTTCAATGACCTTGTGTCAAACTTGGAGAATAAAAAGAGTTTCTATATGTATCCAAGATTTTTCCAGGCAGTTATCACCACTGAATTGACGGATATACCTCAGCTTAATAAGGTATATGTACCTAAAATCCCTAAGGGCAAGGTCTTTTCAAATATGAAAAGATCTGCCAAGGACTCGGAAGGAGTTGACACCCCATTGTTCTCTATAATGATGGTGGTGTCCCACAACCAAGAAGGTATGGCATCAGGGTCAAGGCCCTCACTAGACCATCCCACTGATAGCCAAACCCAACCTTCAACCACTATATCACTTCCTCAGTCTCTAGTTCTTAAGCCAACACCAGCTATAGCCAAAACATATGCTAAGAGAAAGGTACACAAGGCTCCTTCCCTTGTTGTACCTCCTACAAACCCAGAACCTCAAAGCCCTCTAATGGAGCATTCTCCATTAGAGAATATCTATAGGGAAACCACTGGGGTGTCTACCAACCCCAAGGAGGTGCTCACTGAGGAGATGTATGAGCATGTGGGTGAGAAGGCTGCCACTACTCCTGCTAGCACAGAGGAGGCCAGTAGTAACATCACTAAGACCTTCCCCATGGCAACTTTGGGTGAGCAATCATCCAAAGGTCCCAGGTGCCAAGAAACCACGGGGGTGGAGGGTGCCTCTTCTAGGCAGAAGACCTCCAATACTAAAAGTTCCAATGATCCATCAAAAGAGGGTAACACTCCTGGAGAAGGTGAGGATAGATATGACTACCACGAATTGATTTCTGCCATGTCCAAAATGGCAACAGAACTAGATTCTCAGAAGATGGTTATAAATGAACTCAAGAAAGTCATCATCAACCAACAAGAAGAGATCAGCAGCTTAAAGAAGTTGGTTCAGAAGGTGGTTCAAAAGAAGAAGAAACAAAGGTTTGTGCTCAAAAGAATGTTGGGAATTCAAAATCATACAAGTATGGTTAATGCTGCTAGAACTAAATGGTTATTACTTCTGAAGTTACTACTGCTGATACAGGTTAATGCTGCTAACCAAGATTAATACTGCTAGAAGAAGTTACTACTGCTAAGCAATTTTAGTACTGCTAGTAGTGAGTACTGCTGAACTTAATACTGCTCAAAGTATTAATGTTGCTGAAGACTTAATACTGCTTATGAGATGAAGACTTCGTATGGCAAGGATGACAGCTGTACTGAATGGAGATATTCATAGAAAGCTTGGAGATAACTTTGAAAGATTATATTGAAGATCTTTTATTCTTTGTAATTATCTTTTATCTTCAGTATATGTATAGAATAGTTTGTATCTTTAGAAAAGGAGGATTAATTCTGAGTTTTTAGTTTTCTTAGAGAGAATCAACCTCAAGGTTTATAATCCTAGTTCTAGAGAAGTAGAATTCGTATTGGTGAGCCTGTTCATCAATATTGAGGTTGTGTGTGAAATCTTGTAGCTTTATAACCATTCAATAAAGCTTACAAGTTGTTATTATGATTCACTGTTTCATTGATCTTTGAATATTAAAGTGTTATTCCGCAAACTCCTTTAATATTGTTTCTGAGTGTTTATTCTTGTTAAGAATTCCGATCCTGACAAGTGGTATCAGAGCAAGTATTCTCAGAAATCTTATTCATCATGGAAAACACAGTTGAATCAAACAGTACTCTGGTCTCAAAGGTTCCAATGCTCAGATCTAATGAATTTGACATGTGAAAGATTAGAATCAAGCAATACATTCTCCTTGCAGATTACTCCATATGGGACATCATTGAGAATGACCCATCTGATGAAGGAAAAATTGGTGCAGACGGAAAAAGAACTCCACCAAAGACTGATGCAGAAAAGAAGATAAGGCAGACAGAGATGAAAGCCTTGAGTACACTGCTCTTGGCTATTCCCAATGAATATCAACACCAATTCAGCAATTGCACTGATGCACAGATGCTCTAGAATGCTCTAGAAAAGAGATTCTCTGGTACCAAAAGTACCAAGAGAAATCAGAAGGCAATATTGAAGCAACAGTATGAAAACTTTATGTCAACTAAGAATGAGTCCATGACTCAAACTTTTGACAGGTTTAACAAGCTGATTGGTGAACTAGCTACTATGGGAGTACAGATTGATCAATATGATGTAAACAGAAAGTTCTTAAGGTCCCTTGGAGATGAATGGACCATGTACACTGTTTCATTCAGACAGAATGAACAATTGGAAGAAAAATAACTTGATGATTTGTACAATGACCTTAGAGTATTTGAAGATGAGGTGGAGGCAAAGAAGAAACCTTCTGGATATATTCATAATGCTGCACTTCTATCAGCATCAATTGATTCTAATGCTAACCCTGAATCAGTTAATGCTGGTAATGGAGCAAATCAAGAAAAAGGCACTGAATCTGTGTTTGAAGCCTTTCTTTCCAGCCATGGAAATTCCTCTTTAATCAATGATGATTTGGAACAACTTCATCCTGATGATCTTGAAGAGATGGATATTAAATGGCAGATGGCCATGCTTTCCATGAGAGTGAGGAAGTTCATAAAGAGGACTGGGAGGAACAACTTCTCCCAAAGAAGAGAAGATGGAGCAGGCTTTGATAAATCAAAGGTGGAGTGCTATAAATGTCATCTGAAGGGACACTTTGCCAAGGAATGCAGAAGTGGAGTGTCTCACAACAACAACCACCAACAAGCTCATTCTGGAAGCTTCAATCACAACAGAAACTCTGCTCAAGCCCTTGTTTCTCAACAAGGAATGGGGTTTGACTGGAGTGATCAAGCAGAAGAGGCTATCCAAAATCAAGCTCTTATGGCAAAAGTATCTGATCTCCCAACTGAGGTAAGTTCTACTCTCTGTTCTAAAACTTGCATAGACACTGTTAAAAGGTACAGAGATCACAATCAGAACATGAGTGATGACTTTAAGAGGTTAGCAAAAGATATAAAACACTATGTGAGAATTGTTGAGAGGTTTGAGGAACAGATTAAAGGTTTTCAAGCCAATGAACTCCAACACTCATATGATACCAATTACTGGAAGTGGGAGAAAAAGGATCTAGAACTCCAACTGACCAAATCTAAAGAGGAGAGTGAAAAGTTGAGAGAGGAGCTAACCAAGGTTAAGCTTGATGTGGAAAAGTTTTCCAATGCTTCTAAAGCAATGGACTCTTTACTACAAACTCAGATTCATGACAAATTGAGAAGAGGAATTGGGTACAATACCACACCACCACCATACAACAACAACTACATTCCTCCTACTTCAGATTTGCTAGAAACCAAAGATAGGAAGGACTTGCCTGAGGGAGTCACTGAGATAGATCCCTTAGATGAGGTAGTTGTTGAGGATAAGACTGAGAAAGAGATTGGTAAGAGTAAGGAGAACAATTTGAGTGGTGAGATTCCCCTAGAGAATCACATCACTACCAATGAGGGGTGTGGAAAGATTTGGGTCAAATCAAAGGACATAGAGAAGACAGAGGGAAAGTCTGGTAAGGTCCATTACAAACAGACCACAGTTGTGAATCCTGTTCCTTGCAAACAGTGTGCATGCAAGAAATATGAGCGCCTAAAACATGAAAAAAAGAGGGGAAATCAAAGAAACTGGAATAATCAGTGGGCACAAAAACAAGGGGTTGATCTGAGTAAAATCAATAAACCAAAACCTTGTTTTATCTGTGGCAAATTGAATCATCTTGCCAAATACTGTTATTTCAATCCTATAAACCAAAGGATGAATTTTCAAAGATCTATGCAAAAACCCTTGGGTTATAGGAAGAAGGAAAGGAACCATGTGACTAAGAAATCTGTTAAATCTAAAAGCCACATGAAGAAAAAGACTGTTATAACCAATGAATTGAAGGATATGCCTCACTTTGATGAGGTATGTGTACCAAAAATCCCCAAAGGTAAGGTCTTTTCAAATATGAAGAGATCTCCATTGGACTCGGAAGGAGTTGACACCCCATTGTTCTCTACAATGATGGTGGTGTCCCACAATGAAGAAGGTATGGCTTCAGGGTCAAGGCCCTCATTAGACCATCCCACTCAAAGCCAATCCCAACCTTCAATCACCATATCAATCCCACAGTCCCTTGTTCAAAAACCAACTTCACCAATCACCAATACATACATCAGGAAAAAGGTAAAGAAGGCACCTTCCCTTCTTGTACCTTCACCCACAGAGCCTTTAAGCCCTCTAATGGAGAATTCTCCATTAGAGAATATCTATAGGGAAACCACAGGGGTGTCTCCCAACCCCAAGGAGGTGCTCACTGAGGAGATGAATGAGCATATGGGTGCAAAGGTTGCCACTACTCCTGCTAGCACAGAGGAGGTTAGTGGTAACATCAATAAGACCTTCCCCATGGAAACTTTGGGTGAGCAATCATCCAAAGGTCCCAGGTGCCAAGAAATCATGGGGGCAGCAGGTGCTTCTGCTAGGCAGAAGACCTCTACTACAAAAAGATCCCATGATCCTTCAAAAGGGGGTCACACTCCTGGAGAAGGTGAGGACAGATATGACTATCTTGAATTGATGGAAACAATGGGTAACATCAATATGGATGTAATCAAGCAGGGAAAAGACATAGAAGAGCTGAAATTGATAATTCTGTCTCAACAAGTACAGATTACCAACCTGAAGAAAATGGTGAAGAGATTGGTCCAGAAAAAGATGAAGAAACAGTTTGTGCTCAGAAGAAGGAAACCAGTGACTGATGCTCCCAAAAAGGGGGAGTCAGAAGCTGATGCCAACATGGAAGATGCTAAAGTTGAGGGGGAGTTTGATGGGGTTAGTGGAGATAATGTACAAGCAGCAGAAACAGAAAGCATAGCAGCAGTAAAAGAGAAAGCAGTAGAAACAGAAAGTGTGTTTGATCAAGCAACAGAAACTGTTAATACTGCTGAATTGAATGAAGCAGCAAAAATGGTGCAAGAAGTTTTAACAGACCTTGAGATAGCAGAAACTTTAATCAAGGCTAAGCATGATACTCCCAAGGTCACTTCAAAGGCCAAAGGAGTTATCATCAAAGAAAAAGGTGAAGTGATCAAGAAAGCAAGTATTGAGAAGGTAGTAAGCAAAGACAAAGGCAAAGCAAAGTTAGTGGAATCTGATCAACCAATTAAAAAGCAAAAGTTGGTTGAGTCAGATGAAGCTTTGGCCAAAAAGATTCAGGCTGAACTTGAGCAAGAAGAAAAGGCTCAAGTGGACAAAGATAGAGAGATGGCTAAGGCTCTAGCTGCAGAGTTAAATGAAGCTTATCAACAAAGCTTGGCAACTGAGTTAGCACTGAAGAAAGCTGCAACCCTAAAGAAGTCTGTGTTGGTCAAAATGGATGCAAAGAAGAGACAACCTTCAAAGACCTACCTTGGTACTCAAGAGAGAAAGAAGATGATTACTTTTCTCAAAGGTGCTGTGGGAGTCAGAAAGGAGATGTTCTCAATGATGACTTTTGAACAGATCAAAGGGTTGTATGATTCAGAGATGACAAAGCTTCAAGGGAATGAAACAGCCAGAGTTGAAATGGAAAAGAGGATGAAAGAAAGTAATGATTTTATGATAGAAAAACCTTTCCCTGATGAGCAAGAAACACCAAAGAAAGAAGCAACTCTAGGTGAAAGTGTGAGGACTTTAAAAAGAACTAAAATGATGGCAAGAAGAAAATCAGCCAAGAAGCCTAGAGTGGATAAAGAAGAAGCTGAGAAGGTTGCTGAAGAAGAAGGGGCACCTAAGTCAGCTGAACAGAAAGAACCATCAAGTACTGATGATGTGAATCTGTACATGGTAGTGATGGACAAAGTTCCTGAACCTATAACAGCTGAACCTGTTGGTGTTAAGCCTCCTGAGGTCATTCTCTGGGATACAATGAAGGTTGATGGAAAAGAGTATATCAGGCTCAAAAGAAAAGATGAGAAGTTTGAAGTGTATAATACTTGGGCCAAGATTGTCAGAACATGTTCCAGGTATGATTTAGAGGAGATGTTTGAAATAGGAATGAAATTGTATGCTGATCAATTAGAAGCTCCAGAGATTTCAATCACAAAACTTGTGATGGGGTATCTTTGTATGTTGTTCAAGCCTGAAGAAGTGAAGGACATTATCATAAATGTGTTTCAAACAGTTAACAAGTGGACTCTATATGAAACTAGTGGAGTATATGCTTTAACTATGGATTCAAATCACATAGAATACTTCCTAGTGGATAGAGTGTACAACCACAGTAGATTGAAGTTGCATGCAATGTTGAAAAAGAAGCTTGGATGTGCACCAGATTCAGAAATGGCAAAGTATTTGATCCAAAGGACAATTAATCAAAGTTTGGGGTTGGATGCTAATACAGGGCTATGAAGAATGGTGTTTTGGGAGCATCTGAAGAACTTGACTTCTCTTCCTAAAAGTCAAGTTAGGGGGACATTGTTGGGAATTCAAAATCATACAAGTATGGTTAATGCTGCTAGCACTAAATGGTTATTACTTCTGAAGTTACTACTGCTGATACAGGTTAATGCTGCTAACCAAGATTAATACTGCTAGAAGAAGTTACTACTGCTAAGCAATTTTAGTACTGCTAGTAGTGAGTACTGCTGAACTTAATACTGCTCAAAGTATTAATGCTGCTGAAGACTTAATACTGCTTATGAGATGAAGACTTCGTATGGCAAGGATGACAGTTGTACTGAATGGAGATATTCATAGAAAGCTTGGAGATAACTTTGAAAGATTATACTGAAGATCTTTTATTCTTTGTAAGTATCTTTTATCTTCAGTATATGTATAGAATAGTTTGTATCTTTGGAAAAGGAGGATTAATTCTGAGTTTTTAGTTTTCTTAGAGAGAATCAACCTCAAGGTTTATAATCCTAGTTCTAGAGAAGTAGAATTCGTATTGGTGAGCCTGTTCATCAATATTGAGGTTGTGTGTGAAATCTTGTAGCTTTATAACCATTCAATAAAGCTTACAAGTTGTTATTATGATTCACTGTTTCATTGATCTTTGAATATTAAAGTGTTATTCCGCAAACTCCTTTAATATTGTTTCTGAGTGTTTATTCTTGTTAAGAATTCTGATCCTGACAAACAAGGAACCCAGTGGATGATGCTCCCAAAAAGGGGGAGTCAGAAGCTGAGATCAACCTGGAGAGGGAGATACATGGAGTTAAGGGGGAGTTTGATGTACAAACAGAAACAGGGCTTGTGTTTGAAGAAGCAACAGTAACAGATAGAGCAGCAGAAACAGTTAATGTTGCTGAAATAAATGAAGCAGCAGAAATTGTTAAAGAGATACTAACTGACCTCATTAGCAGAAATTTGGAAGAATTTGAGATAGCTGAAGCACTTATCAAGGCTAAACATGATACTCCCAAGGTCACTTCAAAGGCCAAAGGAGTTGTCATCAAAGAAAAGGGTGAGGTTATCAAGAAAGCAAGTGTTAAGAAGGTAGCAAGCAAGGATAAAGGCAAAGCCAAGATAGTGGAATCTGACCAACCACTTAAAAAGCAAAAGTTGATTGAGTCAGATGAAGCTTTGGCTAGGAAGATTCAAGCAGAACTTGAGCAAGCAGAAACAGTTCAAGTGAAGAAAGATAAAGAAATGGCAAAAGCTCTAGCTGCAGAGCTTAATGAAGTATATCAACAGAGCTTGGCAACAGAGATACCACAGAAGAAAGCTGCAACTCTAAAGAAGCCTGTGATAATCAAATTGGGTATAAAGAAGAGGCAACCTTCAAATACCTACCTTGGCACTCAAGAGAGAAATAAGATGATCACTTTCCTCAAAGGTGCTGTGGGAGTCAAAAAGGAGATGTTCACAAAGATGTCTTTTGATCAAATCAAAGGGTTGTATGATGCAGAGATGACTAAGCTTCAAGGGAATGATCAAGCAAGAGTTGAAGTGGAAAAGAGGATGAAAGAAAGACATGACCTTCTAATAGAAAAACCCTTTCCTGATGATCAAGAAACTCCAAAGAAGGAAGCTACTCTAGGTGAAAGTCTGAGGACTTTAAAAAGAACAAAAATGATGGCTAGAAGAAAACCAGCCAAGAAACCTAAAGTGGATGAGGAAGAAGCTGAACAAAAGGTAGCTGAAGAAGAAGGGGTACCTAAGCTAGATGAAAAGAAAGCTCAAACTCAGGAAGAACCATCTAGTACTTATGATGTAAATATGTACATGGTGGTGATGGAGAAAGTGCCTGAGCCTATAACTGCTGAACAAGTTGGTGTCAAGCCTCCTGAGATTATTCACTGGGATACTATGGAAGTAGATGGAAAAGAGTATATCAGGCTGAAAAGGAAAGACGAAAAGTTTGAAGTGTATCCTACTTGGGCTAAGATTGTTAGAGTATGCTCCAGATCTGATTTAGAGGAAGTGTTTGAGGTGGGGATGAAACTATATGCTGACAAGCTAAAAGCTCCAGGGATACCAGTTACAAAACTTGTGATGGAGTATCTATGCATGTTATTCAAGATAGAGGAAGTTCAGCATGTCATCATAAATGTGTTCAAAACCATCAACAACTGGACTCTGTATGAAAGAAGTAGAGTATATGCATTGGCTATGGATACAAGTCACTTTGAATACTTCCTTGTGGATAGAATCTACAATCATAGCAGGTTAAAGCTGCATGCTATGTTGAAGAAAAAGCTTGGTTGTGCACCTGATTCTGAAATGGCAAGATACTTGATTCAGAGAATTATTAATCAAAGTTTGGGGCTGAATCCTGATATAGGTGTATGAAAAATAGAGTTTTGGGAGCATCTGAAGAACTTGACTTCTTTTCTCTAAAAGTCAAGTTAGGGGGAGATTGTTGGGAACTGAAGATTTGTCTAAGTGATTACTACTGCCAGAACAACATGAGATTATTCTAAGTTTTTGTTTTCAAAGAGAGAATTAACCTCAAGGTATACAATCCTAATTCTAGAGAAGTAGAATTCGTCTTGGTGAGCCTGTTCATCAAGATTGAGGTTTTGTTTGAAAGCTTGTAACTTTAATCATTCAATAAAGTTTACAAGTTGTGATTCATTCTTTACTATTACATTGATATTTTGAATATTAAAGTGTTATTCCGCAACTTCTTTAATATTGTTTCTGAGTTTTATTATTCTTGTTAAGAATCAGATCCTGACGGATTGTTAGAAACATGTGTAAATATTGAACTTGCTGCTGATTTAAATGAACATTCAGATGCAGCTAGATCATCTCTTGGTGATTGAGATATTGAATCTGGCGTCTTGTGCTCAGTCAGCTTCACCTTGAACATGATCTCCTCAAGTTCTTTAATCTTTGTAGACAAACAGTTTCTTTCCTTTGACAGTATGTCAAACTTCTTATGCAATTCAGATTTTGCATTCTTCTCCTTCTGAATGTTTGTTGACAGCTCAGATAGCTTCTTAGTAAGCTCTTAAATCTTTGTTTCAAACACTTTTCTCTCTTTTGTAACATCTTTTTCTAAAGTCTTTTGCTCAACTATCTTCTTCTTCTCTGTAGCAAACTTTTCTCTTTCCAAGATAATAACTTTCTCAACATCTGACACTTGTTGAAAAAGTTTAATACATTTCATCTCCACTGATTTCTTTTCTTCAAAAGCTTTTCTGAAAAATTCAGAGAACTTTTGAGCAAAAACTTTTCTTTCTTTCTCAAAATCAACTTTGTCTTTTTTCTCATTCTTCATTTGATCTTCCAATTCAGAAACTTTCTTTCTCAGCTCAGCATTATCTTTTTCTAATTCCTTTCTCTTCTTTTCAATCTTCTTCAACTCATCTTGGGCTTTTGTGTTGTCTCTGTCTTCGGTTGCTTTCTCCTTCATCATATTAATCTCAACCTCAAGACTAAAAGACTTGATCTTTCAGTTTATCTCTTTACGCAAAGACTTGAGAATTTATCTGTCTCATTCCATTACAAGTATCACTTGCAACATTTGCTCTTCTTCTAAGGTCATCAAACTCTTTTTGCATTTGCTCCTTCTTTGACCATGTAGTATCTACATTTAGACTTTCAAACTTTTTCAGCTTTGTTTGCATAGCAGAAATCTCTTTTTCCTTTGATTCAATAATCCCTACAAAATTAATTTTAGAGTTAGCTACACAGTCTGAGCAAATAACATCTTTCTTTGAATCTCTAGAATCTTTCAAATCAGTAATCTGATTAAGAAGAGATAAATTTTGAATCTTCAGATTCTTGATGTTAGCTTCCATAGACGGAATCTCTGGCATATACGCTAAGGCACAATCTCTGTTAGTTAGCACCAGATTTCCTTTTTCATCAGTATAAGGCATGATGATATCTGGAAAAAAAATACTAAAAAATCAGAAATTTTAATCACACTAAGAAATATGTTCCCCTACGCAGACTTAGCACGGGGGTCCCGCTAAACATTTTGATAATTAAATCTCATAAGGCAAGTTGATATCAAAAAAAAATATGCTAGAAATGATCTTTAATCAGAAAATCAGAAAAAATTTGAAAAAATATGCTAAGTACAGAATTCGTAAGACACAATTCGCAAAGCACACACAGAAAATTCACAAGTATAGAATTCGTAAGGTACAATTCGTAAGAAGGATATGAGTAAGGATACGGATTATGATCTTTTCGCAAGATTACTTGTGCGAGTTCTTCACTTTTCGCAAGACAACCTATGCGAGTTCTTGAGCTTTTCGCAAGAAGGCTAATGCGAATTCCTTGAATTCGTACTAGACACAATTACGAATTCTTTAGAATTCGTAACTCTCACACTTGCGAATTCTTAACTTTTCATAAGATTCTTTGCGAATTCCTCCCTTAGAAATTATTTCTCTCTGTGGTCTGCGAATTCTTCACTTAGTCATTTTCTTCTTTGTAGGTTGCGAATTCTTCAGTCTGCGAATTCCTTTACTTTGCGAATTCTTCTTGCGAGTTCTTCATGAACATTGCGAATTCTGCAGATCTCGAACTTTTTCAACTAAAATCTCACTGATTTCCATTCAAACCTTGAAGATAGACTCTGAAAATTTGCATAAATGATCTCTATATCATCGTGAATAACCCTACGAAGTGAATTTCACTAAGATCAAACATGTTCGTAGCAATTGATCTTTAACAGTCCGCGAAACAGAAAAATTTCAAAAATGCACTAATTAATCCAATTTGATCAATCTTTTGATCGATTGAGTAACAAACCAAAACAAAAGTTATTCTCCTATATCAAGCGATAATTGTAGACTCAAATTTTCATCAAAATATCCACTGAATTAAAATCTTGATTACAAAGCAACAGTAACAAAGAACAGTGACTTTTCTTGACAAAATTGATCTTTCTGATTAGTCTGATCCTGCTCTGATACCAATTGTGACCCAGATTCTAGCATATATTCAATCAACACAGATTATCAACATACCATTTGTATTAAAGTCACAAGATTACAATGAAATCACAAGTTTAAATGTCACAGATCTCACTGTGTTCTCTCTAAGTATACAAGACTTGTTTTTACAAATTGAGCGTGCTTACAAATCTAACAAGAACAAAACCTATTTATACTAAGTCAATTTACATTGACTTTACAACCAAACACTTCAAATATTACACATTTACAAGATAGACCTTCACTTTTAATCTTGAATACAATTGTGGTCTAACAAGAATTCGTAAAATGAACAGGAATTCGTAAGGTGCAATTCGCAAGGCTCACACACAAAATTCAACAAGTGAGGAATTCGTAAGCAAGCAATTCGTAAGAAGTATATAAGTAAGGATACAAATTGTGAGCTTTTTGCAAGATGGTCTGTGCGAGTTCTTCACTTTTCAGAAGAAGGCATGTGCGAGTTTCTTGAATTCGTAATAGACACAACTGCGAATTCTTGACTTTTTGTATGATACCCTCTGCGAATTCTTTACTTCTAAAAAATAACTCTTATGCGAATTCTTGGAAACTCTGCGAATTTTGTCCTTAGAATTTACAAGATAAACTCATCTGTAAATTCCTTGACTCTGCGAATTCTTCTTGCGAGTTCTTCATCGTCTCTGCGAATTCTGTAGATCTCGATATATTTTTCACAAAAATTCACTGAATTCCATCCAAAACTCTGAATTTGACTATGAAACTTTGCACGATTGATCATTTTAACATCGTGAACAACCCTGTGTAAGGAATTTCTCTAAAAATAACTCTTGAAGTAGAAATCGATCGATGTCAGTTCGCAACAAAAACTTTCAAAAACAAGAAAGATTGATCAAATTCTTTGAATCGGTTGATCAATTTGTTTTGCAACCAGAACAAGAAATGTTCTATGACTATATAGGAAAACTATGAACACTTGCGATAAACCCAAATCATCACTCTTTCACAAATTGATTGATGGAACAGTAACTATGAACAATAACTTTTCTGGAAACAAAAAATTGATCTTTCTGACTATTCTGATCTCGCTCTGATACCAATTGTGACCTAGAATACTAGCATATATTTCACAACACGAATTATCAAGAAGCCATTGTCATTAATGTCACAAGATGACAATGTCACAGATCTAACATGAAAGATGTGAGTTTTGTGTTCTCTCTAAGTACAATCTTGTGTTCTCTGAATGTAAGCGTGTCTAAAAATCTAACACAAAGACTCACTATTTATACTAAGTCAACTTACATTGACTTTACAACCAATCCCTCAAACTAAACAACAATTACAATAATGACCCTCACTTTTAATCTTGAATACAATATTAGTCTAACACTTGAAGAATTACGAGAGAAAGCATTGATAAAAATGGCCTCTTATCAACAAATGGTTGTACGGCATTTCAATAAGAATGTTAAGAAAAAAGTATTCCAAGAAGGCGATTATGTCCTGCAACATGTTTTCCAAAATGTTAAAAGGGCCAACATAGTTAAACCTTCCACTAGCTGGGAAGGACCTTACAAAATCTCCTCAGTCGTTGGAAAAGGAGCATATCGACTACAAGCAGTGGACAACCGTAACATCCCTCGTATCTGGAATATGGTACACCTGGAAAAAAAAATTTTCTATGTCTTTTGCCTTATGATTATATCTCACGACGAATACTATTGACTTAAGCATCAGAAGGTCATTGGTCAAACCAATGGCCACCCTAACTGATTTTCCTTTGCATATTCGCACGATGCTAGACATCGAGAAGACGCACGAATGACATAATCTAACCTAAGAAATGCAAAATTTTGCATAACAATCTAGAATATGACAAACAAAGGCCTTGTCACCTGAAAAATTGAGTTATATCCTTGTCGCATAAATGCCCAAAAGAACTTAAAAGCCCAAGATGGCTAAAACACTCTACATGGCTGAAACGCCCAAGTTGGCAGAAAGCGCTAGACGATAGAGAGCCTTAGTTGGCTGAACACCCAAGTAGAAACAAAAGGCCCTAGTTTGCAGACATAAAAACGCCTGAATTAGCATGACATACACGAGTACTCGAACAACATTGTCAGCTGAAATCACACTATCGCCTGATATCCATAATGCATAGTACACAAGTCAAAAATTCATACGACATGTTAAGCACGACAATTTGTCTTAAAAACATAACACTTGTATTAATAATGATAAAAAACTACAAGTGTCAAAAACTCGACCCCCAACAGTCGGCTAAAGATTACAAAATATAAAAAATAAACTTAAGATCTAGGACGAGGTTGGACTTCTTCAGTCGTATTTGTTGTTGCCTCTTCCACGAAGGGGATGTCCCCTGAAGAAATCTCTTCCGCCACTTCTTACTCATCAGACCTAAGGTCTTCCTCAGAACTTATGTTTTGGAAGGTCTTCCCCAGTACTTTTTAAGGAATATTTCCTCGCCAAATAATAGCGGATGATAGTGGCATGTGTCGTTAGACAGGTGAAAGCTTCCAAAACCTCCAAACTGGTCTTGAAGTACGATGACCTTGTCGTTCGATTATGCTAAGGTCGACTTTAACGGTTTGGCCTCTTTTTCATTCACAGTCAAGACTGCCTTAGCCGTCTGCTCCTTCTTTTGCGCCATAGATACCATCTCATTGAAATCCTTCGCACGACCTTGAACCTCATTGTTGACATGACATAATTCCTCTAGTTGGGAAAGAACGTCGTCCAAATTCACTTCAATTGTGTGCTAAGCTGCTTCAACTTCCGCGACCTTATCTAGTCCTCTAATGCCTGATAAAGTGCATCCACCTTGTGGTGCATGGCAAGAGACGCCTAAAGAGCCTGTTGAAGTTATAACTTTGCTAGAAATTGAAATATCAATGATCAAAAGAAAAGGTGATGTAAGGATCCTTACCTGGAAGGAATAAGCCGTCGCATGGGTATCCAGATCGTCAATGGAAGAGCTTTTGGACTTCTTCTTGCTCTGAGGAAAGAGAAAGAATTCTACATGGGTAAACATGCTTTTGTCGGGCGTAACATCCTATATGAAACCCACGAGGATCCTAAATGTCATCGACGTCATTCTCGAATCCCTAGCGACCTCGCTCTCTATTGGAAGGAGTAGTTGCCGTCACCTGAGACGCCCCCATTCTTAAGAATCGGGGATCGTGTGCCAACAAAAGGCACATTCGTCTTCTCAATATGGTGACCTTAGACAGATCGTCAACAATTGAAGATGGTCCCCTACAAACCGCCCCCACTTTTTGTTTTTTAGGTCCTAGCTTGAAGCAGACCCCCTTCCTTAGAAACTTTCCCTTAGGGGCAAGTTCAACGTCCCTCTCCCTTCTAGAGAGAGTAGACATTGTAGGCTTCTTAGGACTAGAGTTGTCCCAAAATTTCTCCCTGCAAAGAAATACAAATAAAGGTCAGTTTTTCTACAACAACGGAAATAACCACAATAAGAAGAATACTTACCTGTCATCTCCTCTCCTTTGAATTCTTCTTCTTCTGCTCTCCCGACTTAGGTAGATGAACCTAGAATTTGGACCTTGTCATCGAAATCCTCATCAACCTGCGACCAGCTCCTGGTCTTCTGAGAAAAGTCCTGATTAGGAAGACCGAGGAAACAATCGAGCTTCTCCTGAGTATCCGACAAGGGAGTTACTCAAGTGAGGGAGATCACTACAAAGGGAAATACACTCAATTAGTCGGAGAAAATAAAAGAAACAGATACGCTAAATATAGAAGACACTTACGGATTTGTATTCTATCCCTTCACTAGCCACTGATCACCGTCACCCAACACGTCTTCCCAAAGACGTACCTTGCCTTCAATTTCTTGTCATTCAGGGAAGTTCCAAAAACAGGGATCCCATCACCCTTTGCCCTAGGGTATAGGCTGTAGCGGCGGTTCTTTTCGGGCTTAAGAGAATAAGTCGTCAGTAGTTCATAAATGGAGAAATGGTCACGCATTCGATAATGCTAACAATCTTCCAGAATTGGGGCATCATCTGCCCCAGAGATAATTGAAAATCTCTAAGAAGGCATTCGACAATGGTGAAAAGGGCCACGAAAACCCTATTCTGAAGGGATATTTGTATATAATGAAGTATCGTTGTGGGAAATCTTCTAGTCTAAGGTTTCTTGGACTAACTATCTCAATGATATCTAGCAAACCAGATAGCAACCTAAAGGATTCGAGGTCTCCTTCAATAAACACACTCTTGGGATCAGTCCTCTCTTTACAATCTGGGATGGATAAATCTGCTTCAAAAAACTAAAATACTCCCAACCTCTTGTTGGTTTCCTATCTATGAGTTTCCTACGCATAAAAGGAACTTAAAAAGAAGATCGTGCCTCTATTATCTCCGAAATGGGAAGGATTCCTTGCAGATTTTTAAATGAGATGGTGGCTAAAATTTACTCTCACAAAAGTCTAAAGGTGTGAGGAAGAAACGCGGGTTCAAAAAGGGTACTTATACCATAAAACCTCAAAAAGATCATCATGATGTCAGGTCATGCAGATGATCGACACTTGTCACAACGGTTCGATCATCACCCCAGATGGTCGACGTATATCACCGACAGTTGTCTTGACACATGTTGTGATGACCACGCACGAATAACTAAAAATCGGCGATTCAGTTTTCCAAGAAACTGATTTGGTTTCTTTTTATCCGATCTAGTTACTCAAAGTGACACGTATCAAAATCTTAGAAACTCAACTTTTGGCGTGAGATTTGAAAATCTAGATTTTAAATTCAAATCTCGGGGGGGGGGGTTAAACTGTTTGAGTAAAAAAATCATTCTCACGACCAACGTAGAAAATTCCCATGACATGACCCACGTTCGATGATCAACATATCCACTATTATAAATGCGACGTACGACCGGTGACGGTGGATACCAACAACACAATAATTCCTTCGACTGAATCTGACGTTAGTTTATCTTGGATCATTAATAAAATATATTTTTCTTTGACAAACGTTACCTTTGTTATTTGATGCAGGTCATAACACGTTAATATTAGATGATAAGCCCATCAATGCATCAAGGACATGGACTACAATCTGATTACATCCAACTACCACTGGCCACTCTCAAATCACAAGAACACAAGCCATCATACGAAGAATAATCTTCAAGATGCTTTCAAGGACTTTATTGGTGTTTTCTTAGTTTTTCACACAACACGTTGTGATTTCCCATGACTCGTCCTTGTAATATTCATTATTAAGGATGACATCCCTGTTTGACGTTGTTCTTCCGTATCGTCCGCTGTTTTTACCTTCGATGGGGTTTTCTGCGTCAACCAATCTCTTGTCTCATTTAAATTTTCTGCGTTGTTTGCCTTGTTTAGTTTGAATGATAACTCTATTGTTTAGCCTCACAATCCAAACCTTAAAATATACTTGTGTAATTTTGGCAGACGCAATATCTTAAATGTGTATTTACAAACGTATTATTTAAAAATAAAAATTAAATAAAAGTATGTTTATTGTTAGTTATGTCGTTTGTCGAATATTTAAATCAAACTCCAACTTGTTTTTGTGATCAATTAAACCCAATTAAGTTTTGAACGAGCAACAATGTCTTTTACGAAAAATTGATGACTTGTAGCAATAAATTACAATTTTGGCCGAAAACTTAAGGTGGGGGAATAGGTTTCTGAATCTCTTTTTATAATTCTTGTCGGGCTTTTTATTTGTGAACATAATCAAATACTAGAATATAGAGTTTATGGGATCGAAAATTTGCATTGATTTGAAACCCCTAGTTCTAATCCACTTACGTGGGCTTGTCTTGAAAGATTATAATACTATGTAAGTCAGATGCTCTTTAATCGAAGAATATAAACAATTTTACAAGTAAAACTTCAACTCATTTTTAAGCTAGAAAATGAATTATGACACTTTCATCACTGCAAATATAGGGATAATCTACCTACAAGATCAATTTAAACACTCTGAAGATTACATCAAATATGCTCAAATGAATCAAATCATATTCAAAGAATAGTGTTAATTGCCAAAATATAAATTTCAAAAATTATGACAAAACCTCCAAAATTATCTCACTTGGTTGCTTGAAAAGTCCCCAAGCATGGTTATTTACAGTGGAAGGGGAATCAATAAAATATTTTTATCGGATTCTTTGGATGTCTGTAAGTCATTCATGTACGTGTTTTAGTTGATTTATGACCATTGCTCAAAACAAGTTGGTTTGAGAATTGATCAACACTACTAATACCATGTCAATTTTTCAGTATTGGTTTATATTAGTTTTGCGTATAAATAGTTCATAAGAAACAAGTTGTTCTCCTATTAGAATTGTTTGTCAATTAACAATTAGTGTTTATTCGAGATCATTTGAACTTACTTTGATACATTTACGTTCAAAAGTGATCCTCAAAATGTTATTCAATTGGAAGCCTCATCAAGTATCAATATCGTCTTTTTGTTACGTTTGACGTCAGTCTTCGACCTTCAACAACTTGTGAACTTTTATCTACTCACAAACACTTGATCAATGCAATTTCAATGGTAAAAAGAGACCATTTTATCGATTATATGTGAAAACCGGGAGTGTTAGACACAATAAATTTCTTATGAAAGACTATATAACTCACAATACAAAATGATCGATAGCACCCAAAAGAATAAAACATAATACCTCTTATTTCATAATTTTGAAATACAGTTTTTGGTTATTAATAAATTTATTAATATATTCAAACATACCATCAAATTCGTTGTAAGTAATTTATAAATGTGAATTTGACGAAAGTTTTGATGGTTTTTGTTGATTTATTATTTATTTATTGCATAAAAATATTGTTTAAATACAAAATAAAAATATATTTGATAGGAATAAGCAATATTGAACAAAAAATCAAGCATTATGGTTTTTACTTATATTTCTTCAATCCATCAAAAATCACCATTCTTTTTACTAATAAATTTGAAAATAACATATTAAATGATTTTTACAATTTATCAAATATAAAGAATACAAAAAATGAACAACTTTTACTTTGTTATATATAGTACTGTTCACTATTTTAAAAAATTCGTCGCACAGCCGTCATGGCGTGTCATTGCATAAGACTTGTGTCTCACGCCACGTTAAGCCTATGGCACGCCATGGTCTAATGCGCAGTTTTCGTAATGCAATATTTGATTTTTTCTTTACGTTTTTAATATGTAACCTAATTTAACTTGCTTATTACTATTGACTCATTGAGTATTAGTACAAAACTTATGTTTTTATATATAATATTATATATGAATTATAAATTGACGTCATAAGTCACGTCTTGAAAACGCCGTGGCTCCTAAGTTTCGAGTCTTGGTCTAGCCGTCACGCCACGACTCACGCCATTTAAAACCTTAGTTATATACATGACAAAGTTTTTCTACTGAAAATAATAAATAAATACATACATATGGTTGGGTTAGTCAAAGAGACGATATATAGATCGAGAATTATAGATCTTAATAATTTTTGGTAGAAAAATTAGGCTAAAATTATCGTTCTGAATCTCTTGATTTTTTTTTTCTTGGATATCGTTTTCTTGATTTGAAATTCTGCTTACATGTCCCCACAACACGGGGACGATATTTGAGGGTATCAATCATTTATCCAAACACAATAATGCTTGTGTATCATATTGTGTAATAAAAGCTATACAGTGTACCAATGTCAAGTACAAAAACAAATACCCGAAATGAAATGAGTCGCTTCATTTTACCGCATAAAATAACAATTCCTTTGTGAGGATGTCGCTAAATAACCATGACAAAATTATATTTTGGCCGTTACGACATGTTAGATGTTGTTCTTTTCTTTATCGTTATTAAAAGGTATTTTACTTATTTTTGATCAAATAATTAGTTATTTATAAATTAAATATTGTACATGTAATAATTGATCATTAATTGTGGACTTGGATGGATCACTTTCTGAGGTTGTTTAGACGTGTCTTTCGAATTAAATGTGTTGGGGTCTAAAGGTGTAGTTCACCTGGTGTGGACCCAATTGGAAAATACTTCAAAACCATTTGCAAATCACTGATAATTATGGGGTCAACTTTTGTTTGATAAAATGAATTGTTTTGGGTTTAATGTTGTTGGATGTTTTTAGTTTTTGTTTACGGGGTGTCGGTTTTGTATAAAGAAATCCATTTTGAATGTGAGTCAACTGATTCAAATCTTATGAATTTTACTGGTTAAAGGTCGGATATCAAGATTATTTTACAGAATAATTATCTTTTGATTTTTTGTTCTTGTAAAACTATTATAGGTTACAAGATGTAAATATTCACAAATAAATGGTGGGTTCACAGAATATAGGTGCATAAGAGCTAGCCATTCACGATTCGTCGGTTCATTTCATTGCACGACTGGTTTGAAAACGATTGAAGGCAAACGAATATGGGCTGTGACATTGACCTCAATAACTATTTAATGATGGGTAGATGATACAGACAACTTACAGGTCATTACAGTTTTGATTGTATTCATAATTATGTAGTAATGGTTATATTTCAACCATTGTTGTTAGCTATTTTATGGTTCATATATGGTGGCATAGTTGTTTGTTTGTTGATAGTGAATGTGTGGTAGTTTAAGCATCACAATTATGAATGTTAATGATTCGAATATTTACCGAACTACTTGAACTCGAGCTTGAGTCAATCTCAAGCAAAAAACTAAAACCCGTTTAACTTAAAAAATCGAGCTTTATAACACCAATTTCCTTTTTGTTGCAACCTGCACCACCGATATCCCTCCCACACACTATTTTTTTAGTTTTTTATTTTGGTTTTTTTTTGGGTTTGTTTTGTTTGGATTTGTTTCTTCGCCGGAGAAGATAGACTCGATGGAGAGTGATTTTTTTTTGGTTTGTTGAGGATTGTCAAAGATGATGACCTGACGGGGAGGGGGTTGCCAAAGATGGTGGGGTGCAATCATATTTGGACTCGAGTCGGGGGCTGCAATCAGGTGGGGGTTGGGGTAATGAAAATAATAATTTTTTTAATAAAATAAAAAAAAAGACATAAAAGAAGAAAAAAATGCCCCTGATTTAAGAAATCTTAATAAGAGTTGGTAAGAAGGATCAAAGGCATAACAAAGTGAGAAATCATGGGTACCAACAATCTACTTAATGAAGTTTAGGGACTACACTTCTGAGTAGGTGACAACCACATGGACCAAAGTATAATTTACTCTACAAATTACATGGTTTTGACCTGAAAATAAATAATAACCACAAACATTTTACCAAGTTTGATACCATCAAATAAATGCAGTAATGCTTACACTTTTTAAGTTCGCATTAAATTGATTTGCGTACAACTTTAACTTTAGGCCATATTTGTTCGACTATTAATGAGTCATTAAATGTTAAATAACTTATATGTTGAAGGATCTTTTGGTTAACTTTATTCACTTTTTCTTTTAATGGGGTTTAATGATTCCATTTGATTCTTGATGATATATATATATATATTAAAAAGATAAAAACAAAATATGTGGTAGATAAGTGGGTTGCATGGTTTGCACCATTAAAAAGTTTGTATTTGAACATCCCTCTCTCTCTCTCTCTCTCTCTCTCTCTTGTATTTGAAGGTGCCTCTCTCTCTCTCTCTCTCTCTCTCTATATATATATATATATATATATATATATATATATATATATAGGGGAGGGATCAATTGAAAACCAATATTACATTGGAAACTTTGGAAACCGAAATTAACCAATCATTGAATTTCTTTTTTTTATTTTTATTTTTAATTGATAAGGTTATTTTAGTCTTTTATATAATTTCATAATATATATGGTAAGTGTTATTATTATTATAATATTAATTATTTAATTTTAATGTATTTTATATATGTTAATATTGATCATTTATTAATTTAAACATGAAACATTTAATTTAGGTAAACACAAATTGATTCATACGCAAGCTACAAATCAAATTATTTTTTATGATTCTTATGAATCAGTGATTGATTCATCCAATGAATGAAAGTTTATATTCATATGAAATCTTCAATATTACCTCCAGACACAAAATATTAATATAGTGACTGAAACATAATGGATTTGATATATGAAACAAAATATTAATATAATGAAACCTGATGAAACATAAAATGTTAATATAGTGAAACCTGATGAAACATATTTGATATAATGAAACATAATGGAAAGGTAATGAAACAAAATATTAATATAGTGAAACATGATATAGTGAAACAAAATATTAATATAGTGAAACCTGATGAAACAGATTTGACATAGCAAAACATAATGGGAAGGTAATGAAACTTAATTGGGTTTTTACATAGTGCATATTGATGAACAAGTAATAAAAAGGTAGTCTTGATATATTATTGTTATCTTTTATTAATAAATTAATTAATTTATTACCATATATAAGTATTATCTTTTATTAATAAATTAATTAATTTATTACCATATTTCATCTTTGTTGCCAAATTTGAAACACAAAAGAAAAAGACACATTTACCCTTTTTACATATTATTATTATTTTTTATTAATAAATTAATTTATTTATTACCATATATAATTTAAATGAATCTTGACCATTGATTAAAAAGATCAATGGTTGAAATTTGGTTTCCAAAGTTTCCAATGAAATTTGGTTTCCAATTGAAACCACCCCTATATATATATATATATATATATATAGAGAGAGAGAGAGAGAGGGGGGGGAGGGGAATGTTCATACGAGAACGCTAACTATTTAAGAAAACAACGAAAAACAACAGATTATGTACAAGATCATATGTGATTTTACACTAACCGAAATAACCGGACGCGGGCGATGTCCAGCGCGACCCACAGGTCGCGCGCATAGTCGCGTGAATCATATATGATTTTGTATGTACTTGGTTGTTTTCGTGTTTCTTAAATAGACGTTGTTCTCATATGAATCCACCTCTCTCTCTCTCTCTCTATATATATATATATATATATATATATATATATATAGGGTTAGGTTAATTTGAGAAATGCTAAAAATATGAGAAATAAAGAAATGATCCTACCCTTTATCTGGTCAACATTTGCGGCTTTGACCGTGAAGTACCGGATAATTCCTTGTGTGGTCTGTAGAAAATAGAAGGGTAGTTTCGTAAAATACGCAGGACGAGTTCATATATGAACCTGTATGATTCACATATGAATTATATGTTCATATATGAACAAGTGTAATTCACATATGAACTCTTTTAACTAATTCATATATGAATCAGTTAGTTAATTCATATGTGAATCAGAAATGTTCATATATTAATCTGTTAATTAGTTCAAATGATTCACATATGAACCTACAGTTAATTAGTTCATATGTGAATCAGTTAATTGATTCATATATGAATTACAAAGGTTCATATATGAATCGGTTACAAGAGTTCATATGTGAATTACACTGATTCACATGTAACGTCCCAAAAATTGGGACAAACAAAAATTTTCGGAAGAGGAAAATGGTATAATAAATATGCCATAGCACGAGCTCATCCCAAAAGGGAAACAATTTACGCCTGTTAAGATTACAAGTTTGTAATAAATAACAATGAGGGAAAACAACCCTTTAATCTAAATCCTATCTAGGAACAAGATTAACTCAAGTTGTTAACCAACTCCAAAATATGTATTCTATAATTAGCGTCCCAAAAATATCCCCAAACTCGCATCTAAAGTCACTAGACCAACTTGGCGGTCACGCCGCTAGAACCTGAGATACACATCAAACCAATCAAGTGTTAGGCCAAACGAGCCTAGTGAGTTCAACAACAAATAGTAAAATCAGTTAAACAGTTATAGACCACAATAGCTATAAAGGAATCAATGGGGGAGACCCATCACACCAAAGAGTTTCACCGCAAGTCAATGTACCTTGATGTTCACTCTCATGAGCAACATCCTGAAGGCCCGACACATCTAAAGACTACCTCTCAGGCATTACTTCAAATGGCGGAGGTCTAGGTGCATACCGTCTTGGTGGCACCCTAAGACTACATCCTCTTAGTGCTTACCCATGGTTTATCCAATATACATACAACATCCATCTCTATACATATTTCATGTCAACAAGATACATGAATAAGATCTCACATAGTTCAAATCCTATTTTAGGTCTAAAACTCCAAAATAAGTAAGCCCGCCATTAATATCCATCAAACCACATAATGACATGATACTATGACCAATATGTTACCATTAATGGTCTCATCAAGACCCACATAAAGAACATTAGCCAAAACCCAACAAATACCGAACTAAGAGTTAGGTTAAACTTATCAGGTGATCAGATGAATGCATAAACATGAAATAATGACAAGTAGTAATTTTAGATATGTATCTCAGTTGAAAAGGGTTAATAGAAACTCACTATCTAGGTTTTATACAAAACCCTAGAAAAGTTGGAGAACTTGAGAAGAGGTGAGATGAAGAAGGCTTGAAATTCTTGTTGGAAACCTTCAATAAATGCCCAATAATCTCGAACCCTTTCCCCCAACCACCAACAATTAATGTCTTGCAAGAAAATAAGGGGAGGAGGTGTGAAGTTGAGTCAAAATCGTCCCCTAGGGTTTTTTTCTCTCAAACAAATATCTGATTTTGGTGATAATGGAGAGAAAAGGTGAGAAAAAGACTTTAAGACCCGTTTTAGGACCTGCAGGCGGTTGACGGCTTTGAGGTCGCGCCCCAGGCCGCACGTGTGTCCCAAGGCCTGAACTCCAGTGAGTTCTGCGGCTTTGGCCGCGACTTTGAGGCCGCGCCATAGGTCGCGTAAGTCACTGCCTCAGTATATCAAATATGATTTTAAAGATATAAGGACACACACACATGCAAATATATATAAGTTCTAAACAAAATTACGAGCGTTACATCACATATGAACATATAGTTCATATGTGAATCATACATATTCATATATGAACTCGTCCCGTGTATTTGTAAAAATTATAAAACTGTCATTCTATTTTTGGAATAGCTGTAACTTTTGACCAGTCAAAGCCGTAATTGTTGACCAGTCAAAGACGCAATATTTGAACGGTGAATGCCGATCTTGACTGAATGAAAGGCTAGGATTACTTCTCTATTTCTCATACATTTAGCATTTCTCAAATGAACCTCTCCATATATATATATATATAGCCTTAGGTTCATTTGAGAAATGGTAAATATATGAGAAATAGAGAAGTAATCCTAGCCATTCATACGGTTAAGATCGGATTTGACTGGTCAAATATTTCGGCTTTAACTGGTCAAAAGTTGTGGCTTTGACTGGTTAAAAGTTGCGGCTATTCCAAAAATTGAAGGACACTTTTGAAATTTTTACAAAATACACGGGCTGTGTTCATATTTGAACATGTATAATTAACATATGAACTATATGTTCATATGTGAATCAATGTAATTCACATCTGAACTCTTTTAACTAATTCATATATGAACCTTTGTGATTCATATATGAACCAATTAACTAATTCACATATGAAATAATTAAATGTAAGTTCATATATGAATCAGTTGAACTAATTAACAGATTCATATATGAACTTTTGTGATTCATATATGAACTAATTAATTGATTCTTATATGAACTAATTAACTGATTCACATATGAACGTATAGTTCATATGTGAATCATATAGGTTCATATATGAACTCATCCTACGTATTTTACGAAACTACCCCTCTACCTTCTATAGACCAAGCAAGGAATTATTCGGTGCTTCGCGGTCAAAGCCACAAATGTTGACCAGATGAATGGCTAAGATTACTTCTCTATTTATCATACATTTACCATTTCTCAAATGAACCTCTCCCTGTATATATATATATATATATATATATATATATATATATATATATATATATATATATATAGCCTTAGGTTCTTTTGAGAAATGGTAAATGTATGAGAAATAGAGAAGTAATTCTAGCCCTTCATACGGTCAAGATCGGATTTGACTGGTCAAATATTGCGTCTTTGACTGTCAACAATTGCAGCTTTTGATTGGTCAAAAGTTGTTGCTATTCCAAAAATATGAGGACAATTTCGTATTTTTTACAAATACACAGGACGAGTTCATATATGAACCTGTATGATTCACATATGAACTATATGTTCATATGTGAACCAATGCAATTCATATATGAACTCTTTTAACTAATTCATATATGAATCTTTGTGATTCATATGTGAACTAATTACTTGTAGTTTCATACGTGAATCAGTTGAACAAATTAAAAGATTCACATATGAACTAATTAACTGATTCATATATGAACGTATAGTTCATATATGAACTTGTCCCACGTAATTTACGAAACTGCCGCTCTATTTTCTACAAACCACACAAGGAATTATCCGGTACTTTACTATCAAAGCCGCAAATATTGACCAGATAAAGGGTTAGGATCATTTCTCTATTTCTCATATATTTAGCATTTCTCAAATGAACCTCTCCCTATATATATATATATATATATATATATATATGTGTGTGTGTGTGTGTGTGTGTATGTTAAAGGAAAAACTAAATAGAAGTATAGAACAACAATAAATGGAGTGAATGAATATGTAATTCTCATTAATCAAAAGCCTTTAAATAGGGATGAGTTACAAGTAGATAGATATGAGAATTTTCGGTTCTAATCTAACTCTGATATACTTATCTCTATCACCATCTCTATCTTCATATCCTTTAGACGATGACACATTTATCCTACAACACTCCCCCTTGTGCCGAGTTAAAGGAGTGATGGTGCACAATTGTTGCCTCGTTAAAACCTTATGCTAAAATAAAAACCCATTGGAAAAAATAAAAGTCTGACGAAGGAAAGAGTACAACGCACCAACGTCTTTGCAATATATAGACTTTTCCTCCAGTCTAGTTTTCTCTTAGATTCGTACATTAATCATGAGAGTTAGGAAAACATGATGGTATATAAAAAGTTTCCTCACTAAAAACTTACACCAAGGAACAAAACCAAATGGGAAAAATAAAACCTTTCTACATGTTTCCCAATATATGGTTTTAGGTAATGATTTGGTAAAATGTGTCATGTTCTCCTGACATCTTACTTGATTTAATTGAATCTCGAGGAGAGTTTTCTTATTGATGATTGTATAAGACTTAAGCAGAATATGCTTTGTGTTTTCACCCTTCATGTATCTTATGTTCATTTCTTCGACACATGATGCATTATTTCCATATACACAAGTAGGATACTAGTTGAACCCAAAATTACTAGCTCCTCTAATATATGTAATGATAGTCCTTAATCTATACATTCTTTAATTATCTCATGGAGAGTAATATTCTTATATTAGTTCAAGGAGGTAGTTACAAGGGTTTGCTTAGCTTACTTCCAAGCAATCGGCGTGTTCCTAGTGGTAATTCCTTATCCAGTTTGGGAACAACCTTTCTATGGGTCAGGCAGATACCTAATATCAGCAAAGACATACCAAGAGATTGTTTGGTGTTTTTCTATAAGAGCTAGTACTTTTGTTGCTTACATTTTAAGTAGGTATTAAATTTTCATTATCAATCTCATTTTTATTTCTACAGGGAAATTATAAGCCCATGTCAATTGTTCAAAAATATTAACTTGATATCATTCCAATGACGTTGATTTAAATCTAGCTAACAAGTTCACCGAGAAATACAATAGACGATCAAGTGTATTGTGCTAAGTACGATAATGTGCATGTTGTACTTGTATAGAGAATTCTAGCTCTTAACACTCTTTCATCATCATCCTTTAGACGAAATGGATAATTCCTTATATCCAACACTTTGACCGATCGATCATGGGAGTGCTAACCGGATGCTCTTTGTCCATATTAAATTGCCTGATTATTTTCTGGATATAGCGATCGGTGAATTAATATTTCACATGTGTTTAAGCTCATATAGTTAGATAAAACCAAGTTTTCCCAAGATTTTTCATCTCAAATTTAGATTTCAAGTAGCTTGTGCTTTCTCTTATTTCATCAAGAGTGCCTATTATGTTCATAACATCGACATATAAAGCTGCTTTGAAAATCTGGAACTTGTTTTCCTGAAATAAATACGCAAGGGCACAGTTCATCATTCTTATATATCCTTTCCCAATCCAGTATTCACTTAGGCGGGTACACCACTTCCGCATAAATTGCTTTCATCTATAAAGTGATCTAGCATGGATCAGGATTGGATTTGTTCTGCTTGTATGTCAAGAGTGATATCCCCGGGATCCTCAATTGAATAGTACTAAGAAAGTGCATGCATGCTCAAATGATCAGTGTAGGACACTGATAATCAGTATATGATATTGATATCTGTCTTATCAGTATATTCTAGAATCGAGAAACTAAGGATCGAACATAATGAGGATGACACATTCATGCCTCGTGTTCGATCTGGATATATGAACAAAGGGACACATATGTGTTCACTGATAATGATCACACAATTTCTCGATTAGCTAAATCACTAAACTTTATCACTTGGGTAACGATGATGTATTGCTAGATGTCGCTCTTCGTTTATAATTATAAATAGGATTTACAATTATTGTTGTTAATGCAAAATGCCAACGTGATAAAGTCCTAATAGGTCATACGCATAAGATTTATATCTGAATAAGAAGAATAAATAATTAAAGGAGTTTAGTTATTAAATCCTTTTAAATCTTATTCCATCCAATAGAATCAGATTAAAGGGGACATGATTGGCAAGTGGAGACTTGACATTATGATGGTTGTGTAAAGGATATTAATCCCAAGATTTCAAGTTCTAATCACAGTTTTAATGCAAAGATAATACGAAAACAATTTGGACAATCAACCTGTTATCAATTCAATTCAAGATTTCTTACAGAGGCTATCTCATACTTTTTCTCTCTATAGAATCTATGTCCGTGTACAATTCTTACAAGACACACACTTAAACACAAAGACACAACACTTTGACTTTGACTTTTTATTACAAAAGATTTGACTTGCTTTAAGAGTTGACTCAAGCTTTGACTTGGCTTGACTTTCAGTCTTCAGTCTTCTATGATCTTGTATCCAACATATTTATGCACTAACAATCTCCCCCTTTGGATTCAAGATCATCTTCAAAAAGATTTTGCATTACAATCTCCCCCTTGTTCAATTTTTGTCAAATAAAACCATTTTCTGAAATGCACTCATTCAAGTAATCTCCCCCTTTGTCAGAATATAGTCAAATTCAATCTCTTCTTTGAATAATCTTTAGCAGCTTTAATCTTCCCCTTTATACTCAAGAACAGTCGTAACCTTTCAATTATCTCCCCAACGTTTTTGAACAACATTTGCAATAAGCTTTAACAATCTCCCCCAAAGGTTGTAGAAACCTCTTTCAGACTTCAGAAAGAAATTATCTTCAGATTCAGCTCGGTTTGCTTCAACAAATTATCTTCAAATAAAATTTCAGTAAATTCCTACTCACTTTCAGAATTCTATGAACTTGCTCTTTCAAATTTGAACAATCTTTTCACAACTTGCATTTCTTTGACAAAATATTGCAATGAACTTTCTTCAAATCATCTTTCTAGAACAAATCTTCTCCATTTCTTGAGTCTCTCCCCCTTTTTGATGATTGTGACATTGAAATCATCAAAACTTTCACAAGAAATGTCCTGAAAATTCTAATCTGACCACTGATCTTTCATCACATGAGCCGTTGATTATCCGTCAATTCATAAAGATATTCATCCGAATCTTTTCAAATTCATACAAATTATGAGTGTAACACCTGAATCAACAAATGAATCAGTTATAAATGCCTGTCAGTAACACAAAATCACTGTGTGTAACGAATAGACATTGGAAAGGAGCTTTTTGATGATCACTCCCCCAGGTCTTCCATTCAATCATCGAATAACACAAGGTTAAACTATGAACGTTTAGACAGAAAAACGAATTTCCTATGTGTTCGTGCTTGTGTTTGAAAGAATTAAGCATATGATGATTGCTTTTAATAATCGGCTCAAAATTGTGTAAATCGTTGAGACAACAACAGTAATACACAGACTCAATGGTGCATGATCGAAGTGCGAAGGTGGGGCAAACTTTCTTCTTTTTCAATATCAACATCTTCCGAATGAAGACGAGATAGCATATGTGTTGCATCCCCAAGAAAATATGAAACATCTTCTTTTTAAGAAAAAGCTGAGTAACTGGTGGGGTTTTAAACAAGAGTTGGCATGGGCTAGTTGTTTGTTTCAATGAAGTTCACGAAGAATTGTGAAACAACAGTAATGTGGCTGTCTGACTCAGAAAAAGTTGGTGCAGAGTTTGATATTCTTTTACTCTGATCTCACACCCTCTTTCTTTTTATCATTGAGCTCGCTTCTAACCAAACTCTCATTTCTATTTTTCTGTTCATCACACACCCACACTCATAAGTTGACTCCTCACATTCGATCACCCAAGGATTAACTTCTTGGGTAGGAAACACTAGTTAACGTGAATCCATAGAAGTTCAGTTAAGTTCACACAATGAACCCATGTTGTCCTAAAAGCAAGGATGTTGCTCAAATGGTTTAACTTTTCAGTTAAGGCACAATGTAAAATACATGTCAGATGTATGTATGCTCATAAAGATAATCATGAAGATTTGAGCATTTTAATCATGGAAGATATTTCAAAACAAGTATATTGAATAAATGAAATGAATACAAGAAACTTGTTTGAAAATCTGACATTGTATGAAAAGATCAAATATGAATGATTTATCAATCAAAGCTTAGGTCAAGAAAAATAGAAATTTGTCTATACGAATCAAAATATAGACATTTATGAAATAAACGTTTTGAATGAAATCACGCTCAACAAACATTGAATATCAAGCGGGGTGTCTTACCATCGAAAATTTGTTTCAATATGAGACATGGTAAGAACATATCAAGAAAAATTGTAAACCGGTGTGTATGAATACTTGAAAGTATATGGAAAAGATAATACACAAGTATTTATCTTTGGAAACACACGGTTTATTTAAACACGTAAGCTCTTGAAAATGAAAACATTTAAAAATCACACTTCTAAATTCGTGAAATCATTTTGAGAATAAGAAGTGGTTTGAACGTTTAAGCAAATGATTTTCATGGATTAAAGTTGTCCTTCTTTCAAACATGTATGAGATTAAGATTAGAATTAAACCTTATGTTCGGTCTTAAATCTCATAAAGTCAGCTCTAAATCCATATTGAGTATGGTCATGTAAGCTCCCTCTCAAAATCTGCATTCAGTCAAAAGTCATCAAAGTACAAAGTTTTATTCACAAAATTTATTGAAAAGTAAAAACTTGAAAGCAATAAAACTTTTAAAGTACGAGTTCTGATCAGATGTAATCAGAAGTCATAGTCCTTACTCCCCCTGACAATATGCATCATAAAATTTGTCAGTAACAAAATATATGCAAATATTTGATTAACTCCCCCTAAAGTGTAGATCATCTTATCTTTGTGTCACACTCCCCCTGAAATCATGAACAAACTTAAGTGCAGATATCTTTCAGAATAGAGAATAAAGAAATGAAGAAAAATAACAAAACTAAACTTTAATAGGTAACAACAATTTACGTCTTGAAATTTAACATATCAAGCTTTGAAATGAGAAAATTAAATCTCTTTTCGTCAAGCGGTTTAGTGAACAAATCAGCAAGCTGATAATCTGTGTTTACAAAGTAAAGTTCGATTGTACCTTTTTCGACATTGTCTTTTATAAAATGATATCTCACGTTTATGTGCTTGGTTTTGGTATGTTGCACAGGATTAGCAGATATTGCAATAGCACTCTTTGAATCGCAGTATATCGGGATTTTGTCATATTTGAAGCCATAATCTCGGAGTTGTGTCCGCATCCACAACACTTGAGAACAGCAGCTAGCCGCAGCTACATACTCTGCCTCGGCTGTTGAAGTAGATACACAAAGTTGTTTCTTTGAAACCCAACTCACGAGTTTATCTCCAAGAAATTGTATATGTCCTGACGTACTCTTCCTGTCAAGCAAACAACCTGCATGATCTGCATCTGAATATGCTGTGAGCTCGAAACCTGTATCCTTAGGATACCACTGACCAAGATCTGCAGTGCTCTTCAGATATCTAAAAATACGCTTAACAGCAGATAAAATGGGATTCTTTAGGACTAACCTGATATCTTGTACATAAGCATGTAGAGAACATTATATTTGGCCTACTAGATGTTAAATACATTAAAGAACCAATCATACCTCGGTAGGTTCTAACATCGACAACTTTTCCAGAAGGATCAACGCCAATCTTAGATCCAGGTGCCATCGGGGTTCCAATAGGAGTACAATTTTCCATTTTAAATTTTCTAAGAATATCAAAAATGTACTTTGCTTGATTAATAAAAATCCCCGTGGAAAATTGTTTGACTTGTATTTCGAGAAAGAAATTCATCTCTCTCATCATACTCATCTGAAATCTTGACACCATAAGATTAGAAAAATTCTTACAGTACTTTGCATTAGTTGAACCAAATATGATATCATCCACATATATCTGGATTAAAATGATATCGGCTTTTTCCTTTTTAATAAAAAGAGTAGTATCGATTTTACCTTTTGAGAAGCCCGACTTGACTAAAAATCTGGATAAGACTTCATACCAGGCGCGAGGAGCTTGCTTCAGACCATAAAGAGCTTTGTCTAGAATGTAAACGTGATCTGGTTTCTCTGGATTGACAAAACCTTCAGGCTGTGAGACATAGACTTCCTCCTTTAAGATGCCATTCAGTGGCAGTCTTCACGTCCATCTGGTAGACATTGAAGTTCTTGTGTGCGGCATATGCTAGAAACATGCGTATAGCTTCTATGCACGCAACTGGAGCATAAGTCTCATCATAATATAAACATCCTATTGCCTATATCCTTTAGCCACAAGTCTTGCTTTGTTTCTGATTATGATACCATCTTCGTCTTTCTTGTTCTTGAAAACCCATTTCGTGTTGATTATCGTCTTTCCTTCAGGTTTAGACACTAATCTCCAGACCTTAAGCGCATCAAATTGATTCAGCTATTCTTGCATTGCAGTCACCCAATCTGAGTCAGCTAGAGCTTCAGATACTCGTGTTGGCTCTATCTTGCTCAGGAATGAATCATGCATGCACTGGTTTAATGTAGCAGACCAAGTTTGCACTGGCTTGGACGGATCTCCAATGATTTGATGTATTGGGTGCTCTTTGGTCCACTTGTATTCATGACGGAGTGGATTAGTTGTATATTGATCATAATGTTCATCTAAAAATCCACTTTCAGTTTCTTCATTTCGTTCAGGATTAGGTAGGGGTTCAGTTGAAGTAGTCTGTGCAGAAGCTTCAGTTGGTTGGACATTTTCTGTTTGTTGATTATTCATTATCGTGCATCCAACTAATTCACCAAATTCAGGCTCAACAGTTTCATGTACAACTTCAACTGAAGGAGTAGGCGTTTGAACTTGAATTTCTTCTTGAATCGGGATTGTTGATTTACTAGATACCTCTTATGTGATTGGTTAATTATCGTTTGAGTCTTCGGACCTATCAATCACAACAGGTTTAGTCACTCTAGTACCAAGAAATTCATCATAGAAATGTTCAAACAATAGATCTAAATCTGATAAATGTGATGTAGAAGTTGACGCTTTATCATAATTTAAAACATCAACTGCAGGTTCTGGACTGATTTGCCCATAAGCTAACACTCCAGTAAGTACGGGTTCTGAACTGTGTTGTTCAGAGGCCAACTCTTCATTGAATGTTACATTTACGCTCTTGACGACAATTTTCGACTTCTTTAGATATACTCTGTAATTTGTAGACGTTTGAGAGTAGCCGATAAAAATGCCTTTATTATGTCCCAAATTATCAAGTTCTAATTGTAATTCAATCACAAACAAGATGACAAGCAAACAATCTATTAACCTGTTTCACTTTGATTACTGGAATTTGTATACAATCTCTCTGAGGATCTTTCTCTCTCTAGAAAACAGTTTCTACGAATAATGACTTCTAGTTACACGCTTACAACACAATTAGTTATATCCCTATTTAAAACACACGCTTACAAAACACAATTAAAAACAAATACATTTGACTTTGACTATTTATTACAAAATAACTTTGACTTTCATTCTTGAGAGTTGACTTGAACTTTGACTTAGCTTTGACCTTCAGTCTTCAGTATTCATGATCTTGTATCCAACATATTTATGCTCTAACAATCTCCCCCTTTGGATCCAAGATCATCTTCAAAAAGATTTTGCAATTCAATCTCCCTCTTTCGTTGCATTGAGGAACTTTAACAATTTATCTCCCCTTGTAGATTATTGTCAACTCAGATCATCTTCAGAAAGAAAATCAGCATTGAAATGTAATCTCCCCTTCTTGTGCTCAAAAGAATTATGTAATCTTCTCAAAGTCTTTCTTCAAAAATATAGTAACATTCTCCCCAAGGTTGTAAAAACCTCTTTCAGACATTGGAAAGAAATTATCTTGAGATTCAACTTGAATTGCTTCAACAAAATGTCTTGAAAGAAAATTTCAGTAAAATTCAGCTTGCTCTTAGAATTCTTTGAACTATCTCTTTCAGCTCTGAACAATCTTTAACAATCTGAATCAAAACTTGCAATTAACTTTCTTCAGACTTTGCATTTCTTGAACTTTTCGTCTCTCCCGTCTTCATTTCTTGATTACTTCTCCCCATAACTTTTACAAAATCTTCTTCAGTCAACATTCTTGCCCAATAACTTCTCCATTTCTTGAATTTCTCCCCCTTTTTGATGATTGAAGCATTAAGATCATCAAAACTTTCACAATAAATGTCATTAGCAATCTGATCTGACCACTGATCTTTCATCACTAAGCCTCTAACTATTTATCGATCCAAAAGATATTCATCCGAATATTTGCAAATTCAGACAAATTATGAGTGTAACACCTGAATCAACAAATGAATCAGTTAAGATGCATGTCAGTAACACGAAGTCACTGTGTGTAACGAATACACATTGGAAAGGATCTTTTTGATGTTCACTCCCCCAGGTCTTCCATTCAATCATCGAATAACACAATGTTAAACTATGAACGTTTTGACAGAAAAACGAATTTCCTATGTGTACGTGCTTGTGTTTGAAAGAATTAAGCACAGATGATTGCTTTTGTTAGGCTCAAAATTGTGTAAACCATTAAGACAACAACAATATAACACAGACTCGATTGTGTATGATCGAAGTGCGAAGGTGGGGCAGACTTCCTTCTTTTTCAATATCCAGATTTTCCAAATGAAAACCAGATAGATTATATGTTGCGTCCCCTTTTAAAAATTGAAACATCTTCTTGTTGAGAAGAAAATGAGTAACTGGTGGGGTTTTTATCAAGAGTTGGCATAGGCTAGTTTCCTATTTCAATGACGTTCACCAAAGAATTGTGAAACACCAGAAATGTGGCTGCCCGACTTAGAAAAAGTTGGTGCAGAATTTGATATTCTTTTACTCTGTTCTCTCACCCTCTTTGTTTTTAACATTAAACTCGCTTCTAACCAAACTCTCATTTCCATTTTACCTCATCACACAACCCACACTCATATGTTGACTCCTAACACTCGATCACTCAAGGATTAACTTCTTGGGTAGGAAACACTGGTTAACGTGAATCCGTAGAAGTTCTGTTAAGTCTCACACAATGAACCCATGTTGTCCTAAAAGAATATGATTCTCAACTGGTTTAACTTTGCAGTTAAATCACAAGATACATGTCAGATGTTTGTATGCTCATAAAGATAATCATGAAGATTTGAGCATTTTTAATCATGAAGATATTTCAAACAAGTATATTGAATGAATGAAATGAATACAAGAAACTTGTTTGAAAATCTGACATTGTATGAAAAAGATCAATATCTGAATGATTTAACATAAAAGTTTAGGTCAGAAAAAATTGGATATTGTCTATACAAATCTAATATAGACATTCTTGAAAGAAACGTTTTGAAATGAAATCAAGCTCAAACTTTGAATTTCAAGCGGGATGTCTTACAAACGAAAATTTGGTTCAATTTAGAGACATGGTAAGAACATTTTCAAACAAAATAGTAAACCGGTGTGTGTGAATACTTGACAGTATATGGAAAAGATAAAACACAAGTATTTATCTTTAGAAACACACGGTTTATTAATCATTAAAGCATATATAACATGAAAACATTTAAAATCACACTTCTATATTCATGAAATATTTTTAAGAATCAAAAGCGGTTTAAACATTTAAGAACATGTTTTCATATCTGAAAGTCGTCCTTCTTTCAGACATGTATGAGATTAAGAGTAGAATATTTCCTTACGGTCATCTTCAATCTCACAAAGTCAGCTCTAAGTCTTATATGATATGATCATGTAAGCTCTCTCTCAATTCTGCAAAAATCACAAGTCTGTCAAAGTACAAAGCTTTATTCACAAAATTTATTGAAAATAAAATGACATAAAGCAATAAAACTTTGAAAGTATGAGTTCTGATCAGATGTAATCAGAAGTCATTTTCCTTACTCCTTAACTCTTACTCCCCCTGAAATTATGCATCAGAAAAATTTATCAGTGATAAACATATGCAAAATTTGTTAACTCCCCCTCAAATGTATGTAGATCATCTTATCTTGTATCATCTCACACTCCCCCTGAGATCATGAACAAACTTAAGTGCATATATCTTGTCAAATAAAAAAAAGAAATGAAGAAAAATAACAATAACAAAACTTTTGTAGGTAATCATAGATTAAGTCTTGAGATTTAACATACCAAGTTTTGAAACAAGAAAATTAAATCTCTTTTCATCAAGAGGCTTGGTAAATAAATCAGCAAGTTGGTAATCTGTGTTTACAAAATAAAGTTCAATTGTACCTTTTTCCACATTATCTTTGATAAAATGATATCGTACGTCAATGTGTTTGGTTTTCGTATGTTGAACAGGATTCGCAGATATGGCAATCGCACTCTTTGAATCACAGTAAATCGGGATCTTGTTGAATTTGAAGCCATAATCTCGGAGTTGTGTTCTCATCCACAACACTTGAGAACAGCATCTCGCCGCAGCGATGTACTCTGCCTCAGCTGTTGATGTAGATACACAGAGTTGTTTCTTTGAAGCCCAACTCACGAGTTTATCGCCCCTAAATTGTATGTGACTCGACGTACTTTTCCTGTCAAGCATACAACCGCATGATCTGCATCTGAATTTGCTGTCAGCTCAAAACCTGTATCCTTAGGATACCACAGATCAAGATCTGCAGTGCCCTTCAAATATCTAAAAATTCTTTTAACCGCAGACAAATGAGATTCTTTAGGACTAGCCTGATATCTAGCACATAGACATGTAGAGAACATTATATCTGGTGTACTAGATGTTAAATATATTAAAGAACCAATCATCCCTCGGTAGGTTCTAACATCGACTGCTTTACCCGAAGGATCAACGCCAATCTTAGTTCCACGTGCCATCAAGGTTCCAATAGGTGTACAATTTTCCATTTTGAATTTTCTAAGAATATCAAAAATGTACTTAGCTTGATTGATAAAAATCCCCGTTGAAAATTGTTTTACTTGTAATCCGAGAAAGAAATTCATCTTTCCCATCATACTCATCTGAAAACGTGACACCATAAGGTTAGAAAAATTCTTACAGTATTTTGCATTAGTTGAGCCAAATATGATATCGTCCACATAAATCTGAATTAAAATGATATCGACTTTTTCCTTTTTGATAAACATAATAGTATCGATCTTACCTTTCGAGAAGCCAGACTTGACTAGGAATTTAGATAATACTTCATACCAGGCTCGAGGGGCTTGCTTCAGACCGTAAAGAGTTTGTCCAGAATGTAAATATGAGTCATCTTTTTTGATTGACAAAGCCTTCAGGCTGAGAGACGTAGACTTCCTCCTTTAAGATGTCGTTGAGAAAGGCAGTCTTCACGTCTATTTGATAGACGATAAAGTTTTTATGAGCGACATAAGCAAGAAACATTCGTATAGCTTCGATGCGCGCCACTGGAGCATAAGTCTCGTCATAGTCAATACCTTCCTCTTGCCTATATCCTTTAGCCACTAGTCTTGCTTTATTTCTGATCACGATACCATCTTCGCCTTTCTTATTCTTGAATACCCTCTTTGTGCCAATAATAGTTTTATCTTCAGGCTTAGGCACTAGTCTCCAGACTTTTAATTCTTTAAACTGATTTATCTTTTCGCATTGCAGTTACCCAATCTGAGTCAGCTAGAGCTTCAGATACGCATGTTGGCTCTATCTTGCTTAGAAATGAGTCATGCATACATTGAATGAGAGTAGCAGACCTAGTTTGCACCGGTTTAGATGGATTTCCTATGATCTAATGTATCGGGTGCTCTTTGGTCCACTTATGTTCATAAGGGAGTGGATTTGATGAAGATTGATCATGATTTTCATCTAAGAATCCACTATCTTCTTCTTGTTTAGGGAGGGATTCAGTTGAATGATTCTGTGCAGAAGTTTTAGTTGGTACAACATTATATGGTTGTTGATTAGTCGTTACATTACAACCAACTGAGTCAACAACTTCTGTCTCGATAGTGTCATGTACGGCTTCAACTGAAGGAGTAGATTTTTGAATCGGAGTTTCTTGCCGAATCGGGGGAACAAATTCAGTAGACACTGAAATTGTATTCCCAGATCAATTCAAGTAATTCTCAATTCAAGATTTAACAATATCAAAGAACTAGAGAGAGAGTGTAGAGAGAGAATCAATCACAAGTCTATTGATATGAAAGTTACATGTATAACTTGGTTACTTGATTACAAACAACACAAACTATTTATACCACCAAGCTTCTCTCAAAGAACTTCTCTTAAACAACTAAATAAAACTTCTCTCAAACATGCTTCTCTCACATGCTTAAACTTTCATGACATTAGGATAATCAAACATTGACTTAGACTTAGGTGAATTTACTTGACTTGACTTTTCCTATTAAGTCTTAGATACAATTAATACACTAACAGACACATCTGAAGTGATTGGATGACGATTGCTTGAATCTTCATGTCTGTCAATCATAACAGATTTAGGCAATTTAGATCCAAGAAACTCATCATAAAAGAATTCAAACAATAAATCTAATTCTGATAGATGAGATGTAGAAGTAGATGGTTTATCAGAATTAGTCGCATTAACCCCAGGTTCTGGACTGATTTTTCCAGAAGTTAATACTCCTGTAAGTACGAGTTATGAACTGTGTTGTTCAAAAGCCAACTCTTCGTCGAATGTAACATTAACGCTTTCAACTACTATCTTCGACTTCTTCAGATAGACTCTGTATGCAGCAGATGTTTGAGAGTAGCCGATGAAGATGCCTTCGTCAGCTTTCGGACTGAACTTTTTCAAGTTCTCTTTGTCGCTCAATACAAAGCACCTGCATCCAAAAATATGAAAATGTTTAATGCTAGGTGTACGAATATTTATTAAAGCGTATGGCGTTTTACCAAACCGGGGGTGGATTATGGATCGATTCTGCGTATAGCAAGCAGTCGATACAGCTTCAGCCCATATGAACAGAGGTAGATTCGATTGACTTAGCATAGTACGAGCGGCCTCGACTAGCGTTCTATTGCGTCTCTCTACGACTTTGTTCTGTTCAGGCGTTCTGGCAGCAGAAACTTGATGTGTTATCCCGACCGATTCGAGATAATCTTCTACAATTTTGTTCTTGAATTCTGTGTCGTTGTCTATTCATAGAAGTTTGACTGTCTTTTGCAGATTCACTTGGATAGTCTTTAAGAATGTGATGATGACTTCGGGTGTCTCATCTTTTGTTCTCAAAACTTTGACCCAAGTATACCGCAAGTAATCGTCCACAATCACTAGAACGTACTTCTTGTCGTTTATGATTTGTGTACGCATTGAACCACAGAGATCCATATGCAACAATTCAAGTGGAGAACTTGTACTAGGCTCAGGCTTTGGCTTATGAGCAGCTCTCTTCATCTTGCCCTTTTCACATGTTGCGCACAGATGTTCTTTCACGTACTTAAGCTCTGGAAGTCCTTTGACTAACTTTCCCGTGACCAATTTGTTGATGTAACGAAAATTCAGGTGAGAAAGCCTTCGATGCCATAACGAGCTTTGTTGCAGCGAGGATTTTGACAGTAGACATGCCTCATTGTCAGTCTTGACCTTTGACAGATTAATCGTGTAGAGGTTTGACTTTCTAGTGCCGACCAAGAGTTCCTTACCGTCTTCAGTACGCACAGAACACCTCTTGGCCTTGAAATTAACCTCTAAATCTTTGTCACAGAACTATCCAATACTAAAAAGATTATGTGCTAAACCTTCAACGTAGCTCACCTTCGTAATCGTTATGTTTTCTTGAATCACGTCACCATAGCCCAAAATCAGTGAAAATTGGTCGTTTCCGAAGCGCACGTTCCCGCAATATTTCTTTGTATAATTAGACAAAATATATTTCTGCCCAGTCATATGCTTGGAGAAACCAGAATCCAAGTACCACATATGACGGGTCAGCACAGGAGAAATCAGGGAACAACAACTTTAGGTACCCATTTAAATGTGAGTCCTTTCAGATTAGCGCAAGATTTTGGCACCCATTTGAATTTGGGTCCGCTTTTCTTTTGAAAAACATGAGAAAATTTTGAATGATAAACATGATAAGAACCAAACCAATCATCAGAATATTGGCGATAAACAAAATCATTCCGTCTATATATAAAGGACTTAGTAGTAGACCGAGATAATTGGAGTAATTGCTTTATTGTATATTTCTTGTAAGGAATTACAAGTTTTTGTTTATTAGAAGCAATAATACCAACTACATCTGAAATACTATCAGTCTTTCTAGTACAAACAGTATCAGGACATGATTCTGCTTTCTCATCAATTTTCTGTTTTGGTCGCCATTCAGTTCGCTCTTCAGATCTTTTCTTTTTCAACTCTGAAACAAAAGATTTAGATTTGTTAGGAAAATGTGATTTTTGTGTTTGTCTTTGCTCAATCTTACCAGTGTTAGTCTGTTTTTGTGAGCACCGTTTCTTTTGCTTCTTACCTTTTTCATAGTATTCAGTACTCACAGAAACTGATGCACCAACCTTGGTTGATGATTCACCGACTTCAAACACACCTTTAGCATTAAAGTCAAACATATCAATTTCATTAACATACCCATCATTAGAATTTAGAAAATCATTTGCAGATGCAAATAAGTCATCAAAATCATCTTCCGAAGTTTGAGGTGCCTTAGAAGATGTTGAACACTCTGTGGATTCAGATTTAAAAACAATGTTCTTCATTACAGTAGAAAATACAACTTGTTCAATATCAACCAAAATTCTTTCATCAGATAAAGCATTTTCAAGATCAATAATTTTGCTTTCTAAAACAAATGGAGGAACATAAATTTTTTCTTTAACCGGTTTTGCCTCCATCTCTGTAGTAGAATAACTTGCAAAATAATCATTCGAAAGAAACTTTGGTTGTTTAGAAAGATAACTATCATTCAGCTTTTGATAGCAGAATGGTAGTTGCATTTTCTTTATGTTATTTCTATTTTCATCTTCTTTGGCCTCTACTTCATCAGAAGACTTGGTAACAAATTTGGGTATCAAATGAGGATGTTTACCAGCTGCCAAAAGAAAATCAAAGTTATATAAAGCTGGTTGTTTTCTGATTGCTTTCTTTAGATAATGTGGGTTATCGTAACCGAGTCCCCATTTCTCTTTAACATCAACTTCCTCATTTGGTGTGTTTAAGAAAATGGTTTGATCTGTTTGTCCTCTAGCATACAGTTTGGCTTCCAAACCATTTACCTTTTTCTCCAAACTCTTATTTTCAACCTGCAGTTTATGAGCTTTTAGAACACATTCTTGTTTCTCAATATTAGACTTTGTAAGTTTAGAAACAATTTCAGAAATCTTATTTTCAAAACAATCTTTTTGAAGTTTAAAATCAGAAGCAGATTTGTTCAGAGAGTCAATCAGACTTTTGTTCCCAACAAGTTGCTTGTTGAGTTTAAAAATAGTTTGACGTTTCTTTGCAACTCTGCTCTTTTCCTTTTTCAATTTATATTGAAGGTCTTGAAGATCGATCATCATGGCTTCCATTTTGGTTAAAAATTCAGATTCAGAAAAGTTTAGTACCTCATCAGATGTTTCTTCGTCTGACTCATCATACTTGACCTCTTTGCCTATCAGACACATGTGTGTTGTTTCTTCCTTTTCATCCTCGTCGGAGAGGTCAAGCCAAAACTCGTCTTCTGCCATGAATGCCTTACCAGTTTCCTTCTGCTTAGCCAGTAGCATCTTCTGCTTGTAGTAATCTGAATTTCTGACTGTAGGCTTCCGACACTCTTTGGCAAAATGACCGAATTTTCCGCAATTGTAGCACTTAATCATATAATCAGTCTTCTTCTCACCATGATCATTAACATATTTCTTCTTCTCTTCTGGCTTTCTGTCCCCAAACTTCTTTTCCTCAAACCTTCTTACTTCCACCCGTTCTTTATGCTCATGATTTCTTAACCCTGACAAGTACCTTTGAGTGTTTGAACCCGGCTTCTTGTAAAATTTCTTTTGAAAGGCACGGGTCAGCAGTAGCATTGCTTGCTTCAGGTTTTCCCCGTCATCAGAGTCAGAATCAGAATCAGCAGAATCATCAGAACTAGGAATCACCACTTTATTCTTCAACTTCTTTTCCTTCTTTTTCTCTTTCTGACCAGCCACTAAAGCTATGGGATCAGCTACTTTCTCAGCTTTCTTCTTCTCTTCTATTTTATCTTCTACCTCTTCTTCATTCTGTCTCAACATTTCATACACTTCATGAAGTGGGATGTCACTAAGGTCTTTCATCTGTTTCATCCTTCGAGTGTGCTTCTTCCACTAGGGATGAAGGATACTAAGGAACTTGACATTGTTCTCTATTTGTTTCTTCTTGACTTTATTCTTTGCAAGCTCATTCAGTAGAAGAACAAATCTCTCATATATGTCCTCAAGGCTTTCATTCTCCTTAGCCTTGAATTCCTCGTAGCTGTTTATGTAGTTGGCAACCTTCATCTGATTTCCAACCTTAGATCCCATCATCATCTTTTGAAGTTGATCCCACATTTTCTTTGTGGTTGCTTTGTAGCTGTCAATTTTGATGTAGATCTCATTGGGTATGCTCTGTAAGAGTAGAGATATTTCTTGCTTATTAGCTTTGTATCTGCTCTTTTGCTCTTCAGTATATTGGGAAAAATCTTTAGGAACAATCTTTATCTTTTGAGCTCTGTCAACATTTCCATCTTCGTTATCAGAAGATTCGTCATCCGGTATTTCCATAGTAGGGGGTACGATAGGACCTTCCATGATAGACAGCAGAATATTTTCTCCGTTTGTATGTCTGTCCACAAAGTCAAGAAATCTATCCTTCCATTGTTCGTATTCCCATTTGAACAGAACCGGAGGCTTTACGTTTATACAGATTGAAAGTGCGTCCTTGGAAGTCATCCTGTTTCAAAAGTTGTACAATAAGAACTTGAAAAATGATCGTTAGTCCAAGTGAAATCAAGATACAGAAAAACTTAGAAAGAAATTTTTAGAAATTAAATTTCCAAAAATCTATTAAGTATGGAATTCGCACACTAGAGTGAAACACAAAGAATTTGCATATACAATTGGCATACAAGCACAAATAACAAAGAATCCGCACACTACACACACTAACTATAGAATTCGCATACAAGAAACCTTCAGAATTCACATGCACAGAATTCACACACAATTATATGCGAGTTCTAGGAATTCGCATACAACCTTATGCGAAAACTAGACTTAGAAATTTTTTGAAAAACGAACTTTTCGCATGCACACTTTTTGCATAAAACTTTTCGTATGATCTTTTCGCACAACAGAATCACACGAATTCTACACTTAGAAAAAGAATTTTTAAACTTTTATGCGAAATCTTGAACAATTCGCATAACACTCTTATGCGAATTCTAAGCAATTCGCATAAAGTACCATGCGAATTCTTTCCTTGGAAATTTTTCAACACAAAACTTTTCGTATCAAAGACTTATGAGAATTCTGACAATACGCATACGTTAATCAATAAATCCCAATCTATCAAGCCAATTACTCAAAATATATGACAATTTAGGAATAAGAACTAAAGAGAGAAAGTAGATCTTGAATCTTCATCACATATTTCACGTCTAATGATTTTACAATGAAAGTGCTTACAAGATTAACAAAGCCAAACCTATTTATACCACAAACTAAAAGAAGACTTAACAACTAAGTAATACAAATACAGCTTTGACTTTCCTAAAATATAGACAATGTTGACTTTGTAACTTTGACTTTCTAATTAAATCTTGGATACAATATTTAGACTTAACAATCTCCCCCTTTGTATTCAAGATTTAATAAAAATTTAACACTAGTCTTCAGCACTTGATTCTTCAGCTTTTGTCTCTTTAACTTTTAACTTTGAAGTTTTCACAGTCTTTACTCTTTCAGCCTTTTGAAGAATCCTGAAAAGTCTTTTTCCCTTTGAAGCTTTGAAAGTCAACATGCCTTGAACACGAATCAGAAAACTTGAAACTTTGAGTTAAACTTTGACAACTTTATCTCTGAAAATTCTTTCAAAACAACTTTTGAAGCTTCATCACTCAGATCTCAGAACCATCTTTGGAAGAACAAACCATCTTGAATCTTTGAATCTATGAATCTTTGAATATAAACTTTGAAATTGAATCTTTATAATTCTCCCCCTTTTTGATGATGTGAGCATCATGATCATCAAAACATCTTCAATTTCAACACAGTCTTTGATCACCCACTTTGTATTCAAATAACAATCTCCCCTTTCAATGATAATTTGACAGTAGCCGCTCTTTGATCTGAATAGCTGAATCATGAACCGTATATACCCGAATCTTTTCAAATTCAGATATAATGAACGTGGTAACCCTGATTCAACAAATGAAACAGTTAGGAATGCCTGTCAGTAACACAAAGTTACTGTGTACAACGAATGTACAATATAAGGAGTTGGTTTGATGTTGACTCCCCAGGACTTCCATTCAATCATTGAAAAACACAAGGTAATTCTATGAATGTTCTGACAGAAAAACAAATTCTCTGTGTGCTCGTGTTTGAAAGAATTAGCATAATGATTGTGTTTCATAAGGCTCGAAGTATGTAAATCACTGAGACAGCAATGATTGTACATGGACTCAATGTGCATGAGAAAGGGTCGAAGGTGGGGCAACTTTCCTTCTTTTTCAATATCAGTATCTTCCAAGAGAAGAACCAATAGATTATGTGCTGCTTCCCCAGAAAATGTGAGACATTCTCTTTTTAAGAAAAGAATGAGTGGCTAGTGGGGTTTTATGCAAGAGATGGCATGGGCTATTTGCCTATTTCAATGATGGTCACCAAAGAAATGTGAACCAATCAGTAATGTGGCTGCCCGACTCAGAAAGATGTTTGGTGCAGAGTTCTGATATTCTTTTAACTCTGATCTCACACCCTCTTTCTTTTAAACATATAAGCTCACATCTAACCAATCTCTCATTTCCATTTTACCTCAATCACTCCCACACTCAATTATTTTAGACCCCTCTCCCCTCAATCACTCAAAGGATTTCTTCCGGGGTAGGAAACACTGGTTATCGTGAATCCATGGAAGATCTATTAAGCACTCACACTGAATCCCATGTTCCTAAAAGTACATGCTGGTCAATGATTTTCTTGAAATGAAAAACACAAGAAATCATATATCAGTGTATGTATGCTCATTTAAAAATATGAATGAAATTTGAGCATTTGATCGTTGAAGATTTCTCAAAACAAAGATATGAATGAATAATCAAGAAAGAATAGAAATGTTTTGAGAATCTGACAATGATTAAAATCAGATCAAATAAAATAGCTAGGGTATCAAAGAACTGGATATTTTGTTTATATGAAAAAATATAAACAAATTAGCAATAAAAGCACAAATATGAAAAAGATGATTGATGCTTAACAATTTTGAAATTCAAACGGGGGTATTACCATTGGAAAAATATGTTCGATATGAGACATGGTAATAACAAATTCAAATGAAATACTGAACCAGTGTGTGTGAATACTTGACAGTATATGGACAAGATAATACACAAGTATTGATCTTTGGAAACACACGGTCAGTTAAATATTAAGGCTCAAAATTTGAAAAACATTTAAAAGCACACTTCTAAATTCATGAAATCGTTTGAGAATAGAGAAGTGGTTTGAACATTTAAAAAAGCGTTTTTCATGCTTGAAATTTGTTCTTTTTCCAAACAATCAGAGATCTAGGATCAGAAAATATTTACCTTTTCAGCTCCCCCTCAAATCATGATTAAATGATTTATATCTTTGAAGCTCCCCCTGGATATTAGCAGAATATCCTTTTCTGATCATTGAAAAACGGGTCCTGATCTGTAATGTGATCAGAAGCCATCACCTGTACTCCCCCTATAATTTATGCATTAGTAGATATATCAATTAAAACAAGATAGAGATCCACAACTCCTTCTGGAATGCGGTCCGTCATATCAGAAAAATCTATCAATGAAAAGTCTAGGATAGAGATCCACAATTCCTTCTGGAATGTAGTCCATCATATCTCTCTATTGCAGAAAGAGTGTACTCCCCCTTGAAGGTTGATGTCCTCATTTGAGTGTTGGAATACGATCTCTTATGATATCACGGGAGTAGAGGGCTTTAATCCTTTGAAGTCCGGGTCCTAAGCTGAGTTACTTAGAAGCCATATTCTTGACATTGAGGTGCGGGTCTTGAACTGTGTTATTCAAGAGCCATAATCTTGACATTGAAGTCCGGGTTTTGACTGTTGTGTTCAAAATCCATAATCTTTCTTACTCCCCCTTGACTTATGTTGCCTGCAACAAAGAATCAGTTTTCTTCTTTGGTACCCACTGGTATTTGGGTCCAGAAATGTTAGTTGCAGTTCGTGTGGGGGTAATAGAGTAAGAACCATACCAGAAATGATCACTGGTCTTGTGGATGTGATCAAGTGTACAGCAGTAAGAACAATAAAATTTATTACCTGAAAACCTGAGTAATTGATCTTTTGAGTATTTGAGGTCAGATTTACCTTTATGCTCTTTGTTCTTCTTTGCTTTGTGAACATGTACACATGATGTCTTTCCATTCAGCTCATCTTTCTTGTCATCTTTGACCGATTTCTTCATCCAGACCAGTTTCTCTTTCTTGTAGCTTTTTCTTCTTGAAGATGTATCTGAACCATCTAAATATTCATCAAAGAAAATGTTAGATCGACGAATCTGATTAAAATATTTAACTGGCCTTTGTGAAGAGATAGATTTCTGAGTAGAACTTGAAACAGACTTTTCAAGCTCTTTGATCTTTGATGCAAAGATGTCTCTTTCTTTCTCAAGTTGGTCAATCTTCTTTGAGAACTCAGACTTCGTCCTTTGCTCTTTCAGCGCAGAAGCAGACAGTTCAGACAACTTGGAAGTTAGCCTTTTGATTTCAGACTCAAAGATGGATCTTTCTTCTTCAAATCCTTTTTCTGAATCATTTCTCTGGCCGGATAATTCTTTAAAGAATCCTACATTCTTTTGTTCTATGGCCTTCTTTTCTTTATCAAATTTCTCTCTTTCCAAAATCAGTACTTTCTCAAAATCAGACACTTGTTGAGAAAGATTTAAGCATTTGAGCTCCACTGACTTCTTATCTTCAAAACATTTCTTTGAGAAATCTGAGAATTTCTTTGAAATTTTTTTCTTTTCAGCATCAAAATCAGCTTTATCTTCAACAAGCTTTTTCTCAAAATCAGATAAATTCTTTCTAAGGTCCGCATTCTCATATTCCAATTTCAGAATCTTCTCATCATTCTGCCCAGAAGATCTTTCCAGAAGATCTTCATTAAGAGTCTTTAAAGCACTGATTTCTTCTTTTAAAGATATGGTTTCAGCAAAATACTCTCTTGACTTCTGAGAATGAAAGTCAACAGCATGACCCAGATTAATGTTCTCTAGTTTCAGCTTTCTATTCTTCTCTTCAAGATCTGAAAGAAATCCCATGATTAAAGAGTAATCAGCTTAATGTAAATGATCGTTCCAAACTATAAATCAGAAAATATTTGATCACAATCAGAACAATGTCCCCCTCCGCAGACTTAGCATGGGGGTCCCGCTACCCGGTTAGCGAGTGGGGTCAAGGGGCAACGCCCTTGCGGTGTCTGGGGGCAGCGCCCCGAGAGAAAAAAATTTCACATTTAAAGGACATATTACAGTTTTGAAAATTTTTGACTGAGTATGGAAAAGACATTGTTTGCGCAAGATTGAGTTTTACGTAAGTAATGAGTTGCGCAAACCAAGCTTTTCGGAATCAACGTGATGCGCAAAGACAAGTTCTCGTAAGCAGTGAGTTGCGCAAAGTATGGTTTGCGTAGGCCGAAGGATGCGCAAAGTGAGCTTTGCGTAATGGTCTTGATGCGCAAAGTGAGCTTTGCGTGTTGAACTTGATGCGCAAAGTGAGCTTTGCGTGTTGAACTTGATGCGCAATATGAGCTTTGCGTGTTGAACTTGATGCGCAAAGAAAGGCAAACTGGACTTTTCGTAATAACGTAGATGGCACTCGATGAATCTTGCGCAAACTAGAAGAACTTGCGCAAACTGAAGATGAACTTACACAAATTGAGTTCTTGACAGTTTCTTTATCAAATCGATTCAAACCTGCAAATTTGATCTCAAAAAACTTATAAGTATCATCGATAAACAGTACTAAACACACGAATACAATCAATTTTCGATTAAAACAACAATTCAAACAATTTCGTTCAAGAACAGTCTTCGAACTTGTTTTCAAGAAAATCTCAAAAATCGAAAATTGAAAATGATTTGGTTCAAATTAAGAGATGTAATCCAAACAAGAATCAATCCTAAACACAATTTGCATCCAATGAATCCATTTTCTTGCAACAAAAATGATTTTACACACAAATTCAGATGAACAATACTAAAACTCGTTTTCTTGAAAAATTTTCGAAAATATTGATTTTCGATCCAAAACTCTCCAGATTTCAATTCAATTCAAATCATGATCAAATCATTTCTAAAAAGTTTTGGTTCAACTCTGATACCAATTGTTAATCAATAAATCTCAATCTATCAAGCCAATTACTCAAAATATATGACAATTTAGGAATAAGAACTAGAGAGAGAAACTAGAGAGAGAAAGTAGATCTTGAATCTTCATAACATATTTCACGTCTAATGATTTTACAATGAAAGTGCTTACAAGATTAACAAAGGCAAACCTATTTATACCACAAACTAAAAGAAGCTTTAACAACTAAGTAATACAAATACAGCTTTGACTTTCCTAAAATATAGACAATGTTGACTTTGTAACTTTGACTTTCTAATTAAATCTTGGATACAATATTTAGACTTAACAATCTCCCCCTTTGTATTCAAGATTTAATAAAAATTTGATATTGAACTTCAGCTCTTGATTCTTCAGCTTTTGTCTCTTTAACTTTGAACATTGAAGCTTTCACAGTCTTCAGTCTTTCAGCCTTTGAAGAATCTTGGGAAGTCTTTTTATCTTTGAGGAATATAAGGCCGTACAAATTCTGAAGAATCCTCAACACACACATATGCGAAATCTATGCAATTCGCATAACACACATGTACGAATTCAACTCTTGAAAAATTTCAGACAAGAAATCATGCGAAATCCTCTTAGATGCGAGTTCTTGAGATCTCGATGAAAAATCACACTGATTGGCTCAAAAATCCATCAATTCTTCGATTCTTGATCTGTAACTTTGAAAATATGACCACTAATACATCTAAAATCAAATTCAACCAATGAATTTCAACGAAATTCTCTCAAACTTACAAATTGAATCAATACAGTTCTTTCGAACTTCGTGTTTCTAAAACCAACGAAATCATCAAAATGATGTACAATTAAAGTGCAAAATGATACCAAACCTATACAAGATTGATCTAATACACTATATGAACATTATCTAATCAATTACAACTCCAAAAACTCAGAAGAATTCAAAATTCAATCTACGACTGAGAAAACACAGTGCGACTCAATTTCTTAATCGATTTCACATGAACTCTGCTCTGATACCATTATTATGTCCCAAATTATCAAGTTCTAAATGTAATTCAATCACAAACAAGATGACAAACAAACAATCTATTAACCTGTTTCACTTTGATTACTGGAATTTGTATACAATCTCTCTGAGGATCTTTCTCTCTCTAGAAAACAGTTTCTGCGAATAATGACTTCTAGTTACACGCTTACAACACAATTAGTTATATCCCTATTTAAAACACACGCTTACAAAACACAATTAAAAACAAATACATTTGACTTTGACTATTTATTACAAAATAACTTTGACTTTCATGCTTGAGAGTTGACTTGAACTTTGACTTGGCTTTGACCTTCAATCTTCAAAATTCATGAGCTTGTATCTAACATATTTATGCTCTAACAGCCTTCGTCAGCTTTTGGGCTGAACTTGTTCAAGTTCTCCTTGTCATTCAGTACAAAGCACCTGCATCCAAAAATATGAAAGTGTTTAATGCTAGGTATTCTATTATTAATTAAAGCATACGGTGTTTCATCGAACCGATGATGGATAATTGAGCGATTTTGCGTGTAGCAAGCAGTCGACAGAGCTTCAGCCCATAGAAATAGAGGTAGATCTAATTGACTTAACATAGTTCGAGCGGTCTCGACTAGTGTTCTATTTCATCTCTCTACAACTCCATTCTGTTCTGGCGTTCTGGAAGCAGAAAACTGATATGATATCCCGACCGATTCAGATAATCATCAACAATTATGTTCTTGAATTATGTGACATTGTCCGTTCTAAGAAACTTGACCGTCTTCTGCAGATTCACTTGACTGGTCTTAAGAAATTTGATGATGACATCGGGCGTCTCATCCTTTGATCTCAGAAATTTGACCCAAGTGTATCTAGAGTAATCGTCCACAATCACTAAAACATATTTCTTGTCGTTTATGCTTTGTGTTCGCATCGGACCGCAGAGATCCATATGCAGTAACTCTAGTGGAGAACTTGTACTCGGCTCAGGTTTCGGCTTATGAGCGACTCTTTTCATCTTGCCTTTCTCACACGTTGCACAGAGATGTTCTTTGACATATTTGAGCTCTGGTAAGTCCTTTCACTAAATTTCCCATGACCAGCTTGTTGATGTAACGAAAATTCAGGTGAGATAGCCTTCTATGCCATAACCAACTCTGCTGCATAGAGGCTTTTGACAGTAGACACACCTCATTGTCAGTCTTGACTTTTGACAAGTTGATTGTGTAGAGGTTTGACTTTCTCGTCCCGACCAAGAGTTCTTTACCATCTTCAGTACGCACAGAACACCTCTTGGCCTTGAAATTAACCTCTAAGTCTTTGTCGCATAATTGTCCAATGCTGAATAGGTTATGTCCTAGGCCTTAAACATAGCTCACCTTCTTGATCGTTACGTTGTCTTGAATAACATCACCATAACCCATAATTGGTGAAAACTGGTCATTCCCGAAGAACACATTTCCACAAAATTTCTCTGTATAATTAGACAATAAATCTTTCTGCCCGGTCATATTCTTGGAGCAACCAGAATCCAAGTACCACATATGACGGTTCTGCATAAGAGAAATCAGGGAACAACAACTTTAGGTACAACCACAAGGGTTGTGGTGTGGTGGTAAAGGCTTGGGGAGTTCATAGCGCTCAACCCGGGTTCGAGCCCCACTCACAGCACTTGTGGCCACTGAGGATAAACTCAGGGTTGCACGCTTTAGCATCTGGGCCAAAGGCCCTAATTGCCAGGGATTAGTCTGGGCCATAGGCCCAGGATACCCTTTCCAAAAAAAAAAAACTTTAGGTACCCATTTATATTTGGATCCTTTCAGATTAGCGCAAGATTTTGGCACCCATTTGAATTTGGGTCATCTTTTATTTTGAAAAACATGAGGTATACAATATGTTCCAAACCAACATTCAGAATATTGTCGAGTCACAAAATCATTTCGACGATATGTAGACAACTGATTAGTAATCGGAGATAATTGGAACAATTGCTTTATTGAATATTTCTTGTAAGAAGTTACAAGATTTGTTTTTGTAGAAGCAATGTTACCAACCAAATCAGTACTTGTTAGCGCACAGATCTATTGGATTCAAGATCATCCAATCTGAAGTTTTGCAATCTGAAGCTAAAGCCGGAAAGTCGACTCTTAATATAAGTCAAATGTCGTTTGTAATAAAATGTCAAAGTTTAGTTTTTAGTATTTTATTATTATTTCTAAATATCTAAGTTATTAGATATTAGTTAGATATTATATTTTAGATATTATGTTACTGTGTTAGAAAAGCTAAGATATCTGATCACATACAACACACACATACACGGTGTTTTTTACTATTCATCAGAGAGAAACATCAAGAGCTTCAAACCGAAAACATCAATCCTGTAATCCGTAATTTGTAATCTAAACAGGTTGGTAATCATATTATGATTGTTATTTGTTTGATATAAACTGGTTCAACGATTAAATCGGGACACACAATTGGTATCAGAGCTTAACCAGTTTCAAATCAAAAATATAAACTATTGACTCTGTGTTCTTCATTTCAAAATCATTTTTGAGTTTTAGAGTGTTTTAGGAGTTGAAATCGATCAGGTTGTGATCGATTTGTGGTCTAGATCTAGTTGGTGTTGATTAATTTTATTATAACACTTCAATCAATTCAAATTTTGGGATTTAGTTGCAAAACTGTTCACGAGCAAAAACTCACTGTTCCATCGATCATTTCTTCAAAAAGTGCTTATTCTTTAGATCAAAGGCTTGAAATCTATTCTAGAAGAGTTAGTGGTCGATTTGTCTAATTTGGGACTGCTAAATCGAAGTCTAGGTAGGTTTTTAGTCGATTTTCGAAGTTGCAGGAACGAACTCACGCAAAAATCAAGTTTGCGCCAGTTCATAGCAAGGTTTGCGCCAGATTCAAAAGAAGGTCTTCAAAGTTATTCGCGCAAAGTTCAGGTTTGCGCCATCAACATCTCGTGAAAATCTCTATCTTCAAAGTTTACGCTATCAGTTACTCACGCAAACTCCAGTTTGTGCGACCCTCTACTCGCGCAAAGTCCATTTCTCGCCATCAACGTATCGCGCAAAATACATTTCACACGACCTTCTATTAACGCAAGTCTGAAATTGCGCCAGCATCGCATAGAGCAAACATTCTTTTGCGCCAGCCTCTCATCGCGCAAGTTGTCATTTGCGCCACCTTCGTCTAGCGCAAAACTCTTTTGCGCCAACCTTCGTTTGCGCAAAGTTTGCCTTTTTGCACCAGTACCAGACTTAGTCCTTTTCAATCAGAATCAGAATGACTTCAAGAGAAGCTCTAGCGATAGGAACTGACTCAAAGCCACCAGTACTCTTCAGGGAAGAGTACAAACAGTGGAAAGATCGGTTCATGGACTTCATTGAAAGACATGATTTGGGAGTATTCATCAGGAAATCAATAGAGGAAGGAGTTATGGCACCAGTTTATAAGACTCGTACGGAGGGAATTGTGGCAACAGAGTTTCAACTTAAGTTTGAGGAACTAGAAGGTGATAACCTAAAAAGAGCAAAAGGTGATAGATTAGCAAAGTCTTATATTCTTCAAGGAATTCCAAATGAAATATATGTGAAGATAGACAGCTATAAAGCCTCTGGCAAACAGATGTGGGATCAGCTAGAGAAAACGATGCTAGGTTCAAAGGTTGGGAACCAGCACAAGATATCCAACTGCCTAAACAACTATGAAAAATTCAAAGGCAGAGTTGGAGAGTCTCTAGAAGTAACATACGACAGGTTTGTGACCTTGCTGAATGAATTAAGCAAGAACAAGGTCACTAAATCACAGATAGAGCTGAATGTCAAATTCCTCAGCATTCTCCAGCCTGAATGGAAGAGGTTTGCCAGACAAATGAAGCAAATCAAGGATCTAAACGAGATTCCACTTCATGAGGTGTATGAAACCCTCAAACAGAATGAAGAAGAGGTGGATGAAATACTGGATGAAAAGAGGCAGACTGGGAAGACAATTGATGACTCAGTTGCTCTTGTTGTGAAAAAGAAGAAGAAGAAGATGCTTATGTTTGAATCAGATGAGGTTGAAAATGAAGCGAACTCTGACTCGAACGACTGTGAACAACTAAAGCAGGCTATGCTTATGCTGACAAAGGCTTTTCAGAAGAAGTTCTAGAAGAAGCCAAGTTCTAACAGTCAGACGTATTCATCTGGCCCAAGAAACTATGTTCACAAGGAAAGAGATTTGAAGGAAAGAGATTTTGAAGGAAAAAGGTTAGAGGAAAGGAAGCCGGAAGAGAGAAGGTATCAAGCTGAAGGATCCAGTCAGTCAGAACCTCCAACGTGCTACAACTGTGGCAAAATAGGTCACTTTGCCAAAGACTGCCGAAGACCCAAAGTCAGAAACTCATACTACTACAAGAATAAAATGCTTCTAGCCAAGCAACAGGAGGCTGGAAAGGCATTGATGGCAGAAGATGAGTACTGTCTTGATCAATCATAAGATGAGAATGAAGAGAAGGACGAAACAGCTCACATGTGCTTAATGGGCAAGCTAGAAACAGAAGCTGAAGCTGATTCCGATGATGAGGAAAATGAGGTATGTGATTTAACTCAATCAGATTTCTTAAATCAAATGCATGCCATGTTGACTAAACTCGAAGAGTTAGAGTTGAAGCTTAACCGAAAAAAGGGTGTTAACAATGACAAAAACCAATCAATACAGAAACTTAGCAAGGATATTGCTGAGAAGAAAGTATTGATTGAGACAATGCATAAAAACTTTGATAACTGCGCTAAAGAAAAGACAATAATTCTCAAAGAAATAACTGAAACAAATTCTAAATTGAGAAAGAGTGAGTTTGATTTCAAAGAGCTTACGAAAATGTATTCTTTATGTTCCAAAGAAAACGAATCTTTACTTGCAAAATTAAAAGCTTTGGAAGAGAAGTTATATAAAATGGGTCAAACTGAACAAACCATTCATCTGAACAAACCCAAAGAGGAAATAGAGAGTTGGGGACTCGAATACGAGAATCCTCATTACCTTAAAAATGCTAAATCTGAAGTGCCTGCACTTTATGAGTTTACATTTTTGAAACTAGCTCGACGAATCCCTGAGCTTAAAGTTTTCTGGACTGGACTGTCTAAAGAGGATGAAGCCAAGGAAACAGAAAAACGAAAGAACACATCTAATGTTCAACTTCCATTTCGTTATGCGAAGCTGAATAATAGTTATAATGATGATCCAATATATCAAAAGAAATATCTTTCAAATGACTTCTTTCAGAGTTATTCTGTAAAAGAAATGGAGGCGAAGCCTATTAAAGGTAAAATTTACGTCCCTCCTCTCGTTTTGGAAAGTAAAATTTCTGAACTTGAGACATCTTGAACAGATGAAAGACTTTTGATTGATATTGAACAAAAAGTTTTTACAACTGTGCTTAAGAGTACTGTTCTTTCTAAATCATCAAAGGCTTCAAAATCTAATGATAGTTTTGGTCTAACTGATGGAAGGTATGATTTTCTAAACTCTGACGGTGGGTTGGATGATTGTTTTGATCAATTTGATTTTAATGCCAAACTTCCTAACCATTCATCTTTTGTTGTGAATTCATTTGGATTATCCAGTAAGTTTGTGAAAAGCAAATCATCAACGAAAGTTGATGAAATAGCTTCTGTGAAAGCTAAGAATGCAAAAGGTAAGAAGAAATCTCAGCATTCACAGAAACCGATCACTACTGGTAACCCAAAGAAGAAGCATTCATTTGTTGCTCAAAAGTCTAACTCACAAGTTTCAAATGTTTCAGATCTGAACAAGAAAAGGATAGGAGTTAAATCTCAATGGAAACCAAAACAGGAGATTGACAAGACTGATAAATCTTTTTGTAGTGTTGATTGTAATAAGACTATGCCTAGTAAAGATGTTTTGATTGTTGATGTTGCTATATTGAAACCAAAACTTGTTGTTTCTCGCAAGCAATACTCTATGAAGCAATTATTCCAGTTATCTTTATCTTCTAGAAAGTCTTCATATTATGATAAACATGTTTATGCTTCTTGTCAAGATTCTGATGTTTGGTATGGCACTTATCATGTTCACTCTTATCATACTAATTCTTCATCTGATTCTCAAAAGCAAAGTGGACCCAAATTTCAATGGGTACCAAAAACATGTGCTAACACAGTTGGATCCAAATACAAATGGATACCAAAGAAAAGGGATGAATCTGTGTTGCAGGCACCTACTGTCAAGAGGGAGTAGGAGAACAGAGGCTTCTAAGAAATTCAGCTTAGAACCCGTACTTCAATGAAGTATGACTTCTAGACAAAACAGTCTAGGACTCTTACCTCAAAGAACAATAGCTCTTGAATACATCATTTCAAGACCCGCACTTCAATGCTCAAAAGTCTTTATTCCAATTTTGTTTTATGGGTATCTAAATCTCTTGTTTCGTAATTTCTCTTGTGCAGACCCGTCATATGTGGTACTTGGATAGCGGATGTTCCAAACATATGACTGGACAGAAAGGTATGTTGACCAACTTTACAGATAAGTATTGCGGAACAGTTAGATTCGGCAATGATCAGTTTTAACCAATACTGGGATATGGTGATATGGTACACGACAAAGTCACGATCAAGAAGGTGAGCTATGTTGAAGGCTTAGGATACAACCTTTTCAGTATAGGCCAGTTCTGTGACAAAGGCTTAGAGGTCAATTTCAAGGCCAAGGGGTGTTCTGTTCGCACTGAAGAAGGCAACGAACTCTTGGTCGGCACTCGAAAGTCCGACCTCTACACTATCAATTTGTCAAATGTCCAGACTGACAAGCAGGTGTGTCTACTCTCTAAAACCTCGATACAGCAAAGCTGGCTATGGCATCGACGGCTCTCTCACCTCAACTTTAGGTACATAAACAAGATGGTCAGTGGAAAGTTAGTTAAAGGACTTCCAGAGCTGAAGTATGAAAAAGAACATCTGTGTGCAGCATGTGAAAAAGGAAAGATGAAGAGAGCTCCACACAAACCAAAGCATGAACCGAGTACAAGCTCTCCGTTAAAGTTGTTGCATATGGACTTATGTGGTCTGATGCGAACGCAAAGCTTAGGCGGAAAGAAGTGCATACTAGTTATCGTGGATGATTACTCGCGATACACTTGGGTCAAATTTCTACGTTCAAAAGATGAGACACCTGATGTTCTCATTACATTCCTGAAGACGACCCAAGTAAATCTACAGAAACCGGTCAAGCTTCTAAGAACAGACAACGGCACAGAGTTCAAGAACAAAACAGTTCAAGAATATCTCGAATCGGTCGGGATATCACATCAATACTCTGCTGCTTGTACGCCTCAACATAATGGAGTGGTCGAAAGAAGAAATCGTACGCTAGTCGAGGTTGCTCGTACTATGCTATGTCAATCTGACTTACCTCTATTTTTATGGGTTGAAGTTGTATTGACTGCGTGCTACACTCAGAATCGATCCATGATACACCGCAGATTCAAGAAGACTCCTTATGCGTTAATCAACAACCGAACACCGACAATCAAACATTTCCATATATTTGGATGTAAGTGTTATGTTCTAAACGATAGAGAGAATCTAAACAAGTTCAGTGCCAAAGCGGACGAAGGCATCTTCATTGGTTATTCTTCTTCATCTATTGCATTCCGTGTATATCTGAAGAAGTCAAAGACAGTTATTGAAAGCGTCAACGTTACGTTTGATGAAGAAATGGCTTCTGAACAACACAGTTCAGAACCTGTGATAACCGGAGTACTAGCTTCTGGGCAAATCAGTCCAGAACCTGCGTCTCAAGCGAACAAATCAGATGAAGCATCAACGTCTTCTAATCATTTATCTGATTTATATTTATTATTTGAACTGTTTTATGATGAATTTATTGGATCTAATGTGAAGAAATCTGTTGTGGTTGACAGGATGGAAGACTCAACGACTACTCATCCAACCAGTTCAGATATCTCTACTGAATCCAACTCCCCGATTCAACAAGAAATTCCAGTTCAAATGTCGACTCCAACAGTTGAAGCTGTGACAAATAATGAAGAGACAGAAGTTGTTGTATCAGTAGGATGTTTTGTACACACTGATCTACAGACGGACCAAGTTGTACCTGTTGAGCCTTCTGCACCTACTACTTCAAATGCAACCATCATTCCTCCTGAACAACCTGAAGAAGGTACCAGTGGATTCATAGATGATAATATTGATATATATTCATATAATCCACTCCCTCATGAACATAAATGGACCAAAGAGCACCCGATAAGCCAGATCATTGGTGATCCAACAAAACTGGTGCAAACTAGGTTAGCTTCAATGAATATGTGTATGCATGAATCCTTTCTGAGCAAGATTGAGCCATCTCGCGTATCTGAGGCTCTTTCCGATTCAGACTGGGTGACTGCAATGCAAGAAGAGCTGAATCAGTTCGGCGCACTAAAAGTCTAGAGACTCGTACCCAAACCTCAAGGTAAAACCATTATAGGTACGAAATGGGTTTTCAAGATTAAGAAAGATGAAGATGGTACCGTTATCAGAAACAAAGCAAGACTTGTAGCCAAGGGATATAGACAAGAGGAAGGAATAGACTACGACGAGACTTATGCTCCTGTGGCGCGTTTAGAAGCAATTCGAATGTTTCTAGCCTACGCAGCTCACACAAACTTTACTGTCTTTCAAATGGACGTGAATACCGTATTTCTGAATGGCATTCTAAAGGAAGAAGTCTACGTCTCACAGCCAGAAGGCTTTGTCAATCAAGAGAAACCGAATCACGTCTACATTCTCGACAAAGCACTCTATGGACTGAAACAAGCTCCTCGCGCCTGGTATGACGTTCTATCTCAATTTTTAGTCAAGGCTGGTTTTACAAAAGGTACGGTAGATACCACTTTGTTTATTAAAAAGGAGAAAGTTGATATCATTCTTATTCAAATCTATGTGGATGATATTATTTTTGGCTCTACAAATCCTAAGTACTGTAAGAATTTTTCAAACCTTATGGTGTCAAGATTTCAGATGAATATGATGGGAGAGATGAATTTCTTTCTCGGATTACAAGTCAAACAATTCTTAACGGGGATTTTTATCAATCAATCAAAATACATTCTTGATATTCTTTGGAAGTTCAAAATGGAAAATTCTAAACCGATTGGTACCCCAATGGCACCAGGTACTAAGATCGGCACCGATCCTTCTGGAAAGGCTGTTGATGTTAGGACTTACAGAGGGATGATAGGTTCTTTGATGTATCTTACTTCTAGTAGGCCAGATATAATGTTCTCTACATGCTTATGTGCTAGATATCAGGCCAATCCCAAAGAATCCCATTTGTCTGCTATTAAGCGTATTTTTAGGTATCTAAAGGGGACTGCAGATCTTGGTATGTGCTATCCTAAAGATACTAGTTTTGAACTAACAGCATATACAGATGTAGATCATGTTGGTTGTATGCTAGACAGGAAGAGCACGTCAGGTCATATATACAGTTCCTCGGTGATAAACTCATAAGTTGGGCATCGAAGAAGCAACTTTGTGTATCAACTTCAACGGCCGAAGCAGAATATGTAGCTGCTGCTAGCTGCTGTTCTCAGGTCTTGTGGATGAGAACGCAACTTCGAGACTACGGTTTTCACTTCAACAAAATCCCGATCTACTGTGACTCAAAGAGCGCCATCGCGATAACAGCGAATCCTGTTCAGCACACCAAGACCAAACACATAGATGTCAGGTATCATTTTATCAAAGATAATGTTGAAAAAGGAACAATTGAACTTTTCTTTGTAAAAACTGATTATCAGCTTGCAGATTTGTTTACCAAACCCTTGGACGAAAAGAGATTTCATTTTCTTGTCTCTAAGCTTGGTATGCTAAATCTTAAGACATAATCCGTAGTTACCTATCAAAGTTTTTTAATTGTATATACTTTTTCCTCATTTCGTCATTCTTATTTCTAAATGATATTTGCCCTTCAAATATATTATGTTCATAATCCAAGGGGGAGTATGAGAAGAAATTGACAGATGGTCAATATTAACTTGAGGAGAAGACTCACTAATTTATGCATTTACCTTTTTAATGTCAAATTTTTGTGATGCATGATTTTAGGGGGAGTTTTACAAGTCAAAGAAGTTAGGATATGACTTCTGATTATTTCTGATCAGAACTCGTACTTTCATAGTTTTACTGCTTTTTGTCTTTTCAATTTAAGTGAATAAATTTTGCTTTGACTAAGACATAAGACTTTTGCAGTTTTTGAGAGATGCTTACAAGATCATATCATTATGACTTTAAGCTTAACTTCATGAGATGTAAGATTGCACTCAAAAGGTATAATTCCTTATCTTCATCTCATATATGGTTGAAAAGAGGACAACTTTCAATCATAGGAAAACATTTTTCTTAAATGTTCAAACCACTTCCCGAATCTTAAACTAATTTCATAATTTGGAAGTGTGATTTTAAATGTTTTCAAGATCTATTTGTGCTTTAACTGATATAGTTAAACCATTTTGAGCATCATATGCTCTCTAGGAAAACATCGGATTTCATTGTGCTAGGACTTACTTGAACTTCTATGGAATCACGTTAACCAGTGATTTCTACCTAAGAAGTTAATCCATAGTGATAGAGTCTGAGGATTTCAAAAGAAATGAGTGTGGTTTGAGTGATGAGGTATACAGAAAAAGAGAGTTTGGTTAGAAGTGAACGAAATACTTAAAAAAAAAAAAAGGGTGTGAGAACAGAGTTAAAAGAATATCAGAACTCTGCACCAACTTTTTCTGAGCCGGGCAGCCACATTTCTAATGTTTCCCAATTCTTTGGTGATCATTATTGAAACAGGCAACTAGCCCATGCCAACTCTTGATCAAACCTCACCAACTACTCATTTTCTACTCAAATAGAAAGTGTTTCACATTTTCAAAGGGGATGCATCACATTTGCTATCTGATTTTCATTTGGAAAATCTGGATATTGAAAAGAAAGAAGTCTGCCCCACCTTCGTACTTCACTCATGCACATTGAGTCTGTGTTTAACTTACTATTGTCTCAGTGGTTTACACAATATTGAGTCTTATAAGCAATCATCAAGTGCTTAATTCTTTCTATCACTTGCACGAACACACAAGGAATTTGTTTCTTTGTCATAATGTTTATAGAAATTACCTTTGTGGTGTTTCGATGATTGAATGGAAGCCCTGGGGGAGTGAACATCAAAAAGCTCCTTTCCAATGTGTATTCGTTACACACAGTGACTTAGTGTTACTGACAGGCATTTTAACTGATTCATTTGTTGATTCAGGTGTTACACGATTATTTTGTCTGGATTTGCAAAGATCTGGATGAATATCTTTTGAATTGACGAATCAGAGGCTCCAAATGAAAGACATTTCTTACTCAAAGTTTTGATGAAATCGTTTCTCTATTCATCAAAAAGGGGGAGAACCTAAAGCTTGAAGAAATGTCCATTACATTACAAGATTGGAAAAGAGAAGAGCTAACCAAGAAATGCGAGAGATCAAGGTATTCTGAAGACATGCTGATTTTAGAGAAATTTTTTTTGAAGATACTTTGCTAAAGCATTCTGAGCTAAAACCTGGACATTATTACATATTGAAGACTAAGAGGGAGATTGCATCTTCTGAGCTGAAAAAAGAAGAATACTGAATTGCTAAAATCTTTTTAGTAATGATCTTGATCCAAAGGGGGAGATTGTTAGCGCACAGATCTATTGGATTCAAGATCATCCAATCTGAAGTTTTGCAATCTGAAGCTAAATCTGGAAAGTCGACTCTTAATATAGGTCTAATGTCGTTTGTAATAAAATGTCAAAGTTTAGTTTTTAGTATTTTATTATTATTTCTAAATATCTAAGTTATTAGATATTAGTTAGATATTATATTGTAGATATTATGTTACTGTGTTAGAAAAGCTAAGATATCTGATCACATACAACACACACATACACGGTGTTTTTTACTATTCATCAGAGAGAAAACATCAAGAGCTTCAAACCGAAAACATCAATCCTGTAATCCGTAATTTGTAATCTAAACAGGTTGGTAATCATATTATGATTGTTATTTGTTTGATATAAACTGGTTCAACGATTAAATCGGGACACACAGTACTACTAACAGAAATCCTATTACATTCAGAATCCGAAAATGACTTTGTAAGCTCTCCAACTATCTTCTTTGATCGCCATTCAGTTCTGTTAGAGCATATATTTGTTGTTAAAGCTAGTTGGAAGTCAAAGTCTTTTGTAATAAAAAGTTAAAGCTAGTGTTGTGAGAGTTTTGTGTTTTGAACGTTTGTCTTTGTGTGCGTGTATAGTGGTGTGAGTGTTTTGTCCCGTGTATAAATAGGGATATGACTTTGTGTTGTAAGTGTTCGAAGTAGTTCATAAGAAAAGTATTGTGCGCGTATTCATTGTTAGAGAGTTCACTGTATTCGATTATCAGATTAATAAAAAAACATTTCAATGATTGAATTGTTTGTATCATCTTGAATTTGCATTGAATATGGGATTAAGAAGTTCTTACTTCAGACCTTTCCTTTCTCAGTTCTGAAACAAAAGATTTAGATTTGCTAGGAAAATGAGATTTCTGAATTTTTGATTTCTTTTGCTTACCTGTGTTGGTCCGTTTCTGTGAGCGCCTTTTCTTTTGCTTTTTACCTTTTTCATAATAATTAGTACTCACAGAAACTGATTCACCAACCTTAGTTGATGATTCACCTACTTCAAACACACTAGGTAAAGCTTTAGAGTTAATAATGAAATCAGAATGATCTGGAAGTTTTGCATTAAAGTCAAACATACCAATACTTTCATCAACACAACCATTATCAGAATTTAAGAAATCATTTGCACACGCAAATAAGTCATCAATATCATCTTCTGAAGTTTGAGATGTCTTGGAAGAGTTAGAACACTCATTAGATTTAGATTCAAAAACAGTGTTCTTCATGACTATAGAAAATACAACTTGTTCAATATCAACCAAGATTCTTTCGTCAGATAAAATGTTTTCAAGATTAACTATTTTTCTTTCTAAAACAAGTGGAGGAACATAAATTTTGGCTTTAATAGGTTTTGCCTCCAACTCTTTTGTAGAATAACTTGCAAAATAATCATTCAAAAGAAACTTTGGTTGTTCAGAAATATAACTATCATTCAGCTTTTGATAGCAGAATGGTAGTTGCATTTTCGTTGTTTTCTTTCTGTTCTCATCTTCTTTGGCCTCAACTTCATCAGAAGATTTGGTAACAAATTTGGGTTTCAAATGAGGATGTTTGTTAGCCGCTTGCAGAAAATCAAAATTATACAAAGTTGGTTGTTTTCTGATTGCTTTCTTCAAATAGTGTGGGTTATCGTAACCGAGACCCCACTTTTCTTTAACATCATTTTCCTCATTTGGTGTGTTTAGAAATATGGTTTGATCTGTTTGTCCTCTAGTATATAATTTTGCTTCCAAACCATTGATCTTTTTCTGCAAACTCTTATTTTCAACCTGCAATTTGTGAACTCTTAGCACAAATTCTTATTTTTCAAGATCAGACTTTGAAAGTTTAGAGATAGCTTCAGAAATCTTATTTTCAAAATAATCTTTTTGTTGTTTAAACTCAGTAGCAGATTTGTTCAAAGAGTCAATCAGACTTTTGTTCCCAACAAGTTCCTTATTAAGGTCAAAAATAGTTTGATGCTTCTTAGCAACTCTGCTTTTTTCCTTTTTCAGTTTATTTTGAAGGTCTTGAAGCTCAATCATCATAGCTTCCATTTTGTTTAGAAAATCAGATTCAGAAAGATTATGTACCTCATTAGAATTTTCTTCATCAGACTCATCATACTTAACTTCTTTCCCTATCAGACACATGTGAGCGGTCTCTTCTTTTTCTTCATCATCCGAGTGGTCTAGCCAAAACTCATCTTCCGCCATCAAAGCCTTTCCAGCCTCCTTCTATTTTTCCAAAAGCATTTTGTGCTTGTAATAGTATGAGTTTCTCACAGTAAGCTTCCGACAGTCTTTAGCGTAGTGATCCACTTTACCGCAGTTATAACATTTTATCAGCTCATCAGACCTCTTCTCACCGTAATCATTAACAAACGTTTTCTTCTCTTCTGGCTTTCTTTCTAAAAACTTCTTCTCCTCATACCTTCCTCCTTCAAATTTTTCTCTATGCTCATAATTTCTGGAACCAGAAGAGTATCTTTGACTGTTTGATCCCGACTTTTTATAAAATTTCTTTAGGAAAGCTCGGGTCAGCAATAACATGGATTGCTTTAAGCTTTCTCTATCATCATTGTCAGAAACAGCATCATCAGAATGGTCAGAACTTGGAATAACAACTTTCTTTTTCTTCTTCTTTTCCTTCTTTTCTTTCTCTTTCTGAGCTACTACCAAGGCAATGGGGTCAACAACTTTCTCAGTCTTTTTCTTTTCTTCTCTTTTCTCTTCCACTTCCTCCTCATTCTGCCTCAATGTTTCATACACCTCATGAAGAGGGATGTCACTAAGATCCTTCATCTGTTTCATCCTTCGCGTATGTTTCTTCAATTCGGGCTGAAGGATGCTGAGGAATTTGACATTATTCTCTATCTGCTTCTTCTTCACCTTGTTCTTTGCAAGCTCATTTAGCAACATAACAAATCTTTCATATGTATCTTCAAAGCTCTCATTCTCCTTTGCCTTGAACTCCTCATAACTGTTAATGCAGTTGGCAACCTTCATCTGATTCCCAACCTTGGATCCCATTATCATCTTTTGCAATTGATCCCACATCTTCTTGGCAGTTACTTTGTAGCTGTCTATTTTAATGTAGATCTTGTTTGGTATACTTTGTAAGAGTAGAGATCTAGCTTGCTTGTCGGCTTTATATCTATTCTTCTACTCTTCAGTATACTGAGAAAGATCTTTTGGTATTGTCTTTGTCTTTTGTGCTCTGTCCACATTCCCATCTTCGGTGTCATAAGATTCATCATCTGATATTTCCATGGTAAGAGGTACCATTGGACCTTCCATGATGGACATTAAAATGTTCTCTCCATTTGCATGTTTGTCCACAAAATCCAGAAACCGGTCTTTCCATTGCTCATATTCTCCTTTGAAAAGCACCGGAGGTTTCACATTTGTACCGATAGAGAGTGCGTCTTTGGAAGTCATCCTGTTAAGAAAACTGTTTCAATAAGAACTTGAAAATGATCGTTAGTTCAAGTGAAATCAAAATACATAAATGCTTAGAAAATTTCAGAAATTAAAAAAATTCAAAAATCTCCTAAGTATGGAATTCGCACACCACACTTGGACAAAAGCAATTCGCACACAGATAGAATTCGTACAAACACCAAACTCCAGAATTCGCACACACACAAACTTCAGAATTCGCACGAAGCTATATGCGAATTCTAAGAATTCGCACACAACACTAGGCGAAATCTGGACTTTAAAAAAATTGAAAATCAACTTTTCGCATAACATAATCATACGAATTCTGTACTTGGAAAAATTTAAAATTTTCTATGCGAAATCTGAACAATTCGTATATCACCCTTATGCGAATTCTAGGAATTCGTATGCCACAGTATGCGAGTTCTTCACTTCTCGCACGCAAGCATTATGCGAATTCTTTCCATGGAAAATTTCTCACAAAACTTTTCGTATAAAGGATCTATGCGAATTCTGACTTTTCGTACACAAGCATGTATGAATTCTGAAGAATTCTCATAACACACACATGCGAATTCAACACATTTCGCATATCGCCATCATGCGAATTCTATACTTGTGAAATTTTCAGATACAAAATATGCGAAATCTTTTGATCTGCGAGTTCTTGATGCGAGTTCTTGAGGTTCTATGCGAGTTCTTCAGATCTCGACTTAAACACACTCTGATCTTCTAAAAAATCCATCAAATCTTCAAACTACAGTCTGAAACTTCAGCAATTCCATCACTAATATATCTAGAATCGATTACAACCAATGATTTTTAACAAAATTCAATCAATCATACAAATTGATCTGATACAGCGTATATGAACTCGTGAACTTCAAAACTAACAAAATCTCAAAATTAATTGAGAATTACAGTGCAAATCTACTACAAACCAATACAAGATTTGTCTAAAAGAACAGACGAACTCAATTGACTCGATTAGACTAGCAATTACACTAAAAAAATTCGAAATTCGATCAAATGTCAGAAACCAGTGCGAACATCCATTTCTTTGATTGATTTCAATTTGAACTCTGCTCTGATACCAATTATTAATCCCAAGATTTCAAGTTCTAATCACAGTTTTAATGCAAAGAAAATGCGAAAACAATTTGGACAATCAACCTGTTATCAATTCAATTCAAGATTTCGTACAGAGGCTATCTCAGACTTTTTCTCTCTCTAGAATCTATGTCCGCGTACAATTCTTACAAGACACACACTTAAACACAAAGACACAACACTTTGACTTTGACTTTTTATTACAAAAGACTTTGACTTGCTTTAAGAGTTGACTAGAGCTTTGACTTGGCTTGACTTTCAGTCTTCAGTCTTCTATGATCTTGTATCCAACATATTTATGCACTAACAAAGGAAAATCAACCTTTTGAAGATAAGAGATCTTTTAAAATATTGCTCCACTCTTTTTCCTGTAGTGCCTATAGGATAGGCATTATTACACTTATATATAAAGAGAGAAACCATTGTGAGAATGGTTAATGTATCGAACGAGTTCTTTTGAAAGATTGTGAAAATGTTCAAAAGACCCTCTCTGTATATATCCCAGAAGGCAAGGAGATCTCCTCTCTTGGCGTAGGATGACAAGAGGGTTCAACACGTTTGTGTGGATACCGTGGAGGCAATGGGTTGAGTTTGTTGCTCAGATTTAGATACAACATCAAAGGGTTGCTGCTTGTACTGGTAAAATTTTGAAACACCCATCCTACCCCATTTCATACGGATTCTTGGAGGAATACGGTTAATTTAGGCTGAGTGTATGGCTTCCATATTCAAACAGTCCTGACCCACTCATGCTCGCTCCATTCTTCCCTTTACCAACTCAATAATCCCGTTTCAAGTGACCAAATTTGCCACAAATCTAACAAGTCATTTTCAACTTTTTGTTGACACCTTTGTTGAAATCATCGAACCTTTGTTTCTCTCCTTGAACGTTCTGTTGGTGATCTTTCCCTCTTCCATCATGTTAACACTAAAAAAGTCCAGGAACGTCCTTCTCTTTGGGTTTGCCACTTTCTTGCTTCCTTAGAGATTCCTCTATGCGCAAATGGCTACACAATTGAACCAAGGACATTTTCTCATTCTTATGTTTTAACATATGTTTAAAATCCCTCCATGAGAGAGGTTACTTAGCAATTATACTCGACACATACAGATTCATCTATATTTATATTATGTTGAGTAACGTGTCCAAGTATCCGAAGGAGTTCATTGTATTGTTCCATTGCTGACCTTGAATCAATCATCTTGTAATTGTTAAAATTACTGACAAGAAACTTCATACTAGAAGCGTCATATGCCATATATTTCGATTCGAAGGAATCCCACGGTTCTTTTGTGGATTCAACATTTTGATATACATCAAAGAGTGCATCAGACATACCATTCAAAATATGATCTCTACAGATGTAGTCATCATTCTTTTACTTGCTCTTGCATTGCGTCATCTCCAAGGTTTCATCTTCCGTGAGTTTTGGCATGGGTGTGCTCAAAACGTAGACAACCTTTAAAGTTACAACTAAATCATAGGTAACGTCCAGAGCTCTGGTTCTCTAGTCCAGAACTCTGGTTCCAAGAACTGAAGTATGGTTGTACTAGACCAAAGTCTGGTTGTACTAAACCAAAGTCTGGTTGTACTAAACTTCTGTCCATACTTGGAATTTTCAGCGATAACTCAGAACTCTGATCAAAAGGACCAGAGATCAGATTACACTACCTCAGATCTATAGTGAAATTTCACTAAGTTCGAGAGCAATTTCAAGAGCGTTTCCAACAACCTGAAATTGGTCCAGATCACTTTGCATCTCCTAACTCACTTTAATCGATCTCAAGTAAATCACAATTACACCAAATGGTTGATAATACTAAAATCAACAACATTGAAGAGAGTTAATTATTGGTGCTAAAACAATAACAATGGGAAACTCAATCAATCTAACTTGGAATGTGTTACGACATACGATTGATGATATTATGATAAAATGTAACTGGACAATTATCATGAATGCATAGGAAGGTTGGTGTACATTACGAGAAACCAGATAGAGAGGTATTGACAACTATATGAATTTCATGTGATATTTTCTAGTGAATGCAATAAAGTTTTTATGTTGAAAGAAGGATTTGTTCATGCAATGAAATGTTAATGTGAACTATTTTATTTAAACATGCAAGAATGTGTTGTACTTTTGAAGATACATGAACATGATTTTATTGCACGTTGTAATATCTGTGTCTATGTGGTGTGTCGTTGACTTACACACTAGCAGTGGTTTGTCATGGAACTGTGATAGTCTGTATGAGAGTTTGCCATAAAAGCAAGAATGGTTCTTACCAGGTGTTCATATAGTAACAACAGACAAATGAGTCTGCCAACTTGATACTTTTACTGTAAGAGCAAGGATGAGTCTTGTCGGGTGCTACAAAGTTTAAAATTTTGAGACGTTACACTAAAGTATTAATATAAAACAATATGTTTGACAATTAATTAAGTATTTTATTACTTCCTCCGTCCCAAAATAAATGTTTACAATGAAAATGACACGCAATTTTAGGAATATGTAATTATTACACGTTTTAAATAACTAAATACTTTTACCTTTAATAATAGAGATAGATTTTCTCCATCTCATAAGTATGAGTAGAATAAAAAAGTGGGAACTTACTTTTAAAACTGAACACTTATATTAGGACAAAGTAAAATAGAAATGTAAACACTTGATTTGGGATGGAGGCATTAGTATCTAGAAATAGGCATGTTCATCCAAACCGCACAAACCGCTCACACCGCATCGCAAAGTGCGGTTTAGAATTTCCGTAGTACGGTTTGCGGTTTGCATTTTGACCAAACCGCACTGTGCAATGTTGTTTGTAGTTTTGAGTGATCAATCCGTGGTTCAAACCGCACCGCACTACATATTTTATGTATTTTTTAAATTTTATGTACAACATATATATATTTTTAATTTTATATATAACATATATATATATATATTCTTTTTACTTTGTAGACTGTTTTTAATTATGCAATATGTATTTGGGAATCAGAGATATTAAAACTCTTTATTTTTTTGGACTACGGCCACGTTATAGTTGATATAATGTATTTTTAAACTTATAATTATTAGGTTGTCTGTATAGAGTACGATAGGTACAAACAAGGGCGGAGCTAGTAAGGAACAAGAGGGTGCAATCGCACCCCCTGGGTTTTTCAATTTTAATTTTTTGGATATAGTAATAAGTTATTTGTTTGTAAGAAAGAAAAGATTGTAAAGAGTGAAAATGATAAAATAAGAAAGAGAGAGAATTGGGAATCTTGTAGTATATGGAGGTGGTGACATACATATACAATAGGGTGGTTAGGCCTCGAAGAGAGCAAATATGTCATCTTGAGGAAGAGAAATGTCATTTATTTCATTAAAAATTCTATTTAAATCTAAAAAAAATACAAATATTTAAAGAAAGAGAGAGAGAGAGAGAGAGAGAGAGAGAGAGAGCACAATAAATAACTTGCTAACATTTTCTTAATCGTAAATATGAAAAAAAATTCATTTAAGGCTTCAAGTTTCACATATATAAATAAAAAATAATCGTCAAATTCAAGTAAAATAACCAAAATGATAATAGTATCATTGATTTACGATAGTTTGATAGTCGAAACCTAAATTATAACTTTAAATACTTATCTTGAAATTATCGAAAATTAGATAATAAAACTAAATTTTCGATAAGAAAATATTGAAGGGTTCTTGGCAACAATGACGACAATGGTGTAAGGAGACGATGGGAGGAAGGGGCAAAGAAGCAACGGGTATAGACGGTTATTATCTAAGCTTGGTGCTCCCCCTGTCCCTAAATCCTGCGTCCGCCCTTGGGTACAAACTGCATAGATCACATAAGTTTTGCGATATAGTTTTTTTACGGTTTAAAGTTTATGCTATGTGATTTACGGTTTGAAGAAAATGTTCAAATCACATATGTGCAGTTATCAATTTGACACTAAGGCATTGTTTCGCAAAAATAAGCTAGCTTATTTTCTTGGTACATGTTTGGATGGCCATAAGCTAGCTTATGAGCTAACTTTTTGATAAGCTACTTGGAGTAGCTTATGAGGAGCTTTTTGTGATTATTTCAATTATGCCCCTTATTAATATTCATAATTATATATTAACTTTTAATTATAAATAAATAATTAATGTCCTTTTTGGTAATTTAAATGTTTATAAGCTAGTTTTTACCAAACGTGACTTTTTCATCAGCTAGCTTATCAGCTACCAGCTAGCTTATCAGTTATAAGCTAACTTTTCAGCTAGTTTGCCAAACATAACCCACACTGCTTACCCTTATTTAAAATTATCTAAAAAAATTTAAGAAAAAAAAACTAGGTGAAATTTACATTATTAATATTATTTTAGCAATTGATAAGAATAGTAGTAGTAGTTTGTTTTTGAAATGGTGGAAATAGGACCACTTAGTTAGGGCTTGGTGCCACTTGTCTTCATGTCAAGTGCACGTCTTGGACAACTCATAAACACTATCATATCAAATTATCTTGATAAACTCCTCTGACTATCCCCCACACCCTCACTTTCCCTCAGCGAGCGACCCACCCCTTTGATAACCTCTCTTCTTCTTCTCTCTACCTTCAACCTCTCAAATCAATCCTTGCTTCTTCTAATGGCCTTTCTCTGCTAAAATGAAAAAAAGCTTCAGTTTCTTTCAACCCGATCATCGTCAATCCAACAACTGCTCTGTGTGATATTCTTTCTCTCTCTCTCTCTCTCTCTCTCTGTGTGTGTCTCACCTTCATTCCTCAAACAAGCGTTTGTTTGTCAATCTCAATTACCTTTTTGGTTTGACTTGATCCATAGATCTAACTCTTTAGATCTTCCTCAACTTTGAAGGTAACAACAAGTCTTGCGCTATTCTCTTGATTTATTGAATCGAGTTTTGTTAACTTATTCCAAACTCTTAAGAATCTCGAAGAGGTTAGGTTTTTGTTATCTGTTTGTAGTTACTCGGACCTTCTGGATTGGTCAATTAGATTTGACTAATGAAATTGGGGTTTATTGAAAAAAAAAAAAATAGAGGTGGGGATTTTAATATTGACCACTCTATTTGCCATATTTTTTGTACTTCCTTTTTGTAAATTTCAACTTCTAAGTCTGTTATGATCATGGGTTTTACGTTATATGATGAAGGGATAGGTGTGCTTTGTTTCTAATCAACAATTGCATATGTTTCTATTTTTGAGTTAGGTTTCATTTTCAATTAGTTTACTGAGATGATTTTGGCATGTTGATTGTTGAGCAACCAGTCAACCACTGTATGGTTTTCGAGTGACTTTTCAGCTTATACTAAGATTTGCATATTTGAAACAGCTTTTGATTGTCATTGCTACAAATTCATTTGAATTATGTTTGTGTTTATCTTATTGTAGGATTTTAGAGATCAAGGTTTTATTATTGAATCTTAATCAAATGCGGAGGATAACACGAAGAGGGGTTTTGATGAGATGAGGTATGTTATCTGGGTTCATGAACTTTTTGTGGGCCTGTTTCCGGCCACGGTCGGACCGACATGTTCACAATGGTTCTGATTCGGGCGGTCGTCAAGATGGACTCTTATGGTACAAGGATACAGGACAGCATTTTAATGGTGACTTCTCTATGGCTGTAGTTCAAGCCAATAATTTGTTAGAGGATCAGAGTCAGCTTGAATCAGGGTGTTTGAGCTTGCAAGAATCGGGCCCTTATGGTACCTTTGTAGGAGTGTATGATGGGCATGGAGGTCCTGAGACGGCACGGTTTATTAATAGTAACCTCTTTCAACATCTAAAAAGTAAGTCACCTGAATCCTGATAAATTTTTTGAAATCCAAAATATGTTAACTAAAACAATATGAAATGTTTTTTTTTTTTTTTTTTTTTTTTTTATCATTTTGGCATGCATATTACCTCCTGTCACTAGTTAATATTGTATTGCCACTGAAGGTCTAAAAAGATTTGTGTTTTGATAGGTTGTATTAGAAAATTTTGAGCTATTTTGTACTCTCTTTCTTTTGTTCAATGAATATTGCAACATTTGATTAGGCATATATATACTTTTAGGAATTTATCTTGATTAATAGGCAAATGTCTAAAATGCCGCACCAATAAGTTTTTATCACGAAAATGTGCATATAGGTTACTTAAAGCTTGGAAACTTGCCAAAAAGAAGCTGTTGAAATTGTCATGGGGCCATCTTGTAGTTGATTATGAGTAAAATTTTTCATGGGGTCGTTAATTAGATAAAATTGATGATTATGAGTAAAAATTTTATTGAGAAAAAGTCTCAAGTTGTGGACTTGTAGTTGAGTTTCCATCAAACAGAAGGTGATTTTTCTATAAGTAGAAAGAGTTGTGTTGCTTTGTACGTAAAACGTTTCAGATGTTATTTGTTTCTACCATTTTATTCCATTCTTCGTCGTAGACGCCATCTTCATTCCCCCTTACGCTATGTACGTAAACCACCCACAAAATGAAAATACTATGGAGTGGTGTTTGAAAGCTCACATGTAGACCCTTTTCCTTGCAATTATTAGTTCTAAGCAAAAGCTTTTCTTTCTCAGGAGCTCAATTTCATTATCTTATTTGTTTTGTGGACATCTCTAAAAATTGATGGAGCAAACAAAACACAGCATCCATCGGGGAAAAAATCGTACCAATAAGCTAATTTTCAACTTCAAACTTGATATGGACTGTAAATCTTTTCCAGCAGATGGATAAAACTACAGAATACTTGCAAGTACTTCAAATAAAGAATGTTAGTATTTCCTTGTAACACAGTACATACAGTTTTGCTTCGAGCATAGTTGGGTTGACCTCAAAAGTGAAAATGTATGTTCCGCATAGAAGTTGTGGTCTTTAATTGGATACTGAATTGGGCAAAGTTCTTGATTTCTCAGGGTTTACGTCCGAGAATCAAGCAATGTCAGTGGAGGTAATAAAGAAGGCTTTTCAAGCGACGGAAGAGGGTTTCGTCTCCCTTGTATCCAAACAATGGCCAATGAAACCACAAATAGCAGCCGTTGGATCATGCTGCCTTGTTGGTGTCGTATGCGCTGGAACCCTTTACATTGCGAATCTTGGAGATTCTCGAGCTGTTTTGGGTAGGCTTGTGAAGGCAACTGGGGAAGTTCTTGCGATTCAGCTCTCAGCTGAACACAATGCGTGTATAGAGTCTGTGAGACAGGAGTTGCATTCTACGCATCCAGATGACTCACAAATCGTAGTTCTAAAGCATAATGTATGGCGGGTAAAAGGCCTCATACAGGTAACTTCCTCTTACACATGATTACCTTAAAATCAAATATGGTCTACGATAACTTTCTAGTGTTTGTAGTACAATTGCCTCAGAGTATTGTACAATGCAAACACTTGAGGGTTGTATTGATCCATCTTGGCATGATTTTATCTCCATCTCTGGTAGGTTAGCATGATATTTTCTTTGTTCCAACAGAAGAGCTGTGGTTTTACTTTCACAGTCAAAGAAGCCCATTCTCACATAATTTGGTATAAATTTCTAGATGATGAGGAAGTCGATGGTCTAAGTTAACTTACACTGAAGGTACATGATCAATTCTAGATTACAAGGCATTAAAACGGTTTTTGATCTTTAGCCTGAAAACAAACAATGTCAGTTGTGGATTTGAAAAATGACTTGTTTGATTGCAAAAATCGAAGTGTACCTTTCTTTATGAATGGAGCAGTAACGTTTAAGCCAATGTAAGTTTATAAGTTGAAGTTGTACTTTTAAGGATTTTATACTTAAAGTTCATGATCACATTAGTGCTTCACTAGTAAAGTCTTTTAGGCTATGTTGCAAGGATATAGGTTTGGAGTTACTAGTGCATGATACACGGGCACATACGTGGATTATAAAAAATTGAAGGCCTTAGGGTGCATTGGTGGTTTACTATTAAAGCATGTTAGGATATGTTGCAAGGATACATGTTTGAGGCACTCTTGCATGATACATGGCAAGATATCGAAATGAGGATGCTCAGGTGGACATGTGGCTGAACTATGTTGGACATGATACTCAATGAGGTCTTCCGAGAAGAGTTGGAAGCCACGCCTATCACGGATAAATTGAGAGAGGGAAAATTTCTGTGGCTTTGGCATGTTCGTAGAAGACAGAGAGGGAAAATTTCTGTGGCTTTGGCATGTTCGTAGAAGACAGAGGTCGGCACCAGTAAGGAGGAGCAGGCCGAGGAGCATAGTTGTTAAAAGCGCGCCTCAGGCGTGCCTAGGCTCTGAGGCTCATAAGGCTCAAGGTCTTGAGCTTTTTTGAAGTCGAGGCTAGGCGTATTCACAAGGCTCCCTAAGCCCATGCGCCTTGGCTGAGGCGCCTTGTGGGCCTAGGCGCGCCTCATAAAGAGTTATTAAATACCTAGTCAAACCCTAAAATTAAAGAAATTTTATCATCTTCTAGTCTCTTAGCTTCTTAAAGAAAGAGTTATTAAATACATGACCTAAGTCAAACCATAATATCTAATACCCGGTCATTAGAACTTCAAGGTTCCTTCTCTATAAATACCTAGACCTTAAAACTTCTCCCTCGACTCACGCTTTAAACCCTTCTTATCGACGTATTGTTCGTTGCAGCATTGGAACTTGTTGCATATTTGAGTTGTGTGCAACTCTGTGTGTGTGTATATATATGTATATTGAAGATGTGCCTCGCATTTATGAGGCCCGCGCCTCACGCTTGCGCCTTGCGCCTAGGCCCCGAGACCTCTTTGCGCCTAAGGGGGCCTTGAGCCTTTAACAACTTTGCCGAGGAGGACGTAAGCTTAACAGTTGAGACTGGACCTGGTGGATTTAGGCATTTCTAGAGACAATGATCTCAGACACAATTTGTGGAGACGCATAGGGGTAGCAGATCTTGTGTAAACACATGTGAGTTATTGTGGTCAGGGTGTGGGGTGAAGTGGTAGTTGAGGGAGGATTAGAGAGCCGACAACTAGGTATTGAAGTCCGTAAGGTAGCTGAGAGTAGCTTTTGTATGAGTTCTCTCAGGAAGGAAGGGGTCTTTTGGCTCACTTACTTGTTAGGTTGTTTAGCTCTATCGTATTCCCCTGTTGCTTTTAGTGCCCTACTTGTTTTCATCTTATTTCCTGTTGTTTACTATGGTAATCGCTCTACTTGTTTGAATCTTATTTCATCTTCCTTTCCCAAGTTTGCCTCAAAGCTTTTCATCAACTCTTCAAAACTTTTTTTCTTGCATTTGTTAGTCTTACTCTTGGCATAACTTTTCCGCAAGCAAGCCTGGGGTATTCACGGAAATCACCTCTTTACCCTCCATAGAACCTGCTTCGCGTGGGATTTACTAGATTCATTTGGTTTGGTTTAGTGCATCATACGTTCAAATGTATTTGTTGATTATAAAAAGATAAAAGACACGGGTACATATTTAAATATCTTTGCAATTTACACAAGTTCAAAAACAAAAACAATAGAAGAAATAAATTATACTTATAGATCACACATTAAGTGTATCAATAAACACACAAGGTTGCTTGTACTTTATGCACTCATAATAGTCTTAAGATATGAGGAAAATTGTTTTTGCGTTGCCTTGCCTCCTTTAAAATTCATATGACAATTGGCGGGAGAGGATGTAATTGGCATGTGAGAATATCATGATATATACTTGAGTGCCCGATTTAACTACTTTGCCTAAAAATGAACGATAAAATGATGAGTCGGGTTCAAACGAGAAGATACCTATTTAAAACAATAATTCTGGGCCAATCATTTTATTAAATAATACCTTAAATAAAACTTTCTTAAAAATCGCCTAAAAAGGCATATGTGTCATTTGTTGTATACATATTATATATGGGAACTCATTTATTTTTATATAGATTATGTAACAAATTTAATTAAGGTATTTAAGAATTTTTTACAACATTAAAATAAATGTGGTTTAGTTTTTCATTTTAAATATTTATTTTTATTGAATTAGTTTATTTAAGAGTTTTTTACAATTTTTCTCAAAAATCACATGTGATATCCACAATTAATCGACATTTTTTTCCTAAAAAAGACTTGCTAATTTTCTTTTATGTATCATTATGTGATCTTATACATTTTAAATGTGTTGTGCTACTGTTTTCATTTTTTTTCAATGTTTAATTTGAATCATTGTTTTTCAAATTTTAAATCATATATGATTAGGAAAAAAATTTGAAAAAAAAATTAATTTATTATGAATCACATGTGATTTTTATGAAAATTGTAATTCTTTAAATATTACTTTAAATAAAAAAAAGAATTCTTTAGATGAAAATTAAATATGCTTATTTTAAATGAATTAAATAAAAAATGTTATTTAATAAAAAATTAAATCATATTAAATTTACAAATATAGTAAAAGTAGAATCTTAAAAAAATACCTAAAATAACTTTTATATAACTAAATTACTTTTATACCCTTATTTATTTATTTTCAGAATTAATTATTTAAGGTATTATTTAATAAAATGATTGACCTAAAATTATTCTCTTATTATTTTAAATAGGTATCATTCTCGTTTGATCCTCCCTCTAAAAAGATAATACTAACAATTATCCACATAATTGTCCTTATTACAAACTCTTAATGTAATTTCTTTTGGACCTAATCTTACGTTCCTCATGAAGCATCCCATTTTGCTCAAGAATGAAATTAGCAATTTCTGTTGAGGCTATCTATCACCGATTAGCTGTTCTCTTCATGGAGAACTCTTGAAACTCCAAATTTGTTTGTCTTCATTCATTAGCACCCCCCCCTCCCCCCTTCTTATTTTTTTATTGTCTCCCATGTGTGTGTGTGTGTGTGTCTTAGCTATCATCATTTGGTGATGATTACCATGAGTAAATAAGTAACTTTAACTCCTATAAGCTTTTACTATAATTTTTCAAGCCTTAAAAAATTGTGTTTTCTCTGCAGATTTCGAGATCCATTGGTGATGTATACTTGAAAAGGGCGGAATTCAACAGGGCCCCTTTATATGCCAAGTTTCGCCTTCGTGAACCTTTTAAAAGACCGATATTGAGCTCAGACCCATCAGTTTCGGTGCACCAGTTGCAACCACATGATCAGTTTATCATATTTGCTTCAGATGGCCTATGGGAGCACCTTAGTAATCAAGAGGCTGTTGATATCGTTCAAAATCACCCACGCAGCGTAAGATGCCTAACTTGATATTGTTCAAAATCACCCATGATCAGTTTATTATATTTAACTTCTGTCATGCTATTTGACTTTGGAGGTCAAACCTAATAATCTTGAAATCGAAGATTAATAGGAATTTTGATCAAGTTTTATGTTTGAAGTATTTGTTATAATAAGATTGATGTGGGTGATTCATTTCTTTTGAATTTTAAGCATTTCACATGAATCAAATTGTATCTTCTTTAGTTGTTGATTTGAATGGACATCTCTTTGGGTATTCCTTTTAGAAAGTTTGAGTTACTAATTAATTGCAACAACTTTTCTAAACAAAAAAAGACCATATAATTTTGTACTGACAATATGCGTTAATGTTGTGGTTGATATGCAGGGAAGTGCTAGGAGATTAATAAAAGTGGCATTGCAAGAAGCAGCAAAGAAGAGGGAAATGAGATACTCCGACTTGAAAAAGATCGATCGTGGGGTGCGTCGTCATTTCCACGATGACATCACGGTGGTGGTGCTGTTTCTGGACTCAAACCTGATCAGCAGGGGTAGCTCCTCTACGGTTAGAACCCCTAACTTATCCGTCAAAGGAGCAGGAGTAAACCTGCCTTCAAACATACTTGCTCCTTGCTCAACCCCAACTGAAACTGGCACCACCTGATCACCTCTCTGTCTCTAGTCTACTATATACATATATATATATATATATATATAGAGAAACTGTTTCCTCTCTAATTTCAGTTTTCTTGAACTATTTCCTCATCAGTGTGAATACCTCCCCAGAAAAAGAAAAAAGAACGAAAAAAAACAAAAACAAAGAAAGCCATGGTAGGTGGTTGTGAATGGTGAAAGCAGGAGGCAACTTGGTGCACCGTGGTTCCTTGGAAAATAGAGAGGGCAGGTAGTTTGATGTTGTGAAAGCAGCAGGCAACCCCGGTGCACCATGGTTGTTTGTTAAATGGTGACCGAGGAGCAGAAGTCAAGATTCTTTGTAACCTCGTTAAGTCGGAGTAGTAATACTAAAACTTTACAGATGCAAGCAAGCAAGCGTTATAGTTCATATACTATTTTTAACATAAAATGTGTCCATCCAGATTTGACTTGTTGTAACTTTGAATTGGTTTGAGTTATTCAAGTTCTTGATGATGGTTTCCTTTGGGATTTAGGTGCAGGTTTCTTGATATATAGATGCTGGTAATTCAGTTGGGTTGGGTTGGGTTTACAGGCAGGCCTGGTTTTGGTTAAAGCACTATTTAGGTGTACCCAGAGGCTGAACTCGGCTTGCTTAGAAATGAGTCGGAGCAAACAGAGTCAAATTCGACCACCTTGACTATATATTAAATCTCCGACGACACATCCTCCTCTCTCCCCTTCTTTGCTGCTCTCTTCTACCTGCTACAACCATCGTCTAAGCATTCCTAGGTAAACTTTTCCATGAAATCGGCAAATTTCTCGTGAAATCATCTAAACTAGAAATCGTCCCTGGTTGAACTTTCAAGTCCTCCAAACCATAAATCTACAAGGAGATTGGGAAAGAAAGGGGAATGGAGGTTGTATGAGGCCACCGTTCCAAGGGTTTGCAGAGTGGGGAAGGTAATATAATATCCTTCTGTTCCAAAATAAGTGTCCACAATAGAAATAGAAATGTGTATAGTTTAGACATAAATAAGTAATACACTTTTACTTAACCAAATGACCACTTTACTCTTAATTAATGCACCTATTTTATTACCTCTTAAATATTATTATCTATTTTTTAAAGTGGATACTTATTTTGGGACAAATATAAATAAAAACATGAATATTTATTTTTGCGACTGATGAGGTAAAATTTAACACTAAAATATAATAGATAGAGAAAATACCAAAAAAAGAGGTAAGAAAGCAGACTTAACAAAGCCACTCCGTGTTAACTCGAGGGACTTTTTTGAATTACGAAACATAAAATAAGGACCATTGGTGTAATTAGTGAATTTTAGAGACCAAAACCAAATGTTTTGGGCCAATGGTTACTTTATATCAAATTACGAACTAGATTTAATAATTTTATATTCATTTTTAAGTTTTAATAAGTATAATTCTAGTGTATTCAACCTACACGTAGGAGAAGTGTGTCATCGTCTAAATGATATGACGATAGAAATAAATATAGAGATGGAGATAAATATAAACTATTAGGGTTATTTATGGAGTAAATGTCCTTCCATGCTTATCATGATCTCTATGTAATCCTCCCTATTTAAAGGGCCGAATTAGAGATTCATTCTTTCCATTTATTGTAGTTCTATTTGGTTTTTCCTTTAACACGTTACTCCACCAATTGAATCAATATGTTGCTACCGAAAGATTCGGTTACCGATACCAGGATTCAAGTAAGCTTATACATATCGTCACCTATTTCTTTTTGTATCAATATGTTGGTTTATGTATATACAGATGAGTTTTTTGTTGCTTTTCTTCAATAACTCCAATGTGCTGAAGCTGAAATCTAAATGTTGAACGGATGTTTTACTTTAAAAAAACATGCTTTCTATCAAAACCCAACATAATAAAACAATTAAGTACAAGACAATTTGCTTACTTGTTGAATCTATATATTATGTTTCTCCCTTGCCAACGTTTTTATTGCTTAATACAAATTTAACCAAGTTCTAGGAGTTTTTTTTTTCCTCAAGGAAACAAAAATAGTTCATCTTTCTCATTCTATCCAAATCGATTTTTTTTTTTATTTTAGAAAATTTATGAAAAAAAATCTGAAATAGAAATTGATAGATGATTATATATAAACCTTTAAATTCAACTCTGCAATTGTAATCAAACCCTTGAATTTATCGGCCTTATCAAGGATAGGTTAGCAACAAGAGAGGATAGAAATTAGGGTTCCATAAATTTTTTTTGAGTTAATATTCTGGTACAAAAGAATCCATGTGTTTTAAAATGATAATATGAAACTGGGAAATGTAATCCTTAAACTTTGATTTCTTATCATTAATGCTCTATATTTATTTAATTGGTTTAATTTGTGTTTAAATTTAATATAGGGAATTTAATTAAAATACCCTAACATGAAAAATCAGTGTCCAATATGCCCCAAATCTTGTCATTTTTGCCAAAATACCCCATATGTCCGTGTTTTTGGCCACGTTTTTAAAAAAAACGCGGGATTGCACTATTTGGGTCCGCGTGTTGGTAGAAACGCAGGTATGGTCCGCGTTTGATACTAAAACGAGGGGTTGGAGGCTAAAATGCGGGGGGTTGGGGATATAACGCGGGCTTGCTTCACAATTGTGAATTGAATTGTTATAAGGTGATGCTTTTCCTACCCCCTACTAACCCCCATACCCCCTCCTAGAAGCTACGTCCCCTCACATGGTAAAATTTTAATTTATAGTTACAATTTATAGCCTTATAATTATTTAATTAGTTTACTTTATACCTTTTACTTTTCTAATTTTCATTTTACACCATCACCATATTAATACATATAATCGTATATTAACTAAAATACGTTTTAATTTTAACAAGTTACACCATTACAATCGTCTCTTCGATACCTTTGAAATGAGCCCAATATTGAATATTTTTTGATTTAATTATTTTATTATATGTTAAAAAATACGTTTTAAAATACGTTAAGGAAATCGATATATATATATATATATATATATATAATGAAAAATGTCGATTATTTTGAGATATCAAAAATGTCGATTATTTTAGGATATCACATGTCGATTAATGAAAACAAAATTATTTTATATATATATATATGATTTGAAATAATCGTTCGATATATATATATATATATGATTTGAAATAAAGTAAAGTAATTGATTTGAAATAAAGTAAAAATAATTTTATATATATATCGAACGAATTCATTCAATACAATTACTCGCAGTTTCAAAGTTATTCTCTCCCTCTTCGTCTCTCTCTCTCTCTCTCTCTCTACATATATATATATATATATATATATATATATATATATATATCAAAGTTCCAGATGACAAACATGGGAGAAGATATGACACCAACATCAGAATTTGTCACCAACCAGGTACAATATTATGATAACTAACATTTATGTTAATTTTAACTTATGGGTACAAGTGAAGGTTATAACAAAATATAATAATTTCAGGCGTTCGAATCTCGGGAAGAAATAACTGACTGGGTGCGTAATGTGTGACGTTCGGTTGGTGTCGTTGTTGTTACCAAAAGATCAAAGACTAAGCCAAATGAAAATGTTTATAAAATCGTGTTTATGTGTGAACATAGTGGGGTTTACAAAAGTGACAAAATTTCCAGTCGTCATACTGGAACAAGAAAGTTTGGTTGTCCATTTGAGTTGATAGCGCTATATTCATCTAAGCATAATTGGTGCACAATATATGGATATTCTACCATTGGACTAAGAATATCGTTATTAGTAAAATGGTAAAAAGAAGAATAACATAAATTATAAATAATTTGTCCAAAAATATGTAGTATATATGATATATAATACGTTTTATGTTTTATGGTAAAAAAAATAGCATATGCATACGTTTTATGTAGTACATATGATATATAATTAAATAATTAAATTCAAAAATATTCAATATTGGGCTCATTTCGAAGGTTTAGAAGAGACGATTATAATGGTGTAACTTGTTAAAATTAAAACGTATTTTTTTAACGTATTTTAGTTAATATACGATTTTATGTGTTAATATAATGAAAATGAAAAATAGAAAAGTAAAAGGTATAAAGTAAACTAACTAAATAATTATAGGGGTATAAAATCTAAATATATATTAAATATAACAATTCAATTCAACCCCCGCGTTTTAGCATCAAATTCAAACGCAGACCATAACCGCGTTTCTACCAACACGCGGACCTAAATAGTGCAACCCCACGTTTTTTTAAAAAACGCTGACATATGGGGTATTTTGGCGGGAAAAGCTCAGAAAAACCAAATGTACTTTAGTATTTAGAGTGATTAAGTCCCTGGACAATTTTTTGGAACAAATAAGTCCTTAGACAATTCAAAATACATTAAATAAATCATTGGACTTTTGGAAACCTGTTAAATACATCCGTATTACTTAAAAATGTAACTTACAACCTAAATAACAGGTAAAACTACAAATTAAAAAAAAACAAAAAAGATATCACCGACTTATCATCCTACAAATAAAAAAATGAATAAATTAACTAAAATAGTCAATCTAATCAACCAAATAAATTTTTTAAGAATTTTCAAAGTCTCTTTTTAAAATAGTCAAAGTTTAGGCATAATTTTTTTTGCCTTAAGAATTGTTTTTGGCAACAAAAAAAAAACATCTTTATAATTTGTTATTTAATTTACGTTATATCTTCTATTTTTCTTTTTCATTTTAACTCTTTTATTATATTAACACACATAATCGTATATTAACTAAAATACAAAAAAATACGTTTTTTTTACAAATTATACCATTATAATTTTATTGTCAATACTTTTAAAATGAGCCTATTATTAACTTTTTTTTATTTAATCTCATATTATTAAATATCATAAATACGTACGAATTATATTTAATAATTACACTTTCAATCCTTTATGGTTATTTATTTAATAATATAAGATTAATCTGTAACTATAATAGTATAAAGTGTAAGTATTAAAAATAATTAATATATATTTAGGATATTGAATAGTATAAGATTAAATTCAAAAACAATCATGAGTTCAATTTGAATGTATTAACGAAACGATTATTGTAATTTGTAACAAAAAAAAACTAATTTTTTTGATATATTTTAGGGAATTTAATTAAAATACCCAAACATCAAAAATCAGTACCCAAAATGCCAAAATCTTAAAGTTTTTGCTAAAATACCCAACAATCCCGTGTTTTTGGGCCGTGTAAATGGGAAAACGCAGGGTTCTGTTTTTTTGTCCGTGTATCCAACGAAACACGGGGTGAAACGATTTTGGTCCGCGTATGGGGACAAAACACGGGGTTACCCCGCGTTTTAATTGTGTAACGCGGGATTAGGCCTCTTCACAAACACATGGCTGGAAGAATTAAAACGCGTGGTTAAACTTTTTTACATAAATATCCTATAATATAGTGTATATATATACATTGAATAAATAGGAAGAGGGGGGCAGAAATGGTGGAATTCTGTTGCAAACCATTTGCATTTCCAATTTATTTATTATTTTGTAAATAAAATAATTAGTGGAAGTTAAAACGTGTAAGAACCCCAAACCCCGCGTTACACAATTAAAACGCAGGGTAACCTCGTCTTTTGTCCCCATACGCGGACCAAAATCGTTTCACCCCGTGCTTTCCCCGTGTTTCGTTGGATACACAGACAAAAAAACAGAACCTCGCGTTTTCCCATTTACACGGCCAAAATACACGGGGTTGTTGGGTATTTTGGCAAAAACTTCAAGATTTTGGGTATTTTAGGTACTGATTTTTGATGTTCGGGTATTTTAATTAAATTCTCTATATTTTAGTTAATATATGATTATGTGTGTTAATATAATAAAATATAAAATGAAAAATAATGGATATAAAATAAATTAAATAACTAATTATAATTTGTAGGTGACATTTTTTTTAATTTGTAGTTTTACCTGCTATGTAGGTTGCAAGTTACATTTTTAAGTAATAAGGATGTATTCAACAGGTTACCAAAAGTTCAAGGATTTACTTAACAGGTTTTGAAATGTCCAATGACTTATTTGTTCAAAAAAATTGTCCAGGGAGTTAATCACTCCAAACACTAAAGTCCATTGGGTTTTTTTGAACTTTTTCCTATTTTGGCAAAAATGATAAGATTTATGACATATTGGACACTGAATTTTCATGTTAGGGTATTTTAATTAAATTCCCATTATTTTAAGCACGTTAATATCATTTATTCATTTATGTAGGCGTGTTGATTTCGCTATAATTTTATAATCCTGAATCAATATAATTGCGTTATATATTTATATAGTTGCTTTAATATATTTTAAATTGTTGTATTAATCATGGATCATAATTCTTTGAGTAAATTACACTTTTGGTTCTTGTGGTTTCCACTTAATATCAATTTTTGTCCCTCTTTTAAACTAATTACATTTTTGATCACTGTGGTTGCTATTTTGTTTCACTTTTGGTCCCTCAGACCAACTTCTGTTAAAAGAGCCCGTTAGACTCAGGGGCTTTTTGGTCTTTTAATTATTTCTTTGATTTTCTATTAAAATTAAATACATATATTATTATATTATATATTACTAATGTTAATGTTAATATATATAAATACACAAATCTAACCTAAACACCAAGGAGACCAACGTCGTCGTCCTCTACCCTCACCGTATTCGCCTTCTTTGCCGAAGACCCTCACTGTCTTTGCCTTCTTTACAGAAGTCCCTCACCGTCTTTCTTCTTGATAAGGATTGCAAGTTTTGTGGGTTACCACTGGTTCAATGGTGGTGGGGAAGAGTGGTGCAAAACAAAACAAATTTAACCCAGATAACTTGAGCCTAAATCTGAAGCAAACCCAAATCTAAAATCTGAATCAAACTAGCCTCTAACTAATTGTAGCGTTGCAAGAAATCCTAAAAAGGTTTGAAAACCATAGAAAGAGATGTGGGTCTGCATCACTCTCTGCATTTGTTTTGTTTCTCTGTCGTCCCTGGTCAAGATGGGTGGGGAAGACGACGAAGTAGAGCCGTAGGGGTGGGGTGTCGTTGCTGGTTATGTTGGTGGCCAGGGGAGGTGGGTATTGTTATTGGAGAAGCTCACCGGAAGGGGTTAAGGTTGGGAAATAGTAGAAAATCGTTGAGATGGACTCGGTGGACAGGGGGGCGTCGAAAGAGGTACTGGAACGACGGAAGGGTTTGCAGACCATCAGGTTAGTCTAGGGTAGGGGACGATGGTGGTGACGCGTGACCAGATGATCGAGTGAAGGCTTGAAGCAACCCATTGCCGGCGAAGCATAACCATAGGAGGAAGGATTTACATTCTGCAAATGTGTGACCAAATCAATGTATTGTGTGTAACGGACGATGGTGGTGACGCGTGACCAGATCAAAACCACCTCCATCGCTCTCTCTCTCTCTCCCAACGTGAACGTCGTTTTCGTCTCAAAACCACCTCCATCGCAGATTTGGGTTTGAATCGATTTATGCTTTCGTTCTATTTAGGGTTTGATTAAAATAACTATCATTTAGGGTATTGATTTAGTTTTTTTACTTGAGTTTCAATTTAGGGGTTTGATTTAGAATTTGACGTAGTTTCTGATTATTTTGTGTTTTATGTAGTTTTGGATTTTTAGAATAATAATTTGTCTTGAATTTGGATGGTGATTGTGGTTCAGATGCTTTGAAAGAAAGATTAAATGAAAGCAAGAGAAAAGGAAGTTTCATGGACGAAGATTTGGATTTGATATATGGTTTTTGATTTGAGATTTTTTATTAATCTGAGTTTAATTTAGTTTCGATGACCATAAATATCGATCTTTTTTGGTATGAAGATATGGTTTGATTTAGATTTTGGTTTTGGATTTGTGGTTGAGATGATTTGCCGGAAAAGATGAACGGAGGGGTTCACCGGAAAGAAAAAGTAGGTCGTGTCTTTGTTGGCTTGGAGTGCATCAATATATTGTACATTTGCTTAAAGCATGTGTACATTAAAATTTACATAAAAAATTAAAAATACAAAACCAACTAATAATATATTTTCTTCATTTTTTAATTGAAAATTAAAGAAATAACTAAAAGACGAAAGTAGCCCCTGAGATAACAAATTATTTAACAAAAGTTAGTATGAGGGACCAAAAGTGAAACGAATTGGCAACCATAGTGACCAAAACTGTAATAAGTTTAAAAGAGGGACCAAAGTTGATAGTGAGTGGCAACCATAGGGACCAAAAATGTAACTTACTCTAATTCTTTAATAATTAAATTTAATTGGAAGTTACACTTCCACCCGTATATTGTCTTGTTTTGGCCTCTTGTCAAAAGTTATTAAAATCTTAGAACATATAATATTAAACCGTTCTTAATACACAAATTCAAATCTCTACCTCGATCATAAATCGTAATATTTTTTTAGCCCCTTGCCAACACCTCCCAATCTTAATTTCATTTGGTTTCAATTTTTTGACCTCATGTCAAAATTTACCAAATAATTAATATCTTTTCTATGTATTTCATAAATGAATTAATCGTAATATGTCAAAAGGATTTTGTCAAATGGGTGTAAATAGCCCTAAAGGTTTGTAGGGACTTAAGTAATCTATGTGATTCCACTCTTACCTGGAAATCCAAAAATGTTTGAGCGATTTATTTTACATATTGAAATACTAATATTGAACAATTCAATGCAACCATGGTGATGAAATTTCACGTGCAACATGATTTATTGAAACAAAAAATCATATATTGTCCCTTATTTACGTAAATGGTCATGATTCGATGTCCTAAACTCAAAAGAACTTGAGTACAATTATGAATATCCAATACCTAAAACCCATCAACTCCCTATTGACCTTAAAAACCAACCACATAAAAAGGTACAAGCAAATATCATCATGTTTTGAGACGATATATAAACCATAACTTTCATAGGAATACCTTTACTAGAAACCCCAAAAGAACCGTGGGATGTCCTGAAAGGGAGAATTTGGATTAGTCATGAACATGTACTTCCAGTGGCGGATCCAGGATTTCTGACAAGTGGGGGCACCTTTAAAGTAGATTAAAGACCCGCAAAGTCGACCGATGTGTTTTTAACTCAATTCAACTTTTTGAGGGATTTTTAAAGTTTTTGGGTTGATTTCGAGAGATTTTTAAGTTTTTTTCGTCGATTTCAAGAGAATATTCGGCTTTTTGGTTGATTTCGAATGTTTTTTTTTGCTTTTTGGTGATTTCCAAGTATTTTTTTAAATGGTGGGGGCACAGGTAAGAAATCAGTGGGGGGACTTGTAGTAGAAAGTAGTAATAAGTTAAAAAAATAATTACATTTAAACTAAGAAATTAAGGGATTTTTTTTAGTGGGGGCCCTTCCCCCCACCCTCTACACATTGAATCCGCCCCTGTGTACTTCCCGAACTAATCGTACAACGGAATGAAACCCGCTTACTCGATTACAAGAAGGTAAATAATTTCAACAAAGAAATGTTGTGTCTCAAAACATGTCTCATTCTTTATGTCAAGGAACTCAAAGAAGATGACATAATTCATATCAGTTGTGAAACAATATAAGTTAGAATATAACCTTTAGACAAACTTATCAACCAACTGCAAGTGGTTGAGAGAGTGTAACACCCTGAATTCTGGAATAGCAACTAATTTAAAATTTTCTAAATACACCAATAAAAGAATCATCTACAACCACAATTTAAGATTTAACTTCAATACAAACATTCATTCTATACAAAGTCCATGATAAGTACATGTGCTACTAAACCCCATGCATAGTCACTATCTCCATAAAGCGGAAGACTTTGCCAAATACTTACTTTCGGATCTAGCTAAGGCTCTACTCTTCATAGGACAACTAGAACCAACTTCCAACCTTGAAACCTGATGCACATGCCGACAAATAAAAAGGTTAGGCTTAACGCCTAGTGAGCTCAAGAGTTTTTCAACATATATAAAATAATCGTTTAAAAAGAAAGGTTGCGGTTAAAAGTATAGTCCTTCAATATGATACGTCTTACACGTGAAAAACGACTCATTTTCCAATAATATGCATTTTAGACAAAGAACACCAATGTGGGCATTTTCCAAACCAAACTACTTCAAAAATGATGATACCAATGTAAGTCGCCCATTCATAAATTAGTTTTAACCCAACACTCACTCAAGGCGTAAATATAAATTGAACTCTCCATTTATAGAGCTACGGTTAAACCTTATATCCCCAAACACCCATAACACGGGTGGGCATAATACCCAACCCATAAACCAAGGGTAAAACCCAATTATACAAAACGTCACCGAAAACTTGGATAATAAAACTCAATACCCAAAAACAACACCTTTCGGTGACGGGGGAGACCCGATTTCATAAAATGTGACGGTCCACGAAGTAAGCCTATTTTATGTTGTTAAGACTAGTCATATAAACAAAAATACACGCAAGGGATGTCAGGCTCAATGGCTTTAAGCTTACACCCACAGAAAGTCAACTTCAACCGCGAAAGGTTCCATCGCGGAAGGTTCGACCGCGAATGGTTCGACCGCGAAAGGTTCGACTGCGAAAGGTTCAACCGCGAAAGGTCATTATGTTGAAATCCTCATCCAATATCGCAACCAAGGCTCTAAGTCGAGCTACCAAAACTGGACAATTGTCCTAAGACCCAATTCGAAATAAAAATACCAAGCTGCTGGCTTAGCCACCCATTGATTCATTGATAAATGAAGTAAAAATACAATAGGACGCACTCGACCAACGGATATACAAACACCACGACTCAAAGTGTAATTAATTCAAAACTGCACCTTAGTTGAGGCAATCAAATTTCCCAAATGATTTATACCCTTATATTTCTAAAATGACTCATAACACCAATGACATGCATTTTCCCAAACTTAACTGCTGATAAGAATGAAAATCAGAAAATGAGACAATAAACATTCTTTCAAGTACTTCACATAAATGTGCAAGTAATACTTTATAAAACATTCCATTTCATGAATGACGCATAAAACCCGACAAACATTTAAAAGTGTATTTCTTTGACCAAAGATCCATTTATGCAATAAGACCTCAAAACACATTCGTTTGTAACACATTTATCAAAATGCCCAAAAATCCCAAATGTGGGTATTATACAAAGTTTGTAAAGTTAAATACTTCAAATAATCAAAGATTAGAAAATAACCCAACATTTGATAATTTCATGTAAAACACATAAAACACTTTAAAAATCGACATTTTAGCATGTACAACGTTTTCACAAATCAACTGGAACTCACCTTGCTAGATTTAGGCTAAATCTAGATCTTTCCCCCAACTAGAGCTCCTTTGAAGATCAATTGGATTCTCAAGACAAAACTTCCAAAACCTAAATCCATACATATTCAACCATACATAAACATAATCAACCACAAAGAATCGTTTCCCAAACCATGTGCATGAATACCTCAACTAAAACCGAAACCCTAACTCCCATAACTTAAGAGAATAGAAGATTACCTTAACCCAAACTTGAATCCACCAACCAAAACACTTCTAGTTCACCAAAATAACCACAAATCTCCAATCTATGAAAGGAAGCACAAAGGGTGGGTGAAACCCTAGAAAACTTGGTGAAGAAGATGAAATGGGAGAGATGAGGAGCTTACCACCACAAAATACTCTTGTATACTCCAATGAACCTCTAATCTCTTGCTAGATCCTTGAAGAGCTCTCAAAAACAAAACCGTGGCACTTTGAATCACCCAAATCGGAGTCAGAATGAGAAAGATATGAAGAAATGAAGTTTGGGGCTGAAAATCGCGATTTAAGCTGGAACAGTGGATTTCGCGACTTGTCTCGCGACTTAGGTTGCGGCATAAGTCGCCCGCTTCCTCTGATTTTCTTCTCGATACTGTTTTGGCCGTAACTTCTTCGTTATAGCTCCGTTTTCGCTCCGGAAAGAACCGTTGGACTCGTAATTGAATCCTTCAACCATCTAAACTATAAAATCCAGGATTCAAGTCCAAAATTAAATATATTATTTTTCCTTGATATATCGGTTTCTGTATCAACTTGAAATGATACCTTTCGAAAGTCGGGGAGTTACAATCCTCCCAACCTTGAAACAAATTTCATCCTCGAAATCTGGCATCGATCAAACGCCCAACGTCGCTCTTTGTAAGGTCAACCGACTCTTTACCCAAAAGGAATGCCTCCACGATACCTTGCCTTATGCACGAACCGATCACCTCCCATCTACGATTGTCACTATAGTTCCCGTAACGAACCGTCACAACTCGATCCCAAGGTTCGTTGTGTCTTACCGCTGACGAGACGAACATCGAGTCCTCATAAACCACTTTCTTATCCTTAAGATCTCGATTGTCTCCCAACCTTGGGTTGCACATATCCCCTCAAGAATAGTTCCACCAAGAATGCTCCCCAGCGAACTCACCCCTTAGGCATTTAATTCCGTCCCATTAAGGTCTCCTCAATAGTCGATTTCTACTTAAGGTTTACCTCGACATTCTAAACCCAAATCCTCGATAATCCATACTATAAAAGATTCATCGTCCCCTTCCTTGACGATATTTCCTAACACTAATTAGTTTCGATCCAAACATAACCTTCAATCCGTTCCTCAATTGACGCGATACGACATTGGTGGACAACGAATTACCCCAACTACACGGTTACCCAATTCCCAGAGTGCGATCAAGCACCGGTCGACAAATCAGTGAAACCTTGTTGATTACAAAATTACCAAAGATCGATTCCTACTTTCCATCATCTAATCTTCTCAAGGTTATCACTTAAATTGCTGACGCATCGATTTCATCGGAAGTACAATGAAGCATCCCAACGGTTATTATCCTCAAATCGAATGTCGACACTTATGTTCAAAACTCTTACACCTTAACCGCGGATATACCACCATAAATCTCCCTCCATATTTTACACCGATGATTCAAAGTTGACACCTATCATGATACTAGATTCCGACAAACAAATCACCATAATTTCCTTATTCTTTAAGACTCACCCGGATGGTACACATCTGACCCATCGGCTCATATCCTACCGAAGTCAAGCAACCACCCAATGATTTATCCCGAAGGTTTACCGAAACAGAAATATCACCACTTAAATATCTAGGAGAATACACAATTCTACTACTTCAATTATTCGTGCATGCACCGATTCATAAATTGGAATCCAAAATTCGGACTGACCACGAATTCGGATCATCCGACGTTTCATCTCCCAAGGGCTCCTTAGTTCCTTTGTTACCACTCCTTTCACGACAGGGGTTTAAATCTATAGGTCTAATGAGTTCAAGGTTTTCAACTACTATGCCAATTTAAACTTTTATGAAACTTTCGAATACATAAGCTTTATAACAATTGCTTGTGCGGTAAAATCCACTACCGATCACTCGATAGTTTGAAAATTGATCATCGACGCTACACGTATAAACCATTTCCAAAATTTGTTTGATCAATATTTTCGTAAATAAAATTGTGGCAAAAGGTGTGTAGCAATATTCACACTATAAACATGAAAATAAATTCCAGTGCCCCAAACACGTGAAATAAATGTTTGTACAACTCCGAAAGAGGACTTCACAACTTTTAACTTTTCCTTCTTTAACCGAAAACGTTGCGGCATAAAATTTTCAACAAGTCTCCTATATATCAGTTTATTCCCTAAAACTTTGTAAGATAATGGGAAAACAAATAAATTTTCAAATCGAGTTTAAATTCTTGAGTCGCCTCGATAAAACACATTTGACCAAGATGGTAACTACAACGATATACATCCCGAAAATTCATTTCATGCATTGCAGAAAATTTATAACAGTAAGGTCCACAATTGAAGCACGTTTAGATTAAAAGTTTAATATGAGATAACATAAATATATCACATTTTTACTCACGCGAGTGAAAATCAGATCCAACCCAAAAGTATGCACATATACCCGTATGAAACTCAAGATGCAATCATGAGACACTAAAATTTTCAAGGTGCCCCTTATGGTTCCAAGATGTAGGTGTAAGACTTGCATGAGACAAAGTATTAAACAAAACTCGTAAGTTAACACACACAATGATGCATATGCACATGTTCTCAAAATTATTTACGCAACGCAAAATGACGTAAGACGAGACACCCTAACGCAACTGAATTTTCGTAAGACTTACTAACGTGAAAACCAATTGGCGTCAAACTTTCATTACTCGACAAAAGTGTAAAACGACTATACTTTTAAAATATTAAACTTTTAGGAGTTTCCTCCTTTTACTGAAATGAAAAGTGAAATAGCGCTTTACAAAATTTACATGGGACACAACGCTAAATAACTCGCAAGCTTAAAAGAAGCAAAATTTAAACTCACGAATAAAAAGACATCATATAAAACAATACTCCATGAAATTTCAACAAAACTCACACAAACTAAAATTTTCAAGAAATTCCGACTCAACGCGTGGAAATTTGACCAAGTGACAAGATCATAATACGAGTTGCTAATATACCCATAAGGTTAAAGTCCCCAACAGGGGCACCACACCATTGGAAAGTGCGTTGCAATCACACATAGTAGAGGCGTGATTGAGGTCGTAGATACCAAATGGAAGTGGTGGAAGCTACTTGGTTCGATGGATATTATTCTAAAGGAAGAGAAGAGTAAGGCACATCCATTTATCATCAACATATAAAACTCTCATGAGATTGTCTTTAATTACAATTATGTCCATGAACCATCACTAAAGGATGCACCATAGTTAATATTGATTCTAGAGATCAAAGAAATATAAAATGAATTATGAGAGGGCATATGAGTCAATTGACAGATCATACATGCTCATTGATGATATATTCACATATATTGTTGCTCATGCGATGATAGAGCACGATAACATCGAACCATGCTCATTTGAAGAGTGTCAACAAAGAGAAAATTGGCCTACATGAAAAGAAGCAATTCGAGACTATATTATTTGACAAATGAACGAGTATTTAGTTCGGTAGTGCTAACCCACCAAGTGTAAAGCCTGTAGGACATAGATAAATCATTTGTCATAAAGCGTAATGAGAATTGTTAAGTCATAATGTATAAGGCTCTCTTTTGGCGCAAGGTTTCTCACAACGTCCTGGATTGACCACAAGAAGACTTACTCTTTCGTGATAGACGTTATAATGTTCTGTTAATTAATTAGCCAAGTAGTTTCCGAAGGACTGGAAACGCAACTCATGGATGTGGTTACTACATATCTCTATGGGGATATAGATTCAGAGATATATAAAAGTGCTTGATAACATTACACTACCCAAATCAAGTAACTCTAAACCATGATTAAAGCAATTTAGGCGGATGTGGTATACCCTCTTAAGTGAATACTTGATTGGGAAGGGATACAAGAACGATGAACTGCGTCCTTGCGTATTTATAAACAAAACGAGTTCCAGATTTTCAATCGTAGCTTATATGTCGATGTTATGAACATAATAGGCACTCATGATGAAATAAGAGAAACCACAAACTACTTGAAATCTAAATTTGAGATGAAAGATATTGGGAAAACTTGGTTTTGTCTAGATATTTGAGCTAGGACACCGAGTTTGGAACACTAATCCACCAATCCGCATATGTCCAGAAAATGATTAGGCGATTTAACATGGACAAAGCGCATCCGACTAGCACTCCCATGATCGGTCGAAGTGTTAGATATAAGAAATATATATTTCGTCTAAAGGATGACGAAAAGGTGTTGGGAGCTGCAATTCCCTAACTAAGTACAATATGTGCATTATTGTACTCAACATAATACACTTGACCATATATTGTATTTCCCAATGAACTTGTTGGCTATATTTAGCTCAGCGCCAATGCAACATCATTGGAATGATATCAAATTAATCTTTTGGAACGATTGACATGTGCTTATACTTTCCCTATAAAAAGAAAAACGAGGTTGTTAATAGAACTTCAATACCTACTTAGAATGTAAGCAGAAAAAATACTAGCTCTTATAGAAAAATACCAAATAATGTCTTGGTATGCTTTGCTGATATTAGGTATCTACTTGACCCATAGAAAGGTTGTTCCCAAACTAGATAAAGAATTACCATAGGTAACACACCGATTGCTTGGAAGTAAGTTAAGCAAACCCTTGTAACTACCTCCTTAAACTATATATTCCAAGAATATTACTCTCCATGAGACTATTCAAGAATGTATATGATTAAGGACTATCATTACACATATTAGAGTAGCTAGTAATTATGAGTTCAACCACTATACAATTTGCATGTATGAAAATAATGCATCATGTATCAAAGAAATGAAAGTAAGATACATCACGGGTTATAACATAAAGAAAATTCCGCTTAAGTTTTTATATAATCAACAATAACAAATTCCCCTCAAGATTCAAGTGAATTATATAAGATGCGAGGAAAATGTAACATGTTCGCTTACCAAATCATTACGTAAAACAATATTTTGGAAACAAGTGAAAGTATTTAAATTCAAATATTTTTCAAACTCCCTTGGTTAATATACGAATTAGGGGGAGTGGTAGACAAAAGAGAGAGTCTACTATATATGTAATATTGGTATGTTGTTGACAGTGCTTGGAATACACCTATAGACGTGTGCTAATTAAACCTCAAAGCAAGTATACAATGAGATCTAATATCGTCTTTCAAGTAATAAAACGGTAAAGTACCGGATATCGTCCCACAGAGACTGGAGTAAAAGTTTAATAAAAAGTAGAAGAAAGAAATGATTTCAGATGGCGAATTTGAAGACTTTGGTTTTGTTGAGTTATCACTTTGAATTAGTTAACAAAGAATAAAGCAAGTACGGGTGTTAGACTTTCAGGTGGGAGTTAAACATAAATTCCAGCGGGCCATGCTGCAGGCATGCTGTAGTATGAAGTTCTGCAACAACTAAATACACCATCTATTTTGAGGTTATTCCTCTCGGACTTCAATATTCACACTACTGTTTAGATTCAACTAAACACATCTCTGTGTAGTCTCCAATTATTTATAGTGTGGAATAGAGTCCTCAAAATATATGGAGATACAAATCTCTTTGCAAAAACCGCTCTCTCGAGCCGATTCCCATATCATTCAAGTTGACGTGTTCGAAGGGGCTTGTCTCTAAGTCCTCTACACTTTAACACTATTGATTAGCGATCAACTTATCGAGAATAAATCATTTTAGAAAGATATAAATGATAATTGTCCTTATCAGTATCTCTCTCAAGTATACTTCTTATATCATTCAAACGGACGTGCTTTTCGTGGCTTATCTCTAAGTCCACGACACTTTAACACTTTAGCAATTGATCGGTTCGTCAAGAAGTATTATTGATATTTATAAAACTTGAATGAAATGTTGGATCACCTTTCTTTGTGTTTAAAATCCCACCTTTCCGTCAAACACCCATACTAATAAAATTAGCTACTCATACGGAAAGTAAATACATAAAATAAATGACATAAAATAAAAGACATAATTTAAATTACAAGAATATAAATGACGATAAAGTAAATGACGATAAAGTAAGAGCGGTAAGTAAAGTGCGGTAAATAAACGACGGTAAAGTAAAAATGAACAAGAACTAAATAAATTTAATTATATATTAAATTACTTCACTTTAATAATCAAACCAAAAGATTGTCAAATCTTTTAGTTTGATTTCTTAAAGTTCACAAAAGATATTAAATGCTAAGATGTTCTATACTTTCTCCAAGTAAAAGAAACAAGATAATAGATGATTCCCCTTTAACACTCCTCCCATGCCTCCTTTATATACTAGGAAGGAGAGGGCAAAAAGGACTTTTTACACAATAATATAATAATAAAACTAAAGTAGGTGACAAGGTACAATAATTCAAGAAATAAAGAAAAAGGAGATTCAAAAAGATTGTTTCCAGCCAATATTTCGATCTAGAAGGTTCACTAAATCTGCCCAAAAGATCTCCACGAGCTGTCCAAAATAAACTCCCTTTCTTCTCTTCATTTGGTTGTTCCTTGTTGATGTTGTAGAGATGCTGCAACATAAGTCTGCACTAATAAATCTGCCAAAAATACACCAATTAGCTATTCTAAGTCATAAAACAAGTCATTCAATAACTTAGCTCCATGAAACAAGAAAAGAGAAAATAATGAACTAAAATGACTCAAAGGTTGGAATTAAAAGGTAAAAACTATTCTAAAAACAAGATAAAAAGAGCATAATGGCACTAAATAATTAGTGCCATCACAACCCCAAACTTGAAATATTGCTTGTCCCCAAGCAATTAAGACACAAAAAGAAAAGAAAAGAAAAAATGCAAGATGGATGCATTAAGTGCACGCATGTAGATGATCAATCCAAGAATGCATGGCATAGCCCTTCATAAATCCAAAGTGTCCATGATTTCTATCTACCATGAGTATGAACCATATGATAGCAAGATTTTCTTTTTGTTATGGTAACCACATCTCACAATTAAGATCAAAAGGACTTTCAAAGAACTGGATCACTCTTTATGGCTTTTTCTTTCTCACTTTGCCTCTTATTTTCACCATTTGCATCATTTTAAAATTTTCAGATTTGGCACTTTTTGTGCTCGTCTCTTTGGTGAATGTAATGCACTTAGCCCCTATGGGACTTTTTAGTGCCTAAGTCCAAACATGACAGATTTAGAGAGCTATGCTCTTTTTTCTATGTTTATGCTTTTGCCATGGTGGACTTTCCCAACCCCAAACTTGAAGATTTACAATGTCCTTATTGTAATTGTGTGAAAGTGTATGGAGAATATGGAGTGGGTGCAAGTGGCTAATATTGAGTATCAAAAAAATGGCCTAAATCATTTCTCATGTAAGATGTGGACCAAATTGCGTCCCAAGAAAAACAATTCTAGTTCTAGCAAGGACTACATAGTGAGATATAGACCATGACTGTATGCATTTATTATGGATATGTATGCATGCTCAAACTGATCATCAATGCCCATTTGCAAGAAAATAAATCCTAAAATCAGCAAAGACACATCCCAGACTCAAAAATTAAAAATGAACAATGAAAATGGAGCTAAAGGGTAATGAATAGAACCTATCCTACTCCATTGGAGTAGGTTGTGGATCCTGCGGTGGTGGTGTAGCAGCAGAAGTAGTCATCTGCTCTTTGAGAGCCTTCAATTCTTCTTTGGCCTCCCATTTTTCTTTTGCCAATTGGATGTTCTTTTTCTTCAGAACTTTCAGCTTCCTCCCCAATTTCCTGATCTTGAACTCATACCTCTCCACCAACACAACCTTGATTTTCTTCACATTTATTTTGACTTTCTTTTGCCCTTTGTCCACCAATTCAGTCTTCATTATCTCTACTTTGTCCCTGAGCTCTCCTTTTTGATCAAACAACCTATTCATGTACCTGCTGTTTTGTGCAAACAAATCTTGCATCATGGTCATCACACCTTGGTTAGTGGTGGTCCCTCCTAAGGCTTTTATGTGCAACATCAATTTGTCCACCAATTTCTTTTCTTGATGAAAATCTAGTGTAGATGATATGATGACAGGAAATTTGCCTTCTTGTTTTAGAAAAACATATTTCAAATGAGAGGGGAGTTGTTTTAACTCCAGGTCATGTAATGAAACAATGGATGATGTGAAAGGTTTTTGCTCAGTATTTTCCAACAACTCAAATGTTGCATTATGTAGTGGGACAGTCTCCTTTGTTCTTAAGGCAAAATCCTCAACCTCATCTTCTTCTCCTAAGGCTAATTCCTCATCATCCTCATCCTCCAACTCACATGCTTTCTTAACTCCCTCCTCATGACACAACGATTCAATCACACTTAAGTTTGAACAATCCTTAACATCATCAGGGTATTTTAAGGAATTGAAAACATTAAACGTGACTTTTTGGTCTTGGAGTCTCATGGTCTACTCTCCTTTCTGAACATCTATCAAAGTTCTTCCGGTGGCTAAGAATGGTCTTCCTAAAAGAATAGGAATATCTTTATCAGCCTCAAAATCCAAGATGATATAATCTGCCGGAAATATGAACTTGTCAACCTGCACTAGGACATCCTCAATCTTTCCTTTTGGGTAGGCAATGGTTTTGTCAGCCAATTAAAGTGTAACTGTGGTGGGCCTAGCTTCTCCTATTCCTAAGTTGTTGAACACAGATAAGGGCATGAGGTTTATGCTAGCTCCCAAATTACATAAGGCTTTTCCAACTTCCATCCTACCTGTTGAACAAGGAATGGTAAAACTCCCAGGATCTTTTAGCTTAGGGGGTATTCTATTGGTCAAAAGAGCGCTACATTCTTCAGTAAGAGCAACAGTTTCATATTCATTCAACTTCTTCTTCTTGGTTAGGATGTCTTTAAGGAATTTGGCATAACTAGGCATTTGCTCAATTGCTTCAACAAGAGGTATGTTGATGTGCAATTCTTTGAACACATCCAAGAATTTTTTAAAGTGAAGTTATTCCTTCTGATTTCTTAACCTTTGAGGGTAAGGAACATAAGGAGGAACTGGTTTTATGAAAGCTTTACTTGAATGTGTGGAGAAAGATGTGTCTTTTGTGCCTTTGGTCTCACTCTCTTTTGGTAAGGTTGGGATTTCATCCATTTTAGGTTGGGCAGGACTAGCTACCTCGGGCTCTAGATTCTTTGTGGGCTTAGGCTGTGGTTCAAGAACAGAAGTTAAAACAGTAGTTTTAGGTTTTGACTTTTTGGTATTTTCAAATTCTGTTTGAGTCATTGGTCCAAACATGCTTGGTACTGTTTTTGTCAATTCTTTACCACACCTAAGGGTCACAGCTTTTACATGCTCTTTTCTCGAGGCTCTCGGGACTTCCGTGTTACTAGGCAAATTGCCTATGGCCCTATTGGTCTGGTTGAGCGCGAGTTGACTAATCTGGCATTACAAATTCCTGAGTATTGCGCTGTGCTGATTAAACATAGATTGATTTTGTTGTTGTTGAACTTGATTTTGGGATTGTTGTTGGGTTAAGAAAGCTTGCGTTTGGGTCATAAACCCTTTCATTATTGCTTCCAAAGAAGATGCTGAATCAACTTGTGAAGGTGGGTTGTTTTGAAAAGATGGTTGAGTAGTTTGAAAACCTTGATGATGATTTTGAGAACTACTTGCTTGATGTTGTGGTTGAAAATTTGAAATTCGTTGTTGTTTTTGTGCGGGTGGATTTAAACATGGACTGTTCCAAGAAAAGTTCGGGTGTTATTTCCAACTTGCATTGTAAGTGTTGTTGTAGGGACCATATCTGTTATGAACATAGTTTATAGATTCAGAATTATGAGGACAATGTTCATAAGAGTGTTCCCCACCAAAACAAACACATTACACCGAGAGTACTGCTGAAATAGGTGTAGTGGCAGCTGGCTGTGCTCCTTGGCCCGAAGTTATGTTTTTAACATAGTGGCCATAGAAGTGAGTTGAGTTGTTAAAGCAGTATATGCGTCTACATCATGAATTCCAGTAGTCCTCTTTTTCGTTTGGGCACGTGGATCAGCCCAATGTCCATGGTTTGCTGAAATCTTTTCAAGAATCTCATACCCGTCATTATAGGTAATAGCTGTAAAGGCCCCTCCTGATGTCGCATCGAGCATTTGTTTAGCTATGAGGTTTAACCCATTGTAAAACGTCTTGAGTTGAATATAGTAGGGAATGCCATGGTGAGGGCATTTCCTTAACAACTCCTTAAACCTTTCCCATGTATCGGGAATTGCTTCATCATCCAATTGTTTAAACATGCAAATTTCGTTTATGGACTTAGCATTACGGGTCGGTGGAAAATATTTTCGCAAAAATTTTTCGGCCATGCTGCTCCATGATGGTACAGAACCAGGTGTCAATGAATTAAACCATGATTTTGCCCGGTCCCTTAGAGAAAATGGAAATAAAGTGAGTCTCAGAGCATCGTTAGACACCCCAGGGATCAAGAAAGCATCGGTGATCTCCATAAAAGATTTTAAATGGGAATGAGGATCCTCCGATGGCATTCCGACAAATTGTCCTTTTGTTTACAACATATGGAACATTATGGGTTTTAGCTCAAAATGGAGGGCGTTAATATGGGGTCTAACTATCCCTGAATTTAACTGCTCAAAATCGGGGATAACATAGTCCATAATTTTTCACTCTTTGGAATTTGTAAGATTAATTATATTTGGAGCTTCATCCCTTTGTTCATTGTTACCATGAGATTCTGTATCATCGTCATTATTATTATGGTTGTTTCCTTGATTCGGTGCATGTTGTTGAAAAGGGTGATCGGGTGGATTTCCAAAAATTGGTGGTGCATCGTGGAATATTGGTGATGGTCTTTATGGGTTTTCTAGAAGATGTTGTTGTCTAGGTCCCATATTTTCAAAACCTGGTGGGGGTAATTCCATGATGGGAGGATCTAAATTCAATTCTTTCAATGTACGGACCAAATTCGAACAATTCCCCACGTGGTATTCTTGGCATACACTACACTCACAATGAAATTCGAACGATGGTAGAAAAATCAAAAATTTATAAAACTTTTTACAACTTTTAGCTTGCCAATCCTCGGCAACGGCGCCAAAAACTTGACAGTGCTTGGAATACACCTATAGACGTGTGCTAATAAAACCTCAAAGCAAGTATACAATGAGATCTAATATCGTCTTTCAAGTAATAAAATGGTAAAGTACCGGATATCGTCCCACAGAGACTGGAGTAAAAGTTTAATAAAAAGTAGAAGAAAGAAATGATTTCAGATGGCGAATTTGAAGACTTTGGTTTTGTTGAGTTATCACTTTGAATTAGTTAACAGAGAATAAAGCAAGTACGGGTGTTAGACTTTCAGGTAGGAGTTAAACATAAATTCCAGCGGGCCATGCTGCAGGAATGCTGCAGCATGAAGTTCTGCAACAACTAAATACACCATCTATTTTGAGGTTATTCCTCTCGGACTTCAATATTCACACTACTGTTTAGATTCAACTAAACACATCCCTGTGTAGTCTCCAACTATTTATAGTATGGAATAGAGTCCTCAAAATATATGGAAATACAAATCTCTTTGCAAAAACCGCCCTCTCGAGCCGATTCCCATATCATTCAAGTTGACGTGTTCGAAGGGGCTTATCTCTAAGTCCTCTACACTTTAACACTATTGATTAGCGATCAACTTGTCGAGAAAAAATCATTTTAGAAAGATATAAATGATAATTGTCCTTATCAATATCTCTCTCAAGTATACTTCTTATATCATTCAAACGAACGTGCTTTTCGTGGCTTATCTCTAAGTCCACGACACTTTAACACTTTAGCAAGTGATCGGTTCGTCAAAAAGTATTATTGATATTTATAAAACTTGAATGAAATGGTGGATCATTGTTATTACGAAACAATGCCCACCTTTCTTTGTGTTTAAAATCCCACCTTTCCGTCAAACACCCATACTAATAAAATTAGCTACTCATACGGAAAGTAAATACATAAAATAAATGACATAAAATAAAAGACATAATTTAAATTACAAGAATATAAATGACGATAAAGTAAATGACGATAAAGTAAGAGCGGTAAGTAAAGTGCGGTAAATAAACGACGGTAAAGTAAAAATGAACAAGAACTAAATAAATTTAATTATATATTAAATTACTTCACTTTAATAATCAAACCAAAAGATTGTCAAATCTTTTAGTTTGATTTCTTAAAGTTCACAAAAGATATTAAATGCTAAGATGTTCTATACTTTCTCCAAGTAAAAGAAACAAGATAATAGATGATTCCCCTTTAACACTCCTCCCATGCCTCCTTTATATACTAGGAAGGAGAGGGCAAAAAGGACTTTTTACACAATAATATAATAATAAAACTAAAGTAGGTGACAAGGTACAATAATTCAAGAAATAAAGAAAAAGGAGATTCAAAAAGATTGTTTCCAGCCAATATTTCGATCTAGAAGGTTCACTAAATCTTCCCAAAAGATCTCATTGAGCTGTCCAAAATAAACTCCCTTTCTTCACTTCATTTGGTTGTTCCTTGCTGATGCTACAGCATAAGTCTGCACCAATAAATCTGCCAAAAATACACCAATTAGTTATTCTAAGTCATAAAACAAGTCATTCAATACCTTAGCTCCATGAAACAAGAAAAGAGAAAATAATGAACTAAAATGACTCAAAGGTTGGGATTAAAAGGTAAAAACTATTCTAAAAATAAGATAAAAATAGCATAATGTCACTAAATAATTAGTGCCATCAGTTGTGCTCTTTCCTTCACACAAGGTTTTATTTTTCCCATCGGTTTTTGTTCCTTGGTGTAAGATTTTAGTGAGACAACACTTTATATACCATCTTTCTTTCCTAACTCTCATGATTAATGAATCAATCTAAAAAAAATTAGAGTAAAAGAAAAGTCTATGTATTGAAATATGTTAATTGATCATTTATGGGAAAAATTAATTCAAATGCTTAAAAGCATATGTAATTTTTAGATATGTGTTATCATGCAAAATTTTTTTAGTTGAAATTTTGTTTTAGAGAAGAAGATAATTTAAATTGGAGTTGATTATAAATAATTTACTTTGGTTAAAATAGTATATTAATGTAATTTTTAAAGTTACCGTATAAAAAAAACATGTAGATATAATTTGTAGAGTTAATAAATATAGTTTTTTTTTATTAAAAATCAATATAATAATAATTAAATAAGAATGTACTAAGAATGTTCTATGTAACACCCCAAAAATTTAAGCAACTTAAATAGGGAAATTCCGGAAAATGGTAAAATTAAAACTTCCCATTTAGAACAACTAAAATCCAATATAATTGGGATAGTTTGCACAAATCTTAAAGTAGCGAATAATGGGACATAATAAACAACAACCTACTTAATCTAGAAACAATTTAAAACTATATTAACGTGGGTGTCGCTATATCTCCAAAAAACTCTCTTCTAAAAAATTCCCCAAAAAAGCCCGACACTTCAAGGACTCCTATGTGCATGGTCGGCAAGTCATGACATCCTAGATTACACCGCTAGTGGTACATGTGAACCAACAAAACACCACGACAAGTGTTAGGCCAAAGCCTAGTGAGATCTCATAAATTAAACAGTTCGCATGTGAGATGATCATAATATAAAAATAAATGTTACCGGTTTCCCTTTAGTGCCATAATTACCAATTGCTCAACCCTGCAATGATGTTCCATACCTGAACATGAACACACAGAAGATACCTCTTGAAATACAAGGGAGACCCGTTTCCATCGGGATGACGAGTACACGTGAGTGGAGTCACCCATGATGTTATTGGATTACACCTCATGTCCCGGTTCTAGTTGCCATGCCATCAATACATCACAACCTCAAACAATCATCTGCCTTTATTGCCTACTCCGTCGAGTTACACTTCAAGGACTTACTGGACATTATTGCCTATCCAATCTAGACGAGTTACACCTTAAGGACTTTTATGTCCCCCATTGCCTACTCGCTACTGACCCAAAGTGGCCAACAATTATGAACACATAATTCATACAATCTAAATCCTCGTGCACAAGGAAATAGAACCAAAATCTCAACATATGATCATAAATGAGTTTAGATATTCACACTCATGCACATTTCACTTTCAATCCCAAGAGCCTAATATTTGCCATATAAGTTCACCATTTTTATTGTTGCCCATTCCATGTTGATAACAAACCTAAACATATTTCCATCCTCAAGAAATATTAGTAATGTATTTTTACAAGAACCATATTAAGCTATAATGTAATATCCCTTGAGTTTACTAACTTACTTTGCAAGGGAAAGGAAGACAAGGGTGTTCCCACATTTATAGTCCCAACCACACCTTTTCTCAAGTAATAAGTTTACACTATGACCATTAAATGAAACAATCAATGACCAAATTCTTTATGCAATATCAGACTAATTAGCTTGCCTAATTTCATATTTCCTAATTTCATATTTCCTTTATTATTCAAGGGTGCTAAGTGTAATTATGTTTTCTATATATTTGGGTGTATTCCTCCTCTTTTGAATCAATCAATAAAATAACCTATTTCAACTTGGTATCAGAGCCAAGTCCTTAACCCTACGGCAGCCATCCAGCGCCGCCTAAACCCTACGGCAGCCAACCAGCGCCGCCAACAGCGCTAATCAGCGCCGATCATCACCACCACCACAGCGCCGATCATCACCACTCTTCACCACCAGCGCCGATCAACCCACACCCTAATCATGGCAGCCATCATCCCCTTCTCTCCTCAAGAGAAAACCATACACAACTCTCACAAATTTTCCTTCTCTCTCAAACCTACAAACTATGGCTATTGGCGATCCATGATAGAAGCCTTTCTTACATCCCACAACCTTTTTGGTTATGTTGATGGAACTATCCCATGCCCTGACCAAAAAGTCACCACTGATACAGCCGTCACCGACAACCCTAGCTACATCCCGTGGATATCCAACGATGCCCATATTCGGATGCTTATCATCGCCACTGTATCCGAAAATTCTTATCAACATATCCAGGGCAAAACATCACGTGACGTATGGCTATCGCTTGAACGCGCCTATGCCCCTGTTACAGCCTCTCATGAATTTACCCTCAAAAACCAACTCCTACGAATCACCATGAAAGGTGATGAGAAACCAGCCGACTATCTGAGCAGGGTTCACGAATATGCTACTGCCCTTGCTAATATTGGAGAACCGATGAAGGACAAAGACCTGGTTATGCTCACTATTGCCGGTCTTCGTGACGAATACAACGTCATCAAGGGCAATCTTCTAACTCGCTTACCGCCTGTTCGCTTCAATGAACTGCATGGTCTTCTATGTGATCATGACTATGTCTTCACAAAGAATCTACCTCCACAGGCTTTTCTGGCTCCTACTGCTCTAACTTCTCAGCCTCAACCGGCTCCTACTCTTGACCAACTTCAACAACAACTTCAGAGCATTCAACTTACTGCTTCTCAGCTTGGTTATCAATTGAATCCTCTTCCTGCACCACGGGCTCAAGCTTACTATGGCTCTCGGTCTTCCAACAACAGTCGCGGTGGACGAGGATCTCGTGGTTCCTCTCGCGGTCCCTCGCGTCATGGTTCCAACAATCGCCCTCGAGACAACCATGGCTCCCGCCAGTTCTCTTGGGCTTCAGCCCAAAACACCGTTTATGGCCACTGCAACAGGTGTGGGATAGGTCATCTACCCTCCCAATGTCCGAATCAGCCGAATCAGCATGCTTCCGCACCACAAGCCAACTTTTCGGCCCACTATGATGCTGCCTCTTCTTCCGGCTCCACTTGGAAACCAGACACTGGTGCAACCCATCATGCCACACCAGACCTATCTAGCATGGACAACTCGGAAGCTTACTATGGTAACGATTCTTTATTTGTTGGTAACGGTAATTCTATACCCATCGTTCACATTGGTTCATCCAAAATACACTCGCCAAACAAAACCTTTTCCCTAACCAACATCCTTCATGTTCCGCAATTAAAACAAAATCTTTTATCTGTTCAAAAATTCTGCCATGATAACCATGTTTTCTTTGAATTTCACTCTTCTTATTTTGTTGTCAAGGACGAGTCTACACGCACTACCCTCCTTTCGGGTCCCAGTGAACAGGGCTTATACTCCATCCGTCTTCCTCAACTCAAGTCACTACCCAAAGTCGCCTTCACTGCCGTCAAAGCTTCTTCAACCACTTGGCATCAACGTCTAGGACATCCGCATGCTCAAGTTTTTCGTTCAATCGTTTCTTCTTGTTCCTTACCGGTTTTAGATAAACTATCAAATAATTTATGTTCTTCTTGTCAATTAGGAAAGTCATCAAAGTTGTCTTTACCAAACTCCACTTTTCGCAGTAATAAAATCTTAGATCTTATTTATTGTGATGTTTGGGGTCCTTCTCCACAACCCTCTCTCGATGGTTATCGTTATTTTCTTTTGTGTGTTGACCACTTTACACGTTATATGTGGATTTATCCTTTAATTCACAAATCCGATGTGCTTCCTGTCCTCACACAATTTATCAACATGGTCGAACGTCAATTCACCACCAAATTAAAAAGCCTTCAATCTGACTGGGGGGGCGAATTTCGACCCCTCACCACTCTCTGTCACAACCGTGGCATTATTCATCGACGTTCTTGCCCTCACACCAGTGAGCAGAATGGCTTTGTTGAACGCCGTCATCGTCACGTTGTAGAAACTGGACTGACTCTTCTCGCCCAGTCTAGCCTCCCTCAACGTTTCTGGTTCTCGGCCTTTGACACCGCCGTCTATCTCATCAATCGTCTCCCCTCTCGTGTATCCTCCCACAAATCTCCTTATGAACAAGTCTTCAACTGCAAACCCGATTACTCTTTTCTCCGAGTCTTTGGTTGTCAGTGCTTCCCTTACCTCCGACCATACAATCATCACAAAATCGAGTTCAGGTCCACTCCGTGTGTTTTCCTTGGTTACAGCCCTGTTCACCACGGCTATCATTGCTTTGACTCGTCTAATGATCGACTTTACATTGCCAGACATGTCCGTTTCAACGAACATGTGTTTCCCTACCAACCCTTACCACCCCCACCACCCAGTCCCACTCCTCCTTACACCTCTATCTTACCTGACCCACCCCTCTCCTTTCCACCCGAACCTCCTTCTACACCTCCGCCCACATCCCCGTCGCCTCTTCCTCAAAACTCACCCATCCCACCTCCCTCTTCCGCTCCACCACCCGCCCCTACTTCCAATCCACCACCTGCCCCTCGACCTCGGCCTTCAAACCTACGTCCCAATCCCAAGCAACCTGACCGTTTTAACCCAGCCGCTTATTCCACCACCACCTCCTCATCCTTACCTCTTGAACCCACTAGCTTTACCGTTGCTAACAAATGTTTAGAATGGCACCAAGCAATGGCTGATGAGTTGTCTGCTCTTCACAAGAATGGCACGTGGACTCTTGTGCCCCCTGTTCCTAACGCTAATGTTGTTAATTGCAAATGGGTTTACAGGTTAAAAACTGATGAAAATGGACAGGTTACCAGGCACAAAGCTCGCCTTGTGGCCAAAGGCTTTCATCAACAGCATGGTGTCGACTATCATGAGACCTTCAGCCCGGTCATTAAGCCCGTCACTATCCGCACTGTTTTGTCTCTTGCTGTCACTAACAAATGGCCTCTCCGACAGTTGGACATTCAGACGGCTTTTCTGCATGGTGACCTCAAGGAAACTGTTTACATGAGACAACCCCCTGGTTTCATTGATCCAACCAAACCTGATCATGTTTGCTTGTTACACAAGTCGTTATACGGGATCAAACAAGCTCCCCGTGCCTGGTTCATCAAACTGTCCACCGCTCTTCATCAGTTGGGGTTCTCTAGTTCCAAAACCGATCCTTCACTCTTCATCCTTAATTCTCCAGGTTCGCTTGTCTATCTGCTGGTTTATGTTGACGACATTATTATCACGGGTAACAACTCTGTCGTCATTACATCGATCGTTAATCAGCTCAACGCTCTTTTTCAACTTAAGGATTTGGGCCAACTGCACTATTTTTTGGGAGTTGAAGTTGTTCACAAGGGCGCTGACTTAATTCTCTCACAACGCAAATACATTCGTGAGATCTTACATCGTGCTGGTCTTGCAGACTGCAAACCGATTGCTACTCCAGTGAGCACCTCCATTGTATTGTTACCAGACGATAGCCCATTGCTCGATGATCCCTCTCGATATCGGCAAACCGTTGGGGCTCTTCAATATGCCACTCTTTCTCGTCCTGACATCGCTTTTGCCGTTAATAAAGTTTGTCAGTTTATGCATGCTCCCACTGAGAATCATTGGAGCGCTGTCAAACGGATCTTGCGTTACCTACAGGGAACCGTTAACTTGGGTCTGTGGATCCGTCATGATACGGGATATCAACTTCATGCCTTCTCCGATTCTCATTGGAGCCCCAATCTTCAGGCTTATTCCGACTCCGATTGGGCTGGTTGTCCAATTGATCGTCGATCTACGGGGGGATTTGCCATATACTTGGGGTCGAATCTCATCTCTTGGTCCGCCCGCAAGCAGAAAACTGTCTCCCGTTCCTCAACGGAGTCCGAGTATAAGGCCATTGCTGACACTGTTGCTGAGTTGATTTGGTTGAAGTCTCTCCTACGAGAACTTGGTTTAAATAGCCAAGCACCCACACTTTGGTGTGATAATCTTGGTGCAACATACCTCACTGCTAATCCTGTTTTTCATGCACGAACCAAGCATGTTGAAGTCGATTATAACTTTGTTCGTGAGCAAGTGACTCAAGGGAGTTTGAATGTCAAGTTCATTTCCACCGATGACCAAATTGCTGATATTTTCACCAAGCCCTTATCCTGTCAGAAGTTTGAGTTTCTACGGTCCAAGTTACAAATCGCTAACCGCGCTGAACTTGCGGGGGAATATCAGACTAATTAGCTTGCCTAATTTCATATTTCCTAATTTCATATTTCCTTTATTATTCAAGGGTGCTAAGTGTAATTATGTTTTCTATATATTTGGGTGTATTCCTCCTCTTTTGAATCAATCAATAAAATAACCTATTTCAACTTGCAATCATAACTCATGAAACCCTAGATTTTAGGTTAAAACCCATAAATGACAATAATTATATGTATATTAATATACAAGCATTTAAAGAGGATTTGTAGGTTAAGGAACTCACCTATGGGTTTATAAGAAGAAACCCTAAAAAAGTTGGAACTATAGAAGTAGGTGGATATGAGATCTTAAACTTTAATTGATGCTTGAATCTTGACACACAAAGTAGAAGAACCTTAGATTAGCATTTAATAAACACCACAAGGATCTAGAGTGAATTAAATGCAAGAGAGAGAGAGAGAGAGAGAGAGAGGGGGGGGAATTAGAGGGTGAAAGTTGCACCTATAAGGAGAGAAAATCGGCCAAATGAAGAATCCCGAATGAGCTACCATTCTACAAATAAACGGGCTGGACACTTTAAAGGAGGTGCCCGTCGGTGACAATGCCTAAGAGACAGTGCCCATGGCACAATCGCAGGGCAAAGTCACCCGGTTTGTACCGTGGGTTGGTTGGAACCTGCGACAGTGCCACTACAATTGTGACTTGTGTCACTCTCGCCGGCTGTTAGGTTACGAAATCTCAAGCACAACAAAAAATAAAACCGTAACACTCCAAGGACACAAACGAACCGGAATAAATCGGGTGTTTCGAAATTATACCTCACAGTTAACAAGACTTTTGTTGGAACCCAGATTTAATCTTTTAACAATGATATAAACAGATAATAATAAAGACAACGGAAGCAATACAATTTAATATCAAAGTAGATTCAACTCACAGTTAATAAGAAGATATCCAATAAGGTAAATATAAGAACAATCTTAATATTCACCGGATAAATCAGGTAGATTAATAAGAACACCAAAAAGGTGGATAAATCTTACAAGATCTTCTTAGAATACTTTTCAGTATATAAAAGATAATTTAAATACAAGATATAAGGAAAAGCACACTTCTAGCAATGGGGTGATGGTCCTATTTATAGGACCATAAAGAGAACAGTGTACTATCCTGACATAAGAAGCATGCTTGAACAGTGTTTTACTTAAAAGGTAAACTCAAGACATGCTTGAACAGTAACCTACTCTAAAAAGTAAATCTTATCACAATGTGATGTGTCATCTGTTCTTTTGTCAATACTTGTAGGAATCATCAGCTTCTTCTTCAGAGAGGATGTCTTTAGAGCTCTGATGTAGGAACCTTTGATGAAGCCATCTCTGATGTTCTTCTGCTGAATCTCTGAAATGTACTTCAGAGGCAGGCATGTCCTCTGAAGTCTATCTCTAGAAGTCCTCTGAAATAGGACTTAGAATATTTTCAATACTTATACATTCCAGAATTGGGGATAACAATATCCTCCTAAGTATTGAAAATAAAAAAAATGCAAAATAGTAGAGATAAAAAATTTAATCTAGAAAGCATAGAGGAGAAAATCATCCTCTTAAATGTTACTTCTCAAAATGATAGCAATTACAAACGGAGAAGATAACAAAAAATATAAAGGAAAAGAACTAGAACCTATCACTAGAGCAGATCCTATGGAACTTCATAATGAGCTCTCTGAAGTTAATCATTGAGCTAATTTCTATGTCTAGTTTCGCCAATACATTCTTCCTTCACATGTATCATCCTTAGTACACCTCTCAAAGTCTCATTTAAATATTTGGACACCTCTGAAGCCAGGAAGATTTTCTTGACAAGGTTGCGTCTGTAGATAAATCCTAGAGGCTCTGGAATTATTGAACCAGTCTTGTACTTTTCCATATTTGCAATTGTCTCCACTGGTTCAGTTACTCCAAGTCTTGCTTCTCCCAGATTTAGAGCGATCTGAAAATCAAGTCTGGCCCTTAGCTTGACGTGAGCTTCCATAGCACGCCTGACTTAGTATAAAACCATTCTAAATGTCCTTCCTCGTTCATATTTTGCTGAGCAATAGGCTTAGAGATGAGGTAGGTCATAAGGGTTTAGACTTACGAGATCATTGTCATTAAACTCATAAACCTTCCTATCAGAGCGAATCACCTCAAAATGTCTGTAGGTGATTTTATTGTAAGAAAATGTCTTTTCAGAGGCTTTGTTTATCTCTGTGATATGGGAATCTGAGAGAAAACTTGCTCTTGGACTGGTTTTATCTCTGATAAATCTCTGCTCATAATCTTCCATGTTCTCCCTGATTCTTGGATTCAGAGGGAGGACTTGAGTATCTTCTAGGTTGCACTCGCAGTAGAGGTATCTGAAATGGTCCTCTATCGAACTCTCTAGCTCAGAGGCAAGAAATACTGGGGGTTGAGTGAACTTGGAGAGTGCAGGGATGCCAATTCTTGTCTTCTGAATAGGTACCTCTGGAGGGGCCTGTTCATCAATAACCATGGTTATGTTTGAGGATGGCAGAGGAGATTGAGGTGGGGGTTTCGTTGATGGCAGAGGAGATTAGATTTTCTATTTAAGCAGTGTCTTCAACTCTATGCTTTATCTCTGATGTAGAAGGATGATGAGATTGAACGTTCTTGTAGACATACTCTTTAACTTCAACTACCTCATCTTCTTCTGCTTCTTCCACATCAGCAACTTCTTCTTCAGACTCTGACCCAAATGCATCTCTCATTATTTTATAGTTGGCCTTTCAGGTGATGAGAATGCGTCTTCAGAGCTGGAGAATTCAATCAATTTATCATCTTCTTCTTCTTCGTCCAGAGAACCTATAGTCTCTAGAATAGCATTTACTACCTAGATAACAGGTGCTTCTGAAGTTGTTGGTGCTAGAAATACAACAAGTACTAGAGACTTCAAGATCGTTTGGTTGTCTTCAACAGAGGTGGAGTGCCTCTCTGGTTCACTCTCGTCTTGAACTCCTTTGCCTTTTCTTGTAGAGGGAGAGGGGGGCAGAGCCACTAGCTTTTGTGGCTTCAGTTCTGGCATTCTCTCGCTTCTCCCCCTTTTGATGATCAGAGGCCCCATCCTCCTCAGGGTCCTATGAATCATCAAACTTTTGTTTCTTCGACTCCTCTCTACAAAGGTTAGAGGCAGCGCGCTTCTTCTGATATTTGGGGAAGGGGGTCTCATCGATCGCACCTTTGCCTTTGTCATTTATAGAGGCCTTTTTGATGGCCTCTATAGCATCAGCAACAGCAGTGAGAATGTCAGAGACCTGGTCCTCTACATAGAATTTGTGAATTTCAAGGGAAACTTGAACCTTTTTCTCTACGACCATGCTTATCTTTGAGAAACAAGACAACATGCGACTCATAATGCCTTCCTTGAAAGTTTCTAAGTCGGCTTTTGTGACCGATGGAATTAAAGATGGAGCAGCAACTGGTACTGGAAACTTTGCAATGGTCTCTGATAGAACTTGGAGGAGCTCAGTCTTGAAGGTAGAAGAATCTGCAGAGGTGATAGAGGGAGCCTGAGCAGAGGGAGCTGGAATGGCTCTGATGATCTCTGCATTGGCCTCTGAGATTTTCTTAGAGAATGCAGTTAAATTGTTGAGAACAAGATTTTCCAGAGACTCTAAGAAGTTGTTGTTGGAGTGTAATGCAGAACGCAACTCAGAGACCTCTGAAGTTAATTTTGTTACTTCAGAGTTTGAGGCAGAGGCCTCTAAGGTCTTCTCCATATGAAGTTTTAGATTCAGGGATCCTCTTATTTCATCACCAAAGACTTTGAACTCTTCTTTGGTGACATGATTAGAGTGGGTAACCTTAGAATCAACACATGATTCTAATATTCCCTCGAGAACAGAGGGGCCTTCTGTCGGAACTTGTTTGATGTTGGTTCCGGAAGGACTTTATATCAATCCTTGAGGATCCTTGTTAGAGGATTTCTCTATGATAGTTCTGATTGGTTGCTCATCCTCTGAGTCAGATTCAGAGGATGAGAACCGAATGTGCTTGGACACCTTGCTGTCTAGGCAAGTGAGTCCACGTGCTACTAAGTCATCCCATTGACCTTCAGTAGGTCAATCCCTATGGGAGATCTTAAAGACCTCGTGGTCTATGAGACGGTCACCTATATCATGAGCCACAGAGGCATCATGTAGTGTGTTGGAGTGTGGCGTACTCTGGGACGAATGAGTATTTGTCTCAATAGCTAAGTCCTTTTGGGAGGACTTAGTTAGTTCAGAGGGTTCCCCAATGGTGCGTGCTTCAGAGGCAGAAGGAGGTACCTCTGAGCGGATGGCTTGGGTGGGGTTCGAGGTGTGCACCTCTTGTTCAATATCCTCTGGTGCTGGACCACCTAGGATAGCAGATTTGGTTGCACGAGGAGTTGGGCTTGGTGTTCGCTCACTTGTGCCTTCAGAAGCATATTTTACTACCTTACTTCTCTCGGCTCCTATGGTGGCAAGAAATTCTCCCTCTGGTGGACTCTCATTCTCACCTAATCTCTCATTACTACCCTCATCAGAGACACCCTGTGGTTGCTCTCTGTCATCATGTTGATTTGCCTTAGAGGATTCATTCTCTGATTCTAACTCAGGTTCAGAACCTAAGTGTGTTGGGGATCCCATCATCGGCTCTGATGGTTGGGTAACACTTCTAAGATAGAGATGGGTTGGGTGATTTTTAGGGATGTATTGAAGCATGCTCTGAGGAAACCTCCTCTCATATAGGTAAGGAGGCATTGATGTTGTCTTGAAATAATTCATTACATATAGAGGGGTTTTAGGTCCTTCTTCTGAGATGGAGAATTTAGTCATCGCCCTTCTGATCACCAGGGAGATGAACATTGGAAACAACACTAAGATTGGTTGTTTACCCTTTTCTAGGGCTTTGTTCTTGCGATCTACTGAAGTGAAGATTTGTTAGAACATAAATGTTCTATTTAGAAGTTTAGTAAAGTAATCCTTTGTATTTGTGTTTTAGGCCTTGTACTTGGGTTTGGGCCTAAAATGTTCACAAGGGTGTGAGGGGTATAAATAGGAATCTGATAGTTAGTTGTTTGTAATTTTTCATTATGTCAAAATGTAGCTCATACGAATTCTGTAGTTCTCTGTAGTTTGTATTTTCTCTATGTGAATAAAACTACAGATTTCCCTCCGAATAATCCTTGTTATGTTTGATTAATCAATTCAACTTTGATCATGGACCTAACAAGATTTCATAGTATAGCAGTCCCGCCATGTCAAGGTTTCGGTTGAAGTACAGTCCATACATGATCGCCAAGAGCGTGGGATTTGTTTGATCTTGACTCCCAATTTTACAAGTGAGTTTGCGGTTGAGCACACTGAACATGAAGTTCCAGATGGGAGGAAGATGTTGTTGCCTGAACTCACTCAGTCGAGTGATGTCCTTGTTGTATCCAAGATATCGAAGAAATTGAAGAAGCACATCGTGAGTGAGGGGTTTTTCGAACCTTGATATTTGAAGATTAGTGGTTTTAAACAGAAATAGGCGCCTTCTTAAAGTATCAGGCTGAATACGGATGTTAACACCTCTTTCTCCAAGATTAACATATCCATTAATTCCATGAGCTTGTTCATTGTACTCACTTGAGTACCACCATTGTTGTACGAGGCTGAGAGGAACATTTGCGTCATATGCAGTGAGGGCATCTTTGAGTTCACATGTACGGAAGAACTCCAGGACAGGGTGAAATTGTTCATCGAACTTTAAGGGTGTGAGATCGAGATGATAGTTGTTCCCCTTGACTGGAACATCAAACTGCGCAAGATTCATACTTGGGACAATTCTGTTGGAATCCGCGGATCCAGATTGTTGGTTTGCCATTGTTGTAGGTTTTAGAATGCTTGAAGCTTTGGAGAGAGAAAATAGAGCTGAGGGAAATTTAGAGATTGTAAAGAATGAAATGATGATGAAGTGGGTTTTTATGGGCGAGGGTTGTGGGATGGAGGCTATGGAAAAGGCGACTGTGAGTTCCCATGTCAGAAAAACGTTCCATCAACCCTCTAATCAATAGTGTACACGTGTAGAGGACGGATGAAAGGACGCTTGATGTCAAATAACCGTCAGTTAGGGTTTTAATTTAAATTTGATAGTTATCCAAGAAAATAACCCACAACCCCATTACTTTTGTAAAAACAAACCCTCTTTTTTGTTTTCTTTTCTAAATAAATCACAATTTATTAAAAGAATTTTATTAAAAAAATTAAAACTTGATTATAAGGATATTCGAAAAGATTGAGATTTAAGTGTTCGGATATTTCTTCAGAGTATAGTATACTAGAGGCTCTGAAAACAATATCAGAGACTAAATGATAATCTCTTGGATATTTGAATTTTGAAAAGAATCAAGTTTGAAAAGGGATGAGGTAGAATATGAGAATGAAAAGCATACCTTTCCTTCTGAAATGATCATAAGATGAAATGATCAGAGGCTCTGATATAAGTATCAGAGATAAGATCGGAGGCTCTGACATGAGTATCAGAGATAAGATCAGAGGCTCTGATATGAAGAGCAAAGACTCTGAAACTTATTTTTGGTGACAATCCAATATTTTCTAGCTCCCCCTTGAGAAATGATGGGTACTTTTCTTTGCTCCCCCTTGATTTATGCTTAAATGTACAATTTTAGATTATTTTGACCATGCTTGTTTAGAAGTCCAGAGTCTCTGAAATAGGTCTCAGAGGCTCTGAGTTCTAATATGTTACTCTAGTATGTTAGAGGCTATAATGTAGGGATCAGAGACTCTGAAGTTCATTTGGAATTAAGTAGACATATTTAGCATTCCCAACTTGCTAAACCTTCGTTCATCTAAGGCTTTTGTGAAAATATCAACAAGTTTGAGATCAGTTCGTACAAAATACATCTCAATTGTGCCTTTTTCAACATGGTCTTTAAGAAAATGATACCTGACATCAATATGGTTTGTCTTGGAATGTTGCACTAGATTTGCAGAGATGGCAATGACACTTCTAGAGTCTCACAAGATGGGAATTCTATCAAACTGGAATCCATAATATCTGAGTTGAGTTCTCATCCAAATGACTTGTGAACAACAACTAGCAGCAGCAACACATTCTACTTCTGCAGTAGAAGTTGATACACAATTTTGTTTCTTTGATGACCAACCTCACAAGCTTGTTTCCCAAGAGTTGACAACATCCAGAGGTACTCTTCCTATCTAAGTTGCATCCTGCATGATATGCATCAGTGTAAGTTGTTAGCTGAAAACCAGAGAGTTTAGGATACCAGAGACCCAGGGTTGGTATGCCTCTGAGGTATCTAAACACTCTCTTGACTGCAGATAAGTGAGATTCCTTTGGATTTGCTTAATATCTAGCACAGAGACATGTTGCAAACATTATATCAGACCTACTTGCAGTTAAGTATAATAGTGAACCTATCATGCCTTTGTAGGTTTTAACATCCATAGATTTTCGTAAAGGATCAGAGTCAAGTTTCACTCTTGTGGCAATAGGTGTTTTCATGGAAGTTGAATCATTGAGTTTGTACTTTTTCAAAATATCAGAGACATACTTAGATTGATTTATAAAAGTGCCCTCTGATTTTTGTTTTACTTGAAGTCCTAGAAAGAATGTTAATTCTCACATGAGACTCATTTTAAATTCACCCTTCATCAACTCTGAGAACTTATCACAATATTTTTGACTTGTAGAGCCAAAGATAATGTCATCAACATATATCTGTACTAGAAGCATTTCATTCTTATATCTTTTGATGAACAGGGTTGTATCAATTGTTCCTTTTTCAAATCCATTATCAATCAGAAAAGAGGAAAAAGTTGCATACCATAATCTGGGAGCTTGTTTAAGCCCATACAGAGCTTTATCAATGTGATAAACATGGTTTGGAAACTCTGAACTTTCAAATCCAGGTGGTTGCTGGACATATACTTCTTCATTAAGTTTACCATTAAGAAATGCAGATTTAACATCCATTTGATATACTTTGAACCCTTTGTGTGCAACATAGGCTAAGAAGTTCATGATTGCTTCTAGCCTAGCCATAGGTGCAAAGGTTTCATCATAATCAATGCCTTCTTCTTGGCAATATCCCTTCGCAACCAGTCTAGTTTTGTTTATGATGATTATGCCATTTTCATCCTTTTTGTTTCTGAAAACCCATTTAGTTCCAATAGCAAACTTTCCTTTAGGAAGGGGAACTAGGGTCCAGACCTTATTTCTTTCAAACTCTTGAAGCTCATCCTACATGGCATTGATCCAATTAGGATCTTCAAGAACTTCCCTTCTTTGGTTCAATTATGCTCAAGAAATTTACAAAGAGGCATTTATTTGCAGTAGCTGCTCTTATCTTGATTCCTTCAGAGAGATATCCAATGTTCTGATTATGGGGTGGTTTCTTGTCAATCTTGTCATGGGAGCATGAATTTGGGGTGGAGCTTGAGCTTCAGAGATGACAAGTGGTGACATCTCTGTTGTGCTGTTAAGAGGCTCTGAAGTGGGTTCCAGAGATGGTGAAGCAGGCTCTGGAGTTTCTTCAACAGATGTCTTTGGAGCTTCTTCAGATGTCTCTTGTTCACCTACTACTTCTGAAGACTCTTGTTCTTCAACTTGTCTTGATTCATTACTTGGACCTGTATTGAAAGAAGTAGAAGGTGCAATATCAGAGGGACCAGAAAGTGTAGTACATGCAGTCTGTGGTTCCTCTGAAGTAGTTCTGTGGGCATTTCTGAAGATAAACTCAGAGTTATCATCATCATCATCATCAAAGAAATCTTTAAATATGTTGTTTAGCTCAGATTCTCTAAATTTTGATGATTCAGAGGCATTCTTAGCTGTGATTTTGACACTTTGTTTGTCAGAGCTTCTTGTATCATCAAAAGAGACATTGATACTCTCTTCGATGGTCTTTGTTCTTAGATTGAACACTCTGAAGGCTTTTGAGGCTAAAGAATAACCAATGAATTTGCCTTCATCTGCTTTTTTGTCAAATTTGCCAAGAGATTCTCTGTCATTCAATATGTTACACCTGCACCCAAAAACATGAAAATATTTGACATTTGGTTTTCTGTTGTTAATGAGTTCATATGATATTTTCTTGGATCTTTTGACAATAGTGGCTCTGTTTTGGGTAAAACATGTTGTTGCCACTACTTCTGCCCAAAAGTTGGTTGGAAGATCAGAGGCTGCAAGCATTGTTCTTGCAGCTTCAACAAGAGTCTTGTTTTCCTCTCAACAACACCATTTTGTTGAGGTGTCCTAGCTGCAGAAAAGTTGGGAGTTATGCCTTCCTCTGAAAGATAGGAGTTGATTTTGGCATTTCTGAACTCTGTTACATTATCATTTCTCAGCTTCTGAATTTTTCTATTGAACGGAACCTGAAATCTTCTTAACAACTTTATCAAAATTTCAGGTACATCAGACTTGGCTCTGATGAATTCTATCCAAGTATATCTTGAGTATTCATCAATTAAAACAAGAATATACTTTTTACCTGACAGACTCTGCACAGAGATAGGACCACAGAGGTCCACATGAAGTATATACAGAGGTCGAGGACAATTATTATCACTCTTGGTTTTGTGGGAAGATCTTTTCATTTTTCTCATCTCACATGCAGAACAAAGATGATCTTTGTTAAACTTTAGAGATGGTAATCCCTTAACCAGATTAAGTTTGACTAACTTATCAAGTGATGAAAAGTTCAAATGAGAGAACTTCTTATGCCAGAGCCAGACAACTTCACTATTCAGAGATACTAGACAAAGCTTCTTTGAACCAATGTCTATATGTTTGGTAAAATTCATTCTATATAAATTACCTTTTCTATTTGCTCTTAGCATTTCTTGACCTGTTTTTGAGTGAAGAAGTGAACAATGTTTTTCTTGAAATTTCACATCAAAACCATGATCACAAAGTTGACTTATGCTAATTAAGCTGTTCTTGAGTCCATCAACATAAGCAACTTTAGAAACAGATACATTACCTTTTGTTAACTCACCATAACCTTTAATCTGACCTTGCATATTGTCCCCAAATGTTACTACTCCTCCAGATTTTGCTTTGAAAGAGGATAGCAACTTCTTATCTTCAGTCATATGCCTTGAGCATCCAGAATCTAAGTACCAGATAAGCATATACTGTTTCTGCAAGACAAATTTAGAGAGTTTTAGGGTACCATCTCATTATGGGTCCTTTTTTGTTAGGTTTTGGAGGATTTTTATCAACATTTGGCATTCTATCTTTTGATGCTTTGCAAGAATGGTTTTTCTTTTGCTTCTGAGGCTTTGTCTCTGAAGTCTTATTCAAAGACTGATTCAGAAAGCAATGAGAACCTCTGAAATGATTTTTCAGCTTAATCATGAGTTGAATGCAATTGCAATTAACAGAGCAATATGAAGTAGGAGTAAAGTTTTTCATTTCATTTAAAGCATTTGGTACATGTTTCTTTTGAACCTTCTTGAAACTAGTACTAGGAATATTACAAGTATTCCTAACTACTTCTTTCTTTTTAGCTTGAGAAATGGTCTTCTTTTCAACTTGCTTTTTCTTGGCCCAAAATATCTTCTTCTCTTTCTTGCTCACTACACAAACAGGATCAGAATGGTTAATTTCTTGCCATTTGCCTTTTTGTTCAGGAGTGAATTTGATAGGTTTGTAGGTGTAGAATTGAGAAGTGTTAGTTTTATTCTTAGCCTTTTCCTTTAACTTTTTTTTCTAACTCTAGAGAGGTTTTTGCTTGTAGACACATGTCTACAAAATCAGGACATATTGGAATTCTGGAATTTTCTTTTGAAATAAGAACAGGGATGTTCAAAATTCCAGAACCAACAGTCTGTTTGGTTTTATGAATTACCTTCTCTGGTGCGTAGAATATTTGTTCATCTACATCTGGATCAGATTCAGAATCAGAATCAATAAAGTCTCTTTTAACCTTGTTAGAGATGACTAGCTCTGAATTTTTCACGATGTTTTTAGGTCTGGATACTTTGGTTATCTTTTTCTTGCATGATTCTTTGATAAAATCAGATATGACATTTTCCTTATAAACTCTTCTAATATCATCTTCAAAAGTAGTTCTGATGCATTCATCTGTCTTGGGAGAATACAGAGGTACTTCTGGATCAAGTAAGCTCTGAGGTTTTACTTCAGGGATACTTGCTTCAGAGATCTCTGGTTCTTTAGTGATGAATGAGTCAAATCTGAAGATCTATTTAGGATCATTGCTCTGAGATTTTGAATAATGACCCTCTGAAGATTCTTTTTCTAACTTTAAGATAGGTTCTGAAATTGTTTTTACTCTAGAGTATGAGGTATTTTTGAAATTTAGAGCTCTGATTCTTGATCCCTCTGAGGTTCTTATCCTATTGAAAATGTTAGAATTAACAAGAGATGGAAAGTCAAGCCTCTGGATCTTTCTTATACAGAAAGTGGAAGAAAGTGAAGTTTTATTCAATCTAGTGAATGGATCCAATTCATTGAATCCCAGCCCTTGAGTATCCATCTGACAATTGATTTTAATGTGCACATCTTGTGCATTATGTTAACTCTTGATTTGAAGTTCCTTTCTTTCCTGAGATTGATGTAAGATTTCTCTTTCCTTTTGAAAGAAGTTGGTTAGAGCAACAGAATTGAGCCTTTCATACTCAGATTTCTTTACTTCCTCTTCTTTTGCCTTTAAAACCTTTTCAAGTTCTTTGAATTTTGCAGAAAAATAAATTTCTTTTAGTCTGAGATTTTTCAAGCTCAGATTTTTCATTAAAAATTTCTTTCTTTTCTGACTCAAGAAGATATTTTTCTCTTTTATAAAAGTTTAGTTCTTTTGTCATTTGCTTTCTCTTTTCTTTTTCTTCAATGAGTTTTTGCTTTAAAATCTAAAACTCATCTGTTAATTTAAGAACATCCATTTCAAGTTCACTTTCAGAGGTGGATGGAGAATTTACCTTTTCACAGCAGTCCTCTAATGAACCATCAGTCTGATCACCATCTGCAATAGCCATACCACAGAGGTTGGTAGGCTCTTATTCTCCATCACTTGTTGAGTCTGACATCCAGTCTTCCATTTCTACAACAAGTACTCTTTTTCTCTGACATTGTACTTGTACTTGTTTTTGTAGTAGTCCTGATCCTTGACCAGTCTACCTCTGCAGTTTGCAGAAAAATTGCCTGGTTTTCCACATCTAAAGGATCTCCCATCATTTTGATTTGGTGGAAGAGCAACAACTATTTCAGTCTTCTGAGCTTGAGGTTGGGGTTGGAAGTACCTCTAAGGTTGAGGATACCTTGGTTAAAATGGTTGAGTTCTTGATTGTTGAACTACTTCATGATTGTTGAAATGAACACCCTTTTGATCACTTTGCAGAGTAGATCTGGGTTCTTGCTGATATTCAGCTTTTTGAAATCTTCTTTCTGGATTTCCTCTCCTTTCTTCATCATCTCTTCTTCCTTCAAAAACTTTCTTACCAAATTTCTTGTTGACTTGATGGGTAATCAAAGCAAGAGATTTGGCAAAAGCATTAATGTCTTCATCTGAGTCTGAGTCTGAATGATCATCTTCTTAAGCTAGCATGGCCTTTTTGGATTTTCTTTTTGACTCTCTTTTCATTGACTTTTCTTTTGAGTTCTTTGAATCTGCATCATGACCTTCTTTTGAAACACATTTTTGTTTTGAAACGAGGGCAAGTGGTCCACCTAAAGAGGTTTTTGACTTTTGTTTAACAACTTCTTTTTCCTGGGCAACTAGGGTGCCATAAATGTCAATTAATGACCAAGATTCAAGATTTTCATTGGCTTGAATAAACATGGACAGTTGTTACCATTCTTCATTTAAGCTTTTAAGGAAAAGAACATTATATTCCTCTTTTGTCCTCATAACTCCAAACTTTTTGCATTTGTTAATGAGAATGTTGAGTCTGGAATAAGTTTGGTGCAAGGTTTCTTCAGGTACTGCATGAAAGTCATGGTATTCATTAATGGATTGAGTTCTCCTGTTTTTTTGAGTTTGTAGGCCACCTTCAAGTTGGTTTAATAACTGATCCCATATCTCTTTTGCAGTTACACAAGAATCAAGTTCTTGGAAGATATCATTGGGAATGGCCATAATCAATAATCTAACAACTTTGGAATCATTTTCCATCATTTTGGTTTCTTCCTCAGTAAAGTTTGAGGTTTTCTTTTCATAGTATGCAGGTATTTCAGCAGTATCTGTTGTTGCTGGAACTCTTGGTACCAACACCATTGGTTGGTGAGGTCCATCATTCACTGATCTTAAAAGATCCCTGTCCATATCTTCCAAAAAAATTACCATCCTTATTTTCCATTCGGGATATTCATCCCTTAGAAGTGTAGGAGGTTTTGTTAATGAACCAGCTGTATAAATGGCATTGATACTGGAATTTGCCATTTTGTAAAGAATAGATGATGATTTGAAGAACTGACGCTTTTAAGAAGATCTTTTACCAACAAGTAATTCTGTGAGTGACTTTCAAACCTGGAACATATGAAGTTCTTTTTAAATAAACCAAAGTTTATATGAACATGCACACATTATGAAAGCTTGAGTCAATAAGATATAAATCTATCCGAGTATGCAGATATGATCTTGTTTGTTTTAGAAAACAAAGGAAGCTCTGATACCAATTGTTGGAACCCAGATTTAATCTTATAATAATGATATAAACAAATAATAATAAAGACAACGGAAGCAATACAGTTTAATATCAAAGTAGACTCAACTCACAGTTTATAAGAAGATATCCAATAAGGTAAATATAAGAACAAGCTTAATATTCACTGGATAAATGAGGTAGATTAATAAGAACACCAAAAAGGTGGATAAATATTACAAGATCTTCTTAGAATACTTTTCAGTATATAAAAGATAATTTAAATACAAAATATAAGGAAAAGCACACTTCTAGCAATGGGGTGATGGTCCTATTTATAGGACCATAAAGAGAAAAATGTACTATCCCGACATAAGAAGCATGCTTGAACAGTGTTTTACCTAAAATGTAAACTCAAGACATGCTTGAACAATAACCTACTCTAAAAAGTAAATCTTATCACTATGTGACGTGTCATCTGTTTTTTTGTCAATACTTGTAGGAATCATCAACTTCTTCTTCAGAGAGGATGTCTTCAGAGCTCTTATGTAGGAACCTCTGATGAAGCCATCTCTGATGTTCTTCTGCTGAATCTCTGAAATGTACTTCAGAGGCAGGCATGTCCTCTGAAGTCTATCTCTGGAAGTCCTCTAAAATAAGACTTAGAATATTTTCAATACTTTTACATTCCAGATTGAATCACAACAACAAACAAAGCTTGATGCCTCCACGGTATCCACGCGAACAATATGAATCCTTTGCCTTCTCGTGATGCTAGTCACGGTTTCAAAACTTAGAAAGAAAAGGGAGCAATAATTGTAGGTGATTTTGAGAGATAATTGCAAGACTAACTCTTATATAAAATGTCAGACATTTTATATGGATATGAGAGGCATGGCATGAAAGCACCACCATCCCTACACCTTACTTGAGTGTAGAAGTATCCATGCACCATAACTCATCTTTTCAAGACCATACCTAGCTATCTTTATTTATGTCTAACATAAATAATATCTGTTTTTATTTAATCAGATTAAATCAATACAAATCAGATATATTAATTAAACGTTTTAATTATTAAAACTCCTTATTCGAATATGTTCAATGCGTGTGACCCAATGGGTTCTCGATATGTTGGTAATAAATATAAATATCGTATTTATAGTTATAAACAACGAGCGGTATCTAGCAATACATCATCATCACCTAAATGACGAGAATTGGTGATACAACAAATTATCAGTTTGTAGTCAATTTTAGTGTACATATTTAATTCTTTTGTCCTTGATGTCCAGAATGAACACGAGACATTAAATGTGTCATTCTCGTTATGTCCAATCTCTAGGTTCTTGATTTCCTAATATACTAATAAAATCAGAAACTAATATCTCATATCATTTATCTGAGCATGTGTTAGAGCACGGATTGTTGTTTTCAAGATCATCTAGATTGAAAGTCGAAAGCCCAAGTCAGAGACTTCAAATGCAAAGTAAAAGTCAACTAATTTCAAGCTTGTTTGTGTGTTCCTTGTATTGTGTCTAGGTATAAAAACCTTTGTCTTTGTTATATGTCATAGTGGTTGAGAGCTTATTAGAGAAGAGCATATTGTATATCTTAGTGAGAGAAAGTAAAGAGAGAGAGAGATTGATTGTAATGTGAATTTCAAAGATCAATGAATATGAGATTTGATTGAGAAATCATTGTTTATCTTGATAATCTTGCATCAAACTGGGAATAACAATTGGTATCAAAGCCTAAATCGAAGAATTTATCATCGATTCGATCAAGATCACAGTTTTATCGATGGAACAGTAACTTCGCATGAACATTACTTTGGAATTTTTGATTTGATGTAAATTTGGATGAGCTATGTTGTTAAATTGATTCAGAGATTAAAGTCGAATCACGGAGAATCAATTACATGTTTTAGTTTCAACAGATGTGGAAGAATTGCTCGAATTTGAGCATTATTGGTTCGAAAATCAATTTTCACTGTGTAGATTGATTTTGGATCTAGAGATGTTTTGTTGAAAAAATTTCAATTACAAATGAACTTTAATGTCAATTTCAAACATATATGTATAGTTTGACCTCGAAATTCGAAGTTTTGAAGAAAAATTTAAAGATTTTCTGGACTTTCAGACAATGGAATTCGCAAGATCTCTGGAATTCGCATGCTTATGAAGAACTCACATGGCTTAGTATTGAAGAATTCTCATGACTCATCCTTGGATATAACAATTTTACTAAGTACAGAATTTGCAAGTAGCAGTGTGCGAAAAGTTAGAATTCACATGCTACTGTGCTAAGTTGTATGCGAAAAGTGAAGATTTCGCAAGCCACTTGATGCGAAAAGCAAGGAATTCGCACAATGTTATATGCAAAAAATGGCTTCCAGGATGAAATTATTTTCTAAGTATAGAATTCGCACCATTACGAAAAGCTTTGATGATGAAATTTTTCTAAGTATAAAATTCGCATGAAAGGATATGCGAAAAGCTCAGATTTCGCATGATGTACCCTGCGAAAAGTACAAAATTCATACAAAGCTCATGCGAAAAGTAAAGAATTCGCATGTAGGGCTATGCGAAAAGTTGGAATTCGCACACAAGCGTATGCGAAAAGTGAGAATTCGGCTCATGCCACATGCGAATTGTGATCTTAATTGTTAATGGTCTGCGAATTCTTGGTATGCGAAAAGTATGTTCATTTAATGTGCGAAAAGTTACTGTTCAGAACCTATTTTGCTACAAGTTTTCCCTGTTCTCGAGATTGTCCGCGTAATGCATGTGTGACATCATTCCTATCTTCTGTTGGTCACATATTTTTAGCAACTGATCAAAATTTCACGAGTGCTCATACCAGTCAAGATTTTCAGATACTGGGTGTTTGGATTTAGTCTTTGATTGGATTGGATTAGCAGCTTGAGTATCTGCAACCATCAGTCTGGAGTTTTTATCTACGATGCTTGACCTTTGAGTGCTCTTAATCATTTTTCTGACCTGATCAATTAGAAATGTGAGTGACTACAGTCATTGTTATGTTGTTTTGGTTGTGATCTAGAACTTCGAGTGCTTATAATCATCCAACTGATTTGTGAAGAAAGGAGGTCTGAATTCATTCGTTCAGTGTTCTGGAAAGCAGCTAGAAAAAGAGCGTCTTTCGTCAGTTGTTGAACAAATATTTCTTCTAACCCTTGCCTAGTAGTGTTTTCTACCAGTTGCTTCCTCCTATAAGCACCTCAGATTAAGTTCTTAAGCTGAATTCCTATTCAACACGCGGTTAAAGACATATTAGTTGTTATAAACTGAAGATTCACTTTGGTTGTCACGCAAAATTCACACATTTCTTTCTTGTGGGCGTAACGAATGTGTTGAATTTTCAAGAGATAAAAGTTTTCTTTTCTGCACTCAGTCGAGGTTATTGTCTACATCGAATATGGTATTAAAGTTGAAACTCCAAAGGATAAGAGCTATTTTGTGGCCGACATTCAAGAACTCGCACGCATCACTGTTTTAGAATCGAATTTTTGTTTTTGTGTGTTTTTTACTGTAATTTCTATTGCACTGTACTCGGTTTGTGTTGTAGAACATCTTTGTTTTGTATTACATCGTGTAATTCACAACAGATTTAGGTGAATTTTGGCTCGAAAGTCTTTCACGCACTGTTCTTAAGATCATATTGTAATTCTTGTTAATTTTGTTGTAGTCAATCAATTGTAAAGTGTTCAGGTTGTATTCGAGATCAAATTGCCAAAGTTTCAAGGACTAATTTCAAGGATTGATTAGATTTTGGATTGATTACAGTGTATTTGGGCCGAAAACCTAAGAACTCGCATGATCTATACTTTCGCATGATGTTAAACAAAATTTGCATGGCTTGTGAAAGTTGAGAAAGCTAAGGAAGGATTTCGCACAAACCTTTATACGAAAAGTTACAATTTCACACTGCATTGTATGCGAAAAGGAGGATTTCGCACAACCTAGCGTACGAAAAGTGAATTTTTACATTCTAAGGGAGCATTTCGCACGTCTCGTCATACGAAAAGCTGAAATTCGCATCCCCTTGTGTGCGAAATTTGTAGAATTCGCATCTTGAAGATTTGAAAATTTTCTAAGTGTGGATTTCGCATCGATACATGAAGTTGAGAGGAATGAATTTTGCTAAGTGAGAAATTTGTATCATCTCAGTGTGCGAAAAGTTCAAGTTGGAAAAGTACCAAGTACAAAATTCGCATCGTACTACGTGCGAAAAGTTTAAACTCGCAGCCAACGGCGTGCGAAATGTGAAAAGTGACTTCTTTGGTGTGAGAATTCTATACTTAGTTATTTTTCTGACTGAGTTTTCTGGAATTTTTCATTTTTTCTGATTTTTGTTTAAAGATCAGTGCAAGTCTTATCAAGATGGGATACTTTGAAGATGAAGAAGAAAATCAAAAACTCAAAAAGGAGAATGAACTACTTAAATCATTAGTTGATTATTATCAAAAGAGATCTAAAAGACATTTCATGCTGCAAAGAAATTGCTCATGGCAGAGGTCAGTGAGTTAATGAAAATAAACACAGATCTCCGGTAGCAGATGTCTGATGATCAAAATATGAAAGACGACAAGAAGAAAGAAGAAAAAGTTTAGGGTTTGGAAACTGAAAATACTGAGTTGAAAAGGAAAATATCAGACTTAGAAGCTCAAATTGTTAGTGACAAGCAAGAAGTTGTCAAGAAGAGTGAAGAGAAAACTAATGGTTCAGAAAGCGAAATTGTTGAGCTGCAAAAGAAGATTTTAGACTTAGAACAGCAAATTGCCAAAGACAGAGTTGAATTTGATAAAGAAAAGAAAGGATTTGCACAAAAGTTCTCTGAATTTTCTACAAAGACTTTTGAAGAGAAGAAGGTAGTTGATCTTAAATGTGCAAAGCTTTCTCAACAAGTGTCAGATTTTGAGAAAATAATCATTATGGAAAGAGAAAAGTTTGCAAAGGAAAAGAAAATAGTTGAGCAGAAAAATGTTGGAGTTTTTAAAGAAATATCTGATCAGAGAAAGAATGTCGAGAAAGATTTTTAAGAAGAAAGGGAGGTTTTTGAAACGGAGATTAAGAAGCTTACAAGGAAATTATCTGAACTGTCAACAAAGGCAATGAAAGAACATAACACGAAGTCTGAATTTCAGAAAAATATTGACATGCTCACTAGGAAAAAAACAGTTTATCTTCCAAGATAACAGAACTTGAAGAAATTATCTCTAAGGTGGTTTTGACTGAGCAGAAGACTCTAGATTCAATTCTTCAAACACCTAGAAATGATTCAACCGATTCTGAATGTTCATTCAAGACAACATCAAGTTCGTATCAAACAACTGTTTCAACAAGAAGGTCAGTCAATTTAAAAGATCAGATTCTTACTACTAACCTATTCTATGATAGGAATGTTGATAGTACAGGTAAATATCAAAAGAGAAATAGTAAAGAAAAGCCCGGTTTGGAAAGTGAAAGGATCTTCCAATGAGAAGAAAGATCATAAATCATTTATGAACACATCTTCTACCAAAAAGAACAACAATGCTTATCAAGGTAAATCTTTTGGCAAACCTGGTCTTGTTTATACTGTCAATCAATTGATCAGGTTAGTACAAAAGAAAATCAATTATTTTTACTGTGGTTCAAATGATTTTGTTAGCAAAAACTATGCTAATTACTGGTATGGTTCTTATTATATTACTCCTAACAGAACTGCAACTAACAAACTTGGACCCAAATACCAGTGGGTACCAAAGCCAAAAGATTCATCTATATTGCAGATATCTCAAGTCTAGAGAGAGTAAAAGAACCATGGCTCTTGAATAACACAGTTCAAGACCCATATTTCAATGTTAAGGAGTTTGATTTCCAAACACAACCGTTTAGGACTCGTACTTTAAGGATCACAAGAGATTGTACTCTGATGCATAAAAGATGATCAACCTTCAAAGGGGAGTACATATCATCCTTTCTGATAAATATTGTGAATGCAATATTTCAGGGGAGTAAATGACTTCTGATTAATTCAGATCAGAACTCGTATTTCAAAGTTTTCTTTGACTAAGACTTTGTTGCTTTGAAGACTTTTTGACTGAATGCAGATTTTTAGGGGAGCTTACATGATCATATCAATCATGACTTTGAGGATGACTTTTTGAGATTAACGCTGAGCATAAGTATTATTCTACTCTTAATCTCATTGTGTTTGAAAGATGGATAACTTTCAGACATGAAAACATGTTTCTAATTGTTCAAACCACTTCTTATTCTCAAACTGATTTTATGAATATTAGAAGTGTGATTTTTAAATGTTTTTGATTCATGAACTTTCAAGTTTAACTAACCGTGTGTTTCTAAAGATTAATACTTGTGTATTATCTTTTCCATATACTGTCAAGTATTCACACACACCGGTTTAGTATTTCTTTTGATTATGTTCTTACCATGTCTCATATTGAAACTATTTTTCGATGATAAGACACTCCTTTTTTTGTACATTCAAAGTTTGTTAAGCGTTAATTCATTCAAAGTGTTTCTTTCAAGAATGACTATACTTGTTCTTATAGACAATATCCAATTTTTCATGACCTAAGCTTTTATTTATAAATCATTCATATTTGATCTTTTCAATACATTGTCAGATTCTCAAAACATATCTCTTGATTTCACTTCGTTCATTGAAATTTCCTTGTTTTGAAAAAATCTTCCATGTTTAAAATGCTCAAATCTTCATGATTATCTTATTGAGCATACATACATCTGACAAATGTACTGTGCTTTAACTGTTAAAGTTAAACCATTGAGCAATATTTTTACTATTAGGAAAAATTCACGGGATCAGTGTGAGGACTTAACAGAACTTATATTGATTTAAGATAACCAGTGTTTCCTACCCAAGAAGTGTGGGTGTATGTTGAGGTAAAATGACAAGAGAGGTTGGTTAGAAGTGAGCTCAAATGATTAAAAGAAGGAGGGTGTGAGAACAGAGTTAAAAGAATATGAAAACTCATCACCAACTTTTTCTGAGTCGGGCAACCATATAATCTGTTGGTTCACATTCTTTGGTGAACTTCATTGAAACAGGAACTAGCCCAAGCCAACTCTTGAATTAAACCCCACCAACTACTCATCTTTTTCTTAATAAGAAGATGTTTCAACTTTGATTGGGGACGCAACACATAGTCTATCTCATCTTCATTTGGAAGATGTGGATATTGAAACAGAAGGAAGTCTGCCCCACCTTCGAATTTCGATCATGCACAATTGAGTCAGTGTATTACTATTGTTGTCTGAATGGTTTACGCAATTTTGAGCCTATTATAAAGCATTCATGTTTAAATTTTTTCATACACAAGCACAAACACACAGAAAATTCGTTTTTCTATCGGAACGTTCATAGAATTACCTTGTGTTATTCGATGATTGAATGGAAGACCTGGGGAGTGATCATCAATAAAACTCCTTGTGCAGTACATTCGTTGTACTAAGTAGCTTTGTGCTGCTTACAGGCATTTTAACTAATTCATTTGTTGATTCAGGTTTTCACTCTTATTTGTCTGAATTTGAAAAGATTTGGATGAATACATTATGAATTGACGGATGGTTCAGATGTTCGTTTGGAAAGATCAGTGGTCAGAATACTGTGACATTTCTTGAGGAGAGTTTTGATGATTTCTTTGCTCTACATCATCAAAAAGGTGGAGAAAGTCAAGAAATGGAAAACAAGTTATGGGAGAAAGATTCAAGAAATGAGAACGAAATTGTGAAGAAAGTTTAAGATTTCAAGAACGTTCAAGAAATTTTCTTTGAAGATTATTTTGGAAAGAGAAAAGTGATCGACAGATGAAGATAATTTCTTTGCTAGAGACGATGATGTTTATCAAAGTCTTTGGAGGAAAATGTTAAAGATCATAAGAAGTGGAGATTACCAATTTTCATCTCAATAGGGGGAGAATATTGATTGCCTGAGAAGATCAGTTTTTGTCCCAAAGCGGCAGAATGTTCTTGAATGGGAGAACGTGATTTAAAGATGAAATTCATTTGAATATAAGTTCAAGTTTATCCATAGGGGGAGATCACTTGTTTCTGAATCAAAGGGGGAGAATTTGTTTTGAAGATGAATTTATATTTGAAGATGATCTTGAATCCAAAGGGGGAGAATATTAGAGCACAGATTGTTGTCTTCAAGATCATCAAGATTGAAAGTCAAAAGCCCAAGTGAAAGACTTCAAATGCAAAGTCAAAGTCATCAAGTGGAAAGTCAAAGTCAACTAATGTCAATCTTGTTTGTGTGTCCCTTGTATTATGTCTAGGTATAAATACCTTTGTCTTTGTTATATGTCATAGTAGTACAGAGTTTATTAGAAGAAGAACATATTATATATCTTAGTGAGAGAAAGTAGAGAGAGAAAGTGATTGTAATGTGATATTCAAAGATCAATGAATATGAGATTTGATTGAGAAATCATTGTTTATCCTGATAATCTTGCATCAAACTGGGAATAACAACATGCATGCCTTTCCTTAGTATATATTTATCAAGGGGCCCAGAGACATCACTCCCGTCATAAAGGAGGGAAAAGTCTTATCTTGCTACATGCTAGTTCTACCATGTGATTTATAACATAACCAACAATAATTCTGTCACCCAGTTACGGAATGATTAGAACAAATGTCAAAATATATTACTCACACATAACAAACTCCATATTTCTCAAGTCAAATAATTACATGTAGATTGACCACATGAGAAACACTTATGACACTCACATGACATTTAATGAAGTGTTCTCATAGGGAGTCACGTCCGATACACAAAATCTCCATTTTGTACCTATATACAGATTCAATATCTCTATATGAATCCCTACATATGCTAGTCATTATCATATTACTTCAACCTTAAAACCCAAAATAATATTTAACTAGGGACATTTAGAATACATTATTCTAAGGTTATTTATTATGAATAATTAAAAACACGGAATATAACATAGACTTAATAAATTGGGCAATGCCTTTTATTTATTTATTAATTTCATGAAACAAAACTCAAAATTACAATCATCGTATGATTAGATTTTACGCATTCACTAACAATCTCCCACTTGCACTAAAGCCAATCATCCATGCATCGTATACCAATGGATCTACAGTGGCCATCATGCTTCTACTATGTTAACGGCTTGGTTAGTGAATCAACAACATTGCTGTCAGTTGACACTCTGCTTATACTAACATCATCTCTTTCAATAATTTCTCTAATGAGATGTTATCTTCTAAGAATGTGTTTGGATCTTTGGTGAGATCTAGGTTCCTTGGCCTGTGTTATAGCTCCATTGTTGTCGCATAACAACTTTATAGGACAATCACTGCTAGGAACAACTCCAAGTTGAGAAATAAATTTCTTGATCCAAACGGCTTCCTTGGTTGCATCTGATGTTGCGATGTACTCAGCTTCCATTATAGAATCAGCTACTATTGCTTGCTTGGAACTCTTCCAGCTCACAACACCACCATTAAGACAAAACCCAAAACTCGACTGCGATCGAAAATCATCTTTATCTGTTTGGAAACTTGCATCAGTGTAACCCTTTACACTCAACTCTTCTTCACCACCATATACCAAGAATGAATTCTTTGTTCTTCTTAAATATTGTAGGATATTCTTGACGACAATCCAATGACCATCATTTGGATTGGATTGGTATCTACTCGTCATGCTTAAAGCAAACGATACATCATGTCGAGTACATATCATGACATACATGATAGATCCAATTGCCGAAGCATATGGAATCTTACTCATTCATTCACTCTCTAGAGATGTAGTAGGCTACTGCGTCTTAGAAAGTGATATGCCATGATACATAGGTAAGAACCCTTTCTCGCTATCAGACATGTTGAACCGTTTCAACACTTTGTCTATATATGTAATCTAACTTAAGCCAAGTAATTTCCACTATCTATCTCTATAGATCCGAACGCCTAACACATAGGCAGCTTCACCTAAGTCTTTCATTGAAAAACATTTTTCTAATCAAGCCTTTACAGACTCAAGCGTCGGATTATCATTTCCAATGAGTAGCTTGTCATCTACATACAATAAAAGAAATGATAAAGTGCTCCCACTAACCTTTTTGTAGACACAAGGTTCATCCTCATTTTTTGAGAAACCAAACTCTTTGATCGCTTCATCAAAATGATGATTCCAACTCCTTAAAGCTTGCTTCAATCCATAAATAGATCGTTGCAACATGCATACCTTATGTGATTTTTCAGGAGCGACAAAACCTTCGGGTTGTATCATATATACGTCCTCAAATAACTTTCCGTTAAGGAAAGATGTTTTGACGTCCATTTGCCAAATTTCATAATCGTGATATGCTGCAATGGCTAGTAAAATTCTAATAGACTTAATCATTGCGACTGGAGAGAAAGTTTCATCATAATCAACACCTTGAATTTGTTTGAAACCTTTTGCAACCAATCGTGCTTTATAGGTAATCACATTACCATCTATGCCGGTCTTTTTCTTGAAAACCCATTTTCACCCTATAGGTCGTATCTCGTTGGGTGGGTCAATTAAGTTCCAAATTTGGTTTTTATACATGGAGTCCATTTCTATTCTCATAGCATCTAGCCATTTCTCAGAGTCAGTGCTTGCCATAGCATCTTGGTAACTAGTGGGCTCATCATCCATGAGCATCACATCCCCAGTATGAGTGATGAGCAATCCATATCTCTCAGGCTCATTCCATTTTCTACTAGATCTACGAGCACTTTGTGTTATAACATCATACTGCCTTTCCACATCACTTTGTGGATCCATAATTAATTGTGGTGTCTGTGTTGGTTTCATTTGTGTTGACATATTTTGATCTTGAACAACTTCAAGTTCTACATTCCTCCCACTGATACCTTTGGAAATAAATTCATTTTCCATGAAGACACCAGTATGCCCAACAAACACTTTATTGTCGTGAGGATGATAGAAGTAGTATCCCATAGTTTTTTTGGGATATCCTACAAATATGCATTTATCAGATTTTGGTTCTAATTTAGTTATGATTAGACGACGTACGTAAACCTCACAACCCCATATCTTTATAATAGATAATTTAGGACTCTTTCCAGTCCATATCTCGTATGGTGTGTTTTCAACAGATTTTGATGGAACCCGGTTTAGTGTGAAAGCTACAGTCTCTAGAGCATATCCCTAAAAGGATGTCGGAAGGTCAGCTTGACTCATCATAGATCGTATCATGTCCAACAGTGTACGATTCCTCCTTTTGGAGACACCATTCCATTGTGGTGTTCCAGGTGGAGTGAGTTGTGATACAATACCACAATTTGTAAGATGATCAAGAAAAGCATGGTCTAAGTATTCGCCACCTCGATCAGATCGAAAAATTTTACTTACTCATTCCAAGTTGGTTTTGTACTTCATTTTGAAATTCTTTGGACGTTTCAAAGGACTCAGACTTATGTCTCATTAAATATACAAGCCGGACCTACTGAGATCATCAGTAAATGTAATGAAGTATCTATAACATCTTCTAGCATGTATGTTCATCGGACCACATACATCACTGTGTATGATTCCCAATACATCACTTGCTCTCTCACTTTGTCCAACAAAATGAGCCTTTGTCATCTTTCCAATAAAACAAGCTTCACACGTCCCATATGATTCAAAAGCTAATTTGTTCAATAATCCATCTTTATGGAGTTTGGAAATGCAAGTTTCGTTTATATGGCCAAGATGACAATGCCAGAGATAGGTTTAATTCGAACTATTCAATTTGACCTGCCTTTTATCTATGTTATAAATCGGATTATCCATATTAAGAACATAAAGACCATTAATCAAACTTGCGTCACCATAATATATATTACCAAAAGAGAATGAACAACATTTGTTCCCAATATTAAAGGTAAAACCTTTCCTGTCCAAACAAGATACATAAATCAAATTTCTAGAAGTAAATGGTACGCAATAACAGTCATCAAGTTCTAATAATAATCCGGTCGATAAAGTTAACAAAATAGATCCTACGACTATAGCAACAACCTTTTACCCCATTTCCAACACGCATATCAACTTCACCTTTGCTCAACCTTCTAATCCTTTTTAGTTCCTGCACGTTTCTACAAATATGAGAACCACATCCAGTATCTAATACCCATGATGTATAAGAAGTAGAAAAATTAGCTTCTATCACGTAGATACCTAAAATGGAAGTTACACTTCCTTTCTTCTTTTTCTGAAGGTAGAGAAGACAGTTCCTCTTCCAATGCCCGGGTTTGTTGCAATGAAAGCACTCACCATCCTTAGGTACAGTTACCTTGGGTTTCTTAATTCCTCCTTTTGATTTCAAAGATTTAGAAGTGGGTTTGGCAATGGAATTTCCTTTACCTTTCCTTTTCTTGTCCTTACGGACCATCAAAATGGTGGACTTGTTCTTTGCAAGCTCTTGCTCGGTTGTTCATAACATATTGAGCAATTCTGGAAGGGATTTGTCAAAGTCATGCATGTTGTAGTTCATCACGAATTATATGTATCTATTTGGCAACGATTGCAAAACTACATCAATGGTCAACTCCTTTCGTAAAGAAAAACCTAGTCCTCCAAGATGCTCAATATGCCCAATCATTTTAAGCATATGAGTGCCAACGGGACTACCTTCGGACATTCTACAACGGAACAGTTCCTTGGATGTTTTGTACCTCTCATGTCTAGCTTGCTCTTGGAATAGCAATTTTAGGTGTTCGATCATATCGAATGCCCCCATGTTTTCATGTTGCTTCTGAAGATCAGGTTCCATGGTTATTATCACTAGCATGAGACGTCCAAAGCATCCTTATCATTTTTTTTAAAGTGTCCCTTTCAGTTCTAGAAGCACTGAAATTAGGCTCTTCAGGGATTTGTTGCTCCAGGACATACAATTTCTTTTCATCTTTGAGGACAATTCTCAAATTATGATACCAGTTGATGAAATTTGTTCCATTTAGTTTTTATTTCTCAAGAATCGATCGCAAAGTGTTTTTGTTTCCATTGTTGGTTTGTGCTATTGGTAATCTACAATAGAAAAGCAAAGTTCTTAGTGTCATGAAATTTTATGTTTAATAAGGAATTTCATCAAACAAGCTCCCACTATTTTAATCAAAACAACAACCCTCTTTTATTATTTCGTAAAACGTCATAAGCTTTCTAGCGGGTCAAGATCCATATTCTCATTATCGATCAATTTAACTTTAGCTAACCCGATCAACCAATAATGTTTTAGGTAAGCAACAACATTGCTAATTACATCTCTATATAACTCTTGGATAGTTAGGTGAATAACTTTTATTTAAATTCATCATATGAATGTTCCCAACACATGCCTCCAAATCCTCAATCCTATTAGGCTTAATTTGGTTAAGTCCGACCCAAAATGGCTTATCCTATGCTTACCTTATCTTACTAAGATTAAAGAGAGTACCCAACTTTAGCATGACCCACCCTCGATGATCAAAGTCTTGACAAGTGCCATGTTTGGAAGGCATCTTAAACTTAATATTTTGGTGAGAGATTTTAGTTAGTTTAACTTTACCATTCTTTCTTTTGTAATAGATCATTTTTTCATAGTTTGATTTAACCGGAATCCAGATTGGAGGAGGATCACAAGGATCACTTGAATACATTCATTTCTTTGGCAGTTTAGGCCTTTGTGACAAAACCGGTTGAAATCTTACTATGATGTACTAAGACCTTATCACTCAAGATCGACGGTCCATTTTATATCTTATATAAATACCAATTTTTATTATATCAAAACTCATTTTGATTTGTAAAACTCCTTTTACTTATATATTTTAAAATCATATTTTATTTTAAAATGTTGTAACAAGTATCACATACATACAACCACGCATAATATATCAAAAAATATATATAAAGCGTAAAATAAAACTTAAAAATAAATGTGAGATGGTTATAACCCCCCCATGTGATATTCATAGAGCCAAGTATGAATATCATTACATAGAATAAACTCTTATGGTTCTAAGTCTTCTCATCTTCATCACTTCATAACGCCTCCATCTCTTGCTTTCTTTTATACAAAATACTTTTTACATTTCAAACAAAGAAACCTCGAGTTACATTCGAGGGAATTGGATGAGAGGAGAATGTACAAATAGAGTATATAGAGAAAGGCACGACATGAAAATCGTATTTATCAAATATAATACATCCATGACTAAGGGCTATAACCATTCACCAAGCAAATCACATTATACATATTCAATCACATTGAAACATAAAACCGATTTGCATCACCGCCGTATAAAAAGAATACAAAATTCATACTATATCGAAAAAGGGTGATTCAAAGTTCTTTGGAAAACTAACAAAAAGATACACATCTTTTATGTTTTAGGATTTCAAAGATCTAGAACCCTTATGGGTGGAAATTCAAGTCAACCCCGTAGTAGGTTCGATTTTCGGACAACATTATGACACCGTCGTAAAAAATTCATACGAAGTCGAAATGATGCAATTAAAAAGCCTCTGGAAACCTAACAAAAAGTTCCACGTTTTTCATGTTTTAAGTTATCTCGGATTCAGAATCTTTCTTGGACGAAAAAACCAAAATATTTACGAAACAAAAACATACAACAACAAAACAGTTTTAAAAATGCATGCATGTCACAAAAAAACGATCTAGAGTTTGGTAAGTAGCTCTGTTGGATCCCAGATTTAATCTTATAACAATGATATAAACAATAATTGTTAGTGTAATATTTTATGTAGAAAGTGTTGGAAAGTAAATAATTTGTAAAAGGCCTTGGGCCTATTGGGCTTTAATGTGGTGTGGGCTTGGGATTAATGATGTAACAAGGTAGTGGTAGGTAGTAGACTATAAATAGAAGTTATATTGTAATAATTCATTTTATCAATTCAATATTACGCAATGTAGCTCTCAAAGAATACTTGTTCTCTCTAGTTTAGTATTTCATTACCAATAAATAAATAAGTCATCTCCTATCCTATCTAGTTACATAAACATGAAATGATCAAGATCTCGGACCTAACATGTGGTATCAGAGCGAAACGATAAAATTCTTATCGAAACAATTATCGGATCTCGACATTTTGTGTTTTTTTGTCCGATCTACATGTAAGTATGTTCATATGTCATATGCTCTTGAAGATTTGTTCTTGATTAGATTCCAGATCTACTACAATTTTCTGATTCTAATTTCGTCAAGTTTTGAGGATTTTCGAAGTTTTCGTTCGAAATTTTTTGTGTTCTTTGCGTTTATTTTTAGATCCAAAAGTTTTCGTCCATGAGATGATTTGATTTGCATAGATCTGTTCGTTATCGAATTTCAAGCATTCTACAATTTTTCGAATCGAAAAACTATGAAAAATGAGCTAGATATGAGCTTCGAAAGTGTGTTCGCCGGAAAATGTGGATTTGACCGGAATCTCGGTGGAATCTGAGGTTTGAGCTTAAACACTGTCAAATTCTTGTCACAGATCTGTTTTACACGTTTATTTCGATATATGATCGGTTTCTTGTTGAAATTTAAGCCAAAAATCCAGAAGTATTGATCTGTGAAATGCTCCTCGCCGGAAAAACGAGTTTGCCGGATTCTGCACTGTTCATCACCGCAGTTAGAGGTTAAAGCTGTGATATTGTCCAATTTATGTTACAGATCTGTTCTACATAAAAATCGATATCTATGGTCTGTGATAACAACCTTGCTGGAAAAACGATCATCGCCGGAAAACCTTCTGTGTCGCCAGAATGTTGCTGCATATTCGGTCAGATCTTGTTTAGTTCGTTATGTTGATTATTTGGCACGTGAATGGCAAAGATTTTGAGCAAGAAATTGAAGGTTTGAGCTGTTAGACAAAGTCACCGATAAACTTCACCGGAAAAGTTTGTTACTGGCCGGAGTTTGTCTGTTACATCGCCGATCATCATGTTTCACGATGCATGTTTCTGAAAACGTTTATTTGGTGCTTAATGAGACCGTTAGAAGCAACAAAAAGGTTACTTGATCTCAATTTTTTGAAACTAAAGAAAAAAAATGATGCAGTACGTGGGTTTTCATTTTAAAGTGATGATGAATACTAAACTTAACGGACCGTTAGTGTTCCATTAGTTTTTCTAACATTTTTTGTCCAACTTCCGTTAGTTTGGTCCAAAATTGTTCCTCATCCCCTACCGTGTAGTGTGTGCTCTATCGTTTCTCCTTCACGCGAAATGTGTACGACTCTCAAGCCGAATCCTACTCGACTCGCGGTTAACAACGGATTCTTTGTTATTAACTAAGATTGCACTCGGTTTGTCATGTCAAACTCACTCGTTATCATTCTTGTAGGCTTATCGGAACGAGTTGGGTTTCTACATTTTGAGATGATGTTCGTGCACTTAGTCGAGGTTACGGTGTACATTGGATCCGATTTTAATGTCGAAAATACGAAGAATGAGAGCAACTTTCAAGGGGGAGCCGAGCCTACAATTGAAGATGCATCACTAAAGTTTTGTTCAAGAAAATCAAGGGGGAGAGGAGCTTAAAGTCTTGAAGATGATTTACTTTTCAAAACTTTAGGGGGAGAATGTTAGTGTAATATTTTATGTAGAAAGTGTTGGAAAGTAAATAATTTGTAAAAGGCCTTGGGCCTATTGGGCTTTAATGTTGTATGGGCTTGGGCTTAATGATGTAACAAGGTAGTGGTAGGTAGTAGACTATAAATAGAAGTTATATTGTAATAATTCATTTTGTCAATTCAATATTACACAATGTAGCTCTCAAAAAATACTTGTTCTCTCTACTTTAGTTTTTCATTACTGTTAGGTCTGTTTTTATAGTAATCATTGTATTTATAGGACTTGGTCAAATACTGTGTTTAGAGTCTTTCTGTGTTGTATCTGACCAAGGGTATTTAAGTCCCTTTGGTCTTTGTTCCTTGTAAGAACCTTCACGCACATTATTGTGATTTTATACTTTGCGCACTCAAGCTCTATCTCTCTACTTTCTCTCTCTAAAGATTCATTGATCTTGGACTATCAATTGGTATCAGAGCCATCTAAATCTTGAGAGGATTGAGAGATTGAATTGTGTTATCTGAATTTGTGATTGAAATCAAAATTTTGATCGATTTTCTTGAATTTTTCAAGAAAATATCGTTTTCTTGATTTCTCATCAAATTTAGATGTGTTTGTGATCGAATTGTGTTGATTTTGATTTCATTAGATGCGTTTTTGTTAATCGATCATACTTGTTTCATATAATTTTGCATAAAAATCATGATTTGATCTTCGTTTTTGTGATTTTGTGATTTTCTGGAAACTCGAGTTCTCATACTGTTACATTCACGATTATGAGTTTTAGTGTTTTTTAATCGAAATTGTTAATTGAAAGTTGTTATAAAGTTGTTTTCGATAATCAGAGTGTGTATTTCTTGCAAAGCTTAGTTTGCGTATCCTTCTTCTTTCGCAAAGCTCAGTTTGCGCAACCTTCTGCTCTCGCTTAAAAAAATGACATTATGATGTCATTGGGTACAGAAAATCGTCCACCGGTACTAATTGATGAAAATGAATTTACACATTGGCAAGATCGGTTCCTGAACTTCATTGAACGTCAAAAGAATGGTAATGACATGTTGATCATTCTATCTGAAGGACCGTTTGAAAGACCAAAATTGGCTTCTGGATTTTATAAGCCTACGAAAGATTATACACATGAAGAGTTGTCTGCATATCAAGCTGATCGTGAAATTAAAGCCAATCTGATGCTAGCATTGCCAAACTCTGTATACAACAGGATTGATTGTTTCAAAACTCATCCTAATCTGATGTGGCAACAACTTGAGAAGATTATGCTTGGTTCTTCGGTCGCAACTCAGCTCAGGCATACGCGCTACATGAATAATTTTGAAGAATTCAAATCCGAGGATGGGGAGACATTGAAAGATGTGTTTGATTGTTTCTGTGTTGTGATCAATGATCTTAGGAAGATAAAGGTTGAAAAGACTGATCTTGAATTAAATATGAAGTTCCTCAACACATTGCAACCAGAATGGAATAAAACATGCCACAGATTGAGGAACGATGTCAAAATCTCCACTATGCAAATCCAAGAACTATACGAGATTCTGATGACTTATGAGAGCTTGGTGATAGAGAAGAAGGCAAAACTTGAGAAAAAGAAGAAATCAGTAGACCCGGTTGCACTCCTCACAAAGCAATTATCTGAACATGCGTTGTCTGATAACGCTTACAATGGGTCACCTGAAGATGATGGTGAGGCTTTGCAGAAAGCTATGATCCTTCTCTCTCAGCATTACCAGAAAAAGTTCCAACCTCGATCGAGTTCCAACACTTCTCACTTCACTTCTGGTTCAACAGTCAAAGTGCTTGAGCCAAAGTCTACTGCCTATTATAACTGTGGAAAGTCGGGCCACTACTCAAAGGAGTGTCGAGCAAAGAAGGTTAGAGACTCAACTTATTATAGAAAGAAAATGGAGCTAGCCGAAAAGAGAGAGAACGGAACTGCTCTGCTAGCCGAAGAAGAATTCTGGCTGGATCATTCTGATGATGAAGCCTCAATCGTCGAGATCGCTCATATGTGCTTAGTTGGAATTGATCAGTCAGATGATTCTGACACTGATTCTGATGAGGTATATTCTGAGTTTGACTACAATTTCATTACCTCTCAGATGAATATTATTATTTCTGCTTTATCTGATCTTCGTGCAAAACTCTTATCTGAAAAGAATTTAAATTCAGAAAAGTCAGATTTGATTGTCAAACTGAAAATTTCTTTGAAAGATGAAAAATCAATTTTAGAAAATACTAAAGACATCTTTCAAAAGAAATTGGATGATTTGGAAAATTCAAATAAGACTTATCTTGAGTCTTTGAATAAATGACTTCTTTAAAAGATGAATTTTCAGATAAAATAAATAAGTTAGAAGAAAAGCTTTATCGAAGAAACCAATCTGAACAAACAATTTTTATGAATAAACCGCGGAGTAAAGAAACTTTAAAACAAACGTGGGGACTTGGTTTTGACAATCCTCATTGTTTAAACAAAGTGATAAACGAAGTTCCTACTTTATATAAATACGACTATCTAACTCTTGCACACTATGCTCCTCAGTTTAAATTCTTTTGGACTAGTGAAAAGCAAATTTTAGAAGTCGAAAATGAGAAAAGGATAAATAACAAGAAAAATGAAATTCCTTTTGTTTATACTTATGAAAATGCCAAATATTTTCCTGATAAATCAAGAAGAGGTCGAAAAGGTTTAATTTATATATCTCCCGTCAAATCTTCAGTGTCTGATGATTTTGTTCCTTTTTATGCTCCTGATTCTGATAGGGAAAATATTTCTCCAATCTTTTATGATTCGAAGAAATATACTCCTCCATTAGTTTTAGAAGGCAAAATCATCGATCTTGAAGATAAGATAGAAGATCAAAATATTTTGAAGAAAATTGAATCTGATATTATTCTTTCTTTCATGACGTCTAGTCTTGAAGAAAAATTATTTTCTCAAAAATCAGATTCTATTTCTAGCCTTTCTTCTGATTTTAAGGAAAACGAAAAGGAAGCTTCAAATTTTAAAATCTTTTCTCCAAATAATTCAGACTTCAAGGAAAATTCAGATTTATTAGTTGATCAGATTGGTTGCTTAGATAAATTTATTTCTTCTGATTTAAATATTAAGTCTAAAATTCTTGATGATTCTTTTACGCTCAATGATCAATATTATAAACCGAAGCGTAAAAGAAGACGGTCAAAGAAGTCGAAGAAACAAGATAAAGTTATTTCTGACTGTTCTAATTCTTCCGATTCAATTCTTACAGTTAGGACTTTGAGCCGGTCAAAGAAGCAGATCTTGAGAATGAAGCGGACATCTACTGATTCTATGATTGATGAGGATTTATATGTAGACAAATATTATAAAAGTGATTCATTTGCTTCTTGTAATAAGATTTCTAAATACTCTATTAAGCAAATGATTCAGATTTCCAAAAATGTCTCATATTCGTCTTCTGATTCTAGTTCAGATGATTATGCTTTATCTTATGATGATTGTGCATATTACTCTGATTATCTTTCTCGTGCTTCTAGTTTCAATTCTTTCAATTATTTCCCCATAAGAACTGCCACTAACAAACATGGGCCCAAATTTAAGTGGGTACCCAAATCTTTATCTGATTTAAAGTTGCAGGCATCAAATGTTAAGGGGGAGTAAGGGAAATTGGTTTCTGCGTACTTTAGCTCAAGACCCGTACTTCATAGACTACGACTTCTAAACAAATCAGTTTAGAACTCGTTCTTCAATGATTTAAGCTTCTGACTAAATGAGATATTGTGAGTACATCAATTTTATTTCCGCTGCATTTTATCTCTGATTATGATGTGTTCCAGTTTTTCTCATTATTTTTCAAGAATCTGAGCTTGTTCAACTTTTTCTTAATTTTGTATAACCCAATTTTTTTTAATTTGAGACACAAATTATTTTTATAATGTGAAATATGAAATAACTGAATTTTATTTTGTTCCAACTGAATATCAATTTGCCGAATTCTTTACATTTTGTCTTTAATGAAAAATTTTAACATAGGCATATTAAGTTTAAAAGTTTAAATATTTACAAATTTTATTCTATAAAGTAAAGTTTTACATTTTTTCTTTCTTTTGAATAAAATATGTGTCTAGGATAAATTTTCTAGTTCTTTTGTTTATATTACAGTTTTTATATGATCAAATTTCAAGTCTTCAAAAGTCGAAAAGTCAGCAACATGTTTGAAACTTTTATTACTGCTTTAAAGTTGTGTGATTCAGAATATTTATAGTTTACAATGCTTGGAAAATTCTAAAAAGTCAAAATTTTGATTGTAATGAAAATATGGGCTAAGTACTTTTATGTAAAACTGAGTGATTGAGATGAATATTAAATTCTTAAAATTCAGAAATCTCTAAGTTTAAAAGTTTGTACCTGTGGCCTTTCTGGTTTGGGAAAGTAATTTATTCAGGATGCTTGTCATCTGGTCCCCTAAGGTCAATTGATCTGGGAGTGATCGAACCCAAATCCTTCAATAGAATCAGATCGAAAGTCATGTTCTACTGGTATGAATGGGTTTATGATATGTCGATGTAGCCTTTCTGATCTGGGATAGTAAGTTCCAAGGGGTGCTTGACACCTAGTCCCCTAAGGCCAACTAGTCTGGGAGCGGCTGACCCAAATCCTGCAATAGGGTCAGATAGAAAGTTACGTTTATGGCATGTTCTTTACTTAATAAACTTTTTGATCAAAAGATGCCAAAGTGCACGAACTTAAAAGATGCCAAAGAGCACACTCATGTTAAGATGCCAATGAGCACATTGCTAAAAGATGCCAATGAGCACACATCTCATGATACTTGGTGATATGTTTCAGTTGCGATAAACCTATAATTTGTGAAAATCTTAATTTTTGATGGATTAGTGTGAGTACATGCAAAGTTCTCTATTATATTTTTAGAATTGCATTTTCTTTAAACTAATCGAAGATTCACATGTGAGCACACTGAATAGATTGCTGGAAGTTTTTGAAACTGAACATGTTTTAACTTGATATGCAATAAAATTTGTTTCTTTATCCAACAACAAATATTTGATTTCAACTGATTGATAAATTTGTCATATTTCACTCAGTAGAATTCAATTTGTTTAGTGTTTAAAGTTTTATATGTTTAGTTGTTTTATAATTTATATTCAGTATATTTTTTCTTTGTACATTAATATTTGATCATTGTGTTCTCATAAATATATGTTAATGGGTTTATGCATTATTCAAGGGGGAGTGAACAAAGAGAATATTTTTCAAAGTTTATATCTGTTTTTGAGGGGGAGTATCTGATTTTCCGTTATGAATGCTAACTTGAATTGTCATATCTAGTGCATTTATGTAGGGGGAGTCAAAGAGCTTCAAAAGGTAAATTTTTTCTAAGTCAGCTTTGCGCATTCAGTTGGTCACGCAAACCTTGCGTTGTGCAACCAGCGTGTAACACAAACTGAACTTTGCGCAACCTGCATGTCACGCAAACCTAGCTTTGCGCAACATGCATGTAACGCAAACCTCAGTTTGCGCATCCAAGGTGACGCGCAAACCTCCCCTATTTTCTATGTTTCTTTGATTTTGCAGATCTTAAGCTGTCTTATCTCCAACATTTGCATGACCTAGTTGAACCAGTTCATCAAGGTCATGAGGGGAGAAATCAGAGAAGTCAAGGAGATTTTAAAGAGACAAAGAGCTCAAAAGTTTATCTACTGATCAAGATTCGCTCAAAGATTCTATTTTCTCAGCTACAACTTCTTCTTTTGCTGTTTCTGCTTCGATCACCACAGTTCATTCAAGGTCATTTAAAAGAGGTGTGTCGTCTAGAGCTCAAGGCAACAAAGACAACTTAATCTGCAAGATGCTGAGAAGAAATTTTTTCTTAAAAGTCAGAAAGCTTCTCAAAGTCGCTTTAATGGTCTGTACTGTTTTAGAAGATGATTTTTGAAGACCAAAGCGCCAATGATTACTAAGGGGGAGATTGTTAGGTCTGTTTTTATAGTAATCATTATATTTATAGGGTTTGGTCAAATACTGTGTTTAGAGTCTTTCTTTGTTGTATCTGACCAAGGGTATTTAAGTCCCTTTGGTCTTTGTTCCTTGTAAGAACCTTCACGCACATTATTGTGATTTTATACTTTGTGCACTCAAGCTCTATCTCTCTACTTTCTCTCTCTAAAGATTCATTGATCTTGGACTATCAATTACCAATAAATAAATAAGTCATCTCCTATCCTATCTAGTTACATAAACATGAAATGATCAAGATCTCGGACCTAACAATAATAATAAGAAGAATTGGACGCAATATAGTTTAAATATCAAAGCAGATTCAATATCACAGTTTATAATAAGATATATATCTACCGTACAAGATCTTTCCTTAGAAATACTTTCAGTATATTAAAAGATGATTCATATATAAGATGTATCAAAAAGCACACTTTTGTCAATGGAGTGATGGTCTTGTTTATAGGACCATAAAGTGTACAGTGTACAATTCTGACATAAGAAGCATGCTTGAACAATGTCTTACCTAAAAGGTAAGCTCAAGACATGCTTGAACAGTGACCTACTCTAAAAAGTAAATCTTAGCACTAATGACGTGTCATCTGTTCTTTCTGTCAATACTTGTATAACTTTAGCTTTCTTCAGAGAGGGGGTCTTCAGAGCTCTGATGTAGGTTCCTATGATGAAGCCATCCCTGATGTCTTTTGCTGAATTTCTCTTACTCTGGAAAGTAATTCAGAGGCAGGTTTGCCCTCTGAGGTCTATCTCTGGAAGTTCTCTTGTCAGGATCGAAATTCAAACAAGAATTTAATTCACACATACTCAGAATCAATGCTAAAGAAGTTGCGGAAAAACACTTTAACACTAACAATCAATGAAATAGTATATCAAACTCAAATCACAAGTTTATATTGATTCAACTTGATGATTACACACAAAACCTCAATCTGTTGAACAGACTCAACAAACGTTCTATACTTCTCTATAGAAAGGATCTAAACTAGTCTTGAGGTTAATTCTCTCTAACAAAACATATGAATGAATTAATTTTTTACTATCAAATATTTCTATACTATATATACAAGACTGAATACAAGATAATTATCAAAATACAATTGATCTTCAGCATCAATACCATAATTATCTTCAGTCTTATCTCCAGCTTGTCTTTATCTCCAAATCATCTTTATCATTAGAAGCAGCACTAATTATCTTCAGAAATATTAACCATCTTCAGCAACATTAATCTTCAGCAGTACTAACTACTAGCAGTACTAACTCTCCAAGCAGTACTAACTATTCAAGTAACAACACTAACTCTTCAAGCAGTATTAATTCTACTAGCAGTAGTAATCTTGAAAGTCTGGCAGTAGTAATCACTTAGCAACATTAATCAGCAGCATAAACCATACTTAGCATAATCAGACCCAACAATCTCCCCTAACTTAACTTTTCAGAAAGAGAAGTTAAGTTCTTCATGATATGGTCTTCATGATGCTTTCAAAACTTCAGCTCAGTTGCCCAAATTTGGATCCAGTCCCAGACTTTGATTGATGATCCTCCTAACCACAATCCTTGCCATTTCTGAGCCTTGAGGACAGATTAGTTTGGCTTTCAGCATCCCATGTAGCTTGGCTAAGTTGTGATCATATATCTTATCCACCAGATAATATTCATAAAAGCTTTTATCTATGGTCAAGATATACACCCCACACCTTTCTATGAGCATCCAGTTGTCCACAGACTTGAAGACATCTTTGATGACATGCTTGACAAGATCTGGACTGAACATCATGCATAAATACTCCATTGCTAGTTTCTTGATGTTCATACCTGGAGTCTTCAGCACATCCCCATACAGATTCATTCCCACTTTAAACATTTCTTCCAAGTCTGACCTGGAACAACATCTGACTATCTTCCCCCAAGTAGAGTAGACTTCAAAATGATCACCCATTCTTTTGATTCTGAAATATTCTTTGCCTTGATCTTCAAGAATATCCCAGTGGATAATTTCAGGGGCTTGGACTGAAATGGGATCTGCCTTCACTGGATCATTATCTGTTACAGTCATGTAAAGTTCAAAATGCACATTAGATTGACTAGGTTGTTGTGCACTTTGACTTGATTGCTCAGCTTGACCTGTAACAGATGTTTCTGTTTCTTTCTCATCTTCTGCAACCCTTGACTTCTTAAACAGTTTCTTGGAAGCTATTGTTTTTACTCTCTTGGCAGATTTGACTTTCACATCAGCATGTTCTTCCTTCTTTTCTTCAGCCTTTTCTTTTGAAGGAGTGGTTTCCTCACTCTCAGGAAAGGGTTGTTGGATATTGAGATCATGTCTCTCTTTCATTTGTCTTTCAAACTCAACCCTTTGAGTGAAGTCCCCTTTCAAAGTGCACAATATTAGATGTAATACACTAAAGATGCACTTGGTTGTCATTCCATAATCCACACATATCATTCTTGTGGGCGTTAAGGAATGTGTTGGATTTACAAGAGTCAAAATCTGTCTTTATTTGCACTCAGTTGTCTACATCAGATCTAATATTTCATTGAAACTCCAAGGATAAGAGCTACATTCTAAGGGGATCTTAAGGATGCTTTGATGTTTATGCAACACTAAGTTTTATAAAGAAATCAAGGGGGAGAGGAGCTGAAGCTGGAGCTGATCAGAGGATGATTACTTTACAAAACTTAGGGGGAGAATGTTAGAACATATTTTATGATCTATTTAGAAGTTTTATAAACTAATCTACAATTATTGTATTGGGCCTTGTAATGGGTTTGGGCTTAATTGTATACAAGGGAGTATGGGGTATAAATAGGAATCATGTAGCCTTGTTTTAGGGTTAACCTTTCATTTTGTAATTCTTCCATCTAATACAATGTAGTCATACGGCTTCCATTGCTCTCTTAGTATAGTTTAGTTTTTTGTCTTAAATAATCTACTGATTTCTATCCCTTGATTCCTTGTTCTTCACTAAATCAATCCAATCATGTTCTAAATTGACCTCACAGAATATCTCTGAAAAGAAATTATGAGTTATCATCATCAAAGAAATCTTCAAATATCTTGTTTAGTTCAGATTCTCTCAACTTTGATGATTCAGAGACATTCTTAGCTGTTGAGTTGATATTTCTATTATCAATACTTTTGGCATCATCAAAAGATACATTGATACTCTCTTGGATTGTTCTTGTTCTGAGATTGAACATTCTAAAGGCTTTTGAGGTTAATGAATAGCCAATGAATTTTCCTTCATCAGCTTTCTTGTCAAACTTTCCAAGAGACTCTCTATCATTCAAAATGTAACATCTGCATCCAAAAACATGAAAATATTTAACATTAAGTTTGCTATTGTTAATTAGTTCATAAGATGTTTTCTTGAATCTTTTGACAATGGTAGCTCTGTTTTAAGTAAAACAGGTTGTAGCTACTGCTTCTGCCCAAAAGTTAGTTGGAAGATCAGATCCTGGAAGCATTGTTCTTGCAGCTTCAACAAGTGTTCTATTTTTCCTCTCAACAACACCATTTTGTTGAGGGGTTCTTGTTGCAGAGAAGTTGGGAGTTATGCCTTCCTCTAAAAGATAGGAGTTTATTTTGGCATTTCTGAATTCTGTCCCATTGTCACTTCTAAGCTTCTGAACTTTGTTGTTGAACAGAACCTGTAATCTTTTTAACAATCTTATTAAGATATCAGGTACATAACACTTGGCTCTGATGAATTCTATCCAAGTATATCTAGAGTATTCATCAATCAGAACTAGAATATACTTTTTACCTGATAGACTCTGCACAGAGATAGGACCACAGAGGTCCATATGAAGCATATGCAGAGGTCTAGCACAATTATTATCACTTTTGGTCTTATGGGAAGATCTTTTCATTTTTCCCATTTCACAAGAAGAACAAAGATGATCTTTGTTGAACTTCAGAGATGGTAATCCCTTAACCAGATTGAGTTTGACCAACTTATCAAGTGAAAAAAAGTTCAGATGAGAGTACTTCTTATGGCAGAGCCAGACATCTTCACTATTCAGAGATATTAGACAGAGTTTCTCTGAGTCAGTGTTTATGTGTTTGGTCAAATTCATTCTATATAGGTTACCCTTTCTGTCTACTCTCAGCATTTCTTGACCTGTTTTTGAGTAAAGAAGTGAACAATGTTTTTCTTGAAACTTCACATCAAAGCCATGGTCGCAGAGTTGACTTATTCTTATTAAGTTGTGTTTTAACCCATCAACATAAGCAACTTTTGATACATAAACATTACCTCTTGTTAACTTACTATAACCTTTAATCTGACCTTGCATATTATCTCCAAAAGTTACTGCTCCTCCAGATCTTGCTTTGAAAGAGGATAACAACTTTCTATTTCCAGTCATATGCCTTGAACATCCAGAATCTAGATACCAGATGGGCATATGTTGTTTCTACAAGACATATTAAAGTTTCTTAGGTACCCATCTCATTATGGATCCTTTTTTGTTAGACTTCTGAGGTTTTTGATGAACATTTGGCATTTCATCTTTTGATGTTTTTGCCATAATTGATCTTCTTTTTCTTCTGAGGATTTGTCTCTAAATTTTTATTCAGCGACTGATTTAGAAAACAATGAGAACCTCTGAAATGATTTTTCAGCTTAATCATGAGTTGAATGAACTTGCAATTACCAGAACAAGAAAAAGTAGGAGAAAAGTTTTTCATTTCATTGAATGCATTTGGTACACTTTGATTCTTTTTCAAACTAGCACTAGGAATATTACAAGTATTCCTAACTACTTCCTTCTTTTTGGCATGAAAGACATCCTTCTTTTCAAGTTTCCTTTTCTTGTTCAAAAACATCTTCTTCTCCTTATTGCTCACTGCACAAACAAGATCAGAATGGTTAATTTCTTGCCATTTTCCTTTTTGTACAGGAGTGAATTTGTTTGGTTTATAAGTGTAGAGTTGATAAGTGTTAGTTTTATTCTTGGCCTTTTCTTTTAACTCTTTCTCAAGATCCAGAGAAGTTTTTGCTTGTAGACGCATGTCTACAAAATCAGGACAGATTGGTATTCTGGATTTGTTTTTCAAAACAGAAACATGAAGGTTCAAAATTCCAGACCCAACAGCCTGTATGTTTTTACGAATTACTTTCTCTGGTCCATAGAATATCTGTTCATCTATCTCTGGATCAGATTCAGAATCAGAGTCAAGAAAGTCTCTCTTAACCTTGTCAGATATAACTACCTCTAAAATTTTCAAAATTTCTTTAGGTCTAGAGACTTTAATGATTCTTTTCATGCTTTCTTTCTTTTTCAAATTAGCCATGACATTTTCTTTATAAACTCTTCTAATGTCGTTTTCAAATGTAGTTCTGATGCATTCATCTGACATTGATGAATACAGAGGCGCATCTTGATTAAGTGAACTCTGAGGTTCATCTTCAAAAGTACTTGTTTCAGAGGTACTTGTTTCAGATGTCTCTGACTCTTTTGTGATATAAGCATCAAACTTAAAAATTTCTCTAGGATCATTGCTCTGAGGTTTTGTAAAGAGTACCTCTGAAGTCTCTTTTTTTATCTTTAAGATAGGTTTTGGAAATGTTTTTTCTTCAGAGTATACGACATTTTTAAAATTCAAAGCTCTAGTTTTTTATCCTTTTGAGGTTTTTGTTCTTTTGAAATTGTTCAGAGATGGACATTCAGGGCTCTGGACCTTTCCTATACAGAAAGTGGAAAAAGTTAAGTTTTCTTCAATCTAGTGAATGGATCCAATTCATTGAATCCCATTCCTTGAGTGTCCATTTGAGAATTTATCTTAATATGCACATCTTGAGCATCTAGATAGCTTTTGATTTGAAGTTCCTTTCTTTCTAGGCATTGAAGTAAGATTTCTCTTTTCTTTTGAAAAAAAGTTAGTTAAGGCAACATAATTGAGTCTTTCATACTCAAATCTTTTTACTTCTTCTTCTTTAGCTTTTAACATTTTTTCCAATTCTTTGAGTTTCTCCGAAAAATATTTTTCCTTTTCTCTCTTAGATTTTTCAAGTTCAAAATTTTCAACAAAATTTTCATTCTTTTTTGACTCAAGAAGATCTTTTTTTCTCTTTTATAAAAACTTAGATCTTTTGTCATTTGTCTTCTCTTTTCTTTTTCTTCAAATAGTTTTTGCTTTAAATTCTGAAACTCATCTGTTAGCTTAAGAACGTCCATTTCAAGTTCACTTTCAGAGGTGGAAGGAGAATTTACCTTTTCAGAGCCGTCCTCTGATGATCCATCAGTCTAATCATCTGCAAAAGTCATACCACAAAGATTGGTAGGCTCTTTTTCTCCATCACTTGTAGAGTTTGATAGCGAATCTTCCATCTCTGCAACAAGTACTCTTTCTCTGACATTGTACTTGTACTTGTTTTTGTAGTAGTCTTGATCTTTGACAAGTGTACCTATGCAGTTTGCAGAGAAGCAACAGTTTCTGTTTTTCACATCTAAAACATCTTCCATCATTTTGATTTGGTGGAAGAGCAGCAATAGTTTCTGTTTTTTGAACTTGTGGTTGTGGCTGAAAGTATCTCTAAGGTTGAGGATACTTGGGTTGGAATGGTTGATGAGTTCTTGATTGTTGTGCAACATCATGATTGTTGAAATTTGTACCCTTTTGATCACAATTTGGAGTGAATCTGGGCTCTTATTGAAATCTTCTTTCTGGATTTCTTCTTTCATCATCATCTCTCTTGCCTTCAAATATTTTCTTGCCAAATTTCTTGTTAAATTGATGAGTGATTAATACAAGAGACTTGGCAAAGGCATTGATGTCATCATCTGAGTCTGAGTCTGAATGTTCATCTTCTTCAGTTATTAAAACCTTTTTAGATTTCCTTTTTGTTTCCTTTTTCAAGGAGTTCTTTGTTTCTGTACTACAACCTTCTTTTGATATACCTTTTTGTTTTGAAATGAGGGCAAGTGGTCCACCTAAAGAGGTTTTTGACTTTTGTTTAACAACTTCTTTTTCCTGAGCAACAAGAGTGCCATAAATATCAATCAATGACCACGATTCAAGATTTTGATTGGCCTATATTGACATGGATAGTTGTGACCATTCTTCATTTAAACTTTTAAGAAAAAGAACATTGTTTTCTTCTTTTGTCCTCATAACTCCAAACTTTTGCATTTATTGATGAGAATGTTGAATCTTGAGTATGTTTGGTGCAAGGTTTCTTCAGGTAGTGCATGAAAGTTTTGGTACTCATTTATACAAAGATTTCTTCTATTTTTCTGTGTTTGTAGGCCACCTTCAAGTTGATTTAACAGTTGATCCCATATCTCTTTTGCAGTTGTACAAGAATGAAGTTCTTGAAAGATATCATTAGGAATGGCCATAATAAGTAATCTAACAGCTTTTGAGTCATTTTCCATCATTCTAGTTTCTTCATCAGTGAAGTTTGAAGTTTTCTTTTCATAGTATGCAGGTATTTCAGCAGTATCTGTTGTTGCTGGAACTCTTGGTACCAACACCATTGGTTGGTGAGGTCCATCATTCACTGATCTTAAAAGATCCTTGTCCATACCTTCCAAGAAATTACCTTCCTTATTTTCCATTGGGGATATTCATCCCTTAGAAGTGTAGGAGGTTTGGTTAATGATCCAGCTGTATAAATGACATTTATACTGGAGTTTGCCATTTTGAAGAAAAGATGATGATTTGAAGAACTGATGCTTTTCTAAGAAGATCTTTTATCAAGAAGTGAAATTGTGATTTACTTTCAAATCTTGAGCATATGAAGTTCTCTTTAATAAACCAAGGTTTATATGAACATGCACAGATATTGAAAGCTTGAATCAGTAAGATATAAATCTATCCGAGTATGCATATTTGATCTTTCTTTGTTTAGAAAAGAAAGGGAGGCTCTGATACCAATTGTTGGATCCTAGATTTAATCTTATAACAATGATATAAACAATAATAATAAGAACAACGGAAGCAATATAGTTTAAATATCAAATCAGATCCAATATCACAGTTTATAAAAAGATATATATCAATCATACAAGATCTTTCCTTAGAAATACTTTCAGTATATTAAAAGATGATTTATAAATAAGATGTATCAAAAAGCAGACTTTTGTCATTGGAGTGATGGTCCTATTTATAGGACCATAAAGTGTATAGTGTACAATTCTGACATAAGAATCATTCTTGAACAGTGTCTTACCTAAAAGGTAAGCTCAAGACATGCTTGAACAGTGTCCTACTTTAAAAAGTAAATCTTATCATTAATGACGTGTCATATGTTATTCTGTCAATACTTGTATAACATTAGCTTTCTTCAGAGAGGGGTCTTCAAAGCTCTGATGTAGGTGTCTCTGATGAAGCCATCTCTGATGTCTTCTGCTGAATTTCTCTAACTCTGGAAAGTACTTCAGAGGTAGGTTTGCCCTCGGAAGTCTATCTCTGGAAGTCCTCTGAAATAGGACAAAATATTTTCAATACTTTTACAATTTAGAATTGGGGCTAACAAGCTCTGATACCACTGTTGGGTTACGAGATCTCAAGCATAGCGGAAAATAAAATAGTAACCCTCCAAGGACCCATACGAACCAGAATAAATCGGGTGTTTCAAAATTATACCTCACAGTTAACGAGACCTTGAATCACCGCAACAAACAAAGCTTGATGCCTCCATGGTATCCACGCGAACATTCTGAATCCTTTTTCTTCTCGTGATGCTAGTCACGGTTTCAAAACTTAGAAAAAAAGGGATCAATAGTTGTAAGTGATTTTGAGAGAGAATTACAAGACCAACTCTTGTATAAAATGTCATACATTTTATATGGATATGAGAGGCATGACATGAAAGCACCACCATCCCTACACCTTACTTGAGTGTAGAAGTATCCATGAACTATAACTCATCTTTTCAAGACCATACCTAGCTATCTTTATTTATGTCTAACATAAATAATATATGATTTTATTTAATCTGACTTAATCAATACAAATCAGATATACAATTAAACGTTTTAATTATTAATACTCCTTATTCAAATATGTTCAATGCGTGTGACCTAATGGGTTCTCGACATGTTGGTAATAAATATAAATATCGTAATTATAGTTATAAACAATGAGCGATATCTAGTATTACATCATCATCACCCAAATGACGAGAATTAGTGATACAACAAATTATCGGTTTGTAGTCAATTTTAGTGTACATATATAATTCTTTTGTCCTTGATGTACAGATTGAACACGAGACATTGAATGTGTCATTCTCGTTATGTCCAATCTCTAGTTTCTTGATTCCCTAATATACTAATAAAAACATAAACTGATATCTCATATCATTTATCTGAGCATGCATGTATTTCCTAAGTATATATTTATCAAGGGGCCCAGAGACATTACTTCCATCATAAATGAGGGACAAATCCTATCTCGATACATGCTAGTTCTACCATGTGATTTATAACATACCCAACAATAATTCTGTCACCAAGTTACAGAATGATTAGAACAAATGCCAAAATATATTATTCACACATAAAAAACTCCATATTTCTCAAGTCAAAGAATTACATGTACATTGACCACATGAGAAACACTTATGACACACACATGACATCCAATGAAGTGTTCTCATAGCGAGTCACGTCCGATACACAAAATCTCCATTTTGTACCCATATGTAAATTCAATATCTCTATATGAATCCCTACATATGCTAGTCATTATCATATTACTTCAACCTTAATACCCAAAATAGTATTTAACTAGGCACATTTAGAATACATTATTCTAAGATTATTTATTATGAATAATTAAAAACACAGAATATTACATAGACATAATAACTTGGGCAATGTCTTTTATTTATTTATTAATTTCATGAAACAAAACTCAAAATTACAATCATCATATGATTTGCTTTTGGGCATTCACTAATAGCGGCACAGTCACTGTCGCTGTACCGGGAGGTGTGTGAGGGGTGCGACTATGGCACCACGACTTTGCCCATGGCAAGGTCGTCGGGCATAGTCGCTTGCTCTGACCCAGGTTCTGTGCATTTCCTAATTTTGGTCTGATTCGGTCTGATTCGGTCTTGATTCGATCAATAACAATAACGGTCACCAAACCAAGGGTAGACATAAATCCCACAACGTAAAATGTGTCTAGAAAGACACAACAAATCTTAGCTAACGACTCACGTTCGAGTCAAGGGCCCAACTATACATATGTGAAAGGGAAAGATTCACAAAAATCTGGGGGTGTTACAATCCTCCCCTCCTTAAATTTCATCCTCGAAATCTTGCATCATGCAAAAATGTGAGGATACCGCCTCTTCATGTCTTCCTCCGCTTCCCACGTCACGTTTGCCCCTCGGTGATGCTTCCATTGTACTTTGACCATAACCATCTCTTTATGGCAAAGTTTCTTCGTCTCCCTCTCCAAGATGGTTTCCAGTTCTTCCACCCATCGGTCATTGTCCACTTGAATTTATGATAGTGGAATGATGCTTTCTTCCTCAGCCAAGCACTTCTGTAGGTAACACACGTAGAACGTAGAGTGAATCCCACTTATCTCGGGCTATAGCTCTATATTGTAGGCTTGAAGTCCTACACGTTCAATAATAAGGAAAGTTCCAAGAAAATGAGGGCTAAGCTTCCCCCGATTTCCAAACCTAATGATCCCCGTCTAAGGCGACACTTTCAACATTACTCGATCACCCACTTGAAATTCCACCGGTCTTCTTTTCTTATTCGCGTAGCTCTTTTGGAGATCATGGGTCGCTTTCAAACGTTCTCGGATACTCTTTACCTTGTCCACTATTTCTTGTACAACGTCCGGTCTGGCGAATTGCTTGTCGCCCGTTTCGAGCCAACAAGTCGGCATCCTACATTTCCGACCATACAAGGCCTCAAACGACACAATGCCCAAACTTGAGTGGTAACTATTGTTGTAGGAGAATTCTACCAATGGGCGGTGAGAGTCCCAATTCCCCCCTAAGTCGATGTCATACGATCTCAACATATCTTCTAGCGTTTGAATAGTCCGCTCACTTTGCCCATCTGTTTGCGGGTGATACGCCGTACTCAACTTTACCCTTGTTCCCAATTCCCTTTGAAAAGCATTCCAAAAGTGAGAAGTGAAATGGCTATCACGATCGAAAACAATAGATAGTGGTACTTCGTGCCTTAAGACCACCTCATTAATGTACAATCTTGCTAGCTTGTCCAATGGTAAAGTTTCCTTCATGGCCAAGAAGTGCGTGCTTTTGGTCAACCTTTCCACTATCACCCAAATGATGTCGTTTCCCTTCAACGTCTTTGGTAGCTTCGTCATAAAATCCATCGTGATGTGATCCCATTTCCACTCTGGTATTTCCAAAGATTTCAAGCTCCCATACGGTCGTTGGTGATCGTCCTTGACTAGCGACTAAGTAAGGCATTTCTCCACAAAGCTCACCACATCGAGTTTCATAACTGGCCACCAATAATTCAATTTTAAACTCTATACATTTTGGTGCTTCTGGGGTGAATGGAATATCTTGATTTGTGCCCTTCCTCCAATAGTAGCTTCCGACACCCGCCCAACCTAGGCACTCAAACTCATCCTTGGAAGAGTTTCAACCCTCTACTATCTTCCGTCAAGATAAGGTGTTGCTTTAACATGGACTCATCCTTGAGGTTCGCCTCAAGTAACGCTTCGGCTTGTGCAGTATTTATCATATGTATTAGGCTCGAAATAATTTTAATTTGTGCCAACGATGTTCGCACTCCGCTATACTCTTTCCGACTTAACGCGTCCGCCACTACATTTTCCTTGCCAGGGTGGTATACAAGTTCGCAGTCATAATATTTAAGCAATTCTAGCCACTTTCGTTGATGCATATTCAACTCCTTTTGATGAAAAACATATATCAAGGTTTTGTGATTGGTGTAGTGTGTGCATTATGTACCATACAAGTATTGTCTCCATAACTTCAAAGAAAACACTACCGCCACTAGTTCGAGGTTGTGAGTTGGGTAATTCTTCTCATGCTCCTTCAATTGCCTTGACGCAACCCAGAACCATCTTGGATGCATCAATATAAACGATGAAGTCCTCCGTTCCCTCGGGTAAGGTTAAGATTGGAGCTTCACAGAGATTCCGTTGCAAAGTTCGGAACGCATTCTCTTAGGTCTCAGTCCACGGGAATTTCACATTCTTTCGAGTCAATACGTTCAATGATGAAGCAATCTTGGAGAAGTCTCGAATGAATCTTCAGTAGTACCCGACAAATCCCAAGAAGCTTTGAATCTCAGTTAGGCTCTTTGGGGGTTCCCAATTCATCATTGCCTCAATCTTCGATAGGTCCACCTAACTCCTTCCCGAGTCACTACATGGCCTAGGAATTGAACTTCCCGCAACCAATACTCACACTTGGAGAAATTAGCGTACACCTTCTCCTTCCTTAGAACTTCCAACACTTCTCTCATGTGCCGCTCATGATCTACCTCATCCTTGGAGTACCAAAATGTCATCGATGAACACAGTGACCAACTTATCCAAAAACGGGAGACAAAATCGGTTTATCAAGTCCATGAATACTGTCGGCGCCTTCGTCAAACTAAAGGGCATGACTAGAAACTCGTAATGCCCATAACGGGTCCTAAATGTCGTCCTCGAGACATCCACTTCTTTAACCTTCACCCGGTGATAACCGGATTGGAGATCGATTTTGGAAAATCTCCCGACCCCTTGTAGTTGATCAAAGAGATCGTCTATTCAGAGTAGTGGGTATTTATTCTTCACAGTCACCTTGTTCAACTCTCGGTAATCAATACACATACATATTTACCCATCTTTCTTCTTCACAAAAATCACCGGAGCTCCCCACGACGATGAGCTTGGTCTCACGAACCCTTTCTCTAGAAATTCCTGTAGTTGCATCATCATCTCCTGCATTTCAGTTGGTGCGAGGCGGTACGGTGCACGGGCTATCGATGTCGCCCCCGGAATCAAGTCAATTCTAAACCCCACTTGTAGGTCGGGTGGCAAACCTGGTAAGTCATCGGGAAACACGTCCGGAAACTCGTTGACAATTCTTACGTCTTCTACTTTCTTCTTTTCCGCTTTGGCATCTACCACAAAGGCCAGGTAAGATGGATATTTCTTCACTAGATACTTCCTCGCCTTAATGGAAGAGATGATGGCCACTTCGCCCTTTCGCTTCTCTCCTTAGATAAGAACAAAGTCTCCATCCCGAACGGGTATTCTTATGAGTTTCTTGGAACACAGGATCTCAGCTTGTTATTTCGCCAACCAGTCTATCCCAATCACCACGTCAAAACTTTCAATGGTCATGGGAAGCAAGTCCACTTCAAAAGATTCGCCATTAATCTCTAGGAGACATTTCTCTAAGATGTCTCTTAGGACTACTTGTTCCCCATTTTCTACTTGTATAACTAACAAATCACAAAAGGTACTAGTAGGCACGTTCAAAGACTTGCGAAATAAATTCGACACAAATGAGAAATTTGCACCAAAATTAAACAATACCCTAGCGGGTATGGGGTTCAGTAAGAACGTATCCGACACCACATCGGCGGTTTCCTTCACTTCTTCCCTCATCATTTGAAAGGCCCTCCCCTGAGCCTTAAGGATGGCCTCCTTCTTCAGTTGACTTCCCGAGCCAAGTCCTCTTGCAATACCTTTCAGCTTGGGGGACTCCCTCCTTACGTGCCCCATCTCTTTACACTCATAGCAAATCGTCCCTCTAATAGGACAATCTGGGCTAGTATGACCCGATTTTACTGCATTTGAAACATGAGATTGGGTTGGGGTTGCAAGAGCCAAAATTCTTGCTCTTGCACTTGGGGCACCACTTCGCCTCTCGAAGATTGTCAAATCCCCTTCCTCCCGGTTGAAACTTTGGCTTCTTGAATGAACTTGGTGGGTTCTCCCACTTCCTCTTCTTTACAACTTTTGTCTTTTCCTCTTTGTCTCTCGCATAGACTCTCTCCATAACTTTGGTCTCTTCTATCGTCTCTCGAAGGTTGGTAGCTTTGGAATTGCGGACCATCGCCATCGTATCCACAGGTAAACCTTTCAAATATGCCTTCACTTTTTCCTTCTTAGTTGGAGCCACATGCCCCACTAGATTCAACTTCTCCATAAAAAGTCGGGTGTATTCCCTCACCGACAAATTCCCTTTCTTTATCGATCGAAACTCCTCTTCTATCAAATCCATCTCCTTCATATTACAATACTCTTCTAGAACCTTTTGCTTGAACACCGCCCAAGACATCTTAGCCAATACGGAAGCCTCTAGAGTTGAGGTGAAAACGTTCCGCCATGTCAAAGTCGAACCTCTGATCATTTGAGAACCAAATTTCACCTTCTGACCCTCTTCACAGTCGCAAGATCTGAAAGCTTGCTCAATTTGCCTGAGCCAGTTCATGCATGCCACTAGGTCATCGTATCCTGCAAACTCCGGCGGTTTGCAACAAAGGAACATCTTGTATGAACAAGCTTCTAGATTGTCTCGTCTCCAAAGTTATTATTCCTTCAGTGCGGTTCTCATCCCTGGTACCCTCGGATCTCGCTACAACCACATTTTCCTCTATCGTCTCGTGTCGGCGGTGATTACCCTCTCTGTCTTCCAATAATTTCATAAACAATTCGTTTTGCTTTACCATGGTTTCGTTCATGGCCCTCATCATGTCCAACATTTGAGTTTGAGGAGTTACCTCTGTTAGAATGGGATCGACAGTGGCAATATTCGTCCTCGAGATATGCTCCACCCTCCCCCCAAATAAGTGCGGAAGTTTAGGAGGTGCAACTGTTGTAGTTTCATTTGGCCGATCGGCCATGGATTCAGTCACGACCTGGCCTTCCGGAGAGGATTGAAGATGACTCTGAGTGTTTACCATCTCAGTCTGTCACACATTTGAGAAAGAAGTAAGATATAGGCTATACGAGATTATACACACGGAAACGTACTATTACATTTCATCACTCATCATAATGATAGTAATTCAAGCATGCTCACGTAACCATATATTCATAATAATAGTAGCTAATTGAAATTATGAACATACTTTACATAAGAATTCTCGCTACCACTTTTATAATTCCCAACGGTGTAGTTTATGTCGACTCTAAGACTGTCCCATCTTAATAGTTCTACCCAATTCTCACAATTCATAACTTAAATGTCTCAGCATAAGTCTAGGCATCGAATCTTCATACCTAGTTCACTTATACTAGAGCTCTGATACCAACTTGTAACACCCTAAAAGTTTAAGCAACTTAATAGGGAAATTCCAGAAAATGGTAAAATTAAAACTTCCCATTTACAACAACTAAAATCCAATATAGTTGGGATAGTTTGCACAAATCTTAAAGTAGCGAATAACGGGACATTATATACAACAACCTACTTAATCGAGAAACAATTTAAGACTAGATTAACGCAGGTGTCGCTATATCTCCAAAAAAACTCTCTTCTCAAAAATTCCCCAAAAGCCTGACACTTCAAGGACTCCTACGTGCACGGTCGGCAAGTCATGACATCCTAGAATCCACCGCTAGTGGGACCTGTGAACCAACAAAACACCACGACAAGTGTTAGGCCAAAGCCTAGTGAGATCTCATAAATTAAACAGTTCGCATGTGAGATGATCATAATATAAAAATAAATGTTACCTGTTTCCCTTTAGTGCCATAATTACCAATTGCTCAACCCTGCAACGATGTTCCATACCTGAACATGAACACGTAGAAGATACCTTATGAAATACGAGGAGACTCGTTTCCATCGGGGTGACGAGTACACGTGAGTGGAGTTACCCATGATGTTATTGGATTACACCTCATGTACTGGTTCTAGTTCCCATGCCATCAAGACATCACAACCTTAGACCGTCATCTTCCTTTATTGCCTACTCCGTCGAGTTACACCTCAAGGAATTCCGGGACATTATTGCCTATCCAATCTAGACGAGTTACACCTCAAGGACTTTTATGTCCCCCATTGCCTACTCGCTACTGACCTAAAGTGGCCAACAATTATGAACACATAATTCATACAATCTAAATCCTCGTGCACAAGTAGATTCAAAATCTCAACATATGATCATAAATGAGTTTAGATATTCACACTCATGCACATTTCACCTTTAAGCCCAAAAGCCTAAAATTTTCCATATAAAGTTCACCACTTTTATTGTTGCCCATTCCACGTTGATAACAAACCCAAACATATTTCCAACCTCAAGAAATTTTAGTGATGTATCTTTACAAGAACCATATTAAGCTACAATGTAATCTCCCTTGAGTTAACTAACTTACTAAGCAAAGGAAAGGAAGACCAAGGGTGTTCCCACATCCCACATTTATAGTCCCAACCATACCTTTTCTCAAATAATAAGTTCACACTATTACCATTAAATGCAACAATCAATGACCAAAATCTTTATGCAATCATATCTGATGAAACCCTAGATTTTAGGTCAAAACTCATAAATGACAACAATTATATTTATATTAATATACAAGCATTTAAAGAGGATTTGTAGGTTAAGGAACTCACCTATGGGTTTATAAGAAGAACCCCCAGAAAAGTTGGAACTCTAGAAGTAGGTTGAGATGAGATCTTGAACTTTAATTGATGCTTGAATCTTGACACACAAAGTAGAAGAACCTTAGATTAGCATTTCATAAACACCACAAGGATCTAGAGTGAATGAAAAGCAAGAAAGAGAGAGAGAGAGAGAGAGAGAGAGAGAGAGAGAGAGAGGAATTAGAGGGTGAAAGTCGCACCTATAAGGAGAGAAAATCTTCCAAATGAAGAATCCCGAATGAGCTACCATTCTACAAATAAACGGGTTGGAAATTTAAAGGAGACGCCCGTCGGCGACATTGCCCAAGCGACAGTGTCCATGGCACAATCGCAGGGCAAAGTCGCCTGGTTTGTACCGTGGGCTGGCTGGAACCTGCGACTGTGCCATGACGATTGTGACTTGTGTCACTCTTGCCAACATAGTGGCTTCCGCTGTACCGAGAGGGGTGTGAGGAGTGCGACTATGACACCGCGGCCATGCCCATGGCATGGTCGTCGGGCATACTCGTTGGGTCTGATCCAGGTTTTGTCCATTTCCTGATTTTGGTCCGATTTGGTCCCGATTCGATCGATAACAATAGTGGTCACCAAACCAAGGGCAGACATAAATCTCACAATGTAAAACGTGGCTAGAAAGACGCAACAAAACTTAGCTAATATCCTTCATGTTGTAGCCCAGTGGTTTGGTAACATCCTGGGGGTCAGTGGATGGTATCCCTGACTACTCGGGTTCGAACCCAGTGGTGAGCATGTTGTGATATCCAGATCATGGGTCTGCCATTTAGTGGTACCCTTAATTGGGTTGGGTCGTGGTCAACGGGGATTAGTCGGGTGACACCCTTAAGTGGGAGCCCGGATACCCCGGGAACGTGTGCGTGTGTTAACTTGCCGTTAAAAAAAAAACAAAACTTAGCTAACGGCTCACGTTCAAGTCAAGGGCCCAACTATGAGCATTTTTAACTATGAGCATTTTTAATTAGTGTGGATCTAATGGTTATGATTAAGTCCCAAAATTACTCATAAATTAGCTTAGAAGAGAATTTTCAATTGATATTCAGTTATGATTGATCCAAGGGTGGAAATCCCTTCTTCTACTTTTTTCAATAACTATTATTTTTACCAGAAACCAACTTCTCTGTTTCAATTATATGTGACTCCAAACTTTTGAACGAACATCTAAAGTGTTGTTATACCATCAATATCGAGAGAGTTGGTCGTTAATTCAGTCTCATTCTTAAGAAACATTATATTAAAGTTTCGACCAATTAAGAACTTGAATAGCATAAAAGATATAAAATATTATATCATGTAAAAATCACATTAATACAAGCAACTTAATTAAATGTTTTGTCCTTTCATTTTAAGAATGAATAATTAATGACGGAAAATGTGTAGAAAAAAAAGTTAGAGTAAACTACGAAATTTCATCCTTGTAGTTTGATGTTTATAACGATTTTCGTTCCTATGGTTTCTATTTTCTTTTCATTTTCGTCCCTGCATCCAAGGACGGTAAAATGATAACTCATCTTGAAAATTCAAAAGTGATGGATAAATTACATATTTGGTCCTTATAGTATACCAATTTTTACATATTTATCCTTAAATTCATTTATTACGCGAGTAAATTATAAATTTGGTCGTCATGGTCTGTCGAAAATAAAACATATACAGTTTACTCTTTTTACTTTTTCATTTTTTATTATATTTTAATACTACATATATGCGTACATGTGTGTGTGGTTGAGTTTCAGTAAGAAGTTGAGGTTAACATGAGAATCGTGAGAAGTGATTATCAATCGTTGAATGAAATATGGATGCACATTACGATGAGATGCACCGAGATAAGATGCACCGAGATGTCGGATCAATTCCTTTCTAAACCGCAATTCATAGGAGAGCATTTGATTAAAAGTGATCAACGGTTCAAATCTACTTCTCACGCTTCTCACGTTAACCTCAACTACTCACACGATCATTCGCTCATATGGGTATGTACATATGTATATGTGTGTGTGTGTGTGTTTCTCTAATTTAAATATTAAATAAATTTGATTAATTAATAAAAATAAAGTTTAAATGAATGTATGGAATAATGAGAGTAAAGTGCATTTAATAAAAACAGCAGCCGGGTGGTAAAAAATAAAAGTATTTTTTTTTTCTCGAATTCTATTAAACTTCTTCCAAAGGCAATTTAAAATAGATAAAAACTTTAATAAATAGATAAATAAAAAAATACTTATTCTAGGAGATTTCAACCTAAAACTTAAAATAAAATATCATTTACTTATCAATAATTTTAATGAAATTATTTGATCATTTTATTTTTAAAGTTATAATAATTTTGAAAGCATACAATATTGATAAATATAAGATACCAGAAAATAGTTGATAAATATTAATTTATTTTCATTTTATTCTAATTTTTATTATGCCTTAAATAATTTGGAGTCTTGGAAATGTTCTAGCATTTTCATAAAATATGGGTGTTCTTGTTTGAACTCCTGCCTATATATATGTGGGTGGGGTGGGGGGTGTATTGTTAAAATATTAAAGGATAAATATGTAAAAATCGGTTACCATAAATATGTAAATATTTGTCACCACAAGGACCAAATGTGTAATTTACTCCATCACTTTTTGAATTTGAAGCATGAGTTAACGTCTCATTTTAGCATCGTTGGATACAGGGACAAAAGTAGAAGGAAAATGCAAACCACAAGGATAAAAAAGCTATTTTTAAAGACCAAGGATAAAACCGTTATAAACATCAAACCACAAGGGTGAAAATCATAGTTTACTCAAAAAGTTAATTATGGCAAAACGATTGAAGAAATAACCGATTTTTTTTAGGTTTATAAAGAAAGTGGTTAATTTTTGTCAATTGAAGCCTTCAATTGGCAGATTCAACTTTTTTTGTCAAACGGTGGGCCTAACCCAGTCGCAAAGTCACTAGACTTGACAAAAATTGACACGACACGTTAACCCGATACAAACTCGACACAAAATAAACGGGTTTGGATATTACATTTCAACTCGTTTAAGTAAACGGGTTGACACGACACGACACGAAAATTAAACGGGTAAGGTCAGGGTCAAAATTTTCAACTCGAAAATGACCCGAGTAACCAGTGTATATATAGGGGTGGGTTCAAATGAAAACTCATCTTTCATTGTGCACATGAGGACAAATCTTAACCATTTATCAAAACATAGAAAACTAATCAATGGTTAATACATAATAAGGTTAACTGAGAAATGGTTAAGAACAAAATTGGAAATTTGAATCAGCGCCTACCTTGTTTGACTTTTTAATTAAAAAAATTTATCCCCTTAAACTTTAAAATAAATTATCTTAAAAATTACTAATATTTTAATCAAACAAATTACACCAAAAAAACAAGAATTTCGTGCTCTTTGATATGACATTCATCTCGATATAGTTTTTTTTTCCTCGTTTTAACTGTTTTTTACGTGAAATTCTATATATGTGTTATATTCCTTATGAATATGCATGCACGTCCTCGGGTGTCCACATTCAGTATGTGTAACACCCCGAAATCCTTGGTCGAAAAGAAGACGAAACATGGCGGCAGAGTTTCGCGCGACCACCCGCACTGGTCGAACTGCACCGTGATCCGCGCGAAACCCCTGTCCAGTGCTCCGTGCAGCTCTTCGCACGAGCCGGGCCGCGCCAACACTCGCGCGCGACCACTGTGGGCAATAAAAGGGGAGAAATCGGCCTTAAACCTTATTTCTCAAACCCTCAAAACTCTCACCATTTTCTCTCCCAAATCGATTTTCCGCCCTCTCCTTTGAACCCTAACATATTTTGGGGGTTTTCCTCCAAAAATCAAATGATTATTCATCATCTAGCAAGTCTTGGAAGCTATAACCATAACCCTTCCATCTTCATCTTCTTCACCAAGTTTCTTAGGGTTTCATCCAACAATTTTTCATCATTTTGAAGATGAGGAGTTTGTGGTTCATTATGGGGATCTAGGATAGTATGATTGATGGATTCAAAACTATGGTAAAGGTAATATTCTCTTTTCTTCAACTATGGGAATTAGGGTTTTGGGATAAGGTGAGATCATCGTGTAAAATGTTTGCGGAACGATTCTATATGGTTGATGTAACACCCCCGAAAATGGAAAGAGCAACTAATTTAAAACTTTCAAATATACATCAGTTAAGGATAGAATCTATTCTTCAAAACATCACTAGAGTCACTATGAATAGTAATCTAGGTTAAACTTCAACAATTGATAGGCCGAGTCTGGTATAGAGGCTAATTAAAGTCGGGTGTTACTAAAACCCAACAACAGTTGCTCTTCTCAAAGACTAAAGCGGAAGACTTTATCAAGTCACTCACCCTTGCACATACTCCTAGCACTCAACACTTCACCGAGACGCTAGAACCATTTCCCCCATCCGGAACCTGATGCACATGCCGACAAATAAAAGGTTAGGCTAACGCCTACTGGATTCAAGAGTTTCAACATGAAATAAATATATTTGTTAAATGGAAAGAATGCAGTTTAAATCATAGACATCAACAGAATTACTTTAAATATAAAACGACATCATTTTCCAATAGCACACCTTTAAAACAAGGAACCCAACATGAACCTTCTTTCGTAAACCCATTTTAATACCAAACTCACCCAAAACGTGAATAGTAAGCAAACTCCCAAATTTATAATAATACGAATAAAACTTTACTTCTCGAAATACCCAAACGTGGGGGGGCATAATACCCAACCCATAAATCTTGAGTAAACAAATCTGCATATGCAAAACGTCACCGAAAACATGGATAATAAAATGATGCAATTTAATACCCAGATAACACCTTCCGGTGACGGAGGAGACCCGATTCCATTGTACGTGGTGGAACACAAAGTTAAGCCACATAACCATGTTGTCGAACTACACCTCAGATCGTGACTGTATTGCCTGCTTGTAACACCCTCAAATATGGAAATAACAACTAAATTAAAGTTTTCTAAATACACCAATAAATGATTCATCTACAATCACAATTTAAGATTCTATAATAAGGACGGGTGCTACTAAAACCCAATAATAGCCGCTATCTACAAACTGCTGAGGACATCACCAAATACTTACACTTGCACAAAGTTAAGGCTCAACTGTTCATAGCTGCTAGAACCAAACCCCCAACTGAAACCTGATACACATGCCGACAAATAATATGGTTAGGCTTAACGCCTAGTGAGCTCAAGAGTTTCCAATCATATAAAAATTAATCGTTTAAAAGAAAGAATGCGGTTAAATTCATAATTTTTCAATTTGATATGTCTTACATATGAAAGCGACTCATTTTCCAATAATATGCAAATTATGCAAAGAACACCGATTTACACGTTTTCCAATCCAAACTACTTCAAGGACGAAGACACCAATATAAAACGCCCATTCATAAATTATATTTAACCCAAAACTCACTCAAACGTGAATAGAAATTGAACTCTCCATTTATGAAAATACGGTTAAAACTTTATATCCCGAAACACCCAAAACGCGGGTGGGTCATAATACTCAACCCATAATCAAGGATAAAACCCAAATATAAAAAACGCAACCGAAAACTTGGATAATAAAACTCAATACCCAAAAACAACACCTTTCGGTAACGGGGGATACCCGAATTCCATCGACAGTGACGGGCACACAAAGTTAAACCACTTATCAGTGGTCTCGAACTACACCTCAGATCATTGACTTCAGTGCACACTACTCGAGCGTCACCTCAAGTCCCCAACACCTTTAGTGCACACCCCTTAGTGAGCTTCACCTCAAAGTTTCGATACCTTTAGTGCACACCACGTAGCGGGCGTCACCTCAAGGATACCCGATCTTAGTGTCCATTCGCTCTCTAGTAGAGTTCCAACCTCAAGGTTCTCATTCGACCTTTAGTGTCTACTCACTAGCATTCAAAGTAGGAGTCTCAACTCCTTACTTGATAACCCATGATGACTAACACTCGTGCACAAGAATTAGACATCTAAACACAAGACCCATGGTCCCGAAGTACAACCCATAAAGGTTCCTCTTCGCCAAACAACCGGGACGACACCAATGCCAACACGACATTATATCCCAAAATGAGAATCCCAAAAGTCCTCACCATTAAACACGACTGACTTACATGCCTATAGATCCAATGCATTACAGTCTAAAACACATGACTCCTAACGGATGACACCTGCACTCTAAACAAGTATTCTCCAAAATAAAGTACAGTAAATGCAACTCACACCTAAGGCTCCACTTTAAGTTATTAAACCGGACAAATGTCCTCAAGACTCAATTTAGTCAAATTCGAGCCATAGGCCCATCAGTTTACGTAAACACCCAATGAAAGTCAGTAGAGACATCGAAATATGTTTGACCAACAATTATACAAACACCACGACCAAAAAGGTAATTAACCCAAAACTTCTCATTGGTTGAAACAAAATGTTTTCCAAATGAACTCTTTCTCTTCATGTTGCCAAAATGACTCATAATTCAATGATAAGCACTTTCCAACGGTTTATAAAATCGTATGCACCAAATGGACACTTATATTAAATGACCTCCATTGATATATTATATCGTCAAGAAATATATCAAAATGATTTATTTATCAAAATACCCAAAAATCACAAAGATGTGTGTTACATAAGTTTATAAAGTTAAATATATCCAACTAACCAAAACTTATCAGCAGTTAGCAATTTAATGTAAAACACAAACACTTTAAAATAAACATTTTGGCATGTACACCGTTTTCACAAATCAACTTGAACTCACCTTGCTAGATTTAGGCTAAATCTAGATTTTACCCCCAAAACTTGAATCTCCTTTGATGAAGGCTTGAATCTCCAAGAAATCTTTCTAGATCTTAGATCCAACACATCTACACGATCACCTTCACTACACAGGTCATCAAAATTACACCCAAGTTGAAGGATGAAAGAAAAAAGGGTGAAACCATCAAACCCTAGCTTAACATTGAGAAAGATAAGGAACTTACCACCAAAAAATACCCTTGGATATTCCAATAGACTCCAAATATCTTGCTATATCCTTGAAGATCTCTCAAAAACGAAACCTTGGCAACTTCAATCACTGAAATCGGAGTTGAGATGAAAAATATATGAAGAAATGAAGTTCTAGGGCTGAAAATCGGGTTTTATGCTCGACCAGGGGATTTCACGACTTACCACGCGACTTTAAGTCGCGGCATAAGTCACTCGCTTCCCCTAAGTCGCGGCATAAGTCGCATAGCGCACTGTTCGTCTGGTTTTCTTCTCGTTTACTGTTTTGGCCGTAACTTCTTCGTTATAGCTCCGATTTTACTCCGAAAAGAACCGTTGGACTCGTTCTTGAATCCTTCATCCACTAAGACTATAAAATCTTGGATTCAAGTCCAAAATACTGTATCTTATTTTTCCTTAATATATCGGTTTCGGTGTTAACTTGAAATGATACCTTTCGAGAATCAGGGTGTTACACTGCTCCGCCGAGCTACACCTCCAGTCGGACTTTATGTCAAGTCCCAAACACCGTATCCCCCATTGCCTGCTCTGTCGAGCTACACCTCAAGGATACACGATCTTATTTCTTGTTCGGTCTCTAGCAGAGTTTCATCCTCAGGGTACTCATTCGACCCCAAGTGCCTACTCCCTAGCATTCAAGATAGGAGTCTCACTTCCTTACTTAATAACTCCCGTTGTCTAACCCTCGTGCACAAGAATTAGACATCCAATCACAAAAACCATGGTCCCGAAATACAACCCATAAAGGTTCCTCTTCGCCAAACAACCGGGACGACATTAATGCCAGCACAACATAATTTCCCAAAGTGAGAATCACAAGAGTCCTCACCATCAAATACGACTGACTTACATGCCTATGGATCCAATGCATTATAGTCTAAGATACATGACACCACATGAATGACACGCGCTCAAACATGTATTCTTCAAAATAAAGCGCAATAAATGCAACACTCACCCAAAGCTCCACTTTAAGCTATTAAACCGGACAAATGTCCCCAAGACTCGGTGATTACAAAAACTGAGCCTTAAGCCCAACCAACAAATGACCATATGCTAAAATCCACAAAATGCAATAAAATGCAATCGACCAAGACCATGCAACCACAGGCTCCGAAAATGTATGAATACAATCCAATATCATTTAGATTTGAACAAATTATTTTCTAAACAAGTTTATAACCACATAGGTTTACAATATCCGAAATATTAACAAGGCTGGGAATGACCAAACTCCAATAACTCACAAGTTGGTATTTTCAAACCATTTTACAACCCGAAATACACCTATTACACACAACCACAAAAATGTGTTTTTACCAAATACACTCCGTTTATGAAAATGGTTATCAAATCATTTTTCATTATGATACATTTATCAACAATCCCAAAAATCCCAAAGATGGGTGTTTTACAAGTTCATGAAGTCAAACGTTTCCAAATAACCCAAACTTATCAGATAATCAACAGTTAACAAATTCATGTAGAACACATAAACACTTTAAAATGAACATTTGGCATGTACATCTTTTTCACAAAACAACTTGAACTCACTTTGCTAGATTTAAGCTAAATCTAGATTTTACCCCAACTTAAGCTTCCTTGAATAAATCCCAGTCCACAAGCGAAATCCTTCAAAAACCTAAATCCATAAATTTCCAACCATAAATATACATCTTTAACCCTATAGAATCGATCTCCAAAAATTATATAACAAAATCTCTATTTTGGCCAAAAACCCTAAAGTTTGATAAATATAAACACTAGGAAGTTATAGATGGAGCATTTATGACTCGATTAAAGTGTTAGAAAGAAAAGGGATGAACTTACAATAGTGGGTTTTGGTAGAATTCAAAACCCTAGAATTTTCTTGAAGGAGACATCAATGGAGATGGTCGAATGGTAGCTTCTTGAATCCTAGACTTCCAAGACTTAGATGGTGATGGAATGCTTCAAAAATCAGAGTGAACGGCCATAGGAATAGCTAGGGTTCGAACCACGAAGATGGGAATCGGTTTGGGAGAGAAAGGGTGGGATTTGAGAAGTGAGAAATGAGAATAAAGCTGAAAATCGCGACTTAATAGTCTCCACTGCCCCTGATGCGACATTGACCAGTGACATTGCCCAGGCAATGTCGCCAGTCCTCCCCTTGATTCTGATTTTTGCTGCAACAATGACAGGTGCGACTTTGACACTGTCATAGTCGTCAGGCATTGTAGTTATGCTCGTACCAAACCCCGAAACTCGACTTTATCAACGCCAATACCCCAAATACTCTAAGGAACTCTAAATAATGGTTTCCCATAAAAAATCCAACCATTAACAAGATACAAAAACGTCCGAGTGGCTTTTGCTTACCAAAATTACGGGTGTTACAATCCTCCCAACCTAAAAAGAGATTTTGTCCTCAAAATCTAGATTAACATGAAACGTTGCCCGCAGGATAGATTTTCTCTACTCCGCTTGCCAGAACTACCACCATAACCTTATGCTGGTCCTCGCGATAAATGTCCCCTTGGGCACATCATACTTATATCCGAATGAACAATATTTTACTAACATAGCCTTTAACCATGAGATTGCGGTTGCCTCCCATCCTTGGGTGACACGTACTACCTCAAGGGTAGTTTGTGATCTCAATTTCTCACCGGCCAATTCACCTCAGATCCACAAGTTTATGAACCCAAAACCAATGATCGACATCAAACCCCAAAGAATTCTAAAAAATTCTTAATGATCCACTCTTGAATTTGATAAAGTCGTCCTTCCAAGGGCGTACCAATACGCTATCTGGTTAGCTGGTTAATGCAGATCCAACTCTCACTCAATTCCGATCTACTCTCAAACCTCAAAACATTCCCTCAATAAGATCTTTACCACATCAGGAACACCTATACGCATCAGTACTTAATTACCAACATCTAATCTTCCATTAAATTCCACAATCGAGAGGTCAACATTTCTCATGATCTAACGGGAACACTTCCAAACATCCCAAGATTCATGGACTTCAAGAAAACAAGTCGACGCCTAAAACCAAAATGGTGATATCGAAAACATGGACATCCCGCCCAATATTTCATTCCAGACGCATGGTTGCATTAAAGTTGACACCTAACAGGGACTAAGATTTCCGAATCTTACATCCCTAACAAATGGATCACACTATTTCTTTTGTTCACGAAAACCCATTAAGATGGTACACCGTCAACATATAACCTGATGTCGAACGGACAAACAACCCATCAAATCAAACCCAATCATGCGCAAATGATCGCACAAGACCCTAACCCGCAGGTTTACCGAAGCAGAAAGGTCACCCCTTAATTAACTGGGAAGACATAAATCTAATACCTCCATTATTCAAGCGCTCAAATCTAGAGACTGAAACCCAAAATTCAAGACTGACCACAAGTTGAATCATCCGACGCTTCAATTCCCAAGGACTCCTCTAGTCCCTAATTATAACTCCTTTCAAGACATGGTTTCAAATTTATAGCCCTAATGAGTTCAAGGTTTTTCAACTAATATGCCAACTTAAAGTTTTATTAACCTTCAAATGCAAAAGTTCCATAACATTTAATCGTCGGTGTAAAAATCTACTACCGTTTACTCGGTAGGTGTGCAAAGTGATCACCAATGCCACACATATAAAACTATTTCAAAATTTATTTGATCAATACTCACGTTAATAATAACAATAACAAAAGATGTGCAACAAGATTTTCAAATAGACTATCATGGTCCTAGCATGCATCAATTTACACCATGTACGTGAAAATATTTTTCTGTACGAAAACGTATGCAACAAATGTTTGTACAACTCCAAAAGGGACCTTCATAATTTCACTTCAAAATTCTTTCCTTTAAACTACAAAACGTCGTGGAATAAAATTCCAACAAGGCCTATATACATCAGTTTATTCCCCAAAACTTAATAAAACAATAGGGGTGTGTGATTTGGTCAAACGCAATTAAAATTTTAAATCGAGTTCACACCTTGGGCCGCACAAATAAAATACACTTGTCTAAAAATAGTAGTTATAATGACATGTATGCCGATAATTCATTTAATGCATTGCGGAAAATTTATAATAGTAAAATCAGCAACTGCAACATGTCGAAAGTAAAAGTTCAATACGAGACAACATAAACCATTCATATGCTTACTTACACCAACAACATAAATTAATTCAAATACAAAACAACATATGATGAATAACACTCGTATAAAACCCAAAAGAGAGTGCACATGATAATGAAACTTCCAAAAATAACATATGTGATAACATCTACTAACAAAACTCTCAAGGCGTCCCTTACGGTTGCGAAAATACCGGTGCAAAACTCGCATGAGACAAAATGTTAAACGAAAATTCATAAGTTAGCGCACATAATAATGCAAGTATACACCTCTCAAAGTTCGACTGCACGACGCAGAATGTCGTAAAATAGAATTCCATAAGACCCAACAACATTTCCATAAAACTCAATGAAACCCAATGACACTCAAAATCTAGTGGTGCCAAAATCTTCGTTCCCAAAAATCAAATAGCATGAAACAAAGTTATGACTAAAATGTCATAGTTTCCAAAAATTTATCCTTCATCGCTTTTGTGATATAAAGCAACACTTCTCAACAAAACTCAAATGAGATATAACGCTTCAATAAAACCCGTAAATTCGCATGCATCGAAATTACAACCCTCACATTTCAAAGTACACTCATGCGTAGCAAAACGTCATAAAATAATATTTCATAAAATCCAACAAAACTCACACGGAATAAAATTTCCAATAAAAACTCGAATACCAAAACATGGGAATAGCTTTTCCTCTAAAATCTTAACATACGTGAAGGAGATCCAATATCAAGGTCATAAATCACAACTACTTGCCCGAGACGTTGAACAGAGTTGGATCGCAAATACTACAATATCCGAAAATATCATTCGACAAAAACAAGGATAAAGAAAATCTCAACAAAGTCTGCAATCGTATGCAATAAAACAACTTTATGCATGTTTAAACTCATGGTTTAAAATCTTGTTTGTGCTAAATCTTTTTCCAAAAGTTTCGTAATTCTACTCACATTATGATTTGAGAACATGAGAAACAATTGATACCAACTTATTTTAGAAACAAATTTCGTGCATGAATTTGGTCGGCACTCAGCATCCCGAAATCACGTTCCTCAATTTCTCTGTCATACTATTGTCATCCGGTTGCTCAACATCTTAAAGCAATACCCGAATATTTCATCGGTTCACCAAATAATTTCTCCTCAAATAACGTCAATTCCATAAGTCTAAGGTTCTACTCCGACCAATTGTCCCGACCCAAAATGGTCAACTTACTGCATTCGTCATTCTTAACCGTCACTACTAGTGACAGCGCTATAAACATTAACTTCTTCAAGCCACTACTCTTCGGAAACTCATCCACTACCCCCATCGATCCTCACAAAAGGGCAGTTCAAGCACACACATGTAACATGTAAGTTCACCACGACACTAGCTAGGTGTAATTATGAACGTACCGTACATGATTATCCTTGTTACTTTCGTCATAATTCCCAATTCTATTGACTCTATCGACCTCAAAATATCTTATTTTAGAGTGTCCAGTAGTGCAATCTCAATTTCACAGACTTAGAAGAACGCTAGTTTGAGTCTAGGTATCCGAAATCAACAACTAAATCTCTCAAACTTATGTTTTGATACCAACTTGTAACACCCCCAAAAATGGAAAGAGCAACTAATTTAAAACTTTCAAATATACATCAGTTAAGGATAGAATCTATTCTTCAAAACAACACTAGAGTCAGCATGAATAGTAATCTAGGTTAAACTTCAACAATTGATAGGCCGAGTCTGGTACAGAGGCTAATTAAAGTAGGGTGTTACTAAAACCCAACAACACTTGCTCTTCTCAAAGACTAAAGAGGAAGACTTCATCACACCACTCACCCTTGCACATACTCCTAGCACTCATCACTTCACCGAGACGCTAGAATCATTTCCACCATCCGGAACCTGATGCACATGCCGACAAATAAAAAGGTTAGGCTAACGCCTATTGGATTCAAGAGTTTACAACATGAAATAAATATATTTGTTAAAGGGAAAGAATGTAGTTTAAATCATAGACCTTCAACAGATTTACTTTAAATATTAAACGACATCATTTTCCAACAGCACACCTTGAAAACAAGGAACCCAACATGAACCTTCTTTCGTAAAAGCACTTTAATACCAAACTCACCCAAAACATGAATAGTAAGCAAACTCCCAAATTTATAATAATACGAATAAAACTTTACTTCTCGAAACACCCAAACGTGGGTGGGCATAATACCCAACCCATAAATCTTGAGTAAACAAATCTGCATATACAAAACGTCACCGAAAACATGGATAATAAAATGATGCAATTTAATACCAAGATAACACCTTCCGGTGACGGGGGAGACCCGATTCCATTGTACGTGGCGGAACACAAAGTTAAGCCACATAACCATGTTGTCGAGCTACACCTCAGATCGTGACTGTATTGCTTGCTCCGCCAATCAACACCTCCAGTCGGACTTTATTTCAAATCCCAAACACCGTATCCCCCATTGCTAGCTCTGCCGAGCTACACCTCAAGGATACACAATCTTATTGCATGTTCGGTCTCTAGCGGAGTTTCATCCTCAAACCCATGGTCCTGAAGTACAACCCATAAAGGTTCCTCTTCGCCAAACAACCAGGACGACATTAATGCCAACACAACATAATTTCCTAAATTAAGAATCCCAAGTGTCCTCACCATCAAATATGACTGACTTACATGCCTATGGATCCAATGCATTACAGTCTAAGATACATGACTCCAAATGAATGACACACGCACTCAAACATGTATTCTCCAAAATAAAGCGCAATAAATGCATCACTCACCCAAAGCTCCACTTTAAGCTATTAAACCGGACAAATGTCCCCAAGACTCGGTGATTACAAAAATTGAGCCTTAAGCCCAACCAACAAATGACCATACGCTAAAATCCACAAAATGCAATAAAATGCAACTGACCAAGACCATGCAACCACAAGCTCCGAAAATGTATGAATACAATCCAATATCATATAGATTTGAACAAATCATTTTGTAAAGAAGTTTATAACCACATAGGTTTACGATATCCGAAATATTAACAAGGTTGGCAATGACTAAAATCCAATGACTCACACGTTGGTAATTTCAAACCATTTTACAACCCAAAATACACCTATTACCCATAACCACAAAAATGTATTTTTACCAAATACCCTCCGTTTATGAAAATGGTTATCAAATCATTATTCATTATGATACATTTATCAACAATCCCGAAAATCCCAAAGATGGGTGTTTGACAAGTTCATGAAGTCAAACGTTTCCAAATAACCCAAACTTAACAGATAATCAATAGTTAACAAATTCATGTAGAACACATAAACACTTTAAAATGAACATTTTGGCATGTACATCGTTTTCACAAATCAACTTGAACTCACCTTGCTAGATTTAGGCTAAATCTAGATCTTACCTCAACTTGTGCTTCTTTGAAGAAATCCGAGTCCACAACGAAATCCTTCAAAAACCCAGATCCATAAATTTCCAACCATACATCTTTAACCCTATAGAATCGATCTCCAAAAATCATATAACAAAATCTCTATTTTGGCCAAAAACCCTAATTTGACCTAACTTCTCCAAAATCATCCAACCCCAAAGTTTGATAAATATAAACACTAGGAAGTTATAGATGGAGCATTTATGACTTGATTAAAGTGTTAGAAAGAAAATTGATGAACTTACAATAGTGGGTTTTGGTAGAATTCAAAACCCTAGAATTTTCTTAAAGGAGATGTCAATGGAGATGGTGGAATGGTAGCTTCTTGAATCCTAGTCTTCTAAGACTTAGATGGTGATGGAATGCTTAAAAAATCAGAGTGAATGGCCATAGTAATATCTAGGGTTCGAACCATGAAGTTGGGAATCGGTTTGGGAGAGAAAGGGTGAGATTTGAGAAGTGAGAAATGAGAATAAAGATGAAAATAGCGAGGTAATAGCCTCCAGTGTCCCTAGTGCGACATTGCTCTGAAAAATGTCGCCAGTCCTCCCCTTGCTTCTGATTTTTTCTGCGACAATGACGGGCATTGTAGTCGTGCCAGTACCAAACCCCAAAACTCGACTTTTTCAACGCTAATACCCCCGATACTCTAAGGAACTTTAAATAATGGTTTCCCATCAAAAATATAACCATTAACAAGATACAAAAATGTTCGGATGGCCTTTCCTTACCGAAAGTTACGGGTGTTACAATCCCCCCAACATTAAAAGAGATTTCGTCCTCGAAATCTAGATTTCAATGAAACGTTGCCCGCAGGATAGATTGCCTCTACTCTACTTGCCAGAACTACCACCATAACCTTATGCTGGTCCTCACGATAAATTTTCCCTTGGGTACATCACACTTATATCCGAATGAACAATTATTTTACCAACATAGCCTTTAACCATGAGATTGTGGTTGCCTCCCAACCTTGGGTGACACGTACTACCTCAAGGGTAGTTTGTGATCTCAACTTCTCACCGGCCAATTCACCTCAGATCCACAAGTTTCTGAACTTAAAACCAATGATCGACATCAAACCCCAAAGAATTCTAAAAAAAATTTAATGATCCATTCTTGAATTTGATAAAGTCGTCCTTCCAAGGGCGTACCAATACGCTATCCGGTTAGTTGGTTAATGCAGATCTAGCTATCACTCAATTCCGATCTACTCTCAAACCTCAAAACATTCCCTCAATAAGATATTTACCACATCAGGAAAACTCATACGCATTAGTACTTAATTACCAACATCTAATCTTCCTTTAAATTCCACCACCGAGAGGTCAACATTTCTCATGATCTAACGAGAACACTTCCAAACATCCCAAGATTCATGGACTTCAAGAAAACAAGTCGACGCCTAAAACCAAAATGGTGATATCGAAAACATGGACATCCCGCCCAATATTTCATTCCAGACGCATGGTTGCATTAAAGTTGACACCTAACAAGGACTAAGATTTCCGAATCTTACATCCCTAACAAATGGATCACACTATTTCTTTTGTTCATGAAAACTCATTAAGATGGTACACCGTCAACATATAACCTGATGTCAAACGGACAAGCAACCCATCAAATCGAACCCAATCATGCGCAAATTATCGCACAAGACCCTATCCCGCAGGTTTACCGAAGCAGAAAGGTCACCCCTTAATTAACTGGGAATACATAAATCTAATACCTCCATTATTCAAGAGCACAAATCCAAAGACTAAAACCCAAAGTTCAAGATTGACCACAAGTCAAATCATCCGACGCTTCAATTCCCAAGGAATCCTCTAGTCCCTAATTACAACTCCTTTCAAGACAGGGTTTCAAATCTATAGCCCTAATGAGTTCAAGGTTTTTCAACTAATATGCCAACTTAAAGTTTTATAAACCTTCAAATGCAAAAGTTCCATAACATTTAATCGTACGCATAAAAATCTACTACCGTTTACTCGGTAGGTGTGCAAAGTGATCACCAATGCCACACACATAAAACTATTTCAAAATTTATTTGATCAATATTCACGTTAGATCAAACATAATAAACTGAGTGTAGCGGTAATCACCTGGGGAGTTCATAGCGCTCAACCCAGGTTCGATTCCCTGCATTCGCTTTGTGGCCACTGGGTTTAATCGCAAGGCTGCATGCTTTAGCAGTCGGTTGCTTTGCCAGGGATTAGTCTGGGCCATAGGCCCAGGATACCCTTTCAAAAAAAAATATAAATAAATAAACTATTCTTTCAAATGGTTAGAATCAAAGCAACATGATGTATATAATATTCATGTGATACCCAAACAACCCTTCAAACATCTCTCATGTTATTGATTCATAAACCCTAGTTTTCTTAAGCATGTATACTACATGGATAGAACAAGGTTCCCAATATGACATCGTAAAAATCATAAAAACACATAATGATATGAATCTAGTTTGATAAAAGCACAATCTAGGTTTTTGAACAAAACCTATAAAAATGACAAAAACCCTAGAGAGGTGTTAGAGATGAGTGGATCACTTGAGACTTGGAATATTTGAGTTGGAATCCCTTCAATAAATGACCCTCTCAAGATCTTTGGCAACAAAAACGAGATCCCAACAAACCATAGATGTGAACTTATGGAAATGGGGGTGTTGGGAAGCTAAAATCGCCTTAAATACTTCAAGAATCGGGTTGGAGAAAATAAGTAATGAGCTGAGCACGTTGACGGGAGGTTTTTATACCCAAAGCATACACGGGCGATTGTGCCAGGGGCACGTTTCTCCGGCACATTCCCCAAATCTGTACCGTGAGTAGGTACGACCCCCCCTGAGAGTGACCAGCGATTGTGCCTCAAGACACTCTCACTCTCACTTTCGCTGAAAGTGTACCGCGACCTATAAGAGGCTGGCGATTGTGCCTTCATGCACTCTCGCTGTCACAATCGCGTGGGAGGGACAGAGACCAAAATTTAATTTAATTCGACCGCGGTGGCATGCGTGGTTCGATAGTTCACAATAAGATTAGAAAATATAAAATACCAAACTCATAACGAAGCATAAATCTCAACTAGGAACAAAAGATGTTCATTCTACGTATTTGGAAATTACGGGCGTTACAATCCTCCCTGCCTAATAAGGATTTTGTCTGCGAAATCGAGCTCTAAGCAAACAAATGAGGATACCTCCTTCTCATATCTTCGTTAGGCTCCCAAGTGACATTTGCGCCTCGGTGATGCTTCCATTGAACCTTAACCGTGGTCACTTCTTTATGGCGTAATTTCTTTGTCTTTGTTTCCAATATTGCTTCCGATTCCTCCACGCAACGATTCCTATTGTCTACCCAGATTTTCGTCAAGGGAATTACACTCTTCTATTCAGCTAGGCATTTTTGGAGGTAGCACACGTGAAATGTTGGATGTATTCCATCCATTTTCGGTGGTAGGTCCAACCAGTAAGCTTGGATTTCGATCTTTTCTAAAACAACAAAAGGCGCAAGGAAACGGGGATAAGCTTCCCACGCCTACCGAATCGGATAATCCCTTTCCATGGAGTTATTTTCAACATAAAGCGGTCTTCCACTTGAAATTCAACATGCCTCCTTTTCTTGTCCGCGTAGCTCTTTTGCCAATCCTGAGCCGCTCTCAACCGTTCTCGGATTTCTTTCACTTTGTCTGCCATCTCTTGAACGATTTCTGGTCTAGCGAATTGTTTCTCGCCCGCTTCAAGCCAACAGACTGGGGTTCGACACTTATGGCCATACAAGGCCTCAAATGGTGCCATTCCAATACTGAAATGGTAGCTGTTATTGTAAGCGAATTCTACCAACGGTAGGTGTTAATCTAAACTCCCTCCAAGGTCGATTACACTCAATCTCAGCATGTCCTCGAGGGTCTGGATTGTCCTCTCACTTTAACTGTCCAATTGAGCATGGTAAGCCATGCTCAGATTGACCCTCATGCCCAACTCTTTTTGTAGACTAGCCCAAAAGTTGGATGTAAACCGACTGTCTCTATCGAGCATAATAGATTGCGGCTCTCCATGTCTCGACACCACCTCATTGATGTAAAGTTTGGCCAATTCCTCCATTGGCAAGGTTTCTCGCATTGCGAGGAAGTGCGCGTTCTTGGTTAGACGGTCTATGATCACCCAAATAGTATCATGGCCTCGCAAGGTTTTCGGAAGTTTCGTCATGAAACCCATTGTGATATTCTCCCACTTCCACTCGGGGATGGATAACGGTTGCAAAATCTCGTACGGCTTTTGATGTTCCGCCTTGACGTGAAGACACGTGACACACCTTTCCACGTATTTAGCCATGTCGAGTTTCATCAACGAACACCAATAATTCACTTTCAAATCTCTATACATCTTTATGCTACCAGGATGAATAGAATACTTAGACTTATAAGCTTCCTCTAGAAGTAGCTCACGGTTTCCACCAAGATTTGGCACCTAAATTCGACCTTGGAAGTGTTTGAGTCTATGACTATCTTCTAACAATAGCTCTCTTTGCTTCACCATAACTTTGGTTTTGAGGTTTTCTTCTCTAAGTGCCTCCGCTTGGCACGTCTTGATGCTCTCCAATAAACTTGACACCACATCGATCCTAGTGAGCGTTAGCTTGATACCGCCTTCATGGCTCCTTCGACTCAAAGTATTCGCCACCACATTGGCCTTACTGGGATGATAGAGCAATTCGCAATCATAGTCCTTCAACAACTCGAGCCATCTTCTTTGATGCATATTGAGATCCTTTTGGTCAAATATATACTTCAGACTTTTGTGATCGGTGAAGAGAGTGCACTTCGTTCAATACAAATAATGTCGCCACAATTTCAATGCAAAGACTACCACCGCCAATTCCAAATCATGAGTCAGGTAGTTCTTTTCATGGTCCTTTAGTTGTCGTGACGCATAAGCTATCACCTTGACTCACTGCATTAGCACACACCAGAGACCCATCTTGGAAGCGTCACTATACACCACGGAGTCATCCGATCCCTCGGGTAGGGATAGGATTGGTGCTTTACACAATTTCTTCTTAAGGGTTTGAAAGGCTTGATCTTGCGTCTCAGTCCAAAGGAATTTAACATTTTTCTTTGTCAAAGAGGTGAGTGGCGAGGCGATCTTGGAAAAATCCTGAATGAACCATCTGTAGTAACCCGCTAACCCCAAGAAGCTTCTGATTTCCGTCGGACTAGTTGGTGGCTCACAACTCATCATGGCCTCGATCTTTGTCGGGTCTACGTTCACTCCGTCTCTAGACACCACATGGCCCAAGAATTGAACTTCTTGTAACCAAAATTCTCATTTCGAGAATTTTGCGAACAAATTTTCTTTTCGAACCTCCCTCAAGTGCTTCCCATGCTCGGCTACATCCTTTGAGTAGATTAGGATGTCATCAATGAAAATGATTACCAACTTGTCCAAGAAGGGACGACATACACGGTTCATCAAGTCCATGAACATGGACGGAGCGTTCGTTAGACCTAAAGGCATCACCAAAAACTCGTAGTGACCATACCTCGTTCGGAAGGCTGTATTCAGAATGTCGTCTTTCTTTACTCACACTTGATGGTATCTGGACTGAAGGTCGATCTTTGAAAAGCATCATGCGCCTCACAGTTGGTCGAAGAGGTCGTCGATCCATGGAAGTGGATACTTGTTCTTCACCGTAACTTTATTCAACTCCCGATAATCACTACACATTTGCATACATCCGTCTTTCTTCTTCACAAACAAAACTGTGGCTCCCCAAAGTGATGAGCTCGGTCGAATGAACCCCTTTTCAAGAAGCTCTTGAAGTTGCATTGCGTCATCATCTTTTTCATCTCTATCGGTGCCAAACGGTAAGGAGCATGGGTTATGGGTGCCGCTCCGGGAGTAAGTTTGATCTGAAACTCCACTTGACGTTCCGGTGGCAAACTGGGTAGTTCCATCGATTTCTTCTCCAACTTCGCGTCAACAACATATGCTAGGAACGAGGAATACCCTTTCGCTAGGAATTTACGAGCTTTAAGAGATGATATGATGGGGGCTACCTCTTTTCCCTTTCTCACCATACACAATAACCACACCATCATTACCATTCGCCACGGGCACTTGGATCATATTCTTAGCACAAAATATGTCGGCCTTATGCCTAATCAACCAATCCATGCCTATCACTACATCGAAACCGCCTATAGCCATAGGGAGTAAGTCCACATCGAAGGAGTTCCCATCAATTTCTTTAGTGCAACCGGTGAAACATTCCAGAATGAGCACTTGCTCCCCATTCGCTATTTCTACAATCAGTGCATCATAAAGGATACTACTAGGAGTGGATAAATGTTTACAAAACGGACTTGACACAAAAAAACATGTTTCACCCGAATCAAATAACACATGAGCAGGCAAGGAGTTTACTAGAAACGTACCCGATACCACATCGGCAGTCTCCTTTACCTCCTCAGCGGTCATCTGGAATGCTCGACTTGGTGCCTTCGGCGGGTTCTCTGTTCTTGTTGACGAACTAAAAGAATTCCCATATCCACTACCTACAAGATTTGGGCACTCCCTCTTCATATGACCCGGTTCCCGACATTCGAAACATACCAACCCTCGGATAGGGCAATATTGGATCGCATGACCTTTCTTCCCACACTTGGCACACTCGGCAGGACTCAAGTGAGGCCTTGGGTTGCATGGGCCATAATGCTTGGCTTTGCATTTGTGGCACCAGCTCGATTCGCGACGGAGTCTCCAAATCTCCCTCTCGTAAACAACTTTGTCTAACGAACCGGTCCAGATGGCCCTTCACACTTTCTTTTCTCACAACTTGTCCCCTTTCTTCTTTTCCTTGAGCAATGTCATCCTCCACGAGGAATGACTCTTCAATAGCCTCCTCTAGCGTCGTTACCTTGGCGTTTCTCACCGTTATCTTCATCTCAGCCGACAACCCCAGCTGGTAGGCCTTGATTTTCATCTTCTCATCGGGAGCCAGATGCTCCACTTGACTCAAATTCTCTAAGAACTGTTTCGAATAATCAGAAACAGACATGCTACCCTTCTTTAGATTCCGGAATTCCAGCTCGATCTTGTCCAGGGCTCTCTCGCTGTAATACTTGTCTAAGATCTTTTTCTTAAATGTTGGCCACGAGAGTTTGTCCAATACTTTAGGGGTAAAGGCGGATCGGGTGATATTCCACCAAGTTAGGGCCTCGCCCCTAAGCAGATGATAGTCCAATTTGACCCTTTGAGAGTCATCACATTTGCTAGACTTGAATGCCATTTTCATCTCTCGGATCCAGTATATACAGTTGACGGGATCGGTAGTACATGCGAATTCTGGCGGCTTGCAACCTAGCAAAGTCTTGTATGAGCCCCAATCACGACATTCTCCGCCACTGTTTTGGGTCATGTCGCGATCCTCTAACAGTTTCATGAAAAACTCTTGTTGTTGCGCCATGGCAGAGTCCATGGCCTCCATCATACTGTCTCGGATTCGAGTTTCGAGGGTCACCTCCTTAATGATTGGGTTGGAAGTGGCAAGGTTAATCTGTGGGATGTGCTCGACTCTCCTGCCCAAAATAGAGGGTATTGGAGGACCCATGGTGGTCGCAACCACATTAGGATAGTCGGAGGAAGAATGTTGATCCATACTCTCTCAGTGATTTTATAAAGACCCTTTTCTATACTTAGTGAAAATTACGTTTAATATTATGTATTAGTGTTTCATCATCAGGGATCATACTGAGTCTGTTCAGTTAACACTGATGATCTCTCTTGTAAACATTCGTATGTATATGTGTTTCACTATCAGTGGTCAAATACTGAGTATGTTCAGTATCACTGATAATTTCTAATGTAAATAGTTAGACGTAATCCCTGAAGACAAGTTTCACGACAAAAGATGTTCACCGCTGAATCGAAGACAAAGCTGCTGAACAAAGACAAGTCTACTCATGACCAGATGCGGATATCAGTGAAGCAAAGACGAATCTACACACGCAAAGAAACATGAGGAAAAGCTTCAGTGATAGCTGAACTTCTTTATATCTCTGAAGGAAGAGATATTCAGCGATCGATGATCACTTAGCTTATGCCTGAAGTCTCTTTTGTCTTTCCTTTGCACACTAGTACGATCTGTCAGAACGGACATACCTCAACCATAATTCATAAAACAACTCTGTCACCTACATTGTTCATGATACGGCCGAAAGCATGTCTCCCAAAGTTAGACCCACACAACCAATCAATGAAGTACATGTGTAAAGCACTCTGCCATGCATTTAATGCATAGGGTATAAATAGAAATATCAACACTCCATCTGAAGTGTAACCTTCATCCTTCTAATATATAGAAACCCTTGTTTTCTATATCCTCCCAATCCCATATTCTCTATTTCTAGTGCAACCATCTTAGTGATTCTTAAGTTTGTTTAGATTAGGTTTCACTTAATCTTATTCCGCAACAAACTGGTAAATTGTATTTTGATTTATCAATAAACAATTTATTAAACTTTAAATTTTTGTGTTTGTATTCAAACCCCCCCTCCTTCTACAAACTTGTTAAGCACCTTTGGGGCCAACAAGTGGTATCAGAGCAGACTGTTTAATCTAATAAACAAGATCTTGCTTTATTCTCTTCCTTGCTCTTCTAAATATGGCACTTAATGCAAACACAAACTACTATGATAATGGTTCACTCTGTAAACCTCCTCGATTTAGCAGAGATAACTTTGCTCTCTTGAAAAATCAAATGATGCTATTTCTAGAAGGTGTAGATCCTACTATACCTGAATATGTAGTAAATGGTCCATATGAACCTTTCACAATCATAGATGATGTTCCAGCTACTGCCACCACTCCTGTTGTTCCTTAACGTTATGCTATTAAGGAAATAAGATAGTGGAGTGATGAAGACAAAAAGAAAGTTGGTCTAGATGCAAAGGTAAAAAACCATTATCTCTATGGCTCTCCCTGAGGAAGCTTTCCATAGAAAATCCAAAAACTTATCTATTATATATTTCTCTGTGGCTCTGCCTGATATGCAAAGGTGATGAACCATTGTCTGATGAATTATGTCAAAAGATTAACTTGGTACGACAATATGAAAGTTTTATCTCTGGTAAGAACGAATCTCTCTCTGATGTTCACCAGAGGTTTAACTGCTTAATCATTGATCTAAGAACTACTGGTAGGATCTATTCTAATTCTGAGGTCTTAACTAAATTCTTAGAATGTCTTTCTGAAAGCTGAGACAGTTATTCAATGTGTCTTAAGCTAACAAAAGACTTAAATTCTCTCTCTCTCTCTCTCTCTCTCTCTTAGCACCTTGTATGGGATATTGCTCAACTATGAGCAATCAAATCTCCTGAAGAAGAATCTTGTAAAAGATTCTAAAGACTCCAAAATCACTCCTGTTGCTTTAGTCTCTTCTAAGATAATTCCATCTCAGCGATCTACTCTTACTATCACTGAGTTAGATTCTGACACTGAGGAATTATCAGACACTGACATTTCAGAGTTTGATGAATCCTTAGCACTCTTGACAAACTCTATTAAGAGATTTGCAAGAAAGAGCAATTTCAAATGAAATAAGACTCTCTCTCTCTCTCTCTCTCACTGACAAGCCTAAACCAACTCCTGTTGATAAGGCTACTGCTACTTGCTATAACTATGAAAAGATTGGACATTTTGCAAGTGAGTGCAGGTCAAAGAAAGTTTTTAAACCTTCTACCTCCAGAAAGTCCAGCGATAGCAAATACCTTAAGCTGAAAGAAAAATATCAAAAGTTGAAAAACTATAAGAGAAAAGGTAAAGGACTTATCGCTAAAGAACACGACTGGGCTGAATCAGAAGAATCAAGTTCTGATGAAGAAGAAGTCGCTAATCTCTGTCTTATGCAGAGATTAAAGAAGAAGTGGAATAACCAACCGGAACTTCCATGATCTATATATCATCTCAGGTATCTATCTCTACCAATCCCTCCCTCTCTGAAGTTGAGAGAAGTCGTGTTGTTGATGTGCTGACAATTGATATGTACAATGCACTAAATGGCAAAGCTCTAGCTGAAAGTAAAAATATTGTCTTAACTGAACAGCTTGAAAAATGTCATGAAAAGATCAGAGAACTAACTCTTTTAGAGGTGTTAGAGCATAAATCTGTTGGATACAAGATCAAGAAGACTGAAGGTCAAAGTTCAAGAAAGTCAAAGCTGATAAAGTCAACTCTCGTCAAAGTCAAAGTCTTTTGTAATAAAAGTCAAAGACTTGTATTTTAGATGTAGGTATAAATAGCTTTGTATTTTCTGTTTTTGTAGTGGTACGAAGTGAAGAAGAGACAGAGAGAATTGTAGAGAGAGAAAGCGAGTTCTAGAGAGAGAAAGATTGTAATCGTTTGAGAATTTGAGATTGAATCAAACAGGTATATTCAATAAATCTTGTTTGTTGATTTGTTTGTGATTAGAATCTAGAAACAGAGAATAACAAGAGGAAAGTGTCAAAGATCAAGTCATTGTCAACGAAATCATCAGCATTGAACGCGAACAAGCCATCGCTGCTTTAAAAGCAAAAAAGGAAACTGTTGAAGGATGGTGCAAATTGTGAGTCCAAGATCTCTAAATCCTAGAGAGAGAAAGTAGAGAGAGAAACAGTTCAAAGCGCAAGATGAAGTTTGTATTGATGTATGCGTGAAAGTGTTACAAGGAACAAGGACCAAAGGGACTTAAATACCCTGGTCAGATACAACACAGTATACGATACTAAACACAGTAAAAGACCAAGCCTATAAATACAATGATTACTATAAAATTAGACTTAACAATCTCCCCTTAGTAATCATTGGCGTTGAGGTCTTCAAAAACAATCTTCTAAATTAGCATGGACCATCTAAGCGACTTTGTGAAATAGCTTCTTGACTTAAAAGAAAATTTTCTTCTCATCACCTTTGAAGCTCTGTTGCCTTTGCTGTCTTGACAAGACTGTACCTGTTTGTAATAATCTTGAAAGAACAATCGGTTCATCAGCTCGTGCTCTAGACGACACACCTCTTTTAAATGATTTTGAAGAAGTTGTGGTGATCGGAGCTTGAACAGCAAAAGACAAGTAAAGTTGAAGAAATTTTGAATCTTGAGCGAATCTTGATTAGCAGATTAACGTTTGAGCTATTTGTCTCTTTATCATCTTCTTAACTTCTTTTAACTTCTCCCCCTCGTGACCTTGATGATCTGGATCAACTTGGTCATGCATATGTTGGAGACGATACAGCTTAAGATCTGCAAAATCAAAGAAACGGATAAAACAGGAGAGGTTTGCGCTAACCATTGATGGCGCAAAGTAAGGTTTGCGCTAACAAAGAGAAGCGCAAAGTGAGGTTTGCGCGACATGCAGGAAACGCAAAGCTTGTTTTGCGCAAGAAGTTGTTGGCGTAAATTAAACTTTGCTCTACCAACTAGTGACGCAAATCTGACTTGGAGTCTGAGAAACTTTACCTGTTAAGCTCTTTGACTCCCCCTACACAAATGCACTAAATTTGACAATTCAAGTTAGCATTCATATAGAGAATCAGATACTCCTCCTAAAAAACTGATATGATCATATAGTGAAAATTCTCCTTTTTCACTCCCCCTTGAATAATGCTCAAACCCATTTATAAAAATATGAGAACACAAAAATGTAAACATCAATGTAGAAAGAAAAATATACTGAATATGTATTATGAAACGACTAAATATATAAAAATTTAAACAGATACAAATAAAATTCTACTTAGTAAAATATCACAATAAAATCCATCAGATGAAATCAAATGTATGTGTTTGGATACAGAAACAAGTTTCATTGCATATCAAGTTAAGACATGTTTAGTTTCAAAAACTTTCATCAATCTATTCAGTGTGCTCGCATGTGAACTTCGATTAGCTTCAAGAAAATGCAATTCTAAAAATATAATAGAGAACTTTGCAAATAATCACACTAAGCTATCAAAAATTCAGACTTTCACAAATTTATAGGTTTATTACAACTCAAACATATCACCAAGTATCATGAGATGTGTGCTCATTGGCATCTTTTAGCAATGTGCTCTATGACATCTTTACATGATTGTGCTCTTTGGCATCTTTTAAGCTTGTGCGCTTTGGCATCTTTTAATCAAAAAGTTCGGTAAGTAAAGAACATGCCGTAAACGTAACTTTCTATCTGACCCTATTGCAGGATTTGGGTCAGCCACTCCCAGAACAGATGGCCTTAGGGGACTAGGTGTCAAGCACCCCTTAGAACTTACTTTTCCAGATTAGAAAGGCTACATCGACATATCCTAAACCCATTCATACCAGTAGAACATGACTTTCTATCTAATTCTATTGAAGGATTTGGGTTCGATTACTCCCAGATAAAATGACCTTAGGGGACCAGATGACAAGCATCCCACAGAACTTACTTTCCCAAACTAGAAAGGTCACAGGTACAAACTTTTAAACTTAGAGATTTTTGTTTTATAAGAATTTAATAATCATCTCAATCACAAAGTTGTATGTCTAAGTGCTTAGCCCATATTTTCATTACGATCCAAAATTCCAACTTTTTAGGTTTTCTAAGCATTGTAAACTATAAATATTCCGAATCACACAACTTTAAAGCTGGAACAAAAGCTACAAACATGTTGCTGACTTTTCGACTTTTGTTAGACTTGAAAGATGAACATATAACGACTTCAATATAAACAAAGCAACTTGAAAATTTATCCTAGACACACATTTTATTCAAAAGAAAGAAAAATTGTAAAACTTTTACTTTATAGAATAAAATTTGTGAAGGTTTAAACTTTTAAAAAAACAACATGCCGAGATTTTGAAAATAGAAACATTTGATCGACAGGTTTATATTCAGTTGAAACAAAATATAATTCAAGAATATCATCTTTCACATAATGTATAACGAATTTGTGTCTCATTTGAAAAAAATTGAGTTGAACAAATTCAGGAGTTGTATTGAAATGCTCAGATTCTTTTAAAAACATTTGAGAAAACTGGAACAACATCATTATCAGAGATAAATGCAGCGGAATTAAAGTAGATGCACTCACAGTTTCTCATTAGTCAGAAGCTAGAAGCTTTGAAGAACGAGTCCTAGACTGAAATGTCTAGAAGTCGTAGTCCATTGAAGTACGGGTTCTGAGATGAAGTACTTAGAAGCCAACATTCTCTTAATCCCCCTTAACATGAGGTGCCTGCAACTTAGAATCAGTTTGAGATTTGGGTACCCACTTGAATTTGAGCCCGTGGAAGTTAGTTGCAGTTCGTATGGGGAAATAGTTAGAAGATTTGATACGAGAAGCACGAGAGATATAATCACAAGAATGAACATAAGAATCAGAAGAAGATAAAGCATAATCATCAGAACAAGAATCTGAGGAAGAACATGAGACATGTTTTGAAATTTGAATCATTTGCTTTATAGAGTATTTTGAAATCTTATTACAATAAGCAAATGAATCACTTTTATATAATCTGTCTACACATCTATCCTCATCAGTAACAGATTCATCAGATGTCCGCTTAGCTCTCCATATCTGCTTTGATGACTTGCTCAAAGTCCTATCTGAAAGAATTGAATTAGACGAATTAGAACTGTCAGAAAGGACATTATCTTGTTTCTTCGACTTCTTTGACCTTCTTCTTTTACGCTTAGGTTTATAATAATCATCATTGAGCGTAAAAAAATCATCAAAAATTTTAGACTTAATATTTAAATCAGAATAAATAATTTTACCTAAGCAACCAATATGATCAGACAATAAATCTGAATTTACCTCGGAGTCTGAATTATTTTGAGAAAAAATATCAGATTTAGAAACGTCATTTTTGTTTACTTGAAAATCAGAAGAAAGGCTAGAAATAGAATCTGGTTTTTGGGAAAATAATTTTTCTTCAAGACTAGACGTCATGAAAGAAAGAATAATATCAGATTCAATTTTTTTTTAAATATTTTGATCTTCCATTTTATCTTCAAGATCGATGATTTTGCCTTCTAAAATTAAAGGAGGGGTATATCTCTTAGAATCATAAATGATTGGAGATATATTTTCCTTATTAGATTGATTGGCAAAAATATCAACAAAATCAGATACTGAAGACTTGACAGGAGATATTTCATTAAAACCTTTTCTGCCTCTCCTTAATTTTTCAGGAAAATATTTGGCATTTTCGCTTGTGTAAACAAAAGGAATTTCCTTTTTCTTGTTATTTGTTCTTTTCTCATTTTCGATTTCTAACACTTGCTTTTCATTCATCCAATTAATTTTAAACTGAGGAGCATAATGAGCAAGAGTTAGATAATCATATTTATATAAAGTTGGGGATTTTTCAATCGCATTGTTTAAACAATGTGGATTTTCAAAACCAAGTCCCCATTTTTCTTTTAAAGCATCATCACTCCTTGGTTTATTCATAAAATTTGTTTGTTTAGATTGATTCCTTCGATACAACTTTTCTTCTAACTTATTTATTTTGTTCGAAAAATTGTCTTTTAATTCGGTCATAGCAGTCAAAGACTCAAGATAAGTCTTATTTGAATTTTCCAAATCATCCAATTTCTTTTGAAAGATTTCTTTAGTATGAACCAAAATAGATTTTTCATCTTTCAAAGAAATTTTCAGTTTGTCAATCAAATCCGACTTTTCTGAATTTAAGTTCTTTTCAGATAAAAGCTGTGAATGCAAATCAGATAAAGCAGTTATAATAATGTTCATTTGAGTGGTAATGAAATTGTAATCAAAATCAGAATATACCTCATCTTCATCAGTGTCAGAATCATCATCTGACTAATCATCTCCAACAAAGTACATCTGAGCGATCTCGACATTTGCAGCTTCATCATCAGAGTGATCCAACCATAATTATTCTTCGGCAAGTAAAGTAGTTCCGTTCTCTCTCTTTTTGTTGATCCAAACTCTTTCAGTGATTTGATAACGACCCTTTTCTATACTTAGTGAAAATTACGTTTAATATGTATTAGTGTTTCACCATCAGCGATCAAACTGAGTCTGTTCAGTTATCGCTGATAGTCTTCTTATAAACATTTAGTATGTATTAGTGTTTCACTATCAGTGATCAAACTGATTCTGTTCAGTATCGCTGATAGTTTCTGATGTAAACAGTAACGTAATCCCTGAAGACAAGTCTCGCGTCAACAGATGTTCATAGCTGAATCGAAGACGAAGCTGCTGAACAAAGAGAAGTCTACTAGTGACCTAATGCGGATATCAGTGAAGCAAATACAACTCTACTTATACGCGAAGGAACATGAGTAAAGCTTCAGCGATCGCTGAACTCTTGATATCTCTGCAGAATGAGATATTCAGCGATTGAATGATCACAAAGCTTATACCTCAAGTTTCTATTTGTCTTACCTTGCACAACTCAGTACGATGTGTCAGACAGGACATGCCTCTGCCATAATTCGTACAAAAACTCTGTCAACTACACTGTTCATGATCCGGCCGAAAGCATGTCTCCCAAAGTCAGACTTCCAAAGCCAACCAGTTAACGCCACGTGTAAAGTGCCCTGCCATGCATTTAATGCATAGGGTATAAATAGGAAGTTCACCCTTCCATCTGAGGGTGTGCTCAATCCTTGAACTCCATATAGAAACCTTTGTTTTCTATATTCTAAATCCCCCATTCTCTGAAATTCTTGTGCAACCATCTTAGTCTTTTCTTAAGTTTGTTTAGATTGAGTCTTACTTAATCTTATTCCGCAACAGACTTGTAAATTGTGTTTGATTTATCAATAAACAATTTATTAAACTTTAAATTCTGTGTTTGTTTTCAACCCCCCCCCCCCTTCTACAAACTTGTTAAGCACCTTAGGGACCAATAAGTGGTATCAGAGAAATTTGTTTAATCTAATAAACAAGATCTTGCTTTATTCACTTATTTGCTATTCTAAATGGCACTTAACACAAACACAAACTACTATGATAATGGTTCACTTTCTAAACCTCCTCGATTTAGCAGAGATAACTTTTCTCTATGGAAAAATCGAATGATGCTATTTCTTGAAGGTGCTGATCCTACTATACCTGAATATATAGAAAATAGACCCTATGAACCTGTTAGAATTATAGCTGCAGTTCCTGCTACTGCCACCACTGAAGCTGTCCCTGAACGCTATGTCGTTAAGGAAATAAGACAGTGGAGTGATGAAGACAAAAAGAAGGTAGGTATAGATGCAAGAGCAAAGACCATTATCTCAATGGCTCTACCTGATGAAGTTTTCCATTCCATCATGCATCTGAAAACTTCTAAAGAAATGTGGGAAACCATATGTGTTCAATATGAGGGCACCACTGAAATCCAAGAGACTCGAAAGATTAACTTGGTAAGACAATATGAAAGTTTCATCGCTGGTAAGAATGAATCTCTTTCTGACGTTCATCAGAGGTTTAACTGCTTAATCATTGATCTAAGAACTGTTGGTAGGACCTATTCTAATTCTGAGGTCTTGACTAAATTCTTAGAATGTCTTCCTGAAAGCTGGGACAGTTATTCAATATGTCTTAAGCTGACAAAAGACTTAAATTCTCTCTCTCTAAGCACTTTGTATGGAATATTGCTCAACTATGAGCAATCGAATCTCCTGAAAAAGAATCTTGTAAAAGATTCTAAAGACTCTAAAAGCACTCCTGTTGCTTTAGTCTCTTCAGAGATAATTCCATCTCAGCGATCTACTCTCACCATCACTGAGTTAGATTCTGAATCTGAGGATCTATCAGGCCCTGATCTTTCAGAGTTCGATGAGTCCTTAGCACTCTTGACAAACTCTTTTAAGAGATTTCAAGAAAGAGCAATTTCCGAAGAAATAAGCCTCTCTCTCTTACTGAAAAGCCAAAATAAACTCTTGTTGATAAGGCTACTGCCACTTGTTATAACTGTGAAAAGATTGGACACTTTGCTAGTGAGTACAGGTCTAAAAAGGTCTTCAAGCCTTCTACCTCAAGAAGATCCAGTGATGACAAATACCTAAAGCTGAAGAAACAATATCAAAAGAAGTTCTCTGAACAATTTCTTTGAGAACAAGGGAATTTCTCATAATTTCTCCTCAGTAAGAACACCTCAGCAAAACGGAGTCGCTGAAAGAAGAAACAAAACGATCATTGAAGCTGCTAGATCAATGCTCAGCGATTCTCACCTCCCTACTCAATTTTGGGCTGAAGCTGTAAACACTGCATGTTTTACTCAAAACAGATCGCTGATAGTAAAGCGATTTGGAAAAACAGCTTATGAACTTTTTCATAGAAGGAAGCCTTCTATCAGTTTTCTTCATATCTTTGGTTGTTAGTGCTTTATCTTAAACAACAAAGATCAGCTTGGAAAGTTCGACCCAAAAGCTGATGATGGAATATTTCTAGGATATTCCTACATCTCCAAAGCCTACAGAGTTTTCAACAAGCGAAGACAATCTGTGGAAGAAACAATTCATGTCACTTTTGATGAAACTCGCTCAGCGAACTCCAAACCAATCGCTGACAATGAAGAGTTAAATGCTTGGATGTTTTCTCATTACAGAGAAACATAACATTTTTTTTCAAACCATCAGCACACAAATCCACCTACTGCTGATGATGATCCAAACATCATACATCCTAACGCTGAATCCAACTCATAGGTTTCAGCTGAACCTCTAAACACACTGCTACCATCAGATCTACCTTAGTCTGAAAACCTCTCTGATAACAATAGTCTGTCCACTACTCAACAGTTAATTGCCGATGAACCTCAAACGTCCTCATCCATAAACATCACAATTCTTGATCCAACATCTGGGCTAAACGATCATGCTCCTGCTCAGCGATGGACCAGAGATCACCCAATAGATCAAATTCTTGGTGATCCAGATGCAGGTATCCAGACACGACGAAGCTCAGGTAATATCTGTCTCTTTGTCAACTTTCTCTCTTTAATAGAACCAAAGAAGACTGATGATGCCCTCAGAGATCCAAATTGGGTCAGCGCTATGCAAGAAGAGCTGACTGAGTTCTCTCGCAACAAAGTTTGGAATCTCTTTCCTAGACCATCTGATAAAACTGTTATAGGCACCAAATGGGTGTTTAGAAACAAGTTAGATGAACATGGAACTGTAACCCGCAACAAGGCTCGACTTGTTGCTCAGGGATACAGACAAGAGGAAGGCATAGACTATGATGAAACCTTTGCCCCTGTGGCTAGGCTCGAACCAATTCGACTATTCTTAGCTTATGCAGTATACAAAGACTTTATTGTGTATCAAATGGATGTAAAATCAGCGTTCCTCAATGGAAAGCTGAATGAAGAAGTCTATGTAGAACAACCTCCAGGGTTCTATGACCCTAAGTATCCAAATTATGTTTATAAATTGGATAAGGCTCTCTATGGTCTAAAACAAGCCCCTCGTGCTTGGTATGACACTCTCTCATCTTTTCTTATCTCTGAAAATTTTGAACGTGGCAAGATTGATAATACGTTATTTTTCAGAAAAATAAAAGGTCATATAATCTTGTACAAATATATGTCGATGACATAATATTTGGTTCTACTAACCCATCTCTGTGTACTTGCTTCGCTGAAAGAATGAAGAAAGAATACAAAATGAGTATGATGGGTGAGCTGACATATTTTCTTGGTCTTCAGATTAAACAATCTGACAAAGGTACTTTTATCAGCCAAGGTAAGTATGTTAAAGACATACTGAAGAAGTTTGATCTTACACAAACTTCAGCGATGAAAACTCCTATGGCACCTCCCCTGACACTTAACAAAGTTCCATCTGGAAAACCTGTTAATGTCACTGCCTATAGAGGAATGATAGACTCCCTGCTGTATCTTACGGCGAGCCGACCTGACATCATGTACTCCACTTTTTTATGTGCATGCTACCAATCTGAACCCAAGGAATCCCATCTGATTGTTGTTAAGCGCATATTCAGTTATCTGAAAGGAACTCCTAACCTCGGTCTTTGGTATCCCAAAGACTCAGGGTTCGATCTAACTGGTTATTCTGATAGTGAATTTTCTGGTTGTAAACTTGACAGAAAGAGTACCACTGGTGGATGTCAACTCCTAGGAGGAAAGCTGGTAAGTTGGACAAGCAAAAAGCAAAATTCAGTGTCTACTTCCACAGCTGAAGCTGGATACGTAGCCGCTGGAAGCTGTTGTTCTCAGATCTTATGGATGAGAAATCAACTATTAGACTATGACCTTTAGCTATCAAAGATTCCAATCTATTGCGACAGCACTAGTGCTATCGCTATAGCAAATAATCCAGTGCTACATTCAAAGACAAAACACATAGAGATCAGATATCACTTTATCAGAGATCATGTGATGAACGGTGATATTGAACTTCATTTTATCCCTTCTGACTTTCAGCTTGCTGATTTATTCACCAAACCTCTCGATGAGACAAGGTTCAACTTTCTCATCAGTGAGCTTGGAATGCTGAATCTCGAAGAATAAATCTCCAACGTTCATGCATTGTGTCAGTAATCATAAGTTCCCTTTTTATCATTTTTTTCTGATAAACATTCTGACTCTCAGGTATGTTCTCTCCATCCCTACAACTGAATCTTCATTCAGTTAAGATGTTTTTCAAAATATAAACCTTAATCACTGAACTTTCTTCAAATAATTAAAAGCTATCTGAAAAATAAATTTATCACTGATATTTCTAGTCAGTGATCCTTCTTAAAAAGAAAATCTATCGCTGACTTTTCTTCAGCGATAATTTCAAAACGGACAAATGAACAGTCTCTCTCTTCTATGACGTCATTTGAACCAATAATCCACTACATGCTTTTTTCTGACACGTTCGTCCGTTGCCCTTCCATCCAATCAACTTCGTGGGACATGTCCATGTCATGATGAGCATTTGTTTTCCCGCCTCTCACACACTCTCTCTCTCTCACGTATAAAAGGAATGTTTTTCCATTCTTCTCATTTTACGCTTTCTGGAAATACTTTCTAAGCAAGAATTCTCTCTCAAGCATTCTAGCATTCTCAAGCATTTGCATCATCCTCTTCAAAGATCAACAGGTTATTCTTGATCTTTTTCTTATTCTTATCTTAAATCCTTTTACATAAAACTCCATTTATGGACTGCCATTATGGGTTTATAAGATTCTTATCTCATAAAATCATTTTCAATTTTGATTTTATTCTTTAAAAACAATTTTATTTTGATTTTTCTTCATTCAAAATCTTTGGTTTTTCTTCTTGTTCTTATATCTTATATTAAGAACACCTTTTTAATCTTCAAATATGTTGATTTTCTATGTTTCTTTCCCAAAATAGAAACTGGACAAATCTTCTTTATTTTTTAGACTAAAACCTTGATTCTATTCTTCTATCTGTTTACTCTCAGAATGTCTCAATCTGCACTTGTCGCCTCTAAGAACGTCAAGTTCGCCATCTCTGACTCAGAGCTTCCCAAAAACAATCATCTTGCTCGCCTTGACTTTGATGGTGTCAAATACCCACATCTGAAAGAAGCCGCAAAGTTTCTAAAGCAATCATGCATTGCTTACGCTATCACTGTGGATCCCACTCCTTCCAAAGCTCTACTCCAACAATTCTGGTTTACCGCTGAAGAAACCTCTATCACCAACAAAAAGGGTGAACAGGTTCCTGCTATCTCCTTCAGCACTAAACTTCGATCAGGGATGATGACTGCCTTAGGTCTGAGGAAAGCTCTGCATTTTCCTGACAAACCCAGGAATGGATTCGATGCCTTGCCAACTGATGCTGAACTCATCCAATTCCTGGATGCAATGGAATACTCTTGGGAACCCAAACCAAGGATGACAATACCAAACAAGAAGCTGACTCTGGTAAAGAAGGCGCTGATACCTTCTCAGTTTAACTACATCTTCTCACACTTCATTCAGTGTATAAGTGGGAAGAGTGGGTCACTGGACCAAGCCAGCAAGGTTCAGGTCCAGATGGTTTACTCAGTAATCGATGGACGAAACTTCGACTACGCAACAGCTATCTTTGATGATCTAAAGTCAAAGATAGAGAAGACCGAGAGGGATCCCAAGGTACCCTACGTACGCTTCATCTGCGCGTACCTGAAGTTCCTCTACCCTGCTACTTACCCCACTAACTCGGATGCATCTTTTCCAAAAGTGGGTCAGCGCTCCCTGGAGGTCAAGACGCTCCCCAACGAGGTAAGTATCTCTGAACTTCGCTCCCGACTCTCTCTCCTCACTTCTTCGTCTTCAGCGGCCATGCAGAAGGTTCCTTCTTCTGCTATCCCTGCCGCTACCCCTTCCAAACGACCATCAACTGGCTCCCTTGGTCCTTCGAAGAAGACCAAAGTGACCAAGGAGAAAGCTACCTCTAGCTCTATACCTAAGGATGTTTATCAACAAACTTCCTTGGATGCATTCGTGGGTCTCTCAACGATACCCACTTCAACCGTGCCAGCGATCTCGGTCGCTGTCACAACAACAGTGACGCAACCTATGATCTCAGTTCAGCAACAAACTGAGGTAACTACCCCTATCCCTACATCTTCTATCCTCATATCTAGTCCTTCTATTTATTTGATCTCTAACCCTCCATCTATTTCTACTAAACCACAGTTTGGACCCATAGGACCTGAACATCAATCTTTTGAGGAATCGTTACAATTCTACAAAATGTTTGATAATTCAGGTATCCCTATAACCTTAAACACTTCTCCCAACTCACCATATAAGCCTGTTTCTCAAAAACTAACTTATATTTCAGGTCCTAGTTTGGCGACTGTTGACACCAATGTCAACAGTTTGAGTGCAAAGGTGGAATCTCTGACTGCCTCTCTCAACAACACCACCAATGCTGTTCAATCAGCTGGTGAAGCACTGAAGACGCTGATAGCCAACTGCGCCTCCAAAGCTGACGTTTCTCAAATCGCTACTCTCCAAGAAGCGATTGTCAAAGTTAGGGAAGACTCACAGCAATAGTTTGCAGCCCTGGCTACAAAGGTTGATTCCTGTGAAGTTCTTCTTCAGCAAATCCTGACTCACCTGAAGGCACCAGCTCCGACTCCTACTCCCTCATTCATAGAGAACGATCGTACATCGCTGAACATTGCCGTGGAGTTCATTCATCAGGCTACGTCAGATCTTCCTGCGTTTAAAGGCCGTCTGGACAGTTTGGAGGCTGAAGTTCAGATGTTGGCCGCTGCAAAAGCTTCATCTCCTTCAAAATATCTCTCCCTCAATGATAATGACAAAGAGGGGGAGAAGGCAGTTGAATAAAATACGGAGTTTGAAGTCGCTGTTGAGGTCCAACAGAAGAAAACTCCCTCTCAGGTTGAGGGGGAGATAGTTGCTGAAAAAGCCCCTCCTTCTCTCGAAGATTTAATCGATGATGAAGAAGAAGAGGACGATGAAGATGAAGCCCTTGATCTTGAAGATCAAGAGGAAGAACCTCATCAAGATGATGATGATGACGATGAAGAAGATCCATCGCTATGGTGTTCTTCAGCCGTCACTTCATCAGCGATAGCTTTGAAAGAAGTTATCAAAGCAGGGGGGAGCCATGGAACTTCTTCAGGAACCCCTTCCCAAAGCAAAGGTGCTACTGTTGAGAGAAACCTGAAGAAGAGTTCACTATCTGAGGAGAATCCTTCTCAGGTATGCCTTTCCCTCGTTCCATTATCCTTCTATAAAAATCCCACCCCTGTTTCTTTCTAGCCTTTATCTCTCTTCTTCCATAAAAATAAACTAACCTTTTTCATTTTCTGACTAGACAGTTCTCTCCCTTGCTTAAGGGTAAAGAGCTCCAAATAATCCCAGTTGCTGAAGCTGATGACCAGATAATCCCAATCTCTGTAAGAGAGATTGATGAAGAGGATGAAGAAGATGAGTCCCTGCAACACCCACGGAGGCCCTCTAGACCATCTTACTGGTCAGAGGAAGAGATGAAGAGAAGAACAGAGATGATCTCTCATCTGGAGAGTCAACGTCTGAAGATCCCCTCTCAATCGACAGATCTAGAGTTCCTGACTGAAGCTGAAATTGAAGAATCCGTCAGGGCTGAGAAGTTGATTGCTGACTGTCAAAGAGATGCCTCTCTGGATCTCAAAATTCAGTCCTCTCAAGTCAAAGACAAGAAGTTGAAAAGCAAACCAGTGGAAGTCCAGGAAGCTCTTTTGAAAGAGATTGAAGAGGAAGGCTCCAAAGAAAAAGCGGTCAGCGATCTTACAGTCGATTGGTGCAAGCACGAAATTGACTATCGCTCTGACCCAATGAAGATCATAGTTGTCGCTATCTCTGGAAGAAAGAAGAAGGACAAAGTTTCTATCACTATGGAGATTACCATAGAGGATGGAAGCTGCAAGGCAACGTTTGTTTCAAAGTTGGAAAGCCTCGGCTATATGGAATGGCTTGAGTTCAAAGACGCACTGAAGAAATCAAAGTCAATCTACAGAGGCTATGTTAAAGGGATAAATGATGCTCTCATCAACAGAGTCGCTGCAATTTTAAAGGTGTCGTCTTCTCTTCCTTCTAAGTCAAAGCAGATCAGAAGAAAGCCTGTCTCCTCCTCCTCTGAAAATGTCGCGGTGATCAGGAATGAAACCTCCATCAAATTTTCAAGAGAATCTCTGTTCGGTCCTACTGATATTTCAGTTCTGGATCTATCTCTGCCTCCTGGTGGACCATATGCTGTGGGACAAGTTTTTGAAGAACCTTTTGGAATCTTCTTCAGAGATGACGAGGAACAGCTCAGATTTCAAAGAGTCTCTGAAATCCCTATATGTCCCCTCGCTCTTCTCAAGGATCTCATATGCCTATGGTTTACTCTCTCTCCTGTTGCTGAGCCAATCATAGCTATCATCTGCAAAAAATCTTTAGAGCGAAGGCAAAAAGGAGAAGAAATACCTGAGTATTTGATCAATCCTCCTAAACCCTCTTTAGATAGCTGAAAGATTAGTTTTCTTTCTTGTAATCTATTAGTTTAAACTTACAGTAGTTAGTACATCACTTGTACTTGTAATTTTCATACCTTGTAATTCTTTTCTTGGATTAATGAAAATTTCAGTGAAGTACTTAACTCTATCAGTACTGTAAAAGATCCCTCAAAATAGTAATTGGGACATGTATGTTATGAGTCCTGATTATTCCATCATTTTGAATTATAAAGTAATTTTCTTCAGTTACTTTGTCATTATCAAATAGGGGGAGATTGTTGATCCAAACTCTCTCAGTGATTTGATAACTACCCTTTTCTATACTTAGTGAAAATTACGTTTAATATGTATTAGTGTTTCACCATCAGCGATAAGACTGAGTCTGTTCAGTTATCGTTGATAGTCTTCTTATAAACATTTAGTATGTATTAGTGTTTCACTATCAGTGATCAAACTGATTATGTTCAGTATCGCTGATAGTTTCTGATGTAAACAGTAACGTAATCCCTGAAGACAAGTCTCGCGTCAACAAATGTTCATAGCTGAATCGAAGACGAAGCTGCTGAACAAAGAGAAGTCTACTAGTGACCTGATGCGAATATCAGTGAAACAAAGACAACTGTACTTATACGCTAAGGAACATGAGTAAAGCTTCAGCGATCGTTGAACTCTTGATATCTCTGCAGAATGAGAAATTCAGCGATTAAATGATCACAAAGCTTATACCTCATGTGTCTATTTGTCTTACCTTGCACAACTCAGTACGATGTGTCAAACAGGACATGCCTCTGCCATAATTCGTACAACAACTCTGTCAACTACACTGTTCATGATCCGGCCGAAAGCATGTCTCCCAAAGTCAGACTTCCAAAGCCAATCAGTGAACGCCACGTGTAAAGTGCCCTGCCATGCATTTAATGCATAGGGTATAAATAGGAAGTTCACCCCTCCATCTGAGGGTGTGCTTAATCCTTGAACTCCAAATAGAAACCTTTGTTTTCTATATTCTAAATCCTCCATTCTCTGAAATTCTTGTGCAACCATCTTAGTGTTTTCTTAAGTTTGTTTAGATTGAGTCTTACTTAATCTTATTCCGCAACAGACTTGTAAATTGTGTTTGATTTATCAATAAACAATTTATTAAACTTTAAATTCTGTGTTTGTATTCAACCCCCCCCCTTCTACAAACTTGTTAAGCACCTTAGGGACCAACACTTTTCAGCCAGTTCCAATTTCTTCCTATAATATGCCGAATCCCGAACCTTCTTCACTCTACATTCCTTTGAGATGTGACCCGACTTTCCACAGTTGTAACAAGCAATAGCCTTTGGCTCGGGCACTTTAACATTCTTGGACCCAGAAGTGAAGCGATAAGTGTTGGAACTCGAACGTGGTTGGAACTTTTTCTGATAATGCTGTGAGAGAAGGATCATTGCTTTCTGCAGTGCCTCACCCTCATCATCAGTTGACCCGTCATAAGCATTATCAGACAATGCTTGATTAGCCAGATGGCTCGTTAGAAGTGCAACCGGGTCCACTGACTTCTTGTTCTTCTTCTCCAGTTTGGCCTTCTTTTCAGTTACAACGCATACATCAGTCAGCAAGATTTCAAACATCTCTTGGATTTGCATGTACGAAATTTTGACATCATTCCTCAATCTGTGGCAAGATTTGTTCAATTCTTGTTGTAAAGCATTGAGGAATTTCAGATTTGTCTCAAGCTCAGTCTTTTCCACTTTGATATTCCTCAAATCATTGATCACGACACATAATCTATCATACACAGTTTTCAATGGCTCCCCATCCTTGGCATTGAATTCTTCAAAGTTGTTCATGTATCGAGTATATCGCAGTTGAGTTGCAACTGAAGATCCAAGCATTATCTTTTCTACCTGTTGCCACATAAGATTAGGATGAGTTTTGAAACAATCAATCCTGTTGTAGATAGAGTTTGGCAAGGCTAGCATCAGATTTGCCTTTATATCACGATCAGCTTGATACTCTGATAACTCATCAGGTGTATATTCTTTGGTAGGCTTATATAATCCAGAAGGCAACTTGGGTTTTTCAAAAGGTCCTTCAGATAGAATGTTCATCATGTCATTTCCGTTCTTTTGACGCTCTATAAAATTCAAAAACCTATCTTGCCACTGAGTAAACTCGTTTTCATCTATCAGAACTGGAGGACGATTTTCTGTGCCCAATGACATCATGAGGTCGTTCTTGTAGAGCTGAGCTTGATATGCAAACTTTGCAGAATCCATGGCAGAAATCCAGAAAAATTCTAAGTGTTCACATTAGAGCTGGCGCAAACTGAAGTTTGGGTGAGAGAAAGCTGGCGCAAATGTAGATTTGTGTGATTAAGCAATGGCGCAAAGGAGACTTTGCGTGAACAGAAGGTTGCGCAAACTGAGGTTCTCGCGAGTAGTTGGAAACGTAAACTTAGATTTGCGTGATCCAAGTAAGACGCAAACTGTTCTTTTCGTGAACAATAACTGGCGCAAATCAAACTTTGCTTGAGATGTTGAAGACGCAAACCAAGCTTCGCGTGAGCAGAAGGTAACGCAAACTTAGCTTTGCGTGAGAAGCTAGTGGCGCAAACCTATATTCTCGCGATACACGGGAGACGCAAATTATGATTTGCGTGAGCAAAGGATGGCGAGAACTTGAATTCTTGTGAGATTGAAGAATCCTGAACTTGGCAATATGAACTGGCGCAAGATGAAGAACTCGCGCAAACGAAGATGAACTCGTGCAAAGAAGATATCTGGCGCAAACCGCTGAAAAAGCAAGAGAAAACACCAAAAATCGATTACATATTAGAATTTTCAGATTAATTCTTCCACAGATATGATCAAAAACAACATTCTAACACTTTTCTATGAAACTTTTCGATTTAAAAACCAGAATTTCAAAATTTCGAGAATGGAACAGTATGATAAACCCGTTTTCCAGAAACTTCAAAAATCTAGAAATTGAAGATCAAAGAGTGAAAATCTAGCAAAATGATGTGAAACAAAAAGATTTTACAACCAAAAACGAAATCAACAAACCAATTTGCAAAGAAATTCGATCACAAACCAATCCGAATTTGATGAAAAATCAAGAAAACGAGATTTTCTTGAAAAATTCAAGAAAATCGATCAAATTTTCGATTAATCTACAAATTCAGAAACGAAAAACACAATCTCTCAATCCTCTCAAGATCTAGATTGGCTCTGATACCAATTGTGAGTCCAATATCTCTAAATCCTAGAGAGAGAAAGTAGAGAGAGAAATAGTTCAAATCGCAAGATGAAGTTTGTATTGATGTATGCGTGAAAGTGTTACAAGGAACAAGGACCAAAGGGACTTAAATACCCTGGTCAGATACAACACAGTATACGATACTAAACACTGTAAAAGACCAAGCCTATAAATACAATGATTACTATAAAATCAGACTTAACACAAATCCTCAACAAAGATCACGGAGATTATAAGTGCTCAAATTCCTGCCAATGATAGAACTGGTCTTGGTTTTTCGAAATAACAGAATGAACCTAAAGAAGACAGTTCCATGCTTAAGTTTGGAATGTTTGTCTCTACTATCCCTGACATCTCTTATGCTTAGTGCTCTTCTTCTTCTTCCAAACCCATACCGGAGGAATTATCCAAAGGCTCTAAGCCTGCAGATAAAGGAAAATCCATTTTTCATCCTCAGAAGGCTACCAAGAAAGCAAAACTGAAGGTTCCTTCTAAACCTTCAGTAAATCGATCTTCTAGCTTTGTGACAAAAATCTTTGATATTTGTCCTCCAAAGTTGAAGATTGATCTTAAGCCTAAAAAATCTGAAGAACTGAAAGTTCCTCCCAGATCTTATGCTAAAGGCATTCTTGGAGTTGGCCCTGCTCATCTCAAATTTTCAAATCTTACTACTCATGGTCCTAAAACCACCTTCAAATATAGAAAATGTTATCTTTGTGGATCCACTGACCATATTGCTAGTAAATGTCCAACTGCCACAAAAGCTGATAAAACAACTAAAGTGAAGATGAATGCCTCCAAGGCTGAGAAGGTCACCAAAGCTGAGAAATTGACCAAGGTGAAGAATACCACTAAGGTTAAGAAATTAACCAAAGTGAAGGTTACCACTGAAGCTGAATCTTCATCTGATGTGAAGATTGTTGAACCTTCCATCTCCACTAACCCTACTGGACCCATTGAAAAGTGGGTACCAAACAAAACTTAATCTTCCTTATGTTTGCAGGGATCAAAGGGCATCTAGTATCTTGATAGTGGATGCTCTCGTCACATGATAGGACAAAAAGTCCTGCTAATTGAATACAAGGAAGAGAAAGGTCCCTCAGTGACCTTTGGTGGAAATGGAAAGGGATATACCCAAGGGTTTGGTGTCCTTAGCAATGGGACAACTACATTCAGAAGAGTCGCTTACGTAGATGGACTGAAGCACAATCTTCTAAGCATCAGACATATATGTGACAAAGACTATGAAGTTCGCTTTACTAAGAAAGCATGTTCAGTGGTAAATGAGAATGGAAAACTTGCTCTCAGTGGTTATCGTATGGAAAATGTCTATGTAATAGATATGGACTCTACTACCACTGAAAACGTATATTTTTTTTTCTAAAGCCTCCTCTGAAGTCAACTGGTTATGGCACAAAAGGCTTTCTCATCTAAACTTCAAAACCCTGAATTCTCTTTCATCTAAGGAACTGGTTTCTGGTCTTCCTTAACACTTATATGCAAAGGAATCTCTATGTTCAGCATGTGAAAAACAAAAGAAGACTAAAGCTAGTTTCAAATCTAAACAAGTTTCCTCAGTGACAAGTCCTCTTCAACTCTTGCATATGGATTTGTTTGGCCCTGTCAATATCCAATCCATTGTTGGAAAGAAATATACACTAGTCATTGTAGATGAATACTCTCGCTACTCCTGGGTTATCTTTCTTCGCTGCAAAAGTGATACTCCAGAAGAACTAATATCTTTTGTTAAAAAGATGGAGGTGTTGAATAATCTTATTGTTCGTTTAATAAGAAGTGATCATGGAACTGAATTCAAAAACAGTTCTCTGAACAATTTCTTTGAGAACAAGGGAATTTCTCACAATTTTTCCATAGTAAGAACACCTCAGCATAATGGATTCGCTAAAAGAAGAAACAGAACAATCATTGAAGCTGCCAGATCAATGCTCAGCGATTCTCACCTCCCTACTCAATTTTGGGCTGAAGATGTTAACACTGCATGCTTCACTCAAAACAGATCGCTGATAGTAATGTGATTTGGAAAGACAACTTATGAACTATTTCATGGAAGAAGACCCTCTATCAGTTTTCTTCATATCTTTGGTTGTCAGTGCTACATCCTAAACAACAAAGATTCTCTCGGAAAGTTCGATCCAAAAGCTGATGATGGAATATTTCTTGGATATTCTTCCATCTCCAAAGACTACAGAGTTTTCAACAAGAGAATACAAACTGTAGAAGAAACAATTCATGTTACCTTTAACGAAACCCGTTCAGCGAACTCTAAACCCATCACTGAAAATGAAGAACTAAAGGCTTGGATGTTTTCTCATTACAGAGAAACATAACCTTTCTTCTCAAACCATCAGCACACAAATCACCCAACTGTTGATGATGATCCAACCATCATCCCACCTAATGCGGAATCCACCTCATGGGTTTCAGCTGAGCCTCTAAACACACTCTCTTCATTAGATCTTCCTTCATCTGAAAACCTCTAAGAAAACAATGGTCTGTCTGACACTCAACAGTTAATTGTTGATAAACCTCAAGCTTCTTCATTAGTGAACATTCCTATTGTTGATCCAATCCCTGAAGTAAGCAATCATGCTTCTGCTCAGCGATGGACAAAAGATCACCCCATAGATCAAATTCTTGGTGATCCTGATACAGGTATTCAAACTCGACGAAGTTCAGGTAATATATGTCTCTTTGTCAACTTTATTTCTTTAATAGAGCCAAAGAAGACTGATGATGCTCTCAGAGATCCAAACTGGGTCAGCACAATGCAAGAAGAGCTGACTGAGTTTACTCGAAACAAAGTTTGGAATCTCGTTCCTAGACCATCTGATAAAACTGTTATAGGCACCAAATGGCGGTTTAGAAACAAGTTAGATGAACATGGAACTGTAACCCGCAACAAGAATAGACTTGTTGCTCAGGGATACAGATAAGAGGAAGGTATAGACTATGATGAAACCTTTGCCCCTGTGGCTAGGCTCGAAGCAATTCGACTATTCTTAGCTTATGAAGTTTACAAATACTTCATTGTATATCAAATGGATGTAAATCAGCATTTCTAAATGGAAGGCTAAATGAAGAAGTCTATGTAGAACAACCCCCAGGGTTCACTGACCCTAAGCATCCAAATTATGTATATAAGTTGGATAAGGCTCTCTATGGTCTAAAACAAGTCCCTCGTGCTTGGTATGACACTCTCTCATCTTTTCTTATCTTTGAAAATTTTGAACACGGTAAAATTGATAATACCTTGTTTTTCAGAAAGATAAAAGGTCATATTATCCTTGTGCAAATATATGTCGATGACATAATATTTGGTTCTACTAACCCATCTCTGTGTACTCGTTTCGCTGAAAGAATGAAGAAAGAATAGAAAATGAGTATGATGGGCGACCTAACTTACTTTCTTGGTCTTCAGATTAAACAAACTGAAAAAGGTACTTTTATCAACCAAGGTAAGTATGTTAAAGATATGCTGAAGAAGTTTGATCTAGCTTAGATTTCAGCAATGAAAACTCCCATGGCACCTCCTCTGACATTAAACAAGGATCCAACTGGAAAACCTATTAATGTCGCTGCCTATAGAGGAATGATAGGCTCCCTGCTATATCTTACAGTGAGCCGACCTGACATCAAGTACTCTACATTCCTGTGTGCACGCTATCAATCTGAACCCAAGGAATCCCATCTGATAGTTGTCAAGCGAATCTTCAGATATCTGAAAGGAACTCCTAACCTCGGTCTTTGGTATCCCAAAGACTGAGGGTTTGATCTAATTGGATATTCAGATAGTGATTTTGCAGGTTGTAAACTTGATAGAAAGAGCACCACTAGTGGATGTCAACTTCTAGGAGGAAAGCTGGTAAGTTGGACAAGTAAAAAGCAAAATTCAGTGTCCACTTCCACAGCTGAAGTTGAATACATAGCCACTGGAAGTTGTTGTGCTCAAGTATTATGGATGAGAAATCAACTATTAGACTATGACCTTCAGCTATCAAAGATTCCAATCTATTGCGACAGCACTAGTGCTATCGCTATAGCAAACAATCCAGTGCTACATTCAAAGACAAAACACATAGAGATCAGATATCATTTTATCAGAGATCATGTGATGAATGGTGATATTGAACTCCACTTTATCCTCAATAACTATCAGCTCGCTGATCTTTTCACCAAACCTCTTGATGAGACAAGATTTAACTTCGTTGATCTTTTTACCAAACCTCTTGATGTGACAAGATTTAACTTTCTCATCAGTGATCTTGGAATGTTGAATCTTGAAGAGTGGCTCTTCATCTTTCATGCATTATGTCAGTAATATTGAGTTCCCCTTCATCACTTACTCTCTGAACAAATATTCCTGACTCTCAGGTATGTTCTCTCTATATCACTGAATATCTTATTCAGTAAGAAGTTTTTCAAAAATAAGATCTTCAATCACTAATTTACTTCAAATGATTAAAAGTTTTTTGATCAACAACTATTATCACTGATATTTCTCAACAGTGGTCCTTTGAAAAGAAAAACTATCTCTGAATTTTTCTCAGAGATACTTTCAAAAAGAAAAACCTATCTCTGATTGTTTCAGAGATACTTTCAAAAATGAGAAATGAAACATTTTTTTCTCTCTCCTATGGCGTCATTTGAACCGACAATCCATGGCATGCCTTTTTCTCTGACACGTTCGTCTGTTGCCATTCTATCCAATCAACTTCGTAAGACGTGTCCATGACATGATGAGAATTTGTTTTCCCGCCTCATTCTCTCTATTTCCTCATATAAAAAGAATGCTTTTTCCATTCTTATCTTTTAACGCTTACTAAAACTTTCTAAGCAAGAAAAACGCTCTCAAGGCATTCAAGCAAACAAAAACCATTCAAGTCTTCGAATCTTCATCTTTTCAAGATCAACGGTTTTTTATTCATCTCATCCTCAACTTATTCTTAAAATCCTACTTATTTCATTATCATGGATTTTAAAATATTTCTTAAACACTAAAATCATTTCTTTTGATTTTATCTAATCTAAAAATTTTTGGTTTTTCTACATGTTCTTTCTTCGTCAGAAAGAACACTGTTTTACTCTATAAACAATTTTTTTTATGTTTCTTTCTAAATACAAAAACTGGTAAAAATTTAATTGTTTTTAGACTCTAAACATTTCCCTCCAATCTACTTCTTTCTATATTCAGAAATGTCCCAAGCAACTCTCATTGCTTCAAAGAACGTCAAGTTCACCATAAATGAATCAGAGGTCCCAAAGAATAACCATCTTGCCAGGTTGGACTTCGATGCTGAGAAATACCCACATTTGGTGGATGCAGCTGCCTTTCTGAAGCAGTCTTGCCTTGCTTACGCTCTCATTGTGGACCCAAAACCATCCAAAACACTTCTGCAACAATTTTGATTCACCGCTGATGAAACCACCATCACCAACAAGAAGGGTGAAGTGGTCCCTACCATTTCTTTCACCACTGAATTCGGTTCAGGCCTCCTAACTACTTATGGTCTTCGCAAAGCTTTGTGTTTCCCTCAGAAGACAAAAGCTGGTTTCGACCCACTCCCCACTGACGCTGAGCTCATCCAATTCTTGGATGACATGGAATATTGTTGGGACAACAAGCCTCGCTCCACAATCCCTAACAAACGGCTGACCAAGATTCAAAAGGAGAACATGCCTTCCCAACTCAACTACATATTCTCCCACATAATTCAGAGTATAAGTGGGAAGATAGGCTCCCTGGATCAAGCGAGCAAGATACGGCTACAGACGGACTACTTGGTCATAGCTGGAAAACACTTTGACTACGCTGGTGCAATCTTTGACGATCTAAAGTCAAAGATTGAGAAGACAGAGAGGGATCCCAAGATCCAATACGTGCGTTTCATCTGTGCCTACCTACACTTCCTCTACGCTGAGAGGTACCCAACTTCTCATGATGGTACTTTTTCAAAGGTGGGTCAGCGAACGCTCGAGATCAAGTCGATCTCCAATGAGTTAAGTCTTTCAACCCTCCGCTCTTGCCTCTCTCTACATTCTTCGTCTTCAGCGGCCACACAGGAGGTTCCTTGTCCTGCTATCCATGCCGCTACTATCGCTTCCAAAGGACCACCGACTGCTCTCTCTGGTCCCTCTAAGAAGACCAGAAACACCAAGGAGACCACCCCTTCGGGTTTTATTCCTGAAGTAGTTTCTCAAAAAACTACTTTAGATGCGTTCGTGGGTATCTCCTCCACATCATCTGCAGTTACTACATCAACTGTAACACCTTAGGCATATCCCATATCGGCCGTGGACAGGAGTGATGCTGGGTGTTATAAGTAATATCTTGGCCTTCCTAACAACAACGCGTTTTGGGGCCACAAGCACGTCAGGTTCTGGGAACTCTGAGGTTAAGCGTGCTTGGGTGAGAGTAGTCCCAGGATGGGTGACCCCCTGGGAAGTTTCTCACCAGGTCGCCAGAAACAAATCCGTGCGCTACACGTTGGTTAAATCCAGGGGCAAAGCGGACAATATTGTTGTCGAGGCAGGCGGGATGTTACAGATGGTATCAGAGCCACTCCTGTGCCGTTCGGGATATGGGGCAAACCTCATCGAGAACGATGAGTCCCAAAGGGGGGTGTTTGTAACACTTTAGGCATATCCCATATCGTCCGTGGACTGGAGTGATGCTGGGTGTTATAAGTAATATCTTGGCCTTCCTAACAACAACGCGTTTTGGGGCCACAAGCATGTCAGGTTCTGGGAACTCTGAGGTTAAGCGTGCTTGGGTGGGAGTAGTCCCAAGATGGGTGACCCCCTGGGAAGTTTCTCACCAGGTCGCCAGAAACAAATCCGTGCGCTACACGTTGGTTAAATCCAGGGGCAAAGCGGACAATATTGTTGTCGAGGCAGGCGGGATGTTATATCAACCGTGCCAGTGATGACCCCCATCTCCTTAGTTCCTCCCCAACAACAAACTGAGGTAATTTCCAAACTCCCAACTTCTTCTATCCCCATTACTCCTCCTACTATTTCTTTGGTCCCAAACCCTCCCTCTATCTCGCAGCAACCTCATATTGCATCCATAGGACCTGATACTCAAAATTTTGAAGGAGATATGCACTTATTCAACATGTTTGACTTATCAGGTACTTCTAAAACCCTATACACATCTCCCATGTCTCCATATAGACCTGAGCAACGTTGTGCTCAACAACTAACTCTTCATGCAGGTCCTAATTTGAAAACCGTTGACGCTCATGTCAACATACTTGCTGAGAAAGTGGATACTCTCTCCACTTCACTGAACGAAACCACTAGCGCTGTCAATAACTCTGGTGAGGAGCTGAAGAAGCTGACTGGTGCTTCAACATCTCAAAACACGACTCTTCAAGAAGAGCTCATCAAGATCAAGGAGGACTTGGTCGTTCACCACCAGCAAACTCAACTCTTTCAGGGACGTCTTGGCACTCTCAGCAATGATGTTCAGGACCTGTCCAGCAAGATTGACTCTTGCACCTCCGTCCTACGACAAGTCCTCGCCAAGCTGAATGAACCAACTCAAGCGCCCACACCTTCTTTCACAGAGAATGACCGCACATCTCTGAATATAGTTGTTGAATTCATTCATCAGGCTACTTCAGATATCCCTGTTATCGAATGCCGCTTGGAACACTTGGAGGCTGAAGTCCGGTCTCTGGCCACTGAAAAAGCTGCTACTCAGACTGCTGAACTCCCCTATGATGATAATGACAAAGAGGGGGAGAAAGTCCTTGAAGAAGAAAACACTGAGGAAGTTGTTGCTGAGGTCTAGGTGGAAGAACCTCCCTCTCATGTTGAGGGGGAGAAGGTTGTTGATCAAGCCCCTCCCTCTTCTTCCCTTGCTCTAATTTTAAATGAAGAAGAAGAAGAGGAGGAGGATGAGGGAGATGATGAAGATCTTGATCTTCATGATCAAGAGAAGGATCAATAAGTTGATGATGACGATGACGACGATGAGGAGGACTAATCTCTCTGGTTCTCAGCTGTTAACATCACTTCAGCGACAAATTCGAAGGAAGTTGTCACAAAAGAAGCAGAGGGAAAAGTGAAACAACTTTAGGTACTCCTTCCCAAGGCAAGCAGAAGGGTATAGCTGCCAAGGGAAACCTGAACATTGTCTCACAATCTGAGGGGGGGAATCCTTCTCAGGTATGCCTTTCCATTGTACCTATCTCTTTCTATACCTACCACACCCCTATCTCTTTCTAAGCCATTATCTTTCTTCTTCCTATAATATACACTAACTCCTTTTTTCACTTCTTGTCCAGACAGTTCTCTCCCCTGCTTAAGGGAACCGAACTACAAATAATCCCATCTTCTACAGGTGAAGAAAAAATAATCCCAATCTCATTCAGTGAGATTGATGAACAAGAAGAAGAAGAAGAAGAAGAAGAAGCCCTGCTCCACCTAGGAAGGCCCTCTAGACCAGCTCATTGGTCAGAGGAAGAACGGAAGAAAAGAACAGAGATGATCTCTCATCTGGAAAGTCAACGGCTAAAAATCCTTCCTCAATCCCCTTCCAAAGAAATTGACTTCCTAACTGAAGCTGAGATAGAAGAATCCATCAGAGCTGATAAGCTAATTGCAAAATGCCAGCAAGATGCAACTCTTGCTTTTAAGGTTCAATCTTCTCAGGTCAGAGATAAAAAGTTAAAGAAAAATCCAGTGGAAGTTCAAGATGCACTCCTAAAGGAAATTGAAGAGGAGCGATCAAGAGAACAAGAGGTCAGCGATAAAGCGGTCGAATGGTGTAAGCAAAAAGTCGACTATCTCTCCGACTCAATGAAAATAACAGCCATTGTCATATCTGGAAGAAAGAAGAAGGACCAAACTTCAGTGACAATGGAGATAACTAGAGAGTATGGAAGCTCAAAGGCAATGTTCGTCTCAAAACTGGAAACCTTCGGTTACATGGAATGGCTAGAGTTCAAGGATGCACTGAAGAAATCAAAGTCAACCTGCAGAGGCTATGTCGAAGGCATCCTAGACGCCCTAATCAACAGAGTCACTGCAGTCTTAAAAGTGTCATCTTCTATTCCTCCTAAGCCAAGGCAAATCAAAGTCAACCTTCGGGCACTCTCGCTGTCACAATCGCATGGGAGGGACAGAGACCAAAATTTTATTTAATTCGACCGGGGTGGCATACGTGATTCGATGGTTCACAATAAGATTAGAAAATATAAAAGACCAAACTCATAATGAAGCATAAATCTCAACTAGGAACAAAAGAAGTTCATTCTACCTATTTGGAAATTACGGGCGTTACAAAATTTCATTTAGCCGACGAATCATATGTTCGGCTTTGCCATTTTGTGAGGACGTTTAGGGGCACGAGAAGCAAAAAGTGAAGCTTTGTGAATGAGCGAATTGATGAAAATTACTATTGTCAAACTCACGTCCAAGATCACATTGGAAGGATTTGATGGAACACCCGAACTGTGTGAGAATGTATGTATAGAACTATTTGAACTTGTCGAATACTTCAGATTTACCTTTTAAAGGACAAACCCACAAAAATTGTGTGAATTTGTCAAGATAGTATTTGTAGTTACTTTTGCTAAAAATCGGAGACGTCCATAAATCATCGTGTATAATATCAAACGGGCAATCGTATTGGAATTAGAATCAAGAAACGGAAGACGTGTATGTTTACTAACTTGACACGAATTACATAAACGAGAGCTAGGCTCTTTATTACATTGAATCTTAAATTTAGTACGTAAAACGGAAAGGATAGAGTTGTCGGGATGATCCAAGCGATTGTGCCGAACATCGTGAGTGAAGGTTGCGAAAACTTGCGGCGTGTAAGATATGGTGGACAACGGATATAGGTCGCCAGAACTATTGATTCGCAAGAGAATCTTCCCAGTCTTGATATCCATTATTAGGGGTGTACGCGGGTTGGGTTGGGAGGTTTTTGACATTTTAATAACCCAACCCAATTATGGCGGTTTGAAAATTCTCGACCCGACCCAACTCATTCAAAAGTATAACCCAACCCAACCCAATCCTTGCTGGTTAGGGCGGGTTGGGTTGGGTTGGCGGGTTAGAAATATACATAAAGTTAACGATTGAAATACGATAAACAATACTAAAAATGTAGCCAACAAAGTTATTAGTTATTACAAATGTTTGAGGTTCTACATCCCCTTTTCTTAGACGTTTTTGATTCATCATTGTCTTCGATTTTTGGAGACTTAGGAGTACTTTCCATTGCTCGTACACAAAGGAAATATGATATAAAAATACAAAGTTACAACCTACAAAAAAACATATGATATTTCTTTACGCAATAAAAATCAAATTTTTAACAACATCAATGCAATAAAAACAAAAATTCATGGTTCCAATTTTTATTTCAAAACATACTCCGTATATTCATCTATGTTTATACTTCTAATTTGAAATCTATTGTTTGAAACATAATTCATATGTTCGTTTATGCAATGAAAACACCAATGTCGATCTAGTTGTTTCAGTGTACTCGTGCAACCGTGCTTATTGAGACATATCGATCGACCTAGTTGAATTAATTCGGGCCTTGACGTAGTTGGATTAATTTTGGTCTTTGGGCTGTAGATCGGACTAATATTTGTATATATATTTTAGGTTGTTAATTAGACTAATATATGTATATATTTTTTGGGTTGTAAATTATAATAGTTGTAAATATTATATATATATATATATATCGAAATAATATATATTAGCGGCGGGTTGGCGGTTTGGGTTAGGTTGAGTTACGCTAACCCAATTTCAACCCTCCTAATTAGCGGGTTGGTGGTTTGACGGGTTGGCGGGTTAGGTTGTTAGCGGGTTGGGTTGGGCGGGTTTCGCGGGTTGACGATTTCTTGTACACCCTTATCCATTATAGAAAAAGCAAGAGGGTCAAATTCGATTGAAACGTTATTATCTTTAGTAAACTGACGGACATAAATAATATTTTTAATGATGTTAGGCATGTAAAGGACATTATTGAGTTGTAGGGTACGAGTAGGTAACGAGATGTGAGATTTTCCCGAGCCACATACTGGAATACGGGTGCCATTGCCAACAAATATATAACGAACATGATTAGAATTAATAAGGTTAGGTACTTTATCGATGTCAGAAGTCAAGTAAGAGGAGACTCCCGTGTCCATGTACCAATCCGGGTGAGAAGGGGGCTCGAGAGACATCCCCTGAATAGCTTGCATGAGTCCAGTGGTTTGAAGAGGATCGACATCGGCCATGTGGGCCTGTCCGGAGTTGCTGCGAATATTCTGCTGGTTACTAGGCCTGTTGTGTCGACCAGTTGGAGCTGGTTAAGGCCAAAGTGATGCACATCCTAATTGCGACGGCTATGGGCTCGGTGGTGGTGTCCATTGTTGAGGGCGTGGTGCACCTGCAGACTGGCTGAACTAAACGTGCTAGGCACGATATCCATCTGATGGTTGGTCACGAGATGGAGGTCGGGTACGGGGTGGTGGTCTTCGTGAAGGGCTCCCACGGTGGGGGCTTCATTGGCAACGTTGTGGCGGGCGACGACTGGGATCGGTTCTGGAGTCGTTCTAGCCGTTAGTGTTGGATTGACTGGGAGTGACTAATATGGCTGAGGATGGCGGGGAATCTTCTCGACCGGACTTTTGATGTTGTTCAAGTTCGGGCATGCTTTAGGCAGTCTCGAACGAGGTTAGAGTTTGATGGATATATGATGCCACTATGTGGTATTTGGCCGGTAGGCCACGAACGAGTTGAAGAACGAGGCATTGTTCATTGACACTTGCATCCACATCTTTTAGTTGACTTGCGAGTTCCCGTAGGCACTGGCAATAGGCTTGGAGCGATGGCATCGAGTCGAGTTTAAGGTTGTTGAATTCTTGTTCGAGCACTGCCGCTCAAGCACCTTTGTTGTTATGAAAGATGTTCTTGATGCGGGTCTTAGCCTCATATGTCGTTGATTCATCTTCCAAGACACAAGCGAGGAGATGATCAGAAACTGTGCCATATACCCATTGAAGAAAGTGTGCATCGATTTCTGCCCAGTGTGCATACGTCTGATCTGTTTTGGTCGATGGCGATGTGCCATCGATGTGGTGAACAACTCTATACCCACGGGCACGAAACTGAAAAAAGCTTAACCCATGCATGCATAGTAGGTAACCTTGGAGCCGTCAAGAATACGTACCTTATGTTGGATATTGGAAACTGTATATACGGGGTTTAACTTGGTTTCGGTAGCGGTGTTGTTGCTTGTTTCACCGGTCATGATTGGTTGTGAAGAACGGCGGCGTAGCAGTCGTGAAGGGAGGATTAAGGTTTGTAACCTAATGCTCTGATACCATATAGGAGAATGTAATCTCTTTCAATGATTTACAAAAGAACAATACAATGAATAAATAGGTGAACAACTACTGCTAAACAGGGAAAAGATAATCACAATAAGGTAATGATAATTACAAATTATTTACAATATATATACCAAATATAGAGACTAATAGTAAACCCAATTTAAGAATAAGAAGATATGTATATAGTAAGACCCGCTAGAGTTTCTATATTCGTCACTGGTATGGTCGTCATGCAACGCCTTCCACGTGGCATAACATAGTTTTGTATAAAATGGAAAAAGGTTGTGTCAAAGTGAAGTAAAGTAAATGCAAAAGGACTTGTGAACTATGATAGAAAAGAGGAGTCAAACTTGTTATTTTCATTCTCACCCCTCTTATTACCTATTATTACTATTCTCGCCCCTATACTTTTCATCTTATCAATTATCAACTGCTTATCAAACTCCCAACGGCTTTATTAATATATATTACATAATTACACACATACATACACAATAAACACACTACATGTGGGGCCGGACCTAGTAAGGGAAGGGTGGGATCCTGTGCACCCCCTCAGTTGATTACCGTAAGGAAAAAAATGTAGATGTCTTAAAGGGACACCCACTTAAGTTTAAGGGTTCCGTCAAATATTTAAAGACTAAATTTACGACGTAAAGAAGAAATTGGTGTGATGGTGTCTTCTGTTGTGATAAGCCTCCTCTTAGTGGAGGTCTAGGGTTTGAATCCAACCTTGTCTTCGTATATTTCTTTTTTTCTGTTAAACCTCTTAAAATATGGGCTTCCGAAACGTGGAACCAATAATTTAAAAAAGAAAACATAAAACATATATTAAAATAAACATGAGGATACAAATTTTTTTAATTAAAATAAATAGAAGCTCAAGCCTCTAACGGTCTTGAGTTATTTTTAGAATAGTAAAAAAAACGAAAATTTCTTTTAAAATCAACCAAAAAATTCTTTCGAAATCAACCTAACAAACCAAAAAAAGTCCCTCAAAATCAACCAAAAAACTTTAAAAAAAACCCAAAGGGCAGAATTCGGCTAAAAACAGCTCGAGCGACTTTGCCGGCATTTGATCCAATTTAAAAGCGTACCCGTTCAGCCAAAATCCTGGATCCGCCACTGACTACATGTATATATATTATTATTTACAAAAATAGATTTACTTCGACATACAAAAGTCTCATCGTTGTAATCCGACTTTAAAGAAAAAAAAAACATTGTTATGACCAGTTGGATGAAATGATGAAGAGCATATTTGAAAATGACTTAAGAAGATGCTTTTGCACCTACTACAACAAAATGAGGAAAATTGGGATCTCCTATTCTATTAGCTAAACCTTTCTTATATATGATGGTCTTCGTGAACAAAATAAAATGGACAAGTAGGTGAGTACACTATGTAAATACAAATTATATACATGTTTGTATGTGTACATATAATTATACACACGGGTCAGGTTTTAGGGAAAATCTCAAAAAAACAGAAAACTAAGAAACACAAGGTATATAATTATAAAAATGGTGTCAATTTCTCATCCAACGGTTGATAACCATTTCTCACCGAAACCCAACCTCATATATATATTTATATATATATATATATAGAGAGAGAGAGAGAGAGGTGGGTTCATACGAGAACAACATCTATTTAAGAAAACACAAAAACAACCGAGTACATATAAAATCATATATGATTTACGTATAAAATCATATTCACACGACATTGCACGCGAACTGTAGGTCATGCTGGACTCGCCTGCGTCAGATTTTTTTGGGCTAGTGTAAAATCACATATGATTTTTTACATGATGTGCTGTTTTTTGTTGTTTTTTTTAAATAGTTAGTGTTCTCGTTTAAACCTTCCTCTCTCTCCCTCTCTCTCTCTCTCTCTCTCTCTCTATATATATATATATATAAATATATATATACCATAGTTATTTTGCAAGATAGTAAAAAGTTACATCCTTGTACAACCCCATCTAAACCATTCATGTATACCATTGTATTTGGATGCACATAACGGTTCATGCGATGTGTAGGATGAATGTGGTACTTTCATTAGACAATATGTATTCCATATTAGTGTATGCATTGCAGGTATTATTGCATGAAACCAGTAATCATTGATGCAATCCATAATGAATTGGCTAAATGAATGTTTTAGATGAGGGTTGAATGGAGTTGTAACCTTTTACAGGGATGCAAATTAAACCATCCCTATATATATATATATAGGATTAGGTTCATTCGAGAAATGCTAAAATTATGAGAAATAAAGAAATGATCATAGCCCTTTATCTGGTCAACATTTGCGGCTTTGACTGTGAAACACCGGATAATTCCTTGTGTGGTATTAGAAGATAGAAGGGTAGTTTCGTAAAATACGTGGGACAAGTTGATATATGAAACTGTATGCTTCACATATGAATTATATGTTCATATATAAACTATTTTAATTGATTCATATATGAACTATATGTTCATATATGAATCAGTTAATTAGTTCATATGTGAATCACAAAGGTTCATATATGAATCTGTTAATTAGTTCAACTGATTTACATATTAACCTAAAGTTAATTAGTTCATATGTGAATCAGTTAATTGGTTCATATATGAATTAGTTAAAAGAGTTCATATGTGAATTATATTGGTACACATATGAACATATAGTTCATATGTGAATCATATAGGTTGATATATGAACTCGTCCCGTGTATTTGTAAAAATTACGAAACTGTCATTCTATTTTTGGAAAAGACGAAACTTTTGACCAGTCAAAGCATTAAATGTTAACTAGTCAAAGACGCAATATTTGACCAGTCAAAGACGATCTTGACCGAATGAAAGACTAGGCTTAATTCTCTATTTCTAATATATTTAGCATTTCTCAAATGAACTTCTCCATATATATATATATATATATATATATATATATATATATATATATATATAGGGTCAGGTTCACATGAGACCAAGTTGTTTCCGTGAGACCGCGTGAGACCAAACCTTAAAACATGAAACTTGATACCGAAACACTGTAAAGGTAAAAAACATTCGAACCTTCATAATGTAATCACACTATGAAGGTAAAAAAACCTAAAGCAAGTTAAAAAAAAATCAAACCTTCACAGATAAAAGACTGTGAAGGTATATCCGGACCTTCATAGTGAAGACGCTGTGAAGGTAAAAAAAAACGAACATTCACAGCGAAAAACACCGTGAACGTAACATTTACGGTGTTTTCCCTATGAAAAGTTCGATTTTTTTTACATTCACAGTTTTTTGGTGTGAAGTTTCATACTTTAAAACTTGGTCTCACCGGTTTCACGAAAACTGTTTGGTCTCACGTGAACTTAAGTCTATATATATATATATATATAAAGAGAGAGAAAGAGAGAGAGATGAAGGATCATGCGAAATGTTAAATATTTTGCGAGAAGTGTGATATTATATATGATTACACGACCTGTGGTTGTTTTTAAACATATATGATTAAGTTTGTTATTTCTCCCCTTCAAACAAAATGTTTAGTTTCTCGTTTGAACTTCTCCATATATATATATATATATAATATACATATACATATGCAAATAATATCTACACACTGGGGAAAAAGAATGCCATCGCCTTCATCCCCTCTTGTTCATCTCTGGTCACGATAAAACCCAACATCTCTGCCACCATCTCCCCCCATCACAACCTCTACCCATCACCATATCCAACACATTTCTCCATGTTCGGTGCATTTGTGTTTCTACGAAAAAGATAAAACGACAAAAATATCCCTTACTTAACTAAGATTTTTAATGATGTTAAGTTTAAAGGACCATTTTCAAAACAAAATGCAAAGCACATAAACTATAACTATACTTATTGAAGCTTGGAGACGGTCTTCGTAATTGAGTATAAACCATAGACCGAAATTGTAGTTTACTCTTATTTTTATCCCATAAATAAGTGATGATATAATAATATGTTTAAGTAAGGTGTCGTTTGTTTTTTAAGAGGTGCAAAGTCTGAAGTCTTATTTTAGTTATCATTAATAAGAGGTTGTGTGTAAAAACGTCTGAACGATTCAGACTTAAGAGCGATTAAAATGTTTTTTTTTTAAAACAAACAACCCTAAGTGTGGTACAATTATCACTAATTAATATAATGATCATAAAATAATTGTTAATATAATCTAGATTAATAAAAGAAAGGCTGGCAGGGATTTATGTTGGATGGCGGGAATATATGTTTGACTGACACTCTGACCAGTGACCAAACTATCTGAAAAGCCTCAACCCATTCAAATTATTGAAAACAAATGCAACAATTAATTAATTAATTAATTTATTGAGGATTTTTAAGAAGCTATAACAACACCTGTCTATATATTATAGATATATTTGACTTAAATCTAACAATCTATGAAATATAAATTTTGACTACTTTATACTTATTGTTTTCACCTAAATTAATGTTCCTACTTTTTATTATCCCTATAAAACTGATTTTGACTATTTAAAAAACTATAAAACTATTTTTTCTTATATATATAAAAAAATAAAAATTAATGTAATCAATTTTTTATTTTAATTAGTAAATGTTAAATTAATTAGTTATTGAAAAATTAAATTTTTTAACCAAGTAATAAATTTTTAATACCCAACTACCCATTTTTCTACTATAAAAATAAGTCATTGTTAGTTTACTTACTAACATATAAACTTATCTTACTATATGTATTTTTGCAAGTTATAAGATGTGAGAAGAGTTATGGGATGAGTTACAACGTCAAGATGGATTTGAGGATCAACATCAAACTAGGGAATTGCCGGATTTAAATGAGAGAACTGAATTTCATGTCCATGACGAATCAAGTTTTTCCGTCGACAAGGTATGATATTTTATTTTATATAATATTATTTTTTTTTGTAAGGACTTATTTATTCACTATAATAATTATTAAATAATATAATATTATTTATATTGTTTTATTATTCGGTTATCCTTTTTGTCCAAACTTCTAAGTTCCACCAAAAAATTTCTCAAAAAAAGAAACTTTTTCTTCCTTAAATAGATCTTATAATAAATAAAATGATCCTCCTCCAGACCTCCACATCTTTTCATACGATCTTCTATTCCTATCTTTGAAATCTAAATTCAACAAAAACACTGGAAAAAAAATTACTTAAAAACGTATAAGAAAAAAAAGAATAAAAAGATTTTTTTTTTGAGAAAGCTAAAGGATATATTTGCGCCATCATCAACTAATATGCGTGAACCAGTAGTTCAGAAAACTACTCGTAGGCGTCCGTCCTTAAAGGATAAACTTTCAAGAAGTTTTCGTTTCATTTCCTCTACTCAAGAACCTCCGAGACGTTGTTCCTATGACACGTCAAAGATTGATGGCGTAGACATTTAGGGGTACTAGGCACCAGCGAGACACAGTTCTTATGTTTCAGGGTACCAAGCATGAACGTCAAACGATGACAAAGACTTTGAATTTCATGACCAGTTTGAGTCGATACTTCATCCTTACATCATGCAGGTATTAGGTTTAAAGCATGATATATATATATATATATATATATATCCCTATGCCTTAATTTATTTTGATATTTGATATGTATTTCATATAGGTACAAGATGTGAAACCTGACGGAAATTGTGGATTTCGAGCGATATTTGTTTGTTTAGGTTTCAGCGAAGATAATTGGCCCAATATTCGACGTGAATTACTGGAAGAGTTAAATATGTATAAGTCAGAATATGAAATGATATTTGTAACACCCAGTTTTTCGTAAGCAAGCTTCCGTCCTCCGTTGGTAATCTCTCCGCTTTCCGTCAACCTTTTTAAGTGGAAAATATTGCGCTTTCGAACCTTGAGTTGACCCATGCGAGAATCTCGAGTTTTGACCTTTTTCTGGCCTCGGTACGAGTGGCGCGATTGTGACTCGCGATAGTGACATGTGTCACTATCGCGTGGCACAATCGCCGGGGGTGTACCACCCGCGGTACATTCTCCGCGATAGTGCCCTCGCGATAGTGACAATGTCACTATCACGTGGCAAGGTCGCGCGCGACGTCTGGTTCCCTAAATGTCCGAATTTCTCACCATTTCCTCTCATTTCTCACTTCCATCTTCTCCCTTTTCTCTCCCAAATCCCAAAATCGAACCCTAACCTATTTTGGGGGTTTTTCCTCCTCAAATCACATGATTCTTCACCATCTAGCTCGTTGGGTCATTGAACCGCAAAACCTTCATCTTCATCTTTCTCATCAAGTTCAACGGTTGGGAGCTCGGGTTGAAGAGTTGGATTGGGTGTTCTCGGAAAGTCTCATCATCTAAGATGGTAAGTTTCCTTGATTTAATGTTTCCCTAGTGCTTGGTTTATCAAATCTCGGATTTGATGGTTTTGAAAAAACTAGGGTTTTGGACCTTGTTGAGAGTGTTAGTAAATAATGTTTGGAGAATGTTTATAAGTGGTTTGGTATGTTTGGATCTAGGTTTTGGAAGTCCTCGGCTTGAGGATTCAAGCGGCCTTCAAAAGAGCTCGTTGGGTGAAACCTAGATTTAGCCTAAATGAAGCAAGGTGAGTTCAAGTTGATTTGTGAAAACAGTGTACATGCCAAAATGTTTATTTTAAAGTGTTTTGCATGAAATGGTTAACTGCTGATAAGTTTTGAGTATTTTGAAGTAAAATATGTTTTACTTGGTTATTTGTCAAAGTGTGAGTATTTTGATAAGTTCTCATATTTGGTAAACTTGGGTTGTGTTGACCTCTCAAAATGCTTATATTGGGTTTTGAACGTTTCAACAACTAAATAGCATGAATTACATATTCTTGGTGATTTTGTACAAGTAAGATCTATTTTACGAGTTATACATCTTTGGCGATTTTGTACAAATGAAGTCTATTTCATGTTATATGCATTTTTTGGTGTATTTGCATTCATAAACCCTTTGGAAAAACCTTCAGTCCCATTATGCGTTGAGTTTTGCGTTAATCTCGTCTTTGAGGTATGTGTCTTCCTAAACATTGTTTAAAGACATTTTATTATTTGGGGACCGGTACTTGAGGACATTTGTCCGGTTTTAAGGGCTCGATGTAGAGTCCAATCTATGAGTTACATACTGTTAGACTACAGTCTCATTGGATTCAAGATCATCCAAACTGAAGATCGCAATTTGAAGCTAAAGCCGGAACGTCGACTCTCGATAATAAAGTCTATGTCTATTTGTAATAAATGTCAATGTAATTCAATGTAATTGTTTGTTTATTATATTAGATTACTTAGATTTAATATCTAAGTTATAAGTATTGTATAGTTAACTTAGTTAGTTTAGTTAGTTTCTAGTTTACTTTATTAGGAAATAATATCTAGATTTAATATCTAGATATTAAGTTAGATAGTGTGTTCAATACACTTGCTAGATATTAGGTGTATCTCTAGTTGCTCTCAACAAGATCAGATAAGAACAGACACACACAAACACACACATCAATGTGTAAAAGAAAGAAAAACATAGAGAACACATCAAGAACTTAATCGATCAACCTTGTAATCGTTTGATATATTCAATACAGGTTGGTAATCGTTATTGTGTTGTTGTTTCTATAAAACTTGATAGTAGTAGTATTGTTAAAGGACCGACAATTGGTATTAGAGCCTGATAAAGATCAAAACAAGTTTTATAAAAGAAAAACGTCTCTGTGTTCTTCAAGAAAAATTGATTTCGAGTGTTACAGTGTTTTAGGTGTTAGAATCGATCAGGGTGTGATCGAAATACATGCTAGATTGAGTTGTATGTGATTAATTTCAGTATTAAGCTTAAATCGAGTATCAATTTGTGATTTTTTTGTGAGTGAACTGTCGAGTGAAGTAAGTCACTGTGCGATCAAAATAATCTTTAAAAAGTGTATTTTAGTGAGATCGAGTGCTCATAATCTGTTCTAGAACTGTTTCTAGACATAAGGGTAGTGTTTGTTATTGCTAATCGTTACAGGAACAGATTTTAGACAAATTTTCGAAGTTCAGGACGAATAAAGCGCAAAGCAGAGGAAGAACGAAATGCAAAGTCTCACTTTGCGCGTCCCAAAGCAATCGCAAAGCTCACTTTGCGCGTCCCAAAGCAAACGCAAAGCCTACTTTGCGCTTCTCAAAGAAAACGCAAACCCCACTTCTCGGTTCAAACCTCAAACCCGCAAACCTCAATCTTGCGCGTCCAACTAGACCCGCAAACCTCAATCTTGCGCGTCCAACTAGACCCACAAACCTCAATCTTGCGCTTCCCACTAGACCCGCAAACCTCCATTTGCGCGTCCCAATAGACCCACAAACTTCCATTTGCGTTCCCAACTTGAAACGCAAACCTTCTCAATCGCAAAGCTCCAATCCACACTTAGAATATATTTTTGAGAATTTTTCGAAACTGTAATAGGGTCTTTAATTGTCCAATCCCCCGTGCTAAGTCTGCCTAGGGGGACAAAATTTCTTATGTGATCAAATTTTATTTGGATTAACGATCATATCTGTCAAGTTTTCTCTTATTCAATACAGGATGACATCCAAAGAAGCTCTCGCAATAGGAACCGACACCAAGCCACCAGTTCTCTTTCGAGGGGAATACGAACAGTGGAAGGATAGGTTTCTAAACTTCATTGAAAGACAGGATTTGGGTAATTTCATTATACAATCCCTAGAAGAAGGCCTAATGGAAACACAGTATAGGGAGCCAACAGCAGGAACTCAAGAAGTAAGAGTTGCACTTTCTTATACAGATCTAACAGGTGATGCTAAGCTAAGAGTAAAAGGCGACAGGTTAGCCAAGTCATGCATTCTACAAGGGATTACAAATGAAATCTATGTAAAGATTGACAGCTACAAAGCCTCAGCCAAACAAATGTGGGATCAACTAGAGAAAATGATGTTGGGTTCAAAGATTGGGAACCAACTGAAAATCTCTAACTGCCTGCACAGTTTTGAAGAATTCAAAGGCAGAACTGGAGAAACTCTAGAAGGAACATATGATAGATTTGTGACATTGCTAAACGAATTGAGCAAGAACAAGGTCAACAAATCTCAAATCGAGCTGAATATCAAATTCCCGAGTATTCTACAACCAGAATGGAAAAGTTTTGCCAGGCAGATGAGGCAGATAAAAGACCTGAATGAGATTCCACTTCACGAGGTGTATGAAACCCTCCGACAAAATGAAGATGAGGTGGATGAAATTCTAGCAGAAAAGAGAAAAGGAAAAACAGTTGAAGACACAATCGCTCTTGTTGTGAAGAAGAAGAAGAACAAGACGATTGTGTATGAATCAGAAGAAGCTGAAGCTGATGTTGTCTCTGACTCGGATGAAAATGAACAAATGCAGCAAGCAATGCAGTTTCTAACAAATGCATTTCAGAAAAAGTTCTATAGGAATCCAACGTCAAACAGTCAGAGGTACTCTTCTGGACCCAACTACTATGCTCACAAGGAAAGAGTTAAAGGAAGCAGATATGAAGGAAATAGGTATGAAGGGAAAAGATTTGAAGGGAAGAGATTTGAAGGGAAGAGACAAGAGGAGAAGAAATCTGATGAGAGAAGATATCAGACAGAAGGAAACAGATTGGAAGAGAAGAAACCGGAAGAAAGGAAGTACAAAGCTGAAGGATCAAGTCAGCCAGGACCACCCATGTGCTACAACTGTGGCAAAACCGGCCACTTTGCCAAGAATTGCCGAATATCAAAGGTTAGAAACTCCGACTTCTACAAGAAGAAGATGCTTCTTGCAAAGAAACAAGAGGCATGCAAGGCACTGATGGCTGAAGATGAATACTGGCTGGATCACTCAGATGAAGAAGAAGATGAAGAAGAAAAGGATGAAGTCGTCAATATGTGCTTGATGGGCAAGATGGAATCAGATGCTGAAGCTGATTCAGAAAATGAAGAAGAGGAGGTATGTGATTTATCGTATAAAGATTTCATGAATAAAATGCATACCATGAGTTTAAAACAAGAAGAGTTAGAATCTAATCTTAAGCGAGAAAATGGTGTTATTATTAATAAAAACCAATTGATACAAAAACTTAGCGATGAACTTGCTGAGAAGAAAGTATTAGTTGAGGTTTTACATACAAACGCTGACACCAACGCAAAAGAACAGACTATAATTCTAAAAGAGAATAGTGAGCTCAAGTCTAAATTGACAAAAAGTGAGATTGATTTTTACAAGCTTTCTGATATGCATTCTTTATGTATTAAAGAAAACAAGACTTTAATTGCTAAATTAGATGATTTGGAAAAGAAGCTATACTCATTAGGTCAAAGTGAGCAAACCATTCATCTTAACAAACCGAAAAAGAATAAAGAAAATTGGGGTATCGGTTATGTGAAACCTCAATGTCTTAAAAAGGGTATAAGAGAAGTGCCCGCACTTTATGACTATACCTCTATGCTTGTTTCTCACCGAATCGCCTCATTTAAAGTTTTTAATACTAAACTATCAGAAGAGGATGAAACCAATGAATTTGAAAAACGGATGAAGTCAACTAAAGTTCACGCTCCATTTTATTATGCGAAGTTGAATAATAGTTATGACTTTCCAAATGATGAGAGGAAATCTCTTTCAACTGACTACTTTCAAAGTTATTCTGAAAAAGAGATGGAGGCGAAGCCTGTTATAGGTAAAATTTATGTCCCTTCTCTCGTGTTAGAAAGTAAAATTTCTGAACTCGAGACCTCTTTATCAGATGAAAGACTTATGATTGAGATTCAACAAAAGGTTTTTTCAACTGTTATGAAAAATGTTGTTTTAACAAAGGCTTTTACTTCTAATGACATGTTTGGTTCATCAAACGAAGAGTTTAATTTTCTTAATTCTGACGGTGGTTTAGATGGTTGTTTTGAACAAATTGATTTTAATGCGAAACTTCCTAACCATGCATCTTTTGTTAAGAAAACTTCAAGAAAAACCAGTTTGCCTGTGTTCAGTGCAAAATCAACGAAAGCTTTCGTTGATAAATCAGTCTTTGTGAATGCTAAGAGTGCTAAAGGTAAGAAAATATCTTAGCATTCACAGAAACCAACCACTACTGGTAATTCTAAGAAGAAGCATTCAGTTGTTGCTCAAAGGTCTAACTCACCAGTTTTACATGTTTCAGATATGAGCAAGTCAAGACCTGAAGCCCATTCTCAATGGCAACCAAAACGGAAGCTTGACAAGGCCGTTTTATCGTCTAGTAGTGTTAATTGTAATAAGACTTCGCTTACTAAAGATGTTGTGATTGCTGAAATTGTTGTTTTGAATCCAAAACTTGTTGTTTCTCGTAAACAATATACAATGAAGCAATTATTTCAGTTATCTTTATCTGCTGGAAAGTCCTCTATCTATAATAAACATGTTTCTATTACTTGTCAAGATTCTGGAGATTGGTTTGGAAATTACCATGTGCATTCATCTCATATCAACTCTCATGCTTTTCAAAAGAACAAAGGATCCAATTTGAAATGGGTACCAAAATCTTGTGCTAACACAACAGGACCCAAATTCCAATGGGTACCTAAGGCTAAATCTGTGTTGCAGGCACACAAAGCTTAAAGAGAAAGCGACTTCTGATTATGTACAGATCAGGACTCGTTCTTCAATGTCAAAAATAGGTTTTTGGATAATGCAGTTCAAAACCCGAACATCAAAGTCGAAATAGGCTTTTGAACAAATCAGTTCAAGACCCACACTTCGAGAATCAGAGTGTAAATTCCAATGTTGTCATACGAAAATCTAAATTATGTTATTTTCTCTTATGTAGACTTGTTATACATGGTTCTTGGACAGCGGATGTTCCAAGCACATGACAGGGCAAAAAGAGATACTGTCCAATTTCAAAGACAAATTTTGTGGAACAGTAAGATTTGGCAACGACCAGTTTTCTCCAATCATGGGATACGGTGATGTACAACAGAACAATGTCACTATCAAGAAGGTGAGCTATGTTGAAGGCTTACGACACAACTTGTTCAGTATAGGCCAGTTCTGTGACAAAGACTTAGAGGTCAACTTCAAAGCCAAAAGATGTTCCGTTCGCAATGAAGAAGGCGAAGAACTTTTGGTCGGTAAACGAGAATCAGACCTCTACACAATCAATTTATCAGATGTCCAGACTGACAAGAAAGTTTGTCTACTATCGAAAGCTTCGATGCAACAAAGTTGGTTATGGCATCGACGTCTTTCTCACCTCAACTTTCGGTACATCAACAATCTGGTCAGTGGAAAGCTCGTCAAAGGACTTCCAGAGCTGAAATACGAAAGAGAACATCTATGTGCATCCTGTGAAAAGGGCAAGATGAAGAGGGCACCTCATAAACCGAAGCCTGAATCAAGTACCAATGCTCCGTTAGAGTTATTGCATATGGACTTATGCGGTCCGATGCGAACTCAAAGTCTAGGCGGAAAGAAGTACATACTCGTGATCGTGGACGATTACTCGCGATACACATGGGTCAAGTTTCTACGTTCAAAGGATGAGACACCTGATGTTCTCATTACATTCCTGAAGACGACCCAGGTGAATCTGCAGAAACCGGTCAAGTTTCTACGAACAGATAACGGCACAGAGTTCAAAAACAACAAAGTTGAAGAATATCTCTAATCTGTCGGGATTTCACATCAATACTCTGCTGCTCGTACGCCTCAACAAAATGGAGTGGTTGAAAGAAGAAATCGAACGCTAGTCGAGGCTGCTCGTACTATGCTAAGTCATTCGGACTTACCTCTATTTTTGTGGGCAGAAGCTGTTTCGACCGCGTGCTACACACAGAATCGATCCATGGTACATCGAAGGTTCAAGAAGACTCCTTATGCGTTAATCAACAACCGAACACCGACAATCAAATATTTCCATATACTTGGGTGTAAGTGTTTCGTGCTAAACGATAGGGAGAATCTCAATAAGTTCAGTGCTAAGGCGGACGAAGGAATCTTCATTGGTTATTCCTCGACATCAACTGCATATCGTGTCTATCTGAAGAAGTCAAAGACGGTGATTGAAAGCATCAATATCACCTTTGATGAAGAAATGGCTTCCGAACAACAACATTCAGAACCCGTTATAACCGGAGTACTAGCTTCTGGGCAACTCAGTCCAGAACCTGCGTCTCAACAGAATAAATCAGATGAAGCATCAACTTCTACTAACCACTTATCTGATTTAGATTTATTATTTGAATTGTTTTATGATGAATTTCTTGGATCTAATGTAAAGAAATATGTTGTGGTTGACAGGATGGAAGACTCAACAACTACTCATCCAACCAGTTCAGATGTTCCTATTGTATCAAACGCCCCGATTCAACAAGAAATTACAATTCAAATGTCGACTCCAACAGTTGAAGAAGTGACAATTGATAAAGAGACAGAAGTAGCTGAAATAGTAGGAGATTCTGTACAGATCAATCTACAGCCAGATCAAGCTGTACCTGCTGAGCCTTCTGAACCTGCCACTTCAACTGAAATCATCAATCCTCCTGCACAAACAGAAGAAGGTACAAGTGGATTCATAGATGACACAACAAACATACAATCAATCATCTAATCCACTGCCTCATGAACATAAATGGACCAAAGACCACCCGCTAAGCTAGATTATTGGCGATCCATCAAAACCGGTGCAAACTAGGTCAGCATCAATGAACATGTGCATGCATGACTCCTTTCTGAGCAAGTTTGAGCCAACACGCGTATCAGAGGCACTTGCTGATCCAGAATGGGTGATCTCTATGCAAGAAGAGCTAAATCAGTTCGATGCACTTCAAGTCTGGAGACTCGTACCAAAGCCTAAAGGTAAAACCATTGTAGGTACGAAATGGGTTTTCAAGATAAAGAAAGACGAAGATGGTACCGTTATCCGAAACAAGGCAAGACTAGTAGCCAAAGGATACAGACAAGAGGAAGGAATAGACTATGACGAAACATATGCTCCTGTGGCGCGATTAGAGGCAATCAGAATGTTTCTAGCCTACGCAGCCTACAAGAACTTCACAGTCTTTCAAATGGACGTGAAGACAACATTCCTGAATGGAATTCTGAAGGAGGAAGTCTACGTCTCTCAGCCAGAAGGTTTTGTCAATCACGAGAAGCTGAATCACGTATACATTCTCGACAAAGCACTCTACGGTCTGAAACAAGCACCTCGAGCCTGGTATGATGTCCTTTCCACTTTTCTAGTCAAGTCTGGGTTTTCAAAAGGTACGGTGGATACCACTTTGTTTATTAAAAAGGAAAAAGGCGATATCATTTTAATTCAAATCTATGTAGATGATATTATCTTTGGTTCTACTAATTCTAAGTACTGTAAGAATTTCGCAAATCTTATGGTGTCTAGATTTCAGATGAACATGATGAGAGAGATGAATTTCTTTCTCGGATTGCAAGTCAAACAGTTTTCTACGGGTATCTTTATCAATCAATCAAAGTACATTAGGGATATTCTTCGGAAGTTCCAAATGGAAAATTCAAAATCGATTGGTACCCTAATGGCACCAGGTACTAAGATTGGCAGCGATCCTTCGGGAAAGGCTGTTGATATTAGGACTTATCGAGGGATGATAGGTTCTTTAATGTATCTTACGTCAAGTAGGCCAGATATAATGTTTTCAACTTGCTTATGTGCAAGATATCAGGCCAATCCTAAAGAAATCCATTTGTCTGCTGTGAAGCGCATCTTTAGGTATCTGAAGGGCACTGCAGATCTTGGTCTATGGTATCCTAAAGATACTAGTTTTGAACTAACAGCCTACACAGATGCAGATCATGCAGGTTGTATGTTAGACAGGAAGAGCACGTCAGGACATGTGCAGTTCCTCGGTGACAAATTAGTAAGTTGGGGATCAAAGAAGCAACTTTGTGTTTCAACTTCCATGGCAGAAGCAGAATATGTAGCTGCTGCTAGCTGCTGTTCTCAGGTCTTGTGGATGAGAACTCAATTACGCGACTACGGTTTCCACTTCAACAAGATCCCGATCTACTGTGATTCCAAGAGCGCCATCGCAATAACGGCGAATCCTGTTCAACACACGAAGACAAAGCATATAGACGTCAGGTATCATTTTATCAAGGATAATGTAGAGAAAGGAACAATTGAACTTTTCTTTGTAAAGACTGAGTATCAACTTGCTGATTTGTTCACCAAACCTTTAGACAAAAAGAGGTTTACCTTTCTAGTCTCGAAGCTTGGTATGCTAAATCTCAAAGTATAACCAGTAATTACCTATAAAAGTTTCCTAATTGTATACTTTTTCATCCTTATCTTATTCTTAAATCTGATTGCTATCTGCAAGTTAACATTCTGTTCATGATAGAAGGGGGAGTATGAGAAGAAATTGACATCTGGTCAATATTACTTCGAGGGGGAGCTCATAAAATTTGCATATACCTTTTAAAAATGTCAAATTTTTTTTGTAATGCAAGATTTTAGGGGGAGCTCTTCAAGTCAAAAGGGGAGTTCGGATATGACTTCTGATTATTTCTGATCAGAACTCGTACTTTAAAAAGTTTTACTGCTTTTTGTCTTTTCAATTTAAGTGAATAAATTTTACTTTGACTTGACATTAGACTTTTGCAGAATTTTTGAGAGAAGCTTACAAATTCATATCTTTATGACTTTAAGCTTAGCTTCATGAGATGTAAGATCAAACGTTAAGGTATAATCATTTATCTTAATCTCATATATGGTTGAAAGAAGGACAACTTTCAATCATAGAAAATATTTTTTTTTTTATGTTCAAACCACTTCCTGATTTTTCAACTGATTTTATATTTTGGGAGTGTATTTTAAATGTTTTCATGATCTAAATTGTGCTTTAACTGAAATAGTTAAACCAATCTGAGCATCACGTGCATCATAGGAAAACAAAGAATCATTGTGCTAGGACTTAACACAACTTCTATGGAATCACCTTAACCAGTGATTTCTACCCAAGAAGTTAATCCTTAGTGATTGAGTGTGCAAATAGAAAAAGAAATGAGTATGATTAGAGAAAGCTTAATGTTTAAAAGAAAGAGCGTGTGAGAACAGAGTTAAAAGAATATCACAACTCTGCACCAACTTTTTCTGAGCCGGGTAGCCACCATTCTAGTGATTCACAATTCTTTGGTGATCATTATTGAAACAGACAACTAACCCATGCCAACTCTTGATCAAACCTCACCATCTACTCATTTTCTTCTAAAAAAGAAAATGTTTCATTTTCTAAGGGGATGCAGCACATTTGCTATCTGATTTTCATTTGGAAAATCTGGATATTGAAAAGAAGGAAGTCTGCCCTACCTTCGCACTTCAATCATGCACATTGAGTCTGTGTTTAACTTACTGTTGTCTCAGTGGTTTACACAATTTTGAGCCAATAAGCAATCATTCGTGCTTAATTCTTTCAAACACAAGCACGAACACACAAGGAATTAGTTTCTTTGTCATAACGTTTATAGAAATAACCTTTGTGGTGTTTCGATGATTAAATGGAAGCCCTGGGGGAGTCAACATCAAACAGCTCCTTTCCAATGTGTATTTGTTACACACAGTGACTTAGTGTTACTGACAGGCATTCTAACTGATTCATTAGTTGATTCAGGTGTTACACGTCTAATTTGTCTGGATTTGCAAAGATCTAGATGAATCTCTTATGAATTGACGAATCAGGGGCTCTAACCGCAAGATTGACATTTCTTACTAGAAATATTGATGAAGTCATTGCACTTAACATCAAAAAGGGGGAGAATGACTACACAAGAAATGACAAAAATCACATGTTTCAAGAATCACGTCCACTCTTCAAAGGTGGAGATAATTGTTAGATTGAAGACATTCTGATTTAAGAGCTAAAGAAAGAGATTGCATCTTCTGAGCTGAACAAGAAGAATGAATTGGATAAATCTTTTTATTAAATGATCTTGATCCAAAGGGGGAGATTGTTAGACCACAGTCTCATTGGATTCAAGATCATCCAAACTGAAGATCGCAATCTGAAGCTAAAGCCGGAACGTCGACTCTCGATAATAAAGTCTATGTCTATTTGTAATAAATGTCAATGTAATTCAATGTAATTGTTTGTTTATTATATTAGATTACTTATATTTAATATCTAAGTTAGAAGTATTGTATAGTTAACTTAGTTAGTTTAGTTAGTTTCTAGTTTACTTTATTAGGAAATAATATCTAGATTTAATATCTAGATATTAAGTTAGATAGTGTGTTCAATACACTTGCTAGATATTAGGTGTATCTCTAGTTGCTCTCAACAAGATCAGATAAGAACAGACACACACAAACACACACATCAAGGTGTAAAAGAGAGAAAAACATAGAGAACACATCAAGAACTTAATCGATCAACCTTGTAATCGTTTGATATATTCAATACAGGTTGGTAATCGTTATTGTGTTGTTGTTTCTATAAAACTTGATAGTAGTAGTATTGTTAAAGGACCGACACATACTAATGCATTTTATTGCATGTTAGTGATAATTACAGACTCGAGTGCTTTAGTAATTCAGGTATAGTCATGTAATCTTAGACTGTGTTGCATTGAATCCATAGGCACGTAAGTCAGTCTTATTTGATGGTCAATTGGGTGGTACGGGGTTAGACTCCGGGACTCATTGTTTATGACCTTGTCTTTGCAAGTAGGCACTAGGAGGGCTGAGCCCGGTTGAGCTATTATGACAGTGGGTAGTCCTCTGATGGGCGTTTGGGGCCTTCGCCGTGTGGGACAATGCCTTGGTTGTATCCCTCGTGTGCCGAGCCTTTGGCGATAATTTCCGATGGTATTCGCTAAGGTCAGCTGTCTCTTTGGGTGAAACTTGTCAAGGAGTCGTAGGGACACTTGGGCTAGCGTGTCGTGAAGTGTCATACGATCAACGTTGTTGAGTGGCATACTTTTGTGTTCCTCCGCTCTCAACGGATACGGGTATCCACCGTTGTCGGCCCACGATATTTTAGATATTTAGTTGTCCATACTTTAATACTTGGATTTCATTCCATTTTATGGTCGCGTGAGTACTAAGTTTCAGTTCCATGTCTTAATGGCGTATCATATTTATATGGATTGTTTTCCGTTATTCAAGGGTCGAGTTTTATGTCCTGCCCGAGTTTTGGCTGATTACGGGTTGCATAGTTTTACAAGAAATGTGTGTTTGGGAGCATTGTCTTTAAAAGTGCATATTATGGGAAAATGTGTCGTTTCCATTTTAAAGTAAACCATTTCTAAGGATCCTGATTTGAACTGAATTCTTTCTTTTAAAGATATATTCATTCATGTTAAAAGTCTTGAGCTCACTAGGCGTTAAGCCTAACCTTTTAATTGTCGGCATGTGCATCAGGTTTCAAGGTTGGGAGTTGGTTCTAGCAGTCTTATGAAGAGTAGAGCCTTAGCTAGATCTGAAAGTAAGTATTCGACGAAGTCTTCCGCTTTATGGAGATGGTGACTATGCATGGGTATTTGTAGTACCCGCCCTTTATAGTCCGTATGTATAAGGTAGTATATGTGTATTGTATTTGAATCTAAATTCGTGGTGGTAGATGATTCATTTATTGATGTAATTATAAATTTTTTAAATAAGTAGCTATTTTCAGTTTTGAGGGCGTTACAAGTTGGTATCAGAGCTTAAGTTTGAGAGAATTAGGTGTTGATCTTTGGATGCCTAGACTCAAACTAGAGTTCTTATACGTAATTGTAAGTAAAGTTGCACATTAGGTACCCTAAGATAAGATACTTTGAGGATAGATCGAGTCGCTAGAAACGGGAAACTTGTCGAGGGACGCAAGGTTGACTATGTACTGTACATTCATAATGGCACCTGAGCAGTGTTATGGTGAACCTACGTGCTACATACGTATGCTTGAATTAATTGGGTATGATGACCGTTGGGGTAGCGAGAAAGTTCCTAAGCGAGTGATCTAAGGAAAGGTTGATGTTCATAGCAATGGCACTTGGGAATGATAGATAAGTGCAATGAATGCATTAAGTTGACCATCTGGGGTCAGGGTTATTGGTTGGAATAGAACTATAAGTTGTTGAACCAATTCTATTTCGAGAAGAGATTGTAAGTTACCCGAACTAGTGGGCTTGTTGCTCTAAGATGTTCGATGCATCTGGATGACAATAGTATGAATTGAGAGGCACAATCCTAAGATGTTGCATGCCAACTAAATCCATGCACAATACTTATTTCTAAATAAGTTTGCATAAATTGTTTCTTATGTTTTCGAAACATAAAGTGAGTCATGTTGCAAAGTTTTGGTAAAACATTGGCACTCATCAGATTTTGAACCGTGAGCTTAAGTATGCATGGAACGGTTTTGTTGCATGTGATTGCAAATTATATTGAAAATCTTTTCGTCCCTGTTTTGTATTTAACACTATTTTTGGTACTTCATAAGATCCGTGTTTTAATGCCATATGGGGCATTGGGCAAGTAATTGTAGAATTTTTAACTTTGACATTGGATCTCCTCCACGTATGTCAATGGTTTTAAATGAAAAGTTAATCCCATGTTTTGGAGTCGGAATTTCTTGAGAATTTTAGTTCGTACGAGTTTTGCTAGATTTCATGGTGTATTGTTTTGCAATGTCTTTTGATGCGTGGATTTCACTTTTGCTTCGTCTAAACTGGCGAGTTCATTTGGCGTCGTGTCCAATGTAAATTTTGTTGAAAGGTGTCACTTTATCTTTCATTGACGTAAGAAGAGGAAACTCTTAGAAGTTTAACATTTTTAGACATATTGTCGTTCTATGCTCTTTGTTGAGAAATGAAAATTTTGATACCACATGATTTTAGCATTAATGAGTTCTACGAAAATTCAGTTGAGTTTATGGCGCCTCATCTTACGTCATTTTGTGCCACGTAAATAGTTTTGGGAGCACGTGCATATGCATTATGAGGTGCGTTGTTTTATAATTTTGTTAACCGATATCATCCCACATGTTGTTTTGGGAAATTTCATTATTAGGTGAGTGTACTTTGCGATGTGTGGGTTTTAACTTTATTGCGTGTAGATTTACGAGCTTTTTGGGCGTCGTGTCTTATGAGAGTTTTGTTAAAAAGAGTCACTTTATCGTATGTTATGATCTTGGAGTTTTAACACTCTCAGACTTATTGTTGTCTTATGTTCATGTTGACAAATGTAAATTTTGACACCGCTTGGTTTTAGCATTTACTAGTTTTATGAAAATTCAGTGGAATTTTATGGTATCATATCGTACGACTTTTACATCGCGTAATTAAATTTTGGAATTTGTATACCTGCATTATTGCATACATTAACTTAAGAGTTTTGCTAAAGATGTCACCTCCCATGTTGTTTTGAGAAATGTCAACTGTTAATTTTACTAATAGAAATTATACGATTTATCTCTGGGCTTTATACAAATGTCAGTTGTTGTATGCTAATTGCATTTGGATTAAATTATGCCGTTGGTGTGAGTAAATATATAAAAGATTTACGCTATTTCAAACAGAGCTTTGTTCTGAGCATATTTCAATCATTAACTTTTACTGTAGAGATTTCCACAATGCATTTAAGGAATTAGCAGTACTCATGTCGTTATAATTTCTATTATGATTAAGTGTGTTCATCTCTACGACCGAAAGTTTTAAACTCTATTTGAAATTCTATTTGTATTTCCACCATTTTACCGAACTTTGGGGACTAAACAGTTGCTTATGGAGTTGTTGAAAATTCTTTTGCCACAACGTCCTTTAGTTAAAGAGGAAGAATTTTAAAGTTAAAATTGTGAATTTCTCTATTGGAGTTGTACAAACATTTATTGCGCGTGTTGTGGTACAAAACCTTATTTTCATGTATATAGTGTAAATTGTTGCGCATGCTTTATTATCGTCTTTATTAGCGTAAGTATGGAACGATTCAAATTTTAGAGAATGGTTTCGTATGCGCTGTATTGATGATCAATTTTGAAACCTTTCAGGTGAACAGTAGTGTATTTTCGCCACACGTTTAATTGTTATAAAGCTTATGAATTTTAAAAGTTTTATAAAAGTTTAAATCGGCAGGTTAGTTGAAAACCTTGAACTCATTAGGCATATAGATTTAAATCCTGTGGTGAAGGGAGTTGTAATTAAGGAACCAAGGAGTCCTTGGGACTTGAAACGTCGGATGATCCGACTTGTGGTCGAACTTGAATTTGAGTTTAGGTTTGAATCGGGTCGCGTTTGAATAAGTGGAGGTGGTAGATTTAAGTCTTCCCAGTTAATTAAGGGGTTATTTTGATACTTGGGTAAACCTGCAGGATAAGATCGTATGTGTTAATATGCATTTTAATTTGGGTCCGGTTTGGGTGGTTGCTCGTCGGTGTGACATCATGGTATATGTTGTTGGTGTATCGTCTTAGTAGGTTTCATGATTAAAGGGAATTTTGGTGATCTATCTGGTAGAAATGTAAGATTTGGAATTTTAGCCCTGAGTTAAGTGTCAACCTTAGTGCGTCTATTCGTCTGGAATGGAACTTTGGGCAGGATGTCCACGTTGTTGAGGTCACCGTTTAGTCCTACGTGTCGACTTATTCTCTTGAAGTCAAGGGATCTTGAAATGTCGGAAGTATTCTGGTTGGATCATGGGAAATAATGGCCTTTCGGTGATAGGAATTTTGAAAGGGGGCTAAGTGTTGATTGGTCAAGTACTGATGTGTTTAAGCCTTCCTGTGGAGGTAAATATTTTATTATAGGAATGTTGTGAGATTGGTGTTGGATCGGAGTTGAGTGCTAACCGAATCGAGGCTAACCAGTCACCTGAAGATGCATTTGTGCGCCCTGGAAGGATATCTTTATAGACATTAGGAATGGATTAGTTGAAATCTGAGGATTTTGGAAGTTTGGTTAGAATTTTTGATGATGGGTTCGGAACCGTATAGATCCGAAGGAAATTGGTCGGTGAGAAGTTGGAGTTTCAAACTACCCTAGAGGTAGTAATTTCCATTCTAAGGTTGGGAGATGACTGTAATCTTGTGGGTAAAGGTTACTTTGGTGAGTTAAGTGTTCGTTTGGTCATGAGTGTAATGTGCCCACGAGGGGCGGTTGGCGTGTATCAGTTCAAGGAACATCATAGCGGTGCTAGAAGAAGGGTTAAGGGAAATCCTTCTGCGGGCCAGGTTTCATGAGAATCTAGATTTCGAGGACGAACTCGTTCTAAGGTTGGGAGGATTGTAACACCTAGTTTTTCGTAAGCAAGTTTCCGTCCTCCGTTGGTAATCTCTCCGCTTTCCGTCCACCTTTTTTGGTGGAAAATATTGCGCTTTCGAACCTTGAGTTGACCCATGCGAGAATCTCGAGTTTCGACCTTTTTCTGGCCTCGGTACGAGTGGCGCGATTGTGACTCGCGACAATGACATGTGTCACTATCGCGTGGCATAATCGCCGGGGGTGTACCACCCGCGGTACATTCTCCGCGATAGTGCCCTCCCGATAGTGACAATGTCACTATCACGTGGCAAGGTCGCGCGCGACGTCTGGTTCCCTAAATGTCCGAATTTCTCACCATTTCCTCTCATTTCTCACTTCTATCTTCTCCCTTTTCTCTCCCAAATCCCAAAACCGAACCCTAACCTATTTTGGGGGTTTTTCCTCCTCAAATCACACGATTCTTGACCATCTAGCTCGTTGGGTCAATGAACCGCAAAACCTTCATCTTCATCTTTCTCATCAAGTTCAACGGTTGGGAGCTCGGGTTGAAGAGTTGGATTGGGTGTTCTCGGAAAGCCTCATCATCTAAGATGGTAAGTTTCCTTGATTTAATATTATAGATGCTCCATTGATGTTTCCCTAGTGCTTGGTTTATCAAATCTCGGATTTGATGGTTTTGAAGAAACTAGGGTTTTGGACCTTGTTGAGGGTGTTAGTAAATATTGTTTGGAGAATGTTTATAAGTGGTTTCGTATGTTTGGATCTAGGTTTTGGAAGTCCTCGGCTTGAGGATTCAAGCGGCCTTCAAAAGAGCTCGTTGGGTGAAACCTAGATTTAGCCTAAATCAAGCAAGGTGAGTTCAAGTTGATTTGTGAAAACGGTGTACATGCCAAAATATTTATTTTAAAGTGTTTTGCATGAAATGGTTAACTGCTGATAAGTTTTGAGTATTTTGAAGTAAAATATGTTTACTTGGTTATTTGTCAAAGTGTGAGTATTTTGATAAGTTCTCATATTTGGTAAACTTGGGTTGTGTTGACCTCTCAAAATGCTTATATTGGGTTTTGAACGTTTCAACAACTAAATATCATGAATTACATATTCTTGGTGATTTTGTACAAGTAAGATCTATTTTACGAGTTATGCATCTTTGGCAATTTTGTACAAATGAAGTCTATTTCATGTTATATGCATTTTTGGTGTATTTGCATTCATAAACCCTTTGGGAAAACCTTCGGTCCCATTATGCGTTTAGTTTTGGGTTAATCTCGTCTTTGAGGTATGTGTCTTCCTAAACATTGTTTAAAGACATTTTATTATTTGAGGGACCGGTAATTGTTGGTCAAATGGATTTTGAGCACTTTAGCTCGGCGTTGACTTAAAAGAGTCTTGAGGACATTTGTCCGATTTTAAGGGCTCGATGTAGAGTCCAATTTATGAGTTACATACTAATGCATTTTATTGCATGTTAGTGATAATTACAGACTCGAGTGCTTTAGTAATTCAGGTATAGTCATGTAATCTTAGACTGTGTTGCATTGGATCCGTAGGCACATAAGTCAGTCTTATTTGATGGTCAATTGGGTGGTACGGGGTTAGACTCCGGGACTCATGGTTTATGACCTTGTCTTTGCAAGTAGGCACTAGGAGGGTTGAGCCTGGTTGAGCTATTATGACAGTGGGTAGTCATCTGATGGGCGTTTGGGGCCTTCGCCGTGTGGGGCAATGCCTTGGTTGTATCCCCCGTGTGCCGAGCCTTTGGCGATAATTTCCGATGGTATTTGCTAAGATCAACTGTCTCTTTGGGTGAAACTTGTCAAGGAGTCGTAGGGACACTTGGGCTAGCGTGTCGTGAAGTGTCATACGATCAACGTTGTTGAGTGGCATACTTTTGTGTTCCTCCGCTCTCAACGGATACGGGTATCCCCCGTTGTCGGCCCGCGGTATTTTAGATATTTAATTGTCCATACTTTAATACTTGGATTTCATTCCATTTTATGGTCGCGTGAGTACTAAGTTTCAGTTCCATGTCTTAATGGCGTATCATATTTATATGGATTGTTTTCCGTTATTCAAGGGTCGAGTTTTATGTCCCGCCCGAGTTTTGGGTGAGTTACGGGTTGCATAGTTTTACAAGAAATGTGTGTTTGGGAGCATTGTCTTTAAAAGTGCATATTATGGGAAAATGTGTCGTTTCCATTTTAAAGTAAACCATTTCTAAGGATCTTGATTTGAACTGAATTCTTTCTTTTAAAGATATATTCATTCATGTTAAAACTCATGAGCTCACTAGGCGTTAAGCCTAACCTTTTAATTGTCGGCATGTGCATCAGGTTTCAAGGTTGAGAGTTGGTTCTAGCAGTCTTATGAAGAGTAGAGCCTTAGCTAGATCCGAAAGTAAGTATTCGGCAAAGTCTTCCGCTTTATGGAGATAGTGACTATGCATGGGTATTAGTAGTACTTTATAGTCCGTTTGTATAAGGTAGTATATGTGTATTGTAGTTGAATCTAAATTCGTGGTGGTAGATGATTCATTTATTGATGTAATTATAAATTTTTTAAATAAGTGGCTATTTCCAGTTTTGAGGGCGTTACAATATTTAACCCTTCTAATTTCGCCCAAGTTGGAGCATCGTTGAGTTGGTTTTATGAAGACAGATTTGCACCAATTGTTCATTGGTTGAGTATGCCTGAGATGGGTGTACTAATTGCTTCAAGGTATGATCGGATACTACATGTTTTGAACAGTACGGGAAGTTTCACGTACTTACCACTTCGGTCTACACCTCAACATTGGACTAAACATTCTCCTATTGCAATCGGGTTTGTAAATGGACACCATTATGTTCGAGTAAAACTAGAAGGAGGGTATCCGGTGCCTACAATTTCTCCACAATGGTTACGTAGGAGGTATACATGTGCAATTGGATGGGCAACCCCGTATCAGGGTCGAATAAAACGGTACACCGATTATCAAAAATCCAAAGCTACAGTAGGACATGTTGTTTTAGATGAATGAATATTTAATGTCAAGTTCGTAATGTTTGATTTTATATTAATGGTAACATTTTTTAAAATTTTTTATTGATTTAAGATGTGTTGATTTGCTATTATTTGTTTATATTATTATTTTGATTTATTAAAATGTTATGATTGCTAATTTTTTTATAATTTTTATGTTTTAAAATTTAAATAACTAACTTTGTAAGGAAAACTTATCAAAGTAATAATAAAAAATTTTAAATACTATTATATATAAAATCAAAAAATAGTTATGACTAGTAAATAAATAAAAAAGGAAAACAAAAAGTAATGGTGACTAGTACATAAATAAAAAAAGAAAAACAAAAAGTAATCAAATAATGATGATTAATGGATAAAATAAGTAAAACAAAAAATAATTAACTAATTATTATATATAGAAAGGTGTGTCTAACTAGTCATTAGATGGTGTTTTAATAGAATCATCCTTTTTAAACCATTTGTTTTAATTAGACAAACTATAAAACATATTTTAAATTTATAAATACTTTATATAATTGTTTAATGTTTCTTCTAATAATAAATCCCATTTTGTTTTAAATTATATATATTCTTCATTTTTTTTAAGGATGTACTTTTAGATATAGTAGTCTATAAGTTTTGTTAAAAGCAAATTACAATTATGATTCCTATGGTTTATACAAAACTATGCAAAGTGTCAACATATCTCTTCCTCATATTTTATAGATTTTGGGCGAGATGTAAAAATAAACGGTCGATAACTACGAAATTATTATTAATATATTATTTATATTATCAAAAATAATATTGAATTGAAGAGAAACTAATAAATCATATAAAACCGTTTTTCCCAGTATTCCTAGGGCAAAATCAATTTATTTCTAATATAATATTATCTACCATATCACTTGTACATAATATCGTCAATCAGTTCCACCATTAAGGACATCTTATGATATACCTTTAATATATAGATTGAAATCATTTGATGTCACTATGTTGACCATTCGGAGTAACACTTTAAATAAATCAACATAAATCAATTGATATTCTACATGTTACCTGATGTTAATGTTTTTCATCATCATTTTAAATTTTTTTAGGGTTGAAACAAACTTTTTAAGAACATCAATCTTAGAATCAAAAGTCAATGTTGGTTATATTTTGAAATCTTAATCTTGTTTTAGAGACACACGAGTACTTAAGATTCATGCACTCGTATAATATAATTTATTTTGGGCTAAATATAGATATATGTTAGGTCATCTCATATAGTTTGGTAATTGTTTTCAAAATGTAAGAGTTTTCTAACACAATAATAAAATTCATTCTGATGGAATAATGAAAAGAGTATGTGGAAGATGAGTAATGAAGTATATATATCAATGATTATAGGCAAAAATAGTTTTTAAATATTAGTACTAGATAAAAAAAACTTAAAGAAACAATAAGCAATACTATAAAATGAAAGACTAAATAACTTTTTACAAATTATTTTGTTCGATGTTATTAATTAATAAATTGCGCCCTTAATATAATGTTAAATTCTATTTGGGTTCTATTATATAATAATTTTTTGTCTTTTTTATTTACAATTTTTTAAATATTAACATATAGTATATATTAAAAAACTTGGGCTCCTATTTCTTTTGAGCCATGAGCGTGCGCCCGACCCGCTGTCCTTCCCCAGGGACGACCCTGAATGTCAACGTGCTTTAATATGTACATAAATAGTCACTATATTTTTTATTTTGTTTTAAAAATTGTCATTCTTATTAACTTTTTTAGAAATTGTCTATTATATGAGGACCACTTTGGTTTTTTACCCATATTCTTTTTATCTATTTCTGTTTTGTCATTTACACATCGATGCACCCTACCCCATCTAGGGGTGTACAAAAATATCGGCAACCCACGAAAACCGTCCAACCAAAACTGCTAACAACCCAATTAAACCCATCCCGCTAAACCGCCCACCCACCAAAACGCAAATTAAGAGGGTTGAAATTGGGTTACGCTTGCCGCCCAACCCGCTGCTAATATATAATTTTTATAAAATTATTTATATGTATATATATAATACAAGAATAAAAAAAACTAGTCTATTTAAACAAATTTATAGCCCAAAATATATTATATATATATTATATATATATTTATATATAAAATACATTTTACTTAACCGAACAAACGAATGGAGACTTATTCGTGTTCGTTCATTAAACTTAACTAAGCAAATGAATGAACACGAATGGTAAAGAACAGATTTTTTTTGTGTTCATGTTCGTTGGTTAAGAAAATATGTTTGTTCCTGTTCATAAACGAACGAACACAAATGAACAAAAAACAACCATCATTAATCATCATTTCGTTCCGAAATAACATAACAAAATGAAAAACCGGGTAAATTTAGGAATGATAAAAAGAAATTCTAAAATTTTAATATAATTAATGATTTTACATATTAATATCATAATATATATATATATGTAAACAAACGTAAACAAACATAAATAAACAGACATTAACGAACATAAATGAACGAACGTTCATGAACATAAATGAACAAACGAGCTCATTGTTCATGTTCGTTCATTTAACTAAACGAATAAAAAAATGTGTTCATGTTCGATCGATTCTTAAATAAACAAATATAAACGAAATTCTTCCCGAACGATTCACTAGACGTTTGGTTCATTTACAGCCCCAACACTACTAAGTGCTAACCAAATAACCTCTTGGTTTGCTAAACATTTGTTTATTTTTAGTAGTATTTATCGTATTTCATTCTACAATTTTATGTAAACTACTAAACCGACCAACCCGTCCGACCTGCCATAACCCGCAAGGATTGGGTTGGGTTATACTTTTAAATGGGTTGGGTTGGGCTGAGATTTTTCCAAACCGCCATAATTAGGTTGAGTTGTAAAAATTTCCCAAACCGCCTAACCCAACCCGCGTACACCCCTAACCCTATCCACCACCTCTATTCCCCTCTCCCCTCAGTGGCAACCCCATTCTCTAGTTGTTGCTATTGGGAAGTGATGACTTAGACAAGAAGAGAAGTGTTTGTAGGAGGGGGGTTGAATAGAAACACATCAAATTTTCACTTTTAATTCTTTCTTTTATATTATTGTATAAAAACAAGAATTACAGATTTGTTGCGGAAGTTAGGAAGGAAGGAACTGTGATCCTAAACAATCCGACTGTGACAAATTTGTTAAATTTAAAGAGAAGGGTGGGGGAGAAGTTTCTCTTCAGATATGAAGAGATAAGGAAGTTCTTTAGCACGATGAAGTTGATTTTACTTTAGCAACACTCACAAGGATGTTCTTTCAAAACGGATGAGTAGCATATAATGACAAGAGTGACTTTTTTTATAGCGATCGAAGCATTAAATGCCAAGTGTCCAACTTTAATGTGTGTCTTCTTCTGATTGGTTGATCCATGCATCCTAGTACTCTTCATTTCAACCTTTGAGTTTGATGTAGATACTATTTTCTTTTACTCCATCCTTTAGTATGCCGAGGGAATAGTAAAGCAAATAAGGTAATAATAAAACGGTGCTTTTGTACTTGCTTAGGGTGACATGATGTACATGTTCTCATACCAAGAAAGAAAGTAAGATGGTTGGTGAACCAAACTTGCTCACCAAGTTTGTACTTCAAGATTCGGCTTGCCAATAGTAGTATTGTCAGACTACGATTTGACTTTATCTTGTACTGATCTTTTTTCGATTAGATGACAAACCAATCCGCTTTGGTCACGATCTTGACCTTACTTAAATAAGTCCTCGATTTTGTTGAAGGCAATTTTCTCTTGGATCAACACAGATAATTATAAGACTTTTACAAGTAAAAATCCTATCTTTTTCTATATCTGAAATATAAGCTATATATCGGATTTACAAAATATAGAATGTTATGATGGTGCTACATCGGATAGACCAAGAGTTGGTAAAAGTAGGACACTTTAGTCGATAGAAGAAGCGATCAGATGAGAGCTTTGATGATATCCAACTGTGTGAGGTAATCTTTGTTGGATGATAAATCCGAATCTTAAGACAATAGGAGCAAATGATAGTTAAATGAAGTAATATCCGATGAGTTAAGTTCATCGGATATGTACCTTGTGAAACAAGATAAACAAGAATAATTCTTTTTAAGTGTTTGGTCGGATGCTATGAGTATTATATACAAATACGATGGTTAAGACCAACAATCTCCCCCTATTTGTTAATAATACAAATAGACAAATCTTATAAACACTTAGAAAAAAATGGTACATAAATTCATAAGCGAAAGTGAAATTCGAACTCATAAATTCAGTGATCCATTTTTGGATTCTTTTTGCCTTTTATTCTTCTCTTCTTTTCTAAGGCATTTTTGTTTGTTTATTTTCTTCCATCTTTTTCTTTTGTTTTTCTTTTTGATCGGATTACAACGTATAATTAAATATACAAGGATAGATATAAAAGTTAGCTAGCCATAATTAAAATACTGAAAAAAATGTAAACTTTCATTTAATTATACTAAAAAATAGTATGTGAAAGTTTACATCGGATTAATTTGTCTATTCCTCAAAAATCAAGTCTTCAAATTTGACATTGTCGATGCCTCTGCAACTCGGTTTTGAAGAACTGATCTTATGACATCTGCAAATGCTTTTCCATATTCATCGATGAGATAATTTGGAGAAGAGCATGAATATATCTTGTATCAGCAATTGGCAATTCTAATGATTTGTGAAATCTTAGATCTCCAAAGAGATCATAGAACTACATCCCTGCAATAGGTAGGAACAGTACTGTTCCATGTAGCATTGGATCTCTAGGGGATATTGTTAAATCAAGATTGGTTGTGATGGGAAAGTTACTTGGCATGGCAAGTTGTTCAACAACCTTTGGATCCGTTTGAACTTTGAGAGGAACAGAAGGTGTGCTTGATGATACTGAAGGTATTGATGGAGAAGGATGAACACAGGTTTGAAAAGATTCTTCAAAGATCCAAGGAGTGGGAAAATAGTTTTTCTCTTTGATTTCATTCATGTTTTCAATTGGAAATTGTTTCCGCTTCACCACCATTGGCTTGTACTTGTTCTGGCTGTTTCAGATGACAATGATGATTTCCAACAATTCAGTATATCTATAAAGAACTAGCGAGTGATTGTCCTCATCTTTTCTGGAGAAGTCATCATGTTCCAGTCTTATCTTGATTAGAGGATCCTTTATCCAGTTCTCTTTGCATCCAATGATTATAACAATGGTAATATTTTCTTTACGACATTTTTTGTGGAAAGTATTGTTGAATTCCTCCAGCTTTTCATCTCTTTCAAATCGAAAAGCTTTAGTTGCAACCAACTCTTCCTCAGAAAGACCCACATTCTCCATATTGGACCGAGGAGGAGGAGGAGGCATACGAAGGATATTTGAATCAATATTTTTTTAAGACTTTCAACCTTCTTTTTCTTTCTTGATTCTTCCTTTTCCTTAGGAGTCATAATTCTTTTACCTTTATCTGTAATTGATGTAACAATTTGATCATACAAGGGAGGTTCTGGTATGAAGCGAATAAAGTCTAATGGTATAATGATGACATTTGATGAAGTTGTCGGAGGCTGTTCTATAGTGATAGTTGTATAAGATCTTTGGTTGATGAAAATAAGTTTCATGAACAACGACAACCTAGGATGTTTGGATATCCAAATTCTCACCCTCAACAGTAGCTTCAAATTCTTGAATAACAGGGTCATCTTCCTGGATAATGTCAAAAAAATTTACATCGGAAGAGCTTGAGTTGATATCCGATGGAGCAAAAGAAATATCATTGTCATTATCCGTTCATATGCTAGTGGTTTGTTGAACATTCTCCCCTTCACTAGCACTAGGAATTGAAATTAACCAACTCTCATAGTTATAGAACAACATTGTTGAATAATACCCCAAGTTTCTTGGTGCGTCGTTCAGTGATATAAAATAGTTCCATGTTGCTTGCCTAGAAAGAGGGACTAGGTCTAGTGCTTGGCAACTAATGATTAAGTTTTTGAAGGATTACTTGACTTACCTCAGATTGTCTATCCATTTTTTCATGAAGATCAAGAAAAGAGCGTTGGATGGTATATGTGTCGATTTACTAACTCGTATCGGTTTGATGAGAGTTAAACTGGGACTTGATGTTGTCTAGAAATTCGGATGCCGAACTCAGGGAAGTACCTATGCTCTTTTAAATCTTTACTTCTTTATCCATAGTGAACTGTGCTTGATTCTGTGATCGTTCAAGTGCTTTAATCCTTTCTAAAACTTCAACCATGCATGCTTGATGTGCCTGAAACTTTTTCTGTAGAGCTTCTTCGGTTTGTCTGCATTGTCATTCAACACCATGTTTTGGTTTAAAAGGGTTTGACTAAGAGAGGCTAGTTAAGACGCAATTAGGCGATTTTGAAAATTAAAGTCACAAAGTTGTTCAATAACTTGAGTAGGTAGAGAATAGAGAGTTTGAATCTAATACACATGATCACACCTTGGATGAGTTGCAACTGATGATTGAGGTTGATCAGTGTATCAGATCTGGGTCACAACATCCGATGAAGATATAAGAGGTTGTGATTTTGTTTTAATCTAAAGAGTAGGAATGGTGCAAACCATGATCTGAGCTTCTTGAGATAATGTTAGAATTGCTGAAGGAGGATCAAATAAGGTTTGTTCTTCTCTTTCAAGTGATGATGATAAGACAATGATCTCTAGAGACATTTCTAATGAGCCAATGGTTGATTGAGCCCGATTACCAATATCTATAGGAGCTTGTGAACCATGAAGTGCTTAAAAAAGAGCCATTAGATATGTATTACCCTTCCTCATAAATGACTTTATGGGTTATTCTGATTGTGCAAGTGTATGTGATGATGAGGCGATTGGAGTAGTGATCAAGGTGGTTTGGATCTAGGGTGGATCCGTGTTCTCACCACTAGCCAAAAAGAATGCAGTATCGGAAATTAGATATGGTAGATTCAAATGGGATACAAAAAGAGTGCTGAGGAGTTATCTAGGTGATCGGATGCCAAGGACTCTGATTGGCGAATTTCAATATACGTAGACTTTGAGAGTCCTTGGATAGTGATGTGATTTTAGTTCTTTGGGATGACTGAGTCTTCTTTCAAGATCCCAGGTTGGCTATGGATTGTAACTTCCGTTTTTGTTTTGACATAGTAGAGACTTTGTTGGATTTCAAAGGTTCTTTAAAAATCATAGCCTTTGTTGATGATGGTACACAAGTAGCTACCAAGGTAGTTAAATGAGAACCAATGCACTTTCAGTTCTTACATTGAATTTCTTACTTTTTTTGGTTGGCCTTGAAGAAGGTGAAAGAGAAGAGACTGATTTGGTTCTCCTATCGGATAAGGAGGCAATTTTGGTTAATGAAAATTGCCTAGTTGCTTCTCTATCCGAAGGAGAGTTCCAAACTAGTTGTAGTGATTGAGCAAAGGAGATCATGTATGTGGGCTGTAACATCCGAAAATTTTGTTAAGTGATATCTTTCTTCTCCTAGTAAGTTGTGTTAGAGGTTAATGTTAGTAAAACGGGTTAGTTTTATGCACCTATATGATTAGGAACGTTCCTTGTTTGATAAAACCAACTTTTGGGTCTCGGTACAGGGCAAGTGATTGTGCAAGCCACAGTTCCCATGGGCACTATCGCGCGACACTATCGCTGAGGGGGAGTGACCCTCGGTACATGTGGGGCGATAGTGCCCTGTGATTGTGCCAGGGTTACTATCGTCTGGTCACAGTTGTAGAGATGGGGTAGCCGTAACCCTCTATACAATTGGGCTGACAGTGCCCTGTGATTATGCCAGGGTCACTGTCGGGTGTCTCTATCGCCCAGCAGGGGCAAACTAGTATAAATGTGCGATTTTCAGCTTTGTCTCGTTTACTCTTCATCTACTCCCTCCCATTCTCTCTCAACTCGAACCCTCCTCATTAAATATTGACCCTGGAGAATTTAAGGCTATTTTCATTGTATTTCAAGGTATTCCTTCATCATATAAGCAAGGATTTCAACCTAGGTTGCAAGATTGTGAGGTCCATTGAGATCAGTTGAATTGATTGATAAAGATCGACAAGAGATTGAGATTGAATCTGTAGTTTATTATTCACAATATGTAACACTAAACTACAGAGAACACAGGAATTCGTATGAGCTACATTGTGAAAAATGAAAGTTACAAAAAAAATAACTAACAGACCCTATATATACCCTAATACCCTTGTACAAACTTAAGCCCAAACCCAAATACAAGGCCCAATACAAATACAAAAGGATTATTTTACTAAACTTCTATATAGAACATTTATGTTCTACCATTCTCCCCCTAAGTTTTGTAAACTAATCATCCACTTCAGCTCCAACTCTAGCTCCTCTCCCCCTTGATTTCTTTAGAAAACTTAGCGTTGCATAAAGGTCAAAGCATCCTCTAACTCCCCCTTGAAAGTAGCTCCTATCCTTGAAGTTTCAACTTTAAAATCAGATCTGATGTAGACAGTAACCTCGACTGAGTGCACATAAAGACAACTTTTATCTTTAGTAAACCCACCACATTCGTTACGCCTACAAGAATGAAATGTGCGGATTATGGAATGACAACCAAAGTGCATCTTCAGTTTATAACAACTGCTCTGTCTTTGAACCATGAGTTGAATAAGAATTCAACTTAAGAACTTATTCTGATTAGATTACAGGAGGAAGCATTCGGTAGCAAACACTACAATGCAAGAATACAATTCGTATATAACAATCTCCCCCTTTGGATTCAAGATTAATTTTTTTTTTTTGGCAATAATTTTCAGGTCTTCTTTTCTTCAGAAAAATCTTCAGCATTTGAAACACTATCAACTTTAAATCTTGAAATCTTTGATGTTCTCTACGAACTTTGCATCTTCAAAACTTTGTCACTTTGATTAGTCTTTGATGGATGGTACTTTAAAAAAGATTCTCCCCCTTTGGATTAGCTTTGATAACTTTGAGTAGAACTTTAACACTTTCTTCAATCTCTGATTTTGATAGCGCTTTCAGATAATCTTCCCCTTTGAGTAAAAATACAGTTTCAGATAAGCTCAACATTTCTTGACTTTAACTCCTTTGAATATTCAACCATCTGACTTTAATTTCTCATTCTTGTATTCTCTCCCCTTTGTAACATCTCGTTTGACTTTCCATTTTGAAACTGATTTGACTTGACTTTGAATTCTCGAACTATATCCCCATTTCTGATAAGATCAACTTTAGTTTGACTTCGAAATCTTGAAATTCTCCCCCTTTTTGATGAGTTATGAGAATCATAATCATTAAAACATTTCAAGGTCGGTTCTGTCTTTGAAGTATCTCCCCCAAATAATCAGATAAGCATAGCCTCCATGAATAACAATCTCCCCTTTTGGTAAGATGTGAACTATCTCTGCCAACTGATCTGATAAATTTCCGTCAATTCATAAGATGTATTCATCCGAATCTTTTCAAATTCAGACAAATTAAGAATGATAAACCTGAATCAACTAATGAAACAGTTAGAATGTCTGTCAGTAACACAAAGTTACTGAGTACAATGAATGTACTATATAAGGATCTTGGTTGATATTCACTCCCCAGGACTTCCATTCAATCATTGAAAAACACAAGGTTAATCTATGAACGTTTTTGACCGGAAAACAAATTTTCGGTGTGCTCGTGATTGTGTATGAAAGAATTAGCACAATGATTGCTTTTAATAAGGCTAAAAATTATGTAAACTATTGAGACAACAACATTTATACATAGACTCGATGTGCATGAGAAAGGGTCGAAGGTGGGGCAACTTTCCTTCTTTTTCAATATTCGAGTCTTCCAAATAAAGATCAAATAGATTATGAGATGCTTCCCCTTGAAAATGTGAAACATTCCTTTGTTAAGAAAAGAATGAGTAGCAGGTGAAGTTTTATGCAAGAGTTTGCATGGGCTAGTTGCCTATTTCAATGAAGGTCACGAAGGATTGTGAACCAACTGATTATGCGGCTACCCGACTCAGAAAAAGTTTGGTGCAGAGTTTAATATTCTTTTACTCTGTTCTCACACCCTCTTTCTTTGAGTTCACTTCTAACCAATCTCTCTTTTCCATTTTACCACCGCACACACCCACTCTCAATTCTTTTGACCCCTCTCCCCTCAATCACTCAGGATTACTTCCGGGGTAGGAAACACAGGTTAACGTGAATCCATGGAAGTCATTTACGTACTCATATTCAATCCCATGTATTTATCCTAAAAAGAATGCGTTGCTCAACAGTTATCTTGACAAATAAGCACAAGAAATCATAGTCCGTGTAAGTATGCTCAAGAATGATAAGAATGAAATTTAAGCAATTGAAAAAGTTAAGATCTTTCAAAACTTTGAACATTTATGATCATTCAATTTCATTGTTTTGAGAATCTGACAAAGATTCTGTAACACTCTAAAAATTTAACGAATAAAAATTTGAAAATTCGGCAATATGACGTCTAAATTACGAAGGCCCAAATACCCTGTAAATATACATTTCCAAAAGAACAAATTCCAATATTCAAGGTAACTAAAAACCCAAGCACGAAGGTTAGGTTGCACTATAAAGTTTGCAACAAAGAACGGGACATCAATACTACAACAACCTACTTAATCTAAGATTATATCAAATCTAGATTAAAATAGGTGTTGCGAATTCACTATTTACTCTCTTCACAAAAATCCCCCAAAAGACTGGCACTTCGAGAACTCTTACGTGCCCGATTGACAAGGCCGACATCCTAGTTTCCTCCACGTGTAGGATCTGTGGGGGAGCAACAACCACAACAAGTGTTAGGACGAAACCTAGTGAGATTTCATAAGTTATGCAATTCATAAACATTAGTATCATTTTTAAATAAAGCAAGATTTGTGTTTGGTCATGAATTCGTAATAATTCAATGATAGAAAGATTGAACAGAAGGTAGATTGGGTAGGAAATGATTGTATTATTCACAATCTAGAGAGAGAAAGATTTTCTCTCACTAGAAACACTATGAACGTTTTAGGCTACATTGTGAAAATGAAAGTTACAAACAAATTACAAACACATCCTATTTATACCCCAATCACCCATGTTACACATTTTAGCCCAACCCATTATGCTAAGGACAAAGCCTATTGAACAAAGGATGACTTTACAAAACTTTCTAAATACTGTACATTAACATTCTCCCCCTAAAGTTTTGTAAATGAATCATCTCTTATCAGCTTCAGCTCTTCTCCCCCTTGATTTCTTTGAAAAACTTTAGCGTTGCTTAAACTTCAAACAACTTCGGCTCCCCCTTGAAAGTAGCTTTTATCCTTTGAAGTATCAACTGAAATATCAGATCTGATGTGGACAGTAACCTCGACTGAGTGCACATAAAGACAACTTTTAACTTTAGTAAACCCAACACATTCCTTAAACGCTCACAAGAATGATATGTGTGGATTATGACATGACATTCAAAGTGCATCTTTAGTATATAACATCAAACATGTCTTTTACCGCGAGTTGAATAGGAATTCAACTTAAGAACTTAATCTGGTATGCTTGTCGGAGGATGCAACATGTAGCAAACACTACTGGGTAGGGTAGAAGATTTATCTGAGGAAAAATTTGACAGTTAAATCTCACAAGGCAACTTGTCGCAAAAATGGGTGTGAACAGTAACTTGTCGCAAATGCTCAGAACTCGCAGACCATTTAAACTCGTAGAACATATAACTCGCAAAGCACTGTTCTTGTGCTTCGCGCTAAACATGATGTGCGTGTTCTTGAAAGTCGTAGGCCTCTTCAAGCGCGTTTTATGCCTTAGAAAAAATTTGACAGTATCAAAACTCGCTAAGCATGAAACTCGCAGACCGAAGGAAAATAATCGCCCAAACTCGCAAGCTTCGACTTGTGCGTTTAGTAAACTCGCATGCTGCATCTAGCGCTTTTGCTCAAACTCGCAAGCTTCAAGTTGCGCGTTTCCCAAACTCGCACGCTTCATCTAGCGCGTTTCAGGACTTAGAAGAATTTAACAATATCAAAACTTGCAGACGTCCTTAGCGCGTTTCTCACTATCCTTGTGCGTTCTTAGCTAGCGCGTTCTACAGATGAATCTTGGGCGTTCTTCGACGAACTTGCGCGTTCTTGCGATCTTGCGCGTTTCGAGTCTGAGATCTTGAAATCACCGAATCTTTCACATTTATTCGATTTTTGAGATGCAACTTTGTGAGCATGTTAGAAATATACTTCTAAAAAACTTTGTAGTTGATGATCTTGTCTAAAAACATCTAGATACAAGGATTCGATCACAACACAGTAAAAAAAATTTCGAACCAAAAAATCTCAAAATCGAACAATTCTTCTAATCTAATTGAAATTACACAAAGTGATTAATTACTGATGATTCGACTCTATACATATAATCAATCTAGCATCAAATATCGATCGATTAAGCTCCAAAAAGAAGAATTTGAAAAACTCGTTACTGTTCATGCGACCCCGATACTATTCCATTGAAAAAATCACGAATTCGATCGTTTCGATGAATGATTTCTTCGATTAGGTTCTGATACCACATGTTTGGTCATGAATTCGTAATAATTCAATGATAGAAAGATTGAACACAAGGTAGATTGGGTAGGAAATGATTGTATTATTCACAATCTAGAGAGAGAAAGATTTTCTCTCACTAGAAACACTATGAACGTTTTAGGCTACATTGTGAAAATGAAAGTTACAAACAAATTACAAACACATCCTATTTATACCCCAATCACCCATGTTACACATTTTAGCCCAACCCATTATGCTAAGGACAAAGCCTACTAAACAAAGGATGACTTTACAAAACTTTCTAAATACTGTACATTAACAATTTGGGTTACCGAACTCCATCTTCACACAATTACTGTTTCCACCGCAACCGTTAACTCGTACCTAAACGCAAATATACAAGAGATAACCCTTGAAATACGGGGAGACCCATTTCCATCGGGTGACGTTCACACAGGAGTAGAGTCACCTATTATGTTAATGGATTACACCTCATGCCCCGGTCTTAGTTCCCATGCCATAACGACATCACAACCTCAGACCATATTTACTGCCTTTATTGCCTACTCCGTCGAGTTACACCACAAGGTCTTATGGGACATTATTGCCTATCCATATCTAGACAAGTTACACCTCAAGGGTCCACGACCCCTTATTGACTACTCGCTAGTAAACCACAATGATTATTACAAGGTCCAAATAATATACAACTACCTCTTCGTGCACAAGGAGTAGTGTTCTCATTCTTATCAGGTGATTGTAGGCATTTATACTCAATTATACTCCACTCTTCTATATGCAGATAACAGTTCATCTTTATTTCTCAAGATACCACATTCCTCATAAACTCATACATGTAGACACGAAGGTTTATTTTACTCATGCCATATTTTCTTAAAGTTATCAACAGTTAGATTAAAATCACACAATCGAGGGTTTTCTCATGAACTTATTATACAAACATGAAATCAAGGATTCATAATCATTTAGTTGTCATAAGAGAGATTAATAAGGTCTTCTAGACATGCTCACCCTTTTTGGGTTTATAAATTTGAGAACCCTACAAGTTAGGTCACAAATTCCAAATGAATAACACATAGGTACAATGTAAGTTAATCACAAGTAACAAGTAAGTACTAGAGCATTTAAGGATAACTCACCAACTAGGGTTTGTGGAGCAAAAACCCTAGAAAATGGAGTAGTTGAGGGAGGCTTGGTCTTTAAAGCTTAAACTTAGAGGAGTCTCTACACTTTGCATTTATAACCAACAACCAACAAGTTAGGGTTTATATCTAGGTCATTTAATGAGGAGAGAAAAGAGAAGAATGAGTGGGGAAATCGCGTACCTGATGAGTGAAATCTGAAAATGGAACAATGGACAAAGTGTTTGGATTATTGGGTTTGGTCGACTTATAACACAGATTTCACCCACACGCGTGCGACATTGACCCTGCGACTATGCCCTGGGCAATGTCGCTGGGCATAGTCGCACTCGTGCCTCACTCTTCTGGAAATTTCGACGAAACAAACAGAACCCTGCTCCCTACCGGCGACTTTGCCCCAACGACTATGCCTTAGGCATTGTCACCGGGCATTGTCGCACACACCCTTGGTGCTGCTGTCTGCTCAACACTAACAGTCCATAATCCAACCCTCGACTGTCCTCGGTTCTCCTAAGTTGTTAAAGTCCCTTGGTGCGTTTTCTCAAGATCCAAAGATGTTATCCCAAGGTGTAATTGTCTTACAAACGACTATTATAAACATTCTAGTGATTAACTAAAAGTTTAAACACATACTCCTTCACAATAAACACGTAATACACGTATACTCACGGTATGAATATTATTGTTGCTACATTGACATGCCATGTACACAAGAGTTTATAGACAAATAAAGTTTCCATAAGTTAAAGATCAAGATGCTTGGGAATTCGACAAGGAATTAAAGAAGAAAATACACGGAGAATTTTCGGGGTGTTACAATCCTCCCCCACTAGGAATAGATTTCGTCCCCGAAATCACATACTACGCAAAAAGATGAGGGTACCGCCTCTTCATATCCTCTTTCGCCTCCCATGTCACGTTCGCACCCCGGTGATGTTTCCATTGTACTTTCACCATTAGTACATCCTTATGGCGGAGCCTTTTCGTTTCCTTCTCTAGGATGGCCTCCAGTTATTCGACGCATCGATCGTTATCTAAGCGAATCTCTGATAACGGTATAACATTTTCTTCTTTCGCTGAGAACTTTCGTAGGTAGCAAATATGGAATTTAGGGTGAATTCCACTCATCTCAGGTGGTAAATCAAGCTTGTTGGCTTGGAGTCCCACCCGTTCAATGATAGGAAAAGTCCTGAGGAAACGAGGACTAAGCTTTCCTCGCTTTCCGAAACTTATAATACCCTTCCAAGGCGATACCTTCAACATGACTCGGTCGCCCACTTGGAATTCCATCGGTCGCCGTTTTTTGTCCGCGTAACTCTTTTGGCGATCTTGTGCTGCCTTCAAAGGCTCCCAAATACCCTTGACTTTTCCTCCATCTCTTGTACTATTTTCGGTCCGACGAATTGTTTCTCGCCCGCTTCAAGCCAACAAGTTGGCGTTCTACATTTTCGCCCATATAAAGCCTCGAACGGTGCCATACCCAAACAAAAGTGATAACTATTGTTGTAGGCGAATTTCACCAATGGAAGATGGGAGTCCCAACTTCCCCCAAAATCAATGACACATGATCGCAACATGTCCTCTAATGTTTGGATTGTCCGTTCGCTTTGTCCATCCGCTTGAGGATGGTACGCCCTGCTCAACTTCACCTTGGTTCCCAATTCTCTTTGGTACGCATTCCAGAAATGGGAGGTGAAACGACTGTCCCAATCTGACACAATAGATAGTACGTGCCTCGAGACCACTTCGTTAATGTAGAGTCTTACTAGATTATCCAATGGTAATGTCTCCCTCATGGCCAAAAAGTGCGTGCTTTTCGTCAATCCGTCCACGACGACCCAAATGGTGTCGTGACCCCTCAACGTCCTTGGTAACTTTGTCACGAAATCCATTGTGATGTGATCCCACTTCCACTCCAGTATTTCTAAGGATTGTAAAGTCCCATACGATCGTTGGTGCTCGGCCTTTACCAAAGAACATGTAAGACATTTCTCCACGAAGTTCGCCACATCGAGCTTCATCACCGGCAACCAATAGTTCAACTTCAGATTTCTATACATTTTTGTGCTCCCGGGGTGGATAGAATATCTTGATTTGTGCATCTCTTCCAAAAGTAATTTCCGGTATCCTCCCAACTTGGGTATCCAGGCTCATCCTTGGAAGAGTTTCAATCGTCTCCCATTTTCCGTCAAGCTAAGGTGTTGCTTCGTCATTGTTTCATCTTTATGGTTCGTTTCGAGAATTTTTTCGGCTTGTACGACCTTTATCATGTTCACAAGGTTTGAGATGATCTCAATCCGTGCCAACGATGTTTTCACCGCTCCACTATACTCCTTCCGACTTAATGCGTCTGCCATAACATTAGCCTTGCCCGGGTGATATTGAAGTTTACAGTCGTAATCTTTTAATAGCTCTAACCATCTCCTTTGCCGCATATTCAACTCTTTCTGATCGAATACATACTTCAAACTTTTGTGGTCGGTGTAGAGGGTGCACTTGGTGCCGTACAAGTAGTGTCGCCACAATTTTAAAGCAACCATAACCACCGCCAATTCAAGGTCGTGCGTTGTGTGGCCCAAGAATTACTAGCATAAACACATACAGATTTACACAAAACACTTTTGTTTATTTAATCACACAGATTACATCAAGCCATATACCTATTTGTGATAATCCTTTCAATACAGAGTGTTTGTGTGTGTTCTTACGGTGTGCAACTATGTGTTCTATCTTCTCTCTCAATCACTACAACCATTACTACAACAACAACGATTTCTACAAGAAACCAACACAAAGACTTGCTTATATATAGGTCAACATGACCAATCAAGGTCAAACCTTCTAAGCACATTTACAAGACACACACTCACACTTACAACAAATACAATAAAGACCCTCATTTAATCTTGAATACAATTTCAGTCTAACAATCTCCCCCTTTGGATTCAAGATTAAAAAAAAATTGACAATAATCTTCAAGTCTTCTTTTCTTCAGAAATGTCTTCAGCTTTCAGCTTTTGCTCATTCAACTTTGATATCCTCAAGTCTTTTTACACTTTGTATGATCTTTCACAATTCTTCAAACTTGTCTTTCCCTTTGGATTAACTTTTGAATATTCTGAATAGTCACCTTTACGTTCAAACTATGACTTTCTTTCACTATCTCTTTGACAAGCTTTCTTTACCCTTTGACTTTGATCATCTGAAAAATATTTATCTCTCCTGAAATCTTTAAAACTTCAATCTGATCTTGAACTTTGATTAATCTCCCCCTTTTTAATGATTTGTAAGAATCAAAATTATTAAAACATTTCAAGGTCAGATATGTCGTTGAATAATCTCCCCCATATAACCAATGAGTACAGTCTTCATGATCTTTCATCTCCCTCTTATGATAATATGAGAACAATTTCCCCCTTTGTGAAGAAATAGAAAATCTGACATCTGATCTGGATTGGCCTTTGATTCACGAATGTATTCATCTGAATCTTTTCAAATTCAAACAAATATGAGTTGTAACCCTGAATCAACAAATGAAACAGTTAGAAATGCCTGTCAGTAACACGAAGTTACTGTGTACAACGAATGTACAATTTAAGGAGCTGGTTTAATGTTGACTCCCCAGGACTTCCATAATCATTGAAAAACACAAGGTAATTCTATGAATGTTCTGACAGAAAAACAAATTCTCTGTGTGCTCGTGCTTGTGTTTGAAAGAATTAGCACAATGATTGTGTTTCATAAGGCTCGAAGTATGTAAATCACTGAGACAACAATGATTGTACATGGACTCAATGTGCATGAGAAAGGGTCGAAGGTGGGGCAACTTTCCTTCTTTTTCAATACCAGTATCTTCCAACTGAAGAAACAATAGATTATATGCTGCTTCCCCAGAAAATGTGAAACATTCTCTTTTTAAGAAAAGAATGAGTAGCTGGTGAGGTTGTATACAAGAGATGGCATGGGCTATTTGCCTATTTCAATGATGGTCACCAAAGAAATGTGAACCAATCAGTAATGTGGCTGCCCGACTCAGAAAGATGTTTGGTGCAGAGTTCTGATATTCTTTTAACTCTGTTCTCACACCCTCTTTCTTTCAAAACATATAAGTTCACATCTAACCAATCTCTCATTTCCATTTTACCTCAGCTCACTTTCACACTCAATTCTTTTAGACCCCTCTCCCCTCAATCACTCAAATGATTTCTTCCGGGGTAGGAAACACTGGTTATTGTGAATTCATGGAAGATCTATTAAGCACTCACACTGAATCCTATGTTCCTAAAAGTACATGCTGGTCAATGATTTTCTTGATATGTAAAGCACAAGAAATCATATGTCAGTGTATGTATGCTCATCAAAAATCAGAAATAAAATTTGAGCATTTTTAAACATTTAAGATTTCTCAAAACTTTATATGAATGAATAATCAAGAAAGAATAAAAATGTTTTGAGAATCTGACAATGATTAAGATCAGATCAAATTAGCATGAAAAAAAATATTTGGGAATTCAAAGACGTATGTTGTTTATATGAACAATATATAAACATATTATCAATGAAAGCACATTAAAAAAAATGAAATGACGTTTGATTCAAACAACAGTGAATAGCAAACAACGGGAGTATTACCATAGAAAGATATAACTTTTGATACATGGTAATAACAAAGTCAAAAGAATGTACTGAACCGGTGTGTGTATGAATACTTGACAAAGTATATAGAAAAGAAAATACATAAGTATTATTCTTTAAAGAACACACGGTCAGATAAACAGTTAAGTATCCAAAAATCATTTAAAATTCACACTTCTCAATTCATAAAGAACAATTTAAGAATGTGAAGTGGTTTGAACATTTTAAAAACATTTTTCACAAGTGAAAGTTGTTCTTCTTTCACAAGTGTTAGAGTATAAGGATTAGAATGATATACCTGTAGATTAGAATCCTTAACTCCCTCTAGAATGAATATAGCAGTTAAAGCATCCTAGTGAAACAATAGATATCCTCCCCCTTGATATCTGAAACAGTCAACTTATCAGAAAAATATAACAATATAATTTCTAAACTTCCTTTCAAATGAAAAACTTCCTGAAAAGATATAATCATGAAAGCATCCTTCAGAAGAAAACATTTGAATACGGGTTTTGAACTGAATTGTCCAAAAGCCATTGTCACATAAAATATCCTGCAAGAAAAAGATTTTGGTAATCATTTTAAAAATGATTCCGCTTTAGTCAGTCAACATTTGATGAAATATCCAAGATATATTCAAATAAAGCATAAGACTAGAAAAAGTCCCCCTAGAATCATGAAGTGGCGTTTAACATACCAAGTTTGCTAACTAAAAAGTTAAACCTCTTCTCATCCAACGGCTTGGTGAAAAGGTCAGCCAACCGGTAGTCTGTAGTCACGAAGTGCATCTCGATATCGCCCTTCTCGACATGATCCTTTATAAAATGATAACGCACGTCGATGTGTTTCGTCTTGGAATGTTGCACTGGATTAGCTGTTATCGCAAATGCACTCTTGGAGTCGCAGTAGATAGGGACTCGTTGGTAAGTATATCCGAAATCTTTTAACTGTGTTCTCATCCAGAGGACTTGTGAATAGCAGCTTGCGGCAGCTACATATTCAGCCTCGGCAGTGGATGTAGAAACACAATTTTGTTTCTTAGACGTCCAGCTAACCAACTTATCCCCTAAAAACTGACATGAACCAGAGGTGCTCTTTCTATCCAGCTTACATACTACGTGATTAGCATCTGTATAGGCGGTTAGATCAAAAGACGAACCCTTAGGATACCAAAGGCCTAAGTCGGTAGTACCTTTAAGATACCTAAGAATCCGTCTAACAGCGACGAGGTGTGACTCCTTCGGGTTGGCCTGATATCTAGCACAGAAACATGTAGCAAACATAATATCTGGTCTACTCGCAGTTAAGTACAGCAGTGAACCAATCATGCTACGATACACTTTTTGATCTACTGATTTGCTAGAAAGATCTGCATCCAAAAGTGTGCCCGTTGCCATCGGTGTTTTCATCACTGACCTGTCAGTCATGTTAAATTTCTTTAAAATATCTCGAATATATTTTGATTGATTAATGAAAATGCCTTCGGGTAATTGTTTCACTCGAAGACCACGGAAAAAATTCAGTTCTTCCATCATTGACATTTCAAAGCGAGATTCCATTATTCTTGAAAAGTTTTTACAAAACTTTGGATTTGTAGAACCGAAAGTTATGTCATCTACATAGATCTGTATTAGAATCATATCATCACCATGCTTTTTCAGAAAGTGAGTAGTATCAATTGTACCTTTCTTGAATCCTGAAGCGAGTAAGAATTGTGTTAGAGTATCGTACCAAGCTCTTGGTGCCTGTTTGAGTCCATATAAGGCTTTGTCTAAGACATAGACATGATCATGGTTCTTTGGATCAACGAATCCTTCTGGTTGAGCAATATATACTTCTTCATGCAATATCCCATTCAAAAATGCAGATTTTATGTCCATTTGAAAGACCGTAAAATTTTTGTGAGCTACATATGACAAGAAGATTCGTATAGCTTCCAGTCGTGCCACAGGGGCAAAAGTTTCTTCATAATCAATCCCCTCCTGTTGAAAATAACCCTTTTCAACAAGACGAGCTTTGTTTCGAACTAAAACTCCAGATTCGTCTCTCTTATTTCTGAAAACCCACTTTGTTCCAATAACGGATTTTCCTTCTGGAAGTGGTATGAGTCGCCAAACTTTCTTCCTCTCAAATTGCAGAAGTTCATCTTGCATCGCCAGTATCCAATCTGATCATGCAAGGCTTCTGAAGCTTTCTTCGGCTCGAGAGAACTTGAAAAACTTGAGTATAAACAAAAATTAGCAGATGTTGCCCTCGTTTGTACACCAGACTGTGCATTACCAATAATATTATGAAGTGGGTGAGCTCGTGTCCATCTCATTGTACTTGGAAGTGGATGAACATCAGCTTGAGTATTATCTTCCTCATATTCATCATAGACTGTAGGTAAATCTTGATCAACCCCAGATGTGCTCGGGACATCTTGTACAGCCTCTTCTGAAGTAAAAATTTCTGGAGCAATAGAAGAAGTGCTCGGGACTTCTGTTCCAGAATTTGGATCTGCAGGCACAGATTCAACATTATTATCTTCAGAATTTATATGTGTAGATGTACCTGATGAGGTTGATATGGTGAAATTTTCAAAAGGTCCTGAAATTTCTTCTATTATAATTGGAACCTCTGAAGTTGATGCGGATATGCTTGATTTTTCAAAATCTGCACAGATATCCATAAAAGCATCAAAAAATAATAAGTCTAATTCAGATGTAACTTTATTTGAATCAGAAGACTTAGTCTGTTTGTTTGTGGGTTCTATTCCGTCTTGAATAGAAACCTTCTGCTTAAGCTTGAGTTCTGAACTGTTGTGTTCAGAAGTCAACTTTGATGATTCATCGAAAGACACATTAATGCTCTCCATGATCATCTTGGTTCGTCTATTGTAGACCCTATAGGCTTTAGACAATAACAAATAACCAATGAAGTATCCTTCGTCAGCTTTCTTGTCAAATTTTCCAAGATTGTCGCGATCATTGAGAATATAACACCTGCAACCAAAAGTGCGAAAAAAATTTAATATTCGGTTTTCGACGATTAATAAGTTCATACGCTGTCTTTCTATGTCTTTTGATGACAATCGTGTGGTTTTGTGTAAAACACGCAGTGGCTACGGCTCCAACCCACAAAAATATTGGCAATTCAGAATAGGCTAACATTGTCCTCGCAGCCTCCACCAGTGTTCGATTCTTCCTTTCAACTACGCCATTTTGCTGAGGAGTGTAGGCAGCAGAAAAGTTGTGAGATATCCCAACATATATGAAATAACTCTGAAGCTTTTCATTCTTGAATTCTGTGCCATTGTCACTTCTCAAAGATTGAACCAACAATTGTAGTTGAACCTGGATTTTCTTGATGAACGCAATGATCAACTCTGTTGCATCTGATTTGTTCCTTAGAAATTCCAACCAAGTATATCTGGAGTACTCATCTATCATGACCAAAATATATCTCTTGCCGTTGATAGACTGAGTCCTCATCGGGCCGCAAAGGTCCATATGTATCAATTCAAGAGGTGTTGAGGATGAGAATTCTATCTTTGCTTCATGAGAGCTTCGTTTCATCTTTCCCATTTCACAAGCGGGGCAAAGAGGATTTTTCTCAAACCTTATTTTAGGTAGACCTTTGACAATACCATGTCTTGCCAACTGATTTATCGCATCAAAGTTTTGATGAGACAGACGCCGATGCCATATCCAACTTCCAGCTTGTGAAGCTTTTGCAATCTGACAAACAGGTCTTGATGCAAAAAGAGTTGGAAAATTCACAGAATAAAGATTTTCACTCCGCTTAGCTTTAAAAACTGCACGACCATCTTTATCTTCAATATAACAACATTTATCAGTAAACCGAACTTGGAATTGACTATCGCAGAACTGACTTGTGCTGAAAAGATTATGATCAATTCCTTCTACGTATAGTACTCTCTTGATTGTCACAATGCCATTTGTTAAAGATCCGTGTCCTTGAATATGTCCAGTAAGCTCAGAATTTGCATAACTTACAGTACCGGTAGGTTCCTCAACATAATTGTGAAGTAGATGCTTAAATCCTGTCATATGGCGCGAGCATCCTGAATATATAAACCATGTATGTGAGGCCTGCAAAAAGAGCAAATTATTTCTGCTTAGGTACCCATATCCAGATGGGTCCTTTCTTGTTAGCTTTTTGCAATTTATCAACATCATTTACCTTAGCCTTAATTCGCCACTCATAGCGAGGCTTAGGTACCCATTTCCATGTCATTTTCACATTAAGCTCATGAAATCTTTGCTTTTTAGAAAAATGATCAATCTTAGCATGAAAAACTTTAACCTGATGTGTTAAAGATCTGGAAACTGATTTGACAAGAGATATTTGTTTGGCAACTTTAGATGTAGAATGAATGGAAGAAATGATAAATGCATTATCATGACAGTGTTTGCAGATAAAATTCTTACGTGCACATGTCAAAAGCTTAGATTTACCCAATGAAGTACAAGCATTCATACAACTTTGACATTTGGAAACGTTTGAATTTTTACAAATCAAACTATCACTATCACTGATACTACATTTATTTTTAGCAACTTTATTTTCCTTCACATTCTTCATCCATTCCCCTTTATCATTCTGCCTTTTTATATCTGAAACAGGAAACAGAATCTTGTTAGCTTTCTTTGTAGAAGATGATTTTGGCTTTGAAGTGCAAGAAGTTTCTCCCTTTTCAAAAATACTCGGAGGATATTCAGGAGTAGTAGTATAAACAACTGAAGTTTTAGAATTAATAGTTTCAAACTCTGGATTAGAATGAACATTCCCGTTTGGAGACTCAAACATCTTTTTCTCTTTTATATTTTGTTTAAACAAAAAATCTTTTAAAACAGTTAATTCTCTAGAGAGTTCTTTGTTTTCTTCAGAAGACTTGTCAAGTTTGAATTTGAGATCAATGTTCTCATCTTCTAACTCTTCAATCGTCTTTTGAAGATCTGTGATTTGTTTCTCAAAGATAGATGTTTGATTCACCTCAGAGTTTGATTCCATCTTTTCTATTATTGGTACAGGATCTGAAGCATTCATCATTTCTGTAAAGATCTCCTCAGTCATAATTTTTGAAAAGTCATAATTTTTGAAAAATCATGATATTTTCCACTTTTGATTCTTTTGAGGAATTAGAAGTGAATAAATCAGCTAAAGGAATTTGATTCTCAACATCAGTTTCTGAATCAGATTCATCATACTAACACTGAGATTCAGTACTATTTGCTTCAACCTTAGCTGACTCTGTTGGTAAACAAGGAGAAAATAGTGATGAAAATTCACTAAATTCTGGCTTTCTTGTTTTGTAACTTTCGTTCAAATCTTTATAAGTAAAACCAACAGATTTAAAACTTGAAATTGAATCAGCACAAGATGAAGTGTCATCATCATTCACGACTTTACCTTTAAGGAAAGTAACAAAAGTATCACGAATATCAGGTTTTGTAGGAGTAGAGCCCATCTTATCAAAATTATACAAATTTTCTGGTGCTCTTTTCAAAACATTATTTACTTCAAAACCTAAACCCTTTTTGACATCATAAAATCGGACATCTTGGAGTTTGTTTGTTAAAAGATTTAATGTTTGCTCAGTCTGTCCTCTTTTCGGATTTAAATCCTCCAGTTGTTTGATTTTACAATATGCCTCGTTTCTTTCTTGAAAACATGCTTCAAACTTGATTTTAAATTCACCTTTTTCAGCATTTAAATTTACATGATCTCTTTCAAGCTCAGATATTTTTGATTTTAATACATCCTTGTCCCTTTTCAAAATCTCTTTCTCAGATTCTTTCTCCTTAACAACATCCTTCAACATTGCATTTTCATCGCGAAAATTCAACATTGTTTGTCTTTCATGACTAAGTTTGACTTTCAACTTTTCAAACACTTCTTTCATGTATTGGACCTGAGCTTTTAAAGATTGAATAAATTCATTGTTAAACAAAGTACTCACCTCAGAACCACAGTCAGAATGATCAGAAGATGATTCAGTGTCCTCATCCACTTTGGCCATCATACACACCTGAGTAAAGTGTGCCGTTTCATCATCAGGACTCTTGTAGAACCAATTTTCCTCTTCTGCCATTAAGTGTTGGGAACTGAAGAAAAGCTTAAGTATGGTTAATGCTGCTAGTTAAGAATTACTACTGCTAGAAGACTTCAAAGTTAATACTGCTGAGTATTACTACTTCTAGTAAAATTAATGCTGCTAGTTGAAGTTAATGCTGCTAGTTGAAAGTTAATACTGCTGGAGTTACTACTGCTAAGAGTATTAATGCTGCTTATGATTAATACTGCTTATACGATGGAGATATGTATGGAAAGGATGACAGCTGGATAAACTGAAGATATTCATGGAAGCTTAGAGATAATGATGGAAGATATTCTGAAGATATTTTATTAATTGTAATTAGCTTTTATCTTCAGTATATATATTGTATAGTTTAGAATAGTGATATAACTTTTGATAGATTCAATTCCAAGTTTTTTTGTTTTAGAGAGAATCAACCTCAAGGCATAGTTCCTAATTCTAGAGAAGTAGAATTCGTCTTGAAAGAGTCTGTTCTTCAAGATTGAGGTTGAGTGTGTAATCTTGTGATTTTAATCATTCAATACAAGTTTACAAGTTGTTAATCATACTTACTGTTTGTTTACTGTTACATTGAATATCAAAGTGTTATTCCGCAACTTCTTTGATATTGTTTGTCAGGATCGAATTCTTAACAAGAATTAATACTCAGAAACTAATATCAAAGAAGTTGCGGAAAAACACTTTGATATTTAATAAAACAGTAATCAAACACAGTATATAATGATCAAACAGTAAACTTGTATTGAATGCTTAAAGTTACAAGATTACACTCTCAACCTCAATATTGATGAACAGACTCACCAATACGAATTCTACTTCTCTAGAATTAGGATCTATGCCTTGAGGTCGATTTTTCTCTTGAAAAACAATTATGAAAAGTTCTTTCTATCTATTCTACACATTCTATACATATACTGATAAAAAGATAATTACAAAGAATAAACAAATCTTCAGTATATCTTCCATGTATATCTTCTAAGTATATCTTCAGTATATCCAGCTGTAGTACTTTCCATCCGTATCTCTTTAGCAGCACTAATAATGCTCAGCAGCATTAACTTCAACTAGCAGCATTAACTGCAATTAGCAGCATTAACTGCAAGCAGTACTAACTACTAGCAGTACTAACTAGCTAAGCAGTACTAACTTTGTTCAAGCAGTACTAACTTTAACTAGCAGTATTAATTCTACTAGCAGTAGTAACACTTAGCAGTATTAATCTTCAAATTGTTCTGGCAGTAGTAACTACACTTGTACTAGCAGTAGTAACTACACTTAGTAGAATCTTCAGTTCCCAACAATCTCCCCCTAACTTGACTTTTAGAAGAGAAGTCAAGTTCTTCAGATATTCTTCCAGATGCTCTTTTTAATGCTCCCAAAACTTCCAAGATCACGCTGCTAAGTCTGGATTCAGTCCCAAACTCTGATTCATTATCCTCTGAATGAGATACTTGGCCATTTCTGAATTTGGTGCACAACCCAACTTCTTCTTTAGCATGGCATGAACCTTCAGTCTGGTGTGATTATATACTCTATCCACTAGGAAGTATTCTGTGTGATTTCTATCCAAAGTCACTGCATATACTCCACTAGTTTCATATAGAGTCCAACTTGTGACTTCTTTAAACACATTCTTGATTACCTGGTTCACTTCTTCAGGTTTGAACATCATGCATAAATACTCCATCACCAGTTTTGTAAGAGACATTCCTGGAGTATTCAGATGGTCTGCATACAGCTTAATTCCTATGTCAAACATCTCTTCTATATCAGATCTAGAGCATGTTTTGACAACCTTGATCCAAGTATTGAATATTTCATACTTGTCACCTTTCCTCTTTAGTCTGATGTAATCTTTTTCATCCATTTTCAGAACATCCCAGTGAATGATCTCTGGTGGCTTAACTCCAACAGGTTCTGCAGAAATTGGTTCAGGCACTTTGTCCATCACTACCATATATAAGCTTACATCATCTTTGATTGATGACCCTTGCTGGCTTGATGACTCAGGTGTCACTTCTTCTTCAGCAACATTTTGTTCTTCTTCTGTTCTAGACTTCTTATCTTTCTTTCTTTTGGCCATCATCTTGGTTCTTTTCAAAGTCTTTTGAACCTGCACTAGAGTAGCTTCCTTCTTCTTTTCTTCCTTTTCCCTTTCCATTTCTTTTATAGGAGTTCCCTCTTCACTTTCAGGGAATGGTTGATTCATATCTATATCATGTCTCTCCTTTGCCCTCTTTTCAAACTCCACTCTATCCTTTTCATTGCTCTTCAGCTTCTCCATTTCTTTCTCATATAGATCCTTGATTTGATCAAAATTCATCTTCACAAACATTTCTTTCTTTACCCCAATTGCACTTTTCAAGAAAGTTATCATTTTGTTTCTTTCCTGAGTAGCAAGGTAAGTTTGTGAAGGTCTTCTCTTCTTTGCACTTGATCTGACCATCATAGCCTTTCTCAAGGTTATTGCTCTTTGCTTGGCTTTCTCTGTTTCTAACCCTTTCTGGAATGCTTCATTTAACTCATTTGCTAGTGCTCTGGCCATTTCTCTGTCTTTTTCAACCTGTTCCTTTTCTGCTAGATCTAACTCTTCTTGCACTTTCTTTGCTAATGCTTCATCTGACTCAATCATCTTTTGCTTTTTAGATGATTGATCAGATTCTATCATCTTTTCTTTCCCTTTTCTTTTTATATCTGCAGCCATGTCTTTCTTTTCTGATTTCTTGTCTCTCCCTTCATTTATGACCACTCCCTTGGCTTTGGGAGTGTCATTCTTAGCTTTGATTAGCACTTCAGCTACTTCAATTTCTGTTGGTGTTAACTCTGTTACTGCTGCTTCTGTTACTGCTGCTTGTGAGGTTTCAGCAGCATTAACAGTTTCTGCTTCCTTCTCCCCCTCAACTTCAACTCTTTCTTTATCAAACTCCCTTTCACTTGATGCTTCTTCTATGTTGATCTCCCCCTTTTTGGGAGCATCAGTCTCTGGTTTCCTCCTTTTGAGCACAAATTGTTTCTTTCTTTTCTTTTGAACCAGCCTGGTCACCATCTTCTTTAATTTTTCAATCTGGACTTGTTGTGACAGGATCACCAGCTTCATCTCCTCTATTTCTTTTCCTTGCTTGATGACATCCTGGTTGATGTTTCCCATGGTCTCCATCAATTCATCATAGTTATATCTGTCCTCACCTTCTCCAGGAGTGTTACCCCCTATTGAAGGATCATTGGATCTTTTAGTAGTGGAAGTCTTCTGCCTAGCAGAAGCACTATCCACCCCTGTGGTTTCTTGGCACCAGGGACCTTCAAATGATTGCTCATTCAAAGTTGCCATGGGGGAGGTCTTATTGATGTTACCACTTTCCTCCTCTGTGTTAGCAGGAGTAGTGGCAGCCTCATCTCCCATATGCTCTACCTCCTCCTCAGAGAGCACCTCCTTTGGGTTGGGAGACACCCTTGTGGTTTCCCTTTGGATATTCTATAGGGGAGAATTCTCCCTTAGAGGGCTTAAAGGCTGTGTGGGTGATGGTACAAGAAGGGAAGGAGCCTTCTTTACCTGTTTTCTTTGATAAGTTTGGGTAATTGGAGAGGTTGGTTTTGTAAGAATGGACTGGGGAATTGTTTTTGAGTGAGAAGGTTGGGCTTGGCTAGCAGTGGGATGGTCTAATGAGGGCCTTGACCCTGCTGCCATACCTTCAGTGGTTTGGGACACCACCATCATTGTAGAGAACAATGGGGTGTCAACTCCTTCCGAGTCCCCAGCAGATCTTCTCATATTTGAGAAAACCTTGCCTTTTGGGGGTTTAGGTACATATACCCCAACAGGTTGAGGTATGTCCGTCAATTCATAGTTAATTACTTCCTGAACAAATCTGGGATACATAAAGAAACTCTTTTTGTTTCCCATATTTGATACAAGATCATTGAAAATCATCGTTGAGAAATTGTACCTTCTGGATGTAGCCAAGCATACCAAAGCATATGCAATTGGACTGCTGAACTCACTCCATCCAGTGGTCTTTTTGGAGATACAATGCATTAGGGTATGAACAAGAAAACGCCATTGGGGTGAAAATTTTGCTTTTGAGAATTTGAAAACACCCAATGGGCCTCCATACCCCATTCTAGTAAGATTAGAAAACAGTTCATCATTAGAGATAGACATTATACCAGTGGCATCGTCTAGACGTAGACTGATGCGAATGACTTCTTCAGTAACTGTAAGTGAGTGATCACAGATTCTTGTCTTGATCATTTGCACACCATTTTCCACAACAATGGTTGCATTAGCCCAGAACTGCCTTTGGTGCTCAATGTAGATTGTAGGTGATACAGTAAGAGCATGAGCAATGTGGCTCGACTTCAGAAAGTCGACTATCTGATGAAAACCTTCAGCTTGTTTTGGCTTTTGTAGCATCGCAATCTCGTTGTGCTCGTCGATGAATGTCATGGATGCCATTGATCTTAGCGAAAACTTGCCTGAAACTTCGAACTTGAGAGAGAAAAGGCTTTGAGCGCAAGAGAACAGTATGCAAAGAGTCGTTATGAACTTTTAGGCGGGCAAAAGGTATTTATAGTATTCGGAAAATAAGCAGTATTAACCTAGAGCAGTATTAACCACTAGCAGTATTAACTGAAATAGCAGTATTAACTACTAGCAGTATTAACTACGAGCAGTATTAACCACTAGCAGTATTAACTGAAATAGCAGTATTAACCACGAGCAGTATTAACCACTAGCAGTATTAACTGAAATAGCAGTATTAACTACTAGCAGTATTAACTAACTAGCAGTATTAACTGCGAGCAGTATTAACCACGAGTAGTATTAACTGAACTAGCAGTATTAACTACTAGCAGTATTAACTAACTAGCAGTATTAACTGCGAGCAGTATTAACCACGAGCGGTGTTAACTGAACTAGCAGTATTAACTACTAGCAATATTAACTAACTAGCAGTATTAACTGCGAGCAGTATTAACCACGAGCGGTGTTAACTGAACTAGCAGTATTAACTGAACTTACTCCTTTTAAACTTGCTAAATACTGAGTACTGCTATGCATATCCTGAAAAGAAGATTAGTAACACCAAGAATAACAATATACAGGTATAAATTCACTTTTTGAGAAGAAGATTATTCAAAGTTTATCATTCCCACACTTGTTACCAAGAAAGTGAATCTACTCACATCAAAAGCTTTAGTGAATAGATCAGCAAACTGATTATCAGTGTGAACTTTGATAACTTGAATAAGTTTCTTTTCATTACAATCTCTTATAAAGTGATACCTGATTTCAATGTGCTTTGTCTTTGAGTGCTTGACTGGATTATTCACAATGCTAATAGCACTGCTGTTGTCAATAAAGATTGGAGTATGTAGAAAGGTTACCCCATAATCCAGCATTTGATTCTGAATCCATAAGACTTGAGAACAGCAACTTGCAGCTGCTATGTACTCTGCCTCTGTTGTAGATGTGGATACGGTGGTTTGTTTCTTGCACTGCCATGAGACTAGTCTAGCACCCAAAAACTGACATCCTCCAGAAGTAGATTTTCTGTCCAAGTTTGCCCCACCTAGATCACTGTCTGAGTATGCTATTAGGTCAAAAGGTGAGTTATGAGGATACCAAAGTCCCAATCTGGGTTGCCCTTTGAGATATCTGAATATCCTCTTAACAGCTTGAAAGTGAGATTGCTTTGGCCTAACTTGAAATCTTGCACATACACAGACTGGAAACATAATATCTGGCCTTGATGCTGTGAGATACATGAGAGAGCCAATCATGGATCTATAAAGATGCACATCCATATCCTCCCCCTCAAGATCTGCTGTGATCTGCTTGTGTGTTTCCATAGGTGTGCTTGCAGGTTTTGATTCTGAGAAACCAAACTTGGTTAGAATATCCTGCACATACTTGGATTGACATATAAAAATTCCATCTGACTTCTGTTGAACTTGGAGTCCAAGGAAGAAAGTAAGTTCCCCCATGGAACTCATTTTGAACCTTTGATGCATTAAATCCTCAAACTCCTTGCACATATTGTTTCTTGTAGAACCAAAAATAATGTCATCAACATATATTTGGACCAGCAAGATATCCTTCTTCTTTCTTTTGATAAATAGAGTCTTATCAATGACTCCCCTTTCAAAGTCATTTTCCAAGAGATAGGATGACAGGGTGTCATACCATGCTCTTGGGGCTTGATGTAGTCCATAAAGTGCTTTCTTTAATTTGTATACTCTGTCTGGATAGCTTGGGTTTTCAAACCCTGGTGGTTGGCAGACATATACTTCTTCTTCAATTGACCCATAGAGAAAAGCACTTTTTACATCCATTTGGTAGACTTTGAAGTTCATGTAAGAAGCATAGGCTAGGAATAGTCTGATTGCTTCTATCCTAGCTACAGGTGCAAAAACTTCTTCATAATCTATGCCCTCTTCTTGAGTGTAGCCTTGAGCTACCAGCCTTGCTTTGTTTCTTATAACAATACCTCTTTCATCTCTCTTGTTTCTGAAAATCCACTTTGTGCCAATTGCTCTGTGACCTTTAGGAAGGTCTACTAGATCCCATACATCTTGTAGCTTGAATTGTAACAGTTCTTCTTGCATTGCTTCTATCCAGCTAGATTCTTTCATAGCATCATGTGCCTTTTTAGGCTCAAGCTGGGATAGAAAACAAGAAAGGACTGTATGCTGTTGATCTTTCATTTCTTGAAGCCTGCTTTGATGTCTAGTCATCATAGGAGAAGAGATATCTCCTATTACCAGTTGTGGAGGATGATTCTTTTGAACTCTTGTGTTATGACTAGGTTCTTCATTCAGTCCAGCCTCTAGATTAGAGTCATGCAACTCCACTGAAGTGTCTTCAGATGTCACTTCTGATTCTTGAGTCTCCTCATCTCTAGTGTCTTCTTCACTCTGACTTGGTTCAGTAAATGATTCCTTTTCACAGTCTTCATTTACTGTGGGTATGGGAAAAATCACAGATTTAGATATACTTTCTTGAACTTGTGTGATCTCTGATTCTCCACCATCTGTTCCTGTATACTCATTACTGAAACCAAAAGAGTTAGTTAGTGAATCAATGTCAAATAGCCATTGAGGTCCAGACCCAACAGGATTTGGTGTGTTCTCATTGCATTTGACATTGTCACTTTCTTCAATTATTCTAGAAGAAGAGTTAAAAACTCTGTAGGCCTTACTCTGAGATGAGTATCCAACAAGAAATCCATCATCTGCTTTGCTATCAAACTTACCTAAGTGAGATTTGGTATTTAGAATTGTACAAGGACACCCAAAAGATTTGAAGAAACCAATAAAAGGTTTTCTTTGATTTAAAAGCTCATATGGGGTCTTGTTCTTTTGCTTGACCACTAGAACTCTGTTTTGGACATAACAAGCAGTATTAACTGCTTCAGCCCAGAATGTAATTGGCAATTTTGAATCAGCCAACAGAGATCTAGCAGCCTCTATTAGTGTCCTATTTCTCCTTTCAGCAACACCATTCTGTTGAGGAGTTCTAGGAGCACTATATTGTCTCTCAATACCTTTTCCTTCACAAAAAGTGTTTAAATCATGATTTTTAAATTCAGTTCCATTATCTGATCTAATGACTTTTACTCTTTGATTAGTTTGGTTTTCAATTCTTAGAATAAAGGATTTGATAAGATCACTTGTTTCATCCTTAGTCCTTAGAAAATATACCCAAGTAAACCTGGAGTAATCATCAACAATAACCAAGCAGTAAGATTTCTTGCCTATACTCATAACATTTGTAGGACCAAACAGATCCATATGCAATAACTGGAGACAAGAAGAAACAGAATTTAACTCTTTGGTCTTATGAGAAGTTTTGTGTTGTTTGCCTTTGAGACAAACAACACAATGATCATCACATGAAAAGACTTTTGAAGGTAAACCTCTTACAAGGTTATTTTTAACAAGATTGTTCATAGTCTTGAAATTCATGTGACACATCCTTCTGTGCCAAAGGGAGGATTCATCTATAGAAGCTTTTGAAACAAGACAATTTAAAGATGAATCACTATCAACATTGTCCAAATCAAGACAGTAAACATTGTCCTTCCTTGGAGTTCTAAGTAGTATCATGCTTTCATCAACTACCTTGAACCCTGGAGCAAGAATCATACACTCAGTATTAGTAAATACTATACTATGTTGTTTGTCACAAACCTGTGATACACTTAACAGGTTGTACTTTAATTGATCAACATAGTAGACATCCTCAAATGTCATCTTACCTTTGGTGACATTACCTTTTCCACTTATCTTACCACCAGTAAGATTGTCTCCAAATGCAACATGTCCTCCATTAATTTGCTTGAAATCCTGAAGGCATGACATGTTGCCAGTCATGTGCCTAGAGCAACCACTATCAACATGCCATATGCTCTTTCCCTTGAGCTGTTGGTTGCCCTGCACATTAAATAAATCAATTAGTATGATTGGGGACCCAAGCCAAAGTGATCTTGGGTCTTCCTTTCTCATCAAAGTATTTACATTCCTTTTTAATGAGGTTTGTAAACTCAGAGCACTCTTTATTAGAGTACTTTGTCAATATGATTGGCTTAGCAGAATCAACACTGGAAGCAGTACTAACCTTAGAAGTACTAACAGAGTTAGCAGTACTAACAGGTGTAGCAGTACTAACAGGTTTAGCAGTACTAACCTTGTTAGCAGCATTAACATTGTTAGCAGTAGTATTACTTCTAGCAGCACTATCATTGTCAGCAGCACTATTTGTGGTAGCAGTACTAACAGTTTTAGTGCTTTTAGGAATCCACATATTGACACTTTCTTTAACAGAATACTTTTTCTTCATGTGGCTTTTAGTTTTAACATTTTTCTTAGCCACATGGTTCTTTTCAATTTTCTTATAACCAAAGGGTTTTTGCATGGATCTTTGGAAATTCATTCTTTGGTTCATAGGATTGAAATAACAGACTTTTGCAAGATGATTCAATTTGCCACAAGTAAAGCAAGGTTTTGGTCTATTGATTTTACTCAGATCAACCCCTTGTTTATGTGCCCATTGATTATTCTAGTTTCTTTGATTTCCCCTCTTTTTGTCCTGTTTTTGGGGTTCATTCTTCTTACAAGTACACTGTTTGCAAGGACCTGGATTCACAACTGTGGTCTGTTTATAATGGACCTTCCAGACTTTTCCTCTGTCTTCTCTATTTTCTTGGATTTGATCCAAGCCCTTCCACAATCCTCATTGGTGATAATGTTGTTTTCTATAGAAGTCTCACCACTCACCTTGTTCTTCTTACTCTTGCCAACCTCTTTCTCAGTCTTATCCTCAACAATTACCTCATCTAAGGGATCTATTTCAGTGGCTCCCTCAGGCAAGTCCTTCCTATCTTTGGTGTCTAACAGGTCTGAAGTAGGAGGAATGTAATTGTTGTTATATGGTGGAGGTGTGGCATTATACCCAATTCCTCTTCTTAATTTATCATGAATCTGATTTTGCAGTAAGGAGTCCATTGCTTTAGAAGCATTGGAAAACTTTTCTACATCAAGCTTAACCTTGGTTAACTCCTCTTTCAGTTTTTCACTCTCCTCTTTAGATTTGGTCAGTTTAAGTTCTAAATCCTTTTTCTCCCACTGCCAGTAATTAGTGTCATATGAGTGTTGTAGTTCATTGGCTTGAAAACCTTTGATTTGATCTTCAAATCTCTCTACTATCCTCACATAGTCTTTTATATCCTTTTCTAGTCTCTTCAGGTCATCACTCATCTTCTGATTGTGATCCCTGTACCTTTTAACAGTGTCTATGCAAGTTTTAGAGCAGAGATTAGAACTTACCTCAGATGGGAGATCAGATACTTTTGCCATAAGAGCTTGATTCTGAATAGCTTCTTCTGCTTGATCACTCCAATCAAACCCCATTCCTTGTTGAGAAACAAGGGCTTGAGCAGAGTTTCTGTTGTTATTGAAGCTTCCAGATTGAGCTTGTTGATGGTTGTTGTTGTGAGACATTCCACTTCTGCATTCTCTAGCAAAATGTCCCTTCAGATGGCATTTGTAGCATTCTACCTTTGATTTATCAAACCCTGCTCCATCTTCTCTTCTTTGTGAGAAGTTGTTTCTTCCAGTCCTCTTTATAAACTTTTTAACCCTCATGGAGAGCATGGCCATCTGCCATTTAATATCCATCTCTTCCAGATCATCAGGATGAAGTTGTTCTAAGTCATCATTGATCAAAGAAGAATTTCCATGATTAGAAAGAAGAGCTTCAAATACATAGTCAGTGCCTTTATCTATATTTGATCCATTAGCAGCATTAACTGATTCAGAGTTAGCAGTAGAATCAATTGATGCTGATAGGAGTGCAGCATTATGAACATATCCAGAAGGCTTCTTCTTTGCCTCCACCTCAGCTTCAAATACTCTAAGATCATTGTACAGATCATCAAGTTCTTTTTCTTCCAACTGATCATTCTGTCTGAATGACACAGTGTACATGGTCCATTCATCTCCAAGGGACCTTAAGAACTTTCTGTTCACATCATCTTGATCAATCTGTACTCCCATAGTAGCTTGTTCACCAATTAGTTTATTAAACCTGTCAAAAGTTTGAGTCATGGACTCATTCTTAGTTGACATGAAGTTTTCATACTGTTGCTTTAAGATTGCCTTTTGATTTCTCTTGGTACTTTTGGTACCTGAGAATCTCTTCTCTAGAGCATTCCAGAGCATCTGTGCATCAGTACAATTGCAGAATTGGTGTTGATACTCATTTGGAATGGCCAAGAGCAGTGTGCTCAAGGCTTTCATCTCTGTCTGTCTTGATTTCCTGTCTGCATCTGTCTTTGGAGGAGTTCTTTTGCCATCTTCACCAATCTTTCCTCCATCAGATGGGCCATTCTCAATGATGTCCCACATAGAATAATCTGTGAGGAGAATATATTGCTTGATTCTGATCTTCCACATGTCAAATTCATTGGATCTGAGCATTGGAACTTTTGAGACCAAAGTACTGCTTGATTCTGTAAGATTTTCCATGATGAATAACTGTTTCTGAGAGAATTTGGCTCTGATACCACTTGTCAGGATCGAATTCTTAACAAGAATTAATACTCAGAAACTAATATCAAAGAAGTTGCGGAAAAACACTTTGATATTTAATAAAACAGTAATCAAACACAGTATATAATGATCAAACAGTAAACTTGTATTGAATGCTTAAAGTTACAAGATTACACTCTCAACCTCAATATTGATGAACAGACTCACCAATACGAATTCTACTTCTCTAGAATTAGGATCTATGCCTTGAGGTCGATTTTTCTCTTGAAAAACAATTATGAAAAGTTCTTTCTATCTATTCTACACATTCTATACATATACTGATAAAAAGATAATTACAAAGAATAAACAAATCTTCAGTATATCTTCCATGTATATCTTCTAAGTATATCTTCAGTATATCCAGCTGTAGTACTTTCCATCCGTATCTCTTTAGCAGCACTAATAATGCTCAGCAGCATTAACTTCAACTAGCAGCATTAACTGCAATTAGCAGCATTAACTGCAAGCAGTACTAACTACTAGCAGTACTAACTAGCTAAGCAGTACTAACTTTGTTCAAGCAGTACTAACTTTAACTAGCAGTATTAATTCTACTAGCAGTAGTAACACTTAGCAGTATTAATCTTCAAATTGTTCTGGCAGTAGTAACTACACTTGTACTAGCAGTAGTAACTACACTTAGTAGAATCTTCAGTTCCCAACATTGTTTCTGAGACTTTATTCTTGTTAAGAATTCGATCCTGACAAGTGGTATCAGAGCTTGGTCTCTCAGAAATATCTATTCATTCATCATGGAAAACTTTACAGAATCAAACAGTACTCTGGTTTCAAAAGTACCAATGCTCAGACCCAATGAATTCGATATGTGGAAGATCAGAATCAAGCAGTACATACTTCTCACTGAATACTCTATGTGGGATATCATAGAGAATGGTCCTTCTGAAGCAGGTAAGATTGGTGCAGATGGAAAGAGAACTCCACCAAAAACTGATGCAGAAAGAAAGGCTAGACAGACAGAGATGAAAGCCTTGAGCACTTTGCTCTTGGCCATCCCCAATAAATATCAACATCAGTTCTGCAACTGCACTGATGCAGAGATGCTCTGGAATGCTCTAGAGAAGAGATTCTCAGGTACCAAAAGTACCAAGAGAAATCAGAAAGCCATTCTGAAGCAACAATATGAGAACTTTATGTCAACCAAGAATGAGTCCATGACTCAAACTTTTGACAGGTTCAACAAGCTTATTGGTGAACTTGCTACAGTGGGAGTACAAATTGATCAAGATGATCTGAACAGAAAGTTTCTAAGGTCCCTGAGTGATGAATGGACCATGTATACTGTGGCTTTCAGACAGAATGATCAACTGGAAGAAAAGGAACTTGATGATCTATATAATGATCTAAGAGTTTTTGAATCTGAGGTAGAGGCTAAGAAAAGGCCTTCTCGGTATGTTCACAATGCTGCACTCCTTTCAGCATCAACTGATTCTACTTCCAACCCTGAATCAGTTAGTGCTGCCAATGGAGCAAATCTAGAGAAAGGCAATGAAACTGTATTTGAAGCCTTTCTAGCAAGTCATGGAAACTCTTCTCTCATTAATGATGACTTGTAACAACTCCATCCAGATGATCTTGAAGAGATGGACATTAAATGGCAGATGGCCATGCTCTCTATGAGAGTTAAGAAGTTCATCAAAAGAACTGGAAGGAACAACTTCTCACAAAGAAGAGAAGATGGAGCAGGTTTTTGACAAGTCAAAGGTGGAATGCTATAAATGTCATCAGAAGGGACACTTTGCTAGAGAATGCAGAAGTGGAATGCCTCAAAACAATAACCACCAACAAGCTCAATCTGGAAGCTTCAATAATAACAGAAACTCTGCTCAAATCCTTGTCTCTCAACAAGGCATGGGGTTTGATTGGAGTGATCAAGCTGAAGAGGCCATCCAGAACCAAGCTCTAATGGCAGAGGTGTCTGATCTCCCAACAGAGGTAACTTCCAATCTTTGTTCTCAAAATTGCATTAACACTGTTAAGAGGTATAGGGATCACAATCAGAACATGAGTGATAACCTTAAGAGATTGGAAAAAGACATAAAAGATTATGTGAGGATAGTTGAGAGATTTGAAGAGCAGATTAAGGGTTTTCAAGCCAATGAGCTTCAACACTCTTATGACACAAACTACTGGAAGTGGGAGAAGAATGACTTGGAACTTCAACTGACCAGATCCAAAGAGGAGAATGAGAAGATAAAGAGGGAGTTTGAGAGAGCCAAGCTGGATATTGAGAAATTTTCCAATGCCTCTAAAGCAATGGACTCTTTGCTCCAAACTCAAATCCATGACAAACTTAGAAGAGGAATAGGGTACAATACCACACCACCACCCTATAACAACAACTACATCCCTCCTAGTTCAGATTTGTTAGAAACAAAGGATAGGAAGGACCTACCTAAGGGAGCCACTGAGATAGATCCCTTAGATGAAGTAGTTGTTAAGGATAAAACTGAGAAAGAAGTTTTCAAGGATAAAGACAACACTGTGAGTGGTGAGATTCCTATAGAAAACCACATAATCACCAATGAGGGATGTGGAAAGCATTGGATCAAGTCCAATGAAATAGAGAAGACTGAGGGAAAGAACAAGAAGGTTTATTATAAGCAGACCACTATTGTGAACCCTATCCCTTGCAAGCAGTGTGCATGCAATACTTCTAAGCCCCAAAAACATGATAAACCAAGGGGAAATCAGAGAAACTGGAACAACCAATGGGCACAAAAACAAGGCATTGATCTGAGTAAAATCAATAGACCAAAGCCTTGTTTCATATGTGGAAAGTTAAACCATTTGGCTAAGCATTGTTTCTTTAATCCTATTAACCAACAGATGAACTTTCAAAGATTTGTGCAAAAATCTGTTGGTTATAGGAAGGCTGGAAAGAAACATGTGATGAAGAAATCTGTTGAAAGTAAGGGCCCCGTGAGGAAAAAGGTTTTAAAAGAAAGTATAAAAATGTGGGTGCCTAGAAGCACTAAAACTGTTAGTACTGCTGACAGGGATAGTGCTGCTGGAAGCATTACTGCTGCTACCAGGGTTAGTACTGCTGAAAATATTAATGCTGCTAATACTGTTAGTACCTCTTCAAAGGTTAATACTGCCAACACAGTTACTGCTGCTAACACAGTTACTACTTCTAACAAGGTTAGTACTGCTAAGCATGCAAGTGGTGCTAAGGCAGTTAGTACTTTTAAAACCAGTACTGCTTCTAGCAAAAGTGTTTCCAAACCTATCATTGTGACAAAGTACTCCAGAAATGAGGAGTCAAAGTTTAAAAATCTTGTCAAGAAAGAATGCAAGTATTTTGATGAGAAAGGGGTACCCAAGACCACTTTGGCTTGGGTTCCCAATTCATACTAACTGATTTATCTTATGAGCAGGGCAACCAACAGCTCAAGGGAAGGAGCATATAGCATGTTGATAGTGGTTGCTCTAGGCACATGACATGCATCATGTCATGTCTTCAGGATTTCAAGCATATCAATGGAGGACATGTTGCATTTGGAGATAATCTTACTGGAGGTAAAATAAGTGGCAAAGGTAATGTTACAAAAGGTAAGATGATATTTGAGGATGTCTACTATGTTGATCAGTTAAAGTACAACCTGTTAAGTGTATCACAGGTTTGTGACAAACAACATAGCATATTATTTACAAACACAGAGTGTATGATTCTTGCTCCAGGGTTCAAGGTAGTTGATGAAAGCATGATACTACTTAGAACTCCAAGAAAGGACAATGTTTATTGTCTAGATATGGACAGTGTTGATAGTGATTCATCCATAAACTGTCTTGTTTCAAAAGCTTCTGTGGATGAATCCTCTCTTTGGCACAGAAGGATGTGTCACATGAATTTCAAGACTATGAACAAACTTGTTAAAAACAACCTTGTAAGAGGTTTACCATCAAAAGTCTTTTCATGTGATGATCATTGTGTTGCTTGTCTTAAAGGCAAACAGCACAAAACTTCTCATAAGACCAAAGAGTTAAACACTATTTCTTCTTGTCTCCAATTACTACATATGGATCTGTTTGGTCCTACAAATGTTATGAGTATAGGCAAGAAATCTTACTGCTTGGTTATTGTTGATGATTACTCTAGATTTACTTGGGTATATTTTCTAAGGACTAAGGATGAGACAAGTGGACTGATCAAATCCTTTATCCTAAGAATTGAAAACCGAACTAATCAAAAAGTAAAAGTCATTAGATCAGATAATGGGACTGAATTTAAAAACCTTGATCTAAACACCTTTTGTGAAGAGAAAGGCATTGAGAGACAATATAGTGCCCCTAGGACTCCTCAACAGAATGGAGTTGCTGAAAGGAGAAATAGGACACTAATAGAGGCTACTAGATCACTGTTGGCTGATTCAAAACTGCCAATTACCTTCTGGGCTGAAGCAGTAAATACTGCCTGTTATGTCCAAAACAGAGTTCTAGTGGTCAAGCCAAAGAACAAGACCCCACATGAGCTTTTAAATAAAAGAAAACCCTTTATTGGATTTTTCAAACCTTTTGGGTGTCCTTGTACAATTCTCAATACTAAATCTCACTTAGGTAAGTTTGATAGCAAAGCAGATGATGGATTTCTTGTTGGTTACTCATCTCAGAGTAAGGCTTACAGAGTTTTTAACTCTTCTTCTAGAATAATTGAAGAAAGTGACAATGTCAAATGCAATGAGAACTCACCAAATCCAATTGGGTCTGGTCCTCAGTGGCTATTTGACATTGATTCACTAACTAACTCTTTTGGTTTCAGTAGTGATGACTATGCAGGTTCAGGGAGTGGAGAATCAATAACTACCCAAGTCCAAGATAGTATGTCTAAATCTGTGATCTTTCCCATATCCACAGTGGATCCTGTTGAAGACTGTGAAAAGGAACCATCTACTGGACCAAGTCAGAGTGAAGAGGAAAGTAGAGATCAGGAGACTCAAGACAATAAAAATTCAGAAGTAGCTGCTGAAAACACTTCAGTTGAGTTGCATGACTCCAATTTAGAGATGGGACTTAATGAAGAAGCAAATCATCACACCAGAATTCAAAAGAATCATCCTCCACAACTGGTAATAGGAGACATATCCTCTCCTATGACGACTAGAAATCAAAGCAGACTGCAAGAAATGCAAGATCAACAGCATACAGTGCTTTCTTGCTTTCTATCCCAGCTTGAGCCTAAGAAGGCACATGATGCTATGAAAGAGTCCAGTTGGATAGAAGCAATGCAAGAAGAGCTACTGCAATTCAAGCTACAAGATGTTTGGGATCTGGTAGAACTTCCTAAAGGCCAAAGAGCAATAGGAACAAAATGGGTCTTCAGGAATAAGAGAGATGAAAGAGCTATAGTGATAAGGAACAAAGCAAGGTTGGTGGCTCAAGGGTATACACAAGAAGAGGGAATAGACTATGATGAAGTATTTGCACCAGTGGCCAGGATAGAAGCAATTAGATTATTCCTGGATTATGCTTCTTATATGAAATTCAAAGTCTATCAAATGGATGTGAAAAATGCATTTCTTTATGGCTCAATTGAAGAAGAAGTATATGTATGTCAACCACCAAGGTTTGAAAACCCAAGCTATTCAGACAGGGTATACAAATTGAAGAAAGCACTTTATGGACTGCATCAAGCTCCAAGAGCATGGTATGACACTCTGTCATCCTATCTCTTGGAAAATGGCTTTGAAAGAGGAGTCATTGATAAGACTTTATTCATCAAGAGAAAGAAGAAGGATATCTTGCTGGTCCAAATCTATGTTGATGATATCATCTTTGGATCTACAAGAGACAACATGTGCAAGGAGTTTGAGGAACTAATGCATCAAAGGTTTAAAATGAGTTCCATGGGGGAACTTACTTTTTTCCTTGGACTCCAAGTTCAACAGAAGTCAGATGGAATCTTTATCTGTCAGTCCAAGTATGTGCAGGACATTCTAACCAAGTTTGGTTTCTTAGATTCAAAACCTGCCAGCACACCTATGGAGACACACAAGCAGATAACAGCAGATCTTGAGGGGGAGGATATGGATGTTCATCATTATAGATCCATGATTGGCTCTCTCATGTATCTTACAGCCTCTAGGCCAGATATAATGTTTCCAATCTGTGTATGTGCAAGATTCCAAGTTAGGCCAAAGCAATCTCACTATCAAGCTGTTAAGAGGATATTCAGATATCTCAAAGGGCAACCCAGATTGGGACTTTGGTATCCTCATGACTCATCCTTTGACCTACTGGCATACTCAGACAGTGATCTAGGTGGAGCAAACTTGGACAGAAAATCTACTTCTGGAGGATGTCAGTTCTTAGGTGCAAGACTAGTTTCATGGCAGTGCAAGAAACAAACCACAGTGTCCACATCTACAACAGAGGCAGAGTACATAGCGCTGCAAGTTGCTGTTCTCAAGTCTTATGGATTCAGAATCAAATGCTGGACTATGGGGTAACCTTTCTACACACTCCAATTTTTATTGATAACAGCAGTGCTATTAGCATTGTGAATAATCCTGTCAAGCACTCAAGGACAAAGCACATTGAGATCAGGTATCACTTCATAAGAGACTGTAATGAAAAGAAACTTATTCAAGTTGTAAAGGTTCATACTGACAACCAGTTTGCTGATCTATTCACCAAAGCATTTGATGTGGGTAGATTCACTTTCTTGGTAACAAGTGTGGGAATGATCAACTCTGAATAAGCTCCTACTTAAAAAGTGGTTCAATACCTGTATATTGTTTATTCTTGGTGGTCCTAATCTTCTTTTTCATGAAAAGTAGAGCAGTACTCAGTCCTTCACAAAGCTTAAAAGTGTAAGTATTTTTAATACTGCCAGTGCATTGTTAATGCTGCCAGTGCATTTTTAATACTGCCAGTGCATTGTTAATACTGCCATTGCATTATTAATACTGCCAGTGCATTTTTAATACTGCCAGTGCACAGTTAATACTGCTAGTTAGCTAATACTGCTAGTGGTTAATACTGCTAGTGGTTAATACTGCTTTCAGTTAATACTGCTATCAGTTAATACTGCTAGTGGTTAATACTGCTTTCAGTTAATACTGCTAGTGGTTAATACTGCTTGTCGTTAATACTGCTAGTGGTTAATACTGCTATCAGTTAATACTGCTAGTGGTTAATACTGCTAGTAGTTAATACTGCTTGTAGTTAATACTGCTAGTGGTTAGTACTGCTATCAGTTAATACTGCTAGTGGTTAATACTGCTAGTAGTTAATACTGCTTGTCGTTAATACTGCTAGTGGTTAGTACTGCTATCAGTTAATACTGCTAGTGGTTAATACTGCTAGTAGTTAATACTGCTTGTCGTTAATACTGCTTTTGGTTACTACTGCGTATGTCCCGAATACTATCAATACCCTTTGCCCGCCTAAAAGTTCATAACGACTCTTTGCATACTGTTCACTTGCGCTCTGAACCCTTTCTCTCTCAAGTTCAAAGTTTTCAGGCAAGAACCTTCAAGGTCAATGGCATCCATGGCGTTCATAGACGAGCACAATGAAATTGCGATGCTCCAAAAGCCAAAACAAGCTGAAGGTTTTCACCAGATAGTCGACTTTCTGAAGTCATGCCATATTGCCCATGCTCTCACTCTATCTCCTACCATCTTCATAGAGAATCAGAGGCAATTCTGGGCAAATGCCACCATTGTTACTGAGAATGGTGTGCAAATGATCAAAACAAGGGTGTGTGACAAACCCTTGACAGTTACTGAAGAGGTACTTCGCATCAGTCTACGTCTAGACGATGCCTCTGGTATAACTTCTATCTCTAATGATGAACTGTTTGCTACTCTTACAAGAATGGGGTATGGAGGCCCATTGGGTGTGTTCAAGTTCTCAAAAGCAAAATTTTCACCCCAATGGCGTTTCTTTGTCCATACCCTTATGCATTGTATCTCTAAAAAGACTACTGGATGGAGTGAGTTCAGTAGCACCATTGCTTATGCTTTGGTATGCTTAGCCACTGCCAGAAAGTATAATTTTTCCCAAATGCTTTTTAATGATCTTGTCTCAAACCTGGGAAGTAAAAAGAGCTTTTATATGTATCCCAGGTTTGTCCAAGAAGTTATTAACCATGAATTGATGGATATACCTCATTTTGATGGGGTATATGTACCAAAAATTCCCAAAGGTAAGGTCTTTTCAAACATGAAAAGATCCCCTCTGGACTCGGAAGGAGTTGACACCCCATTGTTCTCTACAATGATGGTGGTGTCCCAAACTGATGAAGGTATGGCGGCAGGGTCAAGGCCCCCATTAGACCAACCCACTGCTAGCCAATCCCAACCTTGCCACCCTAAATCAATTCCCCAGTCTCTTATTGATAAACCAACTTCACCAATCACCCAAACATACAAAAGGAAACAGGTCAAGAAGGCTCCTTCCCTTCTTGTACCATCAACCCCTAAGCCTTTAAGCCCTCTAAGGGAGGATTCTCCCTTAGAGAATATCTACAGGGAAACCACAAGGGTGTCTCCCAACCCAAAGGAGGTGCTCTCTGAGGAAGAGGAAGAGCATATGGGTGTCAAGGCTGCCACTACTCCTGCTAGCTCGGAGAAGGTCAGTGGTAACATACATAAGACCTTCCCCATGGCAACTTTGAATGAGCAATCATTCAAAGGTTCCCGGTGCCAAGAAACCAAGGGGGTGGATAGTGCTTCTGCTAGGCAGAAGACTTCCACTACAAAAATATCCTATGATCCATCAAAAGAGGGTAACACTTCTGGAGAAGGTGAGGACAGATATACCTACTATGAATTGATGGAGACATTGGGTAACATCAACCTGGATGTTATTAAACAAGGCAAAGAGATAGAGGAAATGAAATTGGTAATCTTGTCCCAACAAGTGCAGATTACCAAACTCAAGAAATTGGTGATGAAGCTAGTACAGAAAAAGAAGAAGAGACAATTTGTGCTAAGGAGAAGGAAATCTGGGAATGATGCTCCCAAAAAGGGGGAGATCAACATGGAAGAAGCTACAGAAAAGGGGGAGCTTGATGGGATGAAATATGGTGGTGAGGGGGAGAGATTTGATGTTGAGGGGGAGCAAGAAGCAGAAACAGAAAGAGAATCAGTGCAAGTAGAGATAAAAGAACAAGCAGCAGTAACAGAGCAAGCAACAGAAACCATTAATGTTGCTAGTTCAATTAAACCAGCAGAAATGATTAGTACTGTTGAAATAAGCAAAGCAGCAGAAACTGTGAAAGAAGTTTTAACAGAGCTGGAGATTGCAGAAACCTTACTTAAAGCCAAGCATGATACTTCCAAGGTCACCTCAAAGACCAAAGGAGTAGTCATCAAAGAACAAGGGACATTGATCAAGAAAACAGATGTAGAAAAGAAAGTGAAAAAAGACAAAGGCAAAGCAAAAATGGTAGAATCTGATCAATCAGTCAAAAAGCAAAGGTTGGTTGAATCAGATGAAGCTTTGGCCAGGAAGATGCAGGCTGATATTGAAAAGGAAGAAAGAGTTCAGGTTGAAAAGGACAGGGAGATGGCAAAGGCTCTAGCTGCTGAACTGAATGAAGTCTATCAACAAAGCCTGGCAACTGAACTTGCACAAAAGAAAGCAGCATCTTTGAAGAAATCTGTGGTGTTAAAAACAGCTGCAAAGAAGAGACAACCCTCAAAGACTTTCCTTGGTACTCAAGAGAGAAACAAAATGATAATTTTTCTCAAGGGTGCTATAGGAGTCAGAAAGGAGATGTTCTCCAAGATGACATTTGAGCAGATCAAGGAGTTGTACAATTCTGAAATGACCAAGCTTCAAGGGAATGAAACTGCCAGGGTGGAGATGGAGAAGAGAATGAAAGAAAGTAATGATTTCATGATAGAAAAACCTTTTCCAGATGAGCAAGAAACACCACCAAAGAAAGAAGCCACTCTGGGTGAAAGTCTAAGGACTTTAAAGAGAACCAAGATGATGGCAAGGAGAAAGTCAACCAAGAAGCCTAGAATAGCCGAAGGAGAGGCTGAGAAGGTTGCTGAAGAAGAAGGGGCACCTGAGTCATCTAAACAGAAAAAGCTATAAAGTACAGATGATGTAAATATGTATATGGTAGTGATGAACAAAGTGCCTGAACCAATTTCAGTAGAACCTGTAGGAGTTAAGCCTCCTGAGGTTATTCTTTAGGATACATTGATAGTGGATGGAAAGGAATACATAAGGCTCAAAAAGAAGGATGAAAAGTATGAGGTGTTCAATACTTGGGCAAAGGTTGTAAGAACATGCTCTAGGTCAGACCTTGAAGAAATGTTTGAGATAGGAATGAAGTTGTATGCAGATATACTGAAGGCTCCAGAAATTTCAATTACAAAACTGGTGATGGAGTATCTTGGATGATGTTCAAGCCTGATGAAGTAGAGCATGTGATCAGGAATGTGTTCAAATCTGTCAGCAATTGGACTCTATATGAAACTAGTGGAGTATATGCAGTGACTTTGGATTTGAATCACACTGAATACTTTCTAGTGGATAGAGTGTACAACCATAGCAGATTAAAGCTTCATGCCATGCTGAAGAAGAAGCTAGGATGTATTCCAGATTCAGAAATGGCTAAATATTTGATCCAAAGAACAATAAATCAGAGTTTAGGGTTGGATGCAAATACTGGAATTTAGGCCATGATGGAGTTTTGGGAGCATCTTGAAGATCAGATCTGAAGAAACTTGACTTCTCTTCCTAAAAGTCAAGTTAGGGGGAGATTGTTGGGAACTGAAGAAAAGCTTAAGTATGGTTAATGCTGCTAGTTAAGAATTACTACTGCTAGAAGACTTCAAATTTAATACTGCTGAGTATTACTACTTCTAGTAAAATTAATGCTGCTAGTTGAAGTTAATGCTGCTAGTTGAAAGTTAATACTGCTGAAGTTACTACTGCTAAGAGTATTAATGCTGCTTATGATTAATACTGCTTATACGATGGAGATATGTATGGAAAGGATGACAGCTGGATAAACTGAAGATATTCATGGAAGCTTAGAGATAATGATAGAAGATATTCTGAAGATATTTTATTAATTGTAATTAGCTTTTATCTTCAGTATATATATATTGTATAGTTTAGAATAGTGATATAACTTTTGATAGATTCAATTCCAAGTTTTTTTGTTTTAGAGAGAATCAACCTCAAGGCATAGTTCCTAATTCTAGAGAAGTAGAATTCGTCTTGAAAGAGTCTGTTCTTCAAGATTGAGGTTGAGTGTGTAATCTTGTGATTTTAATCATTCAATACAAGTTTACAAGTTGTTAATCATACTTACTGTTTGTTTACTGTTACATTGAATATCAAAGTGTTATTCCGCAACTTCTTTGATATTGTTTCTGAGACTTTATTCTTGTTAAGAATTCGATCCTGACATTAAGTTTTGACCATCTTCCACCTTCTTTGCAATCAGGGATTTCCTAGCATAGTATTCTGAATTCTTTGTTCGCTTGAACTTGCAGTCTTTGGAAAAATGACCTGGTTTTCCACAGTTATAGCATCGTCCATATTTCTGCTCAGACTCTTCTTTCTATCCTTCTCTCTTATCTTCTCTTTTCTCTTCTCTCTTTTCATCTCTTTTCTCTTCTCTCTTTTCATATCTTTTCTCTCTTCTTTTCTCAAACTTCTTTTCAGACCTTGGTTTGTACTTGTCTTTCTTGTAACTCTCATATTTTGGCTTTGAAAATCTGTTCTTACCAAAGCTTTTCTGAAACTGCTTTGTTAGGAGAGCCAGGTTTTTAGCAAATCGTTGAATATCCTCATCTGAATTTTCTTGAACTTCAGTAGAAGATTCATCAATACTTGAATCAGTGATTTCAATGAGGAGAGCTTTGGATTTCCTTGACTTTGTCTTATAAGAAGAACTGGAATTGAAGCTTGACCCTTTCTTTCGTTCAGACATTAAGGCTAGAGAATCCTTGACCATATTCTTTTCAGCAATCAACTGTTTTACTTCATCCTCATGATGAGTCAAAGTTGTGAAGATATCATTGACTTCTTCTTGAGCCATGTCCTTAGTCATCTGAATGTTGATAGCATAGCTTTTCCACTCTGGGTTCAAGTTCTTAATGAACTTATAATAAGCATAGCTTTTCCACTCTGGGTTCAAGTTCTTAATGAACTTATAATTGATCTCTGATACTGACTTGTTCATTCCATTTCTCCATAGATCATTCAGAATCACATTGAAACGTGTGTATGTCTCCAACAAAGTCTCTCATTCTTTTGCATGGAAGCCTTCATACGCATTTATACTTTGATTCAGCTTTGTCTGAATTGACTTCTTTGTTCCCTGAAACTGTCTCTCCAGTTCATCCCATAATGCTTTTGCAGATTCCCTACTGTCTACGCGATTGTAGATGTCATTAGGAATTGCCATCGTGAGATAGATGAGTGCCTCTTCATCTATCTTATGTCTTGCCTTTTCTGTTTCACTGAAGTATTCATATGGCTTTGGCACATATCTGTCAGGAATTTCTGGAGATGTAGCTGAAGCTGCTTGTCCAGGTACATGTGTTTTTGGTACAATTGGACCATTTATGATAGAATCCATATAATCTCTGTTCTTAAGATTCAAGAACTGAGTCATCCTTTTCTTCCATTGTGAGTATTCTCCGATAGACAAGACCGGTGGCTTCAGATGAGATCCCATAGAGAGTAAGTCATTCGACATGATTGAAAGATGTATAAACCTACACAAAATGAAAAATATTAGCTAGTGAAGATCTTTAAATCCAACAAATCAAGAAAACTAAAAAAAATTCAAGTATAACACTGTATGTAGCGCAAGATTGAAGATTGCGTGAACAGGCTGTAGCGCAAACTACACTTCTCACAAGAAGGGTTTGGCGCAAACCTGTCTTTGCGTGACCCGTGTGAGACGCAAACCTGACTTTGTGTAACCCGTGTGTGACGCAAACCTGACTTTGCGTGATTGGTGTGTGACGTAAACTAACTTTGCGTGATTGGTGATTGACGCAAACTAACTTTGCGCTACACGTTACTTGCGCAAAGCTAACTTCGCGCGACAAGTGTATGGCGCAAACACCAACTTCTCGTTAACTACTGATAATGCAAACATTAATTGTACTATAAACATTGTTGACGCAAAGTACACTTTGCGTTTCTGGTTGAATACGCAAAGTTTAGATTTTCGATTTAGATGCAGACGCAAAGTTCAGAAGAATCACTTGATGAATCTCTTGAAGAACTAGCGCAAACCGAGATGAACTCGCACAAACGTATGACGAACTGACGCAAACTTTGGATCTTACGCAAACCTCTAAACTCGAACAAATTCGCACCGAAAATCACTTTAGACCTCGAATATCGATCTGAAAACTTGACAATTCACTCACCTACACATCTAGAATCTAATTTTGACAAGAAATTTCGATTAAAAACACACAAATTGACAATTTGATTCAAGAACAGTTCGATGAAATCGTGAAATACAAACTTGACCAAAATCAAAATTCACAGACTTGATCAAAAATGATAAACGAACACAAATCAATCAATTACAACTCGAAATTTTTCACTTAAAATTCAAAATTGATTCTGACTTTGGTGAACAGTGACGATGAACAGTGCCGACTCAAAAATTTCTTGATTTTAAAATGGATTTGGCTCTGATACCAATTGTGGCCCAAGAATTACTAGCATAAACACATACAGATTTACACAAAACACTTTTGTTTATTTAATCACACAGATTACATCAAGCCATATACCTATTTGTGATAATACTTTCAATACAGAGTGTTTGTGTGTGTTCTCACGGTGTGGAACTATGTGTTCTATCTTCTCTCTCAATCACTACAACCACTACTACAACAACAACGATTTCTACAAGAAACCAACACAAAGACTTGCTTATATATAGGTCAACATGACCAAGCAAGGTCAAACCTTTTAAGCACATTTACAAGACACACACTCACACTTACAACAAATACAATAAAGACCCTCATTTAATCTTGAATACAATTTCAGTCTAACACGTTGGGTAATTATTCTCGTGCTCCTTCAACTGTCTTGACGCATACGCTATCAACTTACCTCTTTGCATGAGGACGCAACCCAATCCCATCTTGGATGCATCACTGTAGACGACAAAGTCTTCCGTTCCTTTAGGAAGAGACAATATTGAAGCTTCACATAGTTTCCGTTTCAAGGTACGGAAAGCCTTCTCTTGAGTCTCGGTCCAAGTGTACTTAACATTCTTTCGAGTAAATGCGGTCAATGATGAGGTGATCTTGGAAAAGTCTTGAATGAACCTGTTAGTGTATTATTGTATCCAAGATTTAATAGGAAAAGTCAAGTCAAGATTAGTCAACAAAGTCAAAGTGTGTTTAGTCAATCTTAGAGTTTTCTTTGTTGTTAAGCATGTGGTTTTAGACTTGTGGTATATATACCTTTAGTCTTGTATAATCTTGTAACTAGATCCATTGTATCATATTGTCAAATATATGATGAATACGCTTTCTCTCACTACACTCTCTCTAGAACTTCATATTGTCAAAATCTTGATTGAGATTCATTGTTTTAAGATGGCTTGATTGAATAGGACAAATTTCAGAACCTTAGGTAGTAACCAGCGAGTCCCAAAAAGCTTCGGATCTCAGTTGGGCTTTTCGGAGGCTCCCAGTTCATCATCACCTCGATCTTCGTGGGATCTACTTTCACTCCTTCTTGGGTCACCACATGGCCCAAAAATTAAACTTCCCGCAACCAAAATTCTCACTTAGAGAACTTGGCATAAAGCTTCTCCTTCCTTAGTACCTCCAATACCTCTCTCAAATGTCGCTCGTGCTCCTCCTCATCCCTAGAGTACACCAAGATGTCTTCGTTGAACACTATGACCGACCGGTCCAAAAATGGTCGACACACCCGATTCATCAAGTCCATAAATATTGTCGGCGCATTCGTCAATCCAAAAGGCATAACTAGAAACTCGTAGTGGCCATACCGAGTCCTAAACACCGTCTTCAGAATGTCTTCTTCTCGAACTCTCACCCGATGGTAACCCGATCGAAGGTCAATCTTGGAAAAACACACGACCCCTTGTAGTTGATCAAATAGGTCATCTATTCGGGGTAGTGGATATTTATTCTTGATGGTCACCTTGTTCAACTCTCGGTAATCAATGCACAAATGCATTGACCCATCGTTCCTCTTCACGAAGAGCACCGGAGCTCCCCACGGAGATGAGCTCGGCCTCACAAACCCCTTCTCTAGTAACTCTTGAAGTTGGGACATCATTTCTTGCATTTCCGTTGGTGCAAGACGATACGGTGCATGAGCTATCGGCGCCGCCCTCGAAATTAAGTCAATCTGGAACTCCACTTGACAGTCGGGTGGCAAGCCTGGTAGATCATCTAGAAACACGTCTGGGAATTCGTTGACAATCCTCATGTCATCTACCTTCTTCTTCTCTACCTTGGCATCCAACACGAAGGCGAGATACGAAGGGTACTTCTTTGCCAGATATTTCTTTGCTTTGATGGATGAGATGATGGCCACTTCTGTAAATGTCCAATTCAAGCTTATGATATCAATTAACAACAATTCAAATCAAGATTTTAGAGAGAGAATGTAGAGAGAGAAAGTCACAAGTCTATTTAGTCACAAGTGATAAGCGTACAATGCAATGGTTACAAGATTCACTCAAAAGCAAAACTATTTATACCACAGACTTTCTCTCAAACAAATACAAAGAAACCTCACTACAAAGGTTCTCTCAAAACATTAAAGTCAAACATAAAAGTCAAACACGTTGATCTAAACAAATACAGTAACAATCTCCCCCTTTTAGATCAATTGTGAATAATTGGTCTTCCCCAACGTGATAGTCTTCCTTGACGAATCCCGAGCAATGACTCAAAATTTCTGATGTCGCGTCAGAAGTTGAATCTATCATAAAGGGCATCAACTATTCTTTCAACTGCAACTTGATCATTCTTAAAGTTCCATCTAAAAACTTGGCGATTTCTGAAAGTCTGAAGAACCTTTTCTTGTTCTCAAAGTTCTTGTAACCACACCAAGTTCAGGTTTGTCAAGCATGGTAAACAAAATGTAATCATCAATGTTCTCCAAGCTAAGATCAAGATTTATCATGTTTACTTTTTTTTGGTTTGTCTCTATTCCAAGCTGAAAGTCATAACAGTAAGTGAAATTGACTTGCCTTCTCATAAACCTCTTCACAGCATCCAGTGCAACAAGAATATTTTCCTTTTTACAGTCATATTCTTGAATAGATGGTACAGATACTCGATGTGATTCACATTCAAAAAACAAAAATCAGCTTCAGAGAAAACACATTCTGTTAAGTCTCTTCGTTGCACATGGAATACCGGATACCAGATACGAACAAACTGAACAAGTCTCACAAGCTTTAACGAACAATCACAGACTCGTTTTTCACAATACTCTCCCGTTGTCTAACCTAATTCATCATTCTTGCATATTCTTCTTGATAATCTGGATGTTGGTCTGAGACACCCAAGACTTTAAATCTGTCCATCTCTCTAATCCTTTGAACAAAAATATTCTTCATCTCTTCTTTAAGAAATGGTTGCCTTAATCTATTCCTCAACAATCTGACTTGAGCATCAGTAAGAACAGGAGGTAAAAATCGTTGATCAGAAGAACCGGCTTGGGTTTCAACAGGCTTAGAAGGAAAGAAAGGTTCATTTTTAGTGTTTGGGTTAGGAAAGTTTTTAAGGTTGGGTAGTTCAATAAAGTTTGGGCTTGGGAATCTTTGTGGGCTAGGTAAGTTTGTTTGGGTAGGTGAAATAGGTTGGCTAGAAGGGATTGATTGAGTTAAGGTTGGTTGGGTAGTTTAGGTAAGTTGGGTAGGTATATCAGGTTGAGTGGGTTGGATGATTTGAATTTCTGATCTTGATGTAGGTTGGTTTATTTGGCAAGATAGGTTAGAAGGTTGGTTGGAAGGTTCAATGACAACCATTGAAATTGTATTCCCAATCACAAATCAAGCACAAACAATTAAGAATTTAACATTCAAGATCTTAGAGAGATAGAGTAGAGAGAGAGAAACAATAGAGAGAGAGAAACAATCACAAGTATATTGATGTAACAATGATGAACAACCTACAACTATTACAAAGCAACATGGTATTTATACCACAAGTCTAAAAACACAAGCTTAACACCTAAGTAAACTCATATTGACTAAACATTGTTTGACTTATCTTGACTTGACTTTTCCTATTAAATCTTGGATACAATAATACACTAACAATCTCCCCCTTTGTATTCAAGATTTAACAAAAATTTGAAAATCGTCTTTAGCGCTTGATTCTTCAATCTTTAACTCTGACGACTTTTAACTTTGAAGCTCTTTCTGAAGTTGTTGAAGAATCTAGAAAAGTCTTTTGCACTTTACATCTCGGAAAGTCAACAAGTCTTGAAAAACAAATCATTTGAAGTCTTGAATCATTTGAACTTTGAAATTCTTTAACTTCTTTGAAACTTCGAACTTTTTGAAACTTCGAGGGATCTTTGAACTTTTTATCTGCATCTCTTTGATCTCTTGACCGTCTTCATTAAAACAAACTTTCACGAATCATCTTAACTTTGAATTGTCTTCATAAATCTTTGAGAATGATTTCTTTTCATCTGATTTGAATTTTTCAGAAAATTCATCACAAGTCTTGACATTATAACTCTGAAATTCCTTGAAATTGATCTCTGTAGATTTCTCCCCCTTTTTGATGATTGTGAGCCTCATAATCATCAAAACTTTCTCAATTTCTGCACTTTCTTTGAATCTCCCCTTTTTACCAATATTCTCCCTCTTTGAGATACATTTGACATTCTTCGCCCTTTTGATCTGAACAACTGAATTATGAATTGTATATACCCGAATCTTTTCAAATTCAGATATAATGAACCTGGTAACCCTGATTCAACAAATGAAATAGTTAGAAGTGCTTGTCAGTAACACGGAGTTACTGTGTACAACGAATGTACAATTTAAGGAGCTGGTTTGATGATGACTCCCCAGGACTTCCATTCAATCATTGAAAAACACAAGGTTTATCTATGAATGTTCTGACAGAAAAACAAATTTTCTGTGTGCTCGTTCTTGTGTATGAAAGAATTTAGCACAATGATTGTGTTTCATAAGGTTCAAAATGTATAAACTGATGAGATAGCAACAAATATTACACAGACTCAATGTGCATGAAAGAGGTGCGAAGGTGGGGTAACGTTCCTTCTTTTTCAATATCTAAATCTTCTGAGTGAAGACTACATAGAAGATATGCTGCATCCCCAAAGAAAATGAAACATTTCTTTGTTAAGAAAGAAACGAGTGGCTGGTGGGGTAATTGCAAGAGTTGGCATGGGCTCACTGCCTTTTTCAATGATGGTCACCAAAGAATGTGAACCAATCAGATTTTGTGGCTGCCCGGCTCAGAAAGTGGTTGGTGCAGAGTTCTGATATTCTTTTAACTCTGTTATCACACCCTCTTTCTTTTTAACATTTAAGCTCACTTTTAACCGAACTCTCCTTTACATTTTACCACTCCACGCAATGAGAAAAACTCAACCGGATAAGTTATCTCCCGCACTCTTTGATTTAAAGCCCCTCATCCCTCAATCACTCTAGGATAACTTCCGGGGTAGGAAACACTGGTTTACGTGAATCCATGGAAGTTCTGTTTAAGTTCACACATGAATCCCATGTAAGTCCTAAAAAGAATGGTTGCTCAACAGTGTAACTTGAACAACTAAGCACAGAAATGATAATATTGTCAGAATGTATGCTCATTTAAAATTAAGAATGAAATTTGAGCATTTGAACAATGAAGATCTCTCAAAACAAGAATATTGAATGAATGACATGAAATCAATAGAATTGTTTTGAGAATCTGACAATGTATCAATCAGATCAAATAAAATGGTTAGGGTATCAAAGAAATGGATAATTTGTTTATATAAACGAATATAAACAATTTTGAAATGAAAGCACAAATTTAGAAATGATGATTGTTTCTCAACAACAGTTTATTACAAACGTGGGTATTACCATCGAAAAATAGGTTCGTTTAGAGACATGGTAATAACAAATTAAAATGAAGTACTAAACCGATGTGTATGAATACTTGACAGTATATAGAAAAGATAATACGCAAGTATTAATCTTTTGAACACACGACCAGTTAAACATTAAAGCTCAATAATGAAAAACATTTAAAATCACACTTCTAGATTCATAAAATCTTTTGAGAATCAGAAGTGGTTTGAACATTTAAGAAAACGTTTTTCATGCTTGAAAGTTGTTCTTCTTTCAAACAATCAGAGATCTAGATCAGAAGATATTTACCTTTAAGCTCCCCCTCAAATCAGTATATCATGATTTGTTTTCTTTTAAACTCCCCCAGATATTTTCAAAATATCCTTATCTTACACAATTAAGAACAGGTCCTGATTTGTCATGTGATCAGAAGCCACAATCTTGACACTTAAATCCGGGTTTTGAACTGTTTTGTTCAAAATCCATTGTCTTTGACATTGAAGTCCGAGTTCTAAGTTGTAGTACTTAGAAGTCAAACATCTTGCTTCCCCTATATCTGTGGTACCTGCGAAACAGATTTAACAGACTTTAGTACCCACATGTATTTGGGTCCTGGTATGTTAGATTTAGAAATCCACCTCTCATTAGATTTATATCTTTTAAAATCCGAAATCTGAGAAGTAATTCTGTAAGATCCGTACCAGTTATGAGCAGATTCTTGTCGGACGAAATCATTCTCTCCACAGTAAGAACAACAGATTTTCTTCTGTGCAATCCTGATCAAATGATTAGTAGAATAATATATATCAGGATTATCGAAAGATTTACCTTTATGCGTACTGTTCTTCTTGGCATTTGTTGTGGATTTGAATGCTTTGTCCTTCTTCTTCTCATCATCTGAAGAACTCTTCACTCTCCAGACCATCTGATTTTTCTTAGAAGACTTTCCAAGAGATTTGATGTAAAAATTTGCTGAACCATCAACAGATTTGTCATAAAATAGATTAGATGGTCTGATCTGATTTGAGTTGACAGTTTGTGGTTTGTCACTTTTCTTTTTCAAAACATTTTTGTCATGGATAGAACTAGAAGTTGTTTTGAAAGAACAGACTGATTCTGTTGAGTTATCAACAGGTGATTGACTAATCACATCAGCTGTTACTTTATCTGACAATTCAATGTTTCTTTCTGAAGTAAGTGTGTCAAACTTTATTTTCAAATCAGATCTAGCCTTTTGTTCTTTTTGCACATCTGATGATAGAACATAGATCTTGGACATGAGCTTGGATATTTTAGATTCAAAATGTGAACGTTCTTGTTCAAAATCTTTTTCTAAGTTCTTGGTTTTATCAGAAATATCCTTGAAGATCCCAACATTTCTCTTTTCATATTTCTTCTTTTCAATCTCTAGAGACTTTTTGTTTTCTTGAAAAGCTTTTCTTTCTTTCTCAAGTAAGTCTTGTAGAATAGAAATCTGTTTGGGAAATCCAATATTTTTATCTTCAAGAACTTTTCTTTCTTTGGCAAAAGTGTCTCTTTCAGTGATTATTATATTTTCGAATTCAGACACTTGCTTAGAAAGTTTTAAACATCTCATCTCCAGATCCTTCTTCTCTTGGTTAGCTTTCTTAGAATATTCAGACAGCTTTTGAGCATAAGATTTCTCTGAATCAGATTTAACTTTATCTGCTTGGAGACTTTTCTTCAGTTCAACATTCTGTATCTCCAAGTCAGATATTTTCTCTTCGAAAGCCTTAAACTTGTTTTGAAGTTTGACTGATTCATCTTGCAATTCTGATGATTTCTGTTCAGTCGTCTTCAGTTGGCTTTGAAGATACGCAATCTTTTTCTCTTTGAGTTTGATTTCTTTTTCACATGTTTTAATAGTGTTTTCTTTTAAAGAAATCATTTTCTCTTTCTCTTTAATCTCTTTCTCTTTCTCTATAATTTCTTCCTCTTTTGCATTGATGATACCTGCAATATCAGATTTAACAGTATTAGTACACTTTATACAGTCAGGAGTTTTATCAGAGTTTGACAAATTAAATTTCAACTCCTGAATCTGTTTAAGAAGCTTTGAATTCTGATTTTTCAGATTGTCTCTTTCTGCTTCTAATTTCGGTATCTCAGGCATGTACAAGACTGCCATATCTCTAGCTGAAAGTATAGTATTTCCTCTCTCGTCTGTCTTTGGCATCTTGAATAGAATGTTAGCTTAAAAAATGATTGTCAAAAATCAGAAAAATTATGACCACTAACAAAATATGTCCCCCTCCGTAGACTTAGCATGGGGGTTCCGCTAAATCTGTCCATCTCTCTAATCCTGTGAACAAAAATATTCTTCATCTCTTCGTCAAGAAATGGTTGCCTCAATCTATTCCTCAACAATCTGACTTGAGCATCAGTAAGAACAGGAGGTAAAAATGGTTGATCAGAAGAACCGGCTTGGGTGTCAACAGGCTTAGAAGGAAAGAAAGGTTCATTTTTAGTGTTTGGGTTAGGAAAGTTTTCAAGGTTGGGTAGTTCAATAAAGTTTGGGCTTGGGAATCTTTATGGGCTAGGTAAGTTTGTTTGGGTAGGTGAAATAGGTTGGCTAGAAGGGATTGATTGAGTTAAGGTTGGTTGGGTAGTTTAGGTAAGTTGGGTAGGTATATCAGGTTGAGTGGGTTGGATGATTTGAATTTTTGAGCTTGATGTAGGTTGGTTTATTTGACAAGATAGGTTAGAAGGTTGGTTGGAAGGTTCAATGACAACCATTGAAATTGTATTCCCAATCACAAATCAAGCACAAACAATTAAGAATTTAACATTCAAGATCTTAGAGAGAGAGCAGAGAGAGAGAAACAGTCACAAGTATATTGATGTAACAATGATGAACAACCTACAACTATTACAAAGCAACATGGTATTTATACAACAAGTCTAAAAACACAAGCTTAACACCTAAGTAAACTCATATTGACTAAACATTGTTTGACTTATCTTGACTTGACTTTTCCTATTAAATCTTGGATACAATAATACACTAACAATCTCCCCCTTTGTATTCAAGATTTAAAAAAAATTGACATTAGCCTTCAACGCTTGATTCTTCAAACTTTTGTCTCTGATGTCTTTAAAACTTTGAAGCTTTAACAGTCTTCAGTCTTTCAATCTTTAAAGAATCTTCAGATAAGCTGAAGCTGATAAGAGATGATTCCTTTACAAAACTTTAGGGGGAGAATGTTAATGTACTGTAATTAGAAAGTTTTGTAAAGTCATCCTTAGTGAAAAAAGCTTTGTCTTTAGCATAATGGGTTGGGCTAAAATGTGTAACATGGGTGATTGTGGTATAAATAGGCTTATGCTTTGTATTTTTTTCTAAAGAGCTTAATGTCATAATCAAGATTTACTTTCTCACTCTACTCTCTCTCTAGAATAATACTGTCATATCTTGAAATTGAGATTGCTTGATAGATTGGGAAATACATTTTCAATTGGTATCAGAGCGAACCAAACTGATTCAGAAAGATTTGTACAGAGAATTAGATTGATTTTCTGAAATTTTAGATCAAAATGTCGATTTTCTTGAAAATTCTCAAGAATACATATTGTTTGATTCAAGAACACTATCAAATTGTTTACTGTTGATTCAACAACACTGTCAAAATCTCATTGAATTGTTGTACTTTGATCACAAATTGCAGGATTGAATAGATTGAATTAAATTGGTTTTTTAATTTCAAGAAATTTTCAAGAACACAGACCGTTTTTCTGAAAAATGAATTTTGATCAAATTTTCATTGTTTTTTTGATGTTAGATCATAAGATTGATCTTGTTGCGATCGAAATCTAATTTAGAACACATTATATTCACAATGATTCACGAATCAAACACAATTTCAGTTTGAATTTTCAGATTTTCTTGAATCTTCTTGTCAAAATGTCGAGCACTGTAATGATGAAATTGGCACTGCAATCTGTTGATTTTAGCATGATTGGATTAATAAGAATGTTTTCAGAATTGTATTTTGATTGTGTTAATACAATTTTGAGAATCAATTTTGCAGATTCGAATTGATTCAAATCAATTCTGTGGATTTTATCAAGAACACGCACGAGGCTATCAAGAACACGCAAACAACTTTGGAGAAATCGATCCTTTCATCTGCGAGTTTGAGAAAACACGCAGATAAGCATTTACGCGTTCTGCAAAAATGCAAGGCATTACCTGCGAGTTCCAGATTTCAATTTGAAGTGGCTTGCGAGTTTCTTCGACTTGTTTGTAAAATGTTTTGTATACCATATGGTTATATATGGTTGGTCACGAATGATGATGTGAAAAGTCTGGACTATTACTAGTGGATCCCTAGATTTTGAGTCGACTGATATTACTTAGAGGTTACCAAGTAAAGTAAATATAGAACTACATGTGCATTAAATTTTGAGGTTCTGGCCATTTACGAATATAGAACTACATGTGCATTAAATTGTGAGGTTCGGGCCATTTACGAATATAGAACTACATGTGCATTAAATTGTGAGGTTCTGGCCGTTAACGATTATAGAACTACATGTGCATTAAATTGTGAGGTTCTGTAAGGTAATCAAAGCGAAGAACTACATGTGCATTAAATTGTGAGGATCTGGAAAGAAGGTTTATGACCTTATTTTAATGGATTTTATTCTTATCAACGGTTAACTTGGAAATGCTTGTTTGAATGATTTCCGTTTGGATGTAAATGTTTATATCTCTTGAGATTTATAAACTGTATGTTCTCGTTACGCTTTATAATCCTAACACTTTTTTCTCAAATGTTATGTATTCAGGTTCGCGTTAGCGGCAGGTTGCCAAGGGTTTGAGTGTCGGGACTGATCCCGAGGGTTTTTGAGATGTTTAGTATTGGATTGTTGGGCATTGTTAAGTCCCACATTTTGGATGATTCTGGATCAACAACTTATGTAATCTAGATAGTATATGTTTAGATTGATTTTTTGTTGGGATCCTTATCTGTATTCATATTTTTTATAAAGGTTAAGTACAGTTCCCCTTTTTGGGAGGTTTATATCTTTGGATGATGCCTTATTGTACAGTTTCCGCAGTTTTAAATTTACCCTGGTTTTTAGGGTGTTACAAGTTGGTATCTGTTAGGATCTGAATTCTTAACAAGAATAAACACTCAGAAACAATATTAAAGGAGTTTGCGGAATAACACTTTAATATTCAAAGATCAATGAAACAGTGAATCAGAAATCTCAACTTGTAAACTTTATTGAATGATTCAAAGCTACAAGATTTCACAAACAACCTTAATATTGATGAACAGGCTTACCAATACGAATTCTACTTCTCTAGAATTAGGAATATAAACCTTGAGGTTGATTCTCTCTATGAAAGCAAAAAACTCAGAATATTGTCTAACTTGATATTCTAAACTATTTACAATAATTCTATACATATACTAAAGATAAAAGATAATTACAAAATATAAAAGATCTTTAGTATAATCTTCCATAGTTATCTCCAAGCTTTCCATGATTATCTTCATTCTTGATTTGCACGTATCTTGATTATCTCTTAAGCAACATCAAGTTGTAGCAGTATTAACACTCTGAGCAGTATTAATCTTCTCCAGCAGTAGTAACTGTGCTCAGCAGTATTAACTTTGATCTGGCAGTACTAACTTCATCAAGCAGTAGTAATCTTGGTTAGCAGTATTAACCATACTTGTGCAATTCTGAATTCCCAACAATCTCCCCCTAACTTGACTTTTAGGAAGAGAAGTCAAGTTCTTGAATTATGATCTTCAAGATGCTTTCAACACTACAGCTTAGTTGCCCAAATTCGGATCCAGACCCAGACTTTGATTAATTGTTCTTCTTACCACAATTCTGGCCATTTCTGATTCCTTTGCACATACTAGCTTAGCTTTCAGCATCCCATTCAGCTTCTCCTTGCTATGATCATACACTTTGTCAACTAGGTAGTACTCATGATAACAGTTATCAATTGTGATCATGTATACACCACAGTTTTCAAAGAGTATCCACTTATCAATCTTCTTAAACCCATACTCATGATGTAGATCCTTGATCCTGTAAACCACCTTTTCTGGATCAAACATCATACAAAGATATTCCATTGCAATCTTGAGTAGACTTTCTTCAGTTCCTTTCAAAACATGTTCATAAAGCTTTATTCCCACTTTATGCATCTCTTCAAGATCAGCTCTAGAGCAACTTCTGATTACTTTCCCCCAGGTTGAATATACTTCAAATACATCACCAACTCTTTTAAGCCTGAAGTAATCCTTTCTGTTGTCTCTCAGAATGTCCCAAAAGATGACTTCTGGTGCTTTCACAGAAATGGGAACAACCTGAACTGGTTCTATTATAGTCAGATAAAGACCCACTTTCTCATCAGATTGCTTATTGGACTGCTCTGGGTTCTGCACAGATTCTGCTGAAGGTGTAACTGAAGGTTCTGTCTCTATTTCAGTTTCTTCAATCCTTGGCTTCTTGGACTGTTTCTTGGAAGCTATGGTCTTTACTCTCTTTGCATATTTCATTTCCATACCATCATTTTCTTCTTTAGTGTCTTCAGCCTTTTCTTTGGTAGGAGTGACTTCCTCAGGGAATGGTTTTTGAATGTTTAGATCATGTCTCTCCTTCATCCTTCGTTCAGCCTCTTCCCTTTGTGAGGAGTCCCCTTGAAGCTTAGCCATTTCCTTTTTATAGAGCTCCTCAACTTGACTGTATGCCATATTAGTAAACATCTCTCCTTTGACACCAATTGAACCTTTCAAGAAATTTATCATTTTTCTCCTCTCCTGATTGGCCAAAAAGGTCTTAGAAGGTTGTCTTTTCTGCTTTTTGACTAGCATTCTTTTGACTGGTATTTTCTTGACTTCAGCTGCAGTTTTTATGCTCTTTTGATATTCTTCATTGAGCTTTTTGGCCATCTCCAGTGCAAGCTCTCTGTCCTTCTCTGATTGGAGTTGTTCCTCTTTTTCCATCTCAGCTTGGAGTTGTTTTGCTACTTCTTCATCTAACTCCACCTGGTTCTTCTCCTTTGAAGGTTGTTCAGATTCAACCATCTTAGCTTTACCCTTTGCATCCTTCAAACCTGCCTCACTTCTTTCTTTTCTCTTCTTTTCAAGGCCTCCTTCATTGATGACCACTCCTTTGGCCTTTTGAGTAGCCTTAGGAGTGTCATTCTTTGCCTTTACTAAATTTTATGCTATTTCCAATTCTTCAATAGATAGCACTATTACCGCTGCTACCTATTCTGTTACTACTGTTGCTTGAACCTTATCTGTTTCTACTGCTTGTGCTTCTGTTTCTGCAGCTTTCTCCCCCTTAACATCAAATCCCATCTCAGATGTACTTTCCTTTTCTGCTTCAGCCTCTGAATTCTCCCCTTTGTTGAAAGCATCATTAGCATTTTTCCTCTTCTTCAAAAGAAACGACCTTCTCCTCTTCTTTTGCACCAATCTTGTCACCATTTTCTTCAATTTGGTAATCTGTACTTGTTGAGACTGAATTACCATTTTCATTTCTTCTATGTCTTCGCCTTGTTTGATGACATCCAGATTGATGTTGCCCATTGTTTCCATCAATTCATTGTAGTCATATATGTCCTCACCTTCTCCAGGAGTGTTACCCCCTTTTGAAGGATCATGGGATCTTTTAGTAGTGGAAGTCTTCTTCCTAGCAGAAGCACCCTCCACCCCCTTGGTTTCTTGGCACCTGGGACCTTTGAATGATTGCTCATTCAAAGTTACCATGGGGGAGGTCTTATTGATGTTACCACTGTCCTCCTCTGTGCTAGCAGAAGTAGTGACAGCCTGCTCACCCGTATGCTCATACATCTCCTCATTGAGCACCTCCTTGGGGTTGGGAGACACCCATGTGGTTTCCCTATAGATATTCTCTAATGGAGAATTCTCCATTAGAGGGCTTAAAGGCTTTGTGGGTGAAGATACAAGAATGGAAGGAGCCTTCTTTACCTTTTTCCTGATGTAGGTATTGGTTATTGGAGAAGTTTATTTTTGAATAAGGGACTGTGTGATTGATATGGTGATTGAAGGTTGGGATTGGCTTTCAGTGGGATGGTCTAATGAGGGCCTTGACCCTGAAGCCATACCTTCTTCATTGTGGGACACCACCATCATTGTAGAGAACAATGGGGTGTCAACTCTTTCCGAGTCCAATGGAGATCTCTTCATATTTGAAAAGACCTTGCCTTTGGGGATTTTGGGTACATATACCTCATGAAATTGAGGCATATCCGTCAATTCATTGGTTATAACTGCCTGTACAAATCTTGGGTACATATAAAAACTCTTTTTGTTTCCCAAGTTTGACACAAGGTCATTGAAAATCATTTTAGAAAAATTGTACTTTCTGGCAGTGGCCAAGCAAACCAAAGCATAAGCAATGGTACTACTGAACTCACTCCAGCCAGTAGTCTTTTTGGAAATACAATGCATAAGGGTATGAACAAGAAAACGCCTTTGGGTATAAAATTTAGCTTTTGTGAATTTGAAAACACCCAACTGGCCTCCATACCCCATTCTTGACAGATTGGAGAACAAGTCCTCATTAGGAATAGAGGTAATACCTGCAGCATCGTCTAGTCGTAGACAGATGCGAATCAGCTCTTCAGAAACTGACAAGGGTTTGTCACACACCCTTGTCTTGATAACTTGCACACCATTTTCAGTAACAATGGTGGCATTTGCCCAGAATTGTCTCTGATGCTCTATGTAGATTGTTGGAGACGCTGTAAGAGCATATGCAATATGGCTTGTCTTGAGAAAATCGACTATATGGTCAAATCCATCAGCCTGCTTCGACTTTTGAAGCATCGCGATTTCGTTGTGCTCATCAATGAACGCCATGGATGCCATTGAGCTTGAGAGTTCTTGCCTGAAACTTACTATGAGCTTGAGAGAAAAAGGGTTAGAGAGCAGATGAATAGTAATCAAAGAGTCGTTATGAACTTTTAGGCGGGCAAAAAGGGTATTTATACGATTCGGGACATAAGCAGTATTAACCACTAGCAGTATTAACTAACTAGCAGTATTAACTGAGAGCAATACTAACTACTAGCAGTATTAACTAACTAGCAGTATTAACTGAGAGCAGTATTAACTACTAGCAGTATTAACTAACTAGCAATATTAACTAAGAGCAGTATTAAGCACTAGCAGTATTAAACCTGCACTGGCAGCATTAACTGCACTTACACTTTTTGATGCTTGTGAAGGTCTGAACAAGGCAACATACTTTCTGAGAATGATGATTAGTAACAAACAAAAACAACCATATAACAGGTATACAATCACTTTTTAAACATGAGCTCATTCAGAATTGATCATGCCCACACTTGTGACCAAGAAAGTGAATCTATCCACATCAAAAGCTTTAGTGAATAGATCAGCAAACTGGTTGTCAGTATGAACTTTAGCAACTTGAATAAGCTTCTTTTCATTACAATCTCTAATAAAGTGATACCTGATCTCAATGTGCTTTGTTTTGGAGTGCTTGACTGCATTGTTAACAATGTTTATAGCACTGCTATTGTTAATAAAGATTGGAGTGTGAAGAAAGGTTACCCCATAGTCCATCATCTTATTCTGAATCCATAGAACCTGAGAGCAGCAACTTGCAGCAGCAATGTACTCAGCTTCTATTGTTGATAAGGACATTGTGGTTTGTTTCTTACACTGCCAAGGTACTACTCTTGCACCCAAAAGCTGACATCCACCCGAAGTAGACTTTCTATCCATATTAGCACCACCCAAGTCACTGTCTGAATATGCAATCAAGTCAAAGTTGGATTCATAGGGATACCAAAGACCTAATCTAGGTTGCCCTCTTAAGTATCTGAAAGTCCTCTTAACAGCTTGAAGATGTAATTGCTTTGGCTTGACTTGGAATCTGGCACAAACACACACTGGAAACATAATATCTGATCTTGAGGCTGTGAGATACATGAGAGATCCAATCATTGATCTATAAAGATGGACATCAAAATCCTCCCCCTCAAGATCAGCAGTGATCTGTTTGTGTGTTTCCATAGGTGTGCTTGCTGGCTTTGAGTCTGATAAACCATATTTGTCTAGGATGTCTTTCACATATTTTGATTGGCTTATGAAGATTCCATCTTTCTGCTATTTCACTTGAATCCCAAGGAAGAAGGTAAGTTCACCCATTGAACTCATTTTAAAGCTCTTGTGCATCAACTTTTCAAAGTCTCTACACATTTGATCTTGTGTGGATCCAAAGATGATGTCATCCACATAGATCTGAACAAGTAGGATGTCCTTCTTACTACTTTTAATGAAGAGGGTGTTGTCAATTATTCCCCTTTCAAACCCATTTTCTAAGAGATAGGTAGACAGAGTATCATACCATGCTCTTGGGGCTTGATGTAGACCATAAAGTACTTTCTTGAGTTTGTATACTCTGTCAGGATATGACGGATTTTCAAATCCAGGGGGCTGACAGACATATACTTCTTCATCAATTGTACCATATAGAAAGGCACTCTTTACATCCATTTGATAGACCTTGAACTTCATGTATGAGGCATAGGCTATAAATATCCTAATTGCCTCTACCCTTGCAACTGGGGCAATCACATCTTCATAATCAATGCCTTCTTCCTGAGTGTACCCTTGTGCTACTAGCCTTGCTTTGTTCCTGATCACAGTTCCTCTCTCATCCTTTTTATTCCTGAAAATTCATTTGGTGCCAATAGCTCTATGACCTTTTGGAAGGTCTACCAAGTCCCAAACTTCTTGCAATTTGAACTGCAGTAACTCTTCTTGCATAGCTTCTATCTAACTGGAGTCTTTCATTGCATCAAAAACCTTCTTAGGCTCAATCTGAGATTGAAAGCAAGAGAGTACTGTGTGTTGCTGATCCTGCAGCTCTTGAAGTCTTCTTTGATTCCTTGTTATCATAGAAGAAGAGATGTCTCCTATGACCAGCTCTGGAGGATGGTTCTTTTGAGGTCTAGTCTGATGACTAGGTTCTTCATTGATTCCCACTTCTAAATTGGACTCATTTAAGTCAGCTGAAGTGATCTCATCAGCTGCTTCTAGCTCTTCCTGCACTTGATTCTCCTCATCTCTTCTTTCTTCTTCACTCTGAATTGGTTCAGTCATAGTCTATTTTTGACAGAAATCAACAGGTTCCATTGTAGGTATGGGAAAGATCACAGACTGAGGAATAATGTCTTGTAATTTTACTTGTTCATCCCCTGATCCTCCACTTCCTGAACCTGTATGATCATCACTACTGAAACCCAAAGAGTTAGTTAGTGAATCAATGTCAAACAACCACTGAGGACCTGAACCAATAGGATTTGGTGTGTTCTCATTGCATTTGACATTGTCACTTTCCTCAATTATTCTAGAAGAAGAATTAAACACTCTGTAAGTCTTACTCTGAGATGAGTAACCAACAAGAAAACCATCATCTGCCTTGCTATCAAACTTTCCTAAGTGAGTTTTGGTATTGAGAATGGTACAAGGACACCCAAAAGGTTTGAAAAATCCAATAAATGGTTTTCTTTTATTTAAAAGCTCATATGGTGTCTTGTTTTTAGGCTTCACTACTAGAACTCTGTTTTGGACATAGCAAGCAGTATTAACTGTTTTAGCCTAGAAAGTAATTGGTAGTTTTGAATCAGTTAACAGAGATCTAGCAGCTTCAATCAGTGTCCTATTCCTTCTCTCAGCAACACCATTTTGTTGTGGAGTCCTAGGAGCAATGTATTTCCTCTCAATTCCTTTTTCCTCACAAAAGGTGTTTAGGTCATGATTTTTAAATTCAGTACCATTGTTTGACCTAATGACTTTTACCTTTTGATTTGTTTGGTTTTCAATTGTTAGAATAAAGGATTTGATCAGTCCACTTGTCTCATCCTTAGTCCTTAGAAAATATACCCAAGTAAATCTAGAGTAATCATCAACAATAACTAAGCAGTATGATTTCTTGTCTATACTCATAACATTTGTAGGACCAAACAGATCCATATGCAACAACTGAAGAGAATTAGAGATAGTGTTCAACTCTTTGGACTTATGAGAAGTTTTGTGTTGTTTGCCTTTGAGACAGGCAACACAATGATCATCACATGAAAAGACTTTTGAAGGCAAACCTCTTACAAGGTTGTTTTTAACAAGTTTATTCATAGTTTTAAAGTTCATGTGACACATCCTTCTATGCCAAAGTGATGATTCATCCAAAGATGCTTTTGAAACAAGACAGTTTAGAGATGAATCAGTTGAAACACTTTCCATATCTAAACAATAAACATTATCCTTTCTGGGAGTTCTTAGTAGTATCATATTTTCATCAACTACCTTGAATCCAGGAGCAAGGATAATGCATTCAGAATCTGTAAATAATATACTATGCTTTTTGTCATAAACCTGTGATACACTTAACAGGTTGTACCTTAATTGCTCAACATAGAATACATCTTCAAAGGTCATTTTACCTTTGGTTACATCACCCTTACCACTGATCTTACCTCCATCTGGAGTATTACCAAAAGCAACATGCCCACCATCAATTTTTTTGAAATTCTTGAGGCAAGACATGTTCCCTGTCATGTGCCTAGAGCAACCATTATCAACATGCCAGATGCTCTTCCCCTTGAGCTGCTGGTTGCCCTGCACATAAGATAAAACAATTAGTATTGATTTGGAACCCAAGATAAAGTGGTCTTGGGTCTCCCTTTCTCATCAAAGTAATTACAATCCTTTTTGATGAGATTTTTAAACTCAGAGCACTCTTTACTAGAGTACTTTGTCAAGATGATTGGCTTAGCAGCACAAACATTAGAAGCAGTACTAACCTTAGAAGTACTAACAGAGTTAGCAACACTAACAGGTTTAGTAGTACTAACCTTGTTAAAAGTACTAATAGAGTTAGCAGTATTAACATTAGAAGAAGTACTAATAATGTTAGTTTTAGCAGTACTAATACTCTGAGCAGCACTAACATTGGTAGCAGTACTAACAGTTTTAGTGCTTTTAGGAATCCACATCTTGACACTCTTCTCAACAGTCTTTTTCTTCATGTGGCTTTTAGATTTAACAGATTTCTTAGCCACATGGTTCCTTTCATTCTTCCTATAACCAAAGGGTTTTTGCACAGATCTTTGAAAATTCATCCTTTGGTTCATAGGATTGAAATAACAGTATTTAGCAATATGATTGAGATTTCCACAAATAAAACAAGGTTTTGGTCTATTGATTTTACTTAGATCAACCCCTTGTTTTTATGCCCACTGATTATTCCAGTTTCTTTGATTACCCCTCCTTTTATCATGTTTTAGGGGCTCATATTTAGTACAAGCACACTGTTTGCAAGGAACAGGATTCACAACTGTGGTCTGCTTGTAATGGACCTTACTAGACTTTCCCTCAGTCTTCTCTATGTCCTTAGATTTTACCTAAATCTTTCCACACCCCTCATTGGTAACAATGTGGTTTTCTAGAGGAATCTCATCACTCACAGTGTTCTTCTTACTCTTACCAACCTCTTTCTCAGTCTTGTCCTCAACAACTACCTCATCTAAGGGATCTATCTCAGTGGCTCCCTTAGGCAAGTCCTTCCTATCTTTGGTTTCTAGCAAGTCTGATGTAGGAGGAATGTAGTTGTTGTTGTATGGTGGTGGTGTGGTATTGTACCCAATTCCTCTTCTCAGCTTGTCATGAATCTGAGTTTGTAGTAAAGAGTCCATTGCTTTAGAATCATTGGAAAACTTTTCTACATCTAGCTTAACTTTGGCTAGCTCCCCTCTCAACTTTTCACTCTCCTCTTTAGACTTTGTCAGTTGGAGTTCTAGATCCTTTTTCTCCCACTTCCAGTAATTAGTGTCATATGAGTGTTGAAGTTCATTGGCTTGGAAACCATTAATTTGTTCCTTAAACTTCTCTACAATCCTCACATAGTCTTTTATATCTTTTGCTAAACTTTTAAGGTTATCACTCATATTCTGGTTGTGATCCCTGTACCTTTTAACAATGTCTATGCAAGTTTTAGAACAGAGATTAGAACTTACCTCAGTTGGGAGATTAGATACCTCTGCCATGAGAGCTTGATTTTGAATAGCCTCTTCTGCTTGATCATTCCAGTCAAACCCCATTCCTTGTTGAGAAACAAGGGCTTGAGCAGAGTTTCTGTTCTGGTTGAAGCTACCAGTCTGAACTTGTTGGAGGTTAATGTGAGGCCCTCCACTTTTTCATTCCCTGGCAAAGTGTCCCTTCATATGACATTTATAGCATTCTACCTTTGACTTGTCAAAACCTGCTCCATCTTCTCTTCTTTGGGAAAAGTTATTCCTCCCAGTCCTCTTGATGAACTTCTTTACCCTCATGGAAAGCATGACCATCTGCCATTTAATATCCATCTCTTCAAGATCATCAGGATGAAGTTGCTCCAAGTTATCATTGATTAAAGAAGAGTTTCCATGGCTGGACAGAAAGGCTTCAAAAACAGATTCAGTGCCTTTTTGTTGATTTGCTCCATTGGCAACATTAACTGATTCAGGGTTAGCAGTAGAATCAATTGATGCTGATAGGAGTGCAGCATTATGAACATATCCAGAAGGCTTCTTCTTTGCCTCCACCTCAGCTTCAAATACTCTAAGGTCATTGTACAGATCATCAAGTTCTTTTTCTTCCAATTGTTCATTCTGTCTGAATGAAACAATATACATGGTCCATTCATCTCCAAGGGACCTTAAAAACTTTCTGTTTACATCATTGTGACATCCGTCAGAAATCAAAATCTTCAAGGTTAGAATCCTTTAAGATATTAGAGAATAGTTCATAGAATTTACTTCTCTAGAATCTAATTAGATTGGTTAGTTTATAATTTTTCCGAAATATTTCAGTAGTCGTTTAGAAAGCCCGGTTCGGATCAGTAACTGACTAAAACGTCCCATAAAATGCCAAATATTATGTCACATGTCTAAAATACATAAAATAATGAGGTTTATATTATTTAGGTAAATATATATTTATTTGTAAAAATTTACTCAATTTAGAGAGAATTGAGAATTTAAAAAAAAAAAATTGTCGGTTCTCAATTTATCTGTTTTATTTGAGAGTTTATGATGTATTCTTTTAAAAAAAATGTTGAGATGGGCTTGGAGAGGCCACATGGACGGCCCTCCACCCTCTCCCTCTCTTATTTAAAAAAAAAAAATTCATTTGAAACACTCATTTCAAACTCTAAAAATTGGAAGATTAACCCTTCACCTCCTCATTCCCTCTCTCTCTCTCATTTTCGATTTTACCTTCAAACACCATCAAGAATTCAAGTTTCCAGCAAATTAAAGATTGTTTTAAGATCAAATCATCAAGATTATTGAGGATTTCCAAGTTTACTTCATCATCTACACAAGGTACAAACCCTATTTCTTCATTTCTTCATGTTTTATTCAAGTTTTATGTTTTGAACTTTATAAAAATCCTCATGCATGTGTAGAAATATTTCATTTATGGTTTTAGAAGTGAAATGGACATCATTTATGAATAAAACATTCATAAAGTGATGCCATAAGATGATCTTCCATGAAAAACCAAGTTAAAAAGTGAAATTTTTGGAGTCTCTTGTTGACTATGTCAATTTTATCATGGGTGCAACTTTGTGTACGAAAATTTTGATGTTTTAGTTGGTTTATAATCAACATTTTAGTAGTAATTTCAAGTTTAAACAAACTCTTATGATAAGATTTTTCAATCTTGTGTGATTAAGAGTCTTCAAAATTGTTAAGTGATGAAAAATCACTTATTTAGTGTTCTTTGTCACATGCAACTCACTTTGGACGAAATTTGTAGTTTTAAATGTGTCCAAGGTGTATGTTTTCATTCTTAACATCATTATTTAGTGAAAAAGGGTTTAAATCCAAATGGTTTCACAAGAAACCATGGAAAATGGACCTCTTAATGCTTAATACAAAAACTTTGTTCTACACAGCTTGCTGTCCATAATGGAACTTCCACTTCCAAGCTGTGTATCTCAATATTTACTTCATGAAATTTGGTCTTTTTGCTTTTATACACTAATTTAATGAGTTAGTTTTCAAATGAATCAATAATCACTAAAAATTATGAGGTTTTGGTCATTCAAATGTATTTTAGAAGAAGGTTGTGCAATCTGTCCCAAGCTGACAGATTAGTACACCCTACTTCTAACGACCATAACTCCCTCATAAATCATCTAAATGTGGTAAATTCTTTTTCATATGGTATATTTTTGACTTAGCTTTGCATCCATATATGGATCACTGAATTATGTTGAGTTTTGATCCTCCAAAAGCATGCCACAACAGAAGTGCGCAACTGATTCAAAAATCAGTAACCTACTGTTTTGTAGAAATTATTTGGGGCATCAAAACACTTCCAAAATTCATGAAATTTTACGTTAGAGTTCTTAATTCTGTATTTTAGCTCTGATAAAAAAATGGTTAGGATTTTCAATTGGGAAGTTATATTTTGAAAGCCATTATGTGGTTATAATTTCTGGACAGCAAGTGCTGAACCAGAAAGATAGTTCTAAAAACCTCAAACTTATGTATTATGGTATAAGGATGTTATAATGATCATCAATTCTTATTTTTGACAATAAAATACATATATTGGCATTTTATAATACGTGGGATTAGTTAGTTAGGCTTAAGGGTTGGATTTGACATTTAGCACTCTTTGTGCATCTTTCTCTATAGGAATTTAGAAGCTCTGGGCTAGGGGAAATTGCTATTGCGTATCTTGCGTCATTATTCAAGGTGAGTATTCACAACCCCACTTTTATTGTTTTGATTGAACTTGGGGTGAAAAGCATGTTAAAAATTGAATATTTAAAGATTCATGAGGCTTTGTTATAAAGCGTTACGTATTGAAATTTATGAGGCTTTGTTGTAAAGCGGTTGGTGTAGAAGTTATATGAGATGTATGCCAATGATATGTTGAGTTTTAAAAAAATGTTAAGTCCCCGGGTACACTACTAGTTAACCCAGAAATGGGCCTATAGTATTAGTGGATAGCGCTATTTGGTCTGACAAGCCCACCTTATACTGACGAGTAGGGGTGCACTGTACTAGAGAAATATGACTACACATGTGGTTAAAGCCCACCTCTGAGGTAGATCATGGGGCGTTGATTTGGTCCAGAAAGGTTTAGTAGTGGCTCAACGTGGTTGTATCAATGCATACCTCTTGTCATATAAGCTAAATTGTGATACTCATGAATCAAAGAATATGAAGTTTGGTTTATGTGTATGATTTTCAAATGACAGCTTGCATATAAACTTGATTTGTGCATATTTAAAAACCTGTGAACTCACCAACTCTCGTAGTTGACCATATTTTGAACATGCTTTTCAGGGAACAAGAAGGTACTTGGAAATGATTAAAGTTTATCTCTTGTGTAAACCGTTTGCAATACTTTCATAATAGAGATTTTGTACTTCAACTTTTGAAGATGTAATAGGGATGTAAACTTTTGGAACTTGTTGTAAACAATGGTTGAATGTATGGTGGTATTTCTTTCTGTATCCTAATGCTATGCTTATCGAACTGTCATATTCCGTGTTTCCGCTTTAGCGGGGTGTGACAGACTTGGTATCAGTGCCATAGGTTATAGAGAATACTGGTTTTACTATAAAACCATACACTATAACCACTATTTTCAAAATTACTTTTGTAAACAAGTCTCGAGATTGAGCATATTACTAGTATAACTAAGATGGGTGTCGGCTTAGCATATTACAATTAGGCAAAGCCTGATCACCTATGTCTAATTTAGTGTGCATAAGAAGAGACTCTAAATGGTTATATTAAGAGTTACTAAAAATAGAAACTTTTTGTTCAAAAATGAAAAGCATGAGTTAGTATGTGAGTTCGCATAAGTATTTTGTGATTTCAACGTTTATCTAGCATACTAATGTTTAAAAACTTATTATTTACCGCAGATTTCATGTCTCTTTCGTCGTCACACTCTGAGTCGTCCCCAGACGAGTCCGGATATATCACAGGCCGACCTAGGAGGGCACGTGTTAGTGAAGACTACGACCCATCCGAGCATAGTTACTCGGGGTCCGGACATTCACCAGCTAGGTCGTCTACTCCCATGTATGCGCCCTCACCGCAGTCGGTGCCCCGACCTAGAGTCCGGGCGACCGCGCGGATCAGTGTTCCGATGCCGGTCAGGGAGACCTTCATCATTGCACCTAGGAATAAGGCGGGGCCCTCCCGACTGAGGGTTAGACGAGTTATGCCACCACCACAGGTTGAGGAGCTGGCAGGACAGCCGACTGGTATGACATCACTTGAGAGTTTATGGGTCACAGGTTTGTCCCAAGATGCGGAGATGTTTAGGGCTAGACTAGACCATTATGGTCAGTCTCTCGACGGGTTGATGGGGATTTTGAGCACACACGATCAGACCATGAGCGGAGTCTTGGCTATGCTTGCGAACACTAGAATGGAGGTTCAGAGGCTATACATAGGTTTAGCCTTGATGTTGGGAGCGATGGTAGTTGTTATGGGATGGTTTATCCTATACTTCATGCGTTAGGTGTTGATTATCCGATGATATTTTGGGAACTTTAAAACTTGTTTCTTTTGGGGCATATAGCCCATGAATTTGAAAATATTTTATGCTTGATGGTAAACTTATGAAATTAATGGTTGATATTTTGGAATTATAAAGTTTGGTAGTTATGATGAAATTTTAGCTGCAATATCTAACGTTTCGTATAATTGAAAAATATGTTATCATTGTATGATATGTTGAATGTATGATTAATTATTAGATAAGTATTGTATGATGCGCGACGCATAAATAAATTGCTGGTTCAGACAAATAATTAGATTCCGATTTGGAAATTTTGTAGTAGAGTTATGCCTTCAAGAAGGGAAGACCCAGAAATTGCACGATTAGTGTCCGAGCAAATTCTTGCTGCCCTCCCCAATATAGTTAGTCAGGTAGCAGCAGGCCTGAATGTTAATCAAACTAACTATCCTAGAGTCGGTGTGAATGAGAACAGAGAATGTACGTATAAGACTTTTAGATCTTGCAACCCGAAGGAGTTCCATGGTAATGAGGGAACCGTTGGGTTATTGACTTGGTTAGAAGGAATGGAGTCCGTCCTACATATTAGTAAGTGTACAGAAGCAAACAAGGTGGAGTTTGCAGCTTGTTTACTGCAATGACGAGCGTTGACCTGGTGGAATACTCAAGTACAAACGCGAGGACGGGAAGCAGTTAGTAGACTCACGTGGGACGAGTTCAAAGAGATGCTTAAGGAGGAGTATTGCCCGAGGAGTGAGATTCAGAAACTCCAAGCAGAATTGTGGAATCATGAGATGAAGGGAAATGATATAGACTCTTACACTGCTCGATTTCATGAGTTGGCAAAGTTAGTACCCCATTTAGTGACACCGGAAGAAAACAGAATTGACAAGTACATTTGGGGCTTAGCTTCCGAAATACAGGGAGATGTGACTTCGGGAAATCCAAAAACGATGCAGGAAGCAGTGAGTTTAGCAACCAAACTTACTGACAATGCAAACCGTTCAGGGTTGTTTTTAAATGTCAAAGCCAAGGGCAAGAGAAGGATGGAGGAACCTATGAGAAGACAATTTGATGGGAGGAAGGGTAAGGAGCAAAGGGTGGCGGGTAATTATGGAATTCAGGCACAGGGTGCGGGTAAGGGGAAAGAGGTACGTCCTAAATGTGGCAAGTGCAACTACTATCATCAGGGGCGATGCGTCATATGTTATAAATGCAACAAGGGAGGACATTTTGCAAGGGATTGCAAGGATGCACCAAGAAGAGTGTGTTACGAATGTGGAAGCCCGGATCACGTAAGGAGATCTTGTCCTAGATTTAATAAGAGGGTGAATGCTAATCAAGGCCGACCAGTTAATCAAGGGAATCCAGGGAGACCAGCACGAGGGCGAGTGTTTGAGATCGGGGCAGAAGAAGCAAGACAGAACCCGGATGTAATTACAGGTACTTTTCTCTTGAACAAGCATTATGCATCTGTATTGTTTGATTCTGGAGCAGATAGGAGTTTTATATCATTAGACTTCAGGACAAAATTTTGCCTAAAGTCTCAAAAACTAAAAGAAGACTATGTTGTCCAATTTGCTAATGGGCAAGAGGTTAGGGTCAAGGACGTAATTTCAAACTGTACTTTAGAATTGGCTGAAAAGGAGTTCAATATAGATCTAATTCCAATCAAATTAGGAAGCTTTGACATAGTAGTGGGTATGGATTGGTTATCTATAAACCGAGCAGAAATTTGTTGCTCCGAGAAAATTCTCCGAATTCCATTACCGGAAGGAGGGATACTTCTAGTACAAGGAGAAAAGTCAAGGAGAAATTTTTAAAATGGTGTTGTGCATAAAAATGCGGAAATATCTGAGGAAGGAGTGTGTTGCGTTTCTGGCGCATGTGGTAAATAAGAAGATCAAAGGGAAGCACATTCAGGACATTCCAATAGTTCGAGATTTTCCAGAAATATTCCCAAATGATTTACCGGGATTACCCCCACCGAGGCAGGTTGAATTTCACATTGATTTAACTCCTGGAGCTGCACCAGTAGCTAAAGCACCATACCGTTTAGCACCGTCGGAAATGCAGGAATTGTCCGAACAACTTCAAGAACTTCTCGACAAGGGATTCATCAGACCTAGTTCTTCGCCGTGGGGAGCTCCAGTTCTCTTTGTCAAGAAGAAGGATGGAACCTTTCGAATGTGTATTGATTATAGAGAGCTTAATAAACTAACTCTCAAGAATCGATATCCACTTCCCCGAATTGATGATTTGTTTGATCAATTACAAGGAGCAACGTATTTTTCAAAGATCGATCTCCGATCCTGATACCATCAGATGAGAGTCTCCGAAGAAGATATTCACAAGACGACATTTAGAACTCGATATGGACACTACGAGTTTCTAGTTATGCCCTTCGGACTGACAAATGCACCAGCGGTTTTCATGGACTTGATGAATAGAGTTTGCAGACCATACTTGGACAAGTTTGTAATCGTATTCATTGATGATATATTGATATACTCCCGAAACAAAGAAGATCATGAGAAACATCTAAAGTTGATACTAGAATTGCTCAAGGACCAGAAATTGTACGCCAAATTTTCTAAATGTGAATTTTGGATTCGTGAAGTACATTTTCTTGGTCATGTGGTCAACGAGAAGGGAATTCATGTTGACCCGGCGAAGGTCGAGGCCATCAAAAAGTGGGAAACTCCGAAGACACCAACTGAAATTCGTCAATTTCTCGGCTTAGCAGGATATTATCGACGATTTATCGCCAATTTCTCCAAGATTGCGCAACCTCTAACAACTCTGACACGAAAAGATGAGAAGTTCACTTGGGGAGAGAAACAGGAGGAAGCATTTCAGTTACTCAAGCATAAGCTTTGCAATGCACCAGTTTTAGCTTTGCCAGAGGGAATTGAAAACTTCGTGGTCTATTGCGATGCATCACGTCAAGGATTGGGATGCGTATTAATGCAGAAGGATAAAGTCATCGCATATGCGTCTAGACAACTTAAAACCCACGAGAGAAATTACACCACTCATGATTTGGAGTTGGGAGCTGTAATTTTTGCTCTAAAAATTTGGAGACATTATCTTTACGGCACAAAATGTACAATCTTCACCGATCACAAAAGTCTTCAGCACATTCTTGTTCTGAAGATGCTCAATATGAGGCAACGAAGATGGGTCGAGTTGCTTAACGACTATGACTGTGAGATAAAGTACCACCCAGGAAAAGCTAATGTAGTAGCGGATGCGTTAAGCAGAAAAGAAAGAGTAAAGCCCTTAAGGACACGAGCTATGGGAGTAATAGTCCAGACAAGCCTTAAGACGCAAATTCTCAAAGCTCAAGAAGAAGCATTAAAGGCGGAAAATTTGAATGGCGAAACTTTACATCATCTGGAAAAGGAATTTGAAATAAGATCTGATGGAGTGTGTTATTTTAAGAATAAGGTTTGGATACCAAAGGTTGACAACCTGCGATCCACAATTATGGAAGAAGCACACAAATCAAGGTACTCGATTCACCCAGGAGCAGACAAGATGTATCAAGATTTAAGAGAGCATTATTGGTAGCCAGGAATGAAGCGAGACGTTGCCTTGTACGTAAGCAAGTGTTTGACTTGTGCAAAAGTCAAAGCGGAGCATCAGAAACCTTCAGGACTTCTTCAACAACCTGAAATACCCCAATGGAAATGGGAGCAATTATCAATGGACTTTATAATCAAGCTACCCAGGACTAGAAAAGGTCATGATGCAATCTAGGTCATTGTAGATCGACTCACAAAGTCTGCACATTTCCTACCAATTCGAGAAGATTATAAGATGGAAAGATTAGCTCAGATGTATATTGATGAGATTGTTTCCCGACACGGAGTACCCGTTTCTATCATCTCCGATAGAGATAGTCGTTTCACCTCCAGATTTTGGCAGTCACTTCAGAAGGCTTTGGGCACTAGGTTGGATTTAAGCTCAGCTTATCATCCACAAACAGATGGGCAGACGGAGAGAACTATTCAAACGTTGGAAGATATGTTGCGCGCTTGCGCGATAGACTTTGGCGGTAGTTGGGATAAGCACTTACCGTTAGTCGAATTTTCGTACAACAATAGCTATCACGCCAGTATTCGATGTGCTCCATACGAAGCTTTATATGGACGTAAGTGTAGGTCACCACTTGGATGGATAGAAGTTGGAGATAATCAATTGATCGGGTCGGACATCGTTCAGGAGACCACGGATAAGATATCAACCATTCGGGATAGACTCAAGACAGCAAGAGATCGTCGGAAGAGTTATGCTGATAATCGAAGGAAGCCGTTAGAATTTCAAGTGGGTGACAAGGTACTTTTAAAAGTATCACCCTGGAAGGGAATAATACGTTTTGGGAAGCAAGGCAAACTGAGTCCAAGGTATATTGGTCCATTTGAAGTGTTGGAAAGAATTGGACCAGTCGCATACAAACTCAAGTTACCACATGAGTTGAGTGCTATCCACGACACCTTCCACGTGTCGAATTTGAAGAAGTGTCTGACCGATGAATCACTAGTCGTATCACCGGAAGAAGTCAAAGTTGATGAACGTTTGTGTTTCAGGGAAGAACCGATTGAAATACTCGATCGAGTTGTCAAACAATTAAGACGATGCAAAATTCCAATTGTGAAAGTCCGATGGGACTCGAGGCACGATCCGGAATACACTTGGGAGCGAGAGGATTATATGAGAAATAAGTATCCTCAACTGCTTGTAAAGAATTCATCTGAGGAAAGCAAAATGTGAATTTCGGGACGAAATTCCTTAAACGAGGGGAAACTGTGACATCCGTCAGAAATCAAAATCTTCAAGGTTAGAATCCTTTAAGATATTAGAGAATAGTTCATAGAATTTACTTCTCTAGAATCTAATTAGATTGGTTAGTTTATAATTTTTCCGAAATATTTCAGTAGTCGTTTAGAAAGCCCGGTTCGGATCAGTAACTGACTAAAACGTCCCATAAAAGGCCAAATATTATGACACATGCCTAAAATACATAAAATAATGAGGTTTATATTATTTAGGTAAATATATATTTATTTGTAAAAATTTACTCAATTTAGAGAGAATTGAGAATTTAAAAAAAAAATTGTCGGTTCTCAATTTATCTGTTTTATTTGAGAGTTTATGATGTATTCTTTTAAAAAAAAAAATGTTGAGATGGGCTTGGAGAGGCCACATGGCCGGCCCTCCACCCTCTCCCTCTCCCTCTCTTATTTTAAAAAAAAAAAAAATTCATTTGAAACACTCATTTCAAACTCTAAAAATTGGAAGATTAACCCTTCACCTCCTCATTCCCTCTCTCTCTCTCTCTCTCATTTTCGATTTTACCTTCAAACACCATCAAGAATTCAAGTTTCCAGCAAATTAAAGATTGTTTTAAGATCAAATCATCAAGATTATTGAGGATTTCCTAGTTTACTTCATCATCTACACAAGGTACAAACCCTATTTCTTCATTTCTTCATGTTTTATTCAAGTTTTATGTTTTGAACTTTATAAAAATCCTCATGCATGTGTAGAAATATTTCATTTATGGTTTTAGAAGTGAAATGGACATCATTTATGAATAAAACATTCATAAAGTGATGCCATAAGATGATCTTCCATGAAAAACCAAGTTAAAAAGTGAAAATTTTGGAGTCTCTTGTTGACTATGTCAATTTTATCATGGGTGCAACTTTGTGTACGAAAATTTTGATGTTTTAGTTGGTTTATAATCAACATTTTAGTAGTAATTTCAAGTTTAAACAAACTCTTATGATAAGATTTTTCAATCTTGTGTGATTAAGAGTCTTCAAAATTGTTAAGTGATGAAAAATCACTTATTTAGTGTTCTTTGTCACATGCAACTCACTTTGGACGAAATTTGTAGTTTTAAATGTGTCCAAGGTGTATGTTTTCATTCTTAACATCATTATTTAGTGAAAAAGGGTTTAAATCCAAATGGTTTCACAAGAAACCATGGAAAATGGACCTCTTAATGCTTAATACAAAAACTTTGTTCTACACAGCTTGCTGTCAAGAATGGAACTTCCACTTCCAAGATGTGTATCTCAATATTTACTCCATGAAATTTGGGCTTTTTGCTTTCATACACTAATTTAATGAGTTAGTTTTCAAATGAATCAAGAATCACTAAAAATTATGATGTTTTGGTCATTCAAATGTATTTTAGAAGAAGGTTGTGCAATCTGTCCCAAGCTGACAGATTAGTACACCCTACTTCTAACGACCATAACTCCCTCATAAATCATCTAAATGAGGTAAATTCTTTCTGAAATAGTATATTTTTGAGTTAGCTTTGCATCCATATATGGATCACTGAATTATGTTGAGTTTTGATCCTCCAAAAGCATGCCACAACAGAAGTGCGCAACTGATTCAAAAATCAGTAACCTACTTTTTTGTAGAAATTATTTGGGGCATCAAAACACTTCCAAAATTCATGAAAATTTATCTTAGAGTTCTTAATTCTGTATTTTAGCTCTTATAAAAAAATGGTTAGGATTTTCAATTGGGAAGTTATATTTTGAAAGCCATTATGTGGTTATAATTTCTGGACAGCAAGTGCTGAATCCAGAAAGATAGTTCTAAAAACCTCAAACTTATGTATTATGGTATAAGGATGTTATAATGATCATCAATTCTTATTTTTGACAATAAAATACATATATTGGCATTTTATAAGACGTGGGATTAGTTAGTTAGGCTTAAGGGTTGGATTTGACATTTAGCACTCTTTGTGCATCTTTCTCTATAGGAATTTAGAAGCTCTGGGCTAGGGGAAATTGCTATTGCGTATCTTACGTCATTATTCAAGGTGAGTATTCACAGCCCCACTTTTATTGTTTTGATTGAACTTGGGGTGAAAAGCATGTTAAAAATTGAATATTTAAAGATTCATGAGGCTTTGTTATAAAGCGTTACGTATTGAAATTTATGAGGCTTTGTTGTAAAGCAGTTGGTGTAGAAGTTATATGACATGTATGCCAATGATATGTTGAGTTTTAAAAAAATGTTAAGTCCCCGGGTACACTACTAGTTAACCCAGAAATGGGCCTATAGTATTAGTGGATAGCGCTATTTGGTTTGACAAGCCCACCTTATACTGACGAGTAGGGGTGCACTGTACTAGAGAAATATGACTACACATGTGGTTAAAGCCCACCTCTGAGGTAGATCATGGGGGGTTGATTTGATCCGGAAAGGTTTAGTAGTGGCTCAACGTGGTTGTATCAATGCATACCTCTTGTCATATAAGCTAAATTGTGATACTCATGAATCAAAGAATATGAAGTTTGGTTTATGTGTATGATTTTCAAATGACAGCTTGCATATAAACTTGATTTGTGCATATTTAAAAACATGTGAACTCACCAACTCTCGTAGTTGACCATATTTTGAACATGCTTTTCAGGGAACAAGAAGGTACTTGGAAATGATTAAAGTTTATCTCTTGTGTAAACCGTTTCCAATACTTTCATAATAGAGATTTTGTACTTCAACTTTTGAAGATGTAATAGGGATGTAAACTTTTGGAACTTGTTGTAAACAATGGTTGAATGTATGGTGGTATTTCTTTCTGTATCCTAATGCTATGTTTATCGAACTGTCATATTCCGTGTTTCCGCTTTAGCGGGGTGTGACAATCATCTTGATCAATCTGTACTCCCATAGTAGCTAGTTCACCAATTAGCTTGTTAAACCTATCAAAAGTTTGAGTCATGGACTCATTCTTAGTTGACATAAAGTTTTCATACAATTGCTTTAGTATTTCCTTCTGATTTCTCTTGGTACTTTTGGTACTAGAGAATCTTTTCTCTAGATCATTCCAAAGCATCTGTGCATCAGTACAATTGCAGAATTGGTGTTGATATTCATTGGGAATAGCCAAGAGCAGTGTACTCAAAGCTTTCATCTCTATCTGCCTTATCTTTTTTTCTGCATCAGTCTTTGGTGGAGTTCTTTTTCCATCTGCACCAATTTTTCCTTCATCAGATGGGCCATTCTCAATGATGTCCCACATAGAGTAATCTGTGAGGAGAATGTATTGCTTGATCCTTATCTTTCACATGTCATACTCATTAGATCTGAGCATTGGAACCTTTGAGACAAGAGTACTATTTGATTCAACTGTGTTTTCCATGATGAATGAAGGTTTCTGAGAATACTTGCTCTGATACCACTTGTAAGGATCTGAATTGTTAACAAGAATAAACACTCAGAAACAATATTAAAGAAGTTTGCGGAATAACACTTTAATATTCAAAAATCAATGAAACAGTGAATCATAAATCTCAACATGTAAACTTTATTGAATGATTCAATGCTAGAAGATTTCACAAACAACCTCAATATTGATGAACAGGCTCACCAATACGAATTCTACTTCTCTAGAATTAGGATTATAAACCTTGAGGTTGATTCTCTCTATGAAAGCAAAAAACTCAGAATATTGTCTAACTTGATATTCTAAACTATTCACAATAATTCTATACATATACTAAAGATAAAAGATAGTTACAATATATAAAAGATCTTTAGTATAATCTTCCATAGTTATCTCCAAGCTTTCCATGATTATCTTCATTCTTGATCTGCATGTATCTTGATTATCTCTTAAGCAACATCAAGTTGTAGCAGTATTAACACTTTGAGCAGTATTAATCTTCTCCAGCAGTAGTAACTGTGCTCAGCAGTATTAACTTTGATCTGGCAGTACTAACTTCATCAAGCAGTAGTAATCTTGGTTAGCAGTATTAACCATACTTGTGCAATTCTAAATTCCCAACAGTATCAGAGCTCTAGTTTAAGTGAACTAGGCATGAATGTAAGATGTCTAGACTTAGACTGAGTATGTTAGGCAATGATTGTGAGATGGGTAGAATTTCTAAGATGGGTTTGTCTTAGAGTCGACGGAAACTATGGTTATCAAGCGTTGTGGCGATGGTAACAAGAACCTTTATGTATTATATGTTAATAATCTCACCTAGCTAATGTTGTTATGAGGATATTTATACGTGATGGTGCTTGAAGTGCCGTTACTGTGACAATCGGTAATGTAGTAGTACGTTCTCTTATGCTTGGTTTATTAATGTTATGATATTTGTAGACGTAGTAGTACGTTTCCTTCCTGTTCAATTCTGTTAATCTCCTTCTTATTTATCCTCGTGCTTGTATGAACTGCCTTGGTATGTCGACCGTTGGGGTAGTAAGAAAGTTTCTGATTTGGGTAACCATTAGAAAAAGTTGATGATTTTATTATTCGTTACTTGGAGTGACGGTAAGTATGGTAATTGCATTAAGTGGACGGTTTCGAGTCGGATTAATTGGTTGGATTAGAACCATAGACTTTTTGAATCGATGTATTCAAGGAGAAATTGTGAGGTAAACCTATGAGGTCCGTGGTCTTTACCTTAAAACGTTGAACATCTGGTTGACGATAGTGTAACTATAGAAATCGAGGAGCGTGAGTTCAAGTTGAATTGTGAAAACGGTGTGCATGCCAAAATATGTATTTTGAAGTAAAAACATGTTTTACTTGGTATTTGTCAATGTGTGAGTATTTTGATAAGTTTTCATATTTGGTGAACTTGGGTTATTTTAACCTCCTAAAATGCTTAGATTGGGTTTTGAACAGTTCAACAACTAAAAAGCATGATTTATGTGTTCTTGGTGGTTTTGTACATGTAAACTCTATTTTTATGATTTATGCATCTTTGATGATTTTTGTACAAATGAAGTCTATTTTACGTTATATGCATTTTGGGCGTATTTGCATTCTTAAACCCTTTTGAAACTCTTTGGTCCCAATACGTGTTGAGTTTTGGGTTAATCACGTCTTAGAGGTATGTGTCTTCATAAACATTGTTTAAAGACATTTAATTATTTGAGGAAACGTTAATTGTCGGCCAAATGGAGTTTGATCATTTTAGCTCTCAGTGTCGACTTAAAGAGTATTTAGAACAATTGTCCGGTTTTAATGGCTCGATGTAGAGTCCAATTTATGATGTATATCTTAATGCATTTCATTGCATATTTATAATCATTGCAGGCTCGAGTGCTTTTTTCATTCATGTGTAGTCGTGTATTTTTTTTAGACTGTGTTGCATTGGTTACATAGGCACGTAAGTCAGTCTTATTTGATTGTCAATTGGGTGGTACAGGGTTGGACTCTGGGACCCATGTTTTATGACCAAAACTTGGCAAGTAGGCACTAGGAGGGGGTAGTCTTAGGCGCCACTGTGTGGGTGTGTGCCTAGATCTCCGCCGTCGGGGATTTTCCTCAGTTGTAGTCCCGGGCATGCAGGATCTTTCGGGTGTCCTTTGCGGCATCAAGGTACCTCGTCTCTTTGGGTGAAACTTGTCAAGGATTCGTAGGGGCACTTGGACTTTCATGTCGTTAGGTGTCATGCGATGAACGTTGTAGGAGTAACATACTTTGTGCTCTTCCACTCTCAACGGATACGGGTGTTCCCCGTTATCGGCCGTTGTACTTTGATATTTAATTGTCCATTTGATGCATACAATTTTATAAACCGTTGGAAAATGCATGTCATTAAACTAGGAGTCGTTTTGGGAAACATGAAGAGAAAGGGTTTATTTGGAAAACATTTTGTTTCAACTAATGAGAAGTTTTGGGTTAATTACCTTTTGGGTCGTGGTGTTTGAAAAATTGTTAGTCAAACGTATTTCGATGTCTCTAATGGCTTTCATTGGGTATTTACGTAAATTGTTGGGTCGTTGGCTCGTTGGCTCGTTTTAACTAAATGGGGTCTTGAGGTCATTTTTCCGTTTTAAAAACAGTTGTGGAAGTTTTATTGGCATTCGGTGGTATTGTTCCTCTTTGAGTTTTGTGGGAGCAGTTCAGGTGCACATATCATGTATGCATATTTTATTGGAAATTTCAGTCATAGGGTTTTGGCAAATGTTTTAGAACGATGAGAGCATGTTTATATTTGGCTTTGAACTCGAAACCGACATAAATTATTTCATGTTTTAACCAGGTGCATACGCATATCAATCTACTAGCTTCGTGAAATAAACGGTCACATGCAAGTTTTGTGGTAAAATCTTATTTCGTGCCGCATTGTGACTAAAAGAGAGAAAAGTTTAAGAGTTCGATATCATGAGCATGTTGTCTTAGGTTTTGGAAACATTTTATTTATACAGTTTGGAATTAAACTAGATTACTCTTACAATTGCTCAAATAGCATGCATATGTCTTTACTAAATTTTGGGGAATAAACCGATGTATACGAGTCATGTTGAGAAGTTTTATTTCAAGACAATTCAGGGTGAATTGCAGTAATTTTGAGGTTCGATTTTGTAAATTTCGCTTCTGTAGTTTTGTATGAAAGTCTTGTTATACACTGTTTTAGTACGTAAAACTATTTCTCATTCGTTACATAAATTATACTGTTGGTGTGAGTAATAGTATAAAAGATTTATGGTATTTCGGATAGAACTTTTTCCCAGAACATATTTCAGTTATTGATTTTACTGATAGGAGTTTTCCGCAATGCATGAAATGAATTTTCGGTTTGCATGGCGTTGTAATCACAATTTTGGGTAAGTACGTTTTATCGGTGTGACCCAAATTTGAAACGCGAATAAAATATATATATATATATATTTATTTATATATTTACGTTCCTATTGTGTTGCTACATTGGGAAATGATCGGACGTATATAGGTCTTGTTGGAAAGTTTATCTTCCGACGTTTTGTGTTAAAGTAAAGGATTTTAAAGTTGAAGTTATGAAATCCTCTTTCGGGAGTTGTACAAACTTTTATTGCGCATGTTATGGGACGGAAAGTTATTTCCATACGCATAGCATAAATTGTTGCATACTAAGACCCTGGTAGTCCGTTTAAAGATTTTGTTACGCATCTTTCGTTATCGTTTTATTAGCGTAAGTACTGATCAAATGAGTTTTGAAAATGGTTTTATATGTGTGGCATTGGTGATCAATTTTGAAACCTATTGAATGCACGATAGTGTATTTTCACCGCACGTTTAATTGTTATAAAACTTATGTATTTGAGAGTTTTATAAATTGCAAATTGGCTTGGTAGTGTGAGAAACCTTGAACTCTTCGGGCTATAGGTGTAAGCCCCTCGTGTTAGAAGTTGAGATTAAGGATTTAAAAGAGTCCTCGGAGTTTGAGGCGTTAGTCAGGTGCTTTCTCCCAGTTAGTTAAGTAACGATCTTTATGCTTCGTTAAACCTACGGATTAAAATCGTATTAGGTTGTTTGGGTATGGTTGGTTTTGGAATTGTGGGAATTTGGTACGACGACATGCTATGTGTCGGTGGTGTACTATTTTGTTGGGGATTCGTGAATAATGATGATGTGATGGTTGACTGGTAAGGAAGTTGGTTTTGGATGACTACTTCCAAGAGTAGGTGTCAACTTTGAATCGACATTGCTAAGCGGGAATGAAATATTGGGTAGTATAACCACGTTTGCAGAATGGTCATTCCGAGGATAGGTGTCGACACTCTATTTTGAGGTCAATAACTGTTGGTGTGCTTCAATATATTTTCGTTAGATCTGATGCGTCTGCAGGACGAGCGGTAAACTTAAGGAAATTAGATGTTGATAATTAAGAATCGATCATTGGTATTTTGATAATTGTCAGGATTTTCAGTGATTTGGAATTCGATGCTTGAGTGCATGGTGGGAGTTGGTGGTAATGTTTATTGGATATATTTGGAGAGAATGTCGAGGTGGACTTTAAGTACAAATCGATTATCGAGGAGACCTTGAGGCGTCATATTTAGAGGTATCTAAGGGAAAGGTTTGCTTTGGGGTATTCTTGGTAGAAATGACTGATTAAGGTCGTAAATTATTCTTGAGGTATTATGAGAAACATAAGGTTGGGAGGCAACCGAGATTTAATGATTAAGAAATTGATTAAACAGGGACTCAACGTTCATCCAGACGTCGGTGAAATTTACCGAACGTTATGAGAAACGCAGTGGCAACTTAAACCAAAATGTAATCAGGTCCGTACATGAGGCAAAGTTTCATGAAGGCATTCCTTTTGGATAGGAAATCAATCGATATTTCCATGTGTGATGTTTGGTGCTTGGTGGTTCCAGATTTCGAGGACGAAATCTCTTTAAGGTTGGGAGGATTGTAACACCTCGGATTTCCGTTTTATATTTTGTTAATCTTGTGTATAAGCTTTTGTCGTTAACACAGTGTTTGGTATGAAGTTTGAGCTTTTGGATTTCGGTGAATCTGGGCAACTTCCAGTGAGCTTCGCGACTTTCTCGCGACTTGAAGTCGCGGCATAACCCGGGACATTCACTGTTGATTTATGGGTTTACGTATCTCGCGAGTTGCATATGACTTGTAGTCGCGACATTAGTCGCGATGTCCACTGTATGGGTTCGAGGTTGAGTTAGCGGGCGAGTTCTGCCGCGACTTGCAGTCGCGGCATAACCCGCGAGATTCCCTGGCCGACTTAAGGGTTTTCAGATTTAAAATATCTCATTGGGTTTCAATCTCAAATCTCAAACTCTCTCTTTTCACTCTCTCTCTAAGATTGGTTTGTTTTCTTTGGATCTTCGAGCTTCCGTTAATCGCTAGTATTAAGTGCATTGCTCGGGGTTTCGGTGTAGAAAGCTTCACCTATTCGTCGTGGTCGATATCTGGTTTTTTTCGGGTTTTCGTATAAACCTGTTTGGTGAGTTCCTACTATCATTTTAAAAACTGTATACATATCAAAAGCCACCTTTTGGAACTCCTATATATCTCCATGGTTTCAGATCTAAGTTTTCTGCATATTTGATATAACTAGAGTTTTGGGAGATTTTAGGATTCCCGATCATTTTTAACTAAAATGATGGATTCTATCTTATTTGAAGTGAAATGATGTTTTACTTGTTGATTTTTGTAGCTTATGCAAAAGAATGTTTATGAACTCATTTTTATGATTCTCATACTTACCAGAAGTTGAACTTGAAAAGGCATTTTGTTTATAAAATGTTTTGTTTACCATATGGTTATATATGGTTGGTCACGAATGATGTTGTGACAAGTCTGGAATATTACTAGTGGATCCCTAGGTTTTTAGTCGACTGATATTACTTGGAGGTTACCAAGTAAAGTAAATATAGAACTACATGTGCATTAAATTGTGAGGTTCTGGCCGTTAACGAATATAGAACTACATGTGCATTAAATTGTGAGGTTCTTTAAGGTAATCAAAGCGAAGAACTACATGTGCATTAAATTGTGAGGTTCTGGAAAGAAGGTTTATGACCTTATTTTAATGGATTTTATTCTTATCAGCGGTTAACTTGGAAATGCTTGTTTGAAAGATTTCCGTTTGGATGTAAATGTTTATATCTCTTGAGATTTATAAACTGTATGTTCTCACTAGGCTTTATAAGCCTAACACTTTTTCTCAAATGTTATGTATTCAGGTTCTCGTTAGCGGCAGGTTGCCAAGGGTTTGAGTGTCGGGACTGATCCCGAGGGTTTTTGAGATGTTTATTATTGGATTGTTGGGCATTGTTAAGTCCCACATTTTGGATGATTCTGGATAAACAACTTATGTAATCTAGATAGTATATGTTTAGATTGATTTGTTGTTGGGATCCTTATCTGTATTCAGATTTTTTGTAAAGGTTAAGTACAGTTCCCCTTTTTGGGAGGTTTATATCTTTGGATGATTCTTAATTGTACAGTTTCCGCAGTTTTAAATTTACTCTGGTTTTTAGGGTGTTACAGGAACAGTACCGGGGTCGCATGAACAGTAACGAGTTTTTCAAATTCTTCTTTTTGGAGCTTAATCGATCGAGATTTGATGCTAGATTGATTATATGTATAGTCTACACAGTCTGTACAGTTTGTAATTTGATCTGCAAGTTTATTCAATTTCCAAGTTTGATTTTAATTGAAGTTTCAATCTGTTTTGCAGTTTCAAATTTTAGATCACACAGTCTGTGAACTTGGTCTGTGTGAATTTGTTCTGTGATTGGGTTTCAATTGCAAGTAATCTGTGATTGGTGAAAAATTACACAGTCTGCAAATTCTAATTCTTATTTGATCTGCAGTCTACAAATTCCAATCCATTTAGTCTGCAAGTTTTAGTTTTGCAAGTTCGTGTGATTTGCTAGTTTTACAGAAATACACAAACAAGCATCTGTATATTTGTGATTAATCAGTTTGTGAGTACTAGTCTTGAGAAAAATTTCAAGTGCAACTTTCAAGTGGTTTGAGAGAATCAGAGATAGAAAATTTTTCTGAGATTATTTTTTTGTGGTGATCTAAAGTTTGTCTTTTAGTTAAACTATTCTGAATTGTTTGGGATCGATCTTTCATAATCAAGCTAATCATTCATGATGTCTTCTACAGGCAAACATTCTACAGAGAGAAAGCGGATGATCAACAACAATGATTTGGAGCCTATCATTTTAGTTCCACATATCATAGTGGATGGAAATGAAACGTCTTCAACTTTAAAAAAACCTGCCAAGATGCCTACTGTTGATGATAAGGGAAATACTGAATTGTCAGCAAGAGATATGACAGTCTTGTACATGCCTGAGATACCGAAAATAGAAGTTGAACGAGATCAACTGAAAAATCAGAATTCAGTGCTTCTAAAACAGATTCAGGAGTTGGAATTTGATTTGTCAAACTCTGATAAAACTTCTGACTGTATAAAGTGTACTAATACGGTTAAATCTTATTCTGTAGGTATCATCAGTGCAAAAGAGAAAGAGATAAGTGAAAAAGAGAAAAAGATAAGAGAGAGAGAGAGATAAAAGAGAGAGATAAAAGAGAAAGAGAAAGAGATAAGAGAGAAAGATATAAGAGAGAAAGATATAAGAGAGAAAGAGATTAAATAAAGAGAGAAAATCATTGTTTTAAAAGAAAACACAATTGTCACATGTGAAAAGGAATAAAATTGAAAGAGAAAAAGATTGGAAATCTTCAAAGCCAACTGAAGAAAACTGAACAAAATTCATTAGAGCTGAAAGATGAATAAGTTGAACTTCAAAACAAGTTTAAGGCTTTTGAAGATAAGATATCTGCCTTGGAAATTAAAAATGCAGAATTGATAAAAAGCAGCCAAGCAGATAAAGAACAATCAAATCTGGAGAAATCTTCTAATCAACAGATATCTGAATTTTCAATGAAAATACTCCAAGAGAAAAAGGATTTGGAGCTTAGATGCATAAAACTTTCTAAACAAGTGTCGGAATTTGAAAAGATAATAATCACTGAAAGAGACACTTTCACGAAAGAAAGACAAGTTCTTGAAAACAAAATAACTGAACTTCCCAAACAGATTTCTACTCTACAAGACTTACTTCAAAAAGAAAGATATTTTTTTAGAGAAATCAAGAAGTCTTTTGAGCTTGAAAAGAAAAACACTGAAAAGAGAAATGTTGGGATCTTCCAAGAGATTTATGATAAAACTAAGAACTTGGGAAAAGATTTTGAACTTGAACGTTTATATTTTGAATCTGAAATATCTAAGCTCACATCCAGAATAACTGTCCTATCATCAGATGTCCAAAATGAAAAGAAGGCCAAATCTGATTTGAAACAAAAGTTTGACACACTTTCAGATGAAAGAAACATTTTGACTAAAAAGATAAATGACTTGGAAGCTACAAACATTGAATTGTCTGATAAAGTAACAGTTGATGTGATTAGTCAATCACCTGTTGATAATTCAACAGAATCAGTCTGTTCTTTCAAAACAACTTCAAGTTCTATTCATGATAAAAATGTTTTGAAAAAGAACAGTGTCAAATCTCAAACTGTCAACTCAAATCAGATTCGACCATCTAATCTATTATATGACAAATCTGTTGATGGTTCAGCAATCTTCTACGTTAAATATCTTGGAAAGAATTCTAAGAAAAATCAGACGGTCTGAGAGTGAAGAGTTCTTCAGATGAAGAGAAGAAGAAGGACAAAGCATTTGCATCCACATCTAAAGCCAAAAGGAACAGTGTGCATAAAGGTAATTTTTTTGATAATCCTGATATGTTTTATTCTACTAACCATTTGATCAGGGTTGCTCAAAAGAAGATTTGTTGTTCTTACTGTGGAGCAAATGACTTTGTAGGTAAGAATTTTGTCAATTACTGGTATGGTTCATATTATTATATCCCCACAAGAACTGCAACTAACTCATCAGGACCCAAATACCAGTGGGTACCAAAAGCTAAAACTGTGTTGCAGGCACCCAAGGTTTAAGGGGGAGCATAGAACATAGGCTCTTGGATAATACAATTCAAGACCCGTACTTCAATGTTAAGAACTAAGGCTTTTGAACAAAACAGTTCAAAACCCGAACTTAAGTGTCAAGATTGTGGCTTCTGATCACATGACAGATCAGGACCCGTTCTTTAATGTTCAGGCATGGATATTTTGCAAATATCCAGGGGGAGCTTAAAAGAAAACAAATCATGATATACTGATTTGAGGGGGAGTTTAAAAGTAAATATCTTCTGATCTAGATCTCTGATTGTTTGAAAAAAGAACAACTTTCAAGCAAGAAAAACAGTTTCTGAAATGTTCAAACCACTTCTGGTTCTCAAAAGATTTTATGAATTTAGAAGTGTGATTTTAAATGTTTTTCATTTTTGAGCTTTAATGTTTAACTGACCGTGTGTTTCTAAAGATCAATACTTGCGTATTATCTTGTCTTTATACTGTAAAGTATTCATACACATCGGTTCAGTACTTCATTTGAAATTGTTATTACCATGTCTCATAACGAACACATTTTTCGATGGTAATACCCTCGTTTGCTTTCAAATGTTGTTGATCATCATTCATCATTTCAAATTTGTGCTTTCATTGTTACATTGTTTATATTTGTTCATATAACCAAATTATCCAATTCTTTGATACCCTAACCATTTTATTTGATCTGATTGATACATTGTCAGATTCTCAAAACAATTCTCTTGATTTTATTTCATTCATTCAATATCTTTGTTTTGAGAAATCTTCAAAGTTCAAATGCTCAAATTTCATTAATATTTTTCATGAGCAAACATTTTGACAATGTCATCATACATTTTTGAGCTTAACTGTTAAAGTTAAACTGTTGAACAACCATTCTTTTAGGACAACTTACATGGGATTCGTGTGAGAACTTATAAGAACTTCCATGGATTCACATAAACCAGTGTTTCCTACCCAGGAAGTAATCCTTGAGTGATTGAGGGGTGAGGGGTCAAAATCAAAGAGTGGGGGAGATAACTCATCCGATTGAGTTTTTATCATTGTGTGGAGCAGAAAAATGGAAATGAGAGTTTGGTTAGAAGTGAGCATAATGATAAAAAGAAAGAGGGTGTGAGAACAGATTTAAAAGAATATCAGAACTCTGCACCAACCACTTTCTGAGTCGGGCAGCCACATCTTCTGATTGGTTCACATTCTTTAGTGACCATCATTGAAAAAGGCAGTGAGCCCATGCCAACTCTTGCAATTACCCCACCATCCACTCGTTTCTTTCTTAACAAAGAAATGTTTCATTTTCTTTGGGGACGCAGCATATCTGCTATATGATCTTCACTCGGAAGATTAAGATATTGAAAAAGAAGGAAAGTTGCCCCACCTTCGCACCTCTTTCATGCACATTGAGTCCGTGTAATATCTGTTGTTGTCTCAACAGTTTACACAATTTGAGCCTTATGAAACACAATCATTGTGCTAAGTTCTTTCATACACAAGCACGAACAAACAGAAAATTTGTTTTTCTATCAGAACATTCATAGATAAAGCTTGTGTTTTTCAATGATTGAATAGAAGTCCTGGGGAGTCATCATCAAACCAGCTCCTTAAATTGTACATTCGTTGTACACATTAACTCCGTGTTACTGACAAGCACTTCTAACTATTTCATTTGTTGAATCAGGGTTACCAAGTTCATTATATTTGAATTTGAAAAGATTCGGGTATATACAATTCATAATTCAGTTGTTCAGATCAAAAGGGCGAAGAATGTCAAATGTACCTCAAAGAGGGAGAATATTGGTAAAAAGGGAAGATTTAAAGAAAGTGCGGAAATTGAGAAAGTTCTGATGATTATGACGCTCACAATCATCAAAAAGGGGGAGAAATCTACAGAGATCAATTTCAAGGAATGTCAGAGTTATAATGTCAAGACTTGTGATGAATTTTCAGAAAAATTCAAATTAGATGAAAAGAAATCATTCTCAAAGATTTCTGAAGACAAGTCAAAGTTAAGATGATTCGTGAAAGTTTGTTTTAATGAAGACGGTCAATATATCAAAGAGATGAAGATAAAAAGTTCAAAGATCCCTCGAAGTTTCAAAAAGTTCGAAGTTTCAAAGAAGTTAAAGAATTCATAGTTCAAATGATTCAAGACTTCAAATGATTTGTTTTTCAAGACTTGTTGACTTTCCGAGATGTAAAGTGCAAAAGACTTTTCTAGATTCTTCAACAACTTCAGAAAGAGCTTCAAAGTTCAAAGTCGTTAGAGTTAAAGATTGAAGAATCAAGAGCTAAAGACGATTTTCAAATTTTTTTTAAATCTTGAATACAAAGGGGGAGATTGTTAGTGTATTATTGTATCCAAGATTTAATAGGAAAAGTCAAGTCAAGATAAGTCAAACAATGTTTAGTCAATATGAGTTTACTTAGGTGTTAAGCTTGTGTTTTTAGACTTGTGGTATAAATACCATGTTGCTTTGTATTAGTTAAGTAGGTTGTTCATCATTGTTACATCAATATACTTGTGACTGTTTCTCTCTCTCTACTCTCTCTACTTTCTCTCTAAGATCTTTAATGTTAAATTCTTAATTGTTTGTGCTTGATTTGTCATTGGGAATACAATTTCAAAGAACTTAACTACTACTCTTGTCTAAAATTGAAAACTTACAAAGGGATTGTCAAGGTAGAAATTGATGAAGAGCCCTAACAAAATCCTTAAAATCGTCTCCAAAAACAAATATGGAAATCGGCTCCTTTTGCTCTGAAATCAGTCGATCAAATTTATGTCCGGGGGCTACGATTCTTTCTCTCTTTTTTCTTCTCCTTCGTGAACTGCTATGTGGACTGTTTCTTCTTCTCGCTGGGCTTCTCCGTTTTTTTAATCTGGGCTCATTTTTTTCTTCATTTAGTCGTCTCATATTGCAAACATCACGAAACCCAACAAATTATAAGAATGCAAATTAAAGTTTATTTCTTTTACTTGGTTGCCATCAATCCCAGCAAACAAAAACACTAATTTTTTTTCTTTTCTTTAATCTTGATTTACTGCACACACACACACACAAATCACATAGTACAAAACTATTTTTTTTTTCTTTTTATGTAATGCAATAGTTAAAAACTAAAACTCTGATTAAATGTGGTATTTTAAGCATCCAATAAATACTAAACTTAGGGTAAATTCGACATTAAAATGTGTATAAAAATGGCACTTGTCAAATTCACCAAACTTAGATCATTGTCCGTCCCGACAATGACTTAGGCTAACATGTAGTGAAATAAAATTTAAAAAATGAATGAAACGAGATCATCAACGCATAGAGCATGTCATGAACTTGTGATTTGCAACTTTGCATCTAAAAGTAAGCATAAACACAATCAATGTAGACATAAGCTAATCTTTAGAACTCTCATGAATAGGCAAATTAAAACAACACTCAATCCACTCCTTGGGGTTAAAGTGTATCGCTCAAACCGTCACAACACTAGCATGTATCTACCATAAGCTTGAAAATTCTCTCACTCTCCACTACTTTCATAAAATACACGCTTATAAAATAAAGAGGTATTTTTTTGGTGTAATGTAAACCAAGGCTTTGGGTAAGGTAGGAATACATCTTGGGAAGACTGGCTAAAGACCGTGCACCAACGGAGAATCCGGTTAACTAATTTGATGTTTCTAGCACATGGAATTTTGATATACATTCTTTAAACGCATTCCCATTGGATGATAAGAAGTGTAAATGAAACACGAATATTTAAACTTATCATCGATGTTTTTTTGTCTTACTTTTATTTTTTTATTTTTTTCCTTTCTTTTCTTGACTACTTATTTTCTCATATATTTTTTCTTTTTGAATTTATCTCCTCTTGTTTTCATTCTTTTTTTTCTTTTTCCCACACATAAGTGCTACTTTTGAGCTCACAGGGATACCGAGACTACTCCAATGGTGATTGGTCGGGTGAGTCATGTTTGGATTGGTTTATGACATGGGTGACAAAGGAAAAAGGCTAAGGCTCAAAGTGGTGTGCAAAAAGGCTAATAGTGACATAAAGGGTAGGCTTAAGGCTATTCAGCTAACATAAAAATGATCAAACGATCACCTTTGTCATTTTTATTAGCATGTAAATATCATACAGTCTTAAGAAGAGAGAAGTCAAGTTCTAGAGATACATATCTAGGAGTGATGTAATCACACAGTAAATGAATTTGAGACTAATGTAAAGTGATTGGTCTAATAGGCTCAAGGTATCACATTGTTAAAGCTAGTTCAAGAGATTAGCAAACGTCTAACTTTGACCGACACGCTACCACTAATCAACTCTAAGTGCTATCAATCAAACTCAATCATGATATATATTCATCTAAACTCATCATCTTCAACAAGTTAAGCTCATAAAAACACGCTAACACATTTTCAGAACAGACAACGACCTACATTTAAGCATAAAATTTGGAAACAATTACCCCCTAAAAGCATTTATGTGCCCAAACAACCCCAAATCATGCAAATGTCCCACACCCCCACACTTAATTCCTACATTTTCCTCAATGTATTCAATATGTAGAGGACACTCTAAGCTTGTAAAGAAGAGGGAAAACATAAAACTCCCCTGATTTGGTAAGTGGCCTTCTAATGTAAGAATCCGTGAAGATGCGTACGTCCTTCTAAGCTTCCAATATCCGGGGTGGAACATAAGAACAAGAGTGCACAAATAAAACTAGGAGTGAAATTGGAGATTATAACAAAAACAAATAAACTAACATAGAGCAATAAAAACAAGAAACTGAAATCCGTGGGTTGCCTCCCATGCAACGCCTTTCTTTTAGGTCTTTGGCTAGACCTTACTTAGTTCAATCCGTGTAGATTGGCGTGTCCAAGGCTACCCTCTCTAAGTCCCCTCCATCAAAGCCCTCATAAAACGGCTTCAGTCTATGTCCATTGACTTTAAGGACTTTCCTTGTAGATAGACTTTATATTTCCACTACACCATGCTCAAACTCATTAAGAACAACAAAAGGCCCTATCTATCTGGACCTTAACTTACCAGGAAATAGTTTCAATCTAGAGTGATAGAGGATAACTTTCTGACCTTTAGTGAAAGACTTAAGTGATATGCGCGAGTCATGGAACGCCTTAGCCATTGCCTTGTAAATGGGAGAATTCTCGTAGGCGTCGTTCCTTATATCCTCCAGCTATTGTATATGTAGCTTCCTATGCGGTCCCGACTCATCTAATTCCATGTTGAATATCTTCACCACCCAATAAGCTTTATGCTCTAATTCCACTGGAAGGTGGCAAGGCTTACCATAGACTAACGGAAAGGTTGACATTCCTATGGGTGTCTTGTAGGACGAACGATAGGCCCACAAGGCATCATTGAGTCTTAAACTCCAATCCTTTCGGTTACAACTCACCATCTTCTCTAAAATAGACTTGATCTCTCTATTGGACACCTCTGCTTGTCCGTTAGACTGTGGATGGTAGGCAGTGAAGATGCGGTGGATAACCCCACACTTCTTAAAAAGAGCGTTAATGACCTTGTTGCAAAAGTGGGTGCCTCGATCACTGATGATGGCCTTCGGTGTCCCGAACGTGGAAAATATGTGAGATTTGACAAAATCTGCAACTGCACGAGAATCATCAGTTCGAGTGTCCTTTGCCTCAACCCATTTTGAGACATAATCAATGGCCAAAATAATATAGAGATTACCATAAGATGCGGGAAAAGGTCCCATGAAGTCCATGCCCCAAACATCAAAAATCTCACATACTAGCATAGGAAATTGGGGCATTTGATTCCGGGAACTAATGTTCCTTGTCATTTGGCATCTCATGCAACTCTTACAAAATCGATAGCAATCTCGCATAAGGGTTGGCCAAAACAACACATACTCAAGGACCTTCCGATATGTTCTTTTATGGCCGAAGTGGCCCCCACAAGCCTGAGAGTGACAAAATTGTAAAACAGACTCAAACTCCCTTTGGGGCACACATTGTCGGATAACTTGATCCGGACAATGTTTCCAAAGGTATGACTCGTCCCACATGTAGAGACGAGCCTATCTTTTGATATTTTCTCTCTCTCAGGTCTAGATAACTCACCTGGAAAGGACTTTGAGACCAAGTAATTAACGATATCGGCATACCATGGGGTTTTTCCCAAGATGGAAAAAAGGTGGTCATTGGGAAACTCATCAGTGATTGGATTTAGCTCTTCATCTAACACTAGCCGACTAAGGTGGTCGACAACAAGATTCTTGGCTCCACTCTTATCCATTATCTACAAGTTGAACTCTTGCAGCAAGAGGATCCACCTTATCAGTCGCGGATTTACATCTTTCTTCTTTAGCAGGTACTTCAATGCAACATGATCTGAAAAGACAATCACTTTAGTGCCAAGTAGATAAAATCTAAACTTTTCCAAGGCAAATACAACTGCTAGCAACTCTCTCTCGGTGGCCGAAGTAGCCCCTATAATATATAACATGAGAGTTCTTACCATCTATCTGTCCGATACCTCCCCAACTGCGTGATTGCTAGCATCATACATGATCTCAAATGACAAATGCCAAATTTGGAGGTCGGATGATGGGGGAGGAAGTAAGCATATCCTTTAATAAGTCAAAAGAACTCTTACATACCTCATTGAAGTCAAAGTATACCTCTATTTGTAGAAGCTCACAAAGGGGTCAAGTGATCTTGGAAAATTCTTTGATGAAACGTCAGTAGAAACCTGTGTGACCAAGAGAAGGACGGACCTCCCTAACACTTGAGGGGTAAGGCAAGGATTTTATGACATCGATCTTTGCCGTGTCAACCTTTATACCCCTTTCCGATATAACATGACCTAATACAATGTCTTGATTTACCATAAAGTGACATTTCTCATAATTTAAAACCAAATTATATTCAATGCACCTTTTCAAAATCTAAGTCAAGTTATCTTGGCATGAGGTAAACGAATGACCATAGACGAAGTCATCCATAAAGACTTTAATGTTGTTCTCAACATAATCAGAAAAGATACTCACCATACATCGTTGGAATGTCACCGGTGCGTTACAAAGACCAAAAGTCATCCTTCGATAGGCGAATGTACTGATGAGGCAAGTAAATGTAGTATTTTATTCGTCTTCTCTTGCCATCGGAATATGATGGTAACCTGAATAACCATCCAGAAAACAATAGTGAGTACGACATGCTAATCGTTCTAACATTTGACATATGAATGGAAGCGGAAAATGATCTTTTCTAGTTGATGAATTAAGCTTACGATAGTCAATACATACCTACCACCCGTTTTTAACAGTGGTGGGCACCAACTCACCTTCGACATTCTCTACCATACAAATGCCAGATTTCTTAGGGACTACTTGAACCGGGCTTACCACTTGTTGTTGGAGATTGGGTAGATCATATCGGCATCTAAAAGTTTAAATATCTCCTTCTTTACCACTTCCATTATAGGTGGATTCAACCGTCGTTGTGCCTCTCAGAAAGACTTATACTCATCTTCTAGTAGAATCTTATGTTGGCAGAGCGAGGGACTAAGACCCTTGATGTCGGTAATAGTCTATCCGATCGCCCTATTATGCTCTTTCAAAACTCCAACAAGCTCCCCTTCTTCCTTGGAGGATAAAGTTGAGGATAAGATCACGGGAAGGGTCTCCTTATATCCCAAATAGGCGTACTTTAGATGATCCAACAATGACTTAAACTCTAGCTCGGGTGCCTATTCAACAAAAAGTAGAAGTCTAGTGTAAGATAGAGGTAATTCAATTTTTGAAACTTCATACCTTGGTTTTGGTGCTCGCCCATTTTCCATCCAAGACACTAACTCAGAATAGTCATCAAGGTTATACTCATGAGCAAGCGTTTTCAAGCTCCCATTTGTCAAGTCCTTGTCTAAAATCACTTCTAAAACATCACCATTAGATAATATAAGGACTCTATAATATCAACAAAGCATAAAGAAGACACACCACTCAGATATCGCATGGCATCATATATATTAAACTTAATTATCTCGCCATCGAATTCCATATTGAAATTGCCATCATGAACATCTATCTTGGTCTTAGAGGTTTTCAAGAATGGTCTACCTAGAAAAATTATACTGGCCTTAGGGGTATTATTCTCCTTCATATATCATCCATATCTAAAACATAAAAATCTTCCGAGAAGATCAACTCGTTCACTTGAACGAGTACATCCTCTAACACCCTTTTAGGATAGACAGTGGACCTATCCGCTAGTTGGATTACCACACCGGTTGGCTTTAAGGGGCCTACATCCAAAGAAGAGTAAATGACCTATGGCATAACATTGATTAATGCCCCCAAATCCAGCATGGATTGATTGACCGAGACATTGCCTACCTTACATGGTATGGTAAACATGCCCGGGTCATTACACTTTGGTGGTAACCGCTTTTGCAAAACAACAGATACATTTTGGATCATGATTATCTTTGTTAGAGCTAGTTTAATCAAGTTGTAATTGTTAGCCCGTCGTTATATTTTGTTATGTTTTGTGTTAGTTTGACTTGTGTGGGTGTCAAGGTTATTGACCCTATATAAAGTCCTTGTTTTTACCATTTTAGGTTAAGGAGAATGTATGCTACAGGAATTAATCATGGTAATTCTCTCAATCATTGTAGACGTCATTTTCTTTCAATGAAACATATGACATCAGTCATTTCTCAATAATCTTCTTCCTTCCTGTGATTCATATTGATATTTCTCTGATAATGTTTATGTGTGCTTGAATCTGGAACAACAATTGGTATCAGAGCCTCCTCAGAAACTCAGAATCAATCGATCTGTGCAGAAACCAATCCTAGTATACTATTTTTCGAAAACTTCACTGTTACATTAGTGATTTTGTGATTTAGAGGTTGTTTAAATGCAATATTTAGTCCATTAGATGCATGATGATTATGAACATGTTTCATATTGATCAGAAACATATTTGATTACGTTTGATAGGTCTATTTAATCAATCTTTGGATTTTTAGACACACTCATATGCGACCTGTGCAGAATCAAAAAGTCAGATCTGTTGAAGTTTTTGAAAACTTGGTGATAAGGGTTTGATCACGATCAATCAAAGAGCATATTGTCAAATTTTTTCTTTGATTGCACAAGTTTTGCTATGGATCTATTGAAGAATTGAAGAAAAGGCTCGAACTATGCAATTTTCGCAAGAAAGTGTGAAGAACTCGCAGAACATAGTGAAGAAATCGCAAGGTTCGTAGAACTCGAAAGATTGAGGATTCTCAAGTTTAAAGGTGAAAATAATCCAAGTACAAGATTCGCAGACTACTCACTTACGAATTCTAAAGAATTCACAAAATACAGTCTACGAAAGTCTCAGGATTCCCAGATAACATACTTGCGAATCTATCAACTTTCTCAACTCAAGCACTTGCGAAATCTGGTTCAAGCTTCTCTGATCTGCGAAAGTTATATCCTTTTAAGTATCCTTGCCTACTACTTGCTAATTCTTGCCTTATTTCTCACATTTTTGCATACTTGTTGATCTTATATACTTAATATCTAAATTTCTGATCAAAGATCACTTCAAGCACATATTTAAGACACACAGGAAAGATGCCTTACACAGATGATATGGGAAATACTGTACTCACTCCAAGAGACTGTGCTCTATCCTACATGCCAGAGATACCTAAAATAGAAGCTAAACTTGAAACTCTCAGATGTCAAAACTAGAAATTGAGAGATGACATGGATGCTTTAAATGTCAAATTGACAAAAGCTGAAGTTCAAGTGAAGTGGAATCAAGACCAAGGTCATGACTGGCTTAAGAAAGTGGATGACAAAAAGAACAAAGAATTTGTTGAACTTGAAAAGACTTTCAACCCAAGACTGTATGATATTTCCGAGAAGTTTGAGTCTGAAAAGAAACAATTAGAGATTAAAGTCTCAAATATTTTAAAACAAGTTTCTGACTTTGAAAAACTCATCATATCTGAAAGGAAGTCCTTTGATGATGAGAGAAAATATTTTAAAAGCAAAAATGTTAACCTGTTCAAAGAAATTTCATATAAAAACCAGACTTTAGAAAAGGATTTTGAAGAGAGAGAAAGATTTTTGAAAAGGAAATCTCTAAACTAACAAGCAAATTGGCAAATTTGTCTACTGAGATCATGAGGGAGAAAAGGAGTAAATCTGCAATTTAGAGCAAGTTTGATAAACTCTGCAATGAGAAATCCAAGCTGTGTGATAACATTCAACAACTTGAGATTGATAATACTGACTTGTCTCACAAGATAACCACTGATGCATCTAACTTATCCTCTCATGATGAAGATTCTGCTGAATCGGTGTGTTCTTTTCAAACAGTATCAAGCATGTTTCAGAAAATGGTTTTCAGAAAATAAGATGTGAAATCCAAAGCTTCTGAACAAGTGCAGATTAAAACTCCAAAATATTTTTATTTGAAATAAGTTGATAAGAGTGTCAATCATTTTCAAAAATCTTCAACTCAGTCTCCAAGGAAAGATCAAATAGTCTGGGTAGTTAAAGGTTCTCCTGAGGCAGCAAAGCTTCACAGAGCTAACCAGAAGAAAAAGAACAGAGCTTCAAAAGGTAAGTCTTTTGCACCTGACTTTGTCAAATCAGCAACACATTTGATCAGGCTAGCAAAAAGAAAGTTATGTTTCTCTTACTGTTACTCAAATAAGTTCATTCACAAAGCACAAGCACATAGCAGATCTTATCATCGCAGTGCTTATCACAGGTATGAGAATCACTCAAAGAAATTCTCATGAACTGACCAAATTGGACCCAAGCTTGTCTGGGTACAGACATAAAAAGAAAAAGAGAAGATAGAAGATGTCCCAGTCATGAAGAATTGAAGAAACAATGAATTCTGATTGATACAGATTAGGACTTTTGCTTACATGTCAAAGCATTGACTTCTAAGTACAACAACTTAGAACTCATACACAACTGTCAAAAGTTGGTGATCATCAAGAAAACAAAGAGTTTCTCTTACTCTAAATCTCTGTCTCACAATGTTTGTTACTTTCAACAATTGATATTTCCAATGTCATATCTTTATGTTCAAAAGTAGAAGGAAATTGAGCTTAACTGCTAAACTATCCATGTAGATATGAAGGTGGAGCATATCTTTACAACTCTTGACAAAGATCGACTATATGTCAAGGGGGAGTTGTAAGAAGCAATCACAATCATCTCTGAGCATAAGCAAGATTAACCAGAGATCAGATCAAGGGGGAGTATCTGATGAACTCAAAAGTGTGTTTTTCGTATTTTATTTATTTGTTTTATAATTTAGTTATGAGTTAGTTTTTGTAATTTGGGCCTAAACCTTGTCAAGCCCATTAGGCTTTTTAGCTTAAGTATAAATAGATTTTGTTTAGGGTTAATTAGGTATGATGAGCTTAATTAAGAAAATTATTGATTGTGAGGCTAGCTGTTGGTGCCGTGAACAAGAGAAAAACAGAGAGATAGATCAATTTCTTCAAGCTTGTAATCTATTGAATCAATTGATTAATCAATATCAGGTTTGCATTATTGTGTTAATTATTTGTTTACTTGATTGAATAATTGCGTATTAGGACACACAATTGGTATCAGAGCCAAACAGATTGAATTGAATAAGTTTTTGTTCGGTTCTATTTTTCTGTCAAAGAATCAAAATTTTTACTGTGTGATTGTTCATTCAAGTGTTTATTTATTGGGTTGTCATTGATATGCATATTCTTTGATTTGGTATTGTTAGATTTGATTATTACATCGTTTTTGATTATCAATCTGGTGTTTTTGGAAATTCTGGGTTCGGTTTTGTATCGCACTGTGTCTTCAATCAATTTGTTCTTAAAGTGTTTTTTATTGAAATTAATTGGTTGGAATCTGTTCAATTTGGTTATTTGATTGTTTTGGCAAAGTTTGGTTGTTTAATTCGAGATATAGTGTGTTTTCTGGGATGATTTTTGGTTTCTGGGTCGAAGAACTTAAGAACATATCCGTCTTTGATTTCTTCCCGTCGAACTTCTTTTATCGGTCTATTGCTTTTGACCGATACACTCACAATTCACCCCGGTCTAAGACCTTTATCGGTCAAAGCTTACTTCCGGTTGAAGACCTCTATCGGTCTTTGACACTATCGGTTTAAGACCACCATCGGTCCTTTCACTATCAGTCGACCACATCTTATCAATCGAACGGTACTCACACAATCCCGGTCATATCCTATTCCGGTCTAAGAATTTTTTCCGGTCAAAGACAATATCGGTCGAAACTTTAGACTTCTCTCGGTCTAAGCATTATCGGTCAAAGCATAGTATCGGTCTTATCACTGATTCTGATGATGGAGACAATGATTAGGTATGTAACGTAACTGAATCTGATTTTCTGAACCAAATGCATGCCATGATTTCTAAACTCCAAGAATTAGAGTCTAAACTGAAGCGAGAGAAAGGTGTCATAAATGAGAAAAATCAATCTATACACAAACTTAGTAATGATATTGCTGAGCAAAATGTATTAATTGAAACTTTGCATAAAAATATAGACACCTGCGCTAAAGAAAAGACTATAATTCATAAAGAATTATCTGAAACTGTTTCTAAATATAAAGAATGTGAGTTTAAGTCTATAGAGATTTCGAAAAGGTATTTTTCTACTTCAAAAGAAAAGAATTCTTTAATAGACAAGGTAAATTCTTTGGAAGAGAAATTACATTCTTTAGGTCAAACTGAACACACTATTTATTTGAACAAACCTAAAGAGAAACCTGATACTTGGGGACTTGGTTACAAGAACCCACATCATCTCAAAAAGGTTATATCTGAAGTCCCTGCACTTTATGACTTTGGGTTTATGTTGTTGGCTCCTCAACATCCTGAACTCAAACCCTTTTGGACTAGTCTGTCTGAAAAAGATAAAGCCATGGAATATGATAAAAGAAAGAACACATCTAAAGTTCAACTTCCATTTCGCTATGAGAAGTTGAATAACAGTTATAGTTCTAATAAATCAAAATTTCTTTCAAATGATTACTTTGTGAGTTATTCTGTACAAGAGTTGAAGGCTAAACCCATCGAAGGTAAGCTTTACGTACCTCCTCCAGTTTTGGAAAGAAAAAATTCTGAACTCGAGAATACTCTTACAGAAGAAAGAATTTTGATGGATTTATAACAAAGTATATTTTCGATAGTGTTCAAAACTACTAATTTTCCTAAATTCTGCAAGGTTTTAAATTCTGATGACAGTTCTGGTTCACTTGAGACTGAGCTTAATTTCTTAAACTCTGAAGGTGTTTTGAATGATAGTGTTGCTCAATTTGATTTTACTTCTAAACTTCCTGATCATTCATCTTGTGTTGTTAATTCTTTTGGATTAGCCAGTGTTTTTGACAAAGGTGAAACATCAACGAAAGTTGATAAATCAGTTTTTGTGAAATCAAAGAAAGAAAAAGGTAAGAAACAAAAATCTCATCTTTCACAGAAACCGATCCACACTGGTAAGACAAAGAAGAAGCATTCTCTTAATTCTCATCATTCTAACTCTAAAGTTTCACATGTTTCAGATTTGAGAAAGCAAAGGGTTGGAGTTAAGACTGCATGGATACCGAAACAGAAGATAGACGAGAAAGCTAAATCTAGTTCTAGTTTTATTTTGAATAAAAAGACTTCTAGTAAAGATGATTTGAGTGTGAATGTTGCTACTTTTAAAAATAATCTTGTTGATTCTCTCAAGAAATATTCTATAAAGCAATTATTTCAGTTAGCTCCATCTAGTACTAAAAAGTTTTTAAATTATGGTGAATGTGATTATGCTTCTCATAGATATTCTGATGTTTGGTATGGTTCATATAATGTTTCATCTTATCATTATCATTCGTCTTATCATGCTTCTGGTTTTCAAAGAAAAAGCGGACCCAAATTTAAATGGGTGCCAAAATCAAGTACTAACAGTGGAGGTCCCATTTTTAAATGGGTTGCTAAACCTATTCTTTCTTGATTTGTGTTGTGCAGACCCGTCATATGTGGTAGTTGGATAGCGGGTGTTCCAAGCATATGACCGGGCAGAAGAAGGGAAAGAACTCTTGGTCGGTACTCGCAAGTCAAACCTCTACACCATCAACTTGTCAAAGGTCCAGGCTGACAATCAGGTCTGTCTACTATCAAAGGCCTCGATGCAACAAAGCTGGTTATGGCATCTACGGCTTTCTCACCTCAAGTTTCGGTACATCAACAAGCTGGTCAGTGGAAAGCTAGTGAAAGGACTTCCAGAGTTGAAGTATGAAAGAGAACACCTGTGTGCAGCATGTGAAAAGGGCAAGATGAAGAGAGCCCCACACAAACCAAATCCTGAACCGAGTACCAGTTCTCCTTTAGAGTTGTTGCATATAGACTTGTGCGGTCCTATGCGAACGCAAATCTTATGAGGAAAGAAGTATGTGCTAGTTATCGTGGACGACTATACGCGATACACTTGGGTTAAGTTTCTACGGTCTAAAGATGAGACTCCTCATGTTCTCATTACGTTTCTGAAGACGACCCAAGTCAATCTGCAAAAACAAGTCAAGATTCTCAGGACTGACAGCGGCACAGAGTTCAAGAACAAGATAGTTGAAGAATATCTTGAATCGGTCGGGATATCACATCAATACTCTGGTGCTCGCACGCCTCAACAGAATGGAGTCGTCGAAAGGCGAAATCGTACACTTGTCGAGGCCGCTCGGACAATGCTCAGCCAATCTGACTTACCTTTATTTTTGTGGGCTGAAGCTATATCGACTGCGTGTCACACTCAGAATCGCTCCATGATACACCACCGATTTCAGAAGACTCCGTATGCATTGATCAACAACCGAACACCAACCATTAAATATTTTCATGTTTTTGGTTGTAAGTGTTTTGTTCTAAACGACAGAGAGAATCTGAACAAGTTCAGTGCTAAGGCAGATGAATGCATATTCGTTGGTTATTTCTCTACATCTACTGCATATCGGGTTTACTTGAAGAAGTCGAAGACTGCGATCGAGAGCGTCAATGTTACATTCGATGAGGACATGGCTTCTGAGCACATCAGTTCAGAACCCGTAATTACTGGAGTATTAGCTTCTGGATCAACCAGTCCAGGACCTGCACCTCATGAGAACAAATCAGATGACTCTTCTTCGTCTACTTCTAAATTATCTGATTTGGATTTATTATTTGAACTGTTCTATGATGTGTCAGGATCGAATTCTCAACAAGAATTAATTCTCAGAAACAATATCAAAGAAGTTTGCGGAATAACACTTTGATATTCAATCAAACAGTAAATCAATACAGAAAATATGAAGAACAAACTGTAAACTTGTATTTAATGCTTTGAAGTTACAAGATTACTCACTCAACCTCAATATTGATGAACAGGCTCCCCAATACGAATTCTACTTCTCTAGAATTAGGATCTATGCCTTGAGGTTGATTTTCTCTAAAAGAATGAAAAAGAATTTCGTATTTATAACTATTCTAAACTATACAATATATATACTGAATACAAAAGATAAATACAATAAAATATCTTCAGTATATCTTCCATGTATATCTCTAAGCTTCCATGTATATCCTTTCATACGAATCTTCATCAAATAAGCAGTATTAATCTTCAGCAGCATTAACTTTCTTCTAGCAGCATTAACTACTAAGCAGTACTAACTACTAGCAGTACTAACTAGCTAAGCAATACTAACTTTGTTCAAGCAGTACTAACTTTGACTAGCAGTATTAATATTTATGTCTTCTAGCAGTATTAACATTGAACCAGCAGCATTAACCACACTTTGATGAATTCTTCAGTTCCCAACAATCTCCCCCTAACTTGACTTTTAGGAAAAGAAGTCAAGTTCTTCAGATCTTCTTCAAGATGCTTTCAACACCTTACATTTAGTTGCCCAAATTTGGATCTAGGCCCAGACTTTGATTGATAGTACTTCTCACCACAATTCTGGCCATTTCTGAATCCTTTGTACAAACCAGTGTAGCTTTAAGCATCCCTTCTAACTTCTCCTTGCTATGCTCATATATTTTGTCCACCAGGTAGTATTCATGATAACAATTGTCAATAGTAATCATGTATACTCCACAGTTTTCAAACAGTATCCATTTGTCAATCTTCTTGAATATGAACTCATGCATATGATCTTTAATCCTATGGTGCACTCTTGCAGGCTCAAACATCATACACAAGTATTCCAATGTCACTTTGAGAAGATTCTCTTCAGTACCTTTCAACACAGGTTCATAAAGTTTCATCCCAACTTTATATAGTTCTTCCATATCAGCTCTTGAACAACTTCTGATGACTTTCCCCCATGTTGAATAAGCTTCAAATGAACCATCAGCTCTCTTGATTCTGAAGAAATTCTTTCCATTGTCTCTCAGAATATCCCAGAAGATGATCTCTGGAGCTTGCATAGAGATTGGAACAGCTTTCAAAGGTTCCACTATTGTCATGTACGGATCCATATTTTCATCAGTTTGCTTAGTGACCTGCTCTGGGCTCTGTACTGGCTCTGTTGGGGATGTGACTGAAGGTTCTGCTTCCTTTTCAGTTTCTTCCACCCTAGGCCTTTTCAACTGCCTTTTTGGAGCAATTGTTTTCACTCTTTTTCCAGACTTGGCTTCTCTACCAACATTTTCAGGTTCTTCCTTCTTCTCTTCTGCTTCTTCTTTGGAAGGTGTGGTTTTCTCAGGGAATGGTTGTTGGATGTTGAGATCATGTCTCTCCTTCATCCTTCTTTCTGCTTCTTCCCTTTGAGAGGAATCCCTTTGGAGCTTTGTCATTTCCTTCCTGTATAGCTCTTCAACCTGAGAGTATGCCATATGAGTAAACATCTCCCCCTTAACACCAATTGCACCTTTCAGGAAGTTTATCATCTTTCTTCTTTCCTGATTGGCCAAAAAGGTCTTGGAGGGTTGTCTTTTCTGCTTTTTGAATGGCATTCTTTTTACTTGTACTTGCTTGGCCTGAGCTGCTGTTTTCATGCTCTTCTGATACTCTTCATTTAGTTTTCTGGCCATATTCAGTGCAAGCTCTCTATCCTTCTCAGATTGAAGTTGTTCCTCCCTTTCCATTTCTGCCTGAAGCTGCTTTGCCACTTCTTCATCCAGTTCTATCTGAATTTTCTTCTTTGCAGGTTGTTGAGGTTCAATCATCTTAGCTTTACCCTTTGTATCCTTCAACCCTGCCTCACTTCTTTCTTGTGTCTTCTTTTCAAGGTCTCCTTCATTGATGACCACTCCCTTAGCCTTTTGAGTAGCCTTAGGAGTGTCATTCTTTGCTTTTACTAAGGTTTCAGCTATTTCCAATTCTTCAACAGATAGCCCTGTTACTGCTTGAACATTATTTGTTTCTACTTCTTGTGCTTCTGTTTCTGCAGCTTTCTCCCCCTTAACATCAAATCCCATCTCAGAAATACTTTCTTTTTCTGCTTCAGCCTCTGAATTCTCCCCCTTGTTGAAGTCATCTTCAACACTTGTCCTCCTCTTTAGCACAAACTGCTTCCTTCTCCTTTTCTGTAACAATCTCGTCACCATTTTCTTCAGTTTGGTGATCTGAACTTGTTGAGATAGAATAATCAGCTTCATCTCCTCTATTTCTTTTCCTTGCTTGATGACATCCTGGTTGATGTTTCCCATGGTCTCCATCAATTCATCATAGTTATATCTGTCCTCACCTTCTCCAGGAGTGTTACCCCCTATTGAAGGATCATTGGATCTTTTATTAGTAGATGTCTTCTGCCTAGCAGAAGCACTATCCACCCCTGTGGTTTCTTGGCACCAGGGTCCTTCAAATGATTGCTCATTCAAAGTTGCCATGGGGGAGGTCTTATTGATGTTACCACTTTCCTCCTCTGTACTAGCAGGAGTAGTGGCAGCCTCATCACCCATATGCTCTACCTCCTCCTCAGAGAGCACCTCCTTTGGGTTGGGAGACACCCTTGTGGTTTCCCTTTGGATATTCTCTAGGGGAGAATTCTCCCTTAGAGGGCTTAAAGGCTTAGAGGGTGATGGTACAAGAAGGGAAGGAGCCTTCTTTACCTGTTTCCTTGTATAAATTTGGGTGATTGGAGAAGTGGGCTTATTAAGTAGGGACTGTGGGATAGATATAGAGTGGGAAGGTTGGGCTTGGCTAGCAGTGGATTGATCTAATGGGGGCCTTGACCCTGCTGCCATACCTTCATTGGGTTGGGACACCACCATCATTGTAGAGAACAATGGGGTGTCAACTCCTTCAGAGTCCCCAGCAGATCTTCTCATATTTGAGAAAACCTTGTTTTTGGGGGGTTTTGGTACATAAATTCCATCAGAATGAGGAATATCCGTCAATTCATGGTTGATAACTGCTTGAACAAACCTGGGATACATATAAAAGCTCTTTTTGTTTCCCATGTTTGAGACAAGATCATTGAAAATCATTTGTGAAAAATTGTACCTTCTGGCAGTGGCCAAACAGACCAAAGCATAAGCAATGGTACTGCTGAACTCACTCCATCCAGTAGTCTTTTTAGAAATGCAGTGCATCAAGGTATGAACAAGAAAACGCCATTGGGGTGAAAATTTAGCTTTTGAGAACTTAAAAATACCCAATGGGCCTCCATACCCCATTCTTGTCAGAGTAGAAAACAGTTCATCATTAGGGATAGAAGTTATACCAGAGGCATCGTCTAGACGTAGACTGATGCGAACTATCTCTTCAGTAACTGTCAATGGATTGCCACATACTGTCGTCTTGATCATTCGCACACCATCCTCAGTAACGATGGTGGCATGTGCCCAGAATTGCCTTTGGTGCTCAATGTAGATAGTTGGAGACATAGTGAGAGCATGGGCAATGTGGCTACTCTTCAGAAAGTCGACTATCTGATGGAAACCTTCAGATTGTTTTGTCTTTTGGAGCATCGCAATTTCATTGTGCTCATCAATGAACGCCATGGATGCCATTGACCTTGAAGATTCTTGCTTGAAAACTTGGAACTTTGAGAGAGAAAGGGTTTAGAGCGCAGGTGAATAGTATGCAAAGAGTCGTTATAAGCTTTTAGGCGGGCAAAGAGTATTTATAGTATTCGGAATATAAGCAGTATTAACCTATAGCAGTATTAACTACTAGCAGTATTAACTGCGAGCAGTATTAACCTATAGCAGTATTAACTACTAGCAGTATTAACTGCGAGCAGTATTAACTAACTAGCAGTATTAACTACTAGCAGTATTAACTGCGAGCAGTATTAACTAACTAGCAGTATTAACCACTAGCAGTATTAACTGAAAGCAGTATTAACCACTAGCAGTATTAACTGAAAGCAGTATTAACCACTAGCAGTATTAACTGAAAGCAGTATTAACCACTAGCAGTATTAACTGAAAGCAATATTAACCACTAGCAGTATTAACTGAAAGCAGTATTAACCACTAGCAGTATTAACTACTACTTACTCCTTTTAAACTTGCTAATCACTGAGTACTGCTATGCATGTCCTGAAAAAGAAGATTAGTAGCACCAAGAATAAAAATATACAGGTATAAAACCACTTTTTGAGAAGAAGTTTATTCAGAGTTTATCATTCCCACACTTGTTACCAAGAAAGTGAATCTACCCACATCAAAAGCTTTAGTGAATAGATCAGCAAACTGATTATCAGTGTGAACTTTGACAACTTGAATAAGTTTCTTTTCATTACAATCTCTTATAAAGTGATACCTGATTTCAATGTGCTTTTTTTTTGAGTGCTTGACTGGATTATTTACAATGCTAATAGCACTGCTGTTGTCAATAAAGATTGGAGTGTGTAGAAAGGTTACCCCATAATCCAACATTTGATTCTGAATCCATAAGACTTGAGAACAGCAACTTGCAGCTGCTATGTACTCTGCCTCTGTTGTAGATGTGGATACTGTGGTTTGTTTCTTGCACTGCCATGAGACTAGTCTTGCACCCAAAAACTGACATCCTCCAGAAGTAGATTTTCTGTCCAAGTTTGCCCCACCTAGGTCACTGTCTGAGTATGCTATTAGGTCAAAAGGTGAGTCATGAGGGTACCAAAGTCCCAATCTGGGTTGCCCTTTGAGATATCTGAATATCCTCTTAACAGCTTGAAAGTGAGATTGCTTTGGCCTAACTTGGAATCTTGCACATACACAGACTGGAAACATTATATCTGGCCTTGAAGCTGTGAGATACATGAGAGAGCCAATCATGGATCTATAATGATGTACATCCATATCCTCCCCCTCAAGATCTGCTGTGATCTGCTTGTGTGTTTCCATAGGTGTGCTGGCAGGTTTTGATTCTGAGAAACCAAACTTGGTTAGAATATCCTGTACATACTAGGATTGACATATGAAAATGCCATCTGACTTCTGTTGAACTTGAAGTCCAAGGAAGAAAGTAAGTTCCCCCATGGAACTCATTTTGAACCTTTGATGCATTAAATCCTCAAACTCCTTGCACATGTTGTTTCTTGTAGAACCAAAAATAATGTCATCAACATATATTTGGACCAGCAAGATATCCTTCTTCTTTCTTTTGATAAATAGAGTCTTATCAATGACTCCTCTTTCAAAGTCATTTTCTAAGAGATAGGATGACAGAGTGTCATACCATGCTCTTGGGGCTTGATGTAGTCCATAAAGTGCTTTCTTTAATTTGTATACCCTGGTGGTTGACAGACATATACTTCTTCTTCAATTGATCCATAGAGAAAAGCACTTTGTACATCCATTTGGTAGACTTTGAAGTTCATGTAAGAAGCATAGGATAGAAATAGTCTGATTGCTTCTATTCTAGCCACAGGTGCAAAAACTTCTTCATAATCTATACCCTCTTCTTGAGTATAGCCTTGTGCCACCAGCCTTGCTTTGTTCCTTATGACAATACCTCTTTCATCTCTCTTGTTTCTGAAAATCCACTTTGTGCCAATTGCTCTGTGACCTTTAGGAAGGTCTACTAAATCCCATACATCTTGTAGCTTGAACTGTAACAGTTCCTCTTGCATTGCTTCTATCCAGCTGGATTCTTTCATAGCATCATGAGCCTTTTTAGGCTCAAGTTGTGATAGAAAACAAGAAAGCACTGTATGCTGTTGATCTTGCATTTCCTGAAGTCTGCTTTGATGTCTAGTCATCATAGGAGAAGAGATATCTCCTATTATCAACTGTGGAGGATGATTCTTCTGAACTCTGGTGTTGTGACTAGGTTCTTCATTTAATCCAGCCTCAAGATTAGATTCATGCAACTCAACTGAAGTATTTTCAGATGCTACTTCATTGTTTTCTTGAGTCTCCTCATTTCTAGTGTCTTCTTCACTCTAACTTGATTCAGAAAATGATTCCTTTTCACAGTCTTCAACTGAATTTACTGTGGGTATGGGGAAAATCACAGATTTAGATATACTTTCTTGAACTTGTGTGATCTCTGATTCTCCACTACCTGTTCCTGTATACTCATTACTGAAACCAAAAGAGTTAGTTAGTGAATCAATGCCAAATAGCCACTGAGGTCCAGACCCAACAGGATTTGGTGTGTTCTCATTGCATTTGACATTGTCACTTTCTTCAATTATTCTAGAAGAAGAGTTAAAAACTCTGTAGGCCTTACTCTGAGATGAATATCCAACAAGAAATCCATCATCTGCCTTGCTATCAAACTTACCTAAGTGAGATTTGGTATTGAGAATTGTACAAGGACACCCAAAAGGTTTGAAGAAACCAATAAAAGGTTTTCTTTGATTTAAAAGCTCATATGGGGTCTTGTTCTTTTGCTTGACCACTAGAACTCTGTTTTGGACATAACAAGCAGTATTAACTGCTTCAGCCCAGAAAGTAATTGTCAATTTTGAATCAGCCAACAGAGATCTAGCAGCCTCTATTAGTGTCCTATTTCTCCTTTCAGCAACACCATTCTGTTGAGGAGTCCTAGGAGCACTGTATTGTCTCTCAATACCTTTTTCTTCACAAAAGGTGTTTAGATCATGATTTTTAAATTCAGTTCCATTATCTGATCTAATGACTTTTACTCTTTGATTAGTTTGGTTTTCAATTCTTAGAATAAAGGATTTGATGAGATCACTTGTTTCATCCTTTGTCCTTAGAAAATATACCCAAGTAAATCTGGAGTAATCATCAACAATAACCAAGCAGTAAGATTTCTTGCCTATACTCATAACATTTGTAGGACCAAACAGATCCATATGCAATAACTGAAGACAAGAAGAAACAGAATTTAACTTTTTGGTCTTATGAGAAGTTTTGTGTTGTTTGCCTTTAAGACAAGCAACACAATGATCATCACATGAAAAGACTTTTGAAGGTAAACCTCTTACAAGGTTATTTTTAACAAGATTGTTCATAGTCTTGAAATTCATGTGACACATCCTTCTGTGCCAAAGGGAGGATTCATCTATAGAAGCTTTTGAAACAAGACAATTTAGAGATGAATCACTATCAACATTGTCTAAATCAAGACAGTAAACATTGTCCTTTCTTGGAGTTCTAAGTAGTATCATGTTATCATCAACCACCTTGAACCCTGGAGCAAGAATCATACACTCAGTGTTAGTAAATAATATACTATGTTGTTTGTCACAAACCTGTGATACACTTAACAGGTTGTACTTTAATTGATCAACATAGTAGACATCCTCAAATGTCATCTTTCCTTTGGTGACATTACCTTTTCCACTTATCTTACCACCAGTAAGATTGTCTCCAAATGCAACATGTCCTCCATTAATATGCTTGAAATCCTGAAGGCATGACATGTTGCCTGTCATGTGCCTAGAGCAACCACTATCAACATGCCAAATGCTCTTTCCCTTGAGCTGTTGGTTGCCCTGCACATTAAATAAATCAATTAGTATGATTGGGGACCCAAGCCAAAGTGATCTTGGGTCTTCCTTTCTCATCAAAGTATTTACATTCCTTTTTAATGAGGTTTTTAAACTCAGAGCACTCTTTATTAGAGTACTTTGTCAATATGATTGGCTTAGCAGAATCAACACTAGAAGCAGTACTAACCTTAGAAGTACTAACAGAGTTAGCAGTACTAACAGGTGTAGCAGTACTAACAGGTTTAGCAGTACTAACCTTGTTAGCAGCATTAACATTGTTAGCAGTAGTATTACTTCTAGCAGCAGTATAATTGTCAGCAGCACTATTTGTGGTAGCAGTACTAACAGTTTTAGTGCTTTTAGGAATCCACATATTGACACTTTCTTTAACAGAATACTTTTTCTTCATGTGGCTTTTAGTTTTAACAGTTTCCTTAGCCACATGGTTCTTTTCAATTTTCTTATAACCAAAGGGTTTTTGCATGGATCTTTGGAAATTCATTCTTTGGTTCATAGGATTGAAATAACAGAATTTTGCAAGATGATTCAATTTGCCACAGATAAAACAAGGTTTTGGTCTATTGATTTTACTCAGATCAACCCCTTGTTTATGTGCCCACTGATTATTCCAGTTTCTTTGATTTCCCCTCTTTTTGTCATGTTTTTGGGGCTCATTCTTCTTGCATGCACACTGTTTGCAAGGACCTGGATTCACAACTGTGGTCTGTTTATAATGGACCTTACCAGACTTTTCCTCTGTCTTCTCTATGTTCTTGGATTTGATCCAAGCCCTTCCACAATCCTCATTGGTGATAATGTTGTTTTCTATAGAAATCTCACCACTCACCTTGTTCTCCTTACTCTTGCCAATCTCTTTCTCAGTCTTATCCTCAACAACTACCTCATCTAAGGGATCTATTTCAGTGGCTCCCTCAGGCAAGTCCTTCCTATCTTTGGTGTCTAACAGGTCTGAAGTAGGAGGAATGTAATTGTTGTTATATGGTGGAGGTGTGGCATTATACCCAATTCCTCTTCTCAGCTTATCATGAATCTGATTTTGTAGTAAAGAATCCATTGCTTTAGAAGCATTGGAAAACTTTTCTACATCAAGCTTAACATTGGTTAACTCCTCTTTCAGTTTTTCACTCTTCTCTTTAGATTTGGTCAGTTTAAGTTCTAAATCCTTTTTCTCCCACTGCCAGTAATTGGTGTCATATGAGTGTTGTAGTTCATTGGCTTGAAAACCTTTGATTTGATCTTCAAATCTCTCTACTATCCTCACATAGTCTTTTATATCCTTTTCTAATCTCTTAAGGTCATCACTCATATTCTGATTGTGATCCCTGTACCTTTTAACAGTGTCTATGCAAGTTTTAGAACAGAGATTAGAACTTACCTCAGATGGGAGATCAGATACTTTAGCCATAAGAGCTTGATTCTGAATAGCTTCTTCTGCTTGATCACTCCAATCAAACCCCATTCCTTGTTGAGAAACAAGGGCTTGAGCAGAGTTTCTGTTGTTATTGAAGCTTCCAGATTGAGTTTGTTGGTGATTGTTGTGAGACACTCCACTTCTGCATTCTCTAGCAAAATGTCCCTTCAGATGGCATTTGTAGCATTCCACCTTTGATTTATCAAATCCTGCTCCATCTTCTCTTCTTTGTGAGAAGTTGTTTCTTCCAGTCCTCTTTATAAACTTCTTAACCCTCATGGAGAGCATGGCCATCTGCCATTTAAAATCCATCTCTTCCAGATCATCTGGATGAAGTTGTTCTAAGTCATCATTAATCAAAGAGGAACTTCCATGATTGGAAAGAAAAGCTTCAAACACAAAATCAGTGCCTTTATCTTGATTTGTTCCATTAGCAGCATTAACTGATTCAGGGTTAGCAGTAGAATCAATTGATGCTGATAAGAGTGCAGCATTATGAATATATCCAGAAGGCTTCTTCTTTGCCTCCACCTCAGCTTCAAATACTCTAAGATCATTATACAGATCATCAAGTTCTTTTTCTTCCAACTGATCATTCTGTCTGAATGACACAGTGTTCATGGTCCATTCATCTCCAAGGGACCTTAAGAACTTTCTGTTCACATCATCTTGATCAATCTGTACTCCCATAGTAGCTAGTTCACCAATTAGTTTATTAAACCTGTCAAAAGTTTGAGTCATGGACTCATTCTTAGTTGAGATGAAGTTTTCATACTGTTGCTTTAAGATTGCCTTTTGATTTCTCTTGGTACTTTTGGTACCTGAGAATCTCTTCTCTAGAGCATTCCAGAGCATCTGTGCATCAGTGCAATTGCAGAATTGGTGTTGATACTCATTTGGAATGGCCAAGAGCAGTGTGCTCAAGGCTTTCATCTCTGTCTGTCTTGATTTCCTGTCTGCATCTGTCTTTGGAGGAGTTCTTTTGCCATCTTCACCAATCTTTCCTCCATCAGATGGGCCATTCTCAATGATGTCCCACATAGAGTAATCTGTGAGGAGAATATATTGCTTGATTCTGATTTTCCACATGTCAAATTCATTGGATCTGAGCATTGGAACTTTTGAGACCAAAGTACTGCTTGATTCTGTAAGATTTTCCATGATGAATAACTGTTTCTGAGAGAGTTGGCTTTGATACCACTTGTCAGGATCGAATTCTCAACAAGAATTAATTCTCAGAAACAATATCAAAGAAGTTTGCGGAATAACACTTTGATATTCAATCAAACAGTAAATCAATACAGAAAATATGAAGAACAAACTGTAAACTTGTATTTAATGCTTTGAAGTTACAAGATTACTCACTCAACCTCAATATTGATGAACAGGCTCACCAATACGAATTCTACTTCTCTAGAATTAGGATCTATGCCTTGAGGTTGATTTTCTCTAAAAGAATGAAAAAGAATTTCGTATTTATAACTATTCTAAACTATACAATATATATACTGAATACAAAAGATAAATACAATAAAATATCTTCAGTATATCTTCCATGTATATCTCTAAGCTTCCATGTATATCCTTTCATACGAATCTTCATCAAATAAGCAGTATTAATCTTCAGCAGCATTAACTTTCTTCTAGCAGCATTAACTACTAAGCAGTACTAACTACTAGAAGTACTAACTAGCTAAGCAGTACTAAGTTTGTTCAAGCAGTACTAACTTTGACTAGCAGTATTAATATTTATGTCTTCTAGCAGTATTAACATTGAACCAGCAGCATTAACCACACTTTGATGAATTCTTCAGTTCCCAACATGATGAATTTCTTGGGTCTAAGTTTCCTAACTCTGTTGTGGTTGACAGGATAGAAGACTCGATGACTACTCATCCGACCACTTCCGATATCTCTACTGAATCAAATTCCCCGATTCAGCAAGAAGTTCCAGTTGAAAGGCCTACTCCGACAGTTAAAGTTGTTACCAACACTGATGAGACAGAAGTAGCTGACTCTGTAGGATGTACTGTAAGGACTGATCAACAGACTGCCCAAGCTGTACCTACTTCCACTTCGGCAACGACTCCTTCAACTGAAACCCCCGTTGATTCTGAACCATCTGAAGGCGATAACAGTGGATTCCTAGATGTTGACAATGATCAACATGCATGTAATCCACTCCCTCATGAACATAAGTGGACCAAAGAGCACCCGGTACATCAAATTATTGGAGATCCATCTGCACTAGTGCAAACTAGGTCTGCCACATCAAATCTATGTATGTATGAATCCTTTCTGAGCAAGATCGAGCCTACTCGCATATCTGAGGCCCTTGCCGATTCAGATTGGGTAACTGCGATGCAAGATGAGCTGAATCAGTTTGAAGCACTGAAAGTCTGGAGACTCGTACCCAAACCGCAAGGTAAAACCATCATTGGTACGAAATGGGTGTTCAAAAACAAGAAAGATGAAGATGGCACCGTTATCCGAAACAAAGCACGACTTGTCGCCAAGGGATATAGGCAAGAGGAAGGGATAGACTACGATGAGACTTATGCTCCAGTGGCACGTATAGAGGCGATTCGGATGTTCTTAGCCTACGCAGCCGACAAGAACTTCACTGTCTATCAAATGGATGTGAAGACAACTTTTTCTGGATGGAGTACTCAAGGAAGAAGTCTACGTCTCACAGCCAGAAGGGTTTGTAAATCCAGATAAGCCGAATCACGTCTACATCTTGGATAAAGCTCTTTATTGACTGAAACAAGTTTCTCGCGCCTCGTATGATATTTTATCTCATTTTTTGGTCAAGTCAGGTTTTACAAAAGGTACGGTTGATACCACTTTTTTCATTAAAAAGGATAAAGGCGATATCATTCTTATTCAAATATATGTGGATGATATTATTTTTGGTTCTACAAATCCTAAGTACTGTAAGAACTTTGCAAACCTCATGGTGTCACGTTTTCAAATGAGCATGATGGGAGAGATGAATTTCTTTCTCGGGTTGCAAGTCAAACAATTTTCAACGGGGATTTTTATCAATCAATCAAAATACATTATGGATATTCTTCGGAAGTTCAAAATGGAAAATTGTAAACCGATTGGTACCCCAATGGCACCTGGTACTAAGATTGGCACCGATCTTTCGGGAAAGGATGTTGATGTTAGGACTTATAGAGGGATGATAGGTTCCTTAATGTATCTTACTTCTAGTAGGCCGGATATAATGTTTTCTACATGCTTATGTGCTAGATATCAGGCCAATCCTAAAGAATCCCATTTGTCTGCTGTAAAGCGGATTTTCAGGTATCTGAAGGGGACCACAGATCTTGGTCTGTGGTATCCGAAGGATACAAGCTTTGAACTAACATCTTATTCAGACGCATATCATGCTGGTTGCATGTTAGACAACAAAAGCACCTCGGGTCATATACAATTCCTCGGAGATAAACTCGTCATTTGGGCTTCGAAGAAGAAATTATGTGTATCCACATCAACGGCCGAAGCGGAATATGTAGCTGCTGCTAGCTGCTGTTCTCAAGTCTTGTGGATGAGAACATAACTGCGAGACTATGGATTTCAATTCAATAGAATCCCGATCTATTGTGATTCGAAGAGCGCTATTGCGATTACCGCTAACCCTATTCAACATACTAAGACCACACACATAAATGTCCGGTATCATTTTATAAAAGATAATGTAGAAAAGGGGACAATTGAACTTTACTTTGTTAAAACCGATTATCAGCTTGCAGATTTGTTTACCAAACCTTTAGACGAAAAGAGATTTAATTTTCTTGTCTCAAGACTTGGTATGCTAAATCTTAAGACCTAATCGGTGGTTACCTATTAAAGTTTCTTATTGTGTCTCTTTATCATTTCTTTATTATTATTTCCGCATGATACCCGTTCTTTAATAGTTTGTTCATGATCTCAGGGGGAGTGTGAGAAGTATCTTATAGATGGTCAATGTTATTTTGAGGGGGAGCCAAACTGAATGCATCGTACTTACTGATAATTTGTTCGTAATGCATGATTTTAGGGGAGCGTTCAAGTCAAAAGAGTATGGCAATGACTTCTGATTATTTCTGATCAGAACTCGTACATTAAGTGTTTTACTGCTTTATATCATTTCAATTTTAGTGAATAAAGTTACTTTGACTAGACTTTTAGACTTTTGTAGGTTGAGAGATGCTTCAAAGATCATATCTTTATGACTTTAAGCTTGACTTCGTGGGATGAAAGACTGCACTCAAAAGGTATAATTCCTTATATTCATCTCATTAATGGTTGAAAGAAGGACAACTTTCAATCATAAGAAAACATGTTCTTAAATGTTCAAACCACTTCCCGATTCTCAAATAGATTTCTTGAATTGGAAGTGTGATTTTAAATGTTTTCTGATTCATCTTTGAGCTGTAACTGATATAGTTAAACTACCTGAGCATCATATGCTTCATAGGAAAACATGGGATCAGTGTGCTAGGACTTCATTGAACTTCTATGGATTCACGTTAACCAGTGTTTCCTACTCAAGCAGTTAATCCTTTAGTGATTGATTGTGAGGAGTCAAAAGAAATGAGTGTGGGATGTGTGATGAGAGAAATGTTAAAAGAGAGTTTTGGTTAGCTGTGAGCTTAAAAATTAAATGAAAGAGGGTGAGAGATCAGAGTAAAAGAATATTAAACTCTGCACCAACTACTTTCTGAGCCGAGCAACCACATTTCTAATGCTTCACAATTCTTGGTGAACATTATTGAAACATGCAACTAGCCCATGCCAACTCTTGACATTAAACCCCCAGCTACTCATTTTCTTCTCAACAAGAAAATGTTTCATTTTCAAAGAGGACGCAACACATATGCTATCTGATTTTCATTTGGAAAATCTGGACATTGAAAAGAAGGTAGTCTGCCCCACCTTCACACTTCACTAATGCACATTGAGTTTGTGTTTAACTACCTGTATCCGTGGTTTACACGTTTTGAGCCTTATAAGCAAACATCGTATGCTTAATTTATTCTATTGCACGGACACACAAAGAATTTGTTTCTTTGTCATAACGTTCATAGAAATTGCCTTTGTGGTGTTTCGGTGATTGAATGGAAGCCCTGGGGGAGTGAACATCATAAAAGCTCCTTTATATTGTGTATTCGTTACACACAGTGACTTTGTGTTACTGACAGGCAATTTAACTGATTCATTTGTTGCTTCAGGTGTTACATTTCATTTTCTATTTTGTCTGGATTTGCAAAGATCTGGATGAACATCTTAATGAATTGATGGATACTCAGTGGTTCTGTTTGCAATATCAATGGTGGAAGAAATTTCTTGACGATACGTTTTGATGAACTCTTTGCTCTTATCATCAAAAAGGGGGAGAAGTGTTAATCAATAAATGGAAGATATTCTGAAGATATGCTGAATTGAAGAAATTTTCTTTGAACATGATTTGCTGAAGCATTCTGAGCTGAATCTGGAGATAATTTCTTTCCAAGAGGTATTTTCATCGATTGGGAAGATTGCTACATTTTGAATACAAAGAGGAAGATTACATTTTCTGAGCTTAGAGAATGATCTTGATCCAAAGGGGGAGATTGTTAAAGCACATATTTATTGGATTCAAGATCATAATTATCTGAAGATGGAAATCTGAAGTCAAAGCTGATAAAGTTGTCTCAACAAATAGTCTAGGGTCCTTTTGTAATAAATAGTCAAAAGTGTGTTTTTCGTATTTTATTTATTTGTTTTATAATTTAGTTATGAGTTAGTTTTTGTAATTTGGGCCCAAACCTTGTCAAGCCCATTAGGCTTTTTAGCTTAAGTATAAATAGATTTTGTTTAGGGTTAATTAGGTATGATGAGCTTAATTAAGAAAATTATTGATTGTGAGGCTAGCTGTTGGCGCTGTGAACAAGAGGAAACAGAGAGATAGATCGATTTCTTCAAGCTTGTAATCTGTTGAATCAATTGATTAATCAATATCAGGTTTGCATTATTGTGTTAATTATTTGTTTACTTGATTGAATGATTGCGTATTGGGACACACAGATTCCATTACCCTCGTAATACTGATTTAGAACCCACACAATGCTTGATTGATAGAAAACCTAATTTTTGAACTCATATCATTGATTTTTGAACTCATATTATAGAAAACCATCGACTGTTCTTGAGGAAAATTCAACTTTTTGCAATCAATGTGTTTAAAAACAAAATTAAAGGTTTAAATCATGGTTTAAATGCTAAATCGATACCAATGGTACCAATTTCTAAACTCAAAATCAATTTTAGTGATTTCTTAAATCTGGGTTCAAAGTCAGTGTTCTTGGTGTTCTTAGGTTTCGTGAGTTTTGAAATATTCATGTTTATTTTCTTAAGGAAAGAATTCGCAGATTAATGTCCTGCGAATTCTAAGTGTTCTTATTATTCTTCAGGTGAAGGATACGCAAAAAGCACACCTGCGAATCCTGAGTATCTTTTTCATTCCTAAGTGTAGGAATTCGCAACCCTCTAGCTTGAAAATCCTATACTTGGTGAATCTCAAAAAGTTTTTGTTTCAATTGTTCAACTCTCAAGTACTGATTCTGACTCCTTGGACTTTATCCAAACTCTTTTGTTTCCTATTTCTGATCAAATGGCAGACAACGACTGACAAAACGTTCAGATGGATGAGAACTCCATTTATGAGACTGAGCAAGAGCACTCCATTCCGTCACAGAGAACAACTGATCTTCCACCTCCAAATGTCAACACTGACATGCTGCTCATACAACCATCAGAATACATGGCTCAGACTCCAAACAACCATAAGTTTGTGTTCAGGCTAAACATTGATCCTTTGGTTAATCTCATTCTTCAGAATCACCCTCTGAACAAAGCACTGTCTGATAGTGCGGATGTGCCAGAGATCTATGTTCAACAGGCTTGGAAGACCATCCATCTCACTCACATCACTGTCGGACAAATCATATGTCCAGTTCTTAAAGTCAAAATTGACTTCTTCTCAGCAACCATTGATCTTGAGCTATTCAGACAATCCCTTCAACTACCAGAAGCCAATTTAAGGGAGGGCAGAACAGACTTTGATGATTTACCTACTGAGGAAACTACACTTGCTGGAATTCGGGAAATGTTGATGACCTTAACAGAGTTAGCCAATTCAAAAAGAACAATTTGCCACCCTTCTACTATGTATTGTTCTCAGTCATCAACCGATTCTTGACAGCGAAATCATATGGGACTGACAATGCAAGTAGCCATATACTGAAGCTTTTCTACTCTATAGTGCATGACTTGCATATAGACTATGCTATCGTATTTTGGACTGAACTGCTAGAGAAGATCTTTGCTAAGAAAAATGTTGTCAAAGTCCTCAACTACTTGCCATATCAGAGGTTTATGACACTGCTAGTTAGAAGTGTTCTAAGAGGGAACAATCAGATTCCTAGGCGAAGCTCTCATGAAGTTGATGAACTGCACGAGATGAAATTCGTAGTCCGAAAAAAGAAGCAGCTAAACTATTCCATGCCAATCCCAGAAGACCTACTAAGTTACATAGATCCAGAGGCTGAGTGTCTTATCGAGTATAGAGAATCTATGGCACAACCAGAATCGGCTGTACCTACCCAAGGTTCAATCCCTAAGAGAGAGGTGTCTGTGAGGGTACCCGAAACTCAAGGAGTTAGGGCATGGGAAGATAAAAGGAAAAACACTCAGAGGGGAACCGGTGGGGGTCGGAGACCAAGACTGGAGATCTCAGGGTCACGGGTTTCTAATCCATCTCATGTGATACATGTGGTCGATGAATGTCTCATCTCTGACAATGCCTTGGATCAATCACACAACTCAGTAGAGATGCAAGAAGAAGAATATACAGCAGAAGAAATACACTCTGTTTCCAGTTCACCTGACCAAGTGACAGAAAATGTTGACTTAGGCAGTGAGAGTTCGTATTCTGAAAAGACAAACTCTGCAACAAGAGAAGAAGATGATGGAAATAATGGTGATACTGATGATGATGATTCCTTTGGTATGGATGTGGCTATCAGTGCTCTAGAGACTACTACAACAGCTGTACCTGCAGTTACTGTTAGTGCTAGTGGAGACATAAGGAGAACAGAGGGAGATTTAGTTGAAGATGTGAGTGATTCTGTGAGTGAAAGGGAAAGAAAAAAATGAAGAGAGAGAGAGACCCACAACCCAGTACTCCAGAAGATCAACCAAATATGACACTTCAGTGCATGTGTTGCCTGAAGATGTAGACATGAGTAGATCACTCATGCAAATGCATATCCTAGCCACCCACTCTACTTCCTCTCAACAGGAAATAGATTCATTTTCACATGGGGATACAACACACAATCTATCAATATCTCAATCGGAGACATCTGATATTGAAATCAGAGATCAGTTGCCCTAGATCTCAACTTCCTTTAGTGCACATGACCTAGAGCCTATTATTAGTCCACCAATTTTTGTTGATAGGACACTGTTTGTAGGACTAGATGTCAGTCGTCTTCGTGACCTGAGCGAAACATCCCGAGTAGGTCCACAATCTGGACTACAAGGACCGGATGTAAATCCTGTTATAGCTACCGCCATGCCAGCTATGAGCACAGGTCACTATAGATTCATCTATAGTTGTGCAAACGGGTAATCTACGTGATCCTGGTGTTAGCTCACCTTACTTTATGTCAAGGGAATACCTCGACGGTGCCCTAAAGGCTGTTGAACACAGATGGTCGGAGAAATATGACCGAATCGAAAAGGAACTGGGAGACATCAAGGGATTTGTGTGTCCCTGAAATTCAATTTCTTATCACAAAGAAATCAACCAAACAAAATGAATTAACTACCTGTTTAGATTAAAATTCACAATTCAAATATTAGAACTCAACTTCTCACTTTCTCTCTCTAAACGTATCTTTCTCTCTCTACAAACTCTCTCTCTCTCTCTGAATCTGAACACAATCTCTAGTCATCTATCTATTAAACAGCAAAACAACTATTTATACCTAACAACTTCAACAATACAAAGCTAAACAAAACAACACAGATACTTTGACTTCTAATACACTTTGACTTTGACTTTCACTGAGAGTTGACTTTCCAACTTTGACTTTCTTGAACTTTTGACCTCTAGTTTTTATGATCTTGTATCCAACATATTTATGCTCTAATAATCTCCCCCTTTGGATTCAAGATCATATTCAAAAAGATTTAGCAATTCAGTCTTCTCTTTAAGCTTCAGTTTTACAATCTCCCCTTTGTTTGACTGTATTATTTCCAAGTCTTTCTGCTTGAAGAATATTAACAATCTTTCCCAGATATGATAGAAATGATCTTCAGTAATCTCCCCAAAACTTTCACAAAAACTCTTTCAGACTTCAGAACAAAATTATCTCCAGAATTAGCGCAAACAAATTCAGCAATTAATCTTCAAAGAAAAGTTTCAGTAAAATCAGCACACCTTGAAACAACTTTGACTTTGCTTGTACAATCTTTCAAACTTTCAAAGTTTGAACTTTATCTTCTTCAAATCTTTAACTTTGAAATTTCTGAATCTGACATTTCTGTAATTCATCTCCCCCTTTTTGATAGCATTGAAACTTTCTCCAAGAAATGTCATTAGCAATGCTGACCACTGATCTTTTGAACTGAGCCTCTGATTCACCATCAATCCAAAATAAGGTATTCATCCAGATCTTTTCAAATCCAGACAAACGATGAAATTTAACATCTGAATCAACAAATGAAACAGTTAATATGCCTATCAGTAACACAAAGTTACTGTGTTTAATGGAAACACATAGGAAAGGAGCTTTTTGATGTTTACTCCCCCAGGGCTTCCATCCAATCATCGAAACACCACAAAGGAAATTTCTATGAATGTTATGACAAGAAAACAAATTTCTTGTGTGTTCGTGCATGTGTAGAAAGAATTAAGTCATCAAGTGCTTATATAAGTCTCAACATTGTCTAAACCACTGAGACAACAGTAAATAAACATAGACTCAATGTGCATGATCGAAGTGCGAATGTGGGGCATACTTCCTTCTTTTTCAATATCCAAAATTTCCAAATGAAAATCAGATAGCGTATGTGCTGCGTCCCCAGAAAAATATGAAACATTTTATTTTTAAGAAGAAAATGAGTGGCTGGTGAGGTTTTTATCAAGAGTTGACATGGGCTAGTTGCCTGTTTCAATAATGTTCACGAAGAAATTTAAAACATTAGTAATGTGGCTACCCGGTTCAGAAAGTAGTTGGTGAAGAGTTTAATATTCTTTTACTCTGTTCTCTCACCCTCTTTCTTTTAATCAATGAGCTCGCTTCTAACCAAACTCTCTTTTTCAATTTTATCTCGTCACACAACCCACACTCATTTCTTTTTGACTCGTGACACTCAATAACTATGGATTAACTTTTTGGGTAGGAAACACTGGTTAACATGAATCCATAGAAGTTCATTTAAGTCCTAGCACAAAGAACCCATGTAATCCAAAATAACATGTTGCTCAAGATAGTTTAACTTGAACTATTAAGACACGGAAAAAACGGGTTAGATATGTGTATGCTCATAGATGTAATCATGAGAATTGGAGCATTTTGAACATTGAAGATTTTTCAAACAAGTAAATTGAATGAATGAACATGAATACAAGAGACTTGTTTGAAAATCTGACATTGTATAAAAATGATCAGAATCAAATGATATAGCAATTAAGGCTTATGGTCAAAAATAATGGATATGGTCTATATGAAACAAAATATAGACATTCATGAATGAAACGTTTTAGAAATGAATTAACGCTCAATATTCATTAAAGTTCAAGCGGGGTGTATTACCATCGAAAAGATGTTGCAATTTAGAGACATGGTAAGAACAATTTTAAACAAGAAGTAAAACCGGTGTGTGTGAATACTTGAAAGTATTTAGAAAAGATAATACGCAAGTAGTTATCTTTGGAAACCCACGGTTTATAAACATTTCAACACAAATAAAATGAAAACATTTAAAATCACACTTCCAATTCATGAAATTTGTTTAAGAATTGGGAAGTGGTTTGAACATTTAAGAACATGTTTTCTATAATTGAAAGTCCTTCTTCTTTCAACCATATATGAGATTAAGATAAGAAATTTAACCTTTCCGTTCAGTCTATAATCTCATGAAGTCAAAGCTTAAAGTCTTACTGATATGATCTTGTAAGCATCCTCTCAATCTGCAAAAGTCTCAAAGTCATGTCAAAGTAACTTTATTCACAAATTTATTCAAAAATTAGAAGACATAAAGCAGTAAAACATTGAAAGTACGAGTTCTGATATGAAGTAATCATAAATCATATCCTTACTCCTTTTGTTGTCCACATATACTCCCCCTAAAATAATGCATTACAAAAATTTAGCAGTGAAGTAAATGTAAAAATTATATAAACTCCCCCTCAAAATAATATTGATCATCTTAGAATCTTGTCTCACTCCCCCTGAGATCATGAACAACATGTTAAAGTGCAGATATCCTTAAAGAATTAATGATAAAGAAATGATGAAAAATTACAATAAAAGAAACTTTAATAGTTTGGTTTGGTAAACAAATATGCAATTTGATAATCAATTTTTACAAAGTAAAGTTTTATTGTACCTTTTTCTACATTATCTTTGATAAAATGATACCTGACATCAATATGCTTTGTTTTAGTATGCTGCACAGGATTAGCTGATATTGCGACAGCGCTCTTCGAGTGACAATAAATCGGTATTTTGTCAAACTTGAATCCATAGTCTCGCAGTTGTATCCTCATCCACAAGACTTGAGAGCAGCAACTGGCAGCATCTACATACTCTGCTTCTGCAGTTGAAGTGTAAACAAAAAGTTGTTTCCTTGACACCCAACTAACGAGCTTGTCTCCAAGGAATTGAACATGACCCGACGTGCTCTTCCTGTCTAACATACATACAACATGATTTGCGTCTGAATAAGTAGTTAGCTTAAACCATGTATCCTTAGGATACCACAGACCAAGATTTGTAGTCCCCTTTAGATATCTAAAAATATGTTTGACAACAGCTAAATGAGAATCTTTAGGATCATCCTGATATCTTGCACACAAGCATGTTGAAAACATTATATCTGGCCTACTTGAAGTTAGATACATTAAATAACCTATCATTCCTCTATAAGTCCTAACATCAACACTTTTATCCGAAGGATCAGTGCCAATTTTGTACCTGGTGCCACTGGGGTTCCAATTGGTTTGCAAGTTTCCATTTTGAATTTCCGAAGAATATCAAAAATGTACTTTGCTTGGTTTATAAAAGTCCCTGTTGAAAATTGTTTTTAATTGTAATCCGAGAAAGAAATTCATCTCTCCCACCATACTCATTTGAAATCTAGACACCATCAGGTTTGAAAAATTCTTAGAGTATTTAGGATTTGTAGAACCAAATATTATATCATCAACATATATTTGAATAAGAATTATATCGACTTTTACCTTTTTAATGAATAAAATGGTATCGACTTTACCTTTCGAGAACCCTGACTTGACCAAGAATTTAGATAAAACATCATACCAGGCGTGAGGTGCTTGTTTCAGACCATAAAGAGTTTTATCCAAGATGTAGACGTGATTAGTCTTATCTGGATTTACAAACCCTTCTGGCTGAGAGACGAAGACTTCCTCCTTAAGAATGCGGTTCAGAAAGGCAGTCTTCACATCCTATTGATAGACAGTGAAGTGTTTATGAGCAGCGTACGCTAGAAACATGCGGATTGCCTCTATACGTGCCACTAGAGCATAAGTCTCATCATAGTGTATGCCTTCCTCTAGCCGCTAACCTTTGGCAACAAGTCTTGTTTTATTTCGAATGACAATACCACCTTCATCCTTCTTGGTCTTGAATACGCATTTAGTACCGATAACGGTCTTTCCTTCCGGTTTTGGTACTAATCTCCAAACCTTCAGGGCTTCAAACTGATTTAACTCTTCTTGCATAACAGACACCCAATCCGAATTAGCAAGAGCTTCTGATACTCGAGTAGGATCTATCTTGCTGAGGAATGAGTCATGCATACATTGATTTAAGGTTGCTATCCTAGTTTGCACCGGTTTGTTTAGATCTCCAATTACTTGGTGTAAAGGGTGCTCATTGGTCCAGCGATGTTCATGAGGGAGTGGAGTAGATGAAGATTGATCATGATGATCATCTAAGAATCCACTATCAACTTCTTTAGTTTGTTCAATATGAGAGAGGGATTCAGTTGAAGTAATTGGTGCAGAAGCTTCGATAGGTATAACTTGTTCAGTCTGTTGATCTGTTCTTACAGCACATCTTACCGACTCAGCAACTTCTGGCTCATCATTAATAGGTAGAACTTCAACTATTGGAGTAGGCATTTGAACTGGAATTTCTTGCTGAATCGGGGAATTTGATTCAGTAGAAACATCTGATGTGGTTGGATGAGTAATCGTTGAATCTTCAATCCTGTCAACCACAACAGGTTTAGTCACTTTAGACCCAAGAAATTCATCATAAAACAGTTCAAATAAAAGATCTAAATCAGATTAATGATTAGTAGACGATGATGCTTTATCTGATTTGTTCTTTTCAGGTATAGGTTCTGAATTGAGTTGTCCAGAAGCTAGCACTCCATTTATCACGAGTTCTGAACTGACTTGTTCAGAAGCCATCTCGTCATTGAATGTGACATTTATGCTCTCAATAACAGACTTTGACTTCTTCAAGTAAACTCGATATGCAGCAGATGTAGAATTTTATCCAATGAAGAGGCCCTCATCTGCCTTAGCACTGAACTTGTTGAGGTTCTATCTGTCGTTTGACACAAAACACTTACAACCAAAAATATGAATATATTTGATGGTTGGTGTTCGGTTGTTGATCAACGCATATGGAGTCTTTTAAAATATGCGGTGTATCATGGAACGGTTCTGAGTATAGCACGCAGTCGAAATAGCTTCTGCCCACAGAAACAGATTTAAATCTGATTGGCTGAGCATAGTGCTAGCGGCCTCAACTAGCGTTCGATTTCGCCTTTCAACTACTCCATTTTGTTCGGGCGTACGAGCATTAGAGTATTGATGTGATATCCCAACCGATTCGAGATACTCTTCAAAAATTATGTTTTTGAACTCTGTGCCGTTATCATTTCTGAGAAGCTTGACTAGTTTGTGCAAATTCACCTAGGTCGTCTTGAGAAATGTGATGAGTACTTCGGGCATCTCATCTTGTGAACGTAGAAATTTGACCCACGTGTATCACGAATAGTCATCCACGATAACTAGAACATATTTCTTTCCACCTAAGTTTTGCGTTCGCATCGGACCACAAAGATCCATATGTAACAACTCTAATGGAGAACTTGTACTAGGTTCAGGCTTCGGTTTATGTGGAGCTCTCTTCATCTTATGTTTTTTACACGCTACACACAAGTGTTCCTTTTCGTATCTTAACTCAGGAAGTCCATTCACCAATTTACCTTTGACCTGTTTGTTTATGTAGCGAAAATTTTGATGAGAAAGCCATCGATGCCATAAGCAACTTTGTTGCATCGAAGCTTTTGACAAATTAATTGTGCAGAGGTTTGACTTTCGAGTTCCAACTAAGAGTTCTTTGCCGTCTTCAGTACACACTGAGCAACTCTTAACCTTGAAATTTACCTCTAATCCTTTGTCACAGAACTGGCTAATATTGAATAGGTTGTTCCCTAATCCTTCAACATATCTCACCTTTGTAATCGTCACTTTGTCGTGTACCACGTCACCAAATCCCAGAATTGGCGAGAACTGGTCATTTCCAAACCTAACTGTTCCGCAATACTTCTCTGTATAATTAGATAACATATCTTTTTGCCCAATCATATGCTTGGAATAACCGCTATCCAAGTACCACATATGACGGGTCTGCACATGAGAAAATCATGAAACAAGAGGCTTAGGTACCCATTTAAAAATGGGACCTACAATGTTAGCACAAGTAGATTTTGGCATCCATTTAAAAATAGACCCTTTTGCTCTTTGAAAAACATTTGAAGCATAGGAACGATAAGAATATACATGATATGAGCCAAACTAATCATCAGAATATTTCCAAGACTCAGAATCATTTATATTATAAACAGAAAACTTTCTAGCAAATGAAGATAACTAGAATAATTGCTTCATAGAATATTTCTTGTAAGAAGTTACAAGTTTTGGTTTTGAAAAAGCAATATTCACAATTACATCCTTTTTACTATCAGTATCTTCATTACAATCAGAATTAGAAGATGATTCACAATCTCGTCCATCTTCTCCTTTGGTTGCCATTCAGATTTAACTCCATGTATTTTCCTTTTCATATCTTAAAATTTTGAAATTTTAGAGTTAGATGTGTGAGAATCAACATAATGCTTCTTCTTTGGAAACTTTGGTTTTCACTGGAACTGATTTATCAACTTTCGTTGATGTTTCACCTTTTTCATATAAACTCGGTAATCCAAAAGAATTTATCACAAACTTTGAATGATCAGGAAGTTTAGTATCAAAATCAAATTGAGCTACACATTCATCTACAACACCATCAGAGTTTAAGAAATCAAACTCATCATCAAGTAAACCAGACATATCATCAGATTTTGAAGCCTTAGCAGATTTAGAAAAATCAGAATTTTTCAATACAGTGAAGAACACAGTTTGTTCTAAATCCATCAAAATTCTTTCTTTTGTCAAAGTATTCTCGAGTTCAGAATTTTACTTTCCAACACAAGAGGAGGAACGTAAAGCTTACCTTCGATAGGTTTAGCCTCTAACTCTTTTGAGGAATAACTCTCAAAATAGTCATCAGAAAGAAATTTTGATTTATCAGAATTGTAACTGTTACTCAACCTCTCATAACGAAATGGAAGTTGAATTTTAGTTGTGTTCTTTCTTTTCTCGTATTCCTTGACTTCATCTTCTTCAGATAGTTTAGTCCACTCAACTTTAAGTTCAGGATATTTTGATGCCAGTTTTAGAAATCTGAAATCATAAAGAGCAGGCACTTATGATATACCCTTTTTAAGATAGTGTGGATTCTCATAACCGAGTCCCTAACACTCTTTGTTCTCTTTGGGTTTGTTTAGATGAATGGTTTGCTCAGTTTGACCCAAAGTATATAACTTCCCTTCCAAAGCATTCACTTTTTCAAGTAATATTTGTTCTCTTTTGAATGTGAAGAATACATTTTATTAAGCTCTTTTGATTCAAACTCACACAATCTAAACTTTGAAACAGTTTCAGATAATTCTTTGTGAATTATAGTCTTCTCTTTCGCGTTGGTGTCAATGTTTTTATGTAAAGCTTCAATCAAAACATCCTTCTCAGCAATATCATTGCTAAGTTTCTGTATTGATTGATTTTTATCTTTAATGACACCTTTTTCACGCTTAAGTTTAGACTCTAATTCTTGGAGTTTAATCATCATAGCATGCATTTGATTTAAAAAATCTGATTCAGTCATATCACATACCTCTTCATTTCCCTCTTCTTCTGAATCAGCTCCATTTTCAGCCTCATCCACGTTTTTTCCCATTAGGCAAATATGAGTTGTCTCTTCTTTCTCAACCTCCTTATCTGAGTGATCTAGCTAGTATTCATCCTCAACCATTAATGCTTTTCCAGCTTCCTGCTGCTTTGCCAAAAGCATCTTGTTTTTGTAGTACTCTGAATTTCAAACTTTTGGCTTTCGACAGTCTTTAGCAAAATGTCCAAGCTTACCACAGTTGTAGCATTTCGTAGATTCTGGCTGTTTCTTCTCTTCTTCTTTGTATGGCTTCTCATTAGATCTATTTTCCTCAATTTTTTTTCCTTCTACTTTCTCCTTGTGTTCATAATTTCTGGAACCAGATGAATACCTCTGACTGTTCGAGCTTGGCTTTTTGTAGAATTTCTTTTGAAAAGCCTTAGTCAACATAAGCATAGCTTGCTTCAGATTCTTACAATCATCAGAATCAGAGTTATCCTCACTTTCAGCCTCTTCTAATTCAGAAACTATGACTTTCTTTTTCTTCTTCAAACTCACCGACTTCTTGTTTACAACAAGAGCAATAGGATCACTAACTGCTTTAGCAGCCTTTTTCTTCTCCTCTTTAATCTCATCCACTTCTTCCTCATTTTTTCTAAGAGTTTCATAGACTTCATGAAGTGGTATTTCATTTAAATCCTTCATCTGCCTGGTAAATCTCTTCCACTCTTGGTGAAGTATGTTGAGGAATTTGACATTCAGTTCAATCTGTGACTTTTTGACTTTGTTCTTGCATAGCTCATTTAGCAAGGTCACAAATTTGTCTTAAGTTGCCTCTAGAGAATCACCATCCTTGGCCTTGAATTTTTCATAACTGTTGAGAGAGTTGGAGATTTTGAGCTGATTACCAACTTTTGATCCTAACATCATTTTCTCCAATTGATCCCACATTTCCTTTCTAGTACCATTGGAGCTATCAATCTTGACATAGACTTCATTTGGGATGCCTTGTAAAATAAATGATTATGCCAGTCTATCAACTTTATCCCTCTTTTTCTTCTCTTCAGTATAATCCTCTTTTGGCATGGATACTCTCTCTGTTCACCTCCTATTACTTCATGAATCTTCATAGGAGTTTTCATGACTCCTTCTTCCAAAGATTCCATGATAAGTTCACCCAAATCATGTCTTTCAATAAAGTCTTTGAACCGGTCTTTCCATTGCTCGTATTCACCTTTAAAGAGAACTGGAGGCTTTACATCAGTTCCTATAGCGAGAGCTTCCCTTGATGACATCCTGTTTGAAAAATATGCAATAAAAAACTTGAAACTAACCGTTAGTCCAAATGAAATCAAGTAAAATACAGAAAAACTTGAAATAAGATTCAGAATTGCAATTTCCAAAAATCAACAAGTTTAGAATTCGCAAACTACAAGGAAATGAAAGAAATTCGCAAGAAATGCTTTGAAACACTTAGAATTCGCAAGTGGATAGCAACAATAACAGAATTCGCAATCAACAACTTCAGAATTCGTAAACATACAAAATTCGCAAGAAACAACTTCAGAATTCGTAAACACACATAATTCGCAAGAAACAACAAGAATTCGCGAAACTTAATGCTTACGAATCCTAAAGAATTCGTAAAATTGAATGCGAAATCTTTTCTTTTCACAAGAAGCACCTGCGAAAACTTAAGGATTCTGCGAATTCTAGGCACAATTACTTCTGCGAATTCTAGAAAATAATCAAACAGATTAATACGAATCCTTAAGGAATCTCAACACAATAGTCTGTGAATTTTAGAACATTCACAATCAATACACTAGCAAATCCTTCACTTGGAAATTTTCAGAAATCTAATAACTCTGCGAAAATCAATGATCTACGAAAACTCAATCTGCGAGTTCTTCATGGCTCTGGTTGCGAGTTCTTCAAATCTAGTTGCGAGTTCTTCAACATTCAAAGAAAAACCGAACTGATTTACCCAAAAACCTATCTAGACATCAAATTACAGACTGAAGCTTTGAGAATTTGATTACCGAGACATCTAGAATCTAATTCTAGCACTGAATTTCAATCTTAATCACAAACTATTACAATTCGACTTAAAATCAATGCATCGACTTGTGAAAATTCAAACTTGACAAGATTAACAATTCAAGATCAATTACAGTGCAATTCATCAATTAACCTACACAAGATTGATCAAAAAGACTATTCGAAACTAATGAACTCGATTACAACATGAAATTTACACAAAAACACAAAATTGAATTTTCAACCCAATGTAACAGTGTCGAAGTCTGATTTTTCTTGATTTCTATCTTGATCGGCTCTGATACCAATTGTGTGTCCCTGAAATTCAATTTCTTATCACAAAAAAATCAATCAAACAAAATGAATTAACTACATGTTTAGATTCAAATTCACAATTCAAAGATTACAAATCAATTTCTCACTTTCTCTCTCTAAACGTATCTTTCTCTCTCTATAAACTCTCTCTCTATGAATTTGAACACAATCTCTAGTCATCTATCTATTAAACAGTGAAACAACTATTTATACCTAACAACTTAAACAAGACAAAGCTAAACAAAACAATACAGATACTTTGACTTTTATTACACTTTGACTTTGACTTTCACTGAGAGTTAACTTTTCAGCTTTGACTTTCTTGAAGTTTTGACCTCCAATCTTCATGATCTTGTATCCAACATAATTATGCTCTAACAAAATTACTAAAGGCGAAGCAAGTTGCTGAACCTGAGCCGGAATAGAGAGAACCAGTGTTACCAACTCCACCATCTATCACACCGAATCCTTCTGATCTTTCTATTGATGAGCTCAAGTCTTTGATTCTCGCAAAACTTTTCTCTCAAGCTCCATACAATCAACAAGATGTCGACTTATTCACACTCCTACATTCCCATCATCAACAACAACAGCAACAACCACCTTCAGATGCAGATATACTCAAGGCCTACACTCTACGAAATCAAGCATTTCAGTTATCATGTTAGACTCAGGCAGCTGTTAAAGTTACCAGGCATGACCGTGATCATGATCATGATCATGAGGCGGAGACACAAGGAGAACAGTCTGCAGCCAAAAGACAATTGGTTGTAGTAGAAAGTGTTATGCCCATTAGTACCGTACCCGGACAGAAAAGTTCCAGCAGTCAAGGTACTGGTACAAGTGAAAGAGGTCATGATGAAGAAATGTTCGAGCAAGGAGTATCAAAGAGCTTGGTTGTATACATTGTTGATAATGAGTCAAGGGTTGAAAAGCCTAAGACTGCTACGTGTGAAGAGGTTATGGAGGCTATGGGCATCTCATCTTGCACTGTTATAGATGTTGATGATCTGGACACAGATGAACAAGTAATTTCCAAGTATGTGCTATTCTGGATGATGATAGAAGAAGGTGAAAGAGTAATAGATTTTGGCCTTCAAGATGCAAATCAATCAGAGAATACTGTGAATGTCGAAGAGTTTGTCAGGAATGTCTCAGAAGGAGATATACCAGGAAGTGTTCTAGATGAAAACATTTTTGAAGATATTTTTGGTGCTGACTTCAAAATGGATGAAGATGAAGATGAATATGACGAAGTTGAACCAACACAACCTGCTGAACAATAACAAGTGAGTGTGGCAACTCAAGTAGATGAGCCATACATACATAATGCCATTCCATTGGTTTCCCTGAATAGAAACTGTGTTTTCCCTTCTCCTGGTGAAGCTTCAACTCCAACCACTCAGAACGTTGCTTTGCCTTTGGAAAAATCAGTCGAAAGAGTGTTGAAAAGAAATGTCTCAGATCCTACAACTCTAATAGTGATTGATATGGAAGAACTAAGGAAATCTTTGAGAAAATAAAGAAGAAAGAGTGAGATAGAAGAGAGAAAAAGGAAGAGGGAAACTAAGGAGAGAGAAGAAAGAGAGAGAGCTGAAAAAGAAAGAGCAGAGCCTGAAGCTCTACCTTAAATCAGAAATCCCGATAGCCTAGGAATCTTAAATGGAGTTGAACGTCCAAAGCCAGTATTTGTAACTCCGATGGAACCAGAAACTCTAGTAAAGAAACATCAGGACACTCAAGAAGGTCCCTCTGCTCCTTTCAGAGTTGGATCTACTCCATTTACCGGGTATGATGAACAAGGTACATCTCTCGAACTTATCAGACTAATCAGAAAATCTCTTAGGGTTCCGTTTCTCGAAGAATCCATCAGAATCTTTATCAAAGAACAATTAAAGATTGATGTGTGCAAGCTATATGGAATTATTGACAAACCCCTGGACTATTAAAGAAACTACCTCAAGTTCATTGAAAACATCTCAAGAACAAAAGTTTATGTTCGTAGAGCTGGAATCCTACAGAAGAAAGAGTGAGATAGAAGAGAGAAAAAGAAAGAGGGAAACTAAGGAGAGAGAAGAAAGAGAGAGAGCTGAAAAAGTAAGAGCAGAGTTGGATCTACTCCATTTACTGGGTATGATGAACAAGGTACGTCTCTCGAACTTATCAGACTTATCAGAAAATCTCTTAGGGTTCCGTTTCTCGAAGAATCCATCAGAATCTTTATCAAAGAACAATTAAAGATTGATGTGTGCAAGCTATATGGAATTATTGACAAACCCCTGGACTATTAAAGAAACTACCTCAAGTTCATTGAAAACATCTCAAGAACAAAAGTTTATGTTCGTAGAGCTGGAATCCTACAGATAAAAAAAGTAAGAATGTTGAGCTACTTTTCGGTCTGGTATCCGAAATTTGACGTTCAAAGGAGAGATCTATAGGTGTCAACCTTTAGTGAAGTAGACTTTGAGAATTTAAATGTGGCAGATCTGGAATTTATCTACCATGACTTCAGGAACAGAACAGTCAGACCTAGAGCTATAATCTTTGCATTGGAAACAGTAAAGAGGTACATGAAGCGTCAGGTTAACAATGCTTATATCCTTGATTTCCATTTGGGGGTTGAGACAAACCAGAACAACATAAACCTAACTGCTCCTAACATTAGTCACTACTTGATGGAGGAATTACTATTTTTCTAACCTGTTGTAACTCCTGAGCTCGGAGTTAAATATGTTAATACAAAGACTCATAAGAAGCAATACATGCGAGCCAGTGAGGTTGCAAAGTTCTCTGATGGAACATTAAATATGGTATTGAAAGAGCTGGAAGATAGGCACAGGCACTTAGAGCTGAAGAGACTTTTGATGGGTGATCACATGCCCAAATCTCATAGGATTGTAATGGAGAGGATGATTGAAGCCATCAAAGAAATACTTGGGTTCAGAGATTGCATAAGGAGGTTTGAAATCTTTCTGGGAATGAGGAAAACTAGTTTCAGCCAGTGGAATCGATGAAGAACACAACTTTGATTAAAAGGGGGAGATTGTTAGAGTTAGTTTAATCAAGTTGTAATTGTTAGTCCTTCGTTATGTTTTATGTTAGTTTGACTTGTGTGGGTGTAAAGGTTATTGACCTTATATAAAGTCCTTGTTTTTACCTTTTTAGGTTAAGGAGAATGGATGCTACAAGAATTAATCATGGTAATTCTCTCAATCATTGTAGCCGTGATTTTCTTTCAATGAAACATAGGACATCAATCATTTCTCAATAATCTTCTTCCTTCCTGTGATTCATATTGATATTTCTCTGGTAATGTTTATATGTGCTTGAATCTGGAACAACAATCTTTTGCCTTTTCACTTTCTTTTATTTGTACAAAGCTCTTTTAAAAACTTAGCATATCTCGGAACTTTCTTAATAGCATCTAACAAAAGAATGTTTACCTGAACCTTGCGGAATGTGTCCAGTATCTCCTTCTCTTCGCTCTCCCGCTTGGTCTTCTCAAATCGGCTCGGGAAGGGCGGTGCTTGAACTATCACTTTAGGTGTCTTCTTATTTGCCTCCTCCTCTTTGACATCCTTTTCACCCGAACTAGCCGAACTAGATGCCTTGACTTCTAATTCACCCTCTTCATCATGAATCTTGTCTTTCTTCTTCTTGTTGACACTATCTTTGAGCTCTTTTCCTCTACTCAAAGTGATGGCATTCACGCTTGTCTTTGGATTAGTCTCCGTTTGGGAAGGTAATTTGCCTTTGTTCACCAATTGGACAACGGTCACCTGAAGGTCTAGAATACTTGCTTGTGTATTCTTTGACTCATGTTGAATTTTAACCATGTTAGTAGATAAAGACTTCACTATATCCTCAAGAGAGGTACCTGAGCTACTAGAAACTTGTGGTGCCACTTGATGTTGTTGGGCACCCATTTGAAGTGGTGCCTTCGGTTGGTGTTGCGGTTGGAAACCGGGTGGTGCTTGGAATTTTTGAGCTTGTTGGAACTGTTGGGGCTGCTGAAATGGAGTTTTTTCTGAAATTGTTGACCTTGACCTTGTGGTTGCCTTGGGGAATAGCTCAGATTGGGGTGTTTTCTCCAACCGAGAATGTAGGTACTCGAGAGGGGATCAGGAGCCTGGTTATGTGAAGGCTAGAAGTTGACACCACCTATGGCATTCACTTGCTCTTATTCTTCATGGAGAATGGGGTGCACATTGGTTGGATGTGCTACCGATTAGCAAAATCCACATGCCTTAACTTGAGGAACATTTCCCATAGCAAGTTTATTGACAAGGTTAGTCAAATCAGTAAATTTAGTTTCTAAAGATTTTACATATACCTAAGTGGCTTCTCGACCGATGTCGCTCAAAGCTCCAAATTGTTGGAGTTTTCCGCCATGGTGTCTATCAACGTCCTCGCTTGAGTTGGTGTTTTGTTCACTATCGCTCCACCGCTTATGGTATCCATCATCTTCCTATCAATCGGTAGCAAAACTTCATAAAAATACTGGATTAGTAATTGTTCAGAGATACCGTGTTGAGTGAAACTTACACAAATGCGCTTGAAGCACTCCCAATAATCGTAGAGTGATTCCGTGTCTTTTTGCTTGATCCTTCATATCTCCCTCCTAAGCCCGACGGCTTTGGATGCGGGAAAGAACTTGTCTAGGAAAGCTCTAGCCATTTGTGGCCATGTGGTGATAGAACCTGACGGTAGGTAGAAAACCACTCCCTAGCCACGTCAACTAGGGAGAACGAGAATGCCTTTAGCTTTAGATTCTCAACGGTCATACCTTGCGGCTTCATCCCCAAGCATACCATGTGAAACTCAGTCATATGCTTGTACGGATCTTCATTAACTAAACCATGGAAACGAGGAAGTAAGTGAATTGAACCAGTCTTGAGTTCGACACTTACCTCTTCGGCCGAATATGTGATGGATAGGGGTTGCTCGTCGACATTGGGTGCTGCCCATTCCCTCAAAGTGTGCTCAGACATATCATCTTCTTCTTCTACTTCGGTCTTGGTGACCGATTCCTCTTTCTCGTGATGAGGCTTTTATTATTCAATATGTAGTTCCTCCTTATCGCTTTCTTGCTTATTTTGAAGCTTAGCTTGTTTCCTTAACTTATTAACGATTTTCTCTATATCGAGATCTATGGATAGAGGTGAACCTACACGAAAAGATCTTGGCATAAACAGGTAAAGCTTGTCGAGTCCCCGACAACAGCGTCAAAATTTTGACGGATGTCGAGTCTAGCAAATAATAATTAATTAAAAATGAAGCGTATTACCGCTAAACCACAATAAAATGTGATAGTGATAAGTAGGGTCGTCTCCTCAGGGACTCGGTGTTAATCGTATGTCCAAGACGAATTCATGTGCAATTTCATTGGAAAAACATTATATGAAAAAGGGGGGTTTGGATGATTCATTATAAAGCTAAGCATACCAATAAATAATAATTTTAGAAAGTTTAACAATAACAAAAGAGACTAGCAATGGGCATCAATCAACTAATCGTTTGGATTACGTATCATCGACTCATTCAAACCGTTTTCTAAAAAAAAAGTCAATTTGGCTAAAAGATCAACATGCGTCGATGCTCCGTTCGTGTAAAAGCATGACTAGCCTTGAACACTCTACGGCTAATCTTTTATTAGGTAATCGAACCTAGTCACAGACTTAGAATTGAATGCTAATCGCATTAAGACTAAACAAACACCATGTTATCCTAGATAACAATGCAAATCAATAGATAACAATCAATTCCATTAAATCTCATTTTGAATTAATCTCAAATTTCAATTACAAAATTCTCTCAAACTTTCTCTCTCGAAAACTGATGAACTCGTATAACACTCTGATTCAGTCATATACAAAATAAAACTTTGACTTTAACTTTTATTACACTTGACTTTGACTTTGATGCTTGAGAGTTGACTTCATCTTTGACTTCAATCATCTGTCTTCTATGATCTTGTATCCAACATATTTATGCTCTAACAATCTCCCCCTTTAGATTCAAGATCATCTCAAAAAGATTTTAGCAACTCAATCTTTCTCTTTTAAGCACAGTAAATGTAATCTCCTCCTTTGTAGACTTCTTTCAAATTTATCTCCCCCTTTTTTGAATTTTATCATAATAGACATTGGATCTCAATCTTCTCTTTATGCTTGAAACAATCTCTTCTTTCTTTGATCCTTAACAATCTGTAAATTTCCCAAAGTTTGTCTTCAAAAAATAATAACAATCTCCCCCAAAGATGGTAGATATGATCATCAACAATTGTAGATCCCAGTACAGTGCAATCAGCAGAAAATATTATCAAAGATGAACAATTATATGGCCACAACTACTAGTCATATGATTAATAAGCAATCAAAGGGTTACAGGTTTACAGAAAGAATTTCTGATCTGAGAGAGTAAACCTATATAGACTAGTGTTATGAAAATAATGAGCCTTTATATACATAGGCTTTACAACCAATTGGGCTTATGGGCTTTTAGGCCCAACAAGCTAATAACTATTAAAGAATTACATTTCGAACCCTTATAAATACTTTATTCCACTTTCAACACATAGGACTTTCAGTCCTAACAATCTCCCGCTAAAGTTGAATAAAGCATTTAACAACTTGAAAAACTTTAGGCCTTGATCTTCTTTCCCTCTTGAATCTTTGACGAACTTTGGTGTTGCATGTCTTCATCACTTTCCACGCTCCCTCTTAAATAAAGCTCTTGGTCTTCATAGTATCAACTTTGTAACCAGATTCAATGTACAGTAACATCGATTGAACGCACTATCAAGCAGCTTTCAGCTGTAAAAACTCAATCACATCGAATCAGCACACAAGAAGGATAATGTGAGAGTAACGTGACTTTCCACGGTGCATCTTCAGTTTAAAACAAAGAATCTGTCTTTGAACCACGAGTTTCAATAAGCTTTAAGTTTAAGAACTTGTTGCAATCAGCGCATAGGAGGAATGATAAACAAACTTGTAGCAAACACCACATGATACAGGGAAGAATAAATAATACAACTTTGAAAAATGAAAAAACATCATCTTCATCTCTTTGATCTCTAGACTATCTTCAGAAATAACTTTCTTTCTTTAAAACTTTGAAATTGAACTTTGTAAGATTTCTCCCCCTTTTTGATGATTGTGAGCATCATGAGCATCAAAACTTCTTCAATTTCAGCACTTTCTTTGATCTCTCATTTATGATAAGTCGACATTCTCCCACCTGTGATCTGAGTATCTGTCAATTCATGAAATGTATGTATCCGAATCTTTTCAAATTCAGACATAATGAACAAGGTAACCCTGATTCAACAGATGAAACAGTTAGTAGGCCTGTAAGTAGCACGGAGCCACTTTGTACAACAGATGTACTTTGGAAAGTAGTTTTTGTGATGATCACTCCCCCAGGGCTTCCATTCAATCATTGAAAAACCACAAAGGAATTTTTTATGAATGTTATGACAACAAAACTCATTCCTTGTGTGCTCGTGCAAGTGTAGAAATGATTGAAGCTACTTAGCTTGATCAGGCTCAAATTGTGTAAACTGTTGAGACAGCAACAGATATTACACGGACTCAATGTGCATGAAAGAGGTACGAAGGTGGGGCAACTTTCCTTCTTTTTCAATATCTAAATCTTCCGATTGAAGACTAGATAGCAGATATGCTGCGTCCCCAAAGAAAATGAAACATTTCTTTGTTAAGAATGAAACGAGTGGCTGTTGGGGTTATAGCAAGAGTTAGCATGGGCTAGGTGCCTTTACAATGATGGTCACCAAAAAATTTGAACCAATCAGAATATGTGGCTGCCCGGCTCAGAAAGTGGTTGGTGTAGAGTTCTGATATTCTTTTAACTCTGTTCTCACACCCTCTTTCTTTTTAACATTAAAGCTCACTTCTAACCAAACTCTCTTTTTCATTTTTCCGCTCAGCACAATGAGAAAAACTCAGCCCGATGAGTTATCTCCCCCACTCTTTGATTTATGACCCCTCACCCCTCAAATCACTCTAGAATAACTTCCGGGGTAGTAAACATTGGTTTACGTGAATCCATGGAAGTTCTGTTTAAGCTCTCACACGATTCCCATGTAATTTCTAAAAAACGATTGCTCAACAGTTTAACTTGTACAATTAAGCTCAAAATGTATGTTTAACATTGTCAAAATGTATGCTCATGAAATTCGAGCAATTAAACTTTGAGAATATGACAATGTATCAATCAGATCAACTAAACTGGTTAGGGTATCAAAGAATTGGATATTTTGTTTATATGAACGAATATAAACAATTTTGCAATGAAAATACAAGATTAGAACTTATGATTGATGCTCAACAACATTGAATTTCAAACGGGGGTATTACCATCGAAAAATTGTTTCGTTATGAGACATGGTAATAACAAAGTCAAACGAAGTACTGAACCTGTGTGTGTGAATACGTTACAGTATAAAGACAAGATAATACGCAAGTATTGATCTTTAGAAACACACAGTCAGTTAAACATTAAAGCTCAAAACTGAAAAACATTTAAAATCACACTTCTATATTCATAAAATCTTTTGAGAACCAGAAGTGGTTTGAACATTTCAGAAACTGTTTTTCATGCTTGAAAGTTGTTCTTCTTTCAAACAATCAGAGATCTAGGATTAGAAGATATTTACCTTTAAGCTCCCCCTCAAATCATGATATAATGATTTAGGTCTTTTAAGCTCCCCCTGGATATTTGTAAACTATACAGGTCTGAACGTTGAAGAACGGGTCATGATCTGTCATCAGAAGCCACACTCCGTTGAAGTACGGGTTCTAAGCTGATTTACTTAGAAGCCATAGTTCTTCTATTCCCCCTTGACAGTAGGTGCCTGCAACAAAGAATCAGTTTTCGGACTTGGTACCCACTGGTATTTGGGTCCTCGAATGTTAGTTGCAGTTCTTGTGGGGGATATAGAATAAGAACCATACCAGAAGTGATCACTGGTTTTGTGAATGTGATCATGTGTACGACAATAAGAACAGTGGTATTTTTTACCTGACAACCTGAGTAATTGATCTCTCGAGTAGATATGATCAGGTTTACCTTTACTTGCATTGTTCTACTTGGCATTAACCGCATGTACACATGATTCTTTTTCTTTCAACTCATTTTCAACTGGTTTCTTCTACCAGACCAGTTCCTCATCTTTGTATCTCCTTCTTCTAAGACGTGTACCTGAACCATCTATATTTCTATCATAGAAAAGGTTAGTTTTCCGAATCTGATCAAAAGATTTAACTGACCTTTGTGAAGAGACAAATTTCTTATTTGAACTTGATACAGATTTTTCAAGCACTTTAATCGTCGAAGCAAAGTTCTCTCTTTCTTGAACAAGCAGGTCAATCTTCTTCGTGAGTTCAGACTTCATTTTCTGCTCTTTTAGTGCCTTCTCAGATAGTTCTGATAACTTGGTAGTAAGCTTTTTTGATTTCAGTCTCAGCATTGTTTCTATGGCCGGATATTTCTTTGAAGAAACCAACATTCTTTTGTTCAATGGCCTTCTTCTCTTTGGCAAACTTCTCTCTTTCAAGAATGATTACTTTCTAAAAATCAGAAACTTGTTGAGAAAGTTTTATGCATTTCAGCTCAACTTCTTTCTTCTCGTCAGCACAATTTCTCGAGAATTTTGAGAACTTCTTTGCGAAAGATTTTTCAAACTCGGATTTATCTTGAGCATGCTTTTGCTCCAAATCAGATATTTGCTTTTGAAGCTCAGCATTTGTATCTTTCAGATGCTCAATCTGCTCCTCAAAACTTTCAACAGATGCTGCTTGTTGGATTTGGACAATTTGAACTTCCAGATCAGAAATCCGTCTTTTTAGTTCAGAGTTCTCAGTTTCCAAAAACTTTACTCTTGAAGACATCTTTGGTCCTGTCATTATCTTTTCAAGATGTTCCCACAGTTGTTTTCCTGTAGCCTTTTTACTCTCTAAACTTACAGAAATCTCTTTTGAAACCTCCTCGGAAATTCCTTGCAAGATAAAAGCTTGAGTCAATATATCAGCTTCAAATCTCTTTCTTTGCTCATCTGTGTAATCCTTAAATAGTAGTGTGTACACTTCGTGTTCCGTTCTTCCATTTTCTCCCATATAATAACAAATATTTGTCGGAGTTTCCATTCTTCCTTCCCTCAGAGATAATCTGATATAATCACCCCAGTCAAGTTTATCAATGAAGTCTAAGAACTGAATCCTCCATTTGTCATATTCTCCTCTGTAAAGAACCGGTGGCATCTCATCTATACTTATTGAAAGAGCTTCGCTTGAAAGCATTCCTTTTGATATACAAGAGTTGAACTTGACAAGAGATGGTACTCTAAAGTGCAAGGACCAAAAGTGACAAATTATGAAACTTCAAAGTTTAGGGTCACTAATGACAAGCTACTGAAACCTTGAAGTACGGGGCCTAAAAGAAATGCACTGCAAAATGATCGTGAGACAAAAAAATTTTGACCTTTTTTTTTTTATAATAAACCCGGTCGTGCAAGGTTATCGGTCAAAGCAATCTACCGGTCGAACAAAAATACCGGTAAAACAAAGTATCGGTCGAAAGGATCGACCGGTAAAGCAGGGTACCGGTCGAATGTAATTATCGGTCAAACCAAAGCCGGTCGAACCAAAGGACCGGAAGTGACAAAGTATCGGTCAAAGGACAAAGACCGGTAAACAGGGTACCGATCGAAGTAATGAGTCGGTCGAGCAAATGACCGATAATGTCAAGGTACCGGTCGAATAAACGACCGATAATGACAATTCACCGGTCGAAACAAAGGACCGGAAAAGACTATGTCCCGGTCAAACAACCTATCGATCGAACTTGATAAATAACAACTTAAGAGATAGACCGATAAAATCAAAAACCGATAAACAGATAAGCCCGATAAAATCAGATAAATACCGATAAAAACGAACAGATAAATCGACCGAAGAACACGATGAATCTGGAATTCGATCGAAATCAAACCCAGAAAACAACTTCGACAAGCAACTAAGCAGATTAAAGATTAAACACTCTTATGCAGATTAATAATCACACTCAGAAACTCTCATACCAATAACCACAAACAAATCGACCGATACAACTTAAATCCACAGTAAACTTTGACCCAACATAGATCGACTTTCAATAGGACCGATAATAACTATTTCCGAAATCAATCGACCGATAAAACAAATCAACCCAGATTGTCAGAAATCAAATAGATCGATAAAACTCAGAAACAGATAATCACTTAAAACAAATAAAAGCGATTAACACAAATAAATGATTATAGGGTTTTAGACAAACCTTTTTCTGGATCAAACCTTTAGTCTCTTTGCTCTGATACCAATTGTAGATCCTAGTACAGTGAAGTCAGCAGCAAATAATATCAAAGATGAACAACTATATGGTCACAACTACTAGTCATATGATTAATATGAAATCAAAGGGTTACAGTTTTACAGAAAGAATTTCTGATCTGAGAGAGTAAACCTATAGACTAGTAATTTGGAAATAATGAGACTTTTTTTCCACTTTCAACACATAGGACTTTCAGTCCTACAGTTTCAGCCAAATATCTTCAAAGAAAATTTAGGTAAACTCTGCTTGCTTTCATAAATCTTTGAACTTTTCTGTTTTCAGCTTCAGCTTTCCTTTTATCAAACATATAATTATTGAACACTTTCAAATATTTCTTGAATTTCTTCCCATATCTGATACAAACTTTTCTTTCCAGACATTTCTTGAACATAATCTCTCCCCTTTTTTGATGATTAGAGCACTGAAATCATCAAAACTTTCCCAAGAAATGTCTCTGACATCATTTCTGACCACTGATCTTTGTTACTGATCCTCTCACTATCTTCCGATCCAACGAATATATTCATCCGAATCTTTGCAAATTCAGACAAATTATGATTGCTTTTATAAGGCTCAAAATTGTGTAAACCATTGAGACAACAACAGTTAACACAGTCTCCTTCTATTTCAATATCCAGATATTCCAAATGAAAAGCAGATAGATTATATGTTGCGTCCCCTTTAAAATATGAAACATTTTCTTGTTGAGAAGAAAATGAGTGGTTGGTGGGGTTATTATCAAGAGTTGGCATGGGCTAGTTGCATGTTTCAATAATGTTCACGAAGAAATGTGAAACACTAGTAATGTGGTTGCCCAACTCAGAAAAAGTTGGTGCAAAGTTTAATATTCTTTTACTCTGTTCTCTCACCCTCTTTCTTTTAATCAATTAGCTCACTTCTAACCAAACTCCCTTTTCCATTTTACCTTATCACACAACCCACACTCATTATATGACTCCTCACACAATCGATCACTCAAGGATTAAATTCTTTGGTAGGAAACACTGGTTTATGTGAATCCATAGAAATTTCAATTAAGCTCACACAACGAACCCATATTTTCCTATAAGAACATGTTGCTCAATTTGGTTTAACTTGAAAGTTAAAGCACGAAGATACATGTTAGATGTCTGTATGCTCAATAAGATAATCATGAAGATTTAAGCATTTGAAACATTGAAGTTATTTCAAACAAGTATATTGAAAGAATGATATGAGTACAAGAAACTGTTTGAAAATCTGACATTGTATGATAAAGATAATCAGCAAAATCAAACATATGAAATCATACAAATTTGATCTTTTCAAATAAGTCTTATCTAAGCAAAAAATGGATGTTGTCTATACGAACCAAAAAATAGACATTCTTGAAATAAACGTTTAGAAATGAAATTACGCTCAAATTTCTTTGAAGTTCAATCGGGGTGTCTTACCATCGAAAATATGTTTCAATTTAGAGACATGGTAATAAAAATTCCAACAAAAATTAAACCGGTATGTGTGAATACTTGAAAGTATAAGAAAAATATAATACACAATTATTAATCTTTGGAAACATGTTGGATCAGTAATTGTATTCAAGATTAAATTGTTATGAGGGGTCTTAATTGTAAAAGTTTATATTTTCCTAGGGAGTGTTTTGTAGTATTTTTGGTTGGGCCTTGACTTAGTCATGTGGACCTCTATAAGGCATATTTTCTTTGTTGTTCCCTAGGTCAGTCATTGTTGAATCATTCGCTCAAGGTAAAGTATTACACCAAGAACACACACACACACTTTAAGCATACGGCGGCTAAGAGATTTATGACATATTGAATCGATTTCTATCTATCTCTTGTTTTTATTGTGTTGTGATGTTAATTATCAACTAATTTCTGGGTACAACATTTGGTATTAGAGCCAAAGAATCAATATTTTGGATTGAGTAGTGTTTTTCGAAAACCTTCACTGTGTGAAAATCGATTTCACGGTTTATTGTGTTTTTGTGCATAAAACTGATTTGATTTGGTGTGTTTCATGTTATAGAACATCCTCATAATACCTATTCACAGTTAAAAACATTAGATTGCTATTTTGATGATTTTCGAATGTTTTGTTCATATGATAGTCTTGCACTGTTACATTAGATCCAATGCACATGAGTTGTTTTTAAGGGTTTATTTTGATTAGGGTATGTTCGAAATACATTGGTGAATGTATTGTGTGAGTTTTACATTGTATCTTAATCGTTTTCTATGTTGTTTGATCTAAAGTTGAAGTGAAGGAACATACTTGTGATGAACACGCAAGTTGTTTGAAGAACTCGTAAACCTCTAATTCTTGCAGGAATTTGATTGTGTTTAAGTACAAGATTGGCATGTGGTTGTATTACGAAAACCTCGAAACTCGTAAGGACCTTATTCACCAAAGTTTAAGATTCGTAGGGAGCTTGATATTCGAATATTTAATTAAGTACAGGTTTCGCAGATACCTTGTCTACGAATTCTGAAGAACTCGCAAGTAAATTGTCTGAGAATTCCCTGAGATTCGCAAGTAGTATTTACGAATCATTGTTCATTGTCATTCAAAATTTTCACCAATATAAAATTCGTAGGCTCTTAAAATCATATCCTCTTTTCAAGTTGCAAAAGTTTGTTTGCAAAAGTTAAGAGAAAAATTCAAAAATTTTCTAAGTCTAGGATTCGTAAGTCTTTCAGTTGCGAATTCTTGCTTACGAAATCTGTCTTGTGCGAAAGTTAAATGTTCTTGAATTCTTTCTAAGTATAAAACTCGCAAGATTTGAATTTTAAAAGTTTTCCATTTATTTGCGAAAACTTCGACCCTGAAATATCTTCCAAGTATAGAACTCGCAACTCTATATTCTACGAATTTAACTTTTGAAAGCCCGTTTTCTGAATTTTCTCAAACGGAAGGATTCGCTAGGTATTAATTTGCGAATTGTCTAGGTTTCTCAGGTTTCTTGATTGCGAATTCTAAAGCTTCTATGTCCCATTGCTTGAGAATTCAATCCATCTGCGTATTCTTTCTATTTTTTGTTTGCTAATTTTGAAGTCTTTCTCTCTGTTTGTGAACCTTTTTGTGGTTTATGTAGCTTGCGAATTCTGCACTTGAGAAGTTTTAGAAAATTATTTTTCTGGAAATTTTTTAGTGTAGATTATAATCCAATTCTTAACTCAATGATCTTATTAGTTGATTTAAATTGTATAGATAAGTTTGCTTTCTAATTCACTTGCTGAAGATGTCAAACGAGTTGCTTTCAATGGGCTCTCAGTCCAAACCTCCTGTCCTCCTGGCAAATGAGTACCAGCAATGGAAGAAGACAATGATCCAGTTTTTAAACCACAAGAGCAGATATTACATGGAATTTATCAATTCTGGTCCAGTAATTCCTTAGATCAGACTACCTGGTCAAGCTGCAACTAATACCTCTCCAGAAATCCTTGACAGATGTGTTCCCAAACCGAATTCACTGAACGAGAGAAAGATTTGTTCAAGATAGATGAAGAAGCTCTCATTTACTTGACAATGGCCATTCCAAACGATATCTACAATCTTGTAGACAACCGAAGTTCTGCTAAAGAAATATTGGATGAGCTATCAAGACAATTTGAGGGAAGTGAAGATTCAATTCAATCCAACCAAAATCTGTGCATTAATGCTTATGAGGGATTTCATGCGAAAGAAGGGGAGACACTGCTTGACACCTAAAATAGATACAATATGACTCTGAATGACCTGAGGAGGAATAACATCTCCAAATCTGCTTCCGAAATAAACTATAAGTTCATCAAGAACTTAAATCCAGAATGGAAGAACTTTGCCATCAATCTTCAGATGTCAAAGAATATGGTTGAACAGAACGTAACTGACATATTCTCTACACTTTCCCAACATGAAGATGAGGTGAGATCTATCAACAATGAGTTCAAGGATCTGAAGGACTCAGTGGCTCTCATAGCTGGGAAAGCAAAAATTCAAGTTCTGGTCTTGTTTCCTCTACAAGGTCAAAGAAGAAAGTGTCTAAAGAATTTGTCACGGAGATTACTGAGTTAGATTTTGCCTCTAGTGATGAAGAACTAGAGATCAATTCTGATGATGATATACAGAGGTTCTCTGAAAACTTGGCCCTGATTACGCGCCAATTCAAGAAAAACTTTGGTAACAAGAAGTACTATTCAATGCCGAAGTATGAACGATACAAGACAGAGAAGTCTGAGTTGAGATACAAGCCAAGGTATGGAAGGAGAGATGAGAAGAGAGAGGAAAGAAAGGACGAGAGGAAAGAAGAAAGGAAGGAATAGAGAAGAAAAGAAAAGAGAGAGGAGAAGAAAGAAGAGAAGAAGGATGAACCTGGAAGATGCTTCAACTGGGGAAAATTTGGACACTTAGCCAAAGACTGTAAATTCAAGAAAGTTAAGAACTTAGAATACTATGCAAGGAAGTCTCTGATTGCCAAGAAAGCGGAGGAAGGAAGAGTGCTCATGGCTAAGGAGGATAACTGGTTGTATGAAAGCTCAGATGAGGAGGAAAAGACACACTTTACTCAAGTCTCCTACATGGTAAAGCTTGATGGTGATGATGAGGCTTCTGAGGCTTGTTCCGAAGATGAAAACTCTGAGGTAAACGAAAACTCCGAACTTATTCAATCTCTTATGATCCAATTCCACAACATGAAAGATGAGTTTGAATTGTTAAGAGGTAAACTTAGCTCGGAACACCAAACAGCCTTGAGTTTTCGTGATGAAAACGCTTTGCTGAAAGTTGTTGTGGTAGAAAAGAAAAAGGAGAAAGATGATTTAAAAGATGAAAGAGAATCCTTAAAAAGAAAATTATATGGTTTGGAAAAGGATCTTGTTAATCTTAATGCTAAAAAAGGTGATTTTAAAATTAAATTTGAAATCTGTTTTCAAGAGAGAAATGAAGCTTACACCAAGATCAAACAACTGGAGGACATTTACATGAAACGTGGTCAGACTGAGCAAACATTAAATCTATTGACCAATAAGCTCCAAGATGAAAGATTTTATAAAGTTAAACCAGGTTTGGATTTTCTAGTTAATGATATTTTGACACATGCCCCGGAGAACTTGTACAATTTTGATAAACTTGGTTCCACGGTAAGACCCATTCCTGACATTCGTGCAATGTTTGTTACATCGATACTTCTAAACCTCTTACAGAGACCGAAGGTAAAGAAGTAATAGGAGAGGATAAGTCTTGTGGCACTGATTCACAAAATTCTTTTAAATCAGTTGGTTTTAAATATAGTGATTTGAACAAGGGTTAGAGACTCGATAGATAGAATTTCTTGAGTTTGAATCACTGTTCACCACACCTTCAAAAGAATCCGTCAACAATGTCAAAATGTCACCTGAGACTGAATGCAAATACGATGAATATGAATCGGATGCAGATCCATCAATTATACCATCAGTCTCAAACTCTATTACTCCTAAACCTTTATTGTTGAAAAGGTTGAAGAAGAAACTGATCTCACGAATGAATCCTATTTTAAAAATGATAAAATGCAGTTTGTTGAGAACTTGACTGAAGAAATGTTTTCTGAAATGATAAATGCGTCAGACTGTGATCCTGTTTTTATTTCAAAAGAGTCAAATTTTGTGAGTGATCATACATCTGAATTGATGAAACAAATTGATATGTTGCAACAATCTCTTGATGAGATTGAAAATGAAAACTTTGATCTCAAATTTAAACTTGAAAAATCTTTGGAAGAAAATCAAGAGCTTTGCAAATAGATCAATGATTTGAAGGTAACTTTGTTTAAAAATGTTTCAAATGATAAATAGATGTTTAATGATCAAAGTTGGAAGGTAAGATCTAATCCAGAATTTGATGAGTCTGCAAAACCTCCAGTTATTTACTCTGATTGTTCTGAATATCAACCAAGTACTATTGAGAAGGGTAAGGCTTCAAGTATCTCAAGGAAAGGATTTCCTTCTAAGAAAAAGACAGACAAGGTTCCTGTTTCTGTTTCAGATTTGAAAGGAAATGGAGTTGGGAGAAGTACGAAGAATAAAATTGATTGTTTGAATTTTTGAGAAACTTCTGTTGAAAACAGTTGTACTACAAACGGTGATGTTTTGAAATGTAGTTCTTTTGATGAAAATGAATGTCATATTTGTTCCGATAAATCTAAATTTATGACATTTGCTCGAAAGAATTTATATTGCAAACACTGCTGGGACAATTCTTTTAAATACAACTCCACTCCTAAGTCCAAGAAAAGTAAAAGAAAAGCTAAACTGAACCTTAATTCCATTTATTCCACACAACCCAAAGTTTTTCGTGCTAAGGTTACTCATCCAAGATCTAAATAGCAATTTCAGGAATTAAATGTTAAAATGGTTTGGAAATGGGTTCCAAAACCTCGATACGAATAGAGAGTGAAAGTCAAATCTATTGATATTATTGAACTGCTTGAAGCTAACAACAAAGGACCCATTTTGATAAGGGTACCAAAGCGAAACTAATTGTTTCTTTTGCAGGCCTGTCGATTGTGGGTGATAGATTCTGGATGTTCACGCCACATGACAGGATTCAAGAACCTTCTACATAACTATGTGGAGGAGCCTGCTAGAGCAGTTCATTTTGCAAATTCAGAAGTAGAAGGACATGTCAGAGGATACGGAATTCTTGACAATGGAGTTGTGAAGATACAGAGGGTGCTATATGTTGAAGGTCTTGATCATAATTTGTTCAGCACCAGTCACTTCTGTGACATGAAATATCAAGTCCGCTTCACAACATCTCAATGCTATCTTGAGAATCCTGATGGTTACGAGATCTTTAGAGGTGAGCTCCGTAGAAATCTATACTATGTAGATTTTCCAACACTGTCTGCTACACGTCCCGTATGTTTAGTAGCTAAAGATTCCAAAGCACAATAATAGACGTGGCATCTTCGTTTATCTCATCATAATTTCATATCAATAGCGAAGCTATAAAGACAAGGTCTGGTCAAAGGTCTACCAGAAATGAGGTTTGAGAAAGACTCACTATGTTCTGCATGTGAGATGGGCAAAATGAAGCGAAGCTCATTCAAGTCCAAGACTGAATCATCAACCTCATCTGCGCTTGAACTTATTCATATGGATCTTTGTGGCCGAATGCGGACAACATCTGTCAATGGAAAGAAATACGTCTTAGTGATGATAGATGACTATTCAAGATACACTTGGCTCGAGTTTCTTCGAAACAAGTCAGATGTGCCATAACCGATTATCCCTTTTATTAAACGTATTCAAGGACGTATACAATTGCTAGTTCAGACTCTTCATAGTGATAATGGCATGGAGCTCAAGAATGACACCTTGAAGAGTTATCTCATCTCTGTGGGAATTTCACACAACTTCTCCGCGGCCTACACTCCGCAACAGAATGGCATTATTGAACGGAAGAACCACGCCCTTATCGAAGCTGCTCGTACTATGTTTGCTTATGTTGATATACCTTAGGCTGAGGCAGTCGCGACAACTTGCTTCACACAGAATCGTACCATGCATTTTGATTAAACGGCATATGAGTTAATTAACAGTCCTAAACCTAATATCAAATTCCTTCGTGTCTTTGGTTGCAGGTGTTATATTCTAAGAGAGCGTTAAGGACTTTCAAAATTCGATAAGAAAACGGATGAAGGATACCTTGTTGGATACTCAATGACATCCAAAGCTTATCGAATTTATAGTACTCGAAGAAAGATGATTGTTAAAAGCATGAATGTATCCTTTGATGAGAATTCTACTCGGACTTTTGAACACAACTGTTTAGAACTCGGACACAAGCATAGAGCTTCTATTCAACCCGGAATAGAACTATCGTCTAAACCGTCTACTTCTTCTAACACTAACTCTATCACATCTGAGTTAGATTTGTTGTTCATTGATGGCTTCGATGAAATTTGTTCAGACATTGATAAAGGCATATCAACATCAACACCAAGATCGAACGTCCCCACTCTTGTTGAAGACATGTCTGGACCATCCGAAAAAGTCACTGAAACTACATCTCCATCAGGTACAACTACACCGTTACTTTCTGACTCGACTAATACTGAATCTGCTTTTACAGATATTCCTTCTGGAAATGAATTCCCGGGTACTTTAGCTTCTATTCCAGAAGCTTCAATATCAGAAACTTCCATACAAGATGTCCCGAGTACATCAATGGATCTACCTGCAGTTCATGATGAATACAATGAATCGAATACGCAAAAAACCATTGAATCTTTGCCAAGCAGACACAGATGGACAAAGGATCATCCCCTACATAACGTGATAGGTGACGTGCAATCTGGTGTTAAGACACGTGATGCATCAACAAACTTCTGCATATTTTCAAGCTTCCTTAGTTCCCTAGAACCAAAGAAAGCATCTGAATCTCTTCGCGGTCCCAATTGGATTTCTGCTATGCAAGATGAGCTTCTTCAATTCTAAAGGAACAAGGTTTCGCGCTTGATCCCACTACCTCATGGTAAATCAAAATTTGGAACGAAGTGGGTATTTCTAAATAAAAAGGACGACGCAGGAGTAGTGGTGAGAAACAAGGCTTGATTGGTGGCAAAAGGGTACTGTCAACAGGAGGGCATTGATTATGATGAAACGTTCGCCCTGTTGTGAGGATTGAAGCCATCAGAATCTTCTTAGCATATGCAGCGCACAAAAACTTTACATTCTATCAGATGTAAAGTCGGCTTTTCTTAATGGCATTCTGCATGAGTAGGTGTATGTTGCTAACCTGAATGTTTCGTTGATCCTCATCACCAGATTATGTCTACGTACTAGACAAAGTGCTATATGGTCTCAAACAAGCACACAGATCATGGTATGATACTCTTACAAAATTTCTCCTTGCTTATGGTTTCAAGAAAGGTACGGTTGACACTACCTTATTCCTCAAAAGGCAAGGTGAGGACTTGATTCTCATACAGATTTATGTTGACGACATAATATTTGGGTCGAAAAATCCTAAATTATGCAAGAACTTTTCTAAAATCATGGAAACAAAATTTGAAATGTCGATGATGGGTGAATTAAATTTCTTTCTTGGTTTGCAAGTAAAGCAATTACCGGAAGGAATTTTCATTAATCAAGCCAAATACATCAAATATATGTTAAGAAAGTTCAATATGTCAGACGGTTCTGTCATGAAAACACCCTGGACACTTTTAGATGCAAATCCATCTGGTAAACCTGTTGATCAAAAGGTGTATCATAGCATGATTGGTTCTTTACTCTATCAGACTGCAAGTCGCCCAGATATCATGTTTGCAACCTTCTTTTTTCCGAGATATCAAGCTAATCCCAAAGAGTCGCACTTTAATACTGTTAAGCAAATCCTTGGATATCTCAATGGCACTCCTAATTTAGGCCTTTGGTATCCAAAGGATTCCCGTTTTGATCTCACTACCTTTACAGATGTTGACCATGCAGTATGTAAGCTAGATCGGAGGAGTACATCAGGATCATGTCAATTTATAGGCGACAAACTTGTAAGTTTGACATCAAAGAAACAAAACTGTGTTTCCACGTCCACTGCTGAGGCATAATACATAGCTGCTGCTAGATGCTGTTCGCAAGTCCTCTGGATGAAGACCCAGTTGCGGAATTTTGGGTACAACTACAAGCGAATACCTATTTATTGCGATTTCAATAGCGTAATTGCAATAATTTCTAACCCGGTCCAGCACTCAAAGACCAAGCATATCGATGTACGCTATCACTTCATAAAAGATCATGTAGAAGAAGGTGACATTGAAATGCATTTTGTTCAAACCGCCTTCCAGTTAGCTGACCTTTTCACCAAGCCGTTGGATGAAAAGAGGTTCAAGTTTCTAATCGGCAAACTTGGAATGTTGAATATGTCCTCTTAGACCTTTCTCATGACTCGAGGGGGAGTTTTCTGAATCTTAATCTTGTGGCTTGTGTACTGCTTCTCAAACTGTTGCTATTCCTATCTTTGGCTAACGATAGCGGAATCATTTTCATAAATGATTACCAACATTTTTTTTGTGCAGGATATTTTGAAGTGACTATGGCTTCTAATCATATCTAATTAGAACCCATACTTCAAAGATTTTCTTCAAAAAAGTGGGAGCTTCACTGTCAAACACTTTTGTTTTAAGGGGGAGAATTGTTTTGTCTAACATTGTGTGTCCCTTATTCAAGTTTCTAATTACAAACAATCAACACAAACAAGATTGGTAAACTACGTGTTTCAATTTCAATTCACAAATCAAATGTTTACAATTCCGTTTATCACTTCTCTCTCTATAAGTCTATTTCTCTCTCTAAAACTCTCTCTCTAAATGCGTATGATCCCCTTCTAGTCATCTATCTATTAAATAAGAAAAACTATTTATACTAAGCAATAATACATAAAGCTAAAACAAATACAATGACTTTGACTTTTATTACACTTTGACTTTGACTTTCACTGAGAGTTGACTTTCCAGCTTTTGACTTCTTGTACTTTGACCTCTGGTCTTCATGATCTTGTATCCAATCATAATGATGCTCTAATAATCTCCCCCTTTGGATTCAAGATCATCTTTAAAAGATTTTGCAATTCAGTCTTCTCTTTAGGCTTCATATTTACAATCTCCCATTTGTAACAAATTTCTTCTTTAAGCACAAACATTGCAATCTCCCCTTTCTTTGACTGTATTCTTCTCAAGTCTGTTTTCAAAGAAATAACAATCTCCCCAAATATGGTAGAAATGATCTTCATTAATCTCTTCAAGATTATAAGATACCTTTTTCAGACTTCAGAAAGAAGTTATCTCCATTTTTAGCCCTGATTGCTTTAGCAACTAACCATCAAAGAAAAATTTCTGTAAACATCTTCAGAAATCTTCAACTTTGCATACTTCTTTAAAAAAATAACCTTTGTTCTCAAAGAATTCTTTAACTTTGAAATTTATGACTCAGAACTTTCTTTAATTCATCTCCCCCTTTTTGATGAATAGAGCATCTATAGCATCAAAACCTCCACAAGAAATGTCTTTACATGATCTGACCACTGATCGTACAAACAGAACCTTTGATTCTTTTGCCAATTTGAACAAAGTATTCATCTAGATCTTTTCAAATCCAGACAAATTATGAAAGTAACACCTGAATCAACAAATGAATCCGTTAAAATGCTTGTCAGTAACACAAAGTCACTGTACCAAAAGAGTGTTAGCCTAGTGGTAACGCATGTGGACTAGCTAGTAGCGGTCTCATGTTCGAACCCTGGGAGACGCATCCTGGAGGTACGGGGGCTTCGACCCCGGGCTGCATGCTTTAGCAGTCGGGCTTCGGTCTATATTGCCAGGGATTAGTCTGGGCCCAATGTGGTCTGGGATACCCTCTCCAAAAAAAAACACAAAGTCACTGTGTGTAACAAATACACATTGGAAAGGAGTTTTTGTTATGTTCACTCCCCCAGGGTTTCCATCCAATCATTGAAACACCACAAAGGCAATATCTATGAATGTTATTACAAGAAAACAAATTCCTTGTGTGCTCGTGAAAGTGTAGAAAGAATTAAGCACAAGATGATTGCTTTTAGTAATGCTCAAAATTGTGTAAACCATTGAGACAACAGTAATATAACACAGACTCAATTGTGCATGATCGAAGTGCGAAGGTGGGGCAGACGTCCTTTCTTTTCAATATCCAGATTATCCAAATGAAAATCAAATTGATAATGTGTTACATCCCCAGAAAAATATGAACCATTTCCTTTTGAAGAAGAAAATGAATGGCTGGTGGGGTTTTTATCAAGAGTTGGCATGGGATAGATGTCTGTTTCAATAATGTTCACCAAGAGTTATGAAACATTAGTAATGTGGTTGTCTGACTGAGAAAGTAGTTGGTGTAGAGTTTGTTATTCTTTTAGTCTGATCTCTCACCCTCTTTCTTTAATCATTTAAAGCTCGCTACTAACCTAACTCTCTTTTCCATTTTACCTCAACGCACAACCCACACTCATTTCTCTTTGAATCCTCAGACTCAATCACTATTGATTAACTTTTTGGGTAGGAAACACTGGTTAACGTGAATCCATAGAAGTTTCATTTAAGTCCTAGCAGAAAGAACCCATGTTTTCCTATGAAACATATGTTGCTCAAAATGGTTTAAATACAGTTAAAGCTCAAATACAAGTCAGATGTTTGTATGCTCATAGTATAATCATGAAGATATGAGCATTTTAAACATTGAAGATATTTCAATCAAGTAAATTTAATGAATAGACATGAATGCAAGAAACTTGTTTGAAAATCTGACATTGTATGAAATGATCAGATAGAATGATTTATCAAATAAGGCTTAGGTCAACAAAAAATTGATATTGTCTATACGAAACAAGAATATAGACATTCTTGAATGGAACGTTTTAGAAATGAATTAATGCTCAATATTCATTGAAGTGCAAGCGCGATATCTTACCATCGAAAAAATATTTTTCAAATTTGAGACATGGTAAGAACAATTTAAAACAAGAAGTCAAACCGGTGTGTGTGAATACTTGAAAGTATATAGAAAAGACAATACGCAAGTATTTATCTTTGGTAACACACGGTTTATAAACATTTTAGCACATTTAACAATGAAAACATTTAAAATCACACTTCCAATTCATCAAAATTTTGTTTAGAATCGGGAAGTGGTTTGAACGGTTAAGAACATGCTTTCTATGATTGATAGTCGTCCTTCTTTCAACCATATATGAGCTTAAGATAAGAAATTTAACCTTGTAGTTCAGTCTAAAATCTCATGAAGTCAAGCTTAAAGTCATAATGATATGATCTTTATAGCTTCTCTCAATCTGCAAAAGTCTCAAAGTCATGTTAAAGCAACTTTATTCAGAAATTTATTGAAAAATAAACAACAGAGAGCAGTAAAAGATTGAGTGAACGAATTCTGATCTTAAGTAATCAGAAATCATATCCTTACTCCTTTTGTTGTACTCATAGACTCCGCCTAAAATCATGCATCACAAAAATTTAACAGTTAAGTAAATGCAAAAATTCTATAAACTCCCCCTCAAAATAATGTTGATCATCTTAAAGTCTTGTCTTACTCCCCCTGAGATCATGAACAAAATGTTAAAGTGCAGATATTCTTGCAGAATTAATGATAAAGAAATGATGAAAAGTTACAATAAAAGAAACTTTAATAAGTAATTACTGATTAGATCTTGAGATTTAGCATCCCAAGCTTAGATACAAGAAAATTGAATCTCTTTTAATCTAAAGGTTTGGTAAACAAATCTGCAAACAGATAATCAGTTTTTACAAAGTAAAGTTCTATTGTACCTTTTTCTACATTATCTTTGATAAAATGATAACGGACATCAATGTGCTTTGTTTTATTATGCTGCACAGGATTAGTTGATATTGCGATAGCGCTCTTCGAGTCACAATAGATCGGGATCTTGTTGTACTGATAGCCATAATCTCGAAGCTGTGTTCGCATCCACAAGACTTGAGAACAGCAGCTTGCAGCAGCTACATATTCTGCTTCAACCGTCGATGTGGAAACACATAATTGCTTATTCGATGCCCAACTAACGAGTTGATGACCGAGGAATTAAATTTGACCCGACGTGCTCTTCCCGTCTAACATACATCCAGCATGATCTGCATCTGAATAAGCAGTTAGTTCAAACCCTGTATCCTTAGGATACCACAGACCAAGATCTGCAATCCCCTTCAGATATCTAAAAATCCGTTTGACAACAGATATATGAGATTCTTTAGGATCAGCCTGATATCTTGCACACAAACATGTTGAAAACATTATATCTGGATAACTTGAAGTAAGATACATTAAAGAAACTATCATTCCTCTATAATTCCTAACATCAACAGCTTTTCCCGAAGGATCAGTACCAATCTTAGTAACTGGTGCCATTGGGGTTCCAATAGATTTACAATTTTCCATTTTGAATTTCCGAATAATATCAAAAATGTACTTAGATTGATTAATGAAAATACTTGTTGAAAATTGTTTTACTTGTAATCCGAGAAAGAAATTCATCTCTCCCATCATACTGAATATAATATTCTGACAATATTTGTGATTAGTTGAGCCAAATATAATATCATGCACATATATCTGAATTAGAATGATATCGGCTTTTTTCTTTTTGATAAACAAAGTGGTATCGACTTTACCTTTTGAAAAACATGACTTGACCAAGAATTGAGATAAAACATCATACCAGGCGCTAGGTGCTTGTTTCAGACCATAAAGAGGTTTATCCAAGTTATAGACGTGATTTGGCTTATCTGGATTTACAAACCTTTCTCGATGAAATACGTAGACTTCCTCCTTAAGAATGCCATTCAGAAAGGCAGTCTTCACGTCCATCTGATAGACTGTGAAGTTTTTATGAGCAGCGTAGGCTAGAAACATGCGGATTGCCTCTATACGCACTACTGGAGCATAAGTCTCATCATAATCAATGCCTTTCTTGTGCCTATATCCCTTGGCAACAAGTTGTGCGTTGTTTCTTATGACAACACCATCTTCGTCCTTTTTATTCTTGAAAACCTATTTAGTGCCGATAATGGTCTTTCCTTCCGGTTTTGGCAGTAGTCTCCAAACCTTTAGGGCTTCGAACTGGTTTAACACTTCTTGTACAACAGACACCCAATCCGAGTCAGCAAGAGCCTCTGATACCCGAGTGGGCTCTATCTTACTCAGGAATGAGTCATGCAGACATTGATTTAAAGTTGCTGACCTAGTTTGCACTGGTTTGTCTAGATCTCCAATGATTTGGTGAAATGGGTGCTCTTTGGTCCAGCTATATTCATGAGGGAGTGGATTAGATGAAGATTGATCATGGTTGTCATCTAAGAATCCACTATCAGCTTCTTCAGTTTGTACATTATGAGGGAGGGGTGCAGTTGACATAATAGATGCAGAAGTGTCAGTGGGTACTGCTTGTTCAATTTGTTGATCAGTCCTTACAGTACACCCTACTTATTGAGCAACTTCTGGATGTTCATTAGTAGTTACAGATCCAACTATCGGAGTAGGCATATGAACTAGAATTTCTTGCTGAATCGGGGAATTTGATTCAGTTGAAACATCTGAAGTGATTGGATGATTATCCGTTGAGTCTTCCATCCTGTAAACCACAGTAGGTTTAGTCACTTTAGATCCAAGAAATTCATCATAAAATAGTTCAAATGTGACATCTGATTTATTCACTGAAGATACAAGTTCTGGACTGATTTGTCCAGAAGCTAGCACTCCGGTTATCACGGGTTCTAAACTGAGTTGTTCAGAAGCCATTTCCTCATCGAATGTGACGTTTACGCTTTCGATAACTGTCTTTGACTTTCTCTAAGTACACTCGATATGCAACAGATGTAGATGAATATCCAATGAAGATCCCTCGTCTGCTTTAGCATTGAACTTGTTTAGGTTCTCTCTGTCGTTTAGTACAAATCACTTACAACCAAAATTATGAAAATGTGATGGTTGGTGTTCGGTTGTTGATCAAAGCGTACGGAGTCTTTTGAAATCTGTGGTGTATCATGGAACGGTTTTGAATATAACACGCAGTCGATATAGCTTCTGCCCACAGAAACAGAGGTAGGTTCGATTGGCTAAGCATAGTACGAGCGGTCTCGACTAGCGTTTGATTTCGCCTTTCGACTACTCCTTTATGTTCTGGCATACGAGCAACAAAGTATTGATGTGATATCCCGATCGATTCGATATACTCTTCAACAGTTCTGTTTTTGAACTCTGTGCCATTATTAGTTCTGAGAAGCTTGACTGGTTTCTGCAGATTAACCTGGATCGTCTTTAGAAATGTGATGAGTACTTCGGGCGTCTCATCTGTTGATCGTAGAAATTTGACCCATGTGTATCGCGAGTAGTCTTCCATGATAACTAGAAAATATTTATTTTCACCGAAGCTTTAAGTTCGCATCGGACCACAGAGATCCACATGCAACAACTCTAATGGAGAACTGGTACTAGGTTTAGGCTTCAGTTTATGTGGAGCTCTCTTCATCTTTCCTTTTTCACACACTACATACAAGTGTTCTTTTACGTACTTGATCTCAGGAAGTCCATTCACTAACTTTCCACTGACCAATTTGTTTATGTAGCAAAAATTCAGATGAGAAAGATGTCGATGCCATAGCTAGCTTTGTTGCCTCGAGGCTTTTGAGAGTAGACACACCTGATTGCCAGTCTGGACCTTTGACAAATTGATTGTGTAGTGGTTTGACTTGCGAGTGCCAACCAAGAGTTCTTTGCCGTCTTCAGTTCTTACTGAGCAACTTTTGGATTTAAAATTCACCTCTAACCCTTTGTCACAGAACTGTACAATAATGAATAGATTGTGTCCTAATCCTTCAACATAGCTCACCTTTGTAATCGTTATGTTGTCTTGAATAACATCACCGAATCCTAAGATCGGTGAGAACTGGTCGTTTCCAAACCATACATTCCCGCAAAATTTCTCTGTATAATTAGTCAATAAATCCTTTTGCCCAGTCATATGCTTGGAACACCTGCTATCCAAGTACCACATATGACGGGTCTGCACAAGAGAAATCAGGGAATAATAATTTTAGGTACCCATTTAAAAACGGGTCCTAACGAATTAGCGCAAGATTTTGGTATCCATTTGAATATGGATCCTCTTTTCTTTTGAAAACTCTTTAAAACATTTGGTTTAGAAGAATAAACGTGATATGATCCAAACCAATCATTAGAATAATGACGATAAGCAAAATCATTCCACCGATAAGTATAAGATTTTGTAGTAGTAGGAGATAATTGGAACAATTTATTTATGGAATATCTCTTGTAAGAAGTTACAAGGTTTTTATTAGTAGAAGCAACAGAACCAACTACATCAGACACACTACTATTTGATCTATTACAAGAATTATCAGGAATTGATTCTGCCTTGTCATCCATTTTCCTTTTAGTTCGCCATTCAGTTCCCTCTTCTGACCTTTTCTTTCTTAAATCTGAAACAAAAAATTTAGATTTATTAGGAAAATCAGATTTATGAGATTGGCTTTTCTTGTGTTTACCAGTGTTGTTCCGTTTTTGTGAGCGTTGTTTCTTATGTTTCTTACCCTTAGCATCGTAGTCAGCATTCACAGAAACTGATTCACCAACCTTAGTTGATGATTCACCTTTATCATGAACACTTGGTAAATCCTCTCCATTAATAACAAAAGAAGAATGATTTGGAAGTGGAGCATTGAAGTCAAACATATCAATTTATTTTACACACCCATCATTAGAATTAAGAAAATCATTTGCAGACGCAAATAAGTCATCAAAATTATCAGTTGTAGATTTATTTTGAAAAATAATGTTCTTTAACACAGTTGAAAATACACTTTGTTCTATATCGACCAAAATTCTTTCTTCAGATAAAATGTTTTCAAGCTCAATTATTTTACTTTCTAGAATGAATGGAGGAACATAAACTTTTGCAGTTGCAGGTTTTGCCTCCATCTTTGAAACATAATAGCTAGCAAATTAATCATTTGAAATAACTTTTGGTGTTTCAGAAAGGTAACTACCATTCAACTTTTCATAGCGAAATGGTAGTTGCATTTTCTTAACATTCTTTCTATTTTCCGTTTCTTTGACCTAACTTCATCTGGTAATTTGGTCACAAATTTGGGTTTTAAATGAGGATATTTAGCAGCAACAACAAGAAAATCTAAGTTATATAATGTTGGTTGTTTTCTGATGGCTTTCTTTAAGTAATGGGGGTTATTGTAACCGAGTCCCCATTTCTCTTTAATATCAGCCTCTTTAATAGGTGTATTTAGAAAAATAGTTTGATCTGTTTGGTCTATAGCATGAAGTTTGGCTTCCAAACCATTTACCTTCTTAGTCAAGCTCTTGTTTTCATCCTGCAATTTAAAAGATTTTAGAACAAATTCTTTATTTTCTAAATCAGACTTAGAAAGTTTAGATTCAAAATCAGAAATCTTATTTTCAAAACAATATTATTCATGTTTAAAATCAGAATCAGATTTGCGTAGAGAATCAATTAAATCTTTGTTCCCAATAACTGATTTATTAAGCTCAAAGATCTTTTGATTTCTCCTAGCAACTCTGTCTTTTTCCTTTTTCAGTTTAGTTTGAAGGTCTTGAAGTTCGACCATTATGGCTTCCATTTTGGTCATAAAATCATTTTCAGTTAAGTGCATTACCTCATCAGCTGTCTCATCTTCAGAATCATCATGCTTATCTTCTTTACCCATTAAGCATAAATGAGAAGTTTCTTTTTTTCTTCCTCGACGTTTGAATGATCTAACCAATATTCGTCTTCAGCCATTAATGCCTTTCTAGCTTCCTGTTGCTTGGCTAAGAGCATTTTTTTCTTGTAGTATTCCGAATTTCGAACCTTTGGCTTTCGACAGTCTTTTGCATAATGTCCGACCTTGGCACAGTTGTAGCATTTGATCAGATCATCAGCTTTCTTTTCAGTACTGGTTTAGTCATTCACATACTTCTTCTTCTCATCTGGCTTCTTCTCGACAAATCTTGTCTCTTCTAATCTTCTACCCTCAACTCTTTCTCCGTGCTCATGATTCTTTGATCCCGTAGAAGAATATCTCTGTGAGTTTGAACCTGGTTTCTTGTAAAACTTTTTATGGAAAGCTCGGATCAGTAAAAGCATTGCCTGCTTTAGGTTCTCCCCATCATCACCATCGGATTCAGAATCAGACTCAAAGCTATAAATGACTATCTTCTTCTTTTTCTTCTTCTTCTCTTTCTTCTTCTCTTTCTTTTCTTTCTCCTTCGCTCCAGCTACAAGTGCTATAGGATCGGGCACTTTCTCAGACTTCTTTTTCTCTGATGTTTTCTCTTCCATCTCATCTTCATTTTGTCGCAACATCTCGTAGACTTCATGTAGTGGCATATCACTTAAATCTTTCATCTGTTTCATCCTGCGAGTATGTTTCTTCCATTCTGGTTGCAGGATGCTAAGGAACTTGACGTTGTTCTCGATCTGCTTCTTCTTGACCTTGATCTTTGACAGCTCATTCAGAAGAAGAACAAACCATTCATATGTGTTCTCTAAGCTCTCATTATCCTTAGCTTTGAACTCTTCGTAGCTATTTATACAGTTTGCTACCTTCATTTGGTTGCCTACTTTCGAACCCATCATCATCTTTTGTAGATGATCCCACACAGACTTGGCATTATCTTTGTAACTGTCAGTCTTGATATAAATCTCATTAGGTATACTCTAAAGCAGAAGTGATTTGGCTTGTTTATCAACTTGTGCCCGATTTTTCTGAGCATTAGTGAGCTAAACTGGTTATTTCTCAAGTGTCCTTGTCTGAACTTCATCATCATCTGATCCATTATTTGGAGCAGGAATTTCAGTAGTAGGAATATTGAAAGGACCATCTGTGATAGACAACCTAATGTTTTCTCCATTTGCGTGCCGGTCCATAAAATCAAGGAAGCGATCCTTCCACTGTTCGTATTCACCTCTGAATAGAACAGGAGGCTTGACATCAGACCCAATAGCCAGTGCTTCTTTTAAAGTCATCCGGTTTTATGAAAATATGCAATAAGAAACTTGAAACTGACCGTTAGTCGAATAGAAATCACAAGAATATTGACTAACACTAAAATGTACTAGACAAAGGAATTTCTGAAATTCACTAAGTCGAGAATTCGCAATCTACAAAGAAATACCAAGAATCCGCATACACCACTTTTCGCAAATTACATAGAATTCATAAGCAACACTTTGAATTACAAAGAATTCGCAAGTTTATAGAAACAAACACAGAATTCACAAAACACAAGAATTCTTAAGATGAAAGATACAAATTCTAAGGAATTCGTATCACACCTACTTGAGAATTCTATTCTTTTCGCAAAACTCATAGATACGAATTATGTCCTTAGAAATATTTATCAAACACTTTTCGCAAAAATGACCTCTGCGAATTCTTTACATTGAAATATTTTGAAATCACTTTTCGTAAAGAACACTTATACGAATTCTTATGGTTTTTGCAACACACTGAAAAGCGAATTCTAAGCAATTCGTAATACACACATATACGATTTCTAAGCCTTCTGCGATTTTTATGAAATTCTGCGAAGTCTATGAAATTCGCAAGAGACCCAACAAGGAGGTCTTTGCTTTTCGCAATACAGAGGGCTGCGAATTTTGTCCTTAATATTTTCAGAAAGAACTATGCGAATTCTGATGAATTCTGCGAATCCTTCAATATATTTCTACGAATTCTTTGAACTTTGCGAGTTCTTGAAAGGATCTTACGAGTTCTTGATGACACTAGCGAGTTCTTGAGATCTGGAATGAAAAACTCTCTGAATCACTCAAAAACCCACCTAGACTTCGAAATTTGATTCGAAATTTTGACAGACTGTTCTCTTATACATCGAAAATCAAATTCTATCACTTGATTTCGATAATAAGCACTAACAGTTACAGATCGATATAGAACAATGCGTACCGAACTCGTGAACTCTAACTTGACAAATCTCAGAAATTAAACTTCAATTACAGTGCAAAACAATATTCAAACTATACAAACTCGATCGAAAACAATACACGAACTCATTTCTATCAATTACAAACTTAAATTCGCACAAAAACTCAAATTTAAATCTAAACTCTACGAACACAGTGTCGATTCTGAATTTCTTGATTGGATTTGCTCTGATACCAATTGTGCATTCCTGATTCAAGTTTCTAATTACAAACAATCAACACAAAAAAGATTGGTAAACTACCTGTTTCAATTTCAATTCACAAATCAAATGTTTACAATTCTGTTTATCACTTTCTCTCTCTACAAGTCTATTTCTCTCTATAAAACTCTCTCTGAATGCGTATGATCCACTACTAGTCATCTATCTATTAAACAAAAAAAACTATTTATACTAAGCAATAAAACATAAAGCTAAAACAAATACAATGACTTTGACTTTGACTTTCACAAAGAGTTGACTTTCCAGCTTTTGACTTCTTGTACTTTGACCTCTGGTCTTCATGATCTTGTATCCAATCATAATCATGCTCTAACAAACATCTTACGTCTTTGATCTCTCCAAATCTTTATTCTTCATGTGTAAATGTGCTCCTTTTTGCTTTCATGTACAAATGACTGTTGAACAGCGTGTTCACTTAGGACAATACGGGATTCGATGTAAGGTTAACAGAACTTCCATGGATTCCTGATAACCAGTGTTTCCTACCCAGGAAGTTATCCTTTGCGTGTTTGAGGGGAAAGGGGTCAAAAGATAGAGTGTTAGTGAGTGACGCGATAAAATGGAAATGAGAGATTGGTTAGACGTGAACTTAAAAGATTAAAAGAAAGAGGGTGAGAGATCAGAGTAAAAGAATATCAGAATCTACAACAAACTTCTTTCTGAGTCGGGAAACCACATTACTGTTATTTCACATTTCTTCGTGAATGACATTCAAATAGGCATCTAACCCATGCCAACTCTTGCATACAACCTCACTAGCTACTCATTCTTTTCTTAAAAAGAGAATGTTTCACATTTTCTGGGGATGCAGCACATACGCTATTGGTTCTTCACATGGAAGATACTGATATTGAAATAGAAGGAAAGTTGCTCCACCTTCAAACCTTTTCTCCTGCACATTGTGTCTTTGTATACTTTGTTGCTGTCTCAACAAGTTTACATAATTTGAGCCAATATTTAAAAGCAATCATTTGGGCTTAATTCTTTCATACACATGCACGAGCACACAGAAATCTGTTTTCTGTCAGAACATTCATAGATAACCATGTGTTATTCGGTGATTGAATGGAAGTCCTGGGGAGCCTACATCACAACCATCTCCTTAAACTCAGTAACTGTGTGTTACTGTCAGGCACTTTGAACTGAGTCATTTGTTGATTCAAGGTTACCACTCCTAAATTGTTTGAATTTTTAAAGATTTAAATAATTACATTCTCTATATCTGGGGGAGATTACTCTATACATGAAGATCGCGCTTAATTATTGGTTTGGGGGAGAAAATTCCAAGACTACTTTGAAATGTTTTGATGATGCTGATTCTCAACACTCCTCAAAAAGGGGGAGAATATTCAAGGATTTCAAAGTCTGATCTGAGTCTGTTTGTTCAAGAAACAAATATTGTTGAAGACTGCTGAAGAGTTCAAGTTTTTTCAAAGATTACAAAGTGTCTTAACCGATCTGAATTATCAAAGCATGACTGAAGATGATCGTCAGAAGGACACTTCATTCAAATTTCAGCAGAAAAAGGAAGATATCAGTTTCCTTAATGTTATGAAGACTGTGAAAAGCTACAAGTTTTGAAGCTATTAACGTCTTATCAGATACTGTTTTCAAGAGATGTGAAGACCCGAAGAAATTGCCAATATTTTTTTAATCTTGAATCCAAAGGGGGAGATTGTTGGATCAGTAATTGTATTCAGGATTAAATTGTTATGAGGGGTCTTAATTGTAAAAGTTTATATTTTCATAGGGTGTGTTTTGTAGTATTTTTGGTTGGGCCTTGCCTTGGTCATGTGGACCTATATAAGGCATATTTTCTTTGTTGTTCCCTAGGTCAATAATTGTTGAATCATACGCTCAAGGTAGAGTATTACACCAAGAACACACACACACACACACACACACTTTAAGCATACGACAGCTAAGAGATTTATGACATATTGAATCGATTTCTATCTATCTCTTATTGTTATTGTGTTGTGATGTTAATTATCAACTAATTTATGGGTACAACAAAACACACGGTTTATAAACATTGATGCACAAATAACATGAAAACATTTTAAAATCACACTTCTATATCCATGAAATCGTTTAAGAATCAGAAGTGGTTTGAACATTTAAAAACATGTTTTCATATCTGAAAGATGTCCTTCTTTTAGACATGTATGAAATTAAGATTAGAAATAAACCTTGTCACTCATTCTTAAATCTCATGAAGTCAACTGTAAATCATAAAAATATCATCATGTAAGCTCACTCTCATTTCTGCAAAAATTCAAAGTCTGTCAAATAAACTTTATTCACAACATTAATTGAAATATAAATTGACATAAAGCATTAAAATATTGAATGTACGAGTTCTGGTCTAAAATATTCAGAAGTCATACTTCTTACTCCTTATTCATACTCCCCCTGCATTTATGCATCAAAAAAATTTAGCAATGATAAACATATGCAGAAATATGAACTCCCCCTCAAATGATTTTAGATCATCTTTACCTCTTCTCTCACTCCCCCTGAAATCATGAACATACCTTAACGTACAGATATCTTTCAGATAAAAAATAAAGAAATAAAAAAAATAACAATAAGAAAAACTTTAATAAGTAATCACTTATTATGTCTTAAGATTTAACATACCAAGTATAGAGATAAGAAATTTAAATCTCTTTTCGTCTAAAGGCTTGGTGAATAAATATGCAAGCTGATAATCAGTGTTTACTAAAAAAAAGTTCTATTGTACCTTTTTCAACATTTTCTTTTATAAAATGATATCTTACATCGATGTGTTTTGTCTTTGTAAGTTGTACAGGATTAGCGGATATGGTAATGACGCTTTTAGAGTCACGGGAAATCGGGATTTTATCAAATTTGAAGCCATAATCTCGCAGTTGTGTTCTCATCCACAAGACTTGAGAGCAGCAGCTTGCAACAGCAACATACTCTGCTTCAGCCGTTGATGTGGAAACACATAATTGTTTTTTTGATGCCCAACTGACAAGTTTATCTCCAAGAAACTGTATATGACCCGATGTGCTCTTCCTGTCTAACATACATCCAGCTTGATCTGCATCTGAATAAGCCGTCAGTTCAAAACCAATATCATTAGGATGCCACAGACCAAGATCTGCTGTCACACCCCGCTAAAGCGGAAACACGGAATATGACAGTTCGATAAACATAACACTTAGGAAATGATAAAATACCACCATACATTTCAACCAAAGATTACATCAAGTTCTCAAAAATCAACAAACTTAATACATCCAAAAGCTTGATTACAAAAGTCACTACTAAATGTTAATGTACGCGGTAACATAATTCCAAAAATCTTAATCATTTCCCGTAACCTTCTTGTTCCCTGAAAAGCATGTTTAAATAAAAAGGGTCAACTACGAGAGTTGGTGAGTTCACAGGTTTAAAATATGCAAAAAACCATTTTCTATGCAAGTTGACAAACGTAAATCAAATATAAGTCCAAACTTTCAAAACCAATAATTCACGAGTACAAATCATTAAATTATATGACAGAAATTATGCCTTCAAAATAACCAATACTTTTGTATGTTGGACCTCTACTAGACCATCCCTGACCTTAAACATGCCCCAAAAAGAACTACCGATGTGGCCATGAATCACATGGATAGTCCCTACTTCTCTAGAATTAGTGCACCCTTACTCGTTAGTATAAGGTGGGCTTGTCACACCAAATAGCGCTATCCACTAAAACTATAGGCTCCTTTATGAGTTAACTAGTAGAGTCAGCCGGGGACTTATAGAAACAACCCAACATACCATTTTTGCATATATGTCATATAATGTCCAAACCAAACGCTTTATAATCAAAGCTACCAAAATTATCCATAACAATCGTATTTAAGCAATCTCGTGAATTATTAAAATAAACACTTTAACATGCTTTTCCCCCAAATTCAATTAGAAACAGTAAAATAGGGGTTGTGATTACTCACCTCGGATGATGATGATGCTAAGAAACAAGACAATGCAATTCTCTAGCCCGGAACCTTTATCCCTATAGAGTAATTTGCATAAAGGAATACCAAAATGTCAATCATCCATCTATAATCCTAACTTAACCATTCCTACATCTCAATATATGCCTTTATGTTTATTTTGTTGTCTAAAATAGAAATCTAGGATTAAAATATCAATAATGATCACCAAAACATAAATCTTTAAAGTTTTAAGATCAACTTTGTGGATTCAGCACTTGCTGCCAAGAATTTTTTATTACAAAATAACCTTCAAAATAACACTTCCCAAATATCAAGGATAACCAAATTTTTATAGGAACTAATATACTGAGTTAAGAACATTAAGTCAAAATTTCATAAATTTTGGAGATGTTTTGATACCCCAAATAATTCCCACAAATCAGTAGGTCACTGATTTTTGTGTCAGTTGCACACTTCTTTTGTAGCATGTATTTGGGATACTAAAACTCAAAACTACACAAATATCCATAAATGGCTGCAAAGCTAACTCAAAAACTTAACTTATGGAAAAAGATTCACTCAAATTAGAAGAATTATGAAAGAGTTATGACCTTTGGAAGTTGAGTGTACCAATCTGTCAATTCTGGACAGATTGCACTACTTTCTTCTAAAATGCAAATGGATGTCCAAAACTCCATAATTTTGAGTGATTCTTGATTCTTTGAATAACTAACATCTTAAATTAATGTTTGGTAACAAAAAGCCCAAGTTTTTAAGGAGTAAGAAATGACTTATGAAGCTTGAAAGTGGATACAAAATCCATGACAGCAAACTGTTGATAAGACGAATCTTGTATTAACATAATAGGATGATCATTTGGCATGGTTTTTATTAATAACACAAGGCCTCACATCTTAAATCCATATACAATGATTCTAACAAAACAAATATGCATCATGAATTCATAGCAACCACAAGTGCTCATCCAATCCCATGCAAGACAACAAAATCACTAATTAAGTGATATTACACCACTTTAGATGCTCTTAATCATATGAGATTTGAACAATCTCATCCTAAGAGTCTATTTATACTCAAAATTGATGCAAATACATAAATTTCAATCAACATTTCGTGGACCATAATACCACACTTCATAAAGTTCATGTTTTGATAAAAATCTCAAAAATCACATTTAAATTCCAAATTTTATTGGAAGATCATTCAATGGTTTACTTTGCAAATGTTTATTTCACCAAATGCATCCCATTTCACTTCCAAAAATAAGATTATACAACCACTACATGAAATGATGAAAAACATACAAATTTCTTTGAAGATAAACTTCAAAAATATGAGGATAAAGATGATTACCTTCTCAATTGGAGATGTAAACTAGATTTCTTGAAGTGGAAGGATGTTAGAAACTTGATTTCTCCTTGAGATTTCCTTAAAAAAAATCGATGGTGGTGTGTGGTGATGTGTGGCCAACGAGAGCAAGAGAGAGGAGAGGGAGATGAGAGGTCTCATGCAAAATTTTGAAATGAGAAAGATGTTTCATAAATATTTGGTTTTTAATTAAAATTAAAGAGAGAGAGGAGTCGTGAAATTCGGCCATGTGGCCTAATGACTCACCAAAACATTTTTAAATTAAATTAGATTTATAAACATGACATAAACTTGGTTAAATAATCAGATAAGTTTAAGAACCGTAACCCTAAATTCTCAGATTATGCTAAAAATGAAAATTATAAATTAATAAATATATTTTATTTTGAAAATAAAGGAATCCTATTATTTTATATATTTTAGACTTCCAACATAATTTCTGGCATTTCTGAGATGTAATGGTCAGTTATCAGTCCGAACCGGGTATTCTACGTGACTTCCGAAATTTTTCGGGTAAAATTCTAATCTAATCAATCGAGTTAAATACTAAAGAATTTAACTTTATAATTAGATCCTAATAGATCAGAGATTGCTAACCTTAAAATTTTAGTTAATGGGCGGTTGTCACATCTGCAGTCCATTTAAGATATCTAAAAATCCTTTTGACCGCGGACAAATGGGATTCTTTGGGGTTAGCCTGATATCTTGCGCATAAACATGTAGAAAACATAATATCTGGCCTACTTGAAGTAAGATACATCAAAGAACCAATCATTCCTCTATAGGTTCTAACATCAACAGGTTTTCCCGAAGGATCCATACCGATCTTAGTTCCTGGTGCCATCAGGATACCAATAGGTTTACAAGTTTCTATTTTGAATTTCTGAAGAATATCAAAAATGTACTTAGCTTGGTTTATAAAAATCCCCGTGGAAAATTGATTAACTTGTAATCCGGGAAAGAAATTCATCTCTCCGGTCATACTCATTTGAAATCTAGACACCATGAGGTTTGAAAAATTCTTATAGCTTTTTCTTTCTTAATGACCAAAGTAGTATCAATTTTACCTTTTGTGAAGCCCGACTTGACCAAAAACTTTGACAATACCTCGTGCCAGGCTCGAGGCGCTTGTTTAAGACCATAAAGTGCTTTATCCAATATGTAGACATGATCTGGTTTATCTGGATTTACAAAGCCTTATGGTCGTGATACGTTGACTTCCTTCTTAAGAATGCCATTTAGAAAGGCAATCTTCACGTCCATCTGGTAGAAGTGTAGTTTTTATGAGCAGTGTACGCAAGAAACATTCGGATTGCTTCTATACGTGCTACTGGAGCGTAGGTCTCATCGTAATTGATGCCTTCCTCTTGCCGATAGCCTTTTGCAACAAGTCGTACTTTGTTCCTAATGACGATACCATCTTCATCCTTTTTATTCTTGAATACCCATTTGGTGACGATAATAGATTTACCTTCTGGTTTTGGCACAAGTCTCCAGACCTTTAAGGCTTCAAACTGATTTACCTCCTCTTGCATTGCAGTAACCCAATCTGAATCTACGTGAGCCTCTGATACTCAAGTGGGCTCTATCTTACTCAAGAATGAGTCACACATACACATATTCAAAGTAGCAGACCTAGTTTGCACCAGTAAAGTTGGATCTCCAATAATTTGGCTTATCGGGTGCTCTTTGGTCCATTTATGCTGATGAGGGAGTGGATTCGATGTAGATTGATCATAAAACTCATCTAAGTATCCACTCTCAGCTTCATCACATGCAGTGTTTGTTGGGGTGCAGTTGAAGTTTCTTGGACAGAAGTTTCAGTTGAGACAACTTGTTCAGTCTGTTGATTATCAATCACATTGCATTCATCTGAAGTAGTAACTTCTGCTTCAACATGATCAGGTACAACTTCAACTGAAGGAGCATTTGTTGGAATATGAGTTTCTGTCTGAACCGGGAAAACATGTTCAGTTAACACTTCTGAAGTGATTGGATGTTGACAACTTGATTCTTTAGTCCTGTCAATCACAACAGATTTAGGAAGTTTAGATCCTAGAAACTCATCATAAAAGAATTCAAACAATAAATATATTTCAGATAAGTGAGATGTAGAAGTTGATGCTTTATCCGAATTAGTCTCATTAGAATGAGGTTTTGGACTGAATTGTCCAGAAGCTAATACTCCGGTAACTACGGGTTCTGAACTGTGTTGTTCAGAAGCTAGATCCTCGTCAAATGTTACATTAACACTTTCTATAACAGTCTTTGAGCTCTTTATATATATATCCTATATGCAGCAGATGTCTGGGAGTATCCAATGAAGATTCCTTCTTCAGCCTTCGGTCTGAACTTATTTAAGTTCTCTCTATCATTAAGTACAAAACACCTGCAACCAAAAATATGGAAATGCTTAATTCTAGGTGTACTATTATTAATTAATGCATAAGGAGTTTTACCAAACCGTCTATGAATAATGGAGCGATTATGCATATATAACATGCAGTAGATACAACTTCTGCCTACAAAAACAGAGGTAGATCCGACTGACTGAGCATAATACGAGTGGCCTCGACTAGCGTTCGATTGTGTCTTTCTACTACTCCATTCTGTTCTGGCGTCCTAGAAGCAGAGAATTGATGTGTTATCCCGACAGATTCGAGATAATCTTTTACAGTCTTCTGCAAGTTCACCTAGGTAGTCTTCAAATAGTTAATAAGTATTTCGGGTGTCTCATCTTTTGTCTATAGAAACTTTACCCATGTGTAACGCGAATAATCGTTCACTATTACCAACACATATTTCTTTCCTCCTATGCTTTTATTTCTCATCGGACCACAAAGATCCATGTGTAACAACTCATGTGTAGAACTTGTACTCGGTTCGGGTTTCGGCTTGTGAGCTTTCCTCTATATTTTACCCCTTTCATATGCTGCACACAGATGTTCTTTTTCATATCTTAGCTCTGGAAGTCCTTTAACCAACTTACCTTTGACCAGCTTATTGATGTAACGAAAATTCAGGTGTGGCAGCCTTCGGTGCCAAAGCCAACTTTGCTGTATCAAGGCATTTGTCAGTAAGCAAACCTGATTGTCAGTCTGGACCTTTGACAGATTAATGGTGTAGAGGTTAGACTTTCGCGTTCCGACCAAGAGTTCCTTTCCATCTTCAGATGCACAGAACATCACTTGGCCATGAAATTTAACTGTAAATCTTTGTCGCAGACCTGGCCAATACTGAACAGGTTATGCCCTAAACCTTCTACGTAACTCACCTTCATAATCGACACATTGTCTTGAATCACGTCACCATATCCCAAAATTGGTGAAAATTGGTCGTTGTCGAATCTTACATTTCCACAATTTTTCTATATAATTAGCCAATAAATCCTTTTGCCCGGTCATATGCTTGGAAAACCCACTATCCAAGTACCACATATGACGGGTCTGCATAAGAGAAATCAGGGAAGAATAACTTTAGGTACCCATTTAAAAGTGGGTCCTAACGGTTTAGCACAAGATTTTGGTATCCATTTATATGTGGATCCTCTGAACTTTTGAAAAACTTTTGAAGTAAAAGACTTATAAGAACAAACATGATAATTTCCAAACCAATCATCAGAATATGGGTGAGAGATAAAATCATTGCGTCTATAATTAGATAACATAGTAGTAGATTGATATAATCGGAGTAATTGCTTTATTGAATATCGCTTGTAAGGAATTACAAGGTTTTGTTAATTGGAAGCAACACTACCAACTACATCAGTATTACTACTATTAGATCTATTACAATCCAAATCAGGAAATGATTCAGAACTCTCATCGATCTTCTGTTTTGGTCGCCATTCCTTTCATTCTTCAGACCTTTCCTTTTTCACTGAAACACAAGATTTAGATCAGTGAGGAAAATCAGATTTATGAGAATATCTGTTCTTGAGCTTACTAGTGTGATTTCGTTTCTGTGAGCGCTATTTCTTTTGCTTCTTACCTTTTGCATAATATCAGTACTCATAGAAACTGGTTCACCAACCTTAGTCGATGATTCACGAATTTCATGTACACTTGGCAAAACTTCACCATTAATGACAAAAGTAGAATGATCTGTAAGTTTGTCATTAAAGTCAAACATATCAATCTCATCTATACACCATTCATCAGAATTTCAGAAATCATTTGCAGACGCAAATAAGTCATCAAAATCAGCTTCTGAAGTTTGAAGTGCCTTAGAAGATGTAGAACACTCATGAGATTCAAGTTTAAAAACGGTGTTCTTTATAACAGTTGAAAAGACATTTTGTTCAATGTCAGCCAATATTCATTCATCAAATAAAATATTTTAAAGCTCGATTATTTTGCTTTCTAAAATGAGGGAGGTACATAAATTTTAGCTTTTAAAGGTTTTGCCTCCAACTCTTTTGTCGAAGAACTTTCAAAATAATCATTTGCATGACATTTTGGTTTATCTGAAATATAACTATCATTCAACTTTTGATAGCAAAATGGTAGTTGCATTTTCTTTAAATTTTGTCTTTTCTCATTGTCTTTTGCCTCTACCTTATCCGATGATTTGGTAACAAATTTGGGTTTCAAATGAGTATATTTAGCAGCCGCATATAGAAAATCAAAATTATATAGAGTAGGCTGTTTTCTAATAGCTTTCTTTAGATAGTGTGGGTTTTCATAACCGAGACCCCACTTCTCTCTAACATCAACTTCCTCATTAGGTGTGTTTAAGAAAATGGTTTGATCTGTTTGGCCTCTAGCATATAATTTCGCTTCCAAACCATTTACCTTTTTCTCTAAGTTCTTGTTTTCAACCTGCAACTTAAACACTTTTAGAACACTTTCTTGCTTTTCTGAAACAAACTTAGATAGTTTAGATTCAAAATCAGAAATCTTAATTTCAAAACAATCTTTTTCATTTTTAAAATCAGAAACAAATTTACGTAGAGAATCAATCAAATCTTTGTTCCCAACAACAACTTTGTTAAGATCAAAGATCTTTTGATTTTTCTTTTAAGCTCTGATCTTTTCCTTTTTCAGCTTATTTTGAAGATCTTGAAGTTCGACCATCATAGCTTCCATTTTAGTCGTAAAATCAGATTTGGAAAGATTTATTACCTCATCAATTGTTTCTTCATCCCTATCATCATACTTCACTGTGTTTCCCATCAAACACATGTGAGCAGATTCTTCTCCTTCCTCTTCATCTGAATGATCTAGTCAGAACTCATCTTCAGCCATGAGTGCTTGACCAGCCTCTTTTTGCTTAGCCAAGAGCATCTTTTTCTTGTAATATTTCGAGTTTCTGACTTTTGGCTTCCGACAGTCCTTAGCGTAGTGACCGACCTTTCCATAATTGTACCATTTGACAAGGTCACCTGTCTTCTTTTCAGCACCAGCATAGTCATTCAGATATTTCTTCTTCTCATCCGGCTTTCTGTCCACATACTTTTTCTCTTCAAATATTTTACCTTCAACTCGTTCCCGATGTTCATGATTCTTTGAACCAGACGATGAAAACCTCTGTGAGTTTGAACTCGGTTTCTTGTAGAATTTCTTCTAGAATGCTCGGGTCAGGAGAAGCATAGCTTGCTTGAGGTTTTCACCATTGTCATTATCCGAATCAGACTCAGAATCAGAACTGGGAATCACTACTTCCTTCTTCTTTTTCTTCTCTTTCTTCTCTTTCTCCTTCTCTCCAGCTACTAGTGCAATGGAGTCTGACACTTCCTCAGTTTTATTTTTCTCAGCTCTTTTCTCTTCAACCTCCTCCTCATTCTGTCTCAAAGTCTCGTAAACTTCATGGAGGGGTATATCGCTCAAATCTTTCAATTGTTTCATACGGCGAGTATGCTTTTTCCATTCCGGCTGTAGGATGCTGAGAAACTTAACATTGTTCTCGATCTGTTTCTTCTTGACTTTGTCCATGGATAGTTCGTTCAGAATAAGCACGAATCTCTAATAAGTTTCCTCCAGACTCTCATTTTCTTTGGTCTTAAACTCTTCATAGCTGTTAATACAATTGGCCACCTTCATCTGATTTCCCACCTTAGAGCCCATCATCATAATTTGTAGCTGATCCCACATCTTCTTTGCATTCGCTTTGTAGCTGTCTATCTTTATGTATATCTCATTCGGAATACTCTGAAGTAAAAGAGATCTTGCTTGTTTATCGGCTTTGAAACGACTTTTCTGCTCATCAGAATACTGAAAAAACTCCTTTGGAACTGTTTTCATCTTTCTCACTCTGTCTTCGTCACCATCCTCACTGTCTGACGATTCATCATCAGGTATTTCGACAGTAGTTGGTATCATGGAACCTTCTGTAATTGATAGCAGAATGTTTTCTCCATTTGCATGCCGATCTACGAAGTCAAGAAAATGATCCTTCCACTGTTCGTATTCAGCCTTGAAAAGAACAGGAGGCCTTACGTCTGTACCAATGGAGAAAGCGTCTTTGGAGGTCATCTTTGAGTTACGCTTCTTACTGTGACCGTCAAAATTCAGATATTAAAGTGGATCTACAAAAATCAAACTCAGTCAAATTTCAGATAAAATCAGAAAATATTACTAAGTATAGAAAAATTTTGTCCCCCTCCGCAGACTTAGCACGGGAGTCCCATATTACAGCTTGCAAAAATTACTAAGTATAGCCATATTACAGCTTGCAAAAATTCTCAGAAAATATTCTAAGTATAGAACGCGCACAACAAAGGAAAAACAACCACTTCGCGCTCAAAGAAGGCCAATAGAACTCACTTCTCGCACACTAGGTTATGTGAGTTTGTGGTTCGCGCAAGACACTGGATACAAGAACTAAAGTTCACGCACAACAAAAGTTGCGTGAATCAAGGTTCGCGCAAGAAGGCTTATGCGAGTTCTTATTTCTCGTACACCACTATGTGCAAGTTTTCGAACTTCACGCAAAACCATGCGAGATCGAGACTTAGAAAAATTTTGAGCAAGGATAATTCATGCAAGAACAGGGCTTGCGAGATTTGGACTTAGAAAATTTTGAGCAAGGATAATTCATGCAAAAGATAAACGTTCATGACAAACACCAAGTGATGTGCGAGTTTCTACTTCTCGCACGAATCTGTTTGCGAGTTCTTCACATCAACCAATTTCTACCTTTGTACGAGTTCTTCCAATCTTGCGAGTTCAACCCGTAGCGTGTTCTTGGCTTGCGAGTTCTTCCTCTGTGAGCTTTATAGATCTAGCGAGTTCTTGATTTACAGTTCCAAAAACTTGATTTTCACTCTGATTCGATTTGAATCATCTTCAATTTGTTTTAAATTTTGTAGGGATGCTCAAAATATAATTTCGATCAAGGTTACAACAAGTGAAATACATATTACAACATAAAAAACTTACAAACTCGAACTCCAAATTTTCCAAAAATCCAAAATCACACGAATTGATCTGAATTGGACTAAATAGTATGATAGTCCCTGATTCAAGTTCTTATCAAACAAATCAAAACAAATAAGATGAATTCAAACCTGTTTTCTATTTCAATATCAAAATATCTTGATTACATTTCTCTCTGGACACTTCCTCTCTAGCTTTCTCTCTCTAAAACTTAGGATGCGTATCTCTCTGATATTATAAATTATTCTCTCTCTGCGTATTACTTTTGTTATGAACTATTCTCACCAGATTCCCTGGAAACCAAAAAAAAAAACCTATTTATACTAGCCACAAGTCTATTAAAAAAAATTACAACACACTTACAAAACTAATACAAAGACTTTGACTTTGCTTAAGAGTTGACTTTCAGCTTTGACTTTCTTTAACATTGGCTTCTAGTCTTCTATGATCTTGCATCCAACACATTTATGCTCTAACAATCTCCCCTTTGGATTCAAGATCATTTTCAAAAAGATTTAGCAAATCAATCTTCCTCTTTCGTTCAATCCGGGCAATCTCTTCCATTATCAAACTTTAACAAATTACTGTAATCTCTCCAATATCTGTTTTTGAAAAAAGAAAAAAAATAGTAACAATCTCCCCCAAAGATGGTAGAAATTGTCTTTAACAATCTCCCGAAGGTCATCTTGAACCTCTTTCAGACTTTAGAAATAAATTATCTATAGTTTCAACTCAGGCTGCTTCAGCAAATTATCTTCAAAGAACATTTCAGCAAATTCAGCTCATCTTCAGAAATATTTGAAACTTTCCATTCCAAATTTCAATCAGTCTTTCAGCAAATGTTCTTTAACAATCAATACTTGTTCTTCTCCCCATTTATGATACAAACTTCTCTGTTCAACCAACATTTATTGAATATCACTCCCCCTTTTTGATGAAAGAAGGCATGAAATCATCAAAACTTTTACAAGAAAGGTCTTTGGAATCTCTTCTGACCACTGATGATTCTGAGCCTTTTATTACTTGCCGATCCAAAAAGAAATTCATCCAAATCTTTACAAATTCAGACAAATTAGGAATGTAACACCTGAATCAACAAATGAAACAGTTAAGTTGTCTGTCAGAAACACAAAGTCACTGTGTGTAACAAATACACATGGAAAGGAGCGTTTGTTATGTTCACTCCCCCAAGGCTTCCATTTAATCATCGAAAATACCACAAAAGGAAATTTCTATGAACGTTATGAAAAGAAAACGTATTCCTTGTGTGTTCATGCAAGTGTTATAAAGAATTAAGCACATGATGATTGCTTTTTATAAGACTCAAAATTGTGTAAACCACTGAGACAACAGTAATTAAACACAGACTCTGTTGTGCATGATCGAAGTGCGAAGGTGGGGCATAATTCATTCTTTTTCAATATCCAGATTTTCCAAATGAAAATCATATAGCATATGTGTTGCATCCCCTTGAAAAATGAAACATTATCTTGTTAAGAAGAAAATGAGTGGCTGGTGGGGTTATTATCAAGAGTTGGCATGGGCTAGGTGCCTGTTTCAATAATGTTAACGAAGAATTGTGAAACAATAGTAATAAGGCTACCCGGCTCAGAAAACGTTGGTGCAAGGTTTGGTATTCTTTTACTCTATTCTCACACCCTCTTTTTTTTTAATCAATAAGCTCACTTCTAACAAAACTCTCTTTTCCATTTTACCTCGTCACACAACCCGCACTCAGTATTTGATTCTTCACACAATTGATCACTCAAGGATTAACTTCTTGGATAGGAAACACTGGTTAACATGAATCCATATAAGTTTCAATTAATTCCTCACAAAATGAACCCATGTTGTTTTCCTAAAAGCATAATGTTGCCCAATATGGTTTAACTTTATCAGTTAAAGCACAAAGATACAAGTCAGATATTGCTATTCTCAGAAATATAATCATCAAGATTTGAGCATTTTAAACATTGAAGTGTTTTCAAACAAGTATATTGAAAGAATGAAATGAACTGAAGAAACTTGTTTGAAAATCTGACATTGTATGAAATGATCAGAATCAAATGATATATCAATTAAGGCTTCGCTCAGCAAAAATTGAATGTTTTCTATACGAAACAAAATATAGACATTCTTGAAAGAACGTTTCGAAATGAAATTACGCTCAAAACATTGAAGTTCAATCGGGGTGTCTTACCATCGAAAATTTGTTTCAATTTAGAGACATGGTAAGAACAATTTCAACAAAAAAATTAAATCGGTGTGTGTGAATACTTGAAAGTATATGGAAAAGATAATACGCAAGTATTAACCTTTAGAAACACACGGTTTATAAACATTTCAGCACAAATACCATGAAAATCATTTAAAATCACACTTCCAACTCATGAAATCTTGTTAAAAATCGGGAAGTGTTTTGAACGTTTAAGAACATGTTTTCTATTATTGAAAGTCGTCCTTATTTCAACCATAAATGAGATTAAGAATAGAAATAAATCTTTTCGATTTGTCTTAAATCTCATGAAGTCAAGCTTGAAGTCATATAAGATAAGATATTGTAAGCATCTTCTCAATCTGCAACAGTCAGAAAGTCATCAAAGCAAAACTTTATTCACAACTCTTTATTGAAAAAAATGACATAAAGATATAAAACATTGAATGTACAAGTTCTGATCTGAAATAATCAGAAGTCATCATCCATACTCCTTGCTTTTACTCTTACTCTTACTCCGCCTGTATTTATGCATCAGAAAAATTTATCTGCGATAAGCATAAATCAAAAATATAAACTCCCCCTCAATTAGATGTAGATCATCTTTTCATCTTCTCTCACCCCCCCCCCCCTGAAATCATGAACATACCTTAAAATGCAGATATCTTTCAGATTAAGAATAAAGAAATGAAGAAAAATAACAATAAGAAAAACTTTAGTAGGTAATCACTAATTATGTCTTAAGATTTAACATACCAAGTTTAGAGAAAATGAAAATTAAATCTCTTTTCATCTAAAGACTTGGTGAATAAATCTGCAAGCTGATAATCAGTGTTTACAAAATAAAATTCTATTGTACCTTTTTCAACATTGTCTTATATAAAATGATATCGTACGTCTATGTGTTTTGTCTTTGTATGCTATACAGGATTAGATGATATTGCTATGGCGCTCTTCGAGTCACAGTAAATCGGTATTTTGTTGAACTGGAAACCATAGTATCGAAGTTGTGTCCTCATCCATAATACTTGAGAGCAGCAACTGGCAGCAGCTACATACTCTGCTTCAGCAGTAGAAGTGGAAACACAAAGTTGTTTCTTTGACGCCCAGCTTACGAGCTTGTCTCTAAGAAATTGAATATGAACCGATGTGCTCTTCCTGTCTAACATACATCCATCATGATCTGCATCTGAATAAACCATCAGTTCAAAACCAGTATCTTTAGGATACCACAAACCAAGATCTGCAGTCCCTTTCAGATATCTAAAGATCCTTTTGACTACGGACAAATGCGATTCTTTGGGATTAGCCTGATATCTTGTGTATAAACATGTAGAAAACATAATATCACACCTACTTGAAGTAAGATACGTCAAAGAACCAATCATTCCTCTATAGGTTCTAATATCAACAGGTTTTCCCGAAGGATTCATGCCGATCTTAGTTCCTGGTGCCATTGGGGTACCAATTGGTTTACAGGTTTCCATTTTGAATTTCCAAAGAATATCAAAAATGTACTTTCCTTGACTTATAAAAAGCCCCTTTGAAAATTGCTTTACTTATAATCCAAGAAAAAAGTTCATCTCTCCCATCATACTCATTTGAAATTTGGACACCATGAGGTTTGAAAAGTTCTTACAATATTTAGGATTAGTTGAGCCAAATATTATATCATCCACATATATTTGAATAAGAATGATATCGACTTTTTCTTTCTTAATGAATAAAGTAGTATCGATTTTACCTTTTGTAAAGCCCGACTTGACCAATAATTTTGATAATACCTCGTACCAGGCTCGATACGCTTGTTTAAGATCATAAAGTGCTTTATCCAAGACATAGATATGATCTGGTTTATCTGGATTCACAAAGCCTTCTGGTTGTGAGATGTAGACTTCCTCCTTAAGAATGCCATTTAGAAAGGTAGTCTTCACGTCCATTTGATAGACAGTGAAGTTTTTATGAGCAACATACGCTAGAAATATGTGGATTGCTTCTATACGTGCTACTGGAGCGTAAGTCTCATCATAATTGATGCCTTCCTCTTGCCGGTAACCTTTGGCAAGAAGTCTTACTTTGTTCCTAATGACGATACCATCTTCGTCCTTTATATTCTTGAATACCCATTTGGTGCCGATACCATCTTCGTCCTTTCTATCCTTCCAGTTTTTGCACAAGTCTCCAGACCTTTAAAGCTTCAAACTGATTTAGCTCATCTTGCATAGCAGTTACCCAATCCGAGGCGGCGAGTGCCTCTGATACTCGAGTTGGCCCTATCTTACTCAGAAAGGAATCATGCATACACTTGTTCATAGTGGCAGACCTAGTTTTTACCGGTAAAGTTGGATCTCCAATAAGTTGACTTATCGGGTGCTCTTTGGTCCATCTATGCTCATGAGGGAGTGGATTCAATGTAGATTGATCATAAAGCTCATATAAATATCCAATTTCTTCTTGTTGTTGTTCAACAGTTGTTGGGGATGCAGTTGAAGTTTCTTGTTCAAAAATTTTAGTTGGAACATCTGTTCAGTCTGTTGATTATCATTCTCAGTGCATCCAACTGAAGTAGTAACTTATGGTTCAACATTTTCAGGTGCAACTTCAACTGTAGGAGTATGTGTTTCCTTCTGAATTGGGGGAACAAGTTCAGTAGACACGTCCGAAGTGGTTGGATGATTTGTCATGAAATCTTTAGACCTATCAACCACAATAGATTTAGGAAGTTTAGATCCTAGAAACTCATCATAGAAAAATTCAAACAACAAATCTAATTCAGATAAATGTGATGTAGATGTAGAAGCTTTATCCGAATTATTCTCAGTAGACATAGGTTCTAGACTGATTTGTCCAGAAGCTAAAACTTCGGTAATTATGGGTTCTGAATTGCTTTGTTCAGAAGCCACTTCCTCGTCAAATGTTACGTTGACACTTTCAATAACAGTCTTTGAGCTCTTCATATATATATATATATCCTATATGCAACAGATGTCTTGAAGTATCTGTTATTCCTAAATCTATTCAAGTTCTAATTGTAAAACAGAAATCTGATTAAGAATCGTAATCACAAGTCGTTGATTCAACAACAAGAATTACAAATCTCACTTTACATTCACTCTCTCTCTCTAACTTGCTCTCAATCTTACAAACTGAATTCTTACCTACTGATTACAAAGACTTAAGGTATTTATACCCTCACACGATTACAAAGGAAATAAACAATACAATTGACTTTGACTTTATTAACACAAGACTTTGACTTTACATGAGAGTTTGACTTTCCAGCTTTGACTTCTTGTATCTTTGACCTCTAGTCTTCATGATCTTGTATACATCATATTTCAACTATAACAATCTCCCCCTTTGGATTCAAGATCATCTTTAAAAGATTTAACAATTCAGTCTTCTCTTTCAAGCTCTAAAAGTACAAACTCCTTCTTTGCAACAAATTTTCTTCAATACGCACAAACATTGCAATCTTCTCTTTCTTTGACTGTATTCTTCCCAAGTCTGTTTGTTTGAAGAAAATTTAACAATCTCCCCCAAATATGATAGAAAGGATCTTCAATAATCTCTCTAAAACTTATCACAAAACTCTTTCAGACTTCGGAAAGAAATTATCTTCAGAATTAGCTCGAATTGCTTTTAGCAACTAATCTTCGAAGAAAATTTCTGAAAATCAGCACATCTTCAAACATCTTTGACTTTGCTTGAACAAACATTCAAACTTTGAACTTTATCTTCTTCAAATCTTTAACTTCAAATCTATAGCATCAAAACTTTCGCCAAGAAATGTCTTTAAAAATTATTATCACTGATCTTTTGAACTGAGCCTCTTATTCATTGATCCGTTTGCAAAGATATTCATCTAGATCTTTTCAAATCTAGACAAATTAAGAAAGGTAACACCTGAATCAACACCTGAATCAGTTAATATGTCTGTCAGTAACAGAAAGTTACTGTGTGTAACGAATACACATTAGAAAGGAGCTTTTTGATGTTTACTCCCCTAGGGCTTCCATCCAATCATCGAAACACCACAAAGGAAATTTCTATTAATGTTATGACAAGAAAACAAATTCCTTGTGTGTTCGTACAATTGTAGAAAGATTTAAGCATAATATGATTGCTTTTATAAAGGCTCAACATTGTGTAAACCACTGAGACAACAGTAGATAAACACAGACTCTAAGTGCATGATTGAAGTGCGAAGGTGGGGCAGAGTTCCTTCTTTTGAATATCTAGATTTTCCAAATGAAAATCAGATAGAGTATGTGCTGCGTCCCCAGAAAAATATGAAACATTTTCTTGTTAAGAAAAAAATATGAGTGGTTGGTGGGGTTTTAGTCAAGAGTTGGCATGGGCTAGTTGTCTGTTTCAATGATGTTCACCAAAGATATGTGAATCATCAGAAATGTAGCTGTCTGACTCAGAAAGTAGTTGGTGCAGAGTTTGATATTCTTTTACTCTTATCTCACACCCTCAGAAAGCTTATGGTCAAAAATAATGAAGATTGTCTATACGAAACAAAATATATACATTCTTGGAATGAACGTTTCGAAATGAAAATACGCTCAAAAATCGTTGAAGTACAAAAGGGGTGTCTTACCATCGAAAAATATGGTTATTTGAGACATGGTAAGAACAAATTCAACAAAAATTAAACCAGTGTGTGTGAATACTTGAAAGTATATGAAAAAGACAATACACAAGTAATTATCTTTGGAAACACACGGTTTGTAAATTAAGCACATGAAAATGAAAACATTTAAAATGACACTTTGTTGGGAACTGAAGAATTCATCAAGTGTGGTTAATGCTGCTGGTTCAATGTTACTACTGCTAGAAGATTCAAGGTTAATACTGCTGAGTGTTACTACTGCTAGTGTTAATTAATACTGCTAGTCAAAGTTAGTGCTGCTTGAACAAAGTTAGTACTGCTTAGCTAGTTAGTACTGCTAGTAGTTAGTACTGCTTAGTAGTTAATGCTGCTAGAAGGAAGTTAATGCTGCTGAAGATTAATACTGCTTATATGATGAAGATTCGTATGAAAGGATATACATAGAAGCTTAGAGATATACATGGAAGATATACTGAAGATATTTTATTGTAATTATCTTTTGTATTCAGTATATATATTGTATAGTTTAGAATAATTATTAATTAATTTTTCATTCTAGAGAGAAAATCAACCTCAAGGCATAGATCCTAATTCTAGAGAAGTAGAATTCGTATTGGTGAGCCTGTTCATCAATATTGAGGTTGTGTGTTTAATCTTGTAACTTCAAGCATTCAATACAAGTTTACAAGTTGTTGATTATATACTGTTTTGGTTTACTGTTTTATTGAATATCAAAGTGTTATTCCGCAAACTTCTTTGATATTAGTTTCTGAGAATTTATTCTTGTTAAGAATTCGATCCTGACAAGTGGTATCAGAGCTTAACTCTCTCAGAAACAGTTATTCATCATGGAAAATCTTACAGAATCAAGCAGTACTTTGGTCTCAAAAGTTCCAATGCTCAGATCCAATGAATTTGACATGTGGAAGATCAGAATCAAGCAATATATTCTCCTCACAGATTACTCTATGTGGGACATCATTGAGAATGGCCCATCTGATGGAGGAAAGATTGGTGAAGATGGCAAAAGAACTCCTCCAAAGACAGATGCAGACAGGAAATCAAGACAGACAGAGATGAAAGCCTTGAGCACACTGCTCTTGGCCATTCCAAATGAGTATCAACACCAATTCTGCAATTGTACTGATGCACAGATGCTCTGGAATGCTCTAGAGAAGAGATTCTCAGGTACAAAAAGTACCAAGAGAAACCAAAAGGCAATCTTAAAGCAACAGTATGAAAACTTCATCTCAACTAAGAATGAGTCCATGACTCAAACTTTTGACAGGTTTAATAAACTAATTGGTGAGCCTGTTCATCAATATTGAGGTTGTGTGTTTAATCTTGTAACTTCAAGCATTCAATACAAGTTTACAAGTTGTTGATTATATACTGTTTTGGTTTACTGTTTTATTGAATATCAAAGTGTTATTCCGCAAACTTCTTTGATATTAGTTTCTGAGAATTTATTCTTGTTAAGAATTCGATCCTGACAAGTGGTATCAGAGCTTAACTCTCTCAGAAACAGTTATTCATCATGGAAAATCTTACAGAATCAAGCAGTACTTTGGTCTCAAAAGTTCCAATGCTCAGATCCAATGAATTTGACATGTGGAAGATCAGAATCAAGCAATATATTCTCCTCACAGATTACTCTATGTGGGACATCATTGAGAATGGCCCATCTGATGGAGGAAAGATTGGTGAAGATGGCAAAACAACTCCTCCAAAGACAGATGCAGACAGGAAATCAAGACAGACAGAGATGAAAGCCTTGAGCACACTGCTCTTGGCCATTCCAAATGAGTATCAACACCAATTATGCAATTGTACTGATGCACAGATGCTTTGGAATGCTCTAGAGAAGAGATTCTCAGGTACAAAAAGTACCAAGAGAAACCAAAAGGAAATCTTAAAGCAACAGTATGAAAACTTCATCTCAACTAAGAATGAGTCCATGACTCAAACTTTTGACAGGTTTAATAAACTATTTGGTGAACTAGCTACTATGGGAGTACAGATTGATCAAGATGATGTGAACAGAAAGTTCTTAAGGTCCCTTGGAGATGAATGGACCATGTACACTGTGTCATTCAGACAGAATGATCAGTTGGAAGAAAAAGAACTTGATGATCTGTATAATGATCTTAGAGTATTTGAAGCTGAGGTGGAGGCAAAGAAGAAGCCTTCTGGATATGTTCATAATGCTGCACTCCTATCAGCATCAATTGATTCTACTGCTAACCCTGAATCAGTTAATGCTGCTAATGGATCAAATCTAGATAAAGGCACTGATTATGTGTTTGAAGCTCTTCTTTCTAATCATGGAAATTCCTCTTTGATCAATGATGACTTAGAACAACTTCATCCTGATGATCTGGAAGAGATGGATATTAAATGGCAGATGGCCATGCTTTCCATGAGGGTTAAGAAGTTTATAAAGAGGACTGGAAGAAACAACTTCTCACAAAGAAGAGAAGATGGAGCAGGGTTTGATAAATCAAAGGTAGAATGCTACAAATGCCATCTGAAGGGACATTTTGCTAGAGAATGCAGAAGTGGAATGTCTCACAACAGCAACCATCAACAAGCTCAATCTGGAAGCTTCAATAACAACAGAAACTCTGCTCAAGCCCTTGTTTCTCAACAAGGAATGGGGTTTGATTGGAGTGATCAAGCAGAAGAAGCTATTCAGAATCAAGCTCTTATGGCTAAAGTATCTGATCTCCCATCTGAGGTAAGTTCTAATCTCTGTTCTAAAACTTGCATAGACACTGTTAAAAGGTACAGGGATCACAATCAGAAGATGAGTGATGACCTTAAGAGATTAGAAAAGGATATAAAAGACTATGTGAGGATTGTAGAAAGATTTGAAGATCAGATCAAAGGTTTTCAAGCCAATGAACTACAACACTCATATGACACCAATTACTGGCAGTGGGAGAAAAAGGATTTAGAACTTAAACTGACCAAATCTAAAGAGGAGAGTGAAAAACTGAAAGAGGAGTTAACCAAGGTTAAGCTTGATGTAGAAAAGTTTTCCAATGCTTCTAAAGCAATGGACTCTTTTCTACAAAATCAGATTCATGATAAACTGAGAAGAGGAATTGGGTATAATGCCACACCTCCACCATATAACAACAATTACATTCCTCCTACTTCAGACCTGTTAGACACCAAAGATAGGAAGGACTTGCCTGAGGGAGCCACTGAAATAGATCCCTTAGATGAGGTAATTGTTGAGGATAAGACTGAGAAAGAGGTTGGCAAGAGTAAGGAGAACAAGGTAAGTGGTGAGATTTCTATAGAAAACAACATTATCACCAATGAGGATTGTGGTAGGGCTTGGATCAAATCCAAGAACATAGAGAAGACAGAGGAAAAGTCTGGTAAGGTCCATTATAAACAGACCACAGTTGTGAATCCAGGTCCTTGCAAACAGTGTGCTTGTAAGAAGAATGAGCCCCAAAAACAGGACAAAAAGAGGGGAAATCAAAGAAACTGGAATAATCAATGGGCACATAAACAAGGGGTTGATCTGAGTAAAATCAATAGACCAAAACCTTGTTTTATCTGTGGCAAATTGAATCATCTTGCAAAATTCTGCTATTTCAATCCTATGAACCAAAGAATGAATTTCCAAAGATCCATGCAAAAACCCTTTGGTTATAAGAAAAATAAAAAGAACCATGTGACTAAGGAAACTGTTAAAACTAAAAGCCACATGAAGAAAAAGTATTCTGTTAAAGAAAGTGTCAATATGTGGATTCCTAAAAGCACTAAAACTGTTAGTACTGCTACCACAAATAGTGCTGCTGACAATGATAGTGCTGCTAGAAGTAATACTACTGCTAACAATGTTAATACTGCTAACAAGGTTAGTACTGCTAAACCTGTTAGTACTGCTACACCTGTTAGTACTGCTAACTCTGTTAGTACTTCTAAGGTTAGTACTGCTTCTAGTGTTGATTCTGCTAAGCCAATCATATTGACAAAGTACTCTAATAAAGAGTGCTCTGAGTTTAAAAACCTCATTAAAAAGGAATGTAAATACTTTGATGAGAAAGGAAGACCCAAGATCACTTTGGCTTGGGTCCCCAATCATACTAATTGATTTATTTAATGTGCAGGGCAACCAACAACTCAAAGGAACAGGAAAGAGCATTTGGCATGTTGATAGTGGTTGCTCTAGGCACATGACAGGCAACATGTCATGCCTTCAGGATTTCAAGCATATTAATGGAGGACATGTTGCATTTGGAGACAATCTTACTGGTGGTAAAATAAGTGGAAAAGGTAATGTCACCAAAGGTAAGATGACATTTGAGGATGTCTACTATGTTGATCAATTAAAGTACAACCTGTTAAGTGTATCACAGGTTTGTGACAAACAACATAGTATATTATTTTCTAACACTGAGTGTATGATTCTTGCTCCAGGGTTCAAGGTAGTTGATGAAAGCATGATACTACTGAGAACTCCAAGAAAGGACAATGTTTACTGTCTTGATTTGGACAATGTTGATAGTGATTCATCTTTAAATTGTCTTGTTTCAAAAGCTTCTGTAGATGAATCCTCCCTTTGGCACAGAAGGATGTGTCACATGAATTTCAAGACTATGAACAATCTTGTTAAAAATAACCTTGTAAGAGGTTTACCTTCAAAAGTCTTTTCATGTGATGATCATTGTGTTGCTTGTCTTAAAGGCAAACAACACAAAACTTCTCATAAGACCAAAGAGTTAAATTCTGTTTCTTCTTGTCTTCAGTTATTGCATATGGATCTGTTTGGTCCTACAAATGTTATGAGTATAGGCAAGAAATCTTACTGCTTGGTTATTGTTGATGATTACTTCAGATTTACTTGGGTATATTTTCTAAGGACTAAGGATGAGACAAGTGGTCTTATCAAATCCTTTATTCTAAAAATTGAAAACCAAACTAATCAAAGAGTAAAAGTCATCAGATCAGATAATGGATCTGAGTTTAAAAATCATGATCTAAACACCTTTTGTGAAGAAAAAGGTATTGAGAGGCAATTTAGTGCTCCTAGGACTCCTCAACAGAATGGTGTTGCTGAAAGGAGAAATAGAACACTAATAGAGGCTGCTAGATCTCTGTTGGCTGATTCAAAATTGCCAATTACCTTCTGGGCTGAAGCAGTTAATACTGCTTGTTATGTCCAAAACAGAGTTCTAGTGGTCAAGCAAAAGAACAAGACCCCATATGAGCTTTTAAATCAAAGAAAACCTTTTATTGGTTTCTTCAAACCTTTTGGGTGTCCTTGTACAATTCTAAATACCAAATCTCACTTAGGTAAGTTTGATAGCAAAGCAGATGATGGATTTCTTGTTGGATATTCATCTCAGAGTAAGGCCTACAGAGTTTTTAACTCTTCTTCTAGAATAATTGAAGAAAGTGACAATGTCAAATGCAATGAGAACACACCAAATCCTGTTGGGTCTGGACCTCAGTGGCTATTTGACATTGATTCACTAACTAACTCTTTTGGCTTCAGTAATGAGTATACAGGAACAGGTAGTGGAGAATCAGAGATCACACAAGTTCAAGAAAGTATATCTAAATCTGTGATTTTTCCCATACCCACAGTCAATTCAGTTGAAGACTGTGAAAAGGAATCATTTTCTGAATCAAGTCAGAGTGAAGAAGACACTAGAGATGAGGAGACTCAAGAAAACAATGAAGTAACATCTGAAAATACTTCAGTTGAATTGCATGAATCTAATCTTGAGGCTGGATTAAATGAAGAACCTAGTCACAACACCAGAGTTCAGAAGAATCATCCTCCACAGTTGATAATAGGAGATATCTCTTCTCCTATGATGACTAGACATCAAAGCAGACTTCAGGAAATGCAAGATCAACAGCATACAGTGCTTTCTTGTTTTCTATCACAGCTTGAGCCTAAAAAGGCACATGATGCTATGAAAGAATCTAGCTGGATAAAAGCAATGCAAGAAGAACTGTTACAATTCAAGCTCCAAGATGTATGGGATCTAGTAGACCTTCCTAAAGGTCACAGAGCAATTGGCACAAAGTGGATTTTCAGAAACAAGAGAGATGAAAGAGGTATTGTCATAAGGAACAAAGCAAGGCTGGTGGCACAAGGCTATACTCAAGAAGAGGGTATAGATTATGAAGAAGTTTTTGCACCTGTGGCTAGGATAGAAGCAATCAGACTATTTCTAGCCTATGCTTCTTACATGAACTTCAAAGTCTACCAAATGGATGTAAAAAGTGCTTTTCTATATGGATCAATTGAAGAAGAAGTATATGTCTGTCAACCACCAGGGTTTGAAAACCCAAGCTATCCAGACAGGGTATACAAATTAAAGAAAGCACTTTATGGACTACATCAAGCCCCAAGAGCATGGTATGACACTCTGTCATCCTATCTCTTGGAAAATGACTTTGAAAGAGGAGTCATTGATAAGACTCTTTTTATCAAAAGAAAGAAGAAAGATATCTTGCTGGTCCAAATCTATGTTGATGACATTATTTTTGGTTCTACAAGAAACAACATGTGCAAGGAGTTTGAGGATTTAATGCATCAAAGGTTCAAAATGAGTTCCATGGGGGAACTTACTTTCTTCCTTGGCCTCCAAGTTCAACAGAAGTCAGATGGTATTTTCATTTGTCAATCCAAGTATGTGCAGGATATTCTAATCAAGTTCGGTTTCTCAGAATCAAAACCTGCCAGCACACCTATGGAAACACACAAACAGATCACAGCAGATCTTGAGGGAGAGGATATGGATGTTCATCATTATAGATCCATGATTGGCTCTCTCATGTATCTCACAGCATCAAGGCCAGATATAATGTTTCCAGTCTGTGTATGTGCAAGATTTCAAGTTAGGCCAAAGCAATCTCACTTTCAAGCAGTTAAGAGGATATTCAGATATCTCAAAGGGCAACCCAGATTGGGACTTTGGTATCCTCATAACTCACCTTTTGACCTAATAGCATACTCAGACAGTGATCTAGGTGGGGCAAACTTGGACAGAAAATCTACTTCTGGAGGATGTCAGTTTTTAGGTGCTAGACTAGTCTCATGGCAGTGCAAGAAACAAACCACAGTATCCACATCTACAACAGAGGCAGAGTACATAGCAGCTGCAAGTTGCTGTTCTCAAGTCTTATGGATTCAGAATCAAATGTTGGATTATGGGGTAACCTTTCTACACACTCCAATCTTTATAGACAACAGCAGTGCTATTAGCATTGTAAATAATCCAGTCAAGCACTCAAAGACAAAACACATTGAAATCAGGTATCACTTTATAAGAGATTGTAATGAAAAGAAACTTATTCAAGTTGTCAAAGTTCACACTGATAATCAGTTTGCTGATTTATTCACTAAAGCTTTTCATGTGGGTAGATTCACTTTCTTGGTAACAAGTGTGGGAATGATAAACTCTGAATAATCTTCTTCTCAAAAAGTGGTTTTATACCTGTATTCTGTTATTCTTGGTGTTACTAATCTTCTTTTTCAGGACATGCATAGCAGTACTCTGTGATTAGCAAGTTTAAAAGGAGTAAGTAGTTAATACTGCTAGTGGTTAACACTGCTTTCAGTTAATACTGCTAGTGGTTAATACTGCTTTCAGTTAATACTGCTAGTGGTTAATACTGCTTTCAGTTAATACTGCTAGTGGTTAATACTGCTTTCAGTTAATACTGCTAGTGGTTAATACTGCTTTCAGTTAATACTGCTAGTAGTTAATACTGCTCGCAGTTAATACTGCTAGTAGTTAATACTGCTAGTAGTTAATACTGCTAGTTAGTTAATACTGCTATAGGTTAATACTGCTTCTATTACAAATACTATAAATACTCTTTGCCCGCCTAAAAGTTCATAACGACTCCTTGTATACTGTTCACTTGCGCTCTAAACCCTTTCTCTCTCAAGTTCAAAGTTTTCAGGAAAGAATCTTCAAGGTCAATGGCATCCATGGCGTTCATTGATGAGCACAATGAAATTGCAATGCTCCAAAAGCCAAAACAATCTGAAGGTTTTCATCAGATAGTCGACTTTCTGAAGACTAGCCACATTGCCCATGCTCTCACTATGTCTCCAACTATCTACATTGAGCACCAAAGGCAATTCTGGGCACATGCCACCATTGTTACTGAGGATGGTGTGCGAATGATCAAGACGACAGTATGTGGCAATCCATTGATAGTTACTGAAGAGATAGTTCGCATCAGTCTACGTCTAGACGATGCCTCTGGTATAACTTCTATCCCTAATGATGAACTGTTTTCTACTCTGACAAGAATGGGGTATGGAGGCCCATTGGGTATTTTCAAGTTTTCAAAAGCTAAATTTTCACCCCAATGGCGTTTTCTTGTTCATACCTTGATGCACTGCATTTCTAAAAAGACTACTGGATGGAGTGAGTTCAGCAGTACCATTGCTTATGCTTTGGTCTGTTTGGCCACTGCCAGAAGGTACAATTTTTCCCAAATGATTTTCAATGATCTTGTCTCAAACATGGGAAACAAAAAAAGCTTTTATATGTATCCCAGGTTTGTTCAAGCAGTTATCAACCATGAATTGACGGATATTCCTCATTCTGATGGAATTTATGTACCAAAACCCCCCAAAGGCAAGGTTTTCTCAAATATGAGAAGATCTGCTGGGGACTCTGAAGGAGTTGACACCCCATTGTTCTCTACAATGATGGTGGTGTCCCAACCCAATGAAGGTATGGCAGCAGGGTCAAGGCCCCCATTAGATCAATCCACTGCTAGCCAAGCCCAACCATCCCACTCTATATCTATCCCACAGTCCCTACTAAATAAGCCCACTTCTCCAATTACCCAAACTTATCAAAGAAAACAGGTAAAGAAGGCTCCTTCCCTTCTTGTACCATCACCCACTAAGCCTTTAAGCCCTCTAAGGGAGAATTCTCCCCTAGAGAATATCCAAAGGGAAACCACAAGGGTGTCTCCCAACCCAAAGGAGGTGCTCTCTGAGGAGGAGGTAGAGCATATGGGTGATGAGGCTGCCACTACTCCTGCTAGCACAGAGGAGGAAAGTGGTAACATCAATAAGACCTCCCCCATGGCAACTTTGAATGAGCAATCATTTGAAGGACCCTGGTGCCAAGAAACCACAGGGGTAGATAGTGCTTCTGCTAGGCAGAAGACATCTACTAATAAAAGATCCAATGATCCTTCAATAGGGGGTAACACACCTGGAGAAGGTGAGGACAGATATAACTATGATGAATTGATGGAGACCATGGGAAACATCAACCAGGATGTCATCAAGCAAGGAAAAGAAATAGAGGAGATGAAGCTGGTTATTCTATCTCAACAAGTTCAGATCACCAAACTGAAGAAAATGGTGACAAGATTGTTACAGAAAAGGAGAAGAAAGCAGTTTGTGCTAAAGAGAAGAACAAGTGTTCAAGATGATTTCAACAAGGGGGAGAATTCAGAGGCTGAAGCAGAAAAAGAAAGTATTTCTGAGATGGGATTTGATGTTAAGGGGGAGAAAGCTGCAGAAACACAAGCACAAGAAGTAGAAACAGATAATGTTCAAGCAGTAACAGGGCTATCTATTGAAGAATTGGAAATAGCTGAAACCTTAGTACAAGCAAAGAATGACACTCCTAAGGCTACTCAAAAGGCTAAGGGAGTGGTCATCAATGAAGGAGACCTTGAAAAGAAGCCACAAGAAAGAAGTGAGGCAGGGTTGAAGGATACAAAGGGTAAAGCTAAGATGATTGAACCTGAACAACCTGCAAAGAAGAAAATTCAGATAGAACTGGATGAAGAAGTGGCAAAGCAGCTTCAGGCAGAAATGGAAAGGGAGGAACAACTTCAATCTGAGAAGGATAGAGAGCTTGCACTGAATATGGCCAGAAAACTAAATGAAGAGTATCAGAAGAGCATGAAAACAGCAGCTCAGGCCAAGCAAGTACAAGTAAAAAGAATGCCATTTAAAAAGCAGAAAAGACAACCCTCCAAGACCTTTTTGGCCAATCAGGAAAGAAGAAAGATGATAAACTTCCTGAAAGGTGCAATTGGTGTTAAGGGGGAGATGTTTACTCATATGGCATACTCTCAGGTTGAAGAGCTATACAGGAAGGAAATGACAAAGCTCCAAGGGGATTCCTCTCAAAGGGAAGAAGCAGAAAGAAGGATGAAAGAGAGACATGATCTCAACATCCAACAACCATTCCCTGAGAAAACCACACCTTCCAAAGAAGAAGCAGAAGAGAAGAAGGAAGAGCCTGGAAATGTTGGTAGAGAAGCCAAGTCTGGAAAAAGAGTGAAAACAATTGCTCCAAAAAGGCAGTTGAAAAGGCCTAGGGTGGAAGAAACTGAAAAGGAAGCAGAACCTTCAGTCACATCCCCAACAGAGCCAGTACAGAGCCCAGAGCAGGTTACTAAACAAACTGATGAAAGTATGGATCCGTACATGACAATAGTGGAACCTTTGAAAGCTGTTCCAATCTCTATGCAAGCTCCAGAGATCATCTTCTGGGATATTCTGAGAGACAATGGAAAGAATTTCTTCAGAATCAAAAGAGCTGATGGTTCATTTGAAGCTTATTCAACATGGGGGAAAGTCATCAGAAGTTGTTCAAGAGCTGATATGGAAGAACTATATAAAGTTGGGATGAAACTTTATGAATCTGTGTTGAAAGGTACTGAAGAGAATCTTCTCAAAGTGACATTGGAATACTTGTGCATGATGTTTGAGCCTGCAAGAGTGCACCATAGGATTAAAGATCATATGCATGAGTTCATATTCAAGAAGATTGACAAATGGATACTGTTTGAAAACTGTGGAGTATACATGATTACTATTGACAATTGTTATCATGAATACTACCTGGTGGACAAAATATATGAGCATAGCAAGGAGAAGTTAGAAGGGATGCTTAAAGCTACACTGGTTTGTACAAAGGATTCAGAAATGGCCAAGATTGTGGTGAGAAGAACTGTAAATCAAAGTTTGGGCCTAGATCCAAATTTGGGCAACTAAATGTAAGGTGTTGAAAGCATCTTGAAGAAGATCTGAAGAACTTGACTTCTTTTCCTAAAAGTCAAGTTAGGGGGAGATTGTTGGGAACTGAAGAATTCATCAAGTGTGGTTAATGCTGCTGGTTCAATGTTACTACTGCTAGAAGATTCAAGGTTAATACTGCTGAGTGTTACTACTGCTAGTGTTAATTAATACTGCTAGTCAAAGTTAGTGCTGCTTGAACAAAGTTAGTACTGCTTAGCTAGTTAGTACTGCTAGTAGTTAGTACTGCTTAGTAGTTAATGCTGCTAGAAGGAAGTTAATGCTGCTGAAGATTAATACTGCTTATATGATGAAGATTCGTATGAAAGGATATACATAGAAGCTTAGAGATATACATGGAAGATATACTGAAGATATTTTATTGTAATTATCTTTTGTATTCAGTATATATATTGTATAGTTTAGAATAATTATTAATTATTTTTTCATTCTAGAGAGAAAATCAACCTCAAGGCATAGATCCTAATTCTAGAGAAGTAGAATTCGTATTGGTGAGCCTGTTCATCAATATTGAGGTTGTGTGTTTAATATTGTAACTTCAAGCATTCAATACAAGTTTACAAGTTGTTGATTATATATTGTTTTGTTTTACTGTTTTATTGAATATCAAAGTGTTATTCCGCAAACTTCTTTGATATTAGTTTCTGTGAATTTATTCTTGTTAAGAATTCGATCCTGACACACTTCCGAATCAAGAAATCTTTTTAAGAATCGGGAAGTGGTTTGAACATTTTAAGAACATGTTTTCTACATCTGAAAATTGTCCGTCTTTCATATACATATGACATTAAGATAAGAAGTTTACCTTTTTGCTCAATTTTAATTCTCATGAAGTCAGCTGTAAGTCATAACGATATGATCTTTAAGCACCTCTCAATTTGCAAAAGTCTTAAAGTCAAAGCAAAGCAACTTTATTCACAACATTTATTCAAAAAATAAAATGACATAAAGCAGTAAAATAGTTTATAGTACGAGTTCTGATCTGAAGTAATCTGAAGTCATAATTTATTACTCCCCCTGAAATTATGCATCTATAATTTGTCTGTGAAAGCACATGATAGAGATCAGATACAACTCCCTTTTGATTTGTAGATCGTCAAATCTTCCGAATACATAGTTCCAAAAAAAAATATGTAATCCCCCTTGAAAGTTTATTTCCTCATCTGAGTATATGAGTACATCTTCATATCAGTCCGGGAGTATCATCTTTTTAGATCATTGAAGTACAAGTCCTAAACTGTTGTGTTTAGAAGTCAAACTGTGTTGAAGAACGGGTTCTAAGTTGATTTACTTATAAGCCTTCGTTCTCCTACTCCTCCTTGACAGTAGGTGCCTGCAACACAGAATCAACTATAGGCTTTGGTACCCACTAGTATTTGGGTTCATGAATGTTAGTTTCAGTTCGAATGGGAGTAATTGAATAAGAACCATACCAGAAATGATCACTGATCTTGTGAATAGAATCATGTGTACGACAATAAGAACAATAGTATTTCTTACCTTACAATCTGATTAATTGATCTCTCGAGTAGATATGATCAGGTTTACCTTTGCTCGCATTGTTCTTCTTGGCTTTGTGTGTATGTACACATGATTTCTTTCCTTTCAGCTCGTCTTTCTTCTCATCTGCAACTGGTTTCTTCTTCCAGACCAGTTCCTCTTCTTTGTATCTTCTTCTTCTCCTTCTATGTGTACCTGAACCATTTACATTTTCATCAAAGAAAATGTTAGTACTACGAATCCGATCATATGACTTAACTGACCTTTTTGAAGAAACAGTTTTCTGATGTGAGCTTGAGGCTGTCTTGTTAGAACCAACTGACTTATTTCTAGGTGTATGGATTTTGACTCTGGAGTCGTGTGCTTAGTCACCACCACCTTGGAAACAATCTTTTCAAACTCTTTTATCTTTGAAGATAAACTTTCTCTTTCTTTGACGAGAAGGTCAATCTCTCTCTTGAACTCAGACTTCGCTTTCTACTCTTTCAGTGCACTTTAAGATAGTTCAGATAGCTTCGTAGTAAGCTTCTGGATCTCTGCTTCAAACAAGCTTCTTTCTTCCTCAAAGCCTTTTTCAGCATTTGTTCTCTGACCAGATATCTCTTTGAAGATTCCTACATTCTTCTGTTCAACGGCCTTTCTTTCTTTTGCAAACTTTTCCATTTCTAGAATGATTACTTTCTCAAAGTCAGAAACTTGTTGAGAAAGTTTTATACATTTCAACTCAATCATCTTCATCTCTTCAACACTCTTCCTGGAAAACTCTAAGAATTTCTTAGCAAACTCTTTCTTTTCTTTCTCAAAATCAGATCTTTCTTTAGAAATATGCGGCTCTAAGTCAGAAATTCTCTTGTTCAGCTCATGATTCTCAGTCTCCAGATTCTTAATCTTCTCCTCATAACTTTCAACAGATGTTGCTTGCTGGATTTGGATAATTTGATTTTCCAAGTCAAAGATTTTTCTTGTCAGCTCTGTGTTCTCAGCTTCCAAACTCAGTATCTTCTCATCATTCAAGTAAGAAGTCTGTTTCAGAAGATCTTCATTAATTGTCTTTAATACACTAACTTCTTCCCTCAGTATCTTCCTTTCATCAGAAAAACTCTTTGATCGCTTTTAATAAAAATCAACTGATAAAGCAAGATTTTTGTTCTCTAATTCGAGCTTGGCAATCTTTCGTTCATCATCATCAGAAAAATATCCAATCTTGAATATCTGTTTGATTACAATTAAACTCAGCTTGATATGAATGATCGTTCTCAAACAATTCAGAAAAGGTGACTGGATGTCAAACTTAGATCACAAAAAAAATCTCAGAAAAATTCTATCTCTGGAACTCTCAAAGCACTGGAACTTGCAGATCAAGTGAATTCAAAACCTGCAAATTAAATGAATTATAACGTGCAGATTAAATGTGTTTGAAACTCTAAAATTTGCAAACCAAATAAGTTTGAAACTTTAGAACTCGCAAACCAAATGTTCTTTCAACATTAAAACTTGCAAACGAATTGGCAAGACTAAAAATTGCAAACTGAATGGTTATGAACTTGCAGATAACAAATCTTTCATAGACAGAAATTCACAGATTCTTGAACTTAAACACGCAGATCACATAGAACTCGCAGAGCACATGATCTTTAACTTGCCGACTAAGTGGATCTTTAAACTCGCAGGTCACACGAATATGAACTCGCAGACTGAGTTAATTAGAACTCACTGACTGAAATGAGCTTGATACCTGCATATCAAATGAACATGAAACTCTTAAATCAAATTATCATGAACTTGCAAACCAAGTGAATTATACAACATGAAAACTTGCAGATCAAATCATGCAACTCGCAGATTGAATGAGTTATAATCACTAGAACTCGCACGCTTCATAATATCAATTGAAACTCTCAAATTTCTTGAACATGAACTCGCAAATCACCTTTTTAAAAACGCAGATCAATTTCAAATTGAAAATCACAGATTAGTTAGAATTGAGTTATGTATTCTGTAATCAATTGGAACTAACAGAAGCTTTGAACTGAAAATCACATATCACCAAAGGTTAAAATTCTCAGATCACATGAGTCTGAAATACGCAGAAAACTTGGAATTAAAGCACGCAAATCAAATGGACTTTGAATTAAAACTCGCAGGCTGTGAAATTGAAACTCGCAAATCAAGTTTGCGTGTTTCTCATGAACGTGCAGATTGAATAAACTGGAACACGCAAATCACATAACCTAGATAGCGCAAATCAAATGACTTGGATAGCGCAATCAAATGACTTGGATAGCGCAAATCAAATGACTTGGATAGCGCAAATCAAATGACTTCAAACTCACAAATCAATTGGAACATCAATTTGAACCTTTGCGTGTTCTTCCAAGAATATAGCGTGTTCTTCAATTTTGTTCCACAAATTGATCCAAAGCATTTTAATCTGCAAATTGACAATACATCAATAAAATTGAAATTCAATTCTAAACATATTTCTAACAATTCAAAGTTCCTAAAATCAATAAATTTCAGTGCAGATTACAAATTCACAGTGATCGATATTTTTGTCAACAAGATCCAAAAATCTCAAAATTCAAACTGATCTTGTGGTTAATTCATGAGTTTGTGTGAACAAAATGTGTTCTCCAACTAAAATCGATCATAATTTTATCAATTTTACATTCAAACAACAATTAATAATTGCGAATTTGATCCAACAATGAAAACTCAGAGGTCGTTCTGCGATCTTGAAAATTTCAGAATTCGATCCACAATTTTCAATTCATCCTGTAATTCAAAAGATTAATTCATAACATGATGTGAACAAGAATGAATCTATGATATATAACTAATCCTATTGAATCATCTTCGCAATCTAAAATCAACAATCACAAGAAGATTCAATTCAACAGTGAAGATCCAAAAAAAAATCTACGTGTTCTTGAGAATTTCCAGAAAATCAATCCATTTTTTGATGTGATAATCTTTCTGAATTTGTTTGGTATAACTCTGATACCAATTGTTATTCCCAAATCAATTCAAGTTCTAATTGTAAAACAGAAATCTGATTAAGAATCGTAATCATAAGTCTTTGATTCAACAACAAGAATTACAAATCTCACTTTCTCACTCTACATGCACTCTCTCTCTCTCTCTAACCTGCTCTCAATCTTACAAACTGAATTCTTACCTACTGATTACAAAGACTGAAGGTATTTATAACCTCATGCGATTACAAAGGAAACAAACAATACAATTGACTTTGACTTTATTAACACAAGACTTTGACTTTACATGAGAGTTAGACTTTCCAGCTTTGAGTTATTGTATCTTTGACCTCTAGTCTTCATGATCTTGTATCCAACATATTTTTTGCTCTAACAGTATCCAATGAAGATTCCCTCTTCAGCCTTTGGTCCGAACTTATATAAGTTCTCTCTGTCATTAAGTACAAATAACCTACATCCAAAGACATGAAAATATGTGATATTAGGTGTACGATTATTAATCAATGCATAAGGAGATTTTTCAAACCGTCTGTGAATAATAGAGCGATTCTGCGTATAACATGCAATAGAGACAACTTCTGCCCACAAAAATAGAGGTAGATCGGAATGACTGAGCATAGTGCGAGCAGCCTCGACTAGCGTTCGATTGCGTCTTTCTGCAACTCCATACTGTTCTGGCGTCCGAGCAGCAGAGAATTGATGTGTTATCCCGACAGATTCAAGATAAACTCCAACAATCTTGTTTTTAAACTTTGTGGCATTGTCTATATTTAAAAGCTTAACTGTCCTCTACAAGTTTACTTGGGTTGTCTTCAGAAAGTTGATGAGTACTTCGGGCGTCTCATCTTTTGACCTTAAAAACTTTACCAATGTGTAACGCGAATAATCGTCCACTATTACCAAAACATACTTCTTTCCTCCTATGCTCCGAGTACGCATAAGACCACAAAGATCCATATGCAAAAGTTCAAGCGGAGAACTTGTACTCGATTCGGGTTTCGGCTTGTGAGTTGCCCTCTTCATTTTACCCTTTCACATGCTGCACATAGATGTTCTTTCTCATATCTCAGCTCAGGAAGACCTTTCACCAATCTGCCTTTAACCAATTTGTTTATGTAACAAAAATTCAGGTGCGACAACCTTCGGTGCCATAGCCAACTTTGCTGCATCGAGGCTTTTGTCAGTAAGCAAATCTGATTGTCAGTCCGGATCTTTGATAGATTTATCGTATAGAGGTTAGACTTTCGAGTTCTGACCAAAAGTTTTTTGCCATCTTCAGTACGCACCGAGCAACTCTTGGCTTTAAAATTCACCTCTAACCCTTTGTTGCAGAACTGGCCAATGCTGAATAGTTTATGCCCTAAACCTTCTACATAACTCTATTTCGTTATCGTCACATTCTCTTGTATCACGTCACCATACCTGAGAATCAGTGAAAATTGGTCATTGTCGAATCTTACATTTTCACAAAATTTCTCTGTATAATTAGACAATAAAGCTTTCTGCCCGGTCATATTCTTGGAACACCGCTATCCAAGTACCACATATGACGGGTTTGCAGAAGAGAAATCAGGGAAGAATAACTTTAGGTACCCATTTATGTTAGACTAGAATTGTATACAAGATTAAAAGTGAGGGTCTAGTTTGTAATTTTGTAATAGTTTGAGGGTTTGGTTGTAAAGTAAACATTTGTTGACTTAGTATAAATAGGTTTGGTCCTTTGTAATCTGTAAGTAGATATGCGCACTCACACTCATTAGATACGAACTCAAGGTTGGTAAGATTTTGCACACACCCACAGTGAACGTGAGATCTGTGACACATTGTTAGATCTGTGACTAATTGAATAATATGATTTGAACTTAATAAATGTGTTTATAATCTATTTTGTTATTAATATGCTAGTATAAACTGGGTCATAATTGGTATCAGAGCTTTGAAATCCATTAATTTAAGTTTGAAAAAGTCGGGTTCTGTAAAAAATATGTTGATCGATTTTTAGCACAGAAAGTAAGTTTTTGGTATAATTGATGATTGTTTAGTAGTCAAATGGTGATTTAGAATGTTTCTATTGGATTGAATTTCAAAGAAAAACATCATTTATTCATGAATTTTGAGATTTTTGAAGTTTGTGGTTTGTACAAAGTATCGGTCACTGTTTGATTCATTTGATTGTGAAAATATGTAAATTGGATTATCATATTGCATTGGATTGTTCTTTGGACTAACAAGTTTGATTATGTGAAGTTACAGCTTCGAATTTGGAGTTTTGGATAGATTTCAGGATCAAAATCGATATTTTTGGACTGTGTAGTCAAGAACTCGCAAGATCTATAGGATTTGTGTTAGGTCTGATTTTATAGTAATCATTGTATTTATAGGGCTTGGTCAAATACTGTGTTTTGAGTCCTATTCTGTGTTGTATTGACCAAGGGTATTTAAGTCCCTTTGGTCTTTGTCTTTGTAAGAAACACACGCACACATATTGAATACATTGACTTTGCGCTTCCTGTCTCTCTCTCTACTTTGTCTCTCTAAGGATTCATAGATTCTGGACTTTCAATTGGTATCAGAGCCAACTGAATCTTGAGAGGATTGAGAGATTGTTTTTCTATATCTGAATTGTTGATTGAAATCGAAAATTTGATTGATTTTCTTGAATTTTTTCAATAAAATCTCGTTTTCTTGATTTCTCATAAAATTTGGATGTGTTTGTGATCGAATTATGTTGATTTTGGTCTCATTAGTTTCATTTTTGATAATCGATCACATTTGTTTCAGGTTGTTTTTCAAGAAAAACTGATTTAGATCATCGATTTTGTGAAATTGAAATTTTCTGTAAAAACGAGTTCAAGCACTGTTACATTCATGTTTTTGTGTTTTTGTGTTTTAGTGGATTTTAATCGAATTTGTTGTTAAGAATGTGTTAAAAAGATGTTTTCGATACTCAGTGTATAAAATTCTTGATTCAATTTCTTAGTTTCGTTTGATCTTGCGAAAATTTGTGAGTTTTTAAAGTTTGCGCTTCATTCATACAAGTTTGCGCCTCATTCATCATCATTTGCGCATGTTCATCTTTTGAATTGCGTGTTCTACTAATCTTGATCTTGTTTTTCAGGTTTTCGCATCTAGCCTCATACGCAAAGCTTATCTTGCGTAACAAGTGCAATCCGAAAGACTTGGTTTGCGCTTCCCTCTTCAAATGCAAAGTCTGCTTTGCGCTTCCCTCTACATACGCAAAGCTAACTTTGCGTATCCTTCTTCATACGCAAAGTATTCTTTGCGCTTCAGTATTCACACGCAAAGCACGGTTTGCGCTTCTGCTTTCACGGGCAAAGCTGTGTTTGCGCATCTGCCTTAATACGCAAAGCACAGTTTGCGTTTCAGTCTACACACGCAAAGCTCTTCTTTGCGCATCACGTTCAAAACGCAAAGCTCTTGTTTGCGTTCCCTTCCTGACACGCAAAGTTCTACTTTGCGCAAGCTCCAGAGTTAGATTTAAAAAAAAAATTGTAACATCTATGGATTCTACAAAATTTGGCTTTCAAGCTAAGTTCTAAACGAGTGACCTCATGATGTCATTGGGTACAGAAACTCGTCCTCCGGTCCTAGTTGACGAAAACGAATTCACTCAGTGGCAAGATCGGTTCCTGAACTTTATTGAACGACAAAATAATGGAAATGACATAATGACCATTTTATCTGAAGGACCGTTCGACAGACCCAAATTGGCTTCTAGATTATACAAACCCACTAAAGAGTACACACATGAAGAGTTGTCTGCTTATCAAGCTGATAGGGATATTAAAGCAAATCTAATGTTGGCCTTGCCAAACTCTGTATACAACAGGATTGACTGTTTCAAAACTCATCCTAATCTGATGTGGCAACAGCTTGAGAAGATTATGCTTGGTTCTTCAGTAGCTACTCAACTCAGGCATACGCGCTACATGAATAATTTTGAAGAATTCAAACCCAAGGACTGGGAGCCACTAAAGAGTGTATTTGATCGTTTTTGTGCCGTCATCAATGATCTTCGAAAGATAAAGGTTGAAAACACTGAGCTTGAATTAAATCTGAAGTTCCTCAACACATTGCAACCTGAATCGAATAAATCATGCCATAGATTGAGGAACGATGTCAGAATCTCCACTATGCAAATCCAAGAATTATACGAGATTCTTATGACTGATGAAAGCCTGGTGATAGAAAAGAAGACCAAACTAGAGAAAAAGAACAAGAAGACAGTTGATCCGGTTGCTCTCCTCACGAAGCAACTGGCTGAACAAGCGTTGTCTGACAACGCTTACACCGGGTCAACTGAAGATGATGGCGAGGCATTACAGAAAGCTATGATTCTTCTCTCTCAGCATTTCCATTTAAAGTTCCAACCAAGGTCGAGTTCCAACACTTCTTGCTTCACTTCTGGTCCTAAAGCAAAAGTACCCGAGCCAAAGACTGCTGCTTGCTACAACTGCGGGAAGGCGGGTCACATGTCAAAGGAGTGTAGAGCAAAGGTGGTCAGGGATTCAGCTTATTATAGAAAGAAAATGGAACTAGCTAAAAAGAGAGAGAACGGAACTGCTCTGATGGCCGAGGAAGAATTCTGACTAGATTATTCCGATGATGAAGCATCAAACATCGAGATCGCTCACATGTGCTTAGTTGGAGATGACCAGTCAGACGATTCTGATACAGACGAGGATGAGGTATATTTTGAATTTGATTATAATTTCATTACCTCTCAGATGAACATAATAATTAATGCTTTGTCTGATTTTCGCTCCAAGTTTTTATCTGAAAAGAATTTAAATTCTGAAAAGTCAGATTTGATTGACAAACTGAAAATTTCTTTGAAAGATGAAAAATCTATTTTAGAAAATACTAAAGACATCTTTCAAAAGAAATTGGATTATTTGGAAAATTCAAATAAAACTTATCTTGAATCTTTGACGTCTATGACTAATTTAAAAGATGAATTTTCAGATAAAATAAATAAGTTAGAAGAAAAACTTTATCGAAGAGACCAATCTGAACAAACAATTTATATGAACAAACCGAGGAGTGAAGAGGCTTTAAAACAACGGTGGGGACTTGGTTTTGAAAATCCTCATTGTTTAAACAATGCAATTGAAAAATCCCCAACTTTATATAAATACGATTATCTGACTCTTGCTCATTATGCGCCTCAATTTAAAATTGATTGGATGAATGAGAAGCAAGTGTTAGAAATCGAACATGAGAAAAGGACAAATAACAAGAAAAATGAAATTCCTTTTGTTTATACAAGTGAAAATGCAAAATATTTTCCTGAAAAATCAAGAAGAGGAAGAAGAGTTTTAAATGATATATCTCCTATCAAATCTTCAATGTCTGGTGATTTTATTGCTCCTTATGCACCTGATTCTGATAAAGGAAATATTTCTCCAATCATTTATGATTCGAAGAAATATACTTCTCCATTAGTATTAGAAGGAAAAATCATAGATCTTGAAGATCAGATAGAAGATCAAAATATTTTGAACAAAATTGAATCTGATATTATTCTATCTTTCATGACATCTAATCTTGAAGAAAATTTATTTTTTCAAAAATCAGATTCTATTTATAGCCTATCTTCTGATTCTAAGGAAAATAAAAAGGAAGTTTCAAATTTAAAAATCATTTCTCAAAATAATTCAGACTCCGAGGCAAATTCAGATTTATTAGTTGATCAAATTGGTTGCTTAGATAAATTTATTTCTTCTGATTTAAATATTAAGTCTAAAATTCTTGATAATTCTTTTATGTTCAATGATCAATATTATAAACCTAAGTGTAAAAGAAGACGGTCAAAGAAGTCAAAGAAACATGATACAGTTCTTTCTGACAATTCTAATTCTTCAGATTCCATTCTTTCAGATAGGACTTTGAACCGGTCAAAGAAGCAAATCTGGAGAGCGAGGCGGACATCAGATGATTCTATGTCTAAGGAGAATAGATATGCAGACAAACATTATAAAAGTGATTCATTTGCTTTGTGTAATATAATTTCCAAATACTCATTAAAGCAAATGATTCAAATTTCCAAAAATGTCTGATATTTTTCTTCTGATTCTAGTTCAGATGATTATGCTTTCTCTTCTGATGATTGTGCTTATCATTCTTGTGATCATATTTCTCATGCTTTAACTTTCAAATCTAAATATTTCCCCATAAGAACTTCAACTAACAAACACGGGCCCAAATTTAAGTGGGTACCCAAATCTTTATCTGATTCAAAGTTGCAGGCATCACATGTTAAGGGGAAGTAAGGAAAATTGGCTTTTGAGTACTGCAGCTCAGGACTCGTACTTCATAGACTACGACTTCTAAACAAATCAGTTTAGAACTCGTTCTTCAAAGCTTTTAAGCTTCTGAATAAATGAGATACTGTGAGTACATCAATTTTATTTCCGCTGCATTTTATCTATGATTATGATGTTATTCCAGTTTTTCTCAATGTTTTAAGAATCTGAGGTTGTTTCTCTATCTCGTGAATTTGTATAACCCAATTTTTTTTTTAATATTAGATACAATTTTTTTTTATAATGTGAAAGATGAAATAACTGAATTTTATTTTGTTCCAACTAAATATCAATCTGCCGAACTCTTTACATTTTGTCGTTAATGAAAATTTTTAATATCGGCATATTGAGTTTAAAAGTTTAAATCTTTACAAATTTTATTCTATAAAGTAAAGTTTTACATTTTTTTTCTTTCTTTTGAATAAAATATGTGTCTAGGATAAATTTTCAAGTTCTTTTGTTTATATTAAAGTTTTTATATGATCAAATTTCAATTCTTACAAAAGTCGAAAAGTCAGCAACATGTTTGAAACTTTTATTACTGCTTTAAAGTTGTGTGATTCGGGATATTTATAGTTTACAATGCATGGAAAATTCTAAAAAGTCAGAATTATAGATCGGAATGAAAATATGGGCTAAGCATTTAGACGTTGATCTGAGTGATTGAGATGAATAATAAATTCTTAAAATACAGAAATCTATGAGTTTAAAAGTTTGTACCTGTGACCTTTCTGGTTTGGGAAAGTTAGTTCTTTGGGATGCTCGACATATGGTCCCCTAAGGTCATTTGGTCTGTGAGTGATCGAACAGAAATCCTTCTATAGAATCAGATCGAAAGTCATGTTCTACTGGTATGAATGGGTTTAGAATATGTCGATGTAGCCTTTCTGATCCGGTAAAGTAAGTTCCAAGGGGTGCTTGACACCTAGTCCCCTAAGGCCAACTGGTCTGGGAGTGGCTGACCCAAATCCTGGTCTGTAATAGGGTCAGATAGAAAGTTACGTTTACGACATGTTCTTTACTTAATAAATTTTTTGATCAAAAGATGCCAAAGTGCACGCGCTTAAAAGATGCCAAAGAGCACACTCATGTCAAGATGCCAATGTGCACAATGCTAAAAGATGCCAATGAGCACACATCTCATGATACTTGGTGATATGTTTGAGTTGCGATAAATCTGTAAATTCATAAATATCTTAATTCTTGATGGCTTAGTCTGAGTACATGCAAAGCTCTCTATAATATTTATAGAATTGCATTTTTCTTGAAGATAATCGAAGATTCGCATGTGAGCACACTGAATAGATTGATGGAAGTTTTTGAAACTAAACATGTTTTAACTTGTTATGCAATGAAACTTGTTCTTGTATCCAACAACATATGTTTGATTTCAAATGATTGATAAATTTGTAATATTTTACTCTATAGAATTTAATTTGTTTAGTGTTTAAAATTTTATATGTTTAGTTGTTTCAAAATTTACATTCAGTATATTTTTCTTTCTACATTAATATTTGATCATTGTGTTTTCATAAATATATTTTAATGGGTTTATGCATTATTCAAGGGGGAGTGAACAAAGAGAATATTTTTCAAAGATTATATCTGTTTTTGAGGGGGAGTATCTGATTTTTTTTATATGAATGCTAACTTGAATTGTCACATCTAGTGCATTTGTGTAGAGGGAAACAAAGAGCTCAAAAAGGTAACATTTTTTTTCTGAGTTTAAGTCAGCTTTGCGCATTCCGTTGGTCACGCAAACATTGTTTTGCGCACCCTTCATGAAACGCAAACCTTGTTTTGCGTATCCTTCATGAAACGCAAACCTTGGTTTGCGCATCCAACATGAAGCGCAAACCTTCCCTGTTTTCTCTGTTTCTTTGATTTTGCAGATCTTAAGTTATCTTGTCTCCAACATTTGCATGACCAAGTTGATCATGATCATCAAGGTCATGAGGGGGAGAATTAAGAGATGTTAAGGAGATGATAAAGAGACAAAAAGCACAAATGTTTATCTGTTGATCAAGATTCGCTCAAATATTCTATTCTCTCAGCTACAAATGATTATTTTGTTGTTTCTGCTCCGAACACCATAGTTCATTTAAGATCAATCAAAAGAGGTGTGTCGTCTAGAGTTCAAGGCAGCAAAGACAACTTAATCTGAAAGATGCTGAGAATAATTTTTTTTTCTCTTAAAAGTCAAAGCTTCTTAAAGTCGCTTTGTTGGTCCGTGCTATTTTAGAAGATGATTTTTGAAGACCAAAGCGCCAATGATTACTAAGGGGGAGATTGTTAGGTCTGATTTTATAGTAATCATTGTATTTATAGGGTTTGGTCAAATACTGTGTTTTGAGTCCTATTATGTGTTGTATTGACCAAGGGTATTTAAGTCCCTTTGGTCTTTGTCTTTGTAAGAAACACACGCACACATATTGAATACATTGACTTTGCGCTTCCTGTCTCTCTCTCTACTTTCTCTCTCTAAGGATTCATAGATTCTGGACTTTCAAATCATATGAAGAACTCGCTAAATAGATAAAATTCGTATTCAGATTTCGTAGAATTTCATTTCTGAATTCTTTAAGTGAAGAATTCGCAAATGTGCATTTTACGAATTGTAGAAGAATTCGCAAGATCTTTTGAAAATCTTAATAAGGACAGAATTCGTATCTCTCTCAGTAACGAAAAGCTAGAATTCGTAAAAGTTAATTTTGTGAAAAGTTGTGATTTTAAAAGTTCAAGTCAAGAATTCGTTATTGTGGCTATTACGAATTCTGAAGAATTCTCTTATGTGTCTATAGCGAAAAGTTGGATTTCGCATCACTAAGTGTAACGAATTCTAAGGATTTCGTAATGCTTTTTCAAAATTCTTCCAAGTGAAGAATTCATGTGTGTTACGAAAAGTTTTTGTGAAATTGTAAATTTTTTCTAAGTAAAGGATTCGTGTCTTTGTAGTCTACGAATTCTTTTTACGAATTCTTGATTGTGTTGCGAATAGTGTTTTCAAAGTTTGTCTAAGTACAGAATTCGCAGAAGAGAGATCTGCGAATTGTGAACTTTTCGCAGAAGAGCTTCTTGCGAATCGTGTGTCTTATGTTCACTCTTGCTTACGAATTCCTAACTTTGCGAATTTCTAAGCTTTGTGTTGCGAATTTCATGAGTCTTAGGAATTCTGAACTTGTTTTACTATCGAATTGCGAATTTTTCCTTGATTAGAAGCTGCTTGCGAATTCTGAACTTCGAATTTTAACAAATTTCATTTTCTGAATATTTTCAAGTTTTTCTCAAATTGTTGGGTTTAAAAGATCATTACTAGCTAATATCTTTTGTTGTGTGCAGGATAATACATCTTCTCATCATGTCAAAAGAGTTACTCTCAATGGGATCACAATCGAAGCCTCCGGTCTTGTCTATCGGAAAATTTCTCAGTGGAAGCGGAGGATGATCTAGTTCTTGAACCATAAGAACAGGGACTACATGAACCATAAGAACAGGGACTACATGAAGTCTATCATAGATGGTCCAGTATAACTAGTAATCACAGTACCTAGACAGGCTACAACTGAGACATCACCTGAAATTCCAGTTCGTTATGTCCCAAGGCCCTATCAATATTACAGTGAACGAGAGAAAGAATTGCATAAGATTGATGAAGTGGCCCTGATATATTTGACCATGTCTATCCCGAATGACATCTACAATCGTGTAGATAGTAGGGAGTCTACAAAAGCTATGTGGGATGAATTGGAAAAACAGTTTTGGGGTACTGAGAAGTCCATACAAGTAAAGGTGAACCAGAGCATAAACGCTTATGAAGGCTTTCATGCAAAGGAAGGAGAGACTGTTCTGGATACGTATGCTCGCTTCAATGTTATCCTAAACGACTTGAGAAGGAATGGAATGAACAAGACTGTATCAGATATAAACTACAAGTTCATCAAGAACTTGAATACAGAGTGGAAAAGTTATGCAATCAATATTATATGACAAAGGATGAGGTAAAACAACTCAGTGAAGAGAAGAAGATAGTTAAACATTCACTTGCCTTGTTATCTGAACGAAAGAAAGGATCAAGTTCCAAGTCTACTTCCTCATCCAAGTACAAATCCAAGTCAAGAAAATCCAGAGCTCTCCTTACTAAAATTACAGAGTCAAGTTTTGATGACTCCTCCTCCGAAGTTTTAGAACATTCTGATGAAGACATTCAGAGGTTTGCTGATAATCTTGCTCTCGTAACAAAGCATTTTCTAAGAATCTTTGGAAAGAAAAGATTCTCAAAGCCAAAGTATGAGGGATACAAGAAAGACAAGTACAAGCCGAGGTTCGAAAAGAGGTTTGAGAAAAGAGATGAGAAAATAGAATAGAAAAGAGAGGAGAAAAGAGAAGGAAAGAAGGAAGAAACTGAGCCAAAGTATGCCAGGTGATATAATTGTGGAAAACCTAGCCATTTCTCAAAGGAATGCAAGTTCAAGCATACAAAGAACTCAGAGTACTATGCTAAGAAATCATTGATTGCCAATAAGGTTGAAGATGGAAAAGAATTGATGGCCGAGGAGGAAGACTTGTTCTTCCAAAGTTATGATGATGAAACAGCGCACTGTACTCAGGTGTGCATGATGGCCAAAGTCAATGAAGAAGCTGAATCATCTTCAGACCAATATGAGTGTGATTTTGAGGTAAGTACTCAATCAAACTCTGAACTTGTTCAATCTTTACTGGCTTAGATCAATTTTATGGAAAAAGAGTTTGAAAGTTTGAAAATCAAACTTAGTACTGAAAGACAAACAATGATGAATTTTCATGATGAAAATGCATTATTGAAAGTATCGTTGAGGAGAAAGAATCTGAAAAAGATGTTTTGAAAAAGGACAAAGATGCTTTAAAAAATATATATATGAGCTTGAAAGAGATCTTGTTAATTTAAATGCTGAAAAAGGTGATTTTAGGATAAAATTTGAAGCTTGTTTTCAGGAACGCAACGAGGCTTATTGCAAAATTAAGCAATTGGAGGATTTGAATCTGAAAAGAGGGCAGACTGAGCATACATTGAATCTTTTAACAAATAAACTCCAAGACGTCCGTTTTTATAATGCTAAAACGGGATTAAGTTTTGAGAAAAATGATGTTTTGAAACAAACACCAGAAAACTTGTATAATTTTGATAAACTGGGCTCAACACCAAAGAAAATAACGAGCATTCATGATACTTTTGTTAAAGCAGAAACTATCAAGTCTAACATTTCTTCCAAAGGTAAAGAAGTGGTTGATGATGACACATCAAGTTGTGCTGGTGCAGTATCAAGTTTTAAATCTGTTGGTTTTTATTATAACGAATTGAACAAGAGTTACAAAACTAGAAAAGCTGAATTTGTTTAATTTCAATCTCTATTTTGTACTTGTTCACCTACAAAATCAGCCAACGTTGAGACATATATTCATGAAACTCATTGTCAGTATGATGTGTCTGACTCAAAAACTGATGTTGAGAATCCAACCCCAATATCTGACTCAATCACTTCTGAATTACCAAAAGAAACTAAGACTGATGAGTATGAAAATATCAAGAATCAAAGCATTAAATCTGATTTGTCAAAGAATATGACTGATGAGATTTTTACAGATATGATGAATGCTTCAGATCGTGTACCTATTATAGAGAAGCTGGAATCAAACTCTGAGTTGGATCAAACATCTAATTTTGAGAAACAAATCATAGATTTTCAAAAGATGATTGAAGAGTTGGAAGATGAGAACCATGATCTCAGATTCAAACTTGACAAGTCTTCTGAAGAAAACTGATAATCCAAGATCGATCTAAAACTTTAGAGAGAGAAAGTAGAGAGAGAAAGAATGAGACGCAAAAGTGATTCAATATTCAGCGCAAATGTTATGAAACACAACAAGACAAAAAGGGCCTTAAATATCCTTGGCCAAAACAGATACAAAAGGCTAGCTAAACAACAGTTAAGGCCACAAGTAATAAATACATTGATTACTACAAAATCAGAGTTAACAATCTCCCCCTTAGTAATCAATAACGCTCAGGTCTTCTATGATGTCTGTTTAACCCGATCAGGACCTCTAAGCGTCTTAAAGAAGCACGAAAATTTAATCTTTCATCGATATTGTTCAACGTTCTTCTGAGAAGTCTGATTTTAGCATTGTCAATCATATACAAAGTTCTTCTTGATTCCAAATAACTCTTTTCAGCATCTTTCAGTTTGTGCTCTAACTGAAGTTTGATAATCTTCAAGGTGCCATCTGAATACTTGTTGATTTCTTCAAACCTCATAAAACGATGATGACCAGAAGTATCTCTATAAATCACACCATAAGGGTCTTCGATAATAGTGAACAAGGGGTAGTTGTCAATATTTGGTAAGTCACGATTATGTCTTTCAAGGTTGACAACTAGTTAAAAACTTTCAGCTGCCATCAGGAAATCAAAAACACGGTAGAATCTGATCTGACGACGGATAAATCTTTTAATCGCTGCCAATGCTCTCAAGATATCATCAGATCTGTCGGGAAGGTCACTGAAGTAATTGTACATTACCTCAAAATCATCTATTGAGAGATCATTGAAATCTGCCTCAGAAAATTTATAGCTTCTACAATCTCTTCTTTCCACTTAAAAAACTGGATACCAAATATTCACAAATTGCTGTAATGTCACATCGATGACCCTTACAAGAAAATGAGGAGAAGAAACAAGAAGTTTTCCGCGGCGTTGACATTTAATGAACATCAAGTACTCATACTGAAAAGATGAAGGTTCTTTCTATATCCCAAATATTGCATAGATGTTTATCGGTCTTCTTGTAGAAACAAAAATGTTTCTTTGAGTATCTTCCAGAAATGCAGATCTGAGTCTTGTAGCCATGTGCCTTTCTTCCAATCTCTGTTGCCTTTGCTGTCTAGACAAGGGATAACCTGATTGATACACGCTGGGAGAAATATTCACATTAGATTCAGAAACAGGAACCTCAGCTTGTGCTCTTGCCGACTCACCTCTTTCAAATGTACTAGATGGAGTTGTGGTGGTCGGAGCTGAGACAACAACAGGGCTTGATGTGACTGGAGGAGCATTATCTGGATATTGATAAGATACGACTGAAGGAATATCTTCTTGAGAAACCAAGTCTCCATATAATATATCTGTAATTTCTTCATCATTAACATCAAGACCAAAGTCATGATGTTCATAATCAGATATAACAACTATATCATCTTGGTCTTCTACTTTGATTTTCAAGATCTTCTCATAATTTGCATCATCATCATCATCGTTATAATTTATTTCAATATAATTTGCAAAGTAATTCCTCATGTCTTCAAAAACCTCAGAATCATGCACATTAGATGCTTCAGGCAATTCTAATGACAGAGATGTAAAATCTGGGTCAACATATAACACAATCTGCAAGTTGTTCTCATTGCTTGGCTCAGAAATATTCAACTCATTCGCCATTGTTGAAAGATCAACTTCATCTATCATGACATTCACAAGATCTTCAACATTACAGTCTTGAGCCCCATCATCTGATTGATTCCTTTTATCTGCAGATTCAGAATCTTTCCTTTGACTTTCTTGAAGAGATGAACTTTCAAATATTTGTCTTTCTGACATCTCCCCCTCATGACCTTGATGATCCGAATCATCTTGGTCATGTCTGAGTTTGTGAGACGGGCCAGCTTCAGATCTGCAAGACTTTTCATGACGAGCAATTCTGTCAGATAAAGTAGTTAGAGCTTGAGTCATCAAATTTAGTCCCTCCTTTAAGTCAGAAATTTTTTGATCAGTTTTAGAAAAATTTGATATTGTAATCCCAATCAATCAAGCTATCAAACTAAACATTCTCAATCAATATTATGATATAACAGTGAAAATCTAGAGAGAGAGTAGAGAGAGAAACATAATATTCATATATCTGACAATGTTGAGTACAATACTTCTAGTTTCAAGATTATAAAGCAACAAGCTATTTATACCAAGGGTATAAAACTACAAGCTTAACTACAAAGAATAAGATTGACTTTGCTAATATTGACTATCTAGACTTTGACATTGTTTGACTTTGCTTGACTTGACTTTTCCTATTAAATCTTGGATACAATAATACACTAACAATCTCCCCCTTTGTATTCAAGATTTAACAAAAATTTACACTAGTCTTCAGCGCTTGATTCTTCAACTTTTAACTCTGACAACTTTGAACTTTGAAACTCTTTCTGAAGTTGTTAAAGAATCTTGAAAAGTCATTCACGATTAGCATCTTTGAATAGTCAACAACTCTTGTAAACGAACCATTTGAAGTCTTGAAACAATACTTTCAAAACTTCTTTGAAACACTTCATCTTTGAAACATTTGAAACTTCGAGGGATATTTGAACTTTGTATCTTCATCTCTTTGATCTCTTAGTCGTCTTTGGAAAAACGAACTTTCACGAATCTTCTAATTTGACTTTGAATAATCTCAGAATGATTTCTTTTCAACTGGCTTGGACTTTCAGAATCATCTTTCTTCAGAAATCATCTTCAGAATCTTCAGAATTCTTTGACAAAACTTTGATGATTTTGAAATTGATCTTTGTAAATATCTCCCCCTTTTTGATGATTGTGAGCATCATGATCATCAAAACTTTCTCAATTTCTGCACTTTCTATGAATCTCCCCCTTTTTCAAATATTCTCCCCCCTTTGAGATACATTTGACATTCTCCGCTCTTTGATCTGAATAGCTGAATCATGAACTGTATATGCCCGAATCTTTTCAAATTCAGATATAATGCACTTGGTAACCCTGATTCAACAAATGAAACAGGTAGAAGTGCCTGTCAGTAACACGGAGTTACTGTGTACAACGAATGTACAATTTAAGGAGTTGGTTTGATGATGACTCCCCAGGACTTCCATTCAATCATTGAAAAACACAAGGTAATTCTATGAATGTTCTGACAGAAAAACAAATTTTCTGTGTGCTCGTGCTTGTGTATGAAAGAATTTAGCACAATGATTGTGTTTCATAAGGCTCAAATTGTGTAAATTGCTGAGACAACAACAAGTATTACACGAACTCAATGTGGATGAAAGAGGTGCGAAGGTGGGGCAACGTTCCTTCTTTTTCAATATCTAAATCTTCCGAGTGAAGACTAGATAGCAGATATGTTGCGTCCCCAAAGAAAATGAAACATTTCTTTGTTAAGAAATAAAACGAGTGGCTGGTGGGGTTAATGCAAGAGTTGGCATGGGCTCACTGCCTTTTTCAATGATGGTCACCAAAGAATGTGAACCAATCAGATTTTGTGGATGCCCGGCTCAGAAATTGGTTGGTGCAGAGTTCTAATATTCTTTTAACTCTGTTCTCACACCCTCTTTCTTTTTATCATTATGCTCACTTCTAACCAAACTCTCTTTTACATTTTTCCGCTCCACACAATGAGAAAAACTCAATCGGATGAGTTATCTCCCCCACTATTTGATTTTGACCCCTCACCCCTCATTCACTCAAGGATAACTTCCTGGGTAGGAAACACTGGTTTGCATGAATCCATGGAAGTTCTATTTAAGCTCACACATGAATCCCATGTATGTCCTAAAAAGAATGGTTGCTCAACAGTTTAACTTGAATAGTTAAGCTCAAAATGATAATATTCAGAATGTATGCTCATTTAAAATTAAGAATGAAATTTGAGCATTTGAACAATGAAGATCTCTCAAAACAAGAATATTGAATAAATAAAATGAAATCAAGAGAATTGTTTTGAGAATCTGACAATGTATCAATCAGATCAAATGAAATGGTTAGGGTATCAAAGAATTGGATGGTTTGTTTATATGAACGAATATAAACAAATTAACAATGAAAGCAAAAATTGAAAATGATTATTCTTGCTCAACAACAGTGATTTACAAACCGGGGTATTACCATCGAAAAATAGGTTCGTTTAGAGACATGGTAATAACAAATTAAAATGAAGTACTGAACCGATGTGTGTGAATACTTTACAGTATATAGGAAAGATAATACACAAGTATTGATCTTTAGAAACACACGGTCAGTTAAACATTAAAGCTCAATATTGAAAAACATTTAAAATCACACTTCTTAATTCATGAAATCTTTTGAGAATAGAGAAGTGGTTTGAACATTTAAGAAATTGTTTTTCATGCTTGAAAGTTGTTCTTCTTTCAAACAATCAGAGATCTAGGATTAGAAGATACTTACTTTTAAGCTCCCCCTCAAATCATTATATCATGATTTGTTTTCTTTTAAACTGCCCCTGGATATTTTCAAAATATCCTTTTCTTACACAATTAAGAACGGGTCCTGATCTGTCATGTGATCAGAAGCCACAATCTTGACATTTAAATCCGGGTTTTGAACTGTTTTGTTCAAAAGCCATTGTCTTTCACATTGATGTCCGAGTTCTAAGTTGTAGTACTTAGAAGTCAAAATATTTTAACTTTGAAGTCCGGGTCTTGAACTGAATTATTCAAGAGCCATTACTTGTACTTTGAAGTACGAGTCCTAGACTGATTTGTCTAGAAGTCAAACATCTTGCTCCCCCTATACATGTGGTACCTAGGAAACAGATTTAACAGGCTTTGGTACCCGCTGGTATTTGGGTCCTGGTATGTAAGATTTAGAAATCCACCTCTCATTACATTTATATCTTTTAAAATCATAAATCTGAGAAGTAATTCTATAAGATTCGTACCAGTTATGAGCAATTTCTCTTTGAACGAAGTCATTCTCTCAACAGTAAAAACAACATATCTTCCTTTGAGCAACCCTGATCAAATGGTTAGTAGAATAATACATATCAGGATTATCAAAAGATTTACCTTTATGCATATTGTTCTTTTTGGCATTTGTTGTGGATTTGAATGCTTTGTACTTCTTTTTCTTTTCACAAGAATCTTTAACTCTCCAGACCATCTGAGTTTTCTTTGATTGCTTTCCAAGAGATTTTACATAATAGGTTGCTGAACCATCAACAGACTTGTCATAGAATAAATTTGATGGTCTGATCTGACTTGATTTGACAATTATTGGTTTGATGATTTGACAATTATTGGTTTGACACTTTTCTTTTTCAAAACATTTTTATCATGAATTGAACTTGAAGCTGTTTTGAAAGAACAGACTGGTTCTGTTGAGTTATCAACAGGTGATTGACTAATCACATCAGCTGTTACTTTATCTGACAATTCAATGTTTGTAGCTTCCAAGCTTTTTATCTTTTCAGATAAAATATTTCTTTCTGAAGTAAGTGTGTCAAACTTTATTTTCAAATCAGATCTTGCCTTCTATTCTTTAAGAATATCTGATGATGATGATTTTCATCAAATCAATATTGTTCACTTTCAATTCATATGCACTTTCTTCAGAAGCCATATACTTTTTTTGAAGCTTAACTGATTCATCATGCAGATCTGATGATCTTTGTTCAGTTATCTTCAATTGGCTAAGAAGACTTTCAATGTAAGATTCCTTCATCTTGATTACTTCTTCAAGAGATTGAATGGTATTGTCTTTTATTCCCATCATTTTCTCTCTATCTTTAATCTCTTTCTCTTTCTCACTGATGATACCTGCAAAATGAGATTTATCCATATTAGCACACTTTTTACAGTCAGGAATTTTATCAGAATTTGAGAAATTTAATTTCAACTCCTGAATTTGTTTGATAAAGGGTGCATTCTGAATTCTTAGTTTGTCTCGTTCAGCCTCTATAACAGGTATCTCAGGCATGCACAATACTGTCATATCTCTTGCGGACAATACAGTATTTCCCTTATCATCAGCAGTAGGCATCTTGACAGATTAGCTTGATAATGAAATGATCGTTCCCAAACAAATGAGAAATGTTGACTAAAAGTCAAATTTGGATCATAAAAAAAATTTAATTTTCAGAAAAATTTTAAGTCTTGAAACTCGCAAGTCACTATACGCGCTAGTCACTGTTCACAACAAAACGCGTTTGACGTTGGTCGCGCAAAGGATGAAACTCGCAAGGCACTAGAGACGCAAAGCTCAAAACTCGGAAGGCACTGAAAGCGCAAAGCACTATTCACACTGAAACTCGCTAGTAGGCACTTGTGCCTTTTTGAAACTCGCTAGACGCTACGTGCGCGTTTTATGACGTTTGCACATTATGAAAATTGAGCGTTTATAAGGTTTGCGCGTTACACGGCTCATGCAAAGAGAGGTTTGTGCATTTCAGCACTCGCGCAAGATGAGGTTTGCGCGTTTCACGGGTCGCGCAAGACGCAGTTTGCGCGTTTCACTTGTCACGCAAAGCTCAATCTCGCAGACATGTTTAGCGCTTTTTAACGCTTAGATTTTAAACTCGCAGACATAGCTTGCGTGTTCTTCAGGCTTGAATCTTGCGTGTTCTTGATGATGAAGCTTGCGCGTTCTAAGCAAGAACTTGCGCGTTTTTCAAATCTTGCGCGTTCTTCATGATTTTTCACACGATCGATCTAAAAACGATTTAAACCTGCAATTGATTCTCAAAATACATCAGTATGTTCAAAAATCAAAACTAAGCACTTTTGTATCAATCTAAGATCACTAAAAACATGAAATTACAATGCATTGATCTTATTACAGACTTTATGTTCGTGTTTTCAAGAAACTCACAAAAACTTGAAATTCAAACGATCTGGTGATCAAATCAGGTACAATTGTGAATACAAAACATTCAATTACACTAATCGACCATACTAAATTCGATTTAACAATCAAAGAACAACAAATTCGATAATATTTTGATCAAACAGTGATTTTCAAGAAAAGAAATGAGTTCGTGAAAAATCAAAATATTGAAAATTGAATTCAATCTGTGATCTGATCTTTCTGAATCTGTTTGGTTTCCTTTGATACCAAATGATATTGTAATCCCAATCAATCAAGCTATCAAACTAAACATTCTCAATCAAGATTATGATATAACAGTGAAAGTCTAGAGAGAGAGTAGAGAGAGAAACATAATATTCATATATCTGACAATGTTGAGTACAATACTTCTAGTTTCAAGATTATAAAGCAACAAGCTATTTATACCAAGGGTATAAAACTACAAGCTTAACTACAAAGAATAAGATTGACTTTGCTAATATTGACTATCTAGACTTTGACATTGTTTGACTTTGCTTGACTTGACTTTTCCTATTAAATCTTGGATACAATAATACACTAACAAAATTTGATCTTGCTTCACACTTAAATGAGTTAAAACCATCATATAATACAGAAAGCCTGTCTGAAATCCGGAGTATTGCCGTAGTTGTATTGGTCGGATGGGCCGGGCCTTTGGGTGTCACTCGTGGTAGTGGCACTAAGGTACATTGTCTCTTGGGTGGAACTGATTGGTGTTACGGGTATCCCCTGTTGACTCCACATATTATTGAACTCTGATTAATTGTTGATAAGAATTGTAGTATCTCATGCATGCTTGTTATTGTTCAACTCACCAGGCTTTTTGGCCTAACACTTGTTTGGTGTCAATGTGTATCACAGGTTCTATCGGCGCCGGTCCTAAGCAGGCATAGATGCTCTGGGAGTGAGAGCTTGGGGATTTTGTACCTGGACATATTATTCTTTTGGAATGAAGCGTTGGGTTTATAAGATAACAACCCTTTTGTAATCTTCTTTCTAGTTATAGAAATTAGATTATTTGGTTGTTATTTATTATCCGTTGAATTATAATTGTAATTAAACAGATTGTTTATATTTACATTCCCCATTTTTGGGAGGCTCTTGCTATGGCAATATTTGTATACCTCCGGTCCGTTTTTCGGATTTTTGTTATCTCTATTTTTAGGGTGTTACAAGTTGGTATCAGAGCTTTAGTTTAAGTGAATTAGGTATTGTTTAGCATATCTAGACTTAAGCTTTATACTTTATGACTTCACTGTCCACTTGGTGTAGAAATCCTAGGTGGGGAGAGCATTGGATTATGGAGGAAGTTACCATGGAGACCCGACTTCGGGATAGCATGATGATGGCCATGAATTCAAACATGGATCAATAGCAGCAGGCCATGAATTCGGCCATGGCTCAACAGCAAGAGTTTTTCATGAAACTCTTAGAGGATCGAGACGCCAGTAACTGACAACCGGAGACAATGGTGGAAAACATTGTTGTGGGGTCGGGTGGACCAAATTTGGTATTGGTCGAAGACCCTTCTGAGGAGGGGAACAAGACGAAGACCACAGGGTGCACCTATAAAGCGTTTCTTGGGTGTAATCCGAAAGAGTTCTCGGGTTCTGCAAACCCGGTGGCATGCATGTATTGGTTGAAGGAAGTGGAGATGGCTTTCGAGTCAAGCGAGTGTGACATCTCGCAACGGGTGAAGTTCGCTTCCCAATTACTTCGGGGTGAGGCCCTGATCTGGTGGAACCTCACTCGGACCGCTCTTACTTCCGAAGTTTTGGCGAAGTTGACTTGGCCGGTTTTCAAACAAAAGGTCATGGAACCATACTGCAGCGAAAGATCACTAGATAAGCTAGAAGAGGAGTTTCGAGGGTTGAAGAAGGGGACCCTAACCATCACAGACTACTCCAAGATTTTCTTGGAAAAACTAAATTTGGTGGGACATCTCGTCCAAGATGAGAGATCGAAGATAAAGGCTTACCAGCAAGCACTGCCGGTAAGGATGAGAACGGCAGTGAGGAATGCTAAGGGTGTGACCCTTCAAGATATGATCGAGCAATCCTTAATGATAGAAGATGACTTCGAGGCAGAGAAGGATGAGAGAACTGCGGTAGGTGAGAAGCGGAAGTGGGAAGGGCCGTCTGGGCCCGTTCGATAGGCAAGACCCGTTTCAAGTGGGAGAGCGGGTGATCAACGCTGTGAGGACCGTTGGTGCCACAAATGCAAGATGAGGCACTCGGGGCCATGTGCGACAAGAACTTACTCCGGTCCAACCGGGTGTGTCAAGTGTGGTAATAAGAGCCACACAACTCGAGAGTGCCCCATCCAAGGCTAGTTAGAGGAGGTGGAGGAAATTCTGTAGGTTCGACGGCCAGAGTCGAACAACTGCCAAGGGCACCGAGTCGGGCTTTTCGGATGACTACCGAGGAGGCAAAGGAGACAACTGATGTTGTTTCGGGTACGTTTCTAATAAACTCCTTGCCAGCTCGTGTTTTGTTTGATTTGGGTGCTACATGTTCTTTTGTGTCGGATATCTTCTGTAAGCAATTCACTACTCCTATTAGTGTTCTTCCTGACGCGTTAGTGGTAGAAATAGCAAATGGGGATCAAGTGATCATTCGATATCGTTTTTGTGATTGCACTCTAGTTGTTGATGGGTGTTCTTTTGGGGTCGACCTGCTACCTATGACTATAGGTGGGTTTGACGTGGTCCTAGGAATGGACTGGTTAGTAAAACATAAAGCGGACATCTTTTGCTCTAAAAAGATAATCCAAGTGCCGCCACCGGAAAATGGTGTGGTTACCATTTATGGAGAGAAAGAAAAGAGGAATAATTCCATTATTTCATCCTTCAAGGATCGCAAGTTTCTAGCGAAGGGTTATCCTTCGTATTTAGCCTATGTGGTGGACGCGAAGAAAGAGAAGAAGTCGGTAGAAGATGTAGAAGTAGTGAAAGATTTTCCGGACGTATTTCCAGAGGACTTACCCGGGTTTCCACTGGAACGGAAAGTAGAGTTTCAGATCGACCTCACTGGAGGAGCGGCTCCGATAGCTCGTGCTCCTTATCGTTTGGCTCCGACGGAGATGAAGGAGATGATGTCACAATTGCAAGTGTTGTTAGAGAAGGGTTTCATTCGACCGAGTTCGTCACCTTGGGGAGCACCGGTTCTGTTCGTGAAGAAGAAAGATGGGTCAATGCGGATGTGCATAGATTATCGTGAGTTACACAAGGTCACCGTCAAGAATAAGTACCCTCTACCGCGGTTCGATGACCTTTTTGATTAACTTCAGGGCGCTGGATGTTTCTCCAAGATCGACCTTCAATCCGGTTATCATCAAGTGAAGGTGAAGAAAGAAGACATTCCGAAGACGGCTTTCCGAACACGGTACGGTCATTATGAGTTTTTGGTTTTGCCTTTCGGTTTAACCAATGCTCCGGCCGTGTTCATGGATTTGATGAACCGTGTGTGTCGCCCATTCTTGGATAAATTTGTGATCGTCTTCATCGACGATATTCTAATATATTCAAAGGATGAGTCCGAGCATGGGAAACACTTGCGGGAAGTTTTAGAAGTTCTAAGAAGGGAAAAGTTGTTCGCGAAATTCTCTAAGTGCGAATTCTGGCTCCAAGAGGTGAAATTCTTGGGGCATGTGGTATCAAAGGACGGGGTAAAGGTGGATCCGGCAAAGATCGAGGCAATGATGAGTTGGGAGCCTCCAACAAGTCCGACGGAGATTCGAAGCTTCTTGGGTTTGGCAGGTTACTACCGGCGTTTCATTCAAGACTTTTCCAAGATAGCTACGCCACTCACTTCTCTTACAAGGAAGAACGTCAAGTTTCTTTGGACAGATGCTCAAGAGCAAGCCTTTCAGACGCTGAAGAGGAAGTTGTGCGAAGCTCCGATCTTGTCCTTACCCGAAGGATCGGAGGACTTTGTTGTGTTTTGTGACGCTTCCAAGATGGGGCTTGGGTGTGTCCTAATTCAAAGGGGGAAAGTAATTGTGTGTCCCAATAAATTATCATTCAATCAAGCAAACATATAATCAATAAAATAATGCAAACCTGATACGATTAATCAAACGATTCAACAGGTTACAAATGTTCTTGATGAACCTCTTTCTCTCTGCTTCTCTTGTTCACGGCGCAAACTACAAGCCAACCTCACTCAAAAATAATTTTTCAATTAAGCTCCCTTGGCCTCTAACCTAATTACCACTAAAACAAAACAATATATACTTAGGCCTTATTAGCCTAATCGGCTTGGCAAGGCTTGGGCCCAACTACTAAAACAACCTATTAACTTATTTAAATAAAGACTAATAAATAAAATACTTAAACAGACTTTGACTATTTATTACAAAAGGACCCTAGACTATTTGTTAAGACGACTTTTCCAGCTTTTGACTTCAGATTTCCATATTCAGATAATTATGATCTTGAATCCAATAAAACTGTGCTTTAACAATCTCCCCCTTTGGATCAAGATCATTACTAAAAAGATTTAGCAATCCAATCCTTCTCTTTAAGCTCAGAAGATGCAATCTCCCTCTTTGTCTTCAGAATGTAGCAATCTCCCCAATCGATTAAAATATCTCTTGGAAAGAAATTAAGAAATTATCTCCAATTTCAGCTCGGAATGCTTCAGCAAATCATCTTCAAAGAAAATTTATTCATTTCAGCATATATTCAAAATTTCTTCAATTTCTTTATTGACGCTTCGCTTCTCCCCCTTTTTGATGAAAAGAGCAAAGAGTTCATCAAAACGTTTCTTCAAGAAATGTCTTCCACCATTGATCTTGCAAATAGAACCACTGCCTATCCGTCAATTCATTAAGATGTTCATCCAGATCTTTGCAAATCTAGACAAATTAGAAAATGAAGTGTAACACCTGAATCAACAAATGAATTAGTTAAAATTGCCTTTCAGTAACACAAAGTCACTGTGTGTAACGAACACACAATATAAAGGAGATTTTATGATGTTCACTCCCCCAGGGCTTCCATTCAATCATCAAAATACCACAAATGCAATTTCTATGAACGTTATGACAAAGAAACAAATTCTTTGTGTGTTCGTGCAAGTGATAGAATAAATGAAGCATATGATAAATGCTTATATGGCTCAAAAAGTGTAAACCACTGAGATAACAGTTAGTTAAACACAGACTCAATGTGCATTAGTGAAGTGTAAAGGTGGGGCAGACTTTCTTCTTTTCAATATCTAGATTTTCCAAATGAAAATCAGATAGCATATGTGTCGCGTCCCCTTTGAAAATGAAACATTTTCTTGTTGAGAAGAAGATGAGTGGCTGGTGGGGTAAAGTCAAGAGTTGGCATGGGCTAGTTGCCTGTTTCAAAAATGTTCACCAAGAATTGTGAAACATTATAAATGTGGCTGCCCGACTTAGGAAGTAGTTGGTGCAAAGTTTGTTATTATTTTACTCTGATCTCTCACCCTCTTTCTTTTAATCTTTAAGCTCACCGCTAACGAAACTCTCTTTTAACATTTTCCCTCATCACACATCCCACACTCATTTCATTTTAGACTCCTCACATTCAATCACTACAGGATTAACTTCTTGGGTAGGAAACACTGTTTAACGTGAATCCATAGAAGTTCAAATAAGTCCTAGCACACGGATCCCATGTTTTCCTATGAAGCATATGATGCTCAGATGATTCAACTTGATCAGTTAAAGCTGAATGATGAATCAGAAAACATTTAAAATCACACTTCCAATTCAAGAAATCTATTTGAGAATCGGGAAGTGAGATGAAGTTGTCCTTCTTTCAGCCATAAATGAGATGAAGATAAGGAATTATACCTTTTGAATGCAGTCTTACATCTCACGAAGTCAAGCTTAAAGTCATAAATATATGATCTTGTAAGCATCTCTCAACCTGCAAAAGTCTAAAAGTCTAGTTAAAGTAACTTTATTCACTGAAATTGAAATGACATAAAGCAGTAAAACAAATAATGTACGAGTTCTGATCAGGAATAATCAGAAGTCATAGCCATACTCCTTTGACATGAACGCTCCACCTAAAATCATGCATTACTAACAAATTATCAGTAAGTACAATGCATTCAGTTTTGCTGCCCCTCAAAATAATATTGACCATCTATAAGATACTTCTCACACTCCCCCTGAGATCATGAACAAACTATTAAAGAGCAGGTATCATGCAAAAATAATAATAAAGAAATGATAAAGAGACACAATAAGAAATTGTAATAGGTAACCACCGATTAGGTCTTAAGATTTAGCATACCAAGTCTTGAGACAAGAAAATTAAATCTCTTTTCGTCTAAAGGTTTGGTAAACAAATCTGCAAGCTGATAATCGGTTTTTACAAAGTAAAGTTCAATTGTTCCCTTTTCTACATTATCTTTTATAAAATGATACCGGACATCTATGTGTTTGGTCTTAGTGTGCTGAACAGGGTTAGCGGTCATCGCAATAGAGCTCTTCGAATCACAATAGATCGGGATTCTATTGAAATGAAATCCATAGTCTCGCAGTTGTGTTCTCATCCACAAGACATGAGAACAGCAGCTAGCAGCAACTACATATTCTGCTTCGGCCGTTGATGTGGAGACACATAAGTGCTTCTTCGAAGCCCAACTGACGAGTTTATCACCGAGGAATTGTATATGACCCGAGGTGCTCTTCCTGTCTAACATGCAACCAGCATGATCTACGTCTGAATAAGCTGTTAGTTCAAAGCTTGTGTTATTATACTAAATTGTATCCAAGATTTAGTGAGAAAAGTCATGTAAAAGCCTTTATTCTTGAATAGTCAATGAAAGTCAATGATAGTCAAATAGTGTGAGAAGTCAACATAAGTATTAGAGGGTTTTAAATACTTAGAGTGTTTTAATTACTTGAGATTTTGATCAAATACTTGAGAGTTTGAGTGGGTCATTGTTCAAGTTACTTGAGAGTTTAGTTGGATTACTTGAGTGTTTCTTAGTCCATATAAATAGTGTGTATTCTTTGTAAATCATGTAACACTAAGAGCTTTTCATTGTAATATCATAACATCAGATTTACTTTCTCTCTCTAGACTTAACACTGTCATATTGATTCTTGATTGAGATTGTTGTTTGATTGCTTGATTGTAATCTGGGAATTTCATTTTCAATTGGTATAAGAGCATACCAAACAGATTCAGAAGAGAATTGCACAGAAAATTAATTGAATTTCTGGAATTTTGGAACAAACTGTTAAATTTTCTTGATCTTAAGATTTAATTGACTAATTCATTGATTATGAATTGTTGTGATCTGATTGTGAATTGTTGTGATTTGTTCACAAATCCACTGATTAAACAGATTGGATTGAATGATTGGATTAAATCTGGAAAATTTCAAAATCTTCAAGAACACACAGTTGATTTTATATGTTCAATTTGATTTGGATTCACATTCATTGGCTGTTATTAGAGTGTAAATCTGATTCCATTGGACTCGTTTGATGTTGTAGAATCACTTTCATTCATACAATTTCTCAAATCAACCACAAGATAAGTTTGAATTTGTTGAAAAATGTCGAATACTGTATTTTGAGCATGCACTGTGATTTGTTGATTTCAATCGGAAATTGACTCTGGAAATGTATTCTAAATGTTTAATTGATTGTATTGATGCATTATCAAGATTCAATTTGGTGATTTGAATTTATTTGGAACAGATTGGAATCAGATGGGAAGAACACGCAAAGATTATCAAGAACACGCAAGCCACAGGGCTGAGATTCAATTCTTCAATCTGCGAGTTGAAGAAAACACGCAGACAGGCATATGTGCGTTCTGCAAACTCGCAAGACCTTATCTGCGAGTTCTAATTTTACAGTTCCTTCGTCGTGCGTGTTTGAAGTTCAAAATTAGACTTGCGCGTTTCAGAAATTAAATCGACTTGCGAGTTTTAGGCACTTGCGCGTTTTAAGTTCAATTTCAACCTGCGAGTTTTTAATTCCTTCGACTTGCACGTTTTCTGAAATCATTCCACTTGCGCGTTTAATTCAAACGACTTGCGAGTTTCACAGTTCAAAATTGATTTGCAATTTCAATTCAAATGAACCTGTTTAAATTTCAATCGACTTGCATTTCAATTTCAATTGACTTGAAATTTCTTTCTCAACCTGCAGGTCGAGTTTGAGATCATCGATTTGCGAGTTTGATTATCAATTGGGTTTGCGTGTTTCATCTATTCAGTCTGCGTGTTTGAGACTGATTCAATTTGTGCTTTCATTCAAATTGATTGAGCATTTCAATTTCGATTAAATTGAAATTTCTGATTCAATTTTCAGGACGAGTTCAAATTGGCTTATTTGAGTTTCCATCAGGTCAAGCGACTTATGCATTCCAGGCTCATTGGATTTGCAAGATAACCAAGGTTTAAGATTTCTTGGTTTACGAGTTTAAATTTTTTGCAGATTCTATTGATTCATTTCAATTCACAGGGTCAGGGTCTGTATACATTTGATTAGAACCATTGGGATTCAAATTGGGTTTTTAATTTACAGTCCAGTTATTAATTGGTCTGCGAATTACATGTTTGAAAGTGAGTTTCACTCACAGTCTGTTTGGATCTGTGTTTTAACACAGTTTGGTTTGTGAGTGTTAATCTGTTTGGTTTGTGTGTGTCAAAGTTGTTGTTAAAAGTTCAAATTCATACAGGTTACAGGTTTTAGTGTGAAACACAGTTTGTAATCAAATGATCTGCATATTGATGAGTTTCAAGTTCAATTTGTTCAGATTTTCAATCTAAGCATTTGTGAGTTTAGGATCAATAAGACTGTGACTTCAACATTCACTTGATCTGTTGCGAGTTTAAATTCAGAACATTTGTACAAATTTTAGTGTTTCAGTCAGTTCACACAGCCTACAAGTTGTAATTGGTGTAATCTGTGAAATTCAACACAGTTTGATTTGTGAGTTTATAATTTCATTTGGTATCACTTGGTTTGGACATTTTCACTCGGTTTGCACATTTCACAGTCTGAACACAGATCAATCATACAGCTTATTCTAGTGTTGCAAGATTGCATAGTTTGTGATCATTAAATCTGCGAATTCTATTGTTACAGTTTATGTAGCTTCCTGCAGGTTCTAGTGTTCAAAATTGATGAGATTTGCAAGTTTCAATTGATTCTTTGGTTGTGAGTTTGATGCTCCATGTGATCTGAAAGTTCTACGAGTTCATATCCTGTCCATATTGAAGTTCCATTTGATGTGAACTGTGTTTTTCAGACCAATTGATCTATGATTTCAAGTCCATGTTCTCTACAAATTTCCAATTGATTGCAGAATTCAGAATTAAATTCTCTAACTAATCTGTGATTTTTAATTGATTTGCAGGTTCCAATTGATGCAATATGTGTTTTTCCATGTCAATTAAACTGCAAATTTAAAGTTTAGTGATCTGTGATCTTCGATTCCAAGCAATTTGGGAGTTCTAATTTTTGAAAATCCAAGTGATCTGCAGGTTAAAAGCAGCCTGCGTGTTCTGAAGATTCTCAAAAAACAGCCTGCAAGTTCTAATCACACAGACTGTGAATTCAAGTTCATGGACATTCGGTCTGAAAGTTCTAAGTATTTTATTTACACAGCTTCTGATTTGGTCTGCGAGTTTCAAGTGTAAACAATCTGCACAGTTTGTAATTGATTGGTTTCAATTGAAGTTCCAACAGTTTTGAAGATTCAATTGAACTGATAACAACATTTTTGCAGATTCAAGTTTTTTTTTGGTTACACATCCTGCAAGAGCTAGTTTATGATCAAGTGTTCTGCGCGTTTTACACATTCTGTGAGTTTGTATAGTCTGTGAGCTGCAACCTGAGTTTCAATGTAACCTGAGTTTCCACAAGCATCTAATGATTCTTTCTATGTAGTTTTCTACTTTACAAGACTTGCTCGAAAAAGAAAGAAAATGTTTTAATGAAAACAAGAGGTCTGACGAGTTGAAAAGAAAAACGCAGAAAAGAGAAATACTGGAATTTTCAAAGATATTTCTGAGAAAAACAAGAACGTGGAAACAAATTTTGAACAAGAACGTTTACATTTTGAATCCGAAATATCTAAGCTTCAATCCAAAATAACTGCTCTGTCATCAGATTATCAAAAAGAAAAGAAGGCCAAATCTGATTTGAAACAAAAGTTTGACACACTTTCAGATGAAAGAAACATTTTGACTAAAAAGATAAATGACTTGGAAGCTGCAAACATTGAATTGTCTGATAAAGTAACAGTTGATGTGATTAGTCAATCACTTGTTGATAACTCAACAGAATCAGTCCGTTCTTTCAAAACAGCTTCAAGTTCCATTCATGAGAAAAAAATTTTGAAAAAGAAAAGTGTCAAATCTAAAACTGTCAAATCAAATCAGATTAGACCATCTAATCTATTCTATGACAAATCTGTTGATGGTTCAGCGAAATTCTATGTCAAATCTCTTGGAAAGCAATCTAAGAAAAATCAGATGGTCTGGCGAGTGAAGGATTCTTCAGAAGAGAAGAAGAAAGACAAAGCATCTGCATCCACATTCAATGCCAAAAGGAACAGTGCATATAAAGGTAAATCTTTTGATAATCCTAATATGTTTTACTCTACTAATCATTTGATCAGGGTTGCTCAAAAGAAGATTTGATGTTCTTACTGTGGAGCACATGACTTTGTAAGTAAAAAATTTGTTAATTACTGGTATGGTTCATATAATGTAACCCCCACAAGAACTGCAACTAACACTTTAGGACCCAAATACCAGTGGGTACCAAAAGCTAAAACTGTGTTGCAGGCACCCAAAGTTTAAGGGGGAGCATGATGTTTGACTTCTAGACAAAACAGTCTAGGACTCGTACATCAAAGTACCCGCACCTTAATGTGAAGACTATGGCTTCTGATCACATGACAGATCAGGACCTGTTCTTTCATGTTCAAATATGGATATTCTGCAAATATCCAGGGGGAGCTTATCTAACCTAAATCATCTTATAATGATTTGAGGGGGAGCTTAAAGGTAAATATCTTCTAATCTAGATCTCTGATTGTTTGAAAGAAGAACAAATTTCTAGCATGAAAAACAATTTCTGAAATGTTCAAACCACTTCTGGTTCTCAAAAGATTTTATGAATTTAGAACTGTGATTTTAAATGTTTTTCTTTTTTGAGCTTTAATGTTTAACTGACCGTGTGTTTCCAAAGATCAATACTTGCATATTATCATGTCTTTATACTGTAAAGTATTCATACACATCGGTTCAGTACTTCATTTGAATTTGTTATTACCATGTCTCATAACGACCAAATTTTTCGATGGTAATACCCTCGTTTGCTTTCAAATGTTGTTGAGCATCATTCATCATTTCAAATTTGTGCTTTCATTGCTACATTGTTTATATTTGTTCATATTAACAAATTATCAATTCTTTGATACCCTAACCATTTCATTTGATCTGATTGATACATTGTCAAATTCTCAAAACAATTCTCTTGATTTCATTTCATTCATTCAATATTCTTGTTTTGAGAGATCTTCATTGTTCAATTGCTCAAATCTCATGAGCATACATTTTGACAATGTCATCATACATTTTTGTGCTTAACTACTAAAGTTAAATTGTTGAACAACCATTCTTTATAGGACTTACATGGGATTCATGTGTGAGCTTATAAGAACTTCCATGGATTCACGTTTACCAGTGTTTCCTACCCAGGAAATAATCCTAGAGTGATTGAGGGGTGAGGGGTCAAAATCAAAGAGTGGGGGAGATAACTCATCCGGTTGAGTTTTTCTCATTGCGTGGAGCGGAAAAATGTAAATGAGAGTTTGGTTAGAAGTGAGCAAAATGTTAAAAAGAAAAGGGGTGTGAGAACAGAGTTAAAAGAATATCAGAACTCTGCACCAACCACTTTCTGAGTCGGGCAGCCACAAAATCTAATTGGTTCACATTCTTTGGTGACCATCATTGAAAAATGCAGTGAGCCCATGCCAACTCTTGCATTTAACCCCACCAACCACTCGTTTCTTTCTTAACAAAGAAATGTTTCATTTTCTTTGGGGACGCAGCATATATGTTATCTAATCTTCACTCGGAAGATTTAGATATTGAAAAAGAAGGAAAGTTGCCCCACCTTCGCACCTCTTTCATGCACATTGAGTCCGTGTAATACTTGTTGTTGTCTCAACGGTTTACACAATTTGAGCCTTATGAAACACAATCATTGTGCTAAATTCTTTCATACACAAGCACGAGCACACAGAAAATTTGTTTTTCTGTCAGAACATTCATAGATAAATCTTGTGTTTTTGAATGATTGAATGGAAGTCCTGGGGAGTCATCATCAAACCAGCTCCTTAAATTGTACATTCGTTGTACACAGTAACTCCGTGTTACTGACAAGCACTTCTAACTGTTTCATTTGTTGAATCAGGGTTACAACATTCATTATATCTGGATTTGAAAAGATTCAGGTATATACAGTTCATGATTCAGCTATTCAGATCAAAGGGCAGAAAATGTCAAATGTATCTCAAAGGGGGAGAATATCTGTAAAAGGGGGAGATTCAAAGAAAGTGCTGAAATTGAGGATGTTTTGATGATTATGGTGCTCACAATCATCAAAAAGGGGGAGACATCTACAAAGATCAATTTCAAATCAATTTCAAATCTATAAAGTGATGAAGAAAGTTCAAAGTCAAGATTTGTGCCATAAAGTGATGAAGAAAGTTCAAAGTCCAGATTTGTGGATATTTCTGAAATTTCAAATCAGTTGAAAAGAAATCATTCTCAAAAGATTCTGAAGACAAGACCAAATTAAAAAGATTCGTGAAAGTTTATTTTTCCGAAGATGGTCAAGAGATCAAAGAGATGAAGATACATGATCAGAGATTCCTCAAAGTTCAAAGATGAATTTTTCAAAGAAGTTTTCAAAGGTTTGTTCAATTCATGTTGATTTACAAAGATGTAAAGTGCAAAAGACTTTTCAAGATTCTTCATAGACTGAAAGACTGAAGATTGTTAGAGCTTCAATGTTTTAAAGACTGTCAGAGATAAAAGTTGAAGAATCAAGCGCTGAAGACAAGTGTCAAATTTTTTTAAATCTTGAATACAAAGGGGGAGAATGTTAGTGTATTAAATTGTATCCAAGATTTAGTGAGAAAAGTCATGTAAAAGCCTTTATTCTTGAATAGTCAATGATAGTCAAATAGTGTGAGAAGTCAACATAAGTATTAGAGGGTTTTAAATACTTAGAGTGTTTTAATTACTTGAGAGTTTGTTCAAGTACTTGAGAGTTTGAGTGGGTCATTGTTCAAGTTACTTGAGAGTTTAGTTGGATTACTTGAGTGTTTCTTAGTTCATATAAATAGGTTTGTTTCTTGTTATTTTGTAAGTGCTTAATGTCATAATTCACATTTACTTTCTCTCTCTACTCTCTCTCTAGAATATATACACTGTTATATCATGATCTTGATTGAGAGTGTTTGAATAGCTTGATTGAATCTGGGAATTACAATTTCAGCTTGTATCCTTAGGATACCACAGACCAAGATCTGCAGTCCCCTCCAGATACCTGAAAATCCGCTTAACAGCAGACAAATGGGATTCTTTAGGATTGACGTGATAACTAGAAAATAAGTATGTATAAAACATTATATCCGGCCTACTAGAAGTAAGATACATTAAGAAACCTATCATCCCTCTATAAGTCCTAACATCAATAGCCTTTCCTGAAAGATCGGTGCCAATCTTAGTACCAGGTGCCATTAGGGTACCAATCGGTTTACAATTTTCCATTTTGAACTTCCTAAGAATATCCAGAATGTATTTAGATTGATTGATAAAAATCCCCGTTGAAAATTGTTTGACTTGCAATCCGAGAAAGAAATTCATCTCTCCCATCATGCTCATCTGAAAACGTGACACCATGAGGTTTGCAAAGTTCTTACAGTACTTAAGATTTGTAGAACCAAAAATAATATCATCCACATATATTTGAATAAGAATGATATCGCCTTTATCCTTTTTAATGAAAATAGTGGTATCTACCGTACCTTTTGTAAAACCTGACTTGACCAAAAACTGAGATAGAATATCATACCAGGTGCGAGGAGCTTGTTTCAGTCCATAAAGAGCTTTATCCAAGATGTAAACGTGATTAGGCTTATCTGGATTTACAAACCCTTCTGGCTGCGAGACGTAGACTTCCTCCTTGAGTACTCCATTCAGAAAAGCTGTCGTTACGTCCATTTGATAAACGGTGAAGTTCTTATGAGTTGCGTAGGCTAAGAACATCCGAATTACCTCTATCCGCGCCACTGGATCATAAGCCTCATCGTAGTCTATCCCTTCCTCTTGCCTATATCCCTTCGCAACAACTCGTGCTTTGTTTCAGATAACGGTACCATCTTCATCTTTCTTATTTTTGAACACCCATTTCGTACTAATGATGGTTTTACCTTGCGGTTTGGGTACGAGTATCCAGACTTTCAGTGCTTCAAACTGATTCAGCTCATCTTGCATCGCAGTTACCCAATCAGAATCGGCAAGGGCCTCAGATACGCGAGTAGGCTCGATCTTGCTCAGAAAGGATTCATACATACATAGATTTGATGTTGCAGACCTAGTTTGCACTAGTGTAGAAGGATCTCCAATAATTTGATGTACCGGGTGCTCTTTGGTCCACTTATGTTCATGAGGGAGTGGATTAGATGTAGATTGATCATTGTCCGCATCTAGATATCCACTATTATCTCCTTCAGATGGTTCAGAATTAACGGGGGTTTCAGTTGAAGTAGTCGTTGCAGAAGTTGCAGTAGGTATAGCTTGGTCAATCTGTTGATCAGTCCTTACAGTACATCCTACTGAATCAGCTACTTCTGTCTCAACAGTGTTGGTCACAACTTCAACTATCGGAGTAGGCTTTTGAACTGGAACTTCTTGCTGAATCGGGGAAATGGATTCAGTAGAGATATCGGAAATGGTTGGATGAGTAGTCATCGAGTCTTCCATCCTGTCAACCACAACAGAGTTAGGCAACTTAGAACCAAGAAATTCATCATGGGACAGTTCAAATAATAAATCTAAATCAGAAAATTTAGAAGTAGACGATGAATCGCCATCGGATTTGTTCTCTTGAGGTGCAGGTCCTGGACTGGTTGGTCCAGAAGCTAATACTCCTATTATTACGGGTTCTGAACTGATGTTCTCAGAAGCCATATCCTCATCGAATGTAACATTGACGCTCTCGATCACTGTCTTCGACTTCTTCAAATAAACACGATATGCAGAAGATGTAGAGGAATAACCAACGAAGATGCCTTCATCCGCCTTAGCACTGAACTTGTTCAGATTCTCTCTGTCGTTTAGAAGAAAACACTTACAACCAAAAACATGAAAAAATCTAATGGTTGGTGTTCGGTTGTTGATCAACGCATACGGAGTCTTCTGAAATCGGCGGTGTATCATGGAGCGATTCTGAGTGTGACACGCAGTCGATACAGCTTCAACCCACGTAAATAAAGGTAAGTCAGATTGGCTGAGCATTGTCCGAGCGGCCTCGACAAGTGTTCGATTTCGCCTTTCGACGACTCCGTTCTGTTGAGGCGTGCGAGCAGCAGAGTATTGATGTGATATCCCGACCGACTCGAGATATTCTTTAACTATCTTGTTCTTGAGCCCTGTGCCGTTGTCAGTCCTGAGAATCTTGACTTGTGTTTGCAGATTGACTTGGGTCGTCTTCAGAAATGTAATGAGAACATCGGGAGTCTCATCTTTAGACCGTAGAAACTTAACCCAAGTGTATCGCGTATAGTCGTCCACGATAACTAGCACATACTTCTTTCCTCCTAAACTTTGAGTTCGCATAGGACCGCACAAGTCCATATGCAACAACTCTAAAGGAGAGCTGGTACTCGGTTCAGCCTTTGGTTTGTGTGGGGCTCTCTTCATCTTTCCCTTTTCACAAGCTGCACACAAGTGTTCTCTTTCATACTTCAGCTTTGGAAGTCCTTTCACTAGCTTTCCACTGACCAGCTTGTTGATGTACCGAAAGTTGAGGTGAGAAAGTCGTCGATGCCATAACCAACTTTGTTGCATCGAGGCCTTTGATAGTAGACATACCTGATTGTCATCCTGGACCTTTGACAAGTTGATGGTGTAGAGGTTTGACTTGCGAGTGCCGACCAAGAGTTCTTTTTCTTCTTCAGTGCGTACAGAACATGTCTTGGCCTTGGAATTAACCTCTAAGTCTTCGTCACAGAATTGGCCAATGCCGAATAGGTTGTGCCCTAAGCCTTCAACGTAACTCACCTTCTTGATCGTAAGACTTTCATGTACAACATCACTATATCCTAGAATTGGTGAAAACTGATCATTCCCAAAAACGAACTGTGCCGCAGTATTTGTCCGTATAGTTAGACAACATACTCTTCTGCCCGGTCATATGCTTGGAACACCCGCTATCCATGTACCACATATGACGTGTCTGCACAACACAAATCAGGAAAGAAGAGGTTTAGGAACCCATTTATAAATGGGATCTCCACTGTTAGTACTTGATTTTGGCACCCATTTAAATTTGGGCCCGCTTTTTCTTTGAAAACCATTAGCATGATAAGACGAATGATAACTATAAGATGAAACATTATATGAACCATACCAGACATCAGAATATTTACGAGAAGTATAATCACATTCACCATAATTTAAATTTTTTTTATTATTAGATGGAGCTAACTGGAATAATTGCTTTATAGAGTATTTCTTGCGAGAATCAACAACATTCACAATCAATTCATCTGTACTAGAAGTCTTTTTATTAAAACTCGAACTACATATAGCTTTCTCGTCTATCTTCTGTTTCGGTATCCATGTAGTCTTAACTCCAACCCTTTGCTTTCTCATATCTGAAACATTAGAAACTTTAGAGTTAGAATGATGAGAATTAAAAGAATGCGTTTTCTTTGGCTTACCCGTGGTGATCGGTTTCTGTGAATGCTGTAATTTTCTTTTCTTACTTTTCGCATTCTTAGATTTCATAGAAACTGATTTGTCAACTTTCGTTGATGTTTCACCTTTTTCAAACACATTGGGTAATCCAAAACAATTAACAACACAAGATGAATGATCAGGACGTTTAGAAGTAAAGTCAAACTGAGCAACACAATCATTCAAAATACCCTCAGAGTTTAAGAAATTAAGATCATTCTCAAGTGAACCAGACCTGTCTTCAGAATTTAAAACCTTGGAAAATTTAAGAAAATTAGTATTTTTGAACAATGTTGAAAAAACTGTTTGTTCTAAGTCCATCAAAATTCTTTCTTCTGTAAGAGTATTCTCGAGTTCAGAAATTTTACTTTCCAAAACTAGAGGAGGAACGTAAAGCTTACCTTCGACGGGTTTAGCCTCCAATTCTTTTACAGAATAACTTTCAAAATAATCATTTGAAAGAAATTTTGATTTGTTAGAACTATAACTGTTATTTAAATTCTCATAGCGAAATGGAAGTTGAAATTTAGATTTGTTCTTTCTTTTATCATATTCCTTGGCTTTATCTTTTTCAGACAGACTAGTCCAAAAGGGTTTGAGTTCCTGATATTGAGGAGCCAATAACATAAACCCAAAGTCATAAAGTGCAGGCACTTCAGATATACCCTTTTTGAGATGATGTGGGTTCTTGTAACAAAGTCCCCAAGTATCAGGATTCTCTTTAGGTTTGTTCAAATGAATAGTGTGTTCAGTTTGACCTAAAGTATGTAATTTCTCTTCCAAAGCATTCACCTTGTCTATTAAAGAATTTTTTTCTTTTGAAGTAGAAAAATACCTTTTAGAAAGCTCTATAGTCTGAAACTCACATTCTTTTTATTTAGAAACAGTTTCAGATAACTATTTATGAATTATAGTCTTTTCTTTAGCGCAGATGTCTATATTTTTGTGCAAAGTTTCAATTAATACATTTTTCTCAGCAATAGCATTACTAAGTTTATGTATAGATTGATTTTTCTCATTTATGACACCTTTCTCTTGCTTCAGTTTAGACTCTAATTTTTGGAGTTTAGACATCATGGCATGCATTTGGTTCAGAAAATGAGATTCAGTTAAGTTACATACCTCATCATTATCTCCATCATCAGAATCAGCTTCGGCTTCTGACTGGTTCTTCCCCATCAAGCACAGATGTGCTGTCTCGTCCTTATCTCCTTCTTCAGATTCTTGGTCCGAATGGTCGAGCCAGTATTCATCCTCGACCATTAATGCTTTTCCAGCCTCTTGTTGCTTGGCTAGAAGCATCTTATTCTTGTAATATTCAGAGGTTCGGACTTTTGGTTTTCGGCAGTCCTTGGCAAAATGACCGAGTTTGCCACAGTTGTAGCACTTGATCGGTTCTTCCTTCTTGAACTCTTCGACTCCATCCTTCTTCTTGTCTTCTGGTCTCTTTTCTTCAACTTTCTCCTTATGCTTGTAGTTATTCGGACCAGACGAGTACCTCTGACTGTTGAAGTTTGGCTTCTTATAGAACTTCTTTTGGAAAGCCTTGGTTAACATTAGCATGACTTCCTTCAGTTGTTCACAATCATCAGAGTCAGACTTTGCCTCACTATCAGCTTCTTCAGATTCAGATGCTATCACCTTCTTCTTCTTGGACCTTTTCTTGACCACAAGAGCAACTGGATCAGCAACTTCTTTGTCATCCTTCTTTATCTCAGCCTTGATTTCATTCACCTCTTCCTCATTCTGTTTGAGGATTTCATAAACTTCATGAAGTGCAATGTCGTTCAGATCTTTCAACTGCCTCATCTGTCTGGTGAATCTCTTCCACTCTGGCTGAAGGTTGCTTAGAAATTTCACATTCATCTCAACTTGAGATTTGTTGATCTTATTCTTGCTGAGCTCATTCAACAATGTGACAAATATGTCATAAGTGGCTTCGAGTGATTCTCCAGCTTTGGCTTTGAATTCTTCATAATTATTCAAGCAGTTGGAAACTTTAAGTTGGTTGCTGACTTTTGATCCAATCATCATCTTCTCCAATTGATCCCACATTTGCTTGTCGGTAGCATTGTAGCTATCAATCTTGACATATATTTCATTTGGTATGCCTTGGAGAATAAATGATCTTGCAAGCTTGTCACCATTGTGTCTGTTCAGCTGATCTTCCGAATATTGACCAATCGGTAATTTATACTCTGTCACTTCTTCTTGACCATTTTCTCCAGCTACAGTGAGAACCTTGGTCGAAGGTGTCATGATTCCTTCTTTCATAGATTTTCTGATATAATCTCCCAAATCATGTCGATCGATGAAGTCCAAGAATCTGTCCTTCCATTGCTCGTACTCCCCCTTGAAGAGTACTGGTGGCTTCACATCTGTTCCAATAGCAAGAGCTTCCCGAGATCGTTAGAATCAAAAGTTGGATAAAAACTACATTCAAAATTTTCAGAAAATAAATTTCCGAAAAGAATTAAATACAGTCCTCTCACACAGTAGAAATCACAAATAGATTAAACAGACTTAAAAACTGGTACAAAAAAACAGATATTTGCCAAGGACGGTTTGTGCGAGAGGCAGGTCGCGCAAATAGAGATTTGCGTTAGACACGAGTGGCGCAAAGACTGAGTTTTCGCGAGAAGTGGGTGGCGCGAAGAAGAGGTTTGCGTGACAAGCAGGTAGCGCAGAGTGAAGAATTGTGTGGGTCTTGGGTGGCGCAAACAAATGTTTGTGTTTCACTTGAGTGGCGCAAAGTTTGCTTTGCGTGAGAAGAGGGTCGCGCAAAGTGAGAGTCGACCGGACACCTGTTCGACCGGGAAATTGCAACGACCGATAAGATGTTACGACCGGTACTTTGCTTGACCGGTAAAAACAGTGGACCGATAATATAAAGTGGACCGGTAAAATTCGACCGATAGGAAGCTTTGACCTGAATTAAGATTCGACCGATAAAGTTCGACCGATATAGTTCGACCGATATAGGTCTTCAACCGGTATTGGTCTTAGACCTATATTAGCTTAGACCGATAGAGGTCTTCGACCGATATTAGCTTAGATCGATAGAGGTCTTCGACCGATATTAGCTTAGACCGATAGAGGTCTTCGACCGATATTAACTTAGACCGATATGTTCTTGATGTTATCGACTCAGTAACCAAAAAATCAGACCAGAAAGCAATCGAATACTCAAAATTACCTCCAAAACTTTGCCAATTCGATAGATTAAGCAACTAGAACAGATTGCAACAATTAATTTCAATAATAAACACCCTATGAAGGTTCGATTCAAGAGTCAGTGCGTTTTGAGAACGAACCCATAATTGCCAAAAACACCAAGTAGATAATCGAAAACAATGTAATATTAAAATCAATCAATACCCAATCACGATAATAGACAAAACGAACACAATCCAACCAATAACAACTTGAATGAACAATCACACAATAAAAATTATGAATCTTTGACAGAAAAACAAAACCGAATAAAAAATATTCAATTCAATCTGTAACGTGCTCTGATACCAATTGTGTGTCCCAATAAATAATCATTCAATCAAGCAAACATATAATCAATACAATAATGCAAACCTGATACGATTAATCAAACGATTCAACAGGTTACAAATGTTCTTGATGAACCTCTTTCTCTCTGCTTCTCTTGTTCACGGCGCAAACCACAAGCCAACCTCACTCAAAAATAATTTTTCAATTAAGCTCCCTTGGCCTCTAACCTAATTACCACTAAAAAAAAAAAACAATACAATATATACTTAGGCCTTATTAGCCTAATGGGATTGGCAAGGCTTGGGCCCAACTACTAAAACAACCTTTTAACTTATTTAAATAAAGACTAATAAAGAAAATACTTAAACAGACTTTGACTATTTATTACAAAAGGACCCTAGACTATTTGTTGAGACGACTTTTCAAGCTTTTGACTTCAGATTTACATCTTCAGATAATTATGATCTTGAATCCAATAAAACTGTGCTTTAACAGTAATAGCCTACGCTTCGCGACAGTTAAAGGATCATGAGAAGAACTATCCGACTCATGATTTGGAATTGGCGGCCGTAGTTTTCGCATTGATGTTATGGCGACACTACTTGTACGGGACGAAGTGCACTCTTTTCACCGATCACAAGAGTCTCAAGTACATCTTTGATCAAAAGGAACTCAACATGCGGCAAAGGAGGTGGCTCGAGCTCTTGAATGATTAAGATTGCGATTTACTCTATCACCCCGGTAAGGCCAATGTGGTAGCGGATGCGTTGAGCCGAAGGAGTCATGATGGTGGTGTCAAAATGTCCCTTACGAGAATCGATGTGGTGTCGAGTTTGTTGGAGAGTTTAAGAGCGAGTCAAGTGAAAGCACTCAAGGAGGAAAATCTCAATTCTAGGGTCATGGTAAAGCAAAAGGAACTTTTAATGGAAGACGGTCGTGGACTTAAACTCTTTCAAGGGAGAATTTGGGTACCGAAGTTGGGAGGAAACCGAGAATTACTTCTCGAGGAATCGCACAAGTCAAAATATTCTATACATCCCGATAGCACCAAGATTTAATAAACATTAACACTTTCTAAAATATTCTATACATCCCGGAAGACGAGTGTTAGAGTCATCATCAAACCAACTCCTTAAATTGTACATTCGTTGTACACAGTAACTCCATGTTACTGACAGGCACTTCTAACTGTTTCATTTGTTGAATTAGGGTTACCAAGTTCCTTATATCTGAATTTGAAAAGATTCGGGTATATACAATTCATGATTCAGCTATTCAGATCAAAGGGCAGAAAATGTCAAATGTATCTCAAAGGGGGAGAATATCTGTAAAAGGGGGAGATTCAAAGAAAGTGCTGAAATTGAGAAAGTTTTGATGATCATGAAGCTCACAATCATCAAAAAGGGGGAGAAATCTACAGAGTTCAATTTCAAAACAATTTCAAAGTACTGAAGAATGTTCAAAGTCAAGATTTGTGGAGAATTTCTGAAAGTTCAAATCTGATGAAAATAAATCACTCTCAAAAGATTCTGAAGACAAGTCCAAATTAAGATGATTCGAGAAAGTTTGTTTTTCCGAATACGGTCAAGAGATCAAAGAGATGAAGATTCAAAAAGTTCAAAGATTCCTCGAAGTTCCAAAGATTTTCAAAGGTTTCAAAGCTTTATTGAAGACTTGTTGACTTTCCAAATATGCAAAGTGCAAATGACTTTTCAAGATTCTTCAAAGACTGAAAGACTGAAGATTGTTAAAGCTTCAAAGTTCAAGACTGTCAGAGACAAAAGATGAAGAATCAAGCGTTGAAGACAAGTGTCAAAAGTTTTTTAAATCTTGAATATAAAGGGGGAGAATGTTAGTGTATTAAATTGTATCCAAGATTTAGTGAGAAAAGTCTTGTATAGAGTCTTGTATTTGAGAAGTCAATGAAAGTTAATGAAAGTCAATGATAGTTAAATTGTGAGAAAGTCAACATAAGTCTTAGGAGGGTTTTAAGTACTTGAGAGTTTGTTGAAGTACTTGAGAGTTTGAGTGGGTCATTGTTCAAGTTACTTGAGAGTTTAGTTGGATTACTTGAGTGTTTAATAGTCCATATAAATAGGTTTAATTCTTGTAATTCTTTTAAGAGCTTTACATTGTAATATCATAACACGATTGATACTTTCTCTCTCTACATTCTAATCTCTCTCTAGTTCTTGATCAATATCACACATATTCTGATTGAGATTGGTTTAATTGCTTGATTGTAATCTGGGAATTTCATTTTCAGTATCAAGACTTGAAATTAAATTATTTGTGGCCGATGATGAAATTGGATGTGGCCAATTACGTGGAAAGGTGTGTCACATGCCTTCAAGTCAAAGCGGAGCATCAAAGACCGTATGGAAGTTTGCAACCGTTGTCTATTCCCGAGTGGAAGTGGGACAACATAACCATGGATCTTGTGACGAAACTACTGAAGACCTTGCGTCGACACGATACCATTTGGGTGATCGTAGATCGGTTGACCAAGAGCGCGCACTTTCTTGCAATGCGGGAGACCTTGCCAATAGAGAAGTTGGCTAAACTTTACATCGACGAGGTGGTGTCGAGGCACGAAGTTCCACAATCTATAGTTTCAGATCGGTATAGTCGTTTCACGTCGAATTTTTGGGCGAGTCTATAGAAAGAGGTGGGCACTACACTAAATCTGAGCACGGCCTATCATCCTCAAACGGATGGCCAGAGCGAGAGGACCATCCAGACGCTGGAAGACATGTTAAGCTCGTGTGTTATAGACTTCGGGGGAAGTTGGGATTCACACCTACCTTTGGTGGAGTTCGCCTACAACAACAGTTACCATTGTAGTATCGGAATGGCACCGTTCGAGGCTTTGTATGGGCAGAAGTGCAAAACTCCAGTTTGTTGGTTAGAAGCAGGCGAGAAGCAATTCGTCGGCCCGGAAATTATACAAGAGACGACCGACAAGGTGAAGGAGATCTGCGAGAGACTAAAGGTGGCGCAAGACCGACAAAAGAGCTATGCGGTTAAGAAGAGAAGACCGGTTGAGTTTCAAGTGGGTGACCGGGTTATGTTGAAGGTATCTCCGTGGAAGGGGATCATACGATTTGGGAAGGGTGTGAAGCTCAGTCCTCGTTTCCTTGGACCATTCGTCATTTTGGAGAAGGTTGGTTTTCAAGCCTAATAGTTGGATTTACCACCGGAAATGGATGGGATACAACCTACATTTCACGTATTCTACCTTCGGAAGTGTCTAGCCTAGGAGGAAAGCGTGATCCCTTTGTCCGAAATTCGGGTGGACAACGGGAATCGTTGCGTGGAAGAATCGGAGTCAATTTTAGAATCGAAAGTGAAGAAGTTGAGGCATAAGGACGTGGTCATAGTGAAAGTTCAATGGAAGCACCATCGTGATGCTAACATTACTTGGGAGTCTGAGGATGATATGAAGAAGCGTTACCCTCACTTGTTTAATCTAGTGTAAGATTTCGGGGACGAAATCCAATTTAGGTGGGGAGGATTGTAACGTCCGTAATTTCAAGTAAGTATGAAGCCTTATTAATCTGACGTTTATATGTTTATCAAATAGAAATTATATGCTTAATTGCCATTCCCGTCTATGATAGTTTCTTGGTATCAAATTGGATGTTTTAGACTTGTATTGTTTAAGCAGGGAGTTTCGCGACTTAGGCGCGAGTGAAAGTCGCGGCATAAGCCGCGTAGTTCACTGGAGTGATTTGGTTTTGAGGAGCCTCGCGACTTAGGCGCGGGTGAGAGTCGCGGCACAAGCCGCGTAGTTCACTGGATTCGAATTTGGCCAGGCACACGGGCGACTTATGCCGCGGGTGCAAGTCGTGGCACAAGTCGTGATCGACCTGCAATTCCCCAAAACCCCTCTTCTCTCGGTTCTAAATCACAAAGCGCACACACACTGATTTGGGGAGCGATTTTCTAGGGTTTGGGAGCCATTTTTCTTCCTCTTGCTTTCTAGAGCATTTATTGCAAGTTTTGGGAGGTAAAAACATCATTTATTGGGTTCCTTCGACATCAAGATCTCAAGAGTACAAGTCTCCTTCATCATCATCCAACTTCTAGTGTTTTCCATTTTCTAGGTTCTGGTTCAAAAACCTAGACAGTGAGTTTACTAAACCTTTTGTTGAAACTAGATACACATCATAATCTTCTATTTGTATTATTGTAACATTTTCATGTTGGTTACCTTTATGGGTTCAAATACTTGATAATAGTATTATGTACAATATGATGGGATATTTTCTATGAGTATTTGCCTTGACTTATTCTATTGGTTAACTAGTTGGTACTTGCTCCATAAATGAACATTGTTAGCATTTTGGCATGAAATGGATGATATGTGGTAAAGTAGATGATAAATTCTACATGGAATGCCTTTTTGGCGATTGAATATCTAGACATTGATTATGTTGATATTTGAGTCTCATGATAGACTTATGTGATAGGACAGTAGCATAGTACCCATGGTTGGTATCGAAATGCTTTGGTAGAATTATACCTCAAGACCTCCTAAATGTATTATGTTGGACGAATCAAGTTAGTAGACACTAGGATGATGTAGTCTTGGGCGCCACCATACGATTATGTGCCTTGACCTCCGCCATCCGGGGTATTGCCATAGTTGTATTGCTCAGATGGGTCGGGCCTTTGGGTGTCACTCGTGGTAGTGGCACTAAGGTACATTGTCTCTTGGGTGGAACTGATTGGTGTTACGGGTATCCCCTGTTGACTCCACATATTGTTGAACTCTGATTAACTGCTGATAAGAATTGTAATATCTCATGCGTTCTTGTTATTGTTCAACTCACTAGGCTTTTTGGCCTAACACTTGTTTGGTGTCGATGTGTATCTCAGGTTCTATCGGCGCCGGTCCTAAGCAGTCATAGATGCTTTGGGGTGAGAGCTTGGGGATTTTTCACCTGGACATATTATTCTTTTGGAATGAACCGTTGGGTTTATAAGATAACAACCCTTTTGTAATCTTCTTTCTAGTTATAGAAATTAGATTAGTTGGTTGTTATTTATTATCCGTCGAATTACAATTGTAATTAAACAAATTGTTTATATTTACATTCTCCATTTTTGGGAGGCTCTTGCTATGGCAATATTTGTATACCTCCGGTCCGTTTTTCGGATTTTTGTTATCCCTATTTTTAGGGTGTTACACGTTTGTTGTTCACTGTTGTTTGAATCAAACGTCATTTCATCATTATATGTGCCTTTATTGTTAAAATGTTTATATATTGTTCATAGAAACATCTTACATCTTTGAATTCCCATATTATTATTCTTCATGAATATTTGATCTGATCTTAATCATTGTCAGATTCTCAAAACATTTTTATTCTTTCATGATTATTCATTCATACAAAGTTTTGAGAAATCTTAAATGCTAAAAATGCTCAAATTTCATTCTAATTTTCAGTGAGCTTACATACAATGACATTGGTTTCTTGTGCTTTCATGTCAAGAACATCATTGAGATATTACATTTTTTTAGGACAATACATGGACTTCATTGTGAGAGATTAACATCACTTCCATGAATTCACGATAACCAGTGTTTCCTACGCAGGAAGTATTCCTTGAGTAATTGAGGAGAGAGGGGTAAAAAGATTGAGTGTTGGTGTGTGAAGAGGAAAAATGAAAATGAGAGATTGGTTAGAAGTGATCTTGGACGATTAAAAGAAAGAGGGTGAGAGAACAGAGTAAAAGAATATCAGACTCTGCACCAAACTTCTTTCTGAGTCGGGCAACCACATTACTGATTGGTTCACATTCTTTGGTGACCATCATTGAAATAGGCACTTAGCCCATGCCATCTCTTGCATATAACCCCACCAGCTACTCATTCTTTTCTTAAAAAGAGAAAGTTTCATATTTTCTGGGTAAGCAACACATATGCTATTAGTTCTTCATTCGGAAGAAACTAATATTGAAATAGAAGGAAAGTTGCCCCACCTTCGACCCTTCTTCATGCACAATTGAGTCTATGTATCATCATTGATGTCTTAATGGTTTACATACATTGACCTTTTTATGAAACACAATTATTGTGCTAATTCTTTCATACACAAGCACGAGCACACATAAAATTCGTTTTTCTGTCAGAACATTCATAGAACGTACCTTGTGTTTTTCAATGATTGAATGGAAGTCCTGGGGAGTCAACATCAAACCAACTCCTTTAATTGTACATTCGTTGCACACAGTGGCTTTGTGCTACTAACAGGTATTCTAACTGTTTCATATGTTGATTCAGGGTTACTACTCTAATTTGTGTGAATTTGAAAAGATTCATATGAATATATTCATGAATTGACAACTCATTCAGATCAGATGAAAGATTCTCTCATATCCTTCATTGGGGAGATTGTTTATTTATTGTCCAAGTGAGAGATCATGAAGATTGTGCTTACTTTTTCATTTGGGGGAGATGTTCCAAAGACAGATCTAAACTTGAAGAGTTTTGATGATTTTGTTTATCACAATTCATCAAAAAGGGGGAGATGTATCGACGTTCAAGTTCAGATGAAAAGTTTATATCAGAATTGGGGAGATAAATCAGAGTTCAAGATCAAATGATTAAAGTTTGTATCGAGAAAGAGTGACAGATGATTTTTCCAAGTCAGGTTGAAAGCTGAAGTAACGATTGTTGCAATGGGAGATATTGAAAATGTTTGAAAAGTCAAAGAAAGAGATTTACTTCAAAGTTAAAGAATGTCAAAGTTTCAAAGTCTGTTGAAAGTTTCAAAGTTTGCTGAAGTTGTCAAACATTTCAAAAGTTTAAAGTTTCAGAGTTCAGGACAGAAAGATATATGTTGAAATCTTGAAAAGTAGAAAAAGAGGGAGATAATTTGATCAAAGTATTAAAGTTTTCAAGATGTCAAAGTTAATAAGTTTCAAAGCTGAAGATCTTTCTGAAGTCAAGAAGACCTGAAGATTATTGTCAATTTTTTTTTAATCTTGAATCCAAAGGGGGAGATTGTTAGACTACAATTGTATTCAAGATTAAAAGTGAGGGTCTAGTTTGTAATTTTGTAATAGTTTGAGGGTTTGGTTGTAAAGTCAACATTTTTTTACTTAGTACTAGAAGTGTACTCACGCAATGCAGCGAGATATATCACAATTTTAATGTTTATTTTTTTTTATTGATTTACAGTACGATTTTGGATGATTTTTATTGAGTGATAATGGTTTCTTTATATATAAATTTGTTTAATTTAGGTTTAACAATATAATGTTTTTTATATAAAAAAAATTAAGTAGTTTGTTAAAATTCATTAATTATCTTATATATTTTAAATTTTTTATATTTAAATTTAGATGTCTATCCTGTTTTGATTATGTTTATCAGAATTCAAATTTCATAATTTTAGGATTTGGGGATTAGAGATAAGGATTTTGGGGGATAAGGATGAAATTTATTAATTAGGGTTAAAAGCATTTAAAAGTAGTACATATTGCTTCATTAATTGTTTTTTAAGAGATTTTAAGTAGATTAACATTAAATAATAATACATAATGCTTAATACATCACGATTTTAATGTTTATTTTTATTTTTTGTTTTTTATTGATTTACAGTACGATTTTGGATGGTTTTATTGAGTGATAATGGTTTTTTATATATAAATTTGTTTAATTTAGGCTTAACAATATAATGTTTTTTATATAAAAAAAATTAAGTAGTTTGTTAAAATTCATTAATTATCTTATATATTTTAAATTTTTTATATTTAAATTGAGATGTTTATCCTGTTTTGATTATGTTTATCAGAATTCAAATTTCATAATTTTAGGGTTTGGGGATTAGAGATAAGGATTTTGGGGGATAAGGATGAAATATATTAATTAGGGTTAAAAAGTACATTAGGCTTTAGTAGTTATTTTTAAGAGATTTTAAGTAGATGGCTTTAAATGATAGTACATAAAACTTAGTGAGTTGTAATTAAGAGTTTTTTTATGTCATCTTTATAATGTAGTATAGATATAGATAAATAGGTTTGGTCCTTTGTAATCTGTAGGTAGATATGCGCACACACACTCATTAGATACGAACTCAAGGTTGGTAAGATTTTGTACACACACACAGTGAACGTGAGAACTGTGACATATTGTTAGATCTGTGACTAATTGAATAATATGATTTGATCTTAATAAATGTGTTTATAATTTGTGTTATGATTAATATGCTAGTATAAACTGGATCACAATTTAAAAGTGGGTCCTAACTGTTTAGCACAAGATTTTGGCATCCATTTGTAAATGCATCCTCTGAACTTTTGGAAACCTTTTGAAATAAAAGACTTATAAGAACAAACATGATAATCATCAAAACAATCATTAGAATATCAGCGAGAGATAAAACCATTCCTTCTGTAATTAGATGACATACTAGTAGATTGAGATAATCAGATTAATTGCCTTATGGAATATCGCTTGTAATGAATTACAAGGTTTTGTTTATTTGAAGCAACACTACCAACTACATCAGAAGAACTACTAGTATATCTATTACAATCCATATCAGGAGATGATTCAGAACTCTCATCGATCTTCCTTTTTGGTCGCCATTCCCTTCGTTCTTCAGATCTTTTATTTTTCACTGAAACATAAGATTTAGATCTGTTAGGAAAATTAGATTTTTGAGAATGTCTGTTCTTGAGCTTACTAGTGTTGTTCTGTTTCTGTGAAAGCCTTTTCTTTTGCTTCTTACCTTTTGCATAGTAATCAACTTTCATAGAAACTGATTCACCAACCTTAGTTGACGATTCACCAACTACGTGCACACTTGGTAAAGCTTGACCATTAATGATGAAAGTAGAACTATCTGAAAGTTTAGCATTGAAATCAAACATATCAATCTCATCAACACACCCTTCACCAGATTTTAAAAAATCATTTGAAGATGAAAATAAGTCATCAAAATCAACTTCAGAGGTGTGAGGTGCTTTAGAGAATGTAGAACACTTTTGAGATTCAACATTTAGAACTGTGTTCTTTAAAACAGTTAAAAATCGTTTCGTTCAATGTCAGCCAATATTCTTTCATCAGATAAAATATTTTCAAGCTCGATTATTTTGCTTTCTAAAATGAGTGGATGAACATAAATTTTAGCTTCTAAAGGTTTCGCCTCCAACTCTGTTGTCGAATAACTTTCAAAATAATCATTTAAAAGAGATTTTGGTAGTTGCATTTTCTTTAAGTTGTTTCTTTTCTCATCCTCTTTAGTCTCTACCTCTTCAGGTGATTTGGTAACAAATTTGGGTTTCAAATGAGGATATTTTCCAGCAACAAAAAGATAATCAAAATTATACGAAGCTGGTTGTTTCCTGATGTCTTTCTTTAGATAGTGTGGGTTTTCGTAACTGAGACCCCACTTATCTCTAACATCAGCGTCCTCATTCGGGGTGTTAAGAAAAATAGTTTGATTTGTTTGACCTCTTGTATAAAATTTGGCTTTCAAACCATTTACCTTCTTTGTTAATCTCTTATTCTCAACCTGCAATTTATAAGCATTTAAAACACATTCTTGCTTTTCAGAAACAGACTTAGACAATTTAGATTCAAAATCAGAAATCTTATTTTCAGAACAATCTTTTTCTTGTTTAAAATCAGAAACAAATTTGCATAAAGAATCAATCAAATCTTTGTTCCCAACAACTTGCTTGTTAAGTTCAAAGATCTTTTGATTTTTCTTTTCAACTCTGGTTTTTTCTTTTTTAATTTGTTTTGAAAATCTTGAAGTTCGACCATCATAGCTTCCATTTTAACCATAAAATCACATTTGGAAAGATTAAGTACCTCATCAGCTGTTTCTTCATCAGAATCATCATACTTTACTTTGTCGCCCATCAAACACATGTGAGCTAATTCTTCTTTCTCCTCTTCCTCAGAATGATCTAGCCAATATTCATCTTCAGCCATCAATGCCTTGCCTGCCTCTTGTTGCTTGGCCAAGAGCATTTTGTTCTTGTAATACTCTGAATTTATGACCTTTGGCTTCTGACAATCCTTGGCATAGTGACCGACCTTTCCACAATTGTAGCATTTGACAAGGTCGTCTGTCTTCTTTTTAGCACCAGCATAGTCATTCAGATACTTCTTCTCATCCGACTTTCTATTCACATACTGGTTCTCCTCATATCTTTTTCCTTCAACCCTTTCCCGATGTTCATGATTCTTTGAACCTGACGAAAAATACCTCTCTTTGTTTGAACCCGGTTTCTTGTAGAATTTCTTCTAGAATGCTCGGGTCAGTAAAAGCATAGCTTGCTTGAGGTTTTCACCATCGTCACTATCTGAATCAGAACTGGGAATCACAACATACTTCTTTTTATTCCTTTCTTTCTTCCCTTTTTCCTTCTCACCAACAACTAAAGCAATAGGGTCAGATACTTTCTCATCTTTCTTTATCTCAGATCTTTTCTCTTCAACCTCCTCCTCATTCTATCTCAAAGTCTCGTAAACTTCGTGGAGGGGAATATCGCTTAAATCTTTCATTTGTTTCATCCTGCGGGTATGTTTCTTCCATTCGGGCTGTTGAATGCTTAGGAACTTGACATTGTTTTCTATCTGCTTCTTCTTCACTTTGTTCTTGGAAAGTTCATTTACCAGAAGCACAAATCTTTCATAGGTTTCTCTAAACTCTCATTTTCTTTGGCCTTGAATTCTTCATAACTGTTGATACAATTGGCCACTTTCATCTGGTTTCCGACCTTGGAGCCCATCATCATCTTTTGCAACTGATCCCACATCTTATTTGCGTTAGCTTTGTAGCCATTCGGGATAGTCTGAAGAAGAAGAGATCTTGCTTGTTTATCGGCTTTGAATCTGCTTTTTTGTTCATCTGAGTATTGGCCAAATTCCTTCGGAACTATTTTCATCTTTCTTACTCTGTGTTCGTCACCATCCTCACTCTCTGAAGATTCATCGTCTGGTATCTCTACAGTTGGTGGTGTTCGACTAATATTATATTCAAGATTAAAAGTGAGGGTTTATTTTGTAATAGTTTGATAGTTTGAGGGGTTGGTTGTAAAGTCAACACAAGTTGACTTAGTATAAATAGTTTTGGTTTCTTTGTAATCTGTAGATACGAATGCACATTTAGACTTCAAGAGATTTGGTAAGAAGACACACAGTGAACTTGAGACTTGTGATTACGCGTGAGATCTGTGACTAAATGTAATATCATGATTTGATTAATAAACTTGTGTTCATGATATGTGTTGTATGATTATATGCTAGTATAAACTGGGTCACAATTGGTATCAGAGCTTAGAAATCCATCGATTTGAGTTTTTCAAAAAGTTCGAGTTTTGTAAAAGATTTTTTGATCGATTTTTGCACAAAAAGTGAGTTTTTGTTGAAATTGGTGATTGTTTAGTGGTCGATAGATGATATAAAACAGTTCTGTTGGATTGAATTTCAAAGAAAAACATCCTTTGATTGTGAATTTGAGATTTTTGTTGGTTTTTGGTCGAACGAGTATCGAGTCACTGTTTGATTAATTTGATTGTGCAAATGTGTGAATTTGATCGTAATATTGTATAGGATTGTTCTTTGGACTAACGTGATTGATTCTGTGAAGTTACAGATTCGAATTTGGAGTTTTGGATCAATTTTTGGACACAAATCGATATTTTTGAACGTAGAAATCAAGAACTCGCAAGATCCAAAGGATTCGTATGAAGAACTCGCTAATTTGATAGATTTCGTAGGATAATTTTTCTGAGTTCTTTAAGTAAAGAATTCGCATCAGTGTGTCTAACGAATTGAAGAAGAATTCACATAACTCCTTGATAAAATCATATAAGTACATAATTCACATAACTGACTGTTACGAAAAGCATAAGAATTCGTATAAGTTTTTCTTTGAAAAACTTGAAGTCATGAATTCGTTTCTGTGTTTGTTACGAATTCTGAAGAATTCGCTTTTGTGTCTTAAGCGAAAAGTGGAATTTCGCATCACTCTATGTTATGAATACTTAAGACCTTGCAATGATTTTTCAAAAATTCTTTCTAAGTCAAGAATTCGTATAAGATGCGAAGTTTGTGAAAATTGCAAAACTTTTCTAAGTAAATAATTTGTGTTTTAGTAGCTTACGAATTTCTCTTACGAATTCTTGATTGAGAATTGTGTTTTCAAAAGTTTTTGAGTATAGAATTCGTAGAAGAGAGAGTTACAAATTGTAAAACTTTTCGCAGATAGTCATTTGCGAATTGATCAGTGTTTGTTCTCTCTAGATTGCGAATTTCTAAGCTTGTTTTGCGAATTTCATAAGGGTTGGTAATTCTAGTACACTTTATATTGCGAATTGTTCTTGATTTGAAGCTGCTTGCGAATTCTGAACTTGGAATTCTTAGAAATTTCATTTTTTGAATATTTTCAAGTTTTTCTCAAATTTATTGGATTCAAAGATCATTACCATCTTATAGTTTTGTTTTGTGCAGATAAATCAAATCTCTCATCATGTCTAAAGAATAACTCTCCATGGGTTCTCAATCAAAACCTTCGGTTCTGTCTATCGGAGAATATTCACAGTGGAAGAGGAGAATGATTCAGTTCTTAAACCTTAAGAACAGAGATTACATGAAGTCTATTATTGATGGTCTAATTCAGCCAATAGTAACAGTACTTGGACAAGCAAATATAGAGACTTCTCCTGAAATCCCAGTGAGATATGTGCCCAGACCGTATCAGTAATATAGTGAAAGAGAAAAGGAACTTCACAATATAGATGAAGAGGCCTTGATATATCTTACCATGGCTATCCCAAATGACATCTACAACCGTGTAGATAGCTGGGAATCTGCTAAAGACATGTGGGTCGAATTGGAGAGACAATTTCAGGGTATTGAGAAATCCATTCAAGCCAAGCTGAAACAAAGCATTAATGTTATCTTAAATGACTTGAAGGAGAGACACTTCTGGATACTTACTCAGGATTCATTGTTATCTTGAATGACTTGAGAAGGAATGGGATGAACAAGACCGTATATGAGATAACCTAAAAATTTATCAAGAATTTGAATCCTGAGTGGAAGAGCTATGCAATAAATATTCAGATGACAAAGGAAATGGCATTGGAAGATGTGAATGATATATTCACAACATTGTCAAAGATTCACTTGCTTTGTTGTCTAAAAGAAAGAAAGGATCAAGTTCTAAATCCAGTTCCTCATCCAAGTACAAGTCAAGGAGATCCAGACCTCTTCTAACAAAATTGTTTGATTCTAGTTCTGATGATTCTTCCTATGAAGTTGAGAACCATTCTGATGAAGATGTTCAAATATTTGTTGATAATCTTTCCTTATCGCAAAGCAGTTCCAGAAAAGCTTTGGCAAGAAAAGATATTCCAAGTCAAAGTATGAGGGATACAAGAAAGACAGATCAGACAAGTACAAGTCGAGGTTTGAGAAGAAGGATGGAAAGAGAGGTGAGAAAAGAGAAGAGAAAAGAGTTTAGAGAAGAGAAGAAAAGAAGAAAAGAAGGAAGAGAATGTTGAGCCAATGTACGACAGGTGTTACAATTGTGGTAAACCTGGCCATTTTTCAAAAGAATGCAAGCTCAAAAGGACAAAGAATTCAGAGTATTATGCAAAGAAGTCACCGATTGCAAAGAAGTCACTGATTGCAAAGAAGGTAAAAGATGGAAAAGTACTTATGGCTGAAAAAGAGAACTGTTTTTTCCAAGGTTCAGAAGAACAATCAGCACATTTTACTCAAGTGTGTTTGATGGCCAAGGTGAATGATGAAGCAGAAACATCTTCTGACCAACCAGATTGTGATTCTGAGGTAAGTACTCTTTCAAATTCTGAACTTGTTCAATCTTTGATGGCTCAGATTCAAAACATGGAAAAAGAGTTTGAAAATTTAAAAGTCAAACTTAACAATGAAAGACAATCAATAATGAATTTTCGTGATGAAAATGCATTATTGAAATTTGTTGTTGAGGAAAAAGAATCTGAAAAAGATGCTTTAAAAAAACAAAAAGAATCTTTGAAAATTAAAATTGTTGAGCTTGAAAAAGATCTTGTTAATTTGAATTCTGAAAAAGGTGATTTTAAAATCAAGTTTGAAGCTTGTTTTCAGGAGCGAATGAGGCGTATTGCAAAATAAAACAGTTGGAGGACTTGAATTTAAAGAGAGAACAGACTGAGTAGACATTGAATTTATTAACAAATAAACTCCAAGATGTCCGTTTTTATAATGCTAAAATGAGATTAAGTTTTAAAGAAAATGATGTTTTGAAACGAGCACCAGAAAATTTGTATAATTTTGATAAACTGAGCTCAACACCAAAGAAAATCCCGAGCATTCATGACACTTTTGTTAAAGCTGAAAATCTCATATCTTACATTTCTTCTAATGGAAAAGAAGTGATTGATGATGATACATCAAGTTGTGCTGATTCAGTTTCAAGTTTTAAATCTGTTGGTTTTCCTTATAACGATTTAAACAAAAGTTATAAAACTAGAAAACCTGAATTTGTTGAATTTCAATCACTGTTCTCTACATGTACACCAATAGAATCAGCCAACAGTGAAGCAGATGTTCCTGAAACTCAATGTTAGTATGATGATTATGATTCAGAAACTGGTGTTGAGAATCAGGCTCCAATAAATGAATCAATCATTTCTGATTCTCCAAAAGAGATTAAGACTGATGAGTGTATAAATGTCATGAATCAAAGTATTAAAAATGATTTTTCAAAGAAGATGAGTGAGGAGATTTTTACAAATATGATTAATGCTTCAGATCCTGTTCCGATCATATAGAAGTTAGAATCAAACTCTGAGTTGCATCAAACATCTAATTTTTAAAAACATGTTAAAGATCTTCAAAAGTTTATTGAAGAGTTGGAAGATGAGAACAATGATCTCAGATTCAAACTTGACAAGTCTTCTGAAGAAAACAAAGAACTCTATAAAGAGTTGAGTGCTTTAAAAGTTGATTTGTTTAAACAAAATTTGAATGAGAAAAAGATGTTTGATTCTAAGACATGGAATGTTCATTCCAACCCAGAGTGTTAGTCTGTTACTTCTAAAACCTCTGTTGTTTATACCAATACTCTTGAATATCCTCCAAGTATCTTTGAAAGAGGTGAAACTTCTGGCATTTTAAAGAAAAAATCATCTTCTAACAAGAAAACTGACAAGGTTTCATTTCCTGTTTCAGATTTGAAAGAGCAAAGTGATAAAGGAGAATGGGTGAAAGAGAATTCTGAAAATAAAGTTATTGAAAATAAATGTAATGCCATTGATAGTGTTAGTTTGTGTTAAACCCAGATAACTAGTTGATAATTAAACACACAACACAATAGAGATCAAGAGATAAACAAATCAGAATAACATACCACAATCCCTTGATTAATCAATGAAAACCAGTGTGTGTTCTTGATACCTTGAATGTACGATACCATTTAGAAAGATAATACGGCCTCTCTAATCAATAATTATTATGAGTTAAACCTAAAACTAAAAACTAAAATCTATTTAAATGATAAGCCATATGGGCCTAATAGACTTGAGGCCCATTTACAACTGACCTAACAATATGCTCAAATACCCCCTAGAGTATTAAATACTTTTACAATTTAGACCCCCTTATTAACTTTAATCTTGAATACAATTTATGATCCAACAATCTCCCCCTTTGGATTCATGATTAAAAAAAATTGGCAATTTGCTTCGGGTCTTCACTTCTCTTGAAAACATCAGATATCTTCGGATATGATTTCTGATATAATGTTTCAGTCTTCATCTTTCTCTATAAATGAAATGTCCTTCTAAGGATCATCTTCAGTCAGACTTCAAATAAACTTCAAATAAGCTCAGATACTTTGATATCTTTGAAAACTTGTATTGTCTTTCTCTCTGTATTCTCCCCCTTTTTGATGAGTGGTGAGAATCATCATCATCAAAACATAGTAAAACAATCTCCCCTTTGTTTATATAGTCATCAATTAAGCATTGTCTTCATGTATAGATCCCTGTGTGGAAATAAGAGCAGTCTCTCCAAAAGGAAAGAGTGATTATTTCAATATTTGTAGATTCAAGTAAAGAGTGGTAACCATTTAAATCTTTTCAAATTCAAACAGTTTAATAGGTGTAACCCTGAATCAACAAATGACTCAGTTTGTAATGTTTGTCAGTAACACACAGTCACTGAGTAACATGAAGTTACTATATAAGGAGTTGGTTTTAATGTTGTCTCCCCAGGTCTTCCATTCAATCATCGGATAACACATGGTTATCTATGAATGTTCTGACAGAAAACAAATTTCTGTGTGCTAGTGCATGTGTATGAAAGAATTAAGCATCGATGATTGCTTTTTAATGTAGGCTCAAAGTATGTAAACTTGTTGAGGCAGCAACAAATTATACAAAGACTCAATGTGCATGAGAAAGGGTCGAAGGTGGGGCAACTTTCCTTCTTTTTCAATATTAGTATCTTCCAAATGAAGAACCAATAGCGTACCCCAGAAAATGTGAAACATTCAATTTTTTGAGAAAAGAATGAGTAGATGGTGGGGTTGTATGCAAGAGATGGCATGGGCTAGGTGCCTGTTTCAATGTCATTTAGGAAGAAATGTGAAACAATAGTTTATGTGGCTGCCTGGCTCAGAAAGAAGTTTGGTGCAGAGTTTAATATTCTTTTACTCTGTTCTCACACCCTCTTTCTTTTTGTCATTAAAGTTCACTTCTAACCAATCTCTCTTTTTCATTTTACCTCATCACACACCAACACTCAAATCTTTTGACCCGTCTTCCCTCAATCACTCAGGAAATACTTTCTGGGTAGGAAACACTGGTTATCGTGAATCCATGGAAGTTCTGTTAAGCCCACACTGAATCCCATGTATTTTCCTAAAAGAACGTGTTGTTCAACAGCCTTTTGAACATGAAGCACAAAGGAATATAGTTACATGAAGAATGAAAATTTGGAGAAGTCAAAAACATAATGAGTTTGACAATACAATTCTCCCCCTCAAACAAAAAGTGGTTGGACAATTATGTATCCAAAAATCATTTAAAATCACACTTCACAATTCATGAAAATCTTTGAAGAATAGGAAGTGGTTTGAACATTTAAGAAACCATTTTTCACAAATGAAAGTTGTTCATCTTTCAACAAGTGATAGAGTGTAAGGATTAGAAAGATAGTCCTGTAAAACAGAATCCTTAACTCCCCCAGGAACGAATATTTTCATTTAAGTATTCTCCCCCTTTATATCTGTAAAAAACAACAATTCATTTGAGATATAATAGTTAGCTCCCGCTTAAATCAAAAACTTCTATAAAAGATGTTATCATTTAAGTATCCTATTAGAGGAAAACATTTTAAAACGGGTTCTGAACTCTAGTATTCAGATACCATGATGACATATTCTCTGGTGAGAATAGTGTCATTCAATTTTACCAATGAAGAACGAGTCCTAAGTTGTTGTACTTAGAAGACATTGTTTTGAAAATGAGGCAAGAGTCCTGATCTGTAGTAATCAGAATTCATAGTTCTTTCTCCCCCTTAAACTTTGGGTGCCTGCAACACAGATTTAGCTTTTGGTACCCACTGGTATTTGAGTCCTAATGGGTTAGTTGCAGTTCTAGTGGGAGATATAAAATAGGAACCATACCAGTTATTCATATAATATTTGTTTACAAAATCATTTGAGCCACAGTAGGAACAACTAATTTTCTTTTGAGCTAAACTGATCAATTGATTGATAGTGTAAACCAGATCAGGTTTGCCAAAAGTTTTACCTTTAGGAGCATTGTTCCGTTTAGCATTTGACGTATGCACAAATGATTCTTCTTTCTTCTTTTCCCCTAGAGATCCTTTAATTCTCCAATTCCAATTTCCTCTATCTTTTTCTTCATCTTCCCTTCTCCAGAACCTTTTCTTCTGAGACTTGTTCTTTTTGAAATTACCTGAACCGTCAACATTTTTGTCATAGAAAAGGTTAGAAGGACGAATATGATCTTTATGTTCAGAAGTATGATCATCTATTTCATCAAACAAAGGATTATTAGAAACATTAGTAAAAATTGAACTTGCTGCTGAATTGAATGAGCATTCGAATGTAGTTAGATCATTTCTCGGTGATTGAGCTATTGAGTCTGGCGTCTTGTGCTTAGTTAGCTTCACTTTGAATACGATCTATTCAAGTTCCTTTACCTTTGACGACAAACTGTTTCTTTCCTTTGCACTCAGATCAAACTTCTTATTCAACTCAGATTTTGCATTCTTCTCCTTCAAGATGTTTGTTGACAACTAAGATAGCTTTCTTGTCAGCTTAGCTATCTCAGTCTCTAGATCTTTCTTTTCTTTAGAAAAGTCTTTATTTACATCCTTTTGCTCAGTTTTCTTCTTCTCATTCTCAACCTTGTCTCTCTCCAGAATGATAACTTTCTCAAAGTCTGAAACTTGTTGAGAAAGCTTAACACATTTAAGTTCTAATTATTTCTTCTCTTCAAAGGATTTTCTTGAGAAATCAGAGAATTTCTTAGCAATTTTTTTTTCTTTCTCAATCTTCATGATCTCATCTCGGGCTTCTGTGTTGTCTCTGTCTTGGGTTGCTTTTTCTTTCATCATATTAATTTCAACCTCAAGACTCAAGACTTTGTCTTTTAAAAAAGCTCTTTCAGCAAAGATTTGAGAATTCATCTTTCTAAGCTCATCAGATGTCTCACAAGCAATATTTGCTCTTCTTGTCAGTTGTTAGACCACAGTCTCATTGGATTCAAGATCATCCAATCTGAAGATCAAATCTGAAGCTAATGCCGGAAAGTCGACTCTCGATACAAAGTCTAATGTCGTTTGTAATAAATGTCGAAGTAAATTATTGTTTATTGTAATTTTAGTATTTAGTTTAAATTAGTTTTAGTTTGTAATAATATCTAGATAATATCTAGATATTACTTTAGTAAGTTAGATATTAGTTTAGTGTGTTGTAGAAGCTAAAAAGTTAGTAGAAGTCAGATCACACAAAAACACACACAAAAAGGTGAAAAACAGAGAACACATCCAAAGCTTGAATAGATCAATCCTGTAATTGTTGAATGTTATATAAAACAGGTTGGTAATCATATTGTGTTGTTTGTTAAGAAGTTGATGTAAATATTGTGGACCGACAACTGGTATCAGAGCCTGATAAGTGATTAAATTAGTATTTAGTTTAAATTAGTTTTAGTTTGTAATAATATCTAGATAATATCTTGATATTACTTGTCAGGATCTAATTCTTAACAAAAATAATGAACTCAGAAACAATATTAAAGGAGTTGCGGAATAACACTTTAATATTCAACTATCAAAGTAACAGTGAATCAGAAATCACAACTTGTAAACTTTATTGAATGATTAAAGTTACAAGCTTTCAAACAAAACCTCAATCTTGATGAACAGGCTCACCAAGACGAATTCTACTTCTCTAGAACTAGGATTAAAAACTTTGAGGTTAATTCTCTCTCTAGAGACTTATCAATCAAAAGTTAATTCTATCAAAGACTTCTATACTATTTATACAAGACATAATACAAGATAATTATCAAAATACAATTGATCTTCAGTCCATAATTATCTCCTTTACTTTAGCAAGTCTTCTATACATCTGTCTTCATTCCATACTGAGTCTTCATCTCATAGGTAGTATTAAGTTTTAGCAGCATTAACCACTCTGAGCAGTACTAATCTCCAGCAGCACTAATTCTGCTTAGCAGTAGTAACTTCTTCAAGCAGTATTAACCTTGATTAGCAGTAGTAATATGTCTCAGCTGTAGTAATCATACTTAAGAAAATCATCAGTTCCCAACAATCTCCCCCTAACTTGACTTTTAGAAAGAGAAGTCAAGTTCTTCAGATAAGGTCTTCAAGATGCTTTCAAAACCTAGGTTTACACCCCTAGATTAGGATCCAAACCCAAGCTTTGATTGATGATTCTGCTTACCACAATCTTTTCCATTTCTGAATGCTTTGAACATGTAAGCTTGGCATTCAACATTGCTTGCAGTTTACCCTTGCTGTGATCATAGATCTTATCAACCAAGTAGTACTCATGATAAGCTTTGTCTACAGTGATGACATAGACTCCACACCTTTCAAATATCATCCAGTTTTCTATTCTTTGGAATTTATTCTTTAGATGCAAATCTCTGATCACATGTTGAACTTTGCTAGGATCAAACATCATACACAATACTCCATGGCTAATCTGATTAAGCTCATGTCTTCTCCTGTCAAATCCTTTTCATATAGACTCATTCCAACTTTAAACATCTCTTCTAGGTCTGATCTTGAACAACTTCTGATGATTCTCCCCCAAGTAGAATACACTTCATATATGTCTCTCATTCTCTTAATCCTGAAGTATTTCTTTCTTTGATCTTCGAGGATATCCCAAAAGATTATTTCAGGTGTTTTCATAGAAATGGGTTCAGCTTGTACTGGTTCATCATCTGTTACAGTCATGTAAAGCTCAAAATGCACATTAGATTGACTTGGTTGTTGTGCACTTTGACTTGATTGCTCTGTATGACCTGCAATAGATGGTCTTGCCTCTTTTTCTGCTTCTTCAATCCTTGGCTTTTTGAACTGTTTCTTGGAGGTAGAGTTTTCACTCTCTTTGCAGATTTAACTTCCACAGCAACATGCTCTTCCTTCTTTTCTTCATCCTTTTCCTTTGAAGGAGTGGTTTCCTCAGGGAAGGGTTGTTGGATGTTGAGATCATGCCTCTCTTTCATCCTTCTTTCAACTTCTTCCCTTTGAGAGGAGTCCCCTTGGAGCTTTGCCATTTCCCTTTGTAAAGCTCCTCAACTTTGCTGTATGCCATGTTAGCAAACATCTCTCCTTTTACACCAATTGAGCCTCTCAGAAAGTTTATCATTTTTCTCTTTTCTTGATTGGCCAAAAAGGTCTTAGAGGGTTGTCTTTTCTGAATCTTTGAAGGTAGCTTGTGCTTGGTTGCTTTTACTATACTTTTCTTGACCTTAGCTGCAGTTTGCATGCTCTTTTGATACTCTTCATTGAGATTTTTAGCCATATCCAGTGCAAGCTCTCTGTCTTTTTCTGGTTGGAGTTGTTCCTCCTTTTCTATCTCTGCTTGAAGTTGTTTTGCCACTTCTTCATCTAGCTCTATCTGTTTCTGCTGCTTTAAGGTTTGCTCAGGTTCAACCATCTTAGCCTTTCCTATCTTTTCAATTCTGCCTCATTGATTTCTTTGCTTTTCTGCAAAAGACCTCCTTCTTTAATGACCACTCCCTTGGCCTTTTGAGTAACCTTGGGAGTGTCATTCTTAGCTTTTACCAATGTTTCTGCAATTTCCAACTCTTCAACAGATAGCCCTGTTACTGCTGGTTGAGGTTTTTCATTTACTGCTGCTTGTTTAATAGTTTCTGCCTCTTTGCTTTATTTTTCCCTATTCTGCTCCCCCTTAAATTTTTCTTCCATACCACAAGGACTGAGTTTCTCCTTTTCATCCTATTTCTCCCCGTCTTTGAAAGCATCTGCCCTCTTCTTCAAGACAAACTGTTTTCTTTTCCTTTTCTGCACCAACTTCTTTACTAGCTTCTTCAGTTTGGTAATCTGCACTTGTTGAGACATAATTATCAACTTCATTTCTTCTATATCGGCTCCCTGTTTGATGACATCTAGATTAATGTTGCCCATTGTATCCATCAATTCTTGGTAGTTATATCTATCCTCACCTTCTCCAGGAGTGTTACCCCCTTTTAAAGGATCATTGGAACATTTAGTTGTGGAAGTCTTCTGCCTAGCAGAAGCATCCTCCACCCCCATGGTTTCTTGGCACCTAGGACCTTTGGATGATTGCTCACCCAAAGTTGCCATGGGGAAGGTCTTATTGATGTTACCACTGTCCTCCTCTGTGCTAGCAGGAGTATTGACAGCCTTCTCATCCATATGCTCATGCATCTCCTCAGTGAGCACCTCCTTGGGGTTGGGAGACACCCCTGTGGTTTCCCTATAGATATTCTCTAATGGAGAATTCTCCATTGGAGGGCTTAAAGGCTTTGTGGGTGAAGGTACAAGAAGGGAAGGAGCCGTCTTTACCTTTTTCCTTATGTAAGTATGGGTGATTGGAGAAGTTGGTTTTTGAAGAAGGGACTGAGGGATTGATATAGTGATTGAAGGTTGGGATTGGCTCTCAGTGGGATGGTCTAGTGAGGGCCCTGACTCTGATGCCATACCTTCTTAATTGAGGGACACCACCATCATTGTAGAGAACAATGGGGTGTCAACTTCTTCCGAGTCCACGGCAGATCTCTTCATATTTGAAAAGACATTGCCCTTGGGGATTTTAGGTACATATACCTCATCAAAGTGAGGCATATCCGTCAATTCAGTGGTTATAGCTGCCTGGACAAATCTTGGGTACATATAGAAACTCTTTTTATTTCCCAAGTTTGACAAAAGGTCATTGAAAATCATTTTTGAGAAATTATACTTTCTGGTAGTAGACAAGCAGACCAAAGCATAAGCAATGATACTACTGAACTCACTCCATCCAATAGTGTTTCTAGAAATAGAATGCATAAGGGTATGGACAAAGAAACGCCATTGGGGAAAAAATTTAGCTTTGGAGAACTTGAAAACACCCAATGGGCCTCCATACCCCATTCTAGTCAGATTGGAAAACAGATCATCAATGGAGATAGATGTGATACCTGAGGCATCATCTAGTCGTAGACTGATGCGAATTACCTCTTCAGAAACTGTCAAGGGTTTGTCACACACCCTTGTCTTGATAACCTGCACACCATTTTCAGTAATAGCGGTGGCATTAGCCCAAAATTGCTTCTGGTGCTCGATGTAGATTGATGGTGACACTGTAAGAGCATGCGCGATATGGCTGGACTTGAGAAAATTGACTATTTGATGAAATCCAGCAGCCTGCTTAGGCTTTTGAACCATTGCAATCTCGTTGTGTTCATCAATAAACGCCATTGATGCCATCGAGCTTGAGTTTTCTGGACTGAAACACACTGTTTGCTTGAGAGAAAAAGGTTAGAGAGAAGATGAACAGTATTCAAAGAGTCGTTATGATCTTTTAGGCGGGCAAACAAGGTATTTATATGATTTGGGAAAGAAGCAGTATTAACTAACCAGCAGTATTAACTGAGAGCAGTATTAACCACTAGCAATATTAACTAACTAGCAGTATTAACCACTAGCAGTATTAACTAACTAGCAGTATTAACTAAACTTACACTATTGAAGCTTGTGATAGTCTGAGCAGGGCAATACACTTCCTGAGAAAGATGATTAGTAGCACCAAAAATAACCAAATAACAGCTACACAATCACTTTTTAGACATGAGTTCATTCAGAGTTGATCATTCCCACACTTGTGACCAAGAAAGTGAATCTACAAACATCAAAAGCTTTAGTGAATAGATCATCAAACTAGTTATCAGTATGAACTTTAGCAACTTGAATAAGCCTCTTTTCATTGCAGTCTCTAATAAAGTGATACCTGATTTCAATGTGCTTTGTTTTAGAATGCTTGACTGGATTGTTCACAATGCTAATAGCACTACTATTGTCAATGAAGATTGGAGTGTGAAGAAAGGTTACCCCATAGTCGATCATTTGATTCTGAATCCATAGAACCTGAGAGCAATAACTTGCAGCAGCAATGTACTCAGCTTCTGTTGTGAATAAGGACACTGTGGTTTGCTTCTTGCACTGCCAAGATACTAGTCTTGCACCCAAAAATTGACATCCTCCTGAAGTAGACTTTCTATCCATATTAGCACCACCCAAGTCACTGTCTGAATATGCAATCAAGTCAAAAGAAGATTCATAAGGATACCAAAGACCTAATCTAGGTTGCCCTCTTAAGTATCTGAAAATCCTCTTAACAGCTTGAAGATGTGACTGCTTTGGCTTGACCTGGAATCTGGCACACACACACACACTGGAAACATGATATCTGGTCTTGAGGCTGTGAGATACATGAGAGATCCAATCATTGATCTATAAAGATGGACATCAACATCCTCCCCCTCAAGATCAACAGTGATCTGTTTGTGTGTTTCCATAGGTGTGCTTGCTGGCTTTCAGTCTGATAAACCATATTTGTCCAGGATATCTTTCACATACTTTGATTGACTTATGAAGATCCCATCTTTCTGCTGTTTCACTTGAAGCCCAAGGAAGAAAGTAAGTTCACCCATTGAACTCATTTTGAAGCTCTTGTGCATCAACTCTTCAAAGTCTCTACACATCAGATCTTTTGTGGATCCAAAGATGATGTCATCCACATAGATCTGAACATGTAGGATGTCCTTCTTTCTTCTTCTAATGAAATGGGTTTTGTCAATTATTCCCCTTTCAAACCCATTTTCCAAGAGATAGGTAGACAGAGTTTCATACCATGCTCTTGGGGCTTGATGTAGACCATAGAGTGCTTTCTTAAGTTTGTACACTCTGTCAGGATATGATGGATTTTCAAATCTAGGGGGCTGACAGACATATACTTCTTCATCAATCGTTCTATATAGAAAGGCACTCTTCACATCCATTTGATATACCTTGAACTGCATAAATGAAGCATAGGCTAAAAATAGCCTTATTGCCTCTACCCTTGCAACTGGAGCAAAAACTTCCTCATAGTTTATGCCTTCTTCCTGAGTGTACCCTTGTGCCACTAGCCTTGCTTTGTTCCTGATTACTATTCCTCTCTCATCCTTTTTATTTCTGAAAATCCACTTGGTGCCAATAGCTCTATGACCTTTTGGAAGGTCCACCAAGTCCCAAACATCTTGCAGTTTGAACTGTAGTAACTCTTCTTGCATGGCTTCTATCCAAATTGAATCTTTCAATGCATCATAAGCCTTCTTAGGCTCAATCTGAGATAGAAAGCAAGAGAGTATTGTATTCTGGTGATCCTGCATCTCTTGAAGTCTGCTTTGTTTCCTAGTCATCATAGGAGGAGAGATGTCTCCTATTACCAGCTCAGGAGGATGATTCTTCTGAGTTCTTGTCTGAAGACTAGGTTCTTCATTAATTCCCACATCTAAATTGGAATCATTTAAGTCAGCTGAGGGAATCACATCAGCTGCTTCTGGCTCCTCATGCTCTGAAATCTCCTCATCTCTTCTTTCTTCTCACTCTGTATTGGTGCAGTAACAATCTCCTTTTCACAGATTTCAACAGGTTCCATTGTAGGTATGGGAAAGATCACAGACTGTGGAATAATCTTTTGTACTTTTTCATCCCCTGATCCTCTACTACCAGATCCTGCATAATCATCACTACTAAAACACAAAGAGTTAGTTAGTGAATCAATGTCAAATAACCACTGAGGACTTGAACCAATAGGATTTGGTGTGTTCTCATTGCATTTGACATTGTCACATTCCTCAATTATTCTAGAAGAAGAATTAAATACTCTGTAGGCCTTGCTCTGAGATGAGTAACCAACAAGAAATCCATCATCTGCTTTGCTATCAAACTTTCCTAAGTATGTTTTGGTATTGAGAATGGTACAAGGACACCCAAAAGGTTTGAAAAAACCAATAAATGGTTTTCTTTTATTTAAAAGCTCATATGGTGTCTTGTTTTTAGGCTTGACTACTAGAACTCTGTTTTGGACATAGCAAGCAGTACAAACTGCTTCAGCCGAGAAAGTAATTGGAAGTTTTGAATCAGCTAACAGAGATCTAGCAGCTTCAATCAGTGTCCAATTCCTTCTCTCAGCAACACCATTTTGTTGTGGAGTCCTAGGAGCACTGTATTGCCTTTCAATTCCTTTTTCCTCACAAAAGGTGTTTAGGTCAAGATTTTTATATTCAGTACCATTATCTGACCTAATGACTTTTACCTGTTGATTTGTTTGGTTTTCAATTCTTAGAATAAAGGATTTGATCAGTCCACTTGTCTCATCCTTAGTCCTTAGAAAATATACCCAAGTAAATCTAGAGTAATCATCAACAATAACTAAGCAGTATGATTTCTTACCTATACTCATGACATTTGTAGGACGAAACAGATCCATATGCAACAACTGAAGAGAAGAAGAAATAGTGTTCACTTCTTTGGACTTATGAGAAGTTTTGTGTTGTTTGCCTTTGAGACAAGCAACACAATGATCATCACATGAAAAGACTTTTGAAGGCAAACCTATTACAACGTTGTTTTTAACAAGTTTATTCATTGTTTTAAAGTTCATGTGACACATCCTTCTGTGCCAAAGTGATGATTCATCCAAAGATGCTTTTGAAACAAGACAGTTTAGGGATGAATCATTTGAAACATTTTCCATATCCAAACAATAGACATTATCCTTTCTAGGAGTTCTTAATAGTATCATCTTTTCATCAACTACCTTGAATCCAGGAGCAAGGATAATGCATTCTGAATCCGTGAATAATATACTATGCTTTTTGTCACAAACCTGTGATATACTTAACAGGTTGTACCTTAACTGCTCAACATAGAAAACATCCTCAAAGGTCATTTTACCTTTTGTTACATCACCCTTACTACTAATCTTACCTCCATCTGGGGTATTACCAAAGGCAACATGCCCTCCATCAATTTTCTTGAAATTCTTGAGGCAAGCCATGTTCCTTGTCATGTGCCTAGAGCAACCACTATAAACCTGCCAGATGCTCTTTCCCTTGAGCTGCTGATTGCCCTGCACATAAGATAAATCAATTAGTATTGATTGGGAACCCAAGCCAAAGTGGTCTTGGGTCTCCCTTTCTCATCAAAGTATTTACACTCCTTTTTGATGAGATTTTTAAAATCAGAGCACTCTTTATTGGAGTACTTTGTCAAGGTAATTGGTCTAGCAACACAAACACTAGAAGCAGTACTAATTTTAGAAGTACTAACAGAGTTAGTAGCACTAACAGTTTTAGCAGTACTAACCTTGTTAGAAGCACTAATTGAGTTAGCAGTATTAACATTTGAAGAAGTACTAACAATGTTAGCAGCACTAACATTGATAGTAGTAGTATTGCTTCTGGCAACACTATCTTTGTCAGCAACACTATTTGTGGTAGCAGTACTAACAGTTTTAGTGCTTTTGGGAACCCACATCTTGACACTCTCTTTTACAGTCTTTTTCTTCATATGGCTTTTAGATTTAACATGTTTCTTAGCCACATGGTTCCTTTCATTCTTCCTATAACCAAAGGGTTTTTGCATAGATCTTTGAAAATTTATCCTTTGGTTAGTTGGATTAAAATAACAGTGTTTGGCAAGATGATTCAATTTGCCACATATGAAACAAGGTTTTGGTCTGATGATTCTACTCAGATCAACTCCTTGTTTCTGAGCCCACTGATTATTCCAATTTCTTTGATTTCCCCTCCTTTTATCATGTTTTAGGGGCTCAGATTTATTACATGCACACTGTTTGCAAGGAACAGGATTCACAACTGTAGTATGCTTGTAATGAACCTTTTTGGACTTTCCCTCAGTCTTCTCTACACCATTGGATTTGACCCAATACCTTTCACCACCCTCATTGGTAAGAATGTTATTTTCTAAGGGAATCTCACCACTCACAGTGTTATCCTTACTCTTACCAGCTTCTTTCTCACTCTTGTCCTTAACAACTACTTCATCTAAAGGATCTATCTTAGTGGCTCCCACATGCAAGTCCTTCTTATCCTTGGTCTCTAGCAAGTCTGATTTAGGAGGGATGTAGTTGTTGTTGTATGGTAGTGGTGTGGTATTGTACCCAATTCCTGGTTTAAGCTTATCATGGATTTGGACCTTTAGAATTGAATCCATGGTTTTAGAAGCATATGAAAACTTTTCCACATCTAGCTTAACCTTGTCTAGTTCTCCTCTCAACTTTTCATTCTCCTCCTTGGACTTTGTCAGTTGGATTTCTAGATCATTCTTCTCCCACTTCCAGTAATTTGTATCATATGTGTGTTGAAGTTCATTGGCTTGAAAACCTTTGATTTGTTCCTCAAACCTCTCAACAATTCTCACATAATCTTTTCTATCCTTTTCTAACATCTTAAGGTCATCACTCATATTCTGGTTGTGATCCCTGTACCTTTTAACAGTGTCTATACAAGTTTGAGAACAAAGATTTGAAAGTACCTCAGTTGGGAGATCAGATACCTCTGTCATGAGAGCTTGATTTTGAATGGCTTCATCTGCTTGATCACTCCAGTCAAACCCCATTCCTTGTTGAGAAACAAGAGCTTTAACAGAGTTTTTGTTCTGGTTGAAGCTTCCAGTTTGCGCTTGTTGGTGATTGTTGTGAGACACTCCACTTCTGCATTCCCTGGAAAAGTGTCCCTTCATGTGACACTTGTAGCACTCCACCTTTGACTTATCAAAGCCTGCTCCATCTTCTCTTCTTTGAGAGAAGTTGTTCCTCCCAGTCCTCTTAATGAACTTCTTCACCCTCATAGAAAGCATGGCCATCTGCCATTTAATATCCATCTCATCAAGATCATCAGGATGAAAGAAGAGTTACCATGGCTGGAAAGAAAGGCTTTAAAAACAGATTCATTGCCTTTTTCTTGATTTACTCCACTGGCAGCATTAACTGATAGGAGTGCAGCATTATGCACATATCCAGTAGGCTTGTTCTTTGCATCCACCTCTGATTCAAACACTCTCAGATCATTATATAGATCATCCAGTTCCTTTTCTTCCAACATGTCATTCTGTCTGAATGAGACAGTGTACATGGTCCATACATCTCCAAGAGATCTGAGAAACATGCGGTTGACATCATCTTGTTCCATATGAACTCCAACAGTAGCCAACTCACCAATTAGCTTATTGAATCTGTCAAAAGTTTGAGTCATAGACTCATTCTTTGCAGATGTAAAATTCTCATATTGCTGCTTGAGAATATCCCTTTGATTCCTCTTTGTGCTCTTGGTGCCAGCAAATCTCTTCTCTAAAGCATTCCATAGAATCTGAGCATCTGTGCAGTGTTCAATCTGATGTTGATACTCATTAGGAATGGCCAAAAGCAGGGTGCTTAAGGCTTTCTTCTCCAACTGTCTGACTTTATTCTCACCATCAGTTTTTGGAGGTGGTCTTCTGCCATCTTGTCCAATTTTACCTTCAGCAGAGGGACAATTCTCAACAATGTCCCACATAGAACAGTCTGTAAGGAGGATGTACTGCTTGATTCGAATTTTCCACATGTCAAACTCATTAGGTTTGAGCGTGGGAACCTTTGAGACAAAAGTACTGTTTGATTCACCTGTGTTGTCCATGATGAATGAAGGTTTCTGAGAATACTTGGCTCTGATACCATTTGTCAGGATCTAATTCTTAACAAGAATAATGAACTCAGAAACAATAGTAAAGGAGTTGCGGAATAACACTTTAATATTCAACTATCAAAGTAACAGTGAATCATAAATCACAACTTGTAAACTTTATTGAATGATTAAAGTTACAAGCTTTCAAACAAAACCTCAATCTTGATGAACAGGCTCACCAAGACGAATTCTACTTCTCTAGAACTAGTATTAAAAACCTTGAGGTTAATTCTCTCTCTAAAGACTTATCAATCAAAAGTTAATTCTATCAAAGACTTCTATACTATTTATACAAGACATAATACAAGATAATTATTAAAATACAATTGATCTTCAGTCCATAATTATCTCCTTTACTTTAGCAAGTCTTCTATACAACTGTCTTCATTCCATACTGAGTCTTCATCTCATAAGCAGTATTAAGTTGTAGCAGCATTAATCACTTTGAGCAGTACTAATCTCCAGCAACACTAATTCTGCTTAGCAGTAGTAACTTCTTCAAGCATTATTAACCTTGATTAGCAGTAGTAATCTGTCTCAGCAGTAGTAATCATACTTAAGCAAATTTTCAGTTCCCAACATTACTTTAGTAAGTTAGATATTAGTTTAGTGTGTTGTAGAAGCCAAAAAGTTAGTAGAAATCAGATCACACAAAAACACACACAAAAAGGTGAAAAACAGAGAACACATCCAAAGCTTGAATAGATCAATCCTGTAATTGTTGAATGTTATATAAAACAGGTTGGTAATCATATTGTGTTGTTTGTTAAGAAGTTGATGTAAATATTGTGGACCGACAACTGGTATCAGAGCCTGATAAGTGATTAAATTAGTATTTAGTTTAAATTAGTTTTAGTTTGTAATAATATCTAGATAATATCTAGATATTACTTGTCAGGATCTAATTCTTAACAAGAATAATGAACTCAGAAACAATAGTAAAGGAGTTGCGGAATAACACTTTAATATTCAACTATCAAAGTAACAGTGAATCAAAATCACAACTTGTAAACTTTATTGAATGATTAAAGTTACAAGCTTTCAAACAAAACCTCAATCTTGATGAACAGGCTCACCAAGACGAATTCTACTTCTCTAGAACTAGTATTAAAAACCTTGAGGTTAATTCTCTCTCTAAAGACTTATCAATCAAAAGTTAATTCTATCAAAGACTTCTATACTATTTATACAAGACATAATACAAGATAATTATTAAAATACAATTGATCTTCAGTCCATAATTATCTCCTTTACTTTAGCAAGTCTTCTATACAACTGTCTTCATTCCATACTGAGTCTTCATCTCATAAGCAGTATTAAGTTGTAGCAGCATTAATCACTTTGAGCAGTACTAATCTCCAGCAACACTAATTCTGCTTAGCAGTAGTAACTTCTTCAAGCATTATTAACCTTGATTAGCAGTAGTAATCTGTCTCAGCAGTAGTAATCATACTTAAGCAAATTTTCAGTTCCCAACATTACTTTAGTAAGTTAGATATTAGTTTAGTGTGTTGTAGAAGCCAAAAAGTTAGTAGAAATCAGATCACACAAAAAGACACACAAAAAGGTGAAAAACAGAGAACACATCCAAAGCTTGAATAGATCAATCCTGTAATCGTTGAATGTTATATAAAACAACTTGATATAAATATTGTGGACCGGCAATTGGTATCAGAGCCTGATAAGTGATTCAAAATCAAGTTTTTAAACTCACGACTCTGTGTTCATATTTTCAAAATCATTTTCGAGATTTTGAGTGTTTTAGGTGTTAAAATCGACAAGTTTTGATCGATATACATGCTAGATTGAGTTGTTGTTGTTTGATTTCAGTTTAAAGCTTAAATCGAGTTCCATTTTGGTGATTTTGGGTCTGAGTTCGAGTTTGAAAAAGTTACCGTGCCATCAATTTTATCTTCGAAAAAGTGATTTTTATCGAGATCAAGTGGTCACAATCAGTACTAGAGATGTTTTTAGTCATAGTGGTAGAGTTTGGTACTGCTAATCGACGTCGAAACAAGGTTTTAATCGAATTCTCGAAGTACAGGACGAACTCACGCAAACACAGAGAAGAACTCACGCAAAGCCCACTTTGCGCAACAAACAATTCACGCAAAGTCCAACTCTCGCCACACGCTACTCACGCAAACCCCACTTTGCGTCACCAACAGCTCAAGCAAACCTCAGTTTGCGCAACCCTCTCATCACGAAAACCTCAACTCTCGCTACCAACTCATCACGCAAACCTCAGTTTGCATGATCAACTCCTCACGAAAAGCACAACTTCACTTTGCGCCAACTCCTTAAAACGCAAAGCTCTACTTCGCGCTACGAACAACTCACGCAAACTTCAAATTCGCGCGATCAACTTGAAACGAAAAGCTTCAGTTTGCGCGACCCACTCTTCACGCAAACCTCATCTTGCGCCAGCCTCGCAAAATGCAAACCATCCTTTGCGCCAACCACCTCTAGCGCAAACCTCATTTGTGCCACCTTCTATAAACGCAAAGTTTTCCAGACTTAGATCTTTTTATTCAGAATGACATCCAGAGAAGCCCTTGCAATCGGAACTGACACCAAACCACCAGTTCTCTTTAGAGGAGAATACGAACAGTGGAAAGATCGGTTCCTGAACTTTATAGAAAGACATGAGTTGGGTGAATTCATCAGGAAATCGTTAGAAGAGGGTATTACGGTACCAGATTATGAGACTTGTATGGAAGGAACTGTGGAAACAAAATATGAACTTAAGTATCATGAACTAGAAGGTGATAACCTAAAAAGAGAGAAAGGCAACATATTAGCTAAGTCATACATTCCACATGGAATTCCAAACGAAATCTATGTAAAGATTGACAGCTACAAGGCCTCGGGCAAACAAATGTGGGATCAGCTAGAGAAGATGATGCTAGTTTCAAAGGTTGGGAATCAACTCAAACTTTCCAACTGCCTAAACAGTTATGAAGAACTTAAAGGCAGAAGTGGAGAGTCTCTAGAAGGAACTTATGATAGATTTGTGACCTTGCTGAATGAACTAAGCAAGAACAAGGTCATCAAATCTCAAATAGAGCTAAACGTCAAATTCCTCAGCATTCTCCAGCCTGAATGGAAGAGATTTGCCAGGCAGATGAAGCAGATCAAGGATCTGAATGAGATTCCACTTCATGAGGTGTATGAAACCCTCAAACAAAATGAAGAAGAGGTGGATGAAATTCTAGATGAGAAGAGACAAACAGTGAAGACAGTTGAAGACACAGTTGCTCTTTTGTCAAGAATAAGAAGAACAAGACAATTGTGTATGAATCAGAAGAAATTGAAGCTGATGCAAACTCTGACTCAGATGAAAATGAATAACTGAAGCAAGCAGTGCTTATGCTGACAAATGATTTTCAGAAAAAGTTCTAGAAGAAGCCAAGTTCAAACAGTTAGAGGTATTCTTCTGGTCCTAACAACTAAGTCCATAAGGAAAGGGTTGAAGGAAGTAGATATGAAGGAAAGAAGTCTTAAGGGAAGAGAATAGAGGAGAAGAAGCCTGAAGAGAGAAGGTATTATACTGAAGGGAAGAGAATATAGGAGAAGAAGCCTGAAGAGAGAAGGTATCATGCTGAAGGAAAGAGAATACAGGAGAGGAAACCGGAAGAGAGAAAGTTTAAAGATGAAGAATCCAGTCAGTCAGAACCACCAACATGCTACAACTGTGGCAAAACAGGTCACTTTGCTAGAGACTGCCGAAGACCAAAAGTCAGAAACTCCGATTATTACAAGAACAAGATGCTTCTTGCAAAGCAACAGGAGGCTGGTAAGGCACTGATGGCAGAGGATGAATACTGGCTTTAATCATTCAGACGAGGAAGAAGAGGATGAAGCAGTCAACAGTGCTTGATGGGAAAGCAGGAATCAGAAGCTGCAGTTGATTCAGATGATGAAGAAGAGGAGGTATGTGATTAATCTTATTCAGATTTCATAAATAAAATGCATGCCATGAGTTTAAAACTCCATGGATTAAATTCAAAGGTTAAGCGAGAAAAGGGTGTCATTACAAACAAAAAACAATCAATACAGAAACTTAGCGATGAAATTGCTGAGAAGAAAGTATTGGTTGAGGTTTTACATAGAAACAATGACACCAGCGCGAAAGAACAGACTATAATTCTTAAAGAGAATTCTGAAGTTAAGACTAAACTAAGAAAGAGTGAGCTTGATTTATATGAGCTTACGAAATTGCATTCTTCATGTACCAAAGAAAACTTTTCTTTACTTGGTAAATTAAAAAGTTTGGAATAGAAGTTATACAAAGTGGGTCAAAGTGAACAAACTATTCATCTAAACAAACCCAAAGAGGAAATAGAGAAATGGGGACTCGGGTATGAGAATCCTCACTATCTTAAAAAGGGTAAATCTGAAGTGCCTGCACTTTATGATCTTACATTTTTAAAACTAGCTCGAATTAATCTCTGAGCTTAAAGTTTTCTGGACTGGATTGTCAAAAGAGGATGAAGCCAAGGAAACGAAAAAACGAAAGAACACAACTAAAGTTCAACTAACATTTCGTTATGCGAAGTTGAATAATAGTTATAATGATGATCCAGTATGTCACAATAAAACTCTTTCAAATGACTTCTTTCAGAGTTATTCTGTCAAAGAAATGGAGGCGAAGCCTATTCAAGGTAACTATATGTCCCTCCTCTCGTTTTGGAAAGTAAATTTCTGAACTCGAGAATTCTTTAACAGATGAAAGACTTTTGATGAATATTGAACAAAAAGTTTTTTCAACTGTGTTCAAAGATATTGTTCATTCTAAGGCTTCAAACTCTGAGGATATGTTTGGTCTAGCAAATAAAGGGTTTGTTTTCTGAATTCTGACGGTGGTTTAGATGATTGTTTTAATCAATTTGACTTTAATGCGAAACTTCCTAACCATTCATCTTTTGTTGTGCAATCTTTGGGAAAAACCAGTATGTCTGTTAATAGTGCAAAATCAACGAAAGTTGATAACTCAGTCTCTGTGATAGCTAAAAATACTAAAGGTAAGATTAAATCTAAGCATTCACAGAAACCGAACACTACTGGCAATCCGAAGAAGAAGAATTTGTTTGTTGCTCAGAAGTCTAACTCACGAGTTTCACATGTTTCAGATCTGAGTGAGCGAAAGCCACAAGTTAAATCTCAGTGGACACCAAAACAGAAGCTTGACAAGGCCGATAAAACTTTTTGTACTGTAAATTGTAATAAGACTTTACTTAGTAAAGATGTTTTGAAATCGAATGTTTCTTCTATTTTGAAATACTCATTTACGCAACTATTTCAATTATCTAAATCTGCTAGAAAGTCTTCCTTTTATGATAAACATGTTTCTAATTCTTGTCAAGATTCTGAGATTTGGTTTTCATTTACTATCTGATTTTCATTTGTAAAATCTGGATATTGAATAGAAGGAAGTCTACCCCACCTTCGCACATCAATCATGCACATTGAGTATGTGTTTAACTTACTGTTGTCTCAGTGGTTTACACAAAATTTGAGCCTAATAAGCAATCATCAAGTTCTTAATTCTTTCTATCACAAGCACGAACACACAAGAAATTTGTTTCTTTGTCATAACGTTTATAGAAATTACCTTTGTGGTGTTTCGATGATTAAATGGAAACCCTGGGGGAGACAACATCAAACAACTCCTTTCCAATGTGTATTAGTTACACACAGTGACTTAGTGTTACTGACAGGCATGTTAACTGATTCATTAGTTGATTCACGTGTTACACGACTATTTTGTCTGGATTTGCAAAGATCTGGATTAATATCTTTTGAATTGACGGATGAGAGGCTCCAAGTGACATACATTTCTTCTTACAAGTTTTGATGAAAGCGTTGCTCTTTTCCTAAAAAAGGGGGAGAATATAAAGCTTGAAGAAATGTTCAGTCCATTACATTACAAGACATTGGAGAAGAGAAAAGCTAATAAAGAAATGCGAGATCAAAGTATTCTGAAGACATGCTGATTTCAGATAAATTTTCTTTGAAGATACTTTGCTAAAGCATTCTGAGCTAGAGAAAGAGATTGCATCTTCTAAGCTGAAAAAGAACACTGAATTGCTAAAATCTTTTTTTGTAATGATCTTGATCCAAAGGGGGAGATTGTTAGACCATAGTCTCATTGGATTCAAGATCATCCAATCTGAAGATCCAATCTGAAGCTAATGCCGGAAAGTCGACTCTCGATACAAAGTCTAATGTCGTTTGTAATAAATGTCGAAGTAAATTATAGTTTATTGTAATTTTAGTATTTAGTTTAAATTAGTTTTAGTTTGTAATAATATCTAGATATTACTTTAGTAAGTTAGATATTAGTTTAGTGTGTTGTAGAAGCTAAAAAGTTAGTAGAAATCAGATCACACAAAAAGGTGAAAAACAGAGAACACATCCAAAGCTTGAATAGATCAATCCTGTAATCGTTGAATGTTATATAAAACAGGTTGGTAATCATATTGTGTTGTTTGATAAGAACTTGATATAAATATTGTGGACCGACATCAGTTCATCTAGCTCTCTTTGCATTGATTCCTTCTTTGAGCAGTTGGAGCTAGAATTAAGACTTTCAGATCTTTTCAGCTTTGCTTGACGATTTAAAATCTCCTTCTCTTTAGATTCAATTATTCCTGCAAAATCAATTTTAGAATCATTAATGCATTCTGAGCAAATAAAATCTTTCTCTATGTCCTTATCATTTTTCAATCTATCAAGCTATTCTAGAAGAGATGAGTTCTGAATCTTCAGATCTTTATTCTCAGCTTCCAATCCTGGAATCTCTGGCATATATGCTAAAGCACGAGCTCTTTTGGTTAGCACTGTATTTCCCTTCTCGTCTATGTAAGGCATGATTATATCTGTATCACCTAAATCAACTTGTAAGATCTTAGAATCAAGAATTGGATAAAAACTACACTCGAAGATTTTCAGAAAAATAAATTTCCAAATATAATCAAATGCAGATATCGCAAACAGTATAAATTATAAAAACACCAAATAATACAAAAAAAATGAGACTTCAAATAATTTGGCACAAAAGTCTAATTTGCGCCAAGGGAAGTTGGCACAAAAACTGAGTTTTGCGCTAACTAAAGCTAGCGAGAATCTGAGGAATGCGCGAGATATGGGTCGCGAGAGATGGGTTTTGCGCGAGTAATGGGTGGCGTGAAGTGAGGTTTGCATGAATAATGGATCAAGCGAAGTGAGGTTTGCGCGAACCGCGGGTGGCGCAAAATGACGGTTTGCGTGAGAGACAGGTCGCGCGAAATAAGGTTTTGCGCGAACAGTGGATGGCGCAAAGCTGAGGTTTGCGTGAGTGACTAATGGCGCAAAAGAAAGCGACCGAAGTCTTGAAGCCCGGCATGTTGCACGACCGGAGTCCTTCCTTGACCGGTGTCCCGCGACCGGTATGGTGCGACCGGTATGGTGTATTCGACCGGACTAGTCTTACGACCGGTGTGAAGCGACCGGTATCGACTGACCGGGGTCGCCCGGGGTGCTGTGACCGGGGTCGACCGGACCAATGTGTCGACCGGAGTAGTGTGTGGCGCAAAAGAAATTTTTGTGCGAATAGGGTCGACCGGTGTCCTGGACTTGAATAACGACCGGTATGTTCTTGCAGAGTTCGACCCAGAATTCAATAATCAACCCAGAAAACATTCTAAACAATTAAATCTCAGTTCAAAAAGCATACTATATGTCCACAATCAAACAATGGACGAAACCCAAACAAAATTAATGAATAAAAATTATTTTTTATCACTAAATTTGAATGAAGCAGTATTCGATAGCTATACAGACCCAATATCCAGAAATTCATAAAAAGTCAATCAATTTATGATTTTAAGTGCAATTAACTAATCAGATAATGTTCTAAAGCATAAAACACATCTAATCAAATAAACTTTAAGCTTAAAAACACATTAAATCAACCAATTTATTTTCACACAGTTGAATGTCGATAAACGCAGTTTGAATCCAAAAAGCTTGATTCTTTAAGCTCTGATACCACTTGTTAAACCCAGATAACTAGTTGATAATTAAACACACAACACAATTAAGATCAAGAGATAAACAGATCAGAATAACATACCACAATCCCTTGATTAATCAATGAAAACCAGTGTGTGTTCATGATACCTTCAATGCGCGATACAATGCAGAGAGATAATACGGCCTCTCTAATCAATAATTATTATGAGTTAACCCTAATACTAAAAACTAAAATTTATTTAACGGATAAGCCATATGGTCCTAATGGACTTGAGGTCCATTTACAACATACCTAACAATATGCTCAAATACCCCCTAGAGTAATAAATACTTTTACAATTTAGACCCCCTTATTAACTTTAATCTTGAATACAATTTATGATCTAACAGTTTGAAATGTACAAGTTCAAATGGTGTAAAATGTCAACATTGTATGAATGTGTGTATTCATAGTGATAAATCAAAGCTTGTGACATTTGCTCGTATGAACTTTATTTGCAAACACTGTCATGACAACTCTTTCAAACTTCACACCATTCCTCCTAAATCTAGAGTTTATGGAAAAGCATCTCGGACTAAAACTGTTTTTAAATCCTCGACACAACATGTGAAAGTCTTTCATGTTAAGAATGATTATCTTTCTAGAAAACAAAAGTTTGATGAGCTTAATGTAAAAATGGTTTGGAAATTGATACCTAAGCCTCGTTATGAATGGCGAATAAAGGCTAAGGTAGATGATTTGAGTAAATTGCAAAAGGCTAACCAAAAAGGACCCATCTGGATATGGGTACCTAAGAAGACGTGATTTGTTTTTTTGTAAGCCTCACATCTGTGGTATATAGATTCATGATGCTCGCTCCACATGACTGGATTTAAGCATCTTTTACATAACTATGTTGAGGACCTGCTGGTACTGTAAGTTTTGCAAATTCTAAGCTTACCGGTTTCATTAGAGGACACGGTTCATTGACAAATGGCACCATTACAATCAAGAAAGTACTGTTCGTAGATGGTCTTGATCATAATATTTTCAGCACTAGTCAATTATGCGGAAGTAAATTTCAAGTTTGGTTTACTAAAGATGGTTGTTTCATTGAAGATAAAGACGGTTGTGAGATTTTCAAAGTTGAGCGACAAGGAAATTTATATGCAGTGCATTTCCAATACTTTCTGCAACTAGACCTGTCTGTCTAGTTGCCAAAGCTTCAAGTGCTAAAAGTTGGATTTGGCATCGGCACCAGTCTCACCAGAATTTTCAAGCTATAAATCAATTGGCAAAACATGGAATAGTCAAAGGTCTTCCAGAATTGAGGTTTGAAAAGATTCACTTTGCCCCGCCTGTGAGATGAAAAAATGAAACGAAGTTCACATAAAGCGAAGACAGAATTCTCTTGTTCATTACCTCTCGAGCTAATTCACATGGACCTTTGTGGCCCTATGAGAACTCAATCTTTCAATGGAAAGAAGTACATTTTAGTGATGATTGATGAGTATTCCAGATACACATGGTTGGAATTTCTACGAATCAAATCAGATGCACCAGAGTTAATAATTGCTTTCATCAAGAAGATCCAAGTTCGACTTCAATTACCGGTAAAGACCATGAGAAGGGACAACGACACATAATTTAAAAATGAAACTCTTCAGAGTTATCTCGTATCTGTCGGGATCTCTCACAATTGTTCTGCTGCCTATACTCCTCAGCAGAACGGCATAGTCGAAAGAAAAAACCAAACCCTGGTTGAAGCAACGAGAACTATGTTAGCATATTCTGGTCTTCCATTGTATCTGTGGGATGAAGCCGTCGCTACTGTAAGTTTCACTCAAAATCGTACTATTGTGATAAAAAAAACATAAGAACACAACATATGAGCTTATAAATAAGAGAAAGCCGAATATTAAATTTCTTCGTGTTTTTGGTTGTAGGTGTTACATCCTCAATGATCGTGATAATCTTGGGAAATTTGACAAGAAGGCGGATGAAGGCTACTTTATCGGATATTCCTTGACGTCAAAAGCCTATCGGGTCTACAATAGAAGAACCAAGACTATCATGGAGAGCATGGATGTGTTTTTTGATGAAATATCTACATCGACTTCTGAACACTGCAGTTCAGAACTCAAGCTGAAATAGAAGGCTTCTATTCAAGATGGAATAGAACCCGAATTGTCATAGACTAAGTCTTCTGACTCACATATTATAACATCAAAGTTAGATTTACTATGATGCATTTTCGGATATATGTGCAGATTTTGACAAATCAAACATATATCTGCATCAAATTCAGATGTTCAAGTTACATCAACCTCTTCAGGTACAACTACACCTGTTCTTTATGATGATACTAATTTGAATTCTCCTTCAGCAGATACAGTGTCTGGAAAAAAAGTCCCATGTACTTCTTCTGCTGTTCCAAAAATACATCTGTCAGAAACAATTGTACAAGATATCCCGAGTACATCAGAGGTTGAGCCTGCTATATATGATGAATATGATGAAGATAACTCGCGGATTTCTATTCAGCCACTTTCAATCACTACTAGATGTACACGAGATCATCCCCTACATAACATAGTTGGTGATGTTCACAGTAGAGTGAAAATGCGGGCGGTATCCGCAAACTTTTGTATTTACTCGAGTTTCCTTGATTCCTTTTAGCCGAATAAAGCATTAGAAGCCTTGCATGATCCTGATTGGATTTTGGCTATGCAAGATGAGCATCTACAATTTGAGAGGAACAAGGTTTGGCGACTTATCCCACTACCAGAAGGCAAATCCGTGATTGGCACTAAGTGGGTCTTCAAAAATAAGAGAGATGAAGTTGGAATTGTGGTTCGAAATAAAGCTCGTCTGGTTGGAAAAGGGTATTGTCAACAGAATGGGATTGATTATGATGAGACATTTGCTCCTGTTGCAAGGATTGAAGCTATTTGGATATTTCTTTAATACACAACCCACAAGAATTTTACGGTATATAAGATGGACATAAAATCTTCTTTCTTGAATGGGATTTTGAATGAAGAAGTTTATGTTGCTCAACCAGAAGTCTTTATTGATCCAAAACACCCAGACTATGTCTACGTACTAGAAAATACTTTATATGGACTCAAACAGGCACCAAGAGCTTGGTACGAAATGCTAACCCAATTTCTACTTGCTTCCGGATTCAAGAAAAAGGTACTATCGATACCATTCTCTTTCTGAAGAAACAAGGTGAGGATATGATCCTAATTCAGATATATGTGGATGACATTATTTTCGGTACTACAAATCCTAAATTTTGTAAAAACTTTTCAAAAATAATGGAATCTCGAATTGAAATGTCGATGATGGGAGAATTTACTTTCTTTCTTGGTCTTCAAGTAAAGTAGTTACCCGACCGCATTTTCATTAATCAGTGTAAATATATCCGAGATATCCTGAACAAGTTTAACATGTCTGATAGTTCAGTCATGAAAACACCAATGGCAAAGAGTACACTATTAGATGCTGATTTATTTGGTAAATCATTATATCAAAAGATGTATCGTAGCATAATTGGTTCATTATTGTACTTAACAGCGAGTAGACCGGATATTATGTTTGCCACATGTTTTTGCGCTAGGTATCAGGCTAACCCGAAGGAATCACACCAAGTCCCTGTGAAACGAATACTTAGGTACCTTAAAGGCACTCTTGAGTTAGGCCTTTGGATCCTAAGGGATCGATTTTTGATCTAACTACATACATAGATGCTGACCATGCAGGGTGTAAGCTGGATCGTAAGAGAACCTCTGGATCGTGTCAATTTTTAGGTGAAAAGGTGGTATGTTGGACATCAAAGAAACATAATTATGTATCCACTTCTACCGCCGAGGCTGAATATGTAGCTACTGCGAGGTGCTGTTCACAAGTCCTTTGGATGCGGACATAATTAAAGGATTTTGGATATTCCTACCAACGAGTTTCTATTTATTGCGATTCAAAGAGCGCAATAGCCATAACAGCTAATCCATTGTAACACTCAAAGACAAAACATATGGTTGTGCGATATCACTTTATCAAGGATCATGTGGAAAAGGGGTGATATAGAGATGCACTTTGTGCAAACGGACTAATAGTTGGCTGACCTTTTCACCAAACCGTTGGATGAAAAAAGGTTTACCTTCTTAGTCAGCAAACTAGGTATGTTAAATGCCACTACATGATTCAACGGGGAGTATATCTTACTTTGTGCTTTAATAGTTTATGTCTTAGAAATTATGAACATTGTCTATTATTCATCATTTACTGACAAAGGCGGAATTATTTTTAAATGATTACCAAAATCTTTTCTCTTGCAGGTTATCATTCTTGTGACATTGGCTTCTGATTACATCAGATCAGAACCCGTGCTTCATTTGTAAAATTGATCTTTACTATTCTCACCGGAGAATAAGTAATCATGGATTTTGAATACTTAAGTTCAAAACCCGTACTCAAATGTTTTCTTCTGAAGGATGCTAATCAGATAAATTATTTTCTAGAAGTTTTTGATTTGAGGGGGAGTTAGAGGAGTTAACTGTTATATTTTTTAAGAGGGAGGAGATATAAATGATTTATACTATCATTGTCATATTTTTCTGATAAATTGACTTTTTACAGGTATCGAGGGGGAGGATATCTGAGGTTTTTGTCTAAGTGCGCTTAAAAGGTATATTTTTATTTACCTTACACTTCATCACTTGTTGAAAGATGAACAACTTTCACTTGTGAAAATCATTTTTGGATTAAATGTTCAAACCACTTCACATTCTTAAAATGTTTTCATGAATTGAGAAGTGTGATTTTTAAAATGATTTTTGGATACTTTATTGCTTATCTGACCGTGTGTTCTTAAAGAAAAATTCTTGTGTATTTTCTTTTCATATACTTTGTCAAGTATTCATACACAACGGTTCAATATATTTCTTGAATTTGATATTACGATGTATCAAATGTTTAATCTTTCTATGGTAATACTCCTGTTTGCTATTCACTGTTGTTTGAATCAAACGTCATTTCATCATTATATGTGCTTTCATTATAAATATGTTTATATTTTGTTCATATATACATCTTACGTCTTTGATTTTCTAAAATATTATTCTTCATGAATTTTTGATCTGATCTTAATCATTGTCAGATTCTCAAAACATTTCTATTCTTTCATAATTATTCATTCATATAAAGTTTTGAGAAATCTTAAATGCTTAAATTGCTCAAATATCATTCTGATTTTTATTAGCATACTTTCACTGACATTGATTTCTTATGCTTTCATGACAAGAAAATCATTGAGATACAAACTTTTTAGGAAAATACATGGGATCCATTGTGTGAGCTTAACAGAACTTCCATGGATTCACGTTAACCAGTGTTTCCTACGCAGGAAGTCTTCCCTGAGTGATTGAGGGGAGAGGGGTTAAAAAGATTGAGTGTTAGTGTGCGAAGAGGTAAAATGGAAATGAGAGATTGGTTAGATGTGAGCTTAACTGATTAAAAGAAGGAGGGTGAGAGAACAGAGTAAAAGAATATTAGACTCTGCACCAAACTTCTTTCTAAGTCGGGCAGCCACATTACTGATTGGTTCACATTCTTTGGTGACCATAATTGAAATAGGCAACTAGCCCATGCCATCTCTTGCATATAACCCCACCAACTACTCATTATTTTCTTAAAAAAAGAGTGTTTCACATTTTCTAGGAAAGCAACACATACGCTATTGGTTCTTCACTTGGAAGATACTGATATTGAAAAAGAAGGAAAGTTGCCCTACCTTCGACCCTTTCTCATGCACAATTGAGTCTATGTATAATCATTGTTGTCTCAATGGTTTACATACTTTGAGCCTTATGAAACACAATCATTGTGATAATTCTTTCATAACACAAGCACGAGCACACAGAAAATGTGTTTTTCTGTTAGAGCATTCATAGAAAATACCTTGTGTTTTTCAATGATTGAATGGAAGTCCTGGGGAGTTATCATCAAACGAGCTCTTTACATTGTAGATTCGTTGTTCACAGTGTCTTTGTGCTACTGACAGACATTCCTAACTGTTTCATATGTTGATTCAGGGTTATCATTCGTAATTTGTTTGAATTTGAAATCAGATGAATACATTTATGAATTGACGGCTCATTCAGATCAGATGAATGATTTTCTCAGATCATTTATTGGGAAAGATTGAAAATTTGTCTATTTGGTAGAGATTATTTACATTTCAAAGAGGAAGATCATGAAGACTGTGCTTACTTGTTCATTTCGGGGAGATGTTCCAAAGATAGATCTAAACTTGAATAGTTTTGATGATTTTGATTCTCACAATTCATCAAAAAGGGGGAGATGTATTAAAGTTCGAGTTCAGATGATTTTCAAAGTTAGATTGAAAGCTGAAGAAAAGATTGTTGTAAACAGATATGATATTGTTGCAAACAAAGAGAGAGATTGAAGAAAAAGGTTGATTTTTCAGAAATTCTAAAAGCTAATCCAAAGAGGGAGATTCATTTAAAGTTCTTTCAAAAGTTTCTACAAATCAAGATTTCAAGGTGTAAAAGGTGACAAAGATCATTTGCTGAAGATATTTGGGAAGATAATAAGACCTGAAGATTATTGTCAATTTTTTTTTTAATCTCGAATCCAAAGGGGGAGATTGGTAGACTACTATTGTATTCAAGATTAAAAGTGAGGGTTTATTTTGTAATAGTTTGATAGTTAAAGGGTTTGGTTGTAAAGTCAACACAACTTGACTTAGTATAACTAGTTTTGGTTTCTTTGTAATTTGTAGATACGAATGCACATTTAGACTTCAAGAGATTTGGTAAGAACACACACAGTGAACGTGAGACTTGTAATTACGCGTGAGATCTGTGACTAAATGTAATATCATAGTTTGATTAATAAACTTGTGTTCATAATATGTGTTGTATGATTAAATGCTAGTATAAACTGGATCACAGGTGGTATCATTGGACTTTCAGTAATTGATAGAAAAATATTTTCTCCGTTTGCATGACTGTCAATGAAATCTAAGAAAATGTCTTTCCATTGCTCGTACTCCCCTTTGAAAAGAACAGGGGATTTGACATCAGTGCCAATTGAGAGAGCATCCTTTGAAGTCATCCTGTTTGCAAAATATTCAATAAGAAACTTGAAACTTGAAACTGATCGTTAGTCTGGAATTCTTGAAATTAAATTCTTGAAAGAAAATCAGAAATTAAATTTTCAAAAATCACCAAGTCTGGAATTCACAAATTAAAATGAAGTACAAAGAATTCAACAAGTCCAGAATTCGCAAGCTATATTGATGCACAAGGAATTCGCAAAATAAAGAATCAAACACGGAATTCGCAAGCTACAAAAACACTTCAGAACAAAGTCAGAATTCGTAAACTCATAATTCGTAAGCTTTGAAATCAACAATTCACAAGTAAGATCAAAATAGAATTCGTAAAGCACTCTTCTATGAAATCCAAGGAATTCGTAGAACAACCTTAAGCGAATTCTAATATCACTGATCTACGAAATTTTGAACAATTCGTAAAATGGAGTATTGTGAATTCTTAAGAATTCTCAAACCACTGAGATGCGAAATCTGTACAATTCGCAAGAGACACACTTGCGAATTCTACACTTAGAATTTTCAATCAAACAAATCTGCGAAATCTAAGAAAAATCTGCGAATTCTTCGATTAATCTGCGAGTTCTTTGTGATCTGCGAGTTCTTGAAGATATCTTGCGAGTTCTTGATTGATCTTGCGAGTTCTTGATAGATCTTGCGAGTTCTTCGTGTAGTCTGCGAATTCTTTGGATCTCGTTGAAAAAATCTATCTGAAACACTCAAAAATCCTCCTAGACTTCGAATTTTGATTCGAAACTTTGACACTATGCTCCCTAATACATCGGGAATTAAATTCTATCACTCAATTTCTGTAAGAAACACTGATTATAACAAAATGAATCAAAACATAGTGCAACGAACTCGTGAACTCATACTTCGAAAAATCTCAAAATTGAAAAAAATTTACAGTGCAATCACAAATCAATCTATACAAACTCAATCTAAAACATAATTCGATCACTAAACAAATGATTACAACTCGAATTATACACTAAAACAAGAAATTCAATCTAATTCTAAATGGAACATCGTCGACTTCTCCGTATCCGTCTCACCATGGGCACCACCGCATGACTTAGCTCCGTATACGGCTCTGTAGAGCACCATCACAAGATTAAGTAAAAATATGACTTGGGGACCACTCACTAGGATCAAACATGGACATCAAAACTCCATGATTAATAAACGGACTGGATTACATGGGCATCGAGTTCAACCACCCACGATCTATACCTCAAATCATTCATTAACCATAAATATTACCTGTCCCAAAACAGAGATAAAGATCCCAATTAAACCACTGACTGACTCATATGCCTATGGATCCAATACATTATAGTCTAAAACGTTACATGACTCAAATTAATGACTAACGCACCCAAACATGTAATTTCCACCAAAACAAGATTAACGTGCATCATAAAACCCAAGCTCCTCATCGAGCCAAAAAAAATGGGCAAACGCCCCAAGGCTCCTTTGAGCCACAACCGATCCCAAAACTTCACCAATTAACCGACCATTGATAAAAAGTCATAAAATGCGATAAAAACAAAAGACACATTTATGCAACCACACACTTCGAATGCATGAATAAGCTTTAACATGAAATTAGATCGACACGAGCCATTTTCCAATGAGTTCTTACCCTTTTATTCTTTCAAAACGTCTCATAACCCAAGAACACGTATTTCCCAAAAACACACGTTAAAAACACATTTATACTCAAAGATCTCATTTCATAATATAAATCATCAAAATACCATCACTTATGATTAAATCAGCAAAATGCTCAAAATCCCTAAAGTGGGTGTTTTACAAAGTGAAACATTTCAATTAATCCAAACTTATCAAATATACAACAGTTGATACTTTCATGTAAAACATATAACCATTTAAAATTTGACATTTTGGCATGTACACTGTTTTCATAAATCAACTTGAACTCACCTTGCTAGATTTAGGCTAAATCTAGATTTTACCCCATTTGAGCTTTCTTGAAGAAACTTGAATCCACAAGAAAATCCTTCCAAAAACCTAGATTCACAAGTTTCCAACCATAAATATACTCATTCAACCATTTAGAATCGCTCCCCAAATATTTTACATAAAAATCCCTAATTTGGCCAAAACCCTATTTTTGAACTAATTTCTCCAAAATCATCAAACCCAAAATGTGAGAAACTAAACACTAGGAAATCATCAAGAGATCATTTGTATCTTATAATAAGGTTTAGAAATGGTAAGGATGCACTTACCACTTAGGTTTTGATGAAAACCTAGAAAACCCGAAATTTCTTGAAGATGGAGGTGATGATGATGAGCTCTTGGCCATTGCTTCAAATCTACCACTAATTATTCTTCGATATTCCCAAAACTAACAATATAACCCTGAAAATCTCTCAAAAACGAAACCATAGCAACTTGATTCGCCAAAAACGGAGTTGAAATGAGAAAGTTCTTACCAAATGAACAAAAACTCGATTTTTTGCATGCAGGTCTGGCGTTATTGTGACATGTGACTGTGCCATGTCACAATCGCATGGAAGGGTTGCCCAACATGTTTCGAAAGTCATTTTTCCCCCTTGGTGACCTTGACATGCTATAGTGCCACTAGCACTCTCACCGGGCACTATAGCCTGGCCCGTACCGCGATTTTTTTGGCTGTTCTTCAACCTATTTCTCGACCGCTTCCTGGATCCTTTTCCCGGCCATTCCTCGACCTTTCTCCCATCTATTCCTCGACCATTCTCTTGGAACATTTGATGATATTATGCCTTTTATTGTGCCATTGTCATAATTTCATGACACATTCACTGAGACGATCGAACGCTCGGTAACGTCGGTGCTATTGTGACATTTGTCAAAACCACATGTCAGTATAACCGAGACGACCATACTCCTATTACCATTGGATCTATTTTGACAAGTGTCACAACCACATGGCACTATATCCATACTCCATACTTGGTTCTTCCTTTATCGATTCATCCAGCTCAACATTTTTCCTCAATTGATATTAAAATCAGTGTGTTATAGTGACGTACATTGTTTCACTTGGATGAGTTGGCTTGATTGCAAGACAACTTAAACTTCAGAACACTTAAGTGTTATAGGGGTTGTAACAAACCATCTCAATCTTAATTGGTTGTAAACTATATGGGGAGAACGATAATATATGTGTGGCATCAGTTGGGTCGACTAATTAGGCGCTCTTGGTAACCTATCCTAATATGAAACTTGCAAAAGTGTAGTGCGAACCGATACTGAAGTTGAGAACTAGTGCTGCAGCATGACTCCTATTATATAGTTGCTTACAAATCCTACCGGAGCTTACACCCTTGCTTTATTGTAATTTGTTTTAAACACTTTTAATTACTGTTAACAACACTCAAAGATCATTCCCTCGAATTCACCATCTGAAATCTTACTTTAATTTTGACTTGTTAGAAATCCTTACTTCCATGTCCATGTGGATCGATATCCGCTACTTTATACCACTTTATTACTTGTTTGAAACGATAGTGATTTAGCATGTATATTTACTTGTTATTCTATTTGTGATTTTAGGGTTACATAACCCAAGGACCAAAGATAAAGTAGGTGGATATGGTAGTAATATTAGTGGTCTGACGGGTTGTAGTTTCTTTTGGGGCATGCCTCCTCGTTACCAATGCCAGTCCCTATTGTGAAGCCTAAAGAGATAGCTGTCAACTATCAACGTTCTAACATGTGAAAGTTGGACAAATATTCAAGTGTAAAGACGACTTGAAAATAGCCCTAGGATTGAAATGTGTTGAAGATTGTTACCAGATGAAAATCGGTCGATCCACATGATCCAGGTTTGAAGCGGTATGTTTATGTGCAAGGTGTGAATGGGGAATAAGAGCTACTATAATTAAGGGTACAAACTTGTTCCAGGTTCGGATATTTAAGGATATACATACATGTTCACGAATGCAAGTGTATCCTAATCACCACCAAGTGAACAAGAAGGTGTTGGGTCATATACTGAAAGATGCAATGAATGATACTAGCAGAGTCTACAAGAGCCATGACATCATGGTTGATATGAAGAACAATTACAAAATCTCTGTTAGTTATATGCAAGCTTGGCGGGCAAAGTGTTATGCCATTGTCCTTCTAAGGGGTAACCTAGACGAATCGTTTTCCGTACTCCCAGTGTATTGTTACAATTTGGAGAAAGCTAATCTAGGGACCGTAACGAAGATCGAGACGGATGAAATGGTATGTTTTGAACGGTTCTTTGTTGCCATTGGTTATACGGTAAGAAAATTTCATATATAAATTATATATATATAACTCATATTTTTTTAGCAGATTCGATCGTTCGTGAATTACTTACGACCGTTGATTGTAATAGACGATGCTCATCTGAAGAGTCCCTACTTGGGTACTATGTTTTTGGCAGTTGGTATGGACGGAAACAACCAAATCTTACCCATTGCTTACGGCGCGGGGAAGACATAAAGTGTAGAGTCCTAGACATAGTTTTTATCTTATCTAGGTTGAAGGAATGCGTCGTTGCCGGAAAAGATATATATTGAATTCAATAAATTTTTTATTTTATTGTTATAACATTAATCATGTTACAAATTTTTTTGTTTTAAAGTTTTTTTGTTTGAATTTTTTTTCTTTTGTCATTTTCAACAATGTATTGAAATAAAAAGTAACTCAAAAATCTTAATTAAAATTTTATCTTTCCATTTTCCTCATTTATAAATAATAATATTACTTTATTTATTTATTATTTTATTTTATATAAATTGAAGTTATAAAAAAATTCAAATTAGCAGGAAAAGACAAAAAAATGTATGGAAATGAAGAGTGTAAGGAATATTCTGTATTGAGAAGGAGAAGTATAAGGAATATTCTGTATTGGGAAGGAGGACATGTGGGGTAATTTGCATAAACTTGAGTTGAAATGGTGATAGAAACTTATAGTGAAATGTGGTTGGAATTTATAGATGAAATATGATATTGTAGATATAAAAATAGGAGGAAAAAGACAAAATTCAAGTCAAAACTCGGACATATGGGCCATTTTGCATAAATTTGGGAGGATATCACAAGTTTATGCAAAATCCTGTTCCCAAGATTAGCATAAACCAATGCTTTTAGAGAAATCCATGGTTATTTTTGTAAACCTTGAAAAAAGGTTATTTTTGTAATACATTTTTTTGATAGGGTTACTTTGGCTAAGAACCTGAAATAATGTGTTGAAGTTACCATATTAAGAGGAAGAAAGTTGTAAGGAGGACACAAGAAAGCTGCAAGGAATAAAGTAAACTTGAAATTTGCATGTTGCAGGTGCTGCAGTACGAAAATGTTGTACATTTTCACTTGTAATTCCAGTTTTCTTATATATATATATATATATATATATATGGAAAAAGGTAAAGCTGAAGTTCACCTTGGTGATGATTGTTGCATTAAAACTTATACTTTATGCATATAGAGTTATACTGAAGAGATTTTCAAGTTTGACGTATAAAAGAATGGTACTCAATGTTTTATAAGTTGTAATTAAGAGTTTTGACTTTAATGCTTATTAATATAGTATATATATATGGGTAATATAAATATGTATGTTTGACCAAAAAAAAAGTATGTTTCAAATATTTGTACACTATGGATAATGGTTTGTAATTTAAGAGATTTTTTAATTCTATGCTTAAAAAGGTAGTATAGAAAGCACTAATAGTTGTATTTAAGATTTTTTTTTGGCTAAAATGCATATTAAGGTAGTAATATATATATATATATATATATACACTAGCAGTGTGTCCGTGCAATGCATCGGGTGAGCAAGGTGTGAAAATTATTGTAATTGGAAAATAAAAATCCCTCAGGCGTGTAGCTCAGATCCCAAAGGGGCACACCAACTCTACTCAAAACACAAGTTCCAGTTTGAATCATGTGGGAAACAGGCTTAGACTGTTCCGATAGCCTCAATCACTGAGTCCACTCTGAAATGTCTCATCACAAGTGGTTCCTAAGGAGGGTGCTTGTCGGTGTAAAATTAATGTAATATTTCCAACAACGTTATTTATGAAGTAAATGTATATTTATTGAGTATCAGTCAAGATAAACACGTATTAATAGGGATAAGCAGGAGGACCATAGAAAATAACTCCTTTTGAAGGAGACATGCCAAATTTCTCAAATTTCTATGGATGCTCGTCTATTATATTTCAAACAACCAAAGAGTTCCGTAATAAAATGGGCCAAAATCAAAATCGAATAGTCATCTCTTTCACCCTTTAATAATCAAAATCATCTTTGGGAAGCCCAAGACTCAAACAATCTTTGGTACTCCAAATTCAAATTATCTAATAGCTTTTCAACTTTTAGGTACAAGTATGTAAAAATGTTAAGGTGAAAGAAAACAAAATGCCATCACTAAAAAATAACGATAAGATTATAATCATTGTGCTAACACTTCACCTAGGCAAAAATCGAAAATTATCATGCAATATGTTCACAAGTTTAACCCAATTAAAATTGGAAAATCGTTGGAATTCATAAAAAAATTAATATGCTTACACCTATGGATATCAACAAGCAATTGTAACACTACGACATCAAAACTATAATGTTGGCTAGATGCCTTGAAGTAGAAGAAACTTTGTGGTATTTATATTTTAATAAAAATACATAAAATAATAAAACCAATTGGGCGGGAATATTTATGGGTTGCCAAAACAATCCTTTTCAAATCAAAAAATGTACAAGGAAACTAAGAACACCAACCTGTAAAAACCTAGAAAACGGATTGATAGTATTCAAAATGAGTATATCACCTCCCTAAAGAGAGAAAGCATAGAAAGTAGTAGCAACATTTGAAGAAGAAGATTTAGAAAGCTAGATATCAAAAGCCTGAATAGCTAGTCCGTCGATTGAGGTATACATTTAAAATTTGAAATGGGGCATGATTTGAATCTAACAAATCTTATTGAAACCTGAAAAGTTGCATGGGAAATATAAAGGGATGAAAAGTAATCTGGTTGTACATAGTGCATAAATGGTTGTGATGTTTGATAATTGTTGATCCAAATTATGGTGTTCTAATCAAATGACTAACCAATACAAACTACATAAAACAGAAGGTAATGAATGCAGAAGAGATTTTAGTGTAGTGAGATGGTTTGTTTGGTAGTAGAGACACAATCAAGTAATTAAGAAACTGGTAGACAAATATGAATAAGTCACAGGAAGATCTGCCTCATTAAACTTGAATGATACACCAAGAACATGTGGAACTATGTGCAAATATGCTCTCAAAGATAATACAACTAAATCAAGGTGTGAAGATTTGTGTGTGCTTACATAATAAAACAAAAGGTAGTGCTCCCTTCATATACAAAGGCAGACATTCCATAAAAGGAATGCCACATGGAAAGTAAAGCCATTGTGGACACGCACAAATGATGTTGAGAATATTCGTACAGCAGGGTCACGTGACTTGCATGTAATCTTGTCTTCTCCATTGTGTCCTGTAATCTTCAAGTCTTCCAATCTCCAGAGCTTAGCCACACAGAGGATCTTTGGTCTGAATGTGATCTTCAGGTTAAGAGCTTCTCGGGTAGATGGTTGACAGAGCTTCAGAGCTCGGCACTTTTATGGTGTACCTTGGTGTATGTAGCAGTCTTCTGAGGTTCCTATGCTTAGACTATTTTTCAATAATTTCTATACAATTAGTTGGAGCTATCAATCTCCCCCTGAGTATTGAAAAATAAAAATTTGGAATGATGGGTGTATGGCTAAGTAAGAAGCATAAGAGGTGTAAGGAACTCAACCTCTGAAGACAAAGTTATCATTCATATTTTAGGAAATACCAAAAGGCAAGTACAGAACATTGAAACTATATGAATGAAAAAGTATACTATTACAAAATTACATAGGGAAATCATTGATCGGTTGAGTGAAACTATCAACTAATGTTTTCCTCAAGCTTAAGATGAGATCCCTAAACTTTATCTACGGATTGATATCATCAACCATCTTCTCTGCAAGTCCACTCTGCATAGTCTCTGTGTCAATTTTTCTCAGAATTGTATGTTTGATATTCGACCATGTACTGTTGGAATATTTATGGCTTTTTTGAGGCTTGAAAATCTTCTTATTGCCACCATATGACGCCCAACAATCATAGAGTTCGAGGGTATGTTCTCTATACCCGACATTTAGTCATTTGGTCTTGTGATCGATGGTTTATCGACTCCAAGTTGCAGAGCAATTTCGAAGTCCATTTTACTGTGATACTTGATATGTTCGTGCATGAATTATTTTATGCAATTGTTGGCAATTCTGAATTCTTTTCTTTTCTCTAATCTCTGCTTTGTGCGTATGTGAAACTGAGGTATATCATAAGGTCTGAAGTTCTTCGAGTCTGCATCTGTGAATCTATATTTCATTCCATCTTTTCTGTCGACCACATACCTCACATACATAATTGCCTTGTTGGCGAATGAGTGTAATGAGAGCCCCACAAACTGCTTGATGTCTGACAGAGACCATCAGTGTCATTGAATCTTCTTCTGACATCCTCCTTTATCAGAGGATGCATACTTTGCTCAAGAAACACCGCCTCAGGTTCTGCACTGTACAGGTAGTTATAGATGTTTTCATGAAATTTTAGCTCATTTTGTGGTTGCCTTGGAATTGGTATCCGCAGAGCATCCATTGACTGAACTATCTCTCTCACTCTGTCATCTGTTGGCTTTTGTGCAGAAGTACCAGCAGTAACGGGTGACTTTGCTTTAGCTTTAGGCTTAGATAATTTCTTTGGTAAGGTTTGTCATGGGATCTCTACAGCATCTTCTTTTGCATTTAGTGGCTTGAGTGATGAGAATTGGACAGAGGGTGTTGGTGCAATGGGCATAAGCTCAGGACTTGATGGTTTAATGAACTTCTTAAGCCCCTCTGCTTATATTTTAGTGCCAACATTGACCTTCACTTTATTTTTTGGTTGTGCAGAGTTCATGGTTAGAATTGTATCACAATGACTTTCATCTCAGAGGCACAAGATTTGGATCTCTATGTGTTAGAGCTGAAATATGTTGGATACAAGATCATGAAGACTAGAGGTCAAAGTACAAGAAGTCAAAGCTGGAAAGTCAACTCTCTATGAAAGTCAAAGTCTTGTGTTAATAAAGTCAAAGTCAATGTTGTTATATTTAGTTGTTAGTATAAATAGGTTCCTTGTCTTTGTAATAGATGCGATGTAAGAATTCAATTGTACACACAGAGCAGATTAGAGATAGATAGATAGAGAGAGAGAGAGAGTGTAGTGAGAGAAAGTTAGATTTGTAATCTTGATAATTGAATCAATGACATATGACCACAATTCATGATTGTATTCTGTTTTACAATTAGAACTTGATGAATTTTGGAATAACAATTTGTATCAGAGCAGATCCAATTGAAATCAAATTCAAGAAAATGAGTTTGACTCTGTGTTCGAAAAGTACAGATCAAATTTTGAGTTTTAGTGTGTAATTTGAATTGTAATCGATCAGGTTTTGCTTGTATAGTGATTTAGAATGAAATTGTGTAGTTTGATTCGTGAATTGCACTGTAATTGTTCATAATTTTGATGAATTTTGTTGTTGTCAAGTTCACAAGTTCACGAACACTGTTATATATCGATTTGTATTTTGAGCGTTTGTTATTGAAATTCAGTGATAGATTTTGGTTCTAGATGTGTTTGTTGTCGAATTGTTAAAATTTCGAGTTGTAATTCGAAGTCTAGATAGGTTTTTGTGCAGATCAAATCAAATTAGAAGTATTTTCTTGAGTTTGCGCCAGATCTTGATTTTGCGCCAACATCATCTAGTTGAGTTTGTCTTCAGCATCAAATTCATCCAAAATTTGCGCCAGTTCATTGTTCTTTCTCACCAGATTCAAGTGTTGTTTTGCGTGTTCTCTAGCAAGTTTGTTTTGCGCCAGTGATTACTTAGCGCATATATGAGATTCTCGCCATCCTCTATTAGCGCAAATTAACTTTTGCGCTAATCTATTTTAGCGCATATCTTAGTTTGGCCAACTTCACTTAACGCATTTCAGGGTTTGCGCCAGCCTCACTTAGCGCAAAGTGTCATTTGCGCTTATGCCCATAGTGCATTTCTGGGTTTTGCGTGTACTGCCTTTATTTGAGTGTTTTGAGTTTGCATTTCTGAATTCATATTTCAAGTTTTATGTATTTTCTTGTGATTTCATTTAGACTAACGATCATTTTGTCAAGTTTTTTTTGTATCAAAATGACTTACCACAACAGAGTTCCAAAGTTGTATAAAGGAGAATACGAAAAGTGGAAAATTAACTTTTTCAACTTTGTAGATAAACATGAGTTGAGTCACTACATTAGATTATCAATGGCTGAGGCGAGATGAAACCTCAAATTCCTATAGAAGCTTGTACTGAGGAATAGTTGAACAGAGAGAGAGCTGATAATATAGATTGAAATCATATGCAAGAAAGTATTTCTCAAGAAATTTATGGTCCAATTGATATTCCCAAATCATCAGGAAAGGAGATATGTGACTATCTTGAATGGATGATGTCTAGGCCAAAGGTTTTATTAAAAGGAAGAAAATTGGAAATTGAGAACTCTGAATTAAAAAGAAAAATTTATGCACTGGAAGCTCAAATTGACAACGTCTAGAAGCAAGATTTTGTTGAGAGCAATGAGCAGAAAGTTAAGGATTTGAAAAGTGCAAATGTTGATCTTCAAAAGAGAATATCTGATTTGGAGCAAAAGCTTGCCAAAGAAAGATCTGATTTTGAGAAAGAGAAGAAAGAATTTGCACATAAATTCTCTGAATTTCCCAGGAATGGTGTTGAAGAAAAGAAGACAATTGAGCTTAAATGCATAAAGCTTTCTCAACAAGTTTCTAATTTTGAGAAAGTAATTATTTTGGAAAGAGAAAGTTTGCCAAGGAGAAAAAGGAAATTGAACAAAAGAATGTTGTGATCTTCAAAGAAATATCCGGTCAAAGAACAAATGTTGAAAAGGATTTTGAATAAGAAAGACTGATGTTTGAGACTGAGATCAAAAAGCTTACTGAGAAGCTATCTGAACTATCTGAAAGTGTGTTGAAAGAGAAGAAAACGAAGTCTAAATGCGAGATGAAGATTGACTTACTCATCAAAAAAAGAAACAGTTATTTTTCAAAGATAAAAGAGCTTGAAAAGATTGTTTCCAATGTGGTGGTGACTGAGCAAACGACTCCAGAGTCACAAATCCACATACCTAGAAATAATTCAGCTGACTCCGAAAAGACAGCCTAAAGCTCACATCTGAAAACTGTTTCATCAAAAAGGTCAGTTAAATCATATGATCAACTTCGTAGTACTAACATTTTCTTTGATGAATATGTAGATGGTTCAGGTACACAGGGGAAGAAGAAGATATAAAGAAGAGGAATTGGTCTGGAAGAAGAAACGAGTTGAAGATGAGAAGAGAGATGAGCTGAAAGGATAGAAATCGTGTGTACATAGACACAAAGCCAAGAAGAACAATGCGCGTAAAGGTAAACCTGATCATATCTACTCGAGAGATCAATTAATCAGGTTGTCAGGTAAGAAATACTATTGATCTTATTGTTGTACAAATGATCATATTCACAAGATCAGTGATCATTTCTGGTATGGTTCTTATTCAATTACTCATATTCGAACTGCAACTAACATTCATGGACCCAAATACCAGTGGGTACCAAAGCCTAGAGTTGATTCTGTGTTGCAGGCACCTACTGTCAAGGGGGAGTAGGAGAATCAAGGCTTCTATGTAAATCAGCTTAGAACCCGTTCTTCAACAGAGTTTGACTTCTAAACACAACAGTTTAGGACTCGTACTTCAGTGATCAAAAGAGATGATACTCTTGTGTTGATAAGAGATAATACTCCAATACTCGAATGAGGAAATCAACCATCAAGGGGGAGTACATACTTTTCTGAAATCCTTTGCATCCGATAGATATGATGATCTACAATTCAAAAGGGAGTTGTATCTGATCTCTATCATGTGTTTTTTTATTGACATATTTTAGATGCATAATTTAAGGGGGAGTAAAGGTGATGACTTCTGATTATTTCTGATCAGAACTCATACTTTAACTGTTTTACTCCTTTATGTCTTTTAAGTTTCTGTGAATAAAAGTTGCTTTGACATGACTTTAAGACTTTGCAGATTGAGAGGTGCTTAAAGATCATATCGTTATGACTTACAACTGACTTCATGTGAATTAAGATTAAGCAAAAAGGTAAACTTCTTATCTTAATCTCATATGTATTTGAAAGACGGACAACTTTCAGATATAGAAAACATGTTCTCAAAATGTTCAAAACACTTCCCGATTCTTAAAAAGATTTCTTGATTCGAAAGTGTGATTTTAAATGTTTTCATTTTTATGTGCTTACTTGATGTACAAACCATGTGTTTCCAAAGATAATTACTTGTGTATTGTCTTTTCCGTATACTTTCAAGTTATTCACACATATTGGTTTAATTTTTGTTGAATTTGTTCTTACCATGTCTCAAATAACCATATTTTTCCATGGTAAGACATCCCTTTTGTACTTCAATGAATTTTGAGCGTCATTTCATTTCGAAACGTTCATTTCAAGATTTGTTTATATCTTGGTACATATAGACAATATCCATTATTTTTTACCATAATCTTTCATTGCTATATCATATCATTTGATTCTGATAATTTTCATACAATGTCAGATTTTCAAACAAGTTTCTTGCATTCATTTTCATTCATTCAATATACTTGTTTGAAAATACTTCAATGTTTAAAAATTCTCATATCTTCTTGATTATATTCTCAGCATATCAACATCTGACATTTGTATTTGAGCTTTAACTGTTCAAGTTAAACCATTTTCGAGGAATTTGGGTTCTTTGTGCTAGGACTTAAATAAACTTCTATGAATTTACGATTACCAGTGTCTCCTACCCAAGAAGTTACAACATAGTGATTGAGTGGGAGGAGTGGAAAAGAAATGAGTGTGGGTTGTGTGTTGAGGTAAAATGGAAAAGAGAGTTTGGTTATATGTGAGCTTAATGATTAAAAGAAAGAGGGTGTGAGATCAGAGTAAAAGAATATCAGACTTTGCACCAACTACTTTCTGAGCTGGGCAGCTACATTTCTGATGATTCACATCTCTTTGGTGAACATTATTGAAACATGCAACTAGCCCATGCCAACACTTGACTAAAACCCCACCAACCACTCATTTTCTTCTTAACAAGGAAATGTTTCATATTTTTTGGTGAAGTAGCACATACTCTATCTGATTTTCATTTGGAAAATATGTATATTGAATAGAAGGAAGTCTGCCCCACCTTCGCACTTCAATCATGCACTTAGAGTCTGTGTTTATCTACTGTTGTCTTAGTGGTTTACACAATGTTGAGCCTTTATAAAAGCAATCAAATTATGCTTAATTCTTTCTACACTTGCTCGAACACACAAGGAATTTGTTTTCTTGTCATAACATTCATAGAAATTTCCTTTGTGGTGTTTCGATGATTGGATGGAAGCCATGGGGGAGTGATCATTAAAAAGCTCCTTTCCCATGTGTATCCGTTACACCCAGTAACTTTGTGTTACTGATAGGCATATTAACTGATTCATTTGTTGATTCAGGTGTTACCTTTCTTAATTTTTCTGGATTTGAAAATATCTAGATGAATTTCTTGGCAAACAGATCAATGAATCAGAGGCTCAGTTCAAATGATCAGTGGTCAGAATTGTTAAAGACATTTCTTGGTGAAAGTTTTGATGCTATAGATGCTCTATTCATCAAAAAGGGGGAGATGAATTACAGAAATGTCTGAGTTAGAAATTTCAAAGTTAAAGATTTGAAGAAGATAAAGTTCAAAGTTTGAAAGTTTGTTCATGCAAAGTCAAAGTTGTTTGAAGATGTGCTGATTTTCAGAAATTTTCTTTGAAGATTATTTGCTAAAATCAATTCGAGCTAATTTTGAAAATAATTTCTTTCCGAAGTCTGAAAGATTTTTCTGATAAGTTTTGGAGAGATTATTGAAGATTGTTTCTATCATATTTGGGGGAGATTGTTAATTTTTCTTCAAAAAAACAGACTTCTGAAGAATACAGTCAAAGAAAGAGAAGATTGCAATGTTTGTACTTATTGAAGAAAATTTGTTGCAAAGAAGGAAATTGTACTTTTTGAGCTTGAAGAGAAGACTGATTTGCTAAATCTGTTTGAAGATGATCTTGAATCCAAAAGGGGAGATTGTTAGAGCTGAAATATGTTGGATACAAGAACATGAAGATTAGAGGTCAAAGTACAAGAAGTCAAAGATGGAAAGTGAACTATCTGTGAAAGTGAAAGTCTTGTTTTAATAAAGTCAAAGTCATTGTTGTTGTATTTAGTTGTTAGTATAAATAGGTTCCTTGTCTTTGTAATAGATGCGATGTAAGAATTCAATTGTACACACAGAGCAGATTAGAGATCGAGAGAGAGAGAGTGTGTGTAGTGAGAGAAAGTTAGATTTGTAATCTTGATGATTGAATCAATGACATATGACTACAATTCATGATTGTATTATGTTTAACAATTAGAACTTGATGAATTTGGGAATAACACTATGAAGGGCCCTATGATGTTCCCTTCTGAAGAGGTACTACCCTTAAAGAAGTGGCAACAATTGGTGCAGAAGTGGTTGATTTGGTCTTCTCCCCCTCACGATGCCTAGGACCAGAGCCATCGGGCCCCTGGTCATCGTGATTTTGCTTCTTCTGCGCTGCCTTTGCTTGCCAGGTTATAGGTTCCTTCCTCTTCTTCCTTCTGCAGAGATTGTTCTCTTCATGGTATTTGATTATTTTGATTACATTATTTGCAGTCAGTGAAGTTATATTGATCTCATAGTCGGACATGAACTTCAGAAGGGCCACGGTTCTCTTTAGTTCATCAGCGACAGATTGGCCCTTTAAGTTCATGTCTGCTCCAATTAGGTTCATGTTTTGTAGATGCGTCTTGCCCATGGTTGTAAGTTTTTCTTTTGTGTCTAGATTGGATGGAAGCTTATGTGCGTGAGATGATGATTGAGCTGGCAAAGGGACCATGACACTACGAGTCATGTTCTTTATCTCGTCTCTAAGCTTTGTGAGGTATCCTACAACAAAGTTTGACCTCTGCTGCGAATTTACCGACTTCATCCATTATAATGTAGCCGAGCATCTTGACAGCATTGGTTTGCTTATCCACGACTTCAATTATTTAAGAGTAGTCAGCATGAGTGGCATTCGTTGCAGAGGCTTTTTTGAGCTTTTGTATATCTGTAGAGTTTTGATTCGTTAACTGCTTAAGCTCGACTAGAGCCTCTATATTCGCTTGCAGAGCCTCTGCAATTAACTTCAGGTCAGTAGTTGGGGCGGAGGAAGGTACGACAATACATCATTTCAACTCGTTGATCTTTTTGATCATGTTGTCCTCGAAGGTTTTTAGCTCATCCTTTGCCAGGTACATGTTCGGGGAACCTATGGACCAACAAATGGTCTAGATTTATCCATTGAGACTATGACACCTGGAGATACTGTTTGGACATTGAGCCCTTCAGGATTTACCTCTAATCCTTGATGTTCCTTGGAGGAATCATCTATAGAGACTCTGTCATCATGTTTCTTAGGAAAAGATTCAGAGTCTTTCCTAAGATTTTTGATGAATGGACTTTATGGGTGATCTAGACCAGCAGAGTCTGTGTTTGTTCTCACCAACACCTATGAAGTGTTTTTGGTTTCCCTCGTGCATGCAGCAGAGGCAACAAATGTTGCTGCAGAGGGTGGTGACGTGTTATAGGGTGAAAGAACACTTATTTCAACACCACCATCCTTTTGTGAGGATGGGGCTGGTTAGGCTTCCCTGCTAGGTTTGGCACAGAGGAAGAAAAAATTTCCTCTGTCCAGCTATGAAGGGTTAGGTTCGGAGTGTGCAATCCTTCTTCAACATCCTTTTACACTAGGTCTGCAGGAATGGAAATGTAGCTTGCACTAGGGATTGGTTTTGGAAGTGTACCTTCGGCATCTTGTACTCCCTCAGTCTCTCCTTCAATTTTTCTTTTCTCTCCTCCTCACCTCCATCTTCCTCATCACTGCTAGGAAGACCTGTCAAGTCCTCCATTATCATAGAGGGATCTTGAGGTCCTAGACCCTCTGAAGCAATTTGTTGTAGAACCTCTTTGCCTATTTCAGCTGCCACCTTCAGAGGGATTTTAGGCCTTATGATTTCAGTTTATGTGTCCTCAGCAACGATGGGAGAGTCATTCGGAATGACCTTTATTTTCTTCCTCTACAAAGGAGTCTCCTTCTCCTCTGCAGGTTCGTTTAGTGGAACGGTAAATGCAGCTTCAGAGGATTTTGCCTTGCCTTTTTGTTATTCCCAGAATTCAAGTTCTAAACATTCTAAACAAATCAAGACGAGAATCAAAATCATATGTCATTAATATTCAAATCACAAATTACAAATCTCACACTTTCTCTCTCAAGAACGATATTCTATATGTTCTTCTCTAATCTACTCACACGCTTACTTCTGATTGTTAGTGTTATATCTGATGACAAAGACAAGGACACAAGGTATTTATACCCTCTAACAAACAACTAAGAAACAAAATACAATAACTTTGACTTTGACTTTATTTCAAAGACTTTGACTTTCATGCTTGAGAGTTGACTTTGAGCTTTGACTTGTTTTACTTTTGTCTACAATCTTTATGATCTTGAATCCAACAAATATATGCTCTAACAATCTCCCCCTTTTGATCAAGATCATCTATAAAAAGATATTGCAATTCAATCTTCTCTGTTAAGCTCAATTTGAATCTTCTCCCTTTGATGTAAAAAGAATTTTTCTCAAACAATCAACATTCTCCCCCTATCTATATGAAAAATTGACATTCTCCCTTTCTTTGATAAACACATCATATTCAAAAACTTACAACAATCTTCTTCAGAATCTGATCTTCAAGAATAACAACATTCTCTCCCAAGGTTATAAACAAACCTCTTTCAGTCACAACTCTGATTGCTTTAGCAAATTATCTTCAACAAATCAGAAATCTTTAACCTCTTTCATCTTTGAACAACAATCTTTCTTTAACAATCAATTCTTTAACATTTTCTCCCATTTTTAACATTTCTTGATACAATCTCCCCCTTTTTGATGATAGAAGCATGAAATCATGAAAACATTCAACAAGAAATGTCTCTGGAATCTTTTATGACCATTGATCTTTCATACAAAGCCTCTGATTATCTGCGATCCAACGAAGATGTTCATCTAGATCTTTTAAAAATCCATACAAAATAGAGTGTAACACCTGAAGCAACAAATGAATCAATTAAGATGCCTGTCAGTAACATGAAGTCACTGTGTGTAACGGATACATAAAGGAAAGGAGTTTTGGTGATGTTCACTCCCCAGGGCTTCCATTCAATCATCAAAACTCCACAAAGGCAATTTTCTATGAACGTTATGACAAGAAAAACAAATTCCTTGTGTGTTCGTGCAAGTGTTAGAAATAATTCAGCACATGATAATTGTTTTTTATAGGGATCAACATTTTGTAAACCATTAAGACAACAATAGTATAACACAGACTCAATGTGCATGATCGAAATGCGAATATGGGGTAGACTTCCTTCTTTTTCAATATCCAGATTTTCCAAATGAAAATCAGATAGATACTGTGTTGCATCCCCTCCAAATATGAAACATTTTCTTGTTGAGAAGAAAATGAGTGGCTGGTGGGGTTTCTAGAAAGAGTTGGCATGGGGTAGATGCCTATTTCAATGATGTTCACCAAAGAATTGTGAAACACTAGTAATGTGGTTGCCCGACTCAAAAAGTAGTTGGTGCAAAGTTTGATATTCTTTTACTCTAATCGTTCACCCTCGTTCTTTTAATCATTGAGCTCACATCTAACCAAACTCTCATGCTCATTTTACCTCATCGCTCAACCCACAATCAGTATTTGACTCCTCACACAATCGATCACTCAAGGATTAACTTCTTTGGTAGGAAACACTGGTTAACATGAATCCATAGAAGTTTCAGTTAATTCCTCACACAATGAACCCATGTATTCCTAAAAGAATATGTTGCTCAAACATGGTTTAACTTTATCAGTTAAAGCACAAAGATACAAATCAGATGTTAGTATGCTCAGAAATATAATCATGAAAATTTGAGCATTTTAAACATTGAGAAGTTTTCAAATAAGTATATTAAATGAATGAATACAAGAGACTTGTTTGAAAATCTGACATTGTATAAAAATGATCATAGTCAAACGATTTAAAAATAATGGCTTAGGTCAGCAAAAATTGAATGTTGTCTATATGAATCAAGATATAAACATTCTTGAAAGAACGTTTCAAAATGAAATCACGCTCAAAATTCTTTGGAATTCAATCGGGGTGTCTTACCATCGAAAATATGTTTCAGTTTAGAGACATGGTAAGAACAATTTCAATTAAAAATTAAACCGGTGTGTATGAATAGTTGAAAGTATATGGAACAGGTAATACACAAGTAGTTATCTTGGGAAACACACGGTTTATAAACATTTCAGCAAAAGTATTAAGAAACCATTTAAAACCACACTTTCAAATCAAGAAATCTATTTAAGAATCGGGAAGTGGTTTGAACACTTAAGAACATGTTTTCTATGATTGAAAGTCATCCTTCTTTCAACCATATATGAGATTAAGAATAGAAATAAACCTTTTTCGATCTGTCTTAAATCTCATGAAGTCATCTTAAAGTCATAATGGTATGATCTTGTAAGTATCCTCTCAATATGCATTAGTCACAAAGTCCGTCAAATATAAAATTTATTCACAACACTTTATTGAAAATTAAAAGACATAAAGCAGTAAAACATTGAATATATGAGTTCTGATATGAAATAATCAGAAGTAATTATCCTTAATCCCCCTGAAATTATGCATTACCAAATTTGTCAGTGAAAAACACATGATAGAGATCCACAACTTCCCCTGGAAAGTAGTTCATCATATATTTCTAATGCATATTTCCACAAAAATATGTACTCCCCCTTGATGTTTGATCTTCTCATGGAATTCTCGGAGTACAATCATCATATCAGCCCGGGAGTATATTCTCTTTTTCATCACTGAAGTACGAGTCCTAAACTGTTGTGTTTAGAAGTCAAACTTCATTGAAGTACGAGTCCTGAACTGATTTATTCATATGCCTTGGTTCTCTTACTCCCCCTTAACTTGAGGTTCCTGCAACACATAATTAGTCTTTGGCTTTGGTAGCCACTGGTATTTGGGTCCATGGTTATGAGTTGCAGTTATAATGGGGGTAATAGAATAAGAACCATACCAATAATGATCACTAGTTTTATGAACAAAATCATAAGTACGACAGTAAGAACAATACATTTTCCTTGTAGAAAACCTGACTAATTGATCTATCGAATAAACAAGATCAGGTTTACCTTTTTCGCATTTTGTTCTTCTTTGCATTTGATGCATGTACAAATGGTTTATTTTCTTTCTTAATTCCTTTCTTTTCTTTCTTCTTCTCATCATTCTTCTCGTCCTTCTTTTCCTCATCAGCTGGTTTCACCTTCCAAACCAGTTCTTCTTCATTATATCTCCTTCTTCTCCTTCTCTGTGTGCTTGAACCATCTATTTTCCAATCATAGAAAATGTTAGTTGTATGAATCTGATCAAATGAATTGACTAACCTTTTTGTAGAAACATATTTCTTATGTGATCTTCCAGTTGTCTTGAATGAACATTTAGAATCAGCTGAATCATCTCGAAGTGTGTGGATTTGTGACTCTGGAGTCGTTTACTCAGTCACCACAACCTTTGAAATAATGTCTTCAAGCTCTTTTATCTTTAAAAAATAACTGTTTCTTTCTTTGACAAGCAGGTCAAACTCCTTCTTTAATTCAAACTTCGCTTTCTGCTCTTTTTTAGTGCACTCATGGATAGTTTAGAAAGCTTCTCAGTCAATTTCTTAATCTCAGTTTCAAAGAATTTTTTCTTTCTTCTTCAAAGTCCTTCTCAACACCCTTTCTTTGACCAGATATCTCTTTAAAGATTCCCACATTCTTCTGTTCTATAGTCTTCTTCTCCTTGTCAATCTGTTTTCTTTCTAAAATGATTACTTTCTCAAAATCTGAAATCTGTCGAGATATCTTTATACATTTCAGCTCAACTGTTTTATTTTCGTCAATACATTTTCTGGAAAACTCTGAAAATTTCTTAGCAAACTCTTTCTTTTCTTTCTCGGGAACTGATATTTTTTCAACAATTTGTAGTTCTAATTCAAAGATCTTCTTTTCCTTAACACACCTTGTTTGCTGAAACTTGAAAATTTGACCTTCTAAGTCTAAGATCTTGCCTTTTAACTCCGTGTTTTCAGCTTCCAAAATCAGCACTTTTTCTTCATTAAGACTAGAAGTCTGTTTCAGAAGTTCTTCATTGACAATCTTTAATGCACTAACTTCTTCTCTCAGTTTCTTCCTTTCATCATTATATCGTTTTGATATCTTAGAATAATACGTCAATCTTTCGTTCCTCATTATTAGAAAAATATCCCATCTTGAATATCTGTTTACAAAACGAACTTGACAATGATCGTTAGTCCAAAAGGAAATCAATTAAAAATGCAGAATGCTTGAAAAAAAATCAGAAATGAAAAGCTTTCAGAAAATATCCAAGACTAAAATTCGCAAAACACACACAAAATTCATGTGAAACACTTCAGAATTCACAAGTAGCCAAAATTTGCAAGTATAAAAGACTCAGAATTCGTAGACACCTCACAATTTTCAAACAACTAATAACAATTTCAGAATTCGCAAATCATAACAAATCAGAGTTAATATGCAAAGAATTTGTAAGATGATCTGCTGCGAAATCTAAAGAATTCGTAGTATAGTCAATTGCGAATCCTGTGAAATTCACAAGTAACTCCTCTACGAAACCTATACTTGATCTGAGAAATTCTTTAAGAATCCTGCGAAACTCAAACATTCTATGAGTTCTTCATGTAACCCTGCGAGTTCTTTGTGAAATCTTGCGAGTTCTTCACATATCGAATGAAAATTCAATCTGATCTGCACAAAAACCTACCTATTCTTCGAATTTTGAACTCAAAATTTGACAATTTGTTCCCTAGAACATCTAAAACATATTACAACCAAAGAATTTCAACATCAACCACTGAAATGTACATATTGATCTATAATACAGTGCGTCAAACTCTTGAATGCTAAAACCAACAAATTCATCAATTTGATGAAAATTACAGTGCAATCCTTGAATTAAACTATAAAACTCAATCTATTACATTGTACGTTCACATTGAATCAATTACAACTCCAAAATTCTTACTAAAACTCAAAAATTGACTAATAATTCAAGAACACAGTACAAACTCCATTTCTTGATTGATTTCAATCTGGATATGCTCTGATACCAATTTTTATTCTCAGAATTCAAGTTCTAAACATTCTAAACAAATCAAGATGAGAATCAAAATCATATATCATTGATATTCAAATCACAAATTAAAATCCCACACTTTCTCTCTCTAGAATGATATTCTATATGTTCTTCTCTAATCTGCTCACACGCTTACTTCTGATTGTTATTGTTACCTATGATTACAAACACAAGGACACAAGATATTTATACCCTCTAACAAACAACTAAGAAACAAAATACAATAACTTTGACTTTGACTTTATTACAAATACTTTGACTTTCATACTTGAGAGTTGACTTTGAGCTTTGACTTGTTTTACTTTTATCTTCAATCTTTATGATATTGAATCCAACAAATATATGCTCTAATACTTTTTCAGCTAGTTTGACTAGCTTATTTTTTATTTTTCAGAGGCTTGGCAACGTCTGTGACTACACTTTCAGTTTCTTGTGTTTCTTCGACTACAACTGTTGGAGCCTCTGTAGCCACTGTCTTGGCCTTATTTTTCTTCTTAGGCTTTTCCGCCTCTGCGATTTCTTCCTCTTCTATCACTATTTTGGCCTTTTTAGCCTTCTTCTTTTTAGGCTTTTCAGCGTCTCTAACCACTTTAGAAGGTTTTGGGACTTCTTCTTTTGGAGTCCTCTTTTTGTGTTTCATTTTCTTTTCCTTCTTTGGAGTCTCACCCCCTGTCCCACTCTCTTGGTTTTTATGCTCGTCTACTCTCTCTCTCTCTCTCTCTCTCTCTCTGTGCCTCTTCGACCATATCACCTTGTGCACCCTCAACTACCTCTTTTTTTATTGTAGATCGCAATCTCACCCACAAGGAAACCTATTTGTGGGGGGGGGGGGTTGCAAGACTCGGTTCTAGAGTCCTATGCCTATGTACATACTGTAACCTATCTTCTCTACCCAGGTAGGTCTGAATTTTTGCCGATAGAGGTCTCACATTAGGGTATCCAGTCTGCAGAGTTGTTGGCTTATGTGACTTGTTCTCATAGATCTTGGTCATTTTACCCTCTGATGGAATTTTATTTTTACCAATCATCTCATCGCCTAGAAGCACTGCGATGAATCTGTTAAACACCTGTGTCCTTGGTTGGGTGTCCCTCCTCTGATCATCATCTTTTGTAATCACCACGTTCATGATCTCCCTGAAAATGATTTTGGCGTAGTCCAAGGGAAGATCATAATAGATCACATACATAATTTCCAGGATGTTGTGGCTCGATTAATCTGGCTCCCCACTTTGTAGGTCAGAGCCCTGTTGAGGATTGAGAACAAGACATTCCACAGAGGTGGAAGGTTCAGACGTCTGAATTATGTCCTTTTGTAATGGGTTTGGTGTACCTAATAATCTTAGGAATTCTAAGATCTCCTCGTCAGTTGGTTCCTCTGAGAACTTGACCAAATTGAGTTGGTCTTTCATTGGTAGGTCAAAGGTCTCAGAGACCTTCCTTCTGTTGATTCCTAGGTCTACAACCTTATCTCTTCCAGGGTTTGTAGCATATCCAATAACATAATTTCCATATCCCTAGATTTTCTCATGTCTACATCCTTGCCAAAATTGTTGAACATAGGATTCAGGGTTGTCATTTCTTGTCATTGTTAGGGCTTTGGTTAGAAAGTAATTCTTGAGGATTTTGAAGAGGGGTGTGGGTTCAACAGGGTATCCCTTTGGGTCAAGAAACACATTGTGGTTGTTCGGTTTCAGATTCAAGGAAGTGGTATGGTATTGGTGCCTAGTGAATGAAATCATTCGACAAGTGAGTTGTTGTTGCCTAACGGATGCAGAGTCATCCTTCTGAACTAAAGAGCATTGGGAGTTGTTTGAGTTTTGGGAACCTTGGGAGTTCTTAGGAGAAGCAGAGTGGGAAGCCATTGGTTCATAAAAGGAGTAGAAAATAGAAGCTTCTAGGTTTTTGCCTTTGAATGCTCGAGAGTATTAGATGCAGGTTAAAAATGAAAGAAAGGGAAGGGTTTGGTATTTATAATGTGATAGGGTATCAAAGTATGAGCGATAAAAGATAAAGTTTGAAATCTGTAATGAGTACCTAGGTGATAGTGAGCCATTTCAGAAAATGATGGTACATATTAGACTCTAATCACATTTTGTCACGTCATTTGGGGCGGTGGACGACCGAGTACGTACGCCTCCCACTATTCTCACGCGTGTGGCATTTGTTATACCTAAATGACTGTTACTTTCAAAAATAACCCGTACCCCAAACATTTGAATAACTTATAAGTGTTGAATATGTCAGAAGTTCAGTGGGTTAAGAACTTCTGAGGTTGGGGTTTGGCTCTTTCGCATAGGATAGCACCCTTCTTACCCAAAAACATTTAAATGGAATTAAGTGATCGAGTTGGTCAATCAAATTAGAAGACAGAGGTCAAGAGGAGTCTATTTGAGACTCACATGATCTGATGCGTCTCTAAGAGGCTCTGTGAGAGCCTCTAACCAAAAATTTCTAATTAAGGAATGTTGGGAACTGAAGAATTCATCAAGTATGGTTAATGCTGCTGGTTCAATGTTACTACTGCTAGAAGATTCAATGTTAATACTGCTGAGTGTTACTACTGCCAGTGTTAATTAATACTGCTAGTCAAAGTTAGTGCTGCTTGAACAAAGTTAGTACTGCTTAGCTAGTTAGTACTGCTAGTAGTTAGTACTGCTTAGTAGTTAATGCTGCTAGAAGGAAGTTAATGCTGCTGAAGATTAATACTGCTTATTTGATGAAGATTCGTATGAAAGGATATACATGGAAGCTTAGAGATATACATGGAAGATATACTGAAGATATTTTATTGTATTTATCTTTTGTATTCAGTATATATATTGTATAGTTTAGAATAGTTAAATATACGAAATTCTTTTTCATTCTTTTAGAGAGAAAATCAACCTCAAGGTATAGATCCTAATTCTAGAGAAGTAGAATTCGTATTGGTGAGCCTGTTCATCAATATTGAGGTTGAGTGAGTAATCTTGTAACTAAAAAGCATTCAATACAAGTTTACAGTTTGTTCTTCATATTTTCTGTATTGATTTACTGTTTGATTGAATATCAAAGTGTTATTCCGCAAACTTCTTTGATATTGTTTCTGAGAATTAATTCTTGTTAAGAATTCGATCCTGACAAGTGGTATCAGAGCCAAACTCTCTCAAAAACAGTTATTCATCATGGAAAATCTTACAGAATCAAGCAGTACTTTGGTCTCAAAAGTTCCAATGCTCAGATCCAATGAATTTGACATGTGGAAGATCAGAATCAAGCAATATATTCTCCTCACAGATTACTCTATGTGGGACATCATTGAGAATGGCCCATCTGATGGAGGAAAGATTGGTGAAGATGGCAAAAGAACTCCTCCAAAGACAGATGCAGACAGGAAATCTAGACAGACAGAGATGAAAGCCTTGAGCACACTGCTCTTGGCCATTCCAAATGAGTATCAACACCAATTCTGCAATTGTACTGATGCACAGATGCTCTGGAATGCTTTAGAGAAGAGATTCTCAGGTACAAAAAGTACCAAGAGAAACCAAAAGGCAATCTTAAAGCAACAATATGAAAACTTCATCTCAACTAAGAATGAGTCCATGACTCAAACTTTTGATAGGTTTAATAAACTAATTAGTGAACTAGCTACTATGGGAGTACAGATTGATCAAGATGATGTGAACAGAAAGTTCTTAAGGTCCCTTGGAGATGAATGGACCATGTACACTGTGTCATTCAGACAGAATGATCAGTTGGAAGAAAAAGAACTTGATGATCTGTACAATGATCTTAGAGTATTTGAAGCTGAGGTGGAGGCAAAGAAAAGGCCTTCAGGATATATTCATAATGCTGCACTCTTATCAGCATCAATTGATTCTACTGCTAACCCTGAATCAGTTAATGCTGCTAATGGAACAAATCAAGATAAAGGCACTGATTTTGTGTTTGAAGCTTTTCTTTCCAATCATGGAAGTTCCTCTTTGATTAATGATGACTTAGAACAACTTCATCCAGATGATCTGGAAGAGATGGATATTAAATGGCAGATGGCCATGCTCTCCATGAGGGTTAAGAAGTTTATAAAGAGGACTGGGAGAAACAACTTCTCCCAAAGAAGAGAAGATGGAGCAGGGTTTGATAAATCAAAGGTGGAATGCTACAAATGCCATCTGAAGGGACATTTTGCTAGAGAATGCAGAAGTGGAGTGTCTCACAACAATCACCAACAAACTCAATCTGGAAGCTTCAATAACAACAGAAACTCTGCTCAAGCCCTTGTTTCTCAACAAGGAATGGGGTTTGATTGGAGTGATCAAGCAGAAGAAGCTATTCAGAATCAAGCTCTTATGGCTAAAGTATCTGATCTCCCATCTGAGGTAAGTTCTAATCTCTGTTCTAAAACTTGCATAGACACTGTTAAAAGGTACAGGGATCACAATCAGAAGATGAGTGATGACCTTAAGAGATTAGAAAAAGATATCAAAGACTATGTAAGGATTGTAGAGAGATTTGAAGATCAGATCAAAGGTTTTCAAGCCAATGAACTCCAACACTCATATGACACCAATTACTGGCAGTGGGAGAAAAAGGATTTAGAACTTAAACTGACCAAATCTAAAGAGGAGAGTGAAAAACTGAAAGAGGAGCTAACCAAGGTTAAGCTTGATGTAGAAAAGTTTTCCAATGCTTCTAAAGCAATGGACTCTTTACTGCAAAATCAGATTCATGATAAGCTAAGAAGAGGAATTGGGTACAATGCCACACCTCCACCATATAACAACAATTACATTCATCCTACTTCAGACCTGTTAGACACCAAAGATAGGAAGGACTTGCCTGAGGGAGCCACTGAAATAGATCCCTTAGATGAGGTAGTTGTTGAGGATAAGACTGAGAAAGAGATTGGCAAGAGTAAGGAGAACAAGGTGAGTGGTGAGATTTCTATAGAGAACAACATTATCACCAATGAGGATTGTGGAAGGACTTGGATTAAATCCAAGGACATAGAGAAGACAGAGGGAAAGTCTGGTAAGGTCCATTACAAACAGACCACAGTTGTGAATCCAGGTCCTTGCAAACAGTGTGCATGTAAGAAGAATGAACCCCAAAAACAGGACAAAAAGAGGGGAAATCAAAGAAACTGGAATAATCAATGGGCACATAAACAAGGGGTTGATCTGAGTAAAATCAATAGACCAAAACCTTGTTTTATCTGTGGCAAATTGAATCATCTTGCAAAATTCTGTTATTTCAATCCTATGAACCAAAGAATGAATTTCCAAAGATCCATGCAAAAACCCTTTGTTTATGAGAAAATTGAAAAGAACCATGTGGCTAAGAAAATTGTTAAAACTAAAAGCCACATGAAGAAAAAGTATTCTGTTAAAGAAAGTGTCAATATGTGGATTCCTAAAAGCACTAAAACTGTTAGTACTGCTACCACAAATAGTGTTGCTGACAATGATAGTGCTGCTAGAAGTAATACTACTGCTAACAATGTTAATGCTGCTAACAAGGTTAGTACTGCTAAACTTGTTAGTACTGCTACACCTGTTAGTACTGCTAACTCTGTTAGTACTGCTAACTCTGTTAGTACTGCTTCTAGTGTTGATTCTGCTAAGCCAATCATATTGACAAAGTACTCTAATAAAGAGTACTCTGAGTTTAAAAACCTCATTAAAAAGGAATGTAAATACTTTGATGAGAAAGGGAGACCCAAGATCACTTTGGCTTGGGTCCCCAATCATACTAATTGATTTATTTAATGTGCAGGGCAACCAACAGCTCAAGGGAAAGAGCATTTGGCATGTTGATAGTGGTTGCTCTAGGCACATGACAGGCAACATGTCATGCCTTCAGGATTTCAAGCATATTAATGGAGGACATGTTGCATTTGGAGACAATCTTACTGGTGGTAAGATAAGTGGAAAAGGTAATATCACCAAAGGTAAGATGACATTTGAGGATGTCTACTATGTTGATCAATTAAAGTACAACCTGTTAAGTGTATCACAGGTTTGTGACAAACAACATAGTATATTATTTACAAATTCTGAGTGTATGATTCTTGCTCCAAAGTTCAAGGTAGTTGATGAAAGCATGATACTACTGAGAACTCCAAGAAAGGACAATGTTTACTGTCTTGATTTGGACAATGTTGATAGTGATTCATCTATAAATTGTCTTGTTTCAAAAGCCTCTATAGATGAATCCTCTTTATGGCACAGAAGGATGTGTCACATGAATTTCAAGACTATGAACGATCTTGTTAAAAATAACCTTGTAAGAGGTTTACCTTCAAAAGTCTTTTCATGTGATGATCATTGTGTTGCTTGTCTTAAAGGCAAACAACACAAAACTTCTCATAAGACCAAAGAGTTAAATTCTGTTTCTTCTTGTCTCCAGTTATTGCATATGGATCTGTTTGGTCCTACACATGTTATGAGTATAGGCAAGAAATCTTACTGCTTGGTTATTGTTGATGATTACTCCAGATTTACTTGGGTCTATTTTCTAAGGACTAAGGATGAAACAAGTGATCTCATCAAATCCTTTATTCTAAGAATTGAAAACCAAACTAATCAAAGAGTAAAAGTCATTAGATCAGATAATGGAACTGAATTTAAAAATCATGATCTAAACACCTTTTGTGAAGAAAAAGGTATTGAAAGACAATACAGTGCTCCTAGGACTCCTCAACAGAATGGTGTTGCTGAAAGGAGAAATAGGACACTAATAGAGGCTGCGAGATCTCTGTTGGCTGATTCAAAATTGCCAATTACCTTCTGGGCTGAAGCAGTTAATACTGCTTGTTATGTCCAAAACAGAGTTCTAGTGGTCAAGCAAAAGAACAAGACCCCATATGAGCTTTTAAATCAAAGAAAACCTTTTATTGGTTTCTTCAAACCTTTTGGGTGTCCTTGTACAATTCTCAATACCAAATCTCACTTAGGTAAGTTTGATAGCAAAGCAGATGATGGATTTCTTGTTGGATATTCATCTCAGAGTAAGGCCTACAGAGTTTTTAACTCTTCTTCTAGAATAATTGAAGAAAGTGACAATGTCAAATGCAATGAGAACACACCAAATCCTGTTGGGTCTGGACCTCAGTGGCTATTTGACATTGACTCACTAACTAACTCTTTTGGTTTAAGTACTGAGTATACAGGAACAGGTAGTGGAGAATCAGAGATCACACAAGTTCAAGAAAGTATATCTAAATCTGTGGTTTTTCCCATACCCACAGTAAATGAAGACTGTAAAAAGGAATCATTTACTGAACCAAGTCAGAGTGAAGAAGACACTAGAGATGAGGAGACTCAAGAATCAGAAGTGACATCTGAAGACACTTCAGTTGAATTGCATGACTCTAATCTAGAGGCTGGACTGAATGAAGAACCTAGTCATAACACAAGAGTTCAAAAGAATCATCCTCCACAGCTGGTAATAGGAGATATCTCTTCTCCTATGATGACTAGACATCAAAGCAGGCTTCAAGAAATGAAAGATCAACAGCATACAGTTCTTTCTTGCTTTTTATCCCAACTTGAGCCTAAAAAGGCACATGATGCTATGAAAGAATCTAGCTGGATAGAAGCAATGCAAGAAGAACTGTTACAGTTCAAGCTACAAGATGTATGGGATCTAGTAGACCTTCCTAAAGGTCACAGAGCAATTGGCACAAAATGGATCTTCAGAAATAAGAGAGATGAAAGAGGTATTGTTATAAGAAACAAAGCAAGGCTGGTAGCTCAAGGCTACACCCAAGAAGAGGGTATAGATTATGAAGAAGTTTTTGCACCTGTAGCTAGGATAGAAGCAATCAGACTATTCCTAGCCTATGCTTCTTACATGAACTTCAAAGTCTATCAAATGGATGTAAAAAGTGCTTTTCTCTATGGCTCAATTGAAGAAGAAGTATATGTCTGTCAACCACCAGGGTTTGAAAACCCAAGCTATCCAAACAGGGTATACAAATTAAAGAAAGCACTTTATGGACTACATCAAGCCCCAAGAGCATGGTATGACACTCTGTCATCCTATCTCTTGGAAAATGACTTTGAAAGAGGAGTCATTGATAAGACTCTATTTATCAAAAGAAAGAAGAAGGATATCTTGCTGGTCCAAATATATGTTGATGACATTATTTTTGGTTCTACAAGAAACAACATGTGCAAGGAGTTTGAGGATTTAATGCATCAAAGGTTCAAAATGAGTTCCATGGGGGAACTTACTTTCTTCCTTGGACTCCAAGTTCAACAGAAGTTAGATGGCATTTTCATATGTCAATCCAAGTATGTGCAGGATATTCTAACCAAGTTTGGTTTCTCAGAATCAAAACCTGCCAGCACACCTATGGAAACACACAAGCAGATCACAGCAGATCTTGAGGGAGAGGATATGGATGTGCATCATTATAGATCCATGATTGGCTCTCTCATGTATCTCACAGCATCAAGGCCAGATATAATGTTTCCAGTCTGTGTATGTGCGAGATTTCAAGTTAGGCCAAAGCAATCTCACTTTCAAGCTGTTAAGAGGATATTCAGATATCTCAAAGGGCAACCCAGATTGGGACTTTGGTATCCTCATAACTCACCTTTTGACCTAATAGCATACTCAGACAGTGATCTAGGTGGGGCAAACTTGGACAGAAAATCTACTTCTGGAGGATGTCAGTTTTTGGGTGCTAGACTAGTCTCATGGCAGTGCAAGAAACAAACAACAGTATCCACATCTACAACAGAGGCAGAGTACATAGCAGCTGCAAGTTGCTGTTCTCAAGTCTTATGGATTCAGAATCAAATGTTGGATTATGGGGTAACCTTTCTACACACTCCAATCTTCATTGACAACAGCAGTGCTATTAGCATTGTAAATAATCCAGTCAAGCACTCAAAGACAAAGCACATTGAAATCAGGTATCACTTTATAAGAGATTGTAATGAAAAGAAACTTATTCAAGTTGTCAAAGTTCACACTGATAATCAGTTTGCTGATCTATTCACTAAAGCTTTTGATGTGGGTAGATTCACTTTCTTGGTAACAAGTGTGGGATTGATAAACTCTGAATAATCTTCTTCTCAAAAAGTGATTTTATACCTGTATATTTTTATTCTTGGTGTTACTAATCTTCTTTTTCAGGATATGCATAGCAGTACTCAGTGATTAGCACGTTTAAAAGGAGTAAGTAGTTAATACTGCTTTCAGTTAATACTGCTAGTGGTTAATACTGCTAGTAGTTAATACTGCTAGTGGTTAATACTGCTTTTAGTTAATACTGCTAGTGGTTAATACTGCTTTCATTTAATACTGCTAGTGGTTAATACTGCTTTCAGTTAATACTGCTAGTGGTTAATACTGCTTTCAGTTAATACTGCTTGTGGTTAATACTGCTTTCAGTTAATACTGCTAGTTAGTTAATACTGCTCACAGTTAATACTGCTAGTCGTTAATACTGCCAGTAGTTAATACTGCTAGTAGTTAATACTGCTAGTAGTTAATACTGCTAGTTAGTTAATACTGCTAATTAGTTAATACTGCTATAGGTTAATACTGCTTATATTCCGAATACTATAAATACTCTTTGCCCGCCTAAAAGTTCATAACGACTCCTTGTATACTGTTCACTTGCGCTCTAAACCCTTTCTCTCTCAAGTTCAAAGTCTTCAAGCAAGAATCTTCAAGGTCAATGGCATCCATGGCGTTCATTGATGAGCACAATGAAATTGCGATGCTCCAAAAGCCAAAACAATCTGAAGGTTTTCATCAGATAGTCAACTTTCTGAAGTCGAGCCACATTGCCCATGCTCTCACTATGTCTCCAACTATCTTCATAGAGCATCAGAGGCAATTCTGGGCACATGCCACCATTGTTACTGAGGATGGTGTGCGAATGATCAAGACGACAGTATGTGGCCATCCATTGACAATTACTGAAGAGATAGTTCGCATCAGTCTACGTCTAGACGATGCCTCTGGTATAACTTCTATCCCTAATGATGAACTGTTTTCTACTCTGACAAGAATGGGGTATGGAGGCCCATTGGGTATTTTCAAGTTCTCAAAAGCTAAATTTTCACCCCAATGGCGTTTTCTTGTTCATACCTTGATGCACTGCATTTCTAAAAAGACTACTGGATGGAGTGAGTTCAGCAGTCCCATTGCTTATGCTTTGGTCTGTTTGGCCACTGCCAGAAGGTACAATTTTTCACAAATGATTTTCAATGATCTTGTCTCAAACATGGGAAACAAAAAGAGCTTTTATATGTATCCCAGGTTTGTTCAAGCAGTTATCAACCATGAATTGACGGATATTCCTCATTCTGATGGAATTTATGTACCAAAACCCCCCAAAGGCAAGGTTTTCTCAAATATGAGAAGATCTGCTGGGGACTCTGAAGGAGTTGACACCCCATTGTTCTCTACAATGATGGTGGTGTCCCAACCCGATGAAGGTATGGCAGCAGGGTCAAGGCCCCCATTAGATCAATCCACTGCTAGCCAAGCCCAACCTTCCCACTCCATATCTATCCCACAGTCCCTACTTAATAAGCCCACTTCTCCAATCACCCAAACTTATCAAAGAAAACAGGTAAAGAAGGCTCCTTCCCTTCTTGTACCATCACCCTCTAAGCCTTTAAGCCCTCTAAGGGAGAATTCTCCCCTAGAGAATATCCAAAGGGAAACCACAAGGGTGTCTCCCAACCCACAGGAGGTGCTCTCTGAGGAGGAGGTAGAGCATATGGGTGATGAGGCTGCCACTACTCCTGCTAGCACAGAGGAGGAAAGTGGCAACATCAATAAGACCTCCCCCATGGCAACTTTGAATGAGCAATCATTTGAAGGTCCCTGGTGCCAAGAAACCAAGGGGGTGGATAGTGCTTCTGCTAGGCAGAAGACTTCCACTGCAAAAAGATCCAATGATCCTTCAAAAGAGGGTAACACTTCTGGAGAGGGTGAGGACAGATATACGTACGATGAATTGATGGAAACAATGGGGAACATCAATCAAGATGTTCTCAAACAAGGCAAAGAAATTGAAGAGATGAAGTTGGTGATCCTGTCACAACAAGTCCAGATTGAAAAATTAAAGAAGATGGTGACCAGGCTGGTTCAAAAGAAAAGAAGGAAACAGTTTGTACTCAAAAAGAGGGACAATGTTCAAGATTCTTTCAACAAGGGGGAGAAGAATGATGGGGAAACTATTGAAAAGAAAACTGAAGTTGAGTGGGAGACAGAGAAAGAGATGGAAACAGAAACTGAAGCAGCAGAAACAGGGCTCTCTGTGGAAGAAATGGAGATAGCAGAGACTTTAGTAAAAGCAAAGAATGACACTCCTAAGGCTACTCAAAAGGCCAAAGGAGTGGTCATCAATGAAGGAGAACCTCAAAAGAAGACAATGAAGGAGGATTTAAAAGGAAAAGGAAAGATGATTGAACCTGAACAACCTTCAAAGAAGAGGAGTCAAATTGAAATGGATGAGGAGATGGCAAAGCAGCTTCAAGAGCAAATGGAAAAAGAGGAGCAATGTCAAACAGAAACTGATAGAGAACTTGCAAGGATAATGGCCAAGAAGTTAAATGCAGAATACCAAAAGAGTTTGAAAGAAGCAGCTCAGACAGCAACTCAAGTCAAGAAACTCCAAGTTAAGAAGATGCCAATTCAGAAACAAAAGCAGAAAAGACAACCCTCCAAGACATTTTTGGCCAATCAGGAAAGAAGAAAGATGATAAACTTCCTGAAAGGTGCAATTGGTGTTAAGGGGGAGATGTTTACCAATATGGCATACAGTCAGGTTGAGGAATTGTATAAGAAAGAAATGGCTAAACTCCAAGGGGACTCATCTCAAAGGGAAGAGGCTGAAAGAAGAATGAAGGAGAGGTATGACCTAAATATTCAACAACCATTCCCTGAGGAGACCACACCTTCAAAGGATAATACTGAAGAAATGAAGGAAAAACAAGAGAATGCTGGTATAGAAATCAAATCTGCAAAGAGGATGAAGACAATTGCTTCCAAAAAGCAGTCTAAAAGGCCAAGAGTGGAAGAAAGAGCATAAACTAAAGCAGAATCTTCAGTCACACCTTCAGCAGAACATGTGCAGAACCCAGAACAGTCCAAAGAGCAATCAGATGAGCATGTGGGGCTGTATATGACCATAGTAAAACCTGTACAGGCTGTTCCAATCTCCATGAAGGCTCCAGAGATTATCTTTTGGGACATTCTAAGAGATAATGGAAAGAATTTCTTCAGACTTAAAAGAGTTGGTGGTGCATTTGAAGCATATTCAACCTGGGGGAGAGTAATCAGAGGTTGTTCAAGAGCAGACATAGAGGAAATGTACAAAGTGGGAATGAAACTCTATGAGCCTGTGTTGAAAGGTACTGAAGAAAATCTTCTCAAAGTGGCAATGGAATACTTATGTATGATGTTTGATCCAGAGAAGGTGGTGCATAGGATTAAGGATCTTCATCATGAGTATGTGTTCAAAAGGATTGATCATTGGATACTCTTTGAAAACTGTGGTGTGTACATGATTACAATTGATAAATGTTATCATGAATACTACCTAGTTGACAAAATATATGATCATAGCAAGCAGAAACTTGAAGGGATGCTGAAAGCTAAGTTAGTATGTACTAAGGATTCAGATATGGCCAGAATTGTGGTGAGAAGAACTATCAATCAAAGCTTGGGCCTAGATCCAAATTTGGGAAATTGAATCAGAGGTGTTGAAAGCATCTTGAAGATTAATTCAGAAGAACTTGACTTCTCTTCCTAAAAGTCAAGTTAGGGGGAGATTGTTGGGAACTGAAGAATTCATCAAGTATGGTTAATGCTGCTGGTTCAATGTTACTACTGCTAGAAGATTCAATGTTAATACTGCTGAGTGTTACTACTGCCAGTGTTAATTAATACTGCTAGTCAAAGTTAGTGCTGCTTGAACAAAGTTAGTACTGCTTAGCTAGTTAGTACTGCTAGTAGTTAGTACTGCTTAGTAGTTAATGCTGCTAGAAGGAAGTTAATGCTGCTGAAGATTAATACTGCTTATTTGATGAAGATTCGTATGAAAGGATATACATGGAAGCTTAGAGATATACATGGAAGATATACTGAAGATATTTTATTGTATTTATCTTTTGTATTCAGTATATATATTGTATAGTTTAGAATAGTTAAATATACGAAATTCTTTTTCATTCTTTTAGAGAGAAAATCAACCTCAAGGTATAGATCCTAATTCTAGAGAAGTAGAATTCGTATTGGTGAGCCTGTTCATCAATATTGAGGTTGAGTGAGTAATCTTGTAACTAAAAAGCATTCAATACAAGTTTACAGTTTGTTCTTCATATTTTCTGTATTGATTTACTGTTTGATTGAATATCAAAGTGTTATTCCGCAAACTTCTTTGATATTGTTTCTGAGAATTAATTCTTGTTAAGAATTCGATCCTGACAAGGAAAGACATTAAAAGGTTTTGATCACCCAAAGTTTGGACATGTTTTGGTTGGTAATTTAGGACATATCTTGAAATCGGTGTCCGAGAAAAGTGTTTTTGTCATTGTAGAGTTGCACAGAAGATACCTGATTCTGCCTACTCCTTTCGAATGTTGGCTTATCTGCTCCCCCTTGAATGATCAAGGTCCTCTTTATTTAACTTCTTCCGCTCCCCCTTGACCTATGCCTGGTTTATACAAGATAGTTTTGTACAAGTCCTAGAATAAGGATTCTTATAGCACTTGAGCAACAAAAATGAGATAAAAGATAACTGTACATGCAAAAAAGAACTACACATACAAAAACAAAGATAAAAGTACTGAAATTGAAATATGTACAACAGAAGATCTGTGCCAAGGTACAGACGCTCTATGAATCAACTCAGGTTCAACATACCGAGCTTGCCAACAATGAAAGAGAATCTCTTCTCATCTAGTGCCTTTGTAAATAGGTCAACAAGTTGGTTCAAACTTAATATTTGTTAAATCCGTAGAAATCAAAATATTCACTGAAATTTTATAAATAAAGTAAATATTAAAATAATTTATTTGAAATCATGGTGTAAAAAAAGATTAAATAGAATTAACATATAACGTACTTGCATTCGTATGGATTCTCATAAATAAATATCACATCGATTCCAGCACCCATATTCTGTTATAATATCTAATTATATATTATACATTGGATGCTATAATATTTCATCATATTATACATTAGATGTTATAATATTTAATTATATTATACATTGGATGCTACATGTGACTAAAGCTATAATATTTAATTATATTATACATTGGATGCTATGACTAAGGTCAAACTCTACTACAATTCCATCTTATAAATACCTCTTCCCCTCCAACCATTTTCATCATCCCTTTCTCTTAACTTCCACTAGTTAACACTATAATATTCTCCTTAATATATTCGGTGGTGTTCGGCTGTTCGTGAAGTTTTGTTAGGTGATCGTGGATCTCAAGATCCTTATACAAGCACATTGTAATCTCCCGGTTGGTAATAATATTCTTTCTCTCTCTCTCCTAGGTGGATGTACACTATCACACCGATAGTGGAACCATGTTAAATCACTGTGTTATTTGTTTTGAACTTGCTATAATTATAGAAAATAACGTATTTATTATTATCTATATTTCGTGGGTTTATTATTCCACGTTAAAGAATTATTGTGCAACATCTATATTATTTTTATCTGCATTCGTTGTTGGGTTAATTGTGCACTTAGATTTCTACCCATTTGGGACCTTAGAAATCAATTTGCTAGCATTGTAATTTTGTGAGACACAATTTTTTTTCTTAACAATTGGTATAAGAGCTTTCAGATCTAGATTTGGGTTTTTGTAGAAAATATACATAAACCAGTTTGCACATTTTTTTCTCTATGGTTGACGTAGAAAAACCTTTTGGTGTTGGTTCCTCAACCCATACCCAAAAGTCGTACCAAGAAGGTACATTTAATTTGTCCAGGGCTGGGATTCGTATACAGACTTGGAATGGGGATGGTGACTTTGATAAATGGCAGTTCACAACATCTGCTGCACTTAGGAAAAATGGAGTCCATCCCGTAGTATTTGCTAAAAGCGAGTTAGACCCTAACTTGTCTGAACGTATGGCTAAAGAAATGGAAGCATGGGCATTTACTACTTTGCAAATGGCTATGGGAGAAAATGTTATATCTGAGATTGTGTCTGAAAAGACAGCTGCAGGTATCTGGAGCAACCTTGAGAATTTATATCTCAAGAAAACTTTGACCAACAGATTGTTACTGATGTTGTCGTGTCTCTTCTTCAAAATGAAGGAAGGCACAACCATTAAAGCTCACATGACTGAATTTGAAGATATCATCATGAAGTTGAAGGCAACGGATGCGCTTCTTTCTAAATATGAAGAAGCACTTGCTATGATTCTGTTGTATTCACTTCCCGAGAAATATTCCCAATTTACTAACAGTTTTATATATGGTAGAGTAACTCTTTCTTTATCTGATGTGAAAACATTAATGATTTCTGAAGATCAAATAACTCAGATGAGGATCAGTAACATTCACAGGGAGAACAATTACAGTCAAGGCCTATTTGCTGACAGAGGCCGAGACGATCAGCGGTCTTCAAGAGGAAGAAATTGTGGGCACTCTCAGTCCCGTTGCCCTGGTTCTCATGGGAAATCAAAGATACATGGCAACAGTAACTATTGCCACAATCCAGTTCATTGGGTGAAAGATTGTCCGAGTCTTAAAAACAATGACAAGGACAATGCCGAATCATCAGCTTTTGTAGCCGAAGAGGTGCAAAGTGGCTTCACTGCCACAGTTACACCACCACAAGGTGGCATGTAATGGGTGCTATATACCGGTGCATCTTGCCATATGACACCATTCCGGGACTGTTTCTCTACCTTCGAAAAAGTTGAAGGTAACAATATTTATATGGGAAATAGTACTTCGTGGGTTACTAAGGGTATCGACACTGTGCAGATCAAGATGTTCGATGGGTGTATTCCGACATTGAATAATGTCAAATTTGTTCCATCCATGACTCGTTCCTTGATCTCTATTGGACAATTGTCCAAACTGGTTTGCAAGATTCGGATTGACGATGAGAGTTTGCGCATCTCCCGGGGGAGTATTATCGTAATGAAAGGCGAAAGGGCGGAAAATAACCTTTTCCACTTGATTGGCGAAACTATTGCTTCTGAATCGTGTGTGGACAAAATCTCTAAGAATCTCGATGTTGCTCGCTTGTGGCATTTTCGTTTGGGCCATACATCCGAGAAGAACTTGGAGATTTGGCGCAAGCGAAAACTCATTAAAGTCATCGTACCTGCCATCCTAGAGTTTTGTTCGGGATGTGTTAAAGGAAAGCAGACGTGTGTTTCTTTTGGTGTTGGAAAACACAACACAAGAGGAGTCATCGCTTATGTTCATACAGACGTCTAGGGACCATCCAGTACTCCATCCCTCAGTGGAGGTAAATACTTTGTTTTGTTTATTGATGATTTCTCACATAAGCTTGGGTGTATGCATTGAAGTTAAAGTTAGATGTCTTCGATACGTTAAAGACTTGGTTGGCACGAATAGAGTTAGAGACTGGCAAGAAGTAGAAAATGCTGAGATCTGACAACGGTGGAGAATTTACTAGTGGTAACTTTTAAAGACTCTTGTTTGCGAAAAGGCATCCATCGTCACTACACCACACCTGGCAACCCTCAATCTAATGGGGTTGCCGAGTGGATGAATAGGACTTTGATTGAAAAGGTCCAATGTATGTTGTCGACATCGGGATTCCCCAAATCTTTCTGGTCCGACGCACTTTACACTACAATGCACATTATTAATTAGTAACCTTGTTTGGCCATCGGGTGAAAGATTCCGAAAGAGGTTTGGAGAGGTAAAAAAACATTTGTCTGAAATACATACGTGTATTTGGTTGTCCTATTTATTTTCATATTTCAGGCTAGGACAAGTTGAATCCTAAAGCCACCAAAGGATTCTTGCTCGGCTATACAGATGGTATCAAGGGTTACCGAATCTGGATCCCCTTGACTCGTAAAGTGATTCATTCTCGACATGTCACATGTGATGAATCAGTTCTATTAAAGTCACAGGATCCTCAGTCCTTTCAAGATCTAGAAGTCACTACTACTGTTGCTTCTACTGTCGATGACGTGGAGACAGTAGACAGTCCTTATATTCCTAGTTCATCTACTCCTAATATTAGCTTAGAATCACCCGTTAATGTTGAAGAAGTCATTCCGCCAGTAACTTCTACTTGTGATTCTGAAGAAGAGATTCTGAATAATTGTGGAGACGATGACGATACAATCCCAGTTATTGCAATTACCAGTCATATTCAAAGGACTAATCGACCGGCTAACATGTATGGAGATTGGGATTTTGCTAAATGAGTTTTACAGATCAGCTAGAGTTTGCTTTTCATGTAAGGCAAGATGAGCCGCTTGATATAAAGGGGGCGTTGGCCTCGACCCACAGTTCGAAATGGCTTGGAGCCATGCATGAAGAAATGGAAGCGCTCTCAAAGAATAACACTTGGGACTTATGTCCATTGCCGAAGGGCAGTCGTGCTATTAGTTGCAAGTGGGTTTTCAAAGTCAAAGACGACAATCGTGACAAGGCTCGTCTCATTGCTAAAGGCTTTGCACAACAGAAAGGTATCGAGTATGTTGATCTTTTTACTCCCGTTGTACGTCATACATCTATTCGTGTTCTTTTAGTGATCGTAGCTATTCACAATTTGGAGCTAGAACAGTTAGATGTGAAGACCACCTTCCTACATGGAGACTTGGAGGAAACTATCTATATGAAGCAACCTGATGGTTTCGTTTCCGAAAGCAAGCCATAATATGAATGTAAACTCAAAAAGTCCCTTTATGGACTTAAACAATCGCCTCGTCAGTGGTATAAAAAGTCTGACTTGTTTATGCTCAATCTGGGATTTGAGGGAAGTGAAAAAGACGCTTGTGTCTATCATAGACAAAATAGTGGCATTTTCACTTACTTCTTTATGTAGATGACATGCTTATAGCCTGCAGGGACCGGTCAAAGATCGAACTTCTGAAAGATAAGTTGAAGTCAGTATTTGAAATGAAAGATCTTGGCACGGCGCAGAAGATTTTGGGCATGGAAATCGTGCGGGACAGAAAGTCCCGAACACTTAGATTGACACAACGGGCGTATATCCAAAAGATATTGAAGCGGTTCAATCTTGATGGTGCAAAGACGTTTAGCACTCCGCTACCGAAGCACATCAATTTTACAAGTGAAGATTGTCCGAAGGATGACAAGGGAAAGGACGAAATGTCAAAGGTTCCATATGCCAGTGCGGTCGGAAGTCTCATGTACGCCATGATGTGTACTCGTCCTGATCTCGTACATTGTGTCGGAGTGGTGATTCGGTTTCTCGCGAATCTGGGTCGATCAAATTAGGCATCCATTAAAACGGCATTCCGATATTTGAAGGGAACCGAGACACATGGTCTTATATTTGATTTGCACAATGACTGTGAAATTGTTGGATTTTGTGATTCTGACTATGCAGGTGATTGAGTTGGTTGGAGATCCACATCCGGTTATGTATTTACCTTAGGTAGAATAACTGTTAGTTGGAGATCACGTTTACAGTCCATTTTTGCATTGTCAACCACAGAAGCCGAACTTGTTGTAGCGGTTGAGTCTGCAAAGAAATCGGTCCATTTAAAAGAATTGATGAATGGCTTAGGCTTCGAGCAACCTTTCGTGCGCATTTTCTGTGATAATCAGAGTGCCATCCATTTGGCTACTAATTTGGCTTTTAGCTCCCGGATAAATCATATAAATGTGCATAATGCATATATTGTGAGATTACATGAAGCGAAGATTGTCTATTTGAAGAAAGTTGTTGGGAATTTAAGATTTGTTCAAGTATGGTTAATGCTGCTAGTATATCATGATTACTACTGCTAGTAGATTTAATATTGCTTGAAAAGTTAGTGCTGCTACTTAAATAGTTAGTACTGCTTGGAGAGTTAGTACTGCTAGTAGTTAGTATTGCTAAGGGATTACTACTGCCAACATGATTAATACTGCTGAGGAGTTTAATGCTGCTGAAGATGGTTAATACTTCTGAAGAAGGTTAGTGCTGCTTATGAGATAAAGACTAAGTATGGAATGAAGACAACTGTATTGAAGTCTTGCTAAAGTAAAGGAGATAATTATGGACTGAAGATCAATTGTATTTTGATAATTATCTTGTATTATGTCTTGTATAAATAGTATAGAAGTCTTTGATAGATTTAACTTTTGATTGATAAGTTTTAGAGAGAGAATTAACCTCAAGGTTTATAATCCTAGTTCTAGAGAAGTAGAATTCGTTTTGGTGAGCCTGTTCATCAAGATTGAGGTTTTTGTGTGAAAGCTTGTAACTTTAATCATTCAATAAAGTTTACAACTTGTGATTTCTATTTTACTGTTCCATTGATAGTTGAATATTAAAGTGTTTTTCCGCAACTCCTTTAATATTGTTTATGAGTTCATTATTCTTGTTAAGAATTAGATCCTGACAAGTGGTATCAGAGCCAAGTATTCTCAGAAACCTTCATTCATCATGGACAACACAGGTGAATCAAACCGTACTTTTGTCTCAAAGGTTCCCATGCTCAAACCTAATGAGTTTGACATGTGGAAAATTTGGATCAAGCAATACATCCTCCTTACAGACTGTTCTATGTGGGACATTGTTGAGTATGGTTCCTCTGCTGAAGGTAGAATTGGACAAGATGGCAGAAGACCACCTCCAAAAACTGATGGTGAGAAGAAAGTCAGACAGTTGGAGATGAAATCCTTAAGCACCCTGCTTTTGGCCATTCCTAATGAGTATCAACATCAGATTGAACACTGCACAGATGCTCAGATTCTATGGAATGCTTTAGAGAAAAAATTTGCTGGCACCAAGAGGAATCAAAGGGATATTCTCAAGCAGCAATATGAGAATTTCACATCTTCAAATAATGAGTCTATGACTCAAACTTTTGACAGATTCAATAAGTTGATTGGTGAGTTGGCTACAGTTGGAGTCCAGATGGAACAAGATGATGTCAATCGAAAGTTCCTCAGATCTCTTGGAGATGAATGGACCATGTACACTGTTTCATTCAGACAGAATGACGAATTAGAAGAAAAGGAACTGGATGATCTGTACAATGATCTAAGTGTATTTGAATCTAAGGTGGAAGCAAAGAAGAAGCCTACTGGATATGTTCATACTGCTGCACTCCTATCAGCATCTATTGATTCTACTGCTAACCCTGAATCAATTAATGATGCCTGTGGAGTAAATCAAGAAAAAGACAATGAATATGTTTTTGAAGCCTTTCTTTCCAACCATGGTAATTCTTCCTTAATCAATGATGACTTGGAGCAGCTTCATCCTGATGATCTTGAAGAGATGGATATCAAATGGTAGATGACCATGCTTTCTATGAGGGTGAAGAAATTCTTCAAGAGGACTGGGAGGAACAACTTCTCCCAAAGAAGAGAAGATGGAGCAGGTTTTGATAAGTCAAAGGTGGAATGCTACAAGTGTCATATGAAGGGACACATTGCCAGGGAATGCAGAAGTGGAGTGTCTCACAACAACCACCAACAAGCACAGACTGGAAGCTTCAACCGGAACAAAAACTTTGCTCAAGCTCTTGTTTCTCAACAAGGAATGGGGTTTGACTGGAGTGATCAAGCAGAAGTGGCCATTCAAAATCAAGCTCTCATGGCAGAGGTATCTGATCTCCCAACTGAGGTACTTTCTAATCTATGTTCTCAAACTTGCATAGACACTGTTAAAAGGTATATGGATCACAACCAGAATATGAGTGATGACCTTAAGAGGTTAGAAAAGAATAGAAAAGACTATGTGAGAATTGTTGAGAGGTTTAAGGAACAAATCAAAGGTTTCCAAGCCAATGAACTTCAACACTCATATGATACAAATTACTGGAGGTGGGAGAAGAATGATCTAGAAATCCAACTGACAAAGTCCAAGGAGGAGAATGAAAAGTTGAGAGGAGAACTAGACAAGGTTAAGCTAGATGTGGAAAAGTTTTCATATGCTTCTAAAGCCATGGATTCAATTCTAAAGGTCTAAATCCATGATAAGCTTAAACCAGGAATTGGGTATAATACCACACCACCACCATACAACAACAACTACATCCCTCCTAAATCAGACTTGCTTGAGACCAAAGATAGAAAGGACTTGCATGTGGGAGCCACTAAGATAGATCCTTTAGATGAAGTAGTTGTTGAGGACAAGACTGAGAAAGAAGCTGGAAAGGGTAAGGATAATAATGTGAAAGTTGAGATTCCCTTAGAAAATAACATTCTTATCAATGAGGGTGGTGGAAGGAATTGGGTCAAATCTGATGGTGTAGAGAAGACTGAGGGAAAGTCCAAAAAGATTCACTACAAGAAGACTACAGTTGTGAATCCTGTTCCTTGCAAACAGTGTGCATGTAATAAATCTGAGTCTCTAAAACAGGATAAAAAGAGAGGAAATCAAAGAAATTGGAATAATCAGTGGGCTCAGAAACGTGGAGTTGATCTGAGTAGAATCATCAGACCAAAACCTTGTTTCATATGTGGCAAATTGAATCATCTTGCCAAGCACTGTTATTTAAATCCAATTAACCAAAGGATAGATTTTCAAAGATCTGTGCAGAAACACTTTGGTTATAGGAAGAATGAAAGGAACCATGTGGCTAAGAAAACGGTTAAATTTAAAAACCACATGAAGAAAAAGACTATAAGAGAGAATGTCAAGATGTGGGTTCCCAAAAGCACTAAAACTGTTAGTACTGCTACCACAAATAGTGCTGCTGACAAAGATAGTGCTGCCAGAAGCAATACTACTGCTATCAATGTTAGTGTTGCTGAGAGTATTAGTACCTCTAAAACTAACATTGTTAGTACTTCTTCAAATGTTACTACTGCTAACTCTGTTAGTGCTTCTACCAAGGTTAGTACTACTAAACCTGTTAGTGCTGCTAACTCTGTTAGTACTTCTAAAATTAGTACTGCTTCTAGTGTTTGTGCTTCTAGACCAATCATCTTGACAAAGTACTCCAGTCAAGAGGATTCTAAATTTAAAAATTTCATCAAAAAGGAGTGTAAGTACTTTGATGAGAAAGGGAGACCCAAGACCACTTTGCCTTGGGTTCCCAGTCAATACTAATTGATTTATCTAATGTGCAGGGCAACCAACAGTTCAAGGGAAAGAGCATTTGGCATGTTGATAGTGGTTGCTCTAGGTAGATGACAGGGAACATGGATTGCCTCAAGAATTTCAAGAAAATTGATGGAGGACATGTTGCCTTTGTTAATACTCCAGATGGAGGTAAGATAAGTGGTAAGGGAGATGTAACAAAAGGTAAGATGACCTTTGAGGATGTTTTCTATGTTGAGCAGTTAAGGTACAACCTGTTAAGTGTATCACAGGTTTGTGACAAAAAGCATAGTATATTATTCACTGATTCAGAATGCATTATCCTTGCTCCTGGATTCAAGGTGGTTGATGAAAAGATGATACTACTAAGGACTCCCAGAAAGGATAATGTCTATTTTTTGGATATTGAAAATGTTTCAACTGATTCATCCCTAAATTGTCTTGTTTCAAAAGCATTTTTGGATGAATCATCACTTTGGCACAGAAGGATGTGTCACATGAACTTTAAAAAATGAATAAACTTGTTAAAAACAACCTTCTAAGAGGTTTGCCTTCAAAAGTCTTTTCATGTGATGATCATTGTATTGCTTGTCTCAAAGGCAAACAACACAAAACTTCTCATAAGTCCAAAGAAGTGAACACAATTTCTTCTTCTCTTCAGTTGTTACATATGGATCTGTTTGGACCTACAAATGTTATGAGTATAGGTAAGAAATCATACTTCTTAGTTATTGTTGATGATTACTCTAGATTTACTTGGGTATATTTTCTAAGGACTAAGGATGAGACAAGTGGACTGATCAAATCATTTATTCTAAGAATTGAAAACCAAACAAATCAAAAGGTAAAAGTCATTAGGTCAGACAATGGTACTGAATTTAAAAATCTTGACCTAAACACCTTTTGTGAGGAAAACGAAATTGAGAGGCAATATAGTGCTCCTAGGACTCCACAACAAAATGGTGTTGTTGAGCGAAGGAATAGGACACTGATAGAAGCTGCTAGATCTCTGTTAGCTGGTTCAAAACTTCCAATTACTTTCTAGGCTGAAGCAGTTAATACTGCTTGCTATGTCCAAAACAGAGTTCTAGTAGTCAAGCCTAAAAACAAGACACCATATGAGCTTTTAAATAAAAGAAAACCATTTATTGGATTTTTCAAATCTTTTGGATGTCCTTGTACCATTCTCAATACCAAAACTCACTTAGGAAAGTTTGATAGCAAAGCAGATGATGGTTTACTTGTTGGTTACTCATGTCAGAGTAAGGCTTACAGAGTATTTAATTCTTCTTCTAGAATAATTAAGGAAAGTGACAATGTTAGATGCAATGAGAACTCACCAAATCCTATTGGTTCTGGTCCTCAGTGGTTATTTGACATTGATTCACTAACTAACTCTTTTGGTTTTAGTAGTGATGATTATGCAGGATCAGGTAGTAGAGGATCAGGGGATGAAAAAATACAAAAGATTACTCCATAGTATGTGATCTTTCCCATACCTACAATGGAACCTGTTGAAATCTGTGAAAAGGAGACTGTTACCGAACCAATTCAGAGTGAAGAAGAAAGAAGAGATGAGGAGAATTCAGAGCATGAAGAGCCAGAAGCAGGTGATGTGATTCTCTCAGCTGACTTAAATGATTCCAATTTAGATGTGGGAATTAATGAAGAACCTAGTCTTCAGACAAGAACTCAGAAGAATCATCCTCCTGAGCTGGTAATAGGAGACATCTCTTCTCCTATGATGACTAGGAATCAAAGCAGACTTCAGGACTTGCAGGATCAGCAACATACAATACTCTCTTGATTTCTATCCAAGATTGAGCCTAAGAAGGCTTATGAAGCAATGAAAGATTCAAGTTGGATAGAAGCCATGCAAGAAGAGCTGCTACAGTTCAAATTGCAAGATGTTTGGGACTTGGTGGACCTTCCAAAAGGTCATAGAGCAATTGGCACCAAGTTGATCTTCAGAAATAAAAAGGATGAGAGAGGAATTGTAATCAGGAACAAAGCAAGGCTAGTAGCACAAGGGTACACTCAGGAAGAAGGTATAGACTATGAGGAAGTCTTTGCTCCAGTTGCAAAGGTGGAGGCCATTAGGCTGTTTCTAGCCTATGCCTCATATATGCAGTTCTAGGTATACCAGATGGATGTGAAGAGTGCCTTTCTATATGGAACAAATGATGAAGAAGTATATGTCTGTCAGCCCCCTGGTTTTGAAAACCCATCATATCCTGACAGAGTATACAAACTTAAGAAAGCACTTTATGGTCTTCATCAAGCCCCAAGAGCATGGTATGATACACTGTCTACCTATCTCATGGAAAACGGGTTTGAAAGGGGAAACCTTGACAAGACTCTCTTCATTAAAAGAAGTAAGAAGGACACCCTACTTGTTCAGATCTATGTGGATGACATCATATTTGGCTCCACAAAAGAACTAATGTGTAGAGACTTTGAAGAGTTGATGCACAAGAGCTTCAAAATGAGTGCAATGGGTGAACTCAATTTCTTTCTTGGACTTCAAGTGAAACAGCAGAAAGATGGGATTTTCATAAGTCAATCAAAGTATGTGAAAGACATCCTAGATAAGTATGGTTTAGCAGACTCAAAACCAGCAAGCACACCAATGAAAACATACAAACAGATCACTGTTGATCTTGAGGGGGAGGATGTAGATGTCCATCTTTATAGATCAATGATTGGATCTCTCATGTATCTTACAGCCTCAAGACCAGATATCATGTTTCCAGTGTGTGTTTGTGCCAGATTCCAAGTCAAGCCAAAGCAGTCTCATCTTCAAGCAGTTAAAAGGATTTTCAGATACGTAAGAGGGCAACCTAAATTAGGTCTTTGGTATCCCTATGAATCCAACTTTGACTTGATTGCATATTCAGACAGTGACTTGGGTAGTGCTAATATGAATAGAAAGTCTACTTCAGGAGGATGTCAGCTTTCGGGTGCAAGACTAGTATCTTGGCAGTGTAAGAAGCAAAGCACGGTGTCCTTATCCACAACAGAAGCTGAGTACATTGCTGCTACAAGTTGCTGCTCTCAGGTTCTATGGATTCAGAATCAAATGCTGGACTATGGGGTAACCTTTCTTCACACACCAATCTTCATTGACAATAGCAGTGCTATTAGCATTGTTAACAATCCAGTCAAGCAGTCCAAAACAAAGCACATTGAAATAAGGTATCACTTTATTAGAGACTGCAATAAAAAGAAGCTTATTCAAGTTGCTAAAGTCCATACTGATAACCAGTTTGCTGATTTATTCACTAAAGCTTTTGATGTGGGTAGATTCACTTTCTTGGTCACAAGTGTGGGCATGATCAACTCTGAATGAGCTCATGTTTAAAAAGTGATTGTATACCTGTTATTTGTTTATTTTTGGTGCTACTAATCATCTTTCTCAGGAATTGTATTGCCTTGCTCAGACTAACACAAGCTTCAAAAGTGTAAGTATATTTAACGCTGCCAGTGCAGTCTTAATACTGCCAGTGCAAAGTTACTACTTCAGGTATCAGTTAATACTGCTAGTAGTTAATACTGCTCTCAGTTAATACTTCTCTCAGTTAATACTGCTCTCAGTTAATACTGCTAGTTAGTTAATACTGCTAGTTTGTTAATACTGATTCTTTCCCGAATCATATAAATACCCTCTTTTCCCGCCTAAAAGCTCATAACGACTCTTTGAATATTGTTCATCTTCTCTCTAACCTTTTTCTCTCAAGCAACCAGTGTGTTTTTAATCAAGACTCCTCAAGCTCGATGGCATCAATGGCGTTTATTTATGAACACAACGAGATCGCAATACTTCAAAAGCCTAAGCAGGCTGCTGGATTTCATCAAATAGTCGATTTTCTCAAGTCCAGCCATATCGCTCATGCTCTTACAGTGTCACCATCAATCTACATCAAGCACCAGAAGCAAGTTTGGGCCAATGCCACCGCTATTACTGAAAATGGTGTGCAGGTTATCAAGACAAGGCTGTGTGACAAACCCTTGACAATTTCTGAAGAGGTAATTCGTATCAGTCTACGACTAGACGATGCCTCAGGTATCACATCTATCTCTAATGATGATCTGTTTTCCACTCTCACTAGAATGGGGTATGGAGGCCCATTGGGTGTTTTCAAGTTCTCCAAAGCTAAATTTTCTCCCCAATGGCATTTCTTTGTCCATACCCTTATGCATTGTATTTCTAGAAAAACTACTGGATGGAGTGAGTTCAGTAGTACCATTGCTTATGCTTTGGTCTGCTTGGCCACTGCCAGAAAGTATAATTTCTCAAAAATGATTTTCAATGACCTTGTGTCAAACTTGGAGAATAAAAAGAGTTTCTTTCTGTATCCAAGATTTGTCCAGGCAGTTATCACCACTGAATTGACGGATATGTCTCAATTTGATGAGGTATATGTACCTAAAATCCCCAAGGGTAAAGTCTTTTCAAATACGAAGAGATCTGCCATGGACTCGAAAGGAGTTGACACCCATTGTTCTGTACAATGATGGTGGTGTCCCACAATCAAGAAGGTAAGGAATCAGGGTCAAGGCCCTCACTAGACCATCCCACTGAGAGCAAATCCCAACCTTCAATCACTATATCAATTCCTCAGTCCCTTCTTCAAAAACCAACTTCACCCATCACCAATACTTACATAAGGAAAAAGGAAAAGAAGGCTCCTTCCCTTCTTGTACCTTCACCCACAAAGCCTTTAAGCCCTCTAATGGAGAATTCTCCATTAGAGAATATCTATAGGGAAACCACAGCGGTGTCTCCCAACCCCAAGGAGGTGCTCACTGAGGAGATGCATGAGAATATGGGTGAGAAGGCTGCCACTACTCCTGCTAGCACAGAGGAGGTCAGTGGTAACATTAATAAGACCTTCCCCATGGAAACTTTGAATGAGCAATCATTTAAGGGTCACAGGTGCCAAGAACCTAAGGGGTAGTAGGTACTTCTATCTGGCAGAAGACCTCTACTACTAAAAGATCCAAGGATCCTTCAAGGGTGGTAAACACACCCAAAGAAGGTGAGGACAGATATAACTACCAAGAATTATTGGATACAATGGGCAACATTAATCTAGATATCATAAAACAGGGAGCAGATATAGAGGAGATGAAATTGATGATTCTGTCTCAACAAGTTCAGATTATCAAATTGAAAAAGCTAGTGAAGAAGTTGGTGCAGAAAAGAAAAAGAAAATAGTTTGTTTTGAAGAAGAGGGGAGATGCTTTCAAAAAGGGGGAGAAACAGGATGAAAAGGAGAAACTCAGTCCTAGTGGTATGGAAGCACAATTTGAGGGGGAGCAGAATAGGGAAACATAAAACAAAGAAGTAGAAACTAGTGAAGGAGAAGAAACTGAGAAAGCACAATTAACAGAAAAGAAAGCAGCAGTAACAGGGCTATCTGTTGAAGAATTAGAGATTGCAGAAACTTTGGTAAAAGCTAAGAATGACACTCCCAAGGCTTCTCAAAAGGTCAAGGGAGTGGTCATTAAAAAAGGAGGTCTTGAGCAGAAAAGCAAAGAAATAAATGAGGCAGAATTAAAGAAGAAAGGAAAGGCTAAGATGATTGAACCTGAACAACCTTTAAAGCAGAAGAAACAGATAAAGCTAGATGAAGAAGTGGCTAAACAACTTCAAACATAGATGGAAAAGGAGGAACAACTTCAATCAGCAAAAGACAGAGATCTTGCACTGAATATGGCGAAAAAGCTCAATGAAGAATATGAAAAGAGTTTGAAAGTTGCAACTGAGGCGAGGCCAAGAAAAGTATAGTAAAAGCAACCAAGCACAGATTGCCTTCAAAGATTCAGAAAAGACAACTCTCTATGACATATCTGGCTAATCAAGAAAGGAGAAAGATGATAAACTTCCTGAAAGGAGCTCTTGGAGTTCCTGAAGGAATGTTTACTAACATGGCCTATGGTAGGATAGAGGAGTTGTATTCAAAGGAGATGGATAAGCTTCAAGGGATTCCATTCAAAGGGAAGAAGCTGAAAGAAGGATGAAAGAGAGGCATGATCTCAACATCCAACAACCCTTCCCTGAGGAAACCACTCCTTCAAAAGAAAAGACTGAAAAGGAGGAAGAGCAAGTTGATGTAGAAGCCAAATCTGCAAAGAGAGTAAAGACCATAGCTTCCAAGAAACAGTCCAAAAAGCCAAGGATTGAAGAAGCAGATAAAGAGGCAGAACCATCTGTTGCAGATCATACAGAGAAACAAGTCAAAGCGCACAACAACCAAATCAATCTGATGAGCATATTGGTCTTTACATGACTTTAATAGAACCAGTACAGTCTGTTCCCATTTTTGTGAAGGCACCAGAAATCATCTTTTGGGATATTCTGAGGGACAACAGAAAGGATTACTTCAGACTCAAAAGAGTTGGTGACTTGTTTGAAGTATACACAACTTGGGGCAAAGTGATCAGAAGTTGCTCCAGGGCTGACTTAGAAGAAATGCATAAGGTGGGAATAAAGCTATATGTGCCTGTTTTGAAAGGAACTGAAGAAAGTTTACTAAAAGTTGCTATGGAATACTTGTGTATGATGTTTGAACCAGAAAAACTGATGCACATGATCAAGGATTTGCATCATGAGTATGGGTTCAAAAGGATTAATCAGTGGATGCTCTTTGAAAACTGTGGTGTCTACATGATCACAATAGATAACTGCTATCATGAGTATTTTCTAGTGGAGAAAGTGTATGATCATAGCAAGGAGAAGCTGAAAGGAATGCTGCAAGCCAAGCTAGTGTGTGCAAAAGGATCTGAAATGGCCAGAATTGTGATAAGAAGGACAATCAATCAAAGTCTGGGACTGGATCCGAATTTGGGCAATTAAGATGAAGTTTTGAAAGCATCTTGAAGATTATATCTGAAGAAATCTTGAAGATCATATATGAAGAACTTGACTTCTCTTCCTAAAAGTCAAGTTAGGGGGAGATTGTTGGGAACTTAAGATTTGTCCAAGTATGGTTAATGCTGCTAGTATATCATGATTACTACTGCTAGTAGATTTAATACTGCTTGAAAAGTTAATGCTGCTATTTAATAGTTAGTACTGTTTGGAGATTTAGTACTTCTAGTAGTTAGTACTGCTAAGGGATTACTACTGCCAACATGATTAATACTGCTGAGGAGTTTAATACTGCTGAAGATGGTTAATACTTCTGAAGAAGGATAATGCTGCTTATGAGATGAAGACTAAGTATGGAATGAAGACAGCTGTATAGAAGTCTTGCTAAAGTAAAGGAGATAATTATGGACTGAAGATCAATTGTATTTTGATAATTATCTTGTATTATGTCTTGTATAAATAGTATATAAGTCTTTGATAGAATTAACTTTTGATTGATAAGTTTTAGAGAGAGAATTAACCTCAAGGTTTATAATCCTAGTTCTAGAGAGGTAGAATTCGTCTTGGTGAGCATGTTCATCAAGATTGAGGTTTTTGTGTGAAACCTTGTAACTTTAATCATTCAATAAAGTTTACAAGTTGTGATTTCTATTTTACTGTTCCATTGATTGTTGAATATTAAAGTGTTTTTCCGCAACTCCTTTAGTATTGTTTATGAGTTCATTATTCTTGTTAAGAATTAGATCCTGACAAAAGTCTTGACAGACGACAATGCCGCTGATATGTTCACTAAGTCGCTACCGCCAGCTAAGTTTGAGCATTGCTCAAACTTGATCCAGCTCCGTTTGTTTTAGTGCCGTTGGGCACTTTGCTCGAGAGAGAGAATATATTACCACAGGTGACAAAATGACATCTTTGAAGAAATTAATTTGTTAAGTGCCTAGAGCTTTGCCTATGCTCTACCTTGTTTAGTATATTGTGAATTTAAGGTTATTTATTTGCTTGTAACTTTGACGGGTGATGGCCATGTCGAAGCTCGTCAAGGTTAGAATGCATTTTGCTACCTCGTGCCAATTTACTTTGCTATCTACTTGTTATGATCAACCGTTGGAAGAACTTGTATTTGTTGGATTGGGATTTGTTTCGCTATCGAGGATCACATGCATCATGGTGGAGTATTATAATATCAAATTATATATTATACATTCAATACTATAATATTTAATCATATTATACATTGGATGCTATAATATTTAATTATATTATACATTGGATGCTATATGTTACTAAAGCTATAATATTTAATTATATTATACATTGGATGCTATGACTAAGGTCAAACTCTACTCCACTTTCATCCTATAAATACCCCTTTCCCCTCCAACCATTTTCATCATCCCTTTCTCTTAACTTCCACTAGTTAACACTATAATATTCTCCCTTGTTAGCTCCAATTCTTCATTTGTTAAAAGTGTTGAAAATATCTAAGTCCTACTTCAGATGACTTCCACAGACAGACTTCAGAGAACGACGGCTTCAGAGGACGAAGACTTCAGAGGACAAATTTGCCTCTGAAGTACATATCAGAGGAACAGTAGAAGACATCAGAGATGGCTTCATCAGAGGCTCTGACGTTCTCCTCAGAGCTCTGAAGACATTCTCTCTAAAGAAGGCGTTGAATCATTTCCTCAAGTATCGAAAGAACAGATGACACATCACATAGTGATAAGATTTGCTTTCTAGAGTAGGTCACTGTTCATAGCATGCTTCTACTTGTCAGAATAGTACACTGTTTACTTTATGGTCCTATAAATAGTACCATCACTCCTTTGACAAATGTGTGATTTTTGATATCTTGTATTAGAAGAATCAACTGAATATATCTTATAAAGATCTTGTTCTTTCTATTCGCTTTTAATATAGGAACTGTGATAAATGAATTTGCTTTTGATATTAAACTATATTGCTTCCGCTGTTAATTACTCTTGTTGTTTATATCATAATTATTGTAGGATTAAATCTAGGATCCAACAATTGGAATCAGAGCCTTCTTTGTTTTCTAAACAAAGAAAGACCATATATGCATACTCGGATAGATTTAATTCTTACTGATTCATGCTTTTAAAATCTGTGCATGTTTATATAAACCCTGGTTTATCAAAACTTGATATGCTCCAGATTTGAAAGTAAATCTCAGTTACATAACTTAAATAGAAGATCTTCATAGAAAAGCATCTGTTCTTCAAATCTTCATCTTTTCTTCACAAAATGGCAAACTCAAGCATAAGTGCCATTTATACAGCTGGGTCTTTAACCAAACCTCCTACACTTCTAAGGGATGAATATCCTCAATGGAAGATAAGGATGGTAAATTCTTAGATGGTATAGACAGGGATATGCTAAGATCAGTGAAAGATGGACCACACCAACCAATGGTGTTGGTACCAAGAGTTCCAGCAACAACATATACTACTGAAATCCCTGCTTACTATGAAAAGAAAACTTCAAACTTTACTGAAGAAGAAAAACAAATGATGGAAAATGACTCAAAGGCTGTTAGATTACTCATAATGGACATTCCCAATGATATCTTCCAAGAACTTGATTCCTGTGTAACTGCAAAAAGAAATAAGGGATCAGTTGTTAAATCAACTTGAAGGTGGCCTACAAACTCAGAAAAACAGGAGAAATCTATGCATAAATGAATATCATGATTTTCATGCACTTCCTGAAGAAACCTTGCACCAAACATACTCAAGGTTCAATATTCTCATCAATAAATGCAGAAAATTTGGAGTCATGAGGACAAAAGAAGAAAACAATGTTCTTTTTCTTAAAAGCTTAAATGAAGAATGGTCACAACTGTCCGTGTCAATACAAGTCAATCAAGATCTTGAATCATGGTCTCTGACTGACATTTATGGCACTCTAGTAGCACAGGAAAAAGAAGTTGTTAAACAAAAATCAAAATCCTCTTTAGGTGGACCACTTGCACTCATATCAAAACATAAAGGTGTATCACAAGAAGGCAGAAATTCAAAATTGACAGTTGTTTAAAGAAGGACTCCAAAAGAAAATCAAAAAAGGTTCTGATGTCTGAAAAAGTTGAACACTCAAATTAAGACTCAAATGATGACATCAATGCTTTTTCCAAATCTCTTGCATTAATTACCCATAAATTTAACAAGAAATTTGGCAAGAAAGTTTTTGAAGGAAGAAGAGATGATGAAGAAAGAAGAGGAAATCCAGAAAGGAGATTTTAGAATGACTATCAACAAGAGCCCAGATCTACTCTGCATAGTGATCAAAAGGGTACACATTTCACGAATCTTGATATTGTTCAACAATCAAGACCTCAACAATCATTTCAGCCAAGGTATCCTCAACCTCAGAGGTACTTCAAACCACAACCATAAGCTCAGAAGACAGAAACAGTTGCTACCTTTCCACCAAACCAAAATGATGGAAGGTGTTTTAGATATGGAAAACCTGGCCACTACTCTGCAAACTGCAGAGGTAGGCTCATCAAAGATGAAGACTACTACAAAAACAAATACAAGTATAATGTCAAAGAAAGAGTACTTGTTGCAGAGATAGAAGACTGGCTATCAGACTCAACAAGCGATGGAGAGGAAGAACCTACCAATCTCTGTGGTATGGCTTTTGCAGATGATCAAAATGATGGATCATCAGAGGACTGCTCTGAAAAGGTAAACTCTCCTTCCACCTCTGACAGTGAACTTGAATTGGATGTTATGAAGCTAACAGATTAATTTCAAATCTTAATGCAAAAACTTGATGATGAAAAAAAAAGGAAACAATTGACAAAAGATCTTAATTTTTACAAAAGGGAAAAGGATCTTTTTGGGTCAGAAAAGAGAGAGATTTCTTTTGAGAAATCTGAACTTGAAAAAGCTCATAAACAAAAAGAAAAATCCTTCTTAACAAAGTTCAAAGAACTTGAGAAAATTTTAAAAGTTAAAGAAGAAGAAGTAAAAATATTTGAGTATGAAAGACTCAATTCTATTACCTTAAGCAAGTTTTTTCAAAAAGAAAGAGAAGTCCTTCATCAAACTCTGGAAAGGAAAGAAATGAAAATCAAAAAATTTCTTGATGCTCAAGATGTGCATATAAAGATAAACTCTCAAATGGATACTCAAGGGTTAGGATTCAATGAATTGGATTCACTAACTGGATTGAAGAAAACTTCACTTTCTTCCACTTTCTGTATAGGAAAGGTCCAGAGGTTTGATTATCAATCTCTGAACAATTTCAAAAGAATAAAAACCTCAGAGGAATCAAAAGCAAGAGCTCTGAACTTTAAAAATGTGGCATTCTCTGAAGTACAAAAGTTTCCAGAATCTGTCTTAAAAATAGAAAAAGAAACTTCAGAGGTACTTTTCACAAAACCTAAGAGCAATGATCCCAGAGAAATTTTCAAGTACGATGCATTTATCACAACTGAATCAGAAACCTCTGAACAAAGTACCTTTGAAACATATACTTATGAAGATGAACCTTAGAGTTCACTTAATCCAGATGCACCTCTGTATTCACCAATCTCAGTTGAATGCATCAGAAGAACATTTGAGGAAGACATCAGAAGAGTATACACGGAGAACATCATAGCTGATTTAAAAAAGAAAGAGAGCATAAAAAGAATCATTAAAGTCTCTAGATCCAAGAAAATTGAGAAACCATCAGAGGTAGCTATCCCTGGTAAAACTAAAAGAGACTTTATTGACTCTGATTCTGAATCTGGTCCAGAGGTAGATGAATAGATATTTTACAGACCAGAGGAAGTAATTCATAAAAAGACAGAGATTGTTAGTTCTGGAATTTTGAATTTTCATGTTTCTCCTTTGAAAAACAAACCCAGAATGCCAATAAGTCCTGATTTCGCAGAAATGTGTCTACAGGAAAAAACTTCTCCGGATCTTGAAAAAGAATTGTAGGAAAAGGCAAAGAATAAAACAATCACTTCTCAACTCTACACTTATAAACCAATCAAGTTTACTCCTGACCAAAAAGGAAAATGGCAAGAAATTAACCATTCTGATCCTGTTTGTGCAGTGAGCAACAAAGAGAAAATGATGTTTTTGAACAAGAAAAGACAACTTGAAAAGAAGGATGTCTCTCAAACTAGAAGAAAAGAAGTAGTTAGGAATACTTGTAATATTCCTAGTACAAATTTGAAAAAGGAATCAAAATGTAACCAATACATTTAATGAAATGAAAACTTTTGCTTCTATCTCTTCTTGTTCTGTAAAGTGTAATTGCATCCAACTCTTGATGAAACTAAAAAATCACTTCAGAGGCAGTCACTGTTTCCTAAACCAATATCTGAATAAAAATTCAGAGACAAAGCCTCAAAAGAAAAAGAGCCAAAATTCCAACATATCAAAAGGTGAAAAGGCAATATTTCAAAAAGAAAATCAGAAGTCTAACCATACAGGACCCATAATGAGATGGGTACCTAAGAAACTCTAATCTGTCTTGCAGAAACAGTCTATGCCAATCTGGTACTTGGATTTTGGATGCTCAAGGCATATGACTGGAAATAAGGAGTTGCTTTCCTTTTACAAAGCTAAATTTGGAGTAGCAGTAACTTTTGGAGACAATATGCAAGGTCAGATTAAGGGTTATGGTGAGCTATCAAGTGGTAATGTTTCTGTATCAAGAGTTGCTTATGTTGATGGATTAAAACACAACTTAATTAGCATTAGTCAACTGTGTGACCATGGTTTTGATGTGAAATTTGAAGAAAAACATTGTTCATTACTTCTCACAAAAACAGGTCAAAAACTGCTCAGAGCTGACAGAAAGGGAAATCTATACAGAATGAATTTTTCCAAACACATAAAAATTGACTCAGATAAACTTTGTCTAGTATCTCTAAACAGTGAAGATGTCTGGCTCTGGCATAAAAAGTTCTCTCATCTCAACTTTTCTTCACTTGATAAATTGGTCAAACTAAATATGGTTAAAGGATTACCATCTTTGAAGTTCAACAAAGATCATCTTTGTTCTGCTTGTGAAATGGGAAAAATGAAAAGATCTTCCCACAAGACCAAAAGTGATAATAATTATCCAAAACCTCTGCATATGCTTCATGTGGACCTTTGTGGTCCTATCTATGTGCAGAGTTTATCAGGTAAAAACGTCTATTCTAGTTTTAATTGATGAATACTCTAGATATACTTGGATAGAATTCATCAGAGCCAAGCCTGATGTACCTGATACTTTGATAAGATTGTTAAAAAGACTGCAGGTTTGGTTTGATAGCAAAGTTCAGAAACTGAGAAGTGATAATGGAACAGAATTCAGAAATACCAAAATCAACTCATATCTTTTAGAGAAAGGCATAACTCCAAACTTCTCTGCAGCAAGAACCCCTCAACAAAATGGTGTTCTTGAAAGGAAAAACAGAACACTTGTTGAAGTTTCAAGAACTATGCTTGCATGATCTGATCTTCCAACAAACTTTTGGGCAGAGGCAGTGGCAACAACCTGTTTCACTCAAAACAGAGCTACCATTGTCAAAAGATTCAATAAAAACATCTTAAGAATTCATTAACAATAGGAAACCTAATGTTAAATATTTTCATATTTTTGGATGCAGATGTTATATTCTTAATGATAGAGAATCTCTTGGAAAGTTCGACAAAAAAGCAGATGAAGGCAAATTCATTGGATATTCATTAGCCTCAAAAGCTTTCAGAGTGTTCAATCGGACAACAAGAACAATCCAAGAGAGTATCAATGTATCTTGATGATGATAGAAGTCAAGACAATGATGTTGTTTATTCAACTTCCAAAAATACCTCTGAATCATCAAAGATAAGAGAGTCTGAACTAAACAAAATCTTCGAAGACTTCTACGATGATGAAAACTCAGAGTTTCTATTTAGAGATATTCAACGAATAACTTCAGAGGAACCTCAAAATACAGGCACTACTCTTTCTGGTCCTTCTGAAGTAACAACTTCTGCTACCTTGAATGTAGGTCCGAGATATGAATCAAGACACGATGGACAACGATCTTCAGAAGCAGAAGATGCACAAGAGACATCTGAAAGATTAACAGAGAACTCTCGTGAAGAAACTTCAACGCATGTTCCACCATCTCTGGTTCTCACTTCAGAGCCTCCGGAAGACATTTCAGAGTCTCTGGAGCACACTGCAGAGCCTCTAGAACGCTCTTCAGAGCCTCTGTATAGCACAACAGAGATGTCTCCTACAATCATCTCTGAAGCTCAAACCCTACCTCATATACATGCTCCTATCACCAGATGGACAAAGGATCATCCCCATGATCAGATCATTGGATCACCTTCAGAGGGTGTCAAAACCAGATCAGCCATAATCAATGAATGCTATTTTGTAAAGTTTTTAATCATCGTTGAACCAAAAAAGGTAAACGAAGCTCTTGAAGATCCACATTGGATCTCTGCAATGCAGAATGAACTTCATGAGTTTGAAAGAAACAAAGTCTGGACCATAGTTCCCCTTCCTAAAGGAAAATTTGCAATTGGAACTAAATGGGTCTTCAGAAATAAAAGGGATGAAGATGGAATTATAATCAGAAACAAAGCTATGTTGGTTGCTAAAGGATATTTCCAAGAAGAGGGTATTGATTATGATGAAACCTTTGCACCTGTGGCTAGGCTAGAAGCTATTAGAATCTTCTTAGCCTATGTTGCACACAAAGGGTTCAAAATATATCAGATGGATGTCAAATCTGCCTTTCTAATTGGAAAATTAAATGAAGAAGTTTATGTCCAGTAACCACCTTGATTTGAAAATACAGAGTTTCCTAACCATGTTTATTATCTTGATAAAGCTCTGTATGGACTTAAACAAGCTCCAAGAGCATGGTATGCCACTCTGTCCACTTTTCTCAAAGATAATGGTTTTGAAAAAGGTACGATTGACACAATTTTGTTCATAAAAAGGTACAAAAATGAGATGTTGTTAGTACAAATATATGTTGATGACATTATATTTGGCTCTACAAATCAAAAGTATTATGATAAGTTTTTAAAGTTGATGAAGAGTGAATTTGAAATGAGTCTGATGGGAGATTTAATATTCTTTCTAGGCTTACAAGTAAAGCAAACATCAGAGGGTACTTTCATAAATCAATCTAAGTATGTCTCTAACATTTGGAAAAAATACAAGCTCAATGATTAAACTTCTATGAAAACACCTATTGCCACTGGAGTCAAGCTTGACTTTGATCCCTCAAAAAAATATGTAGATGTGAAAACCTTCAGAGGCATGATAGGATCACTTCTATACTTAACTGCAAGCAGGACTGATATAATGTTCGCAACATGCCTCTGTGCTCGATATCAAGCAAATCGAAAGGAATGTCATTTGTCTGATGTCAAAAGAATTTTTAGATACCTAAGAGGCTCACATTCTTTAGGTTTCTGGTATCCTAAACTATCTAGTTTTGATTTAACAGCTTACACTTATGCAGATCATGCATCATGCAAACTAGACAGAAAGAGTACCTCTGGATGATGTCAATTATTGGGAAATAAGCTGGTAAGTTGGGCATCCAAGAAGCAGAACTGTTTTCAACTTCTATAGCAGAGGCAAAATATATTGCTGCTGCTAGCTGTTGCTCTCAAGTCATATGGATGAAGACTCAACTTAGAGACTATATCTTACATTTTAACAGAATTCCAATTTTGTGTTATTCAAAAAGTACCATAGCCATCTCTGCCAATCCAGTACAGCATTCCAAAACAAAGCATATTGATGTCAGGTACCATTTTCTAAAAGACCATGTTGAAAAGGGAATAATCGAAATGTATTTTGTACCAACTGAACTTCAACTTGCTGATATTTTCACTAAAACATTAGATGAGCGAAGGTTCAATTTTTTAATAAGCAAGTTGGGAATGTTGAATATGTCTACCTAAAACAAGAAAACATCAGAGTCTCTGATCCTTTTAATCAGAGCCTCTGACATTAGTAGCATGTTCTCAACAGAACTTCTGAAAGTAATTTCAGCATCTCTGAACATTGTTCAAATAGTCAAATTCATTCTTTTGTATATCTAAGCATCTGTCATGGGGGAGAAGATAAAAGGAAATGTTAGGGTGTTTTGAATGTTAAATAGAAGTTCAGGGTGAAATTTGTAATTCTTTGAAAGTTTTATTAATTAGGTGGGACCAAGCCCATAAGCCCACTATGATTGTAAGCCTAAATATATAAAGGCATTATTAGTTTCATTATTCAGTTTAGAAGCCTCATTATTCATAATTCTCTAGTCAATAGGTTTACTTTGTGTTATCAGAAAATCTCTCTGTAAACCTAAACCCTTTCATTGAATATTAATCATATGACTAGAGATTGTGGCATGATTGTTATTCATTGTTGATTATTTTTTTCGTGATTGTACTGTACTGGGATCTACAATTGGTATCAGAGCAAAGAGACTGAAGGTTTGATCCAAAAAGGTTTGTCTAAAACTCTTAATTGCTATTCTGGTTTTCCGTCGACTAATTGCATTCTGGATTAGTATATGTTTTTTCGATTTGATCTAAGTAGTTTATCTGATTTTTCTGCCATATCGTTTCTCTGGGTAATTAAGCTTCTATAAAAATCGATTTTGTTCTGGGTAACAGTTCGTGAAGTTTTTTCTGGAAAACGAGGATTCGATAGACTATGTTCTTAAAAATCAAATTTTTATCGGTCTGTTGTTTCTGGTAACAGTTCAGTAGAATTTTTTGTGGAAAAAGAGTTTTCGATACTGTTTCTTGAAAATCAAGTTGTTTATCGGTCTGGGTTTTCAGCAATTTTGTTTCTTAGTCGATCGATTTTATGGGTTTAATTGTGTTATCGTTCGATTTTAGATTCTTTGATTTTATCGGTCGACCTTCTGTTAATCGATTTTATCGGTCTATTTTCAATCGATCGAATTATCTGTTTTTCGGTGATTATCTGTTATCGACCGACCCTATTGACCGGACCCCAGCGACCGGTACATTGCTAGACCGGTACCCTGCTTGACTGGTATATTGTTGGACCGGTGTGTTGTGTTGACCGATATCTTTGCTTTCGACCGATACATTGTGGACCGGTATATTGTTTGACCGGTACTCTGTTTGACCGATCCTTCATTCGACCGGTACCCCGTTTTAACCGATACACTGTGGTCGAGCGGTAGTTGTTGACCGGACCTCCTTTGACTGGACCTCTGCTCGACCGGACCTCTGTTCGACCGGGACTCTGCTCGACCGGGTCCTTCTCCTATTATGTTTATTATTCAGATATATTGTTTTTGGGTCATCCTATTTGTCTCACGATCGTTACAGTGTATTTTTAAGTTTAAAGGTTTAAGATGAATTCGAGAGACGCCTTAGCCATCGGTTCAGACCAAAAACCCCCGGTGCTCTATCGGGATGAATACCCACAATGGCATGATCGCTTCATGAACTTCATCAAAGCGAAACCAGACTACGAGGATATACTCAAGTGTCTGCAAGAGGGGCCGCAACCCTGGCCAATGAAAGTCCTTCCCGGGAACCCAGCCGAAGGTCGACAAGACCGTTCGGTTCGGAAATGCTCAGTGAGTTTACTCCTCCAGAAAAGAGCATGCATGAGGCTGAAAAGCATGCAAAGTCGTATCTTCTATAAAGTCTACCCAACGACATCTATGACTGCATCGATAGCTACAAGGAGCCTGCGAAAGGAATGTGGGACCAGATTGGGTAGCCGGATAAACACTCAGCTGAATATAACTAATTGCATTACTCGCTATGATGTCTTCAAAGCAAGAAAAGGCGAGACGCTCATAGAAAACTATGAACGGTTCAACCTGCTTCTGAACGATCTTCAGAAAAACAAGATCACGAAGACGAACACCGAGAACAACATCAAGTTCATGAACAATCTTCAGCCGTAGGGGAAGTCATTCGTCTCTCATATCCGTCATACTCAAACCCTGGAGACGATTCCTCTACACGAGCTATATGTAATGCTTCTCCAGGATGAAGAGGAAGTTCTTGAGCTGATGGTAAATCAAAAGACAGAAGAGAAGCCGGTGGTTGATCCGTTAGCACTTGTCTCCGAGAAAAGAGGTAAGTTTGTGAGCCACTCGTCTAAAAAGGAGCCAGTGCAAAGTGATTCTGAAGCCGAAGAACCTGACAGTGACTCGGATCCAGAATATACTCGGATCCAGAATATACTCAGATCAAAGAAGTTGTGATGTTCTTAACCCAAGCGTTTCAGAAGAGGAAATTCTTCAACAAGTCTTCAAACAAGCAAAGATACTCCACTACTCGACGTGATCATAAAGAGAAGCAAGAAGGGAAGAGACGCGTTGATGAAGGGAAGAAGACTGAGAAAAGGCTTGAAGAGAAAGATAAAGAGGAGACGATCAAATGCTATAACTGCGGTCGGTTACGTCATTTTGCCAAAGATTGTCGCAAGCCTGTCATACGCAACTCAGATTACTACAAAGCCAAGATGCTGCTGGCCAAAAAAAAGGAAGCATGTAAGGCTTTCATGGCAGAAGATGACTACTGGAAAAACGTATCTGATAATGAAGATGGTGATGCTGAAGCACACATGTGTTTCATGGGAAAGCACTCAACACAGTCTAATACTGACACAGATGGTCGTGATTCCCCATGTCAGGTATGTCCTCCTTACCAAGAAGCTTTAATTGATCAGATGCAAATCCTTGTGCACAAATTAGACTCTTGCAAGCTTACCCTAAAATAAAATGAACAACTCATCTCATCTCTGGAAAAACGTGTGTCTACACAGTCTGAATGTATTGAAAACCAGAGCATTGAAATTGCTGGCAACCTGTATATAATTTCAAATTTAAAAGACGAGTGTGAGATTTGTTCAAAAGAGTAAAAAGAGTTAAATACCAAAGTAGATGACCTTACCTATGAGGTTCGTATGTCAGAAAACGAGAAAATTGATATTGTGACTCAAAGCGTAGCTTTCAAAAATGAAAATCAAAGTTTATCTAATCAGTTAAAGGATCTTAAACGTAAACTTTATAAATTTGGTCAATCTCATCAAACGTTGATCTAATTGCACCTAACGAACCCAAGTATGCGGATACGGGTATCAGTTACGATAACCCATATTATCTGAAAAATGCCTTATCTGAGGTTCCTACGTTATATGCGTTCGAATTTCTTGGAATAGACAAAACGTATCCAGAGTACAAATTTTTTTGTACTAAACCGCTTGATGATGAGCCACTGGAAGAGGAAAATTTGCGAAGGGAGAACTCTACTTAAATGCCACTTCCTTTTGTTTATGATTCTTTGAATGCATCTTACAATGAAGAAAAACCCTGTTTCTTGTCAAATGACTATTTTAGAAGCTACACTCAAGCTGAACTTGATGCTAAAACCGCTGCAACTGAGGAGGAACCTCTAGACCATAAAGTTTATGTTCCACCTCTCCTTTTAGAAAAGAAAATTGTTCAGCTTGAAGAGTCATTTGCACAGAAGAGGAATATTTTTCAAAAGGAAAAACAAGAGCTTTTATCCCAAATTGAGTGTCTCAGTTCCAATAAAAGGGAAACTGTGTCAGAGGAGGAAATGAAATACTTTCAGACCGAGATAAAGAAGTTCAATTCACAACTGGCTGCTTTGGCAGTAGATAAGATGAAAGAGCGATTTCACAAGGCTGAGCCTCCAGCTAATCCTGAAATTCACCAAGTTGAGAAAATTCATCTGTCCGAAAATTCCTATCCACCCTCGGACACATCTTCCTGTAAAGCCTTTATGGGTGACTCGCCACCAAATCTTTCAATCAAAGGAAAAGAGCCTCAGGTTTTAGAAACAAATCCTTCCGATGTCCTGAATTCATCAAGTGATAAGGCTCCTTCTGATGAGGAAATGGAATTTTCAGAATTCTTGAATTCTGAGGTGTGCTTAGATAGTGAATTGGACCAATTTGATTTTAACCCTTTACTTCCTAGTCACGTTGATTTTATAAATTCCACTTGTGAGCCTTCGGTAAAAATTTACAAGGGTGAATGTTCCACATCTGCCCCACAAAACCCTTCTGTGAACAAGACTTCAAATTCGAAATCCAAAAAACGTTCACAGAAGAAGAAAATGACCGGTCGCTCTAAAACGTAACAATCATCAAATTTCAAATCTTCTGACTATGGGTTTAACGGTATTTCAAATACTTTTGGTCAATGCAAAGCAGTCAAATACGAGTGGGTAGCTAAGAAGTCTAAGGAGAGCACGGCAAAGACGGAATCAGTTAATCCTGTTTTAAAATCTAGGAAAAACAATAACAGTCATGATGTTTTTAATTCTAAACCTTTTGTTGAACGTAATGGATTATTTCCTTTAAAAGTTTATTCTATTCATCAATTACTTCAACTCTCTCATGATTGTGTTTGTTGCTCCTATTGTGGAATGAATGATTTTGTTGATCTTCGATATGTATCTGATTGGTTTGGTTCTTATCATGTGTCTAATTATCGATCAAAGTTTGATGCTCCCCGCCATATAAATAGACCCAAGTCTAAACGGGGCTCCCAGTCGGTTGTGAAGTCTAATCCCGAAGGACCCATTTACGAATGGGTAGCTAAAAAGCCTTAACTTGTTTTCCAGGACGGTTATGTGTGGTATTTAGATTCAGGCTGCTCCAAGTACATGACCGGAAGAAAGGAGCTTCTCACAAACTTCAACGAGAAGTTTTGTGGAAATGTAAGGTTTGGGAATGACCATTATTCTCCCATCATGGGTTACGGATATATCGTTAAGGATAATCTCATGATTAAGAAAGTGTCCTACGTCGAAGGGCTTGGTCACAATTTGTTCAGCATTGGTCAATTCTGCAATAAGAATCTAGAGGTCACCTTCAAAGCTAAAAGATGCAGCGTTCGGAATGAAGATGGAAAAGAAATTTTTGCTAGAACGCATCGCACAAATCTACATACGATTGACCTCTCAGCTCTAAAAGCAAATAAGGAAGTTTGTTTGATGTCCAAAGCCGCAGCCGAACAAAGTTGGTTATGGCATCGTAGACTCTCGCACCTGAACTTGAAGACTATCAATAAGTTGGTGCTCGGTGGAAACGTAAGGGGAATGCCATATCTTAAGTTCGAAAAAGATCACTTGTGTGCCGCCTGCGAAATGGGAAAGATGAAGAAGGCTTCTCACAAGCCTAAAGCCGTTCCTAGTACTTCTCGGTCCCTTGAACTAATCCATATGGATTTGTGTGGACCAATGCGCATTCAGAGTATCAATCATAAGAAGTATTTCCTAGTGATGGTTGATGACTTTTCTCGCTACACGTGTGTTAGATTCCTTCTTTCAAAGGATGAAACCCCCGAACGAATAATCTCTTTATTGAAGAGCGTTCAAGTCAGTCTTAACCAATCAGTTCAGACCATTTGGATGGACAACGGCACTGAGTTCAAGAATCAACTGCTCATCGGTTATTTGACTTCAGTGGGCATCACCCACACCTTCTCAGCTGCTCGTACTCCTCAGCAAAACGGGGTAGTAGAGCGCCGGAACAGAACTTTTGTAGATGCCGCGTGCACGATGTTATCCCAATCCAAGCTCCCGCTATATTTATGGGCAGAAGCAGTTGCTACCGCTTGCTACACTCAAAACCGTTCTATCATCAACAAGCGGTTCAACAAGACCCCATACGAGATCATCAACAAACGCATCCCGAACATCAACTATTTCCATGCATTCGGGTGCACACGCTTCGTACTGAATGACAAGGACGATCTCCGAAAATTCAACCCCAAAGTGGACGAAGGAGTGTTCGTCGGATATTCACAGCAAGCCAAAGCTTACCGAGTCTACAACAAATGGACAAAGACCGTCGTTGAGAGTGTGAACGTGACTTTTGACGAGGCCGCTGATATGGCTTCTGAACACCTCAGTTCAGAACCCGCTTTAACTGGTGTGTTATCTTCTGGACAATTACATTCAGGATCTACACAAACTCTAGTAAATCCAGATCAAGCGTCTACGTCAAGAGCACATCTTTCCGATTTGGATTTACTTTTTGAGCATTTTTATGATGACTTATTTAATATTCCGACTAATGTTATATCTTCTAACAGGAATGATGCTCAAGCACCAGAAGTGACATAGGTCACTGGTCCATTCGACTTAGGTGGGCCAACCTCGCCTGGAGCTTCCCCCTCTACTGTCATAGAATCAGCATCCCTGAGTTCGAGTGATCCCGCTCCTATCTCTCAAGTTCCTACTGAAGCACCCGCAACAGTAGGAAATCCTGTACAGACCCCTGCTGAAGTTGCTCCCGAGGTTCCCTCTCCGGCAATCCCGGATCCCGTTATAGTTTCATCCCCCACTGAGTCGTCCTCTGCTACACACAAGACTCCAGCCAAGGAGCTTCCACCTCACAGGTCGTCATCACTCGAAGCAGTTCAGGATTTACCCCCAGGTGGTTAGGTGGATTCCAATACATCACATCAGACATCTCAACCTCTTCCGCACATCACCAAGTGGACTCGCGCTCATCCCCTGCATTAGAATGTTGGTGACACCAATACAACTATAGAGACTAAATCCACTACCACGAACGACTGCTTATTCTCTTTGTTCTTCAGCCGTATGGAACCGTCCACCATCTCCGAAGCATTGAATGATCTGGACTGGGTAGTAGCTATGCAAGAGGAACTCAATCAGTTTGAGAGCCTCAAAGTATGGCGACTTGTTCCCCGACCAAATAATAAGACGGTGATTGGGACGAAATGGATTTTCAAGAACAAGAAGGACGAAAATGGAATCATAGTTCGGAATAAAGTGCGTCTGGTAGCTAAAGGATATCGCCAGCTGGTAGGCATAGATTACGATGAGACGTTTGCACCGTTTGCACGCATTGAAGCAATTCGCATGTTCCTTGCCTACGCTACTCACAAGAACTTTATAGTCTTTCAAATGTATGTGAAATCCGCATTTCTGAACGGCGTTCTAAAGGAGGAAGTATATGTTTCGCAACACGAAGGCTTCATGAGTTCTGAAAACCCTAATCACGTTTACTTTCTTGACAAGGCCCTATACGGTCTTAAGCAAGCGCCACGAGCCTGCTATGATGCTCTCTCATCCTTTTTAGTTAAATCTGGCTTTTCCTAAGGTAAGATTGACACTACCCTTTTTATTAAAAGAGAAAAGCGCGATATTATTCTTGTACAGATTTATGTCGATGACATAATCTTTGGCTCCATAAACCCCAAGTACTGACAGAACTTTTCAGCCCTCATGAGTAAACATTTTCAAATGAGCATGATGGGGCAAATGAATTTTTTCCTGGGTCTTCAAGTAAAACAATTAGCAACAGGAATTTTTATTAATCAATATAAGTACATCTCGGATATTCTTTGGAAATACCAGATGGAAAAATATTCACCTATGAAAACCCCCATGTCCACCAGTATAAAGCTACACTCCGATCCTGACGGAAAGGATGTGGATGCTACTACTTATAGAGGAATGATAGGTTCTCTGATGTACTTGACGGCTAGCCAGCCAGACATTATGTTCTCGACTTTCTTGTGTGCAAGATTTCAGTCTAAACCTAAAGAGTCTCACTTAGCTGCGGTTAAGCGTATTTTTCGGTATTTAAAAGGTACTGTTGATCTTGGTTTGTGGTGCCCAAAAGAGTCAGGTTTTGAACTGATAGCTTACTCCGACGCTGACCATGCCGGAAACATGCTGGACCGGAAAAGTATGTCTGGACATGTCCAGTTCTTGGGTGATCGTCTTGTCAGCTGGGCTTCGAAGAAGCAAAACTACGTGTCCACTTCAACCGCCGGGGTGGAGTATGTAGCAGCCGCTAGTTGCTGCACGCAATTCATTTGGATGCGCACCCAACTGAAAGACTATGGCTTTCACTACTCGAAGATCCCCATCTACTATGACTCAAAGAGCGCCATTGAAATATCCAACAATCTCGTTTAGCACACGAAGACGAAGCACATTGATGTGCGCTACCATTTCATAAAAGACCACGTGGAAAGAGGTACCATCGAACTCTACTTTATTATTACAGAGCATCAGATAGCAGACCTGTTTACCAAAGCCTTGGACGAAAAACGTTTTAATTATCTTGTGTCCAAGCTAGGTATGCTAAATCTAAATGTTTGACCTTCTCACAGACCTGTACGAGTTTCATTCAATAACGAATAACTGTGACTTAATGCCCCAGTGCCTTGTCTCTGGATGCTCATATCCACACTCATTGGTTTTTGCATTTTACTCGTTAAGTTCTGTGCAAGTTTCAAACTTCTGTATTAATAAATTAGATTTCGTTCGTTTCTATTTTTTTTCTCGTGTGTTTCCTTTTCTTCATGGTGTTTCGCTTTATTTTGCAGTCCATTGTTTCGATCCCTTCAAGAGTAAGTCGCTTGTGGTGAAGTTTCGAAGCTACTCATGTGTTCAGTGGGAGCACTATCGTCAGATGCTTGGTAATGTTTACTAGTCCTCCGTTCGATGGGGAGCAAGTAAGTTTTTCTTGTTTCCCGTTTCCTACCTGCTATCGTCAAAGGGGAACGAGAATTTTCGCGTCAGTGATTCCTAATTTGAGGGGGGGCGGGCCTAAGTGTTGCTTTTCCCCGATCCTTTGGATTCTTTAAGTTGTTTCTTATCTTCTGTTGGATCAAATAATTGTATTCAAGATTAAACTGTATTTATTTGATAGTTAAAGTTAGAGGGTTTATTGTGTAATAATCTAATAGTTGTTAGTTATTGGGCCTTAAGTCTATCTAGCCCATTAGGAAGCCCATTAGGCATTAGGCCTGGGTACTTAATGTTTTGATTAGTTTAGTTTTAGGTTAATCCTCTCATAATACTCATATTCATAATTATAATCCTATAGTGAGGTAGTCGTATTCTCTGTATTCAAGGGTATCAAGAACACACAAAGTTTTCATTGTTTATCTAAGGGATTGGTATGTTATTCTGATCTTATATCTTTTGATCTATATTGTGTGTGATTGTTTATCAACTAGATTAAACTGGGATAACAAGTGGTATCAGAGCTAAAAGAATAAAAAAAAAATTTGAGTTTGCTGTTCATCGATTACTATTCATGCGAGTACTATTCATCGAATATTTTTTTTGTTCATCTGATTTCATGAATCTATGTGCTTTTATGTTTAAAGATTGATTTGATTAGGTGCATTTTGCGCTATTAAAAAGCATCTGATTGATTAATTGCATTGAGAATTATCAAGTGATCGAATTTTTGAGTTTAGTTGCAATCTGGGTTCGTATACATATCGGTCTCTGTGTTCTTCAAATTAATGCATGATAGTTGAAATTAATCTTTGATTTTGATTGAACTGTGATCGATACTTCTTTCTGGGCGCAATAGTCTGATATTTGCATTTGATTTTGAGTTCGTGATTGATTTCTGGGTTGATTATCTGTTCTGCTTATCGACGTTCTGGGCTGATTTAAGAACATACTGGTCGAGACCATTAGGAACATATCGGTCGAACATATTCTATCGGTCAATATCCTTAATCGGTCAAATTGAATACCAGTCGAATAGTTTTATCGGTCTTTACCCTTTATCGGTCAAATCTCTCTATCGGTCCTCACCATTACCGGTCTAAGGAAGTTTTTCGATCAAAGCATACTATCGGTCAAACCCAATACCAGTCGACCGCTTTCTATCGGTCAATTCTTTCTCGGTCGAATACCCAATACCGGTTGATTGATTCATATCGGTTTATACCGGTCGACCGACACACTCACAGACCTACCGGTCGACTCTTGTCCGATCGAACTCGATACCGGTCGAGGATTTTTACCGGTCGAAGAATCCTTCCTGGTCGAATCAAGTTCTCGGTCGTCTTCTGCTTTGCGTGAGTGCCTTATCATGAGAACCACACTTTGCGCCACCGCCTTGTCGCGCAAACCTCACTTTGCACGACCCAAGGCTCACGCAAACAACACTTTGCGCGACCCACTAGATACGCAAACTTTACTTTGCGCTACCCAAAGCTCACGCAAACCTCATTTTGCGCCAGTACTGTTCACAAAATCACTGTTCACTATTCGATTTTTCAGTATTATTTGAAGCTTTATACTGATTGAGAGGACTGCATTTAATTATTTTTGGAAATTCATTTTTCTGAAAATTTTTGAGTGTAGTCTTTATTTTGATTCTAACGATCTCATCTAGTTGGTTGTCTTGGTACAGAAAAGTTTGATTACTAACCGTACAGCTAAGATGTCGAATCAGCTTCTCTCGATGGGCTCTCAGTCCAAACCGCCTGTCCTTTTGGCAGATGAATATCAGCAATGGAAGAAAAGAATGGTCTAGTTTCTGAATCATAAAAACAGAGACTACATGGAATCAATCATCAATGGTCCGATAAATCCAATGATCAAAGTAGATGGCCAAGCAGCAACTGACACCTCTCCAGAAATCCCTGACATATATGTTGCAAAACCATATCAGTATTTTTCTGAAAAGCAGAAAGAGCAGTACAAGACAGATGAAGAGGCTCTTATTTATCTGACCATGGAAATTCCGAATGACATCTACAACCGTGTAGACAATCGGAACTCTGCAAAAGAAATCTGGGATGAACTATCCAGACAATTTGAAGGAAGTGAAGCCTTCATCCAAGCTAAGCAGAATATATGCATAAATGCATATGAGGGATATCACGCAAAAGAGGGAGAGACGCTGCTAGAGACCTACAACAGATACAACATCATTCTCAACGACTTGCGGAGGAACAACATCTCTAAGTCTGCTTCGGAGATTAATTATAAGTTCATCAAGAATTTAAATCCGGAATGGAAGACCTTTGCCATCAACCTTCAGATGTCAAAGAACATGGCTCAGGAAAATGTCACGGATATCTTCTCTACTCTATCTCAGCATGAGGACGAGGTGAGAACCATCAATCTTGAGTCCACTAAACTGAAGGATTTTGTGGCTCTCATAGCCGGCAAAGCTCCTGTTTCCTCTGCAAGGTCAAAGAGAAAGATTCCTAAAGCATTAGTTACCGAAGTTACCGACTCTGACTCTGTTTCAAGTGATGAAGAACTGGAGATTGATTCTGATCCAGATATTCAGAAGTTCTCTGAGGACTTGGCTCTTATTACTCGAAGATTCCAAAAGACCTTTGCCAAGAAAAAGTTCTACTCAAAGCCAAAGTATGAAGGGCACAAGAAAGAGAAGGTTGAACCGAGATACAAGCCAATGCAAGGAAGGAGAGAGGAAAGACGAGAAGATAGGAAGGAAGACAAAAAAGAAGATAAGAGAGAGGAAAAGAAAGAAAACAAAGCTGATGAACCAGGGAGATGTTACAACTGTGGCAAATTTGGGCATTTCTCAAGAGACTGCAGATTCAAGAAGGTCAATAATTCAGACTATTATGCGCGAAAGTCCCTTATTGTCAAGAAAGCTGAAGAAGGAAAGGTGCTCATGGCTGAAGAAGAAAACTGGTTGTTCCAAAGTTCTGATGACGAGGAGCAGGCACACTTCACCCAAGTTTCCTACATGGCAAAGTTGGACGGTGACGATGAAGATTCTGAAGCGTATTCTGAAGACGCAAACTCTGAGGTAAGTGATAATTCTGAACTGATTGAATCTCTTATGGCCCAAATACGTAGCATTAAAGACGAATTTGCCTTATTGAAAGGCAAACTTAGCTCCGCACAACAATCAGTGTTGAGTTTTCGTGATGAAAACGCTTTGCTGAAAGTTGTTGTGGAAAAAAAAGAAAAATAAAAAGACGGTTTAAAAGTTGAAAAGAATTCGTTGAAAAGCAAAATATCTGATTTAGAAAAGGATCTAGTGAATCTTAATGCTGAAGAAGGTGAGTTCAAAATAAAATTTGAAGTTTGTTATAAATAAAGAAATGAAGCTTTCACCAAAATCAAGCAACTGGAGGATATTAATATGAAACGAGGTCAGACTGAGCAAACATTAAATATGTTGACCAATAAACTCCAAGACGAAAGGTTTTATAAACTAAAACTAGGTTTGGGTGTGCCAACTAACGAAATTTTGAAAATGGCACCGGAGCACCTATATAACTTTGATAAATTTGGCTCCGCAATCATACCCATTCCTGACATTCGTGCAACTTTTGTTAAAGCAAGTACCCCTAAACCTTCCAAAGAGACCAAAGGTCGAGAAGAAATGGGAAAGAACAATTCTGGTGGCACTGATTCTCAAAATCTTTTTAAATCAGTTGGTTTTACATATGGTGATTTGAATAAAAGCTATGAGACTCGAAAGATCGAATTTACTGAGTTTGAATCATTATTTACCACACCTTCCAAAGAATCAGTAAGCATCAACACCGTTCCACCTGAGACTGCATGTAAATATGATGAGTATGAATCGGATGTTCATCCATCTAGTATACCATCAGTCTCAAATCCTATTGCTTCTAAACCTTTACTCGTTGACGAGGTTCAAGAAGAACCTGTCATCATGAATGAATCTTGTGTTCAAAATGATAAAACAGAGTTTATTGAGTCCATGACTGAAGAGATATTTTCTGAAATGATGAATGCTTCAGACTCTGATCCTGTGTCTGATTCAAAGGAGTCAAATTCTGTGAATGATCATACATCTGAATTGATGAAGCAAATTGATATGTTGCAACGGTCTCTTGATGAGGTTGAAGATGAAAACTTTGATCTCAAATATGAACTTGAAAAATCTTTAAAAGAAAATCAATAGCTTTGCACAGAGATCAATGATTTGAAAATTACTTTGTTTAAAAATGCTTCAAATGATAAACAGATGTTCAATGATCCAAGCTGGAAGGTAAGAACCAATCCAGAATTTGATGCTTCTGTAAAACTTTCAGTTGTTTACTCTGATTGTCCGGAATATACTCCGAGTATTTTTGAGAAGGGTGAGACTTCAAATAGCTCTAGAAAAGAACCACCTTCTAAGTTAGAGACTAACAAGGTTCTTGTTTCTTTTGATGAACATGAATAAAGGTAGTAGTTTGAATAAGAATGATAGGTTATCTAGTGAAACGTCTGCTTTAAAAAGTTGTACTTCAGACAGTGTTATTTTGTAAAGTAATTCTTTTGATGAACATGAATGTAAGGTTTGTTCCGATAAATCTAAGTTTATGAATTTTGTTCGAAAGAATCTATACTGCAAACACTACTGGGATAACTCATTCAAATACTACTCCCCTCCAAAAGTCCAAACAGGGTAAGAGAAAATCTAAACTGAACCTTAAGTCTAATTCTAATTCTAATTCTAATTCTAATTCTAATTCTAATTCTTCCGCACAACCCAAAGTGTTTCGAGCAAAGGTTGCCAATCCTTCTTCTAAAAAGCACTTTCAGGAATTAAATGTTAAGATGGTTTGGAAATGGGTTCCAAAACCCCGTTATGAATGGAGAGTGAAAGTTAAACCAGCTGATATTTCTGAGTTGCTTGATGTTAACCGCGAAGGACCCATCCTGATATGGGTGCCTAAGCAAAACTAATTGTCTCTTTTGCAGGCTTGTCGATTGTGGGTAATAGATTATGGATGTTCACGCCACATGACAGGATTCAAGCACCTCTTGCATAACTATGTGGAGAAGCCTGCCAGAGCAATTAGATTTGCCAATTCTGAAGCCGAAGGACACGTCAGAGGATATGGAATGCTCGACAATGGAGTTGTGAAGATTCAAAAAGTATTATACGTAGAAGGGCTTGATCACAATCTGTTTAGTACCAGTCACTTCTGTGACATGAAATATCAAGTTCGCTTCACAACCACTCATTGCTATCTAGAGTATCCTGATGGTTACGAAGTTTTCAAACTGAGCGCCATGGAAATCTATAATATGTAGATTTTCCTACACTTTCTGCCACACGTCCAGTTTTCCTATTAGCCAAAGCTTCTAAAGCCTAATCATGGACGTGGCACCGACGCTTGTCTCGTCAAAATTTCAGATCTATAGCGAAGCTACAGAGACAAGGTCTGGTCAAAGGTCTACCAGAAATGAGGTTCGAAAAAGACTCACTCTGTTCCGCATGTGAGTTGGGCAAAATGAAGCGTAGCTCATTCAAGTCCAAATCTGAATCATCGACCTCATATGCACTGGAACTCCTTCATATGGACCTTTGTGGCCCAATGCGAACCGCATCTATCAACGGAAAGAAATACGTGTTGGTAATGATAGATGACTACGCAAGGTATACATGGCTCGAGTTTCTTCGCAATAAGTCAGATGCACCAGAATTGATCATCGCTTTTATTAAGCGTATTCAAGTACGTCTTCAACTGCCAGTCAGAACTATTCACAGCGATAATGGCACGGAGTTCAAGAATGACACCCTGAAGAGTTATCTTACTTCTGTGGGGATTTCACACAACTTCTCTGCAGCCTACACTCCACAGCAGAACGGCATTGGTGAACAGAAGAACAACATGCTTGTTTAAGCAGCTCGTACTATGCTTGCATATTCAGATCTACCCATGTACCTTTAGGCCGAGGCAGTCGCAACAACATGTTTTACTTAGAAGCGTACCATTGTGGTCAAGCGCTTTAATAAAACAACATATGAGTTAATCAACAATCGTACACCTAATATCAAATTTCTTCGTGTCTTTGGTTGTAGGTGTTATCTTCTTAGAGAGCGTCAAGGATTATCAAAATTTGATAAGAAAGCGGATGAAGGATATCTAGTTGGATACTCTCTGACATCCAAAGCTTATCGAATTTACATTATTCGAACTAAGACGGTTGTTGAGAGCATGAATGTCTCCTTTGATGAGAATTCTACAAGGACTTCTGGACACAACAGTTCAGAACTCGTAATTAAGGACAAAGATTCTATTTAATCCACAATAGAACCAGCTTCTCAAATATCTACTTCTTCTAAGTCTAACTCTACTTCATCTGAGTTAGATTTATTGTTTATTGATGCCTTTGATGATATTTGGGCAGATTTTGATAAAGGCATGTCTACATCAATAACAAGTTCGGAGGTCCCTAATATTTCTGAAGACATGTCTGGACCGTCCGAAGAAGAAGTCACTGAAACTTCTTATCCATCAGGTACAACTCAACCATTAATTTTTGACTCTACTAATGTTGAATCTGTCTCTACAGATAGCTCTTCTGGAAATGAAGTCACGAGTACTTCAACTGCTAGCCCAGAAGCTTCAGTATCAGAAACACCAGTACAAGATGTCCCGAGTACATCTATGGAGCTACCTGCTGTGCAAGATGAAAACGATGCGTCTAATACGCAACAACAAGTTGAATCCTTACCAAGCATACATCGTTGGACTAATGATCATCCCCTGGACAACGTGATAGGTGACGTACAATCCGTTGTCACGACAAGATCCGCATCAGCCAACTTCTGCCTGTTTTCAAGCTTCCTTAGTTCCTTAGAACCAAAGAAAGCATCTGAAGCTCTACGTGATCCCTTCTGGATTTCTGTTATGCAAGACGAGCTTCTACAATTCGAAAGGAACAAGGTATGACGCTTGATCCCACTACTTAAAGGTAAATCTGTTATAGGAACAAAGTGGGTTTTCAGAAATAAGAAAGACGAAGTCGGAGTAGTTGTGAGAAACAAAGCTCGTTTGGTCGCCAAAGGGTATTGTCAACAAGAGGGCATTGACTATGACGAAACTTTTGCCCCGGTTGCAAGGATCGAAGCCATCAGAATCATCCTAGCCTATGCAGCGCACAAAAACTTTACAGTCTATCAAATGGATGTAAAGTCAGCTTTCCTGAACGGCGTTCTACATGAGGAGGTCTACGTGGCTCAACCTGAAGGTTTCGTTGATCCTCATCACCCTGATCATGTCTATGTTTTAGACAAATCACTGTATGGTCTTAAACAAGCACTGCGAGCCTGGTATGAAACTCTCACTAAATTTCTACTTGTATCGGGTTTCAAGAAAGGTACAGTTGATACTACCTTATTTCTTAAAAGGCAAGGTGAGGACTTGATTCTTATTCAGATTTATGTTGACGACAAAATATTTGGGTCGACAAATCAGAAATTTTGTAAGAACTTTTCAAAAATAATGGAGACAAAGTTTGAAATGTCGATGATGGGAGAATTGAATTTCTTTCTTGGTTTACAAGTAAAGCAATTACCCGAAGGCATATTTATTAATCAAGCTAAATACATAAAAGATATTTTGCAAAAGTTCAATATGATAGATAGTTCAGTCATGAAAACACCAATGGGTACTGGTACACTCTTAGACGCAGATCCCTCCGAGAAATCTGTTGATCAAAAGATGTATCGTAGCATGATTGGTTCTTTACTTTATCTGACTGCTAGTCGCCCAGATATAATGTATGCCACATGTTTTTGTGCGAGATATCAGTCTAATCCTAAAGAGTCACACTTAACTGTTGTTAAGAGAATCCTTAGATATCTCAAAGGCTCTCCTAATCTAGGCCTTTGGTATCCAAAGGAATCTCGTTTTGATCTAACCGCCTTTACAGATGCTGATCATGCAGGATGTAAGCTAGACCGGAAAAGCACCTCTGGATCATGTCAATTTATAGGTGACAAACTTCTAAGTTGGACCTCAAAGAAACAAAATTGTGTTTCAACATCCACTGCCGAGGCTGAATATGTAGCTGCTGCTAGCTACTGTTCTCAGGTCCTCTGGATGAAAACACAGTTAAGGGACTTTGGATACAACTACAAGCGTGTTCCTATTTATTTTGATTCTAAGAGCGCAATCGCGATAACTGCTAACCCGGTACAGCATTCGAAGACCAAGAATATCGATGTACACTATCACTTCATCAAGGATCATGTAAAAAAAGGTGACATTGAAATGCACTTTGTTCAAACTGACTTCCAGTTAGCTAATCTTTTCACCAAGCCATTGGATGAAAAGCGATTCCAATTTCTAATAAGAAAACTTGGTATGTTGAACATGTCTTAGACCTTACTCATGATTCTAGGGGGAGTATTCTAAATCTTGATCTTGTGTCTTATTCTTCAACTGTTGCTGAAAAGAGAGGAATAATTTTCACAAATGATTACCAGTTTTCTTTTATTTATGCAGGTTTGTTCAAGTGACTATGGCTTCTAATCACATCGGATTAGAACACGCACTTCAGTGTTTTTATTTCTGCCAAAAAAAAAAGCTTCATAGAAAAAGAGCTTAATCGTCTATAAGCTTAATTGACAAAAAAAACTCCTTAAAGCTTAATTGTAAAACTCTTTTTAGTTTGAGGGGGAGAATTGCATCGTCAAACAAAACTGTTTTGACTTCTCCGAAATTTCTTATTCTGTGCTTATTTGTGCTTTCATGTACAATAGTCTATTGAACAACAAGTTATTTTTAGGAAATTACATGGGATTCAGTGTGAGAGCTTAACAGAACTTCCATGTATTCACGATAACCAGTGTTTCTTACCCAGGAAGTATTCCCTGTGTGATTGAGGTGAGAGGGGTCAAAAGAATTGAGTGATGGTGTGTGAAGAGGTAAAATGGAAAAGAGAGATTGGTTAGAAGTGAGACTTAAAAGAAAGAGGGTGAGAGAATAGAGTAACAGAATATTAGACTCTGCACCAAACCACTTTCTGAGTCGGGCAGCCACATAATCTGATTGGTTCACATTCTTTGGTGACCATCATTTTAATAGGAAACTAGCCCATGCCATCTCTTGCATACAACACCACCAGCTACGTATTCTTTTCTCAAAAAGAGAATGTTTCACATTTTCTGGTGACGCAACACATACGCTATTGGTTCTTCATTTGGAAAATACTAATTTTGAAAAAGAAGGAAAGTTGCCCCACCTTCGAACCCTTTCTCATGCACATTGAGTCTTTGTATAATTTGTTGTTGTCTCAACAAGTTTACATATTTTGAGCCTATATTAAAAAGCAATCATCTATTCTTAATTTTATTCATACACATGAACGAACACACATAAATTTGTTTTTTGTCAGAACGTTCATAGATAACATTGTGTTATTCGATGATTGAATGGAAGACCTGGGGAGCCAACATCAAACCAACTCTTTATATAGTAACTTTGTGTTACTCAGTGACTTTGTATCATTGACAGGAATTCTAAGTGAGTTATTTGTTGATTCAGGGTTACACCTATTAAACTGTTTGAATTTGAAAAGATTTGAATGGTTACTACTTTTATGCTATTTGAATCTGAAAAGGTTGAAATAATCACTCTTTCCATTTGGAGAGACTACTCTTATTTCCATACAGGGCTCGTTACAAGATGACCATATTCAAAGGAGGAGATTGTTTTGACAAGTTTTGATGATCATGATTCTTACCACTCATCAAAAAGGGGGAGAATATATTAAGGGAGAGAATATAATCTGAAGACTGCTGAAGATTATCAAAGATTTGAATATTTGAAGACTATTTTGAAGATATCAAGTTTTGAAGTTTTGAAGCTATCAACTTCATATCTGAAGAAAAGTGAAGACCTGAAGATTATTGTCAAAAAAAATATAATCTTGAATCCAAAGGGGATATTGTTGGATCAAATAATTGTATTCAAGATTAAAGGGTCTAAACTGTATTTATTTGATAGTTAAAGTTAGAGGGTTTATTGTGTAATAATCTAATAGTTGTTAGCTATTGGGCCTTAAGTCTATCAAGCCCATTAGGAAGCCCATTAGGCATTAGGCCTGGGTATTTACTGTTTTGATTAGTGTTAGAGCATAAATATGTTAGATACAAGATCAAGAAGACTGAAGGTCAAAGTTCAAGAAAGTCAAAGCTGAAGAAAGTTAACTTTCATCAAAGTCAAAGTCTTTTGTAATAAAAGTCAACATTTTTGTATTGTATTTTAGTTTCCTTGTTTTAGTTGTAGGTATAAATAGTTTCCTTTCCTTTGGTATTTTGAAGAGAACTTAATTGAATCATTATTCAGTTGTATTTTAGAGAGAGAATACGTTAGAGAGAGAAAGAGAGTTCTAGAGAGAGAAAGTTTGTAATCTTGAATTTGAAAGTGAAATCAAATAGGTAATTGATTCTTGTTTGTGTTTTGTTTGTTTAATTGTAATTAGAAACTAGATTCGGGGAATAACAATTAGTTTAGTTTTAGGTTAATCCTCTCATAATACTCATATTCATAATTATAATCCTATAGTGAGGTAGTCGTATTCTCTGTATTCAAGGGTATCAAGAACACACAAGGTTTTCACTGTTTTTTCAAGGGATTGGTATATTATTCTAATCTTGTATCTCTTGATCTATATTGTGTGTGATTGTTTATCAACTAGATTAAACTGGGATAACATCTTCCATAGGCACGTTGTTTTTTAAATTCCTTCCTTTTAATGTTTTTTTAAACAAAAAAAAATTTGGGTTAATCTTGGTCCGACCCATATCCGAATTCGGCCCCGAACCCAACTGCGACCCGGCCCAGCACGCGACCGAGGGTTTAAATTACCCCGGGCAATCGAGTTTCCCTCATAATCGATCTCTCTTTCTCTCGATTACTCTCCCCGGTCTCCCTCTCTCTATCTCTCGATCTCTCTCGCTCGCTCCATCTCTCTCGACCTCAATCGATTGCAAATCTCTCTCTCGTATCCTCGATCGATGACAAGGTACAATGGCGCAAAACCCAAACCAGGCGATTGACCCCATAGCCGACGCTGAACTGATTCCTAAGGATCAGTTTATTTCACTTACGCCGAATAACTTCCATCTCGACGTCACCCAACCTGACTGCTAATATCAGGTGATGGTCGAGATCCTCATAGGGCATCCTCTCTCATATGCACTCACGGAGACAGCTAAAGTCCCCCAACTATACCTACAACAGTTCTGGCGGTCCCTTACTCCAGTTGAGGCCAACGATGGATTTCAGCTGGAGGGCCGGATTGACCACACGCCCGTGCTACTCACTCGCGATCTCTTCCGCCAGTTCCAACATTTGTCGACCGTCACTTCAGTTCCAGGGCGAAACAGTTATGAAACAATCGTATCGGATGCAACTCTCTGCGCCGACATACAGTCCCTAGGTTACGGCGCAAATCTACGCCTTCCATCTGGATTCAACAGGAAGAACCTCACCGCTATTTGGTACACGCTATTCACGTACCTAAATCGGTGCCTCTCGGCTATCACGAAAGGCATCGATCAAACGAGTATCAACATCCAACGCCTATTCCACGCTGTGGCATTCCATCGCCATGCTGACTACGCCGACTTCCTCTAGTACGAGCTAGTTCAGAGAGTACGAGACAACACATCAAGAAGACGGAACTTCATTCCGTTCATGCGGTTTCTACAGATCATCATCCGCAGCTTCATGGTTCTTTATCCAAACATTGTGCGACGATATTCACACCTGACTTGTCTACACAACCCGACTCACCAAATCCCGTCTCGTCCTGATCCTGAAGGACTAGTCGCCAGAATTATTCCCGAAGGGTTACTGGCCTACGCTCGTCCTACGACGCTGAGTGTGATAGACTATAGGCGCACACACAACCTCTAAACTCCTATGGTCCATCCAGAACCGGAAGGACCTCCCCAGGGAGCGAGACCTAAGAGGCGTGAGGGTCCACGAACGAGAGGCGGGAGAGTCCGACGGGCTGGGGCTCCCGGACAGGGTGTGCGGAGAGAAAATATAGTGAGGGGATCTGAATAGGGCAGCGCCGTTCAACTAATCCAGGCCAGTACTTCGCGGCGATATCCTACACCGACAGAATCTCAGATGGCAGAAGAGGCCACAACTACTGAAACAGCTACCGTACAGTCCTCTTCTGCCATCGACTATGAGGAATCGACAGATCAAACCGGCACCGATTCGGAGTCCGCCAACGAAGCATCGGCATCAAGTGATGAGTCTTCAGACTCTGATGGTGACGATGATGAGCCCTCACCTGGAGAGACAAGGAGAACAGAGGGAGTATTAGTTGAAAATGTGGATGTGAGTAGAGAGAAGAAAAGGAAGAGTAAATTCAATCTCGAGCGTACACGAGTGATGTGGAAACTACCTCTGGTTGGTCCCCACCAAACCGCGTCAAGCCAGTTGCCGCATCTGCTACCCAGTCTCATGTGTTGAGACAGGGTATTGAAGAAGCCGTCGTAGACCTAGCAACGTAACTGCACACCCCCTAGCCACTTCACCATATCTCAACAGATGGTGGTTTCAACTTCTCACAGGGAATTAGCACAAACACTACCAGTCTCTCGCTTGGAGAGTTCTGGTATTGAAACAAGAGGACAGCAGCCCCCGTCCTGACTTCTTTGGGTGCACAGCGTCTAGAGCCATTTGATGTCATATCTCCAATTCCTAGGACACAAGTACCATTCTCGGCTACTGTTGGAGGCCTTCGTGGCCCGGCCGGAACACCCATAGTAATTCCAACTTTGGTTGGTTTACGAGGATTGGGTGGAAGTCCTACCACAGCTATCATCACGCCAGCTGTGAACGTAGGCGGTTTGACTTCTACAGTCGTAACCACAAGTGGAAGTCTAAGTAACCCAGGAGTTACTCACCCCGAGTTTGTCTCAAGAGAATTCTTGGACTGCGCCCTAAAGGCTGTCCATTCAGTTATGCGTTCCGAGATGAGGGAGGAAGTATATGCGTTGAAGCGTCTCATCAAAGGAAAAGCTCCAACAACTGAGCCTGAACCACTACCTCCCACACCACAACCCTCTGCTGCCGATATGTCTATCGAGGACCTCAACTCCATCCTCCTTGCCAAACTACTTGCCTAATCTCAAGTAGAACCCACCCAAGATGTCGATCTCCTTTTATTACTTCGAGCTCAAGCATCTGCACCTCCACCAACTCCCAACCCACTATCTCTCCAGAAGCCTTCCAGCTACAACAAGCCATACTTCAGTCTTTGCAGCAAACCGTAGTTGTATTGACTGAACGCCTATCAGCCGTGGAAGACACCTGTCGAAGCCAGGCAGAAAGGCTCAAGCACCGACATGATGACCAGGATGATCCTGATCATGATGAGGGGGAGAAGCGCGAACGCCTATCCGAGCCGGAGACACAGTCAGTGAGCACAGTTCAGGTGGAAAAGGAAAGAGCATCGGGTTCTAGTACTCAACAGCAAGGGCAAGAATAGACAAGGAAGCAAACTATGGACTTAGTTTTATACGATATTCCAACGGTTGAAAAGCCTAAGGAAATAGATGGAGGTTCACCGATTGTACCAGAATATTGGGGTTTGATTGTTGATACTTATGATGTTACAGACCCGACAGAAGAACAGACCAACACTGAAAGAGCGCTGGTAGTCATGCAAGCCAAAATTGATGAGTTTCTTCATCCAGGTTATCAGCCAGATGTTCAGACTTCTGTCGCGGTACCGATTTTGACATATCCTGCAGATCACCCTAATCTTCCACAACCTGATATCCCTGTTAGATCTCCTCCAGCTTCACCTGTTATCAGAACAGAAAGTACTCCGCCAATTCGTCCGTCCAAGTGGGAAAGAGTCAGAATCAAAGTTCCTATTCTTGAAGAAAGTCAGAAGATCTTTGCCCATTGGATTCGGGAATATGATGAAGTCGTGCTTCATGGTCTTCAATCGATGAAAAGCAAGGAAAAGCAGCGTGAGATCATATGTGTGTATAACTACTTAAAAGACAAGTATCACAAGACAAAGCTCAAAATTACATTAGTTGATCAGATTTACTCTTGCTTCTTCATGGGCGTAAGGTATTCACAATTCACAGTAACTAGAGAAGATAGTGAGAAGTGGTATTTCTCTGAAGCTGATTTTCCTCGTCTTGAGCCTAGAGATCTGTTGTTCCTCCTTAGATATTTAAAGACCAGAACTATCAGACCCGGGGAAGTTACAAATGCACTCGAGATTGTCAAGAGATATATGAAGTGTGCAATGAAGCTTGCCTCGGTAGAAGATTTTCATATTGGGTTATAAAGCAACCAACCGAAGATAAATCTGCTTAAGCCTGATTTGAAGATTCCGTCTGAAACCCATAATGTACCAGCGTTTACTGTCATTAAACTTCCAGAATTCTTCATGACTTACGTGAAAAACAAAAGTGTTATGCGCTTTATCCGATTCAGTCAGCTTGCCAGGTTCTGCGATGGTACGTTGATGTTGCTAAAAGACAAGTTGAGAAAGGGGTTCCACCTTTGGATACGAAGTACAAGACACCTGTTCTTGATGCACTGGGTGTTATTACAGAGTGGCTGGAGTACAGGACTACAATGCGATATATAGAGATCAGTTTTGGGTTTCGAAAGATATATGTTCCAAACTGGCGCGATTACTAACTTCTATTTAAAGGGGGAGATTGTTAGGGTGTTTTGAATGTTAAATAGAAGTTCAGGGTGCAATTTGTAATTCTTTGAAAATTTTATTAATTAGATGGGCCCAAGCCCATAAGCCCATTAAGATTGTAAGCCTAAATATATAAAGGCATTATTAGTTTCATTATTCAGTTTAGAAGTCTCATTAATCATAATTCTCAAGTCAATAGGTTTACTTTGTGTTATCAGAAAATCTCTCTATAAACCTAAACCCTTTCATTGAATATTAATCATATGACTAGAGATTGTGGCATGATTGTTATTCATTGTTGATTATTTTGTTCGTGTTTGCACTGTACTGGGATCTACAAGAAACCATTCTTTGGTTAAGGGGAGCAATAGAAACCCTCATCTTTCAAGATGATACTCATATCAGAGCAAGAGCTTCTCTGATACTTATATCAGAGACTCTGATCTAGTCTCTGATACTCATATCAGAGCCTCTGATATTGTCTCTAATACTAAAATAAGAGACTCTGATCTTTTCTCATTTTAAGAATATTCCAGGAAATTCTTTTAAAAGAAAAATATTTTATAATAAAAGTTTGCTTTGGATAATCATTTGTTTTTCAAATATCCTACTGGCGGTTTTCTGACACCAAGCGTCACTCCCTATCACCCGGCAACGTGTTGCCTATTAATTAGGGGATGATGGAACATCCTATCTAACATTGGAACACTCAATCGCCGTTTCCATAACCTCTCTCTCTACCCTTTTGTCCATAAAACCCTTTTCCTCCTCTCATTATTTTTTACGCTCTCAGAATCCAAAATCCTAATTTTTCTCTCTCTAAGCACTCATCTTTTTCAAAACGTGCAACATTGGAGACTCATTCTCAAAACTAAAACAACTCAAGCAGACTAGTTCCAAGCTTGAACATGGCACAGTTTGATGTCCCAGTAAAAGGAAACAACTACTTTTTGGATGTCACCCCTACCAAGTACGACAAACAGTTTCACCCAGTATTGGACTTCTTGAGCAACTGCGAACTCAACGATGTGCTCACCAAACATGCCAACTATGTTCCTTTACGATTTGTCCAACAATGGTGGTATTCCAGTGAATACGATGACCAAAAGGAAGGCATTGTTGGGTACATTGACCTAGGTGACCAAAGCATGATCATCCAATCAATTCGCAAACCCTAACTCGCAGATTCAACTTGCTCTCGACAGAAGATCTTCAAATCGAGAAGTTTGAAAAACCACCCACTCAAGAAACTCTCCTTCAGTTCCTTTAGCACTTAGGCTACAACAAGGAAATCACATACCTATGTCAATTTAGACGTCAGTACCTGCCTCCCAAGTGGAAATTTATGTTTAGTGTTCTCAATCGAACAATTACCTGCAAGATTGGAAGTCAGGATCATACCCATCCAGCGATCCTTTCCATAATGTATGCTCTCTTTTTCAACAGAAGCATAAATATGTCTCACATTCTATTCTGTGAGATGTTGACGGCGGTGGACAAGAAGAACAAAGACTTGGCCAATGGAAAACAAACAATTTCGGTATTGTTTCCCAGATTCATCTCTGTGGTCATCCAAAGAGCAATGGCGAAATTCTCCATCACTAAGGAGGGTCAAAGGATGCCACTGTTTATCATGAACTCGTTCAAAACAACAGAGGTTCCTCCTTACCCGAATGAGCGACGTTTCCCACACACCATGCTTGAGGTAATTCCTGATGACTCTAATACCCATCTTCTACTTAGTCGTGTTGCCCAATCATCAGAACCGATGATGGGATCCCCAACACACTTAGGTTTTGAGCCTGAGTTCTAATCAGAGAGTGACATCTCTGATACTGCTCAAAACGTTAACATAGTGCAACCAGAGGGTGGCTCTGCAAGAGTGGGGGAGAGAAGACAAGATAACCGTCCCTCTGACGAAGAGCTTAGCTCTGTCAGAGCAGAGGAAGATGAGGAAGAGAGAATTCCAGAGGGAGAGTTTCTGAACCTAGCATCTGAGGGATGTGAGGTAGAAAAAGATGCACTTGTTGGCACATCTGAGCGATTCCATAGCCTAACTCCTTGTGCAAACATATCTACTGTCCAAGGTGGTACGACTAAGTCCTCCCAAAAGTACTTAGACTAGGACATACGTACTCATTCACCCAAGGGTACATCACCACCTCACACACATGATGCCTTTGTGGCTCATGAAATTTTGGAACATCCCTTAGACCAGGAGAGAACTAAGCTCTCTTATAAGGACTGCCTGTCAGAAAAAGAATGGCACGACCTTCTTGCACATGGACTCCTTAGCCAAGACAACAAGGTGTCCACACATATTCGGTTCTTGTCATCATCAGATTCTGACTATGATGATCAGAGACCAATCGGAACAATTATTGGGAAATCCTTGAAAAATGGTCCCCAAGGATTAATAGGAAGTCCTTATGGAGTCAATATCAAGCCAACTCCGAAAGAAGGCCCTTCTGAACTCGAGGGAAACTTAGAATCATGTGTTGATCCTAAGGTCACCCCCTCTGATTACGTTACCAAAGAATAGTTGAGAATCTTTTGTGATGAAATCAGAGAATCTTTGAAGGAGATTAAACTTCAAATGGAGAAGACCTCAGAGTCCTATGCCTCTCACTCTGAAGTTGCAAAGCTCACTTCAGAGGTCTCTGAGCTGTGCACGACCATTATCTCTCATAACTCTAAACTGGATGCTCTGGAAAAACCTAGTTATCAAAAATGACTCGGTTCTTTCCAGAGAAATTCAAAACTCCAGAACAGAGCTCCTCAAGGCGATTCCAACTCCCTCTGACCCAACTCCAACCCATACACACTTTTGTTAATTTAAAGAGGAAGTCTTGCGGTCTTTGGCAGAGGTGATTGCAAAGATCCCCACCTCCTCTGTTGCTGCTCCTACTAAATCAGAGTTCGTTACAAAGGCTGACCTCAACAACTTCTCCAAGAAGATCACCAGCAATGTAATGAATATCTCCATCAAATTTGTCTCCAAGACCACCCAGCAAAACAGGACAATAGAAGACCTTCTGAAGATTGTTCTGTCTTCAGAAGGATCACTGAAGAGGAAGGAACCAGAGTTAACATGCTCTGAGGAAGCCCGGAAGAAGGCAATGTATGAAGACTCTGATGACCATGATGACCAACCTCAGGGGTCATCAGATCTTCATAAAGGGGAGAAGACTCAAACACCCAAAACTGTAGAAACACAAAAAGAGTCCACCCCCTCTGAAACAAACCGAGGAAAAGAAAAAGAAACAGAAAGACGCTCAACCTCAACCTATGCTGAAGATAACCAGGCCACTCTCAAGTCTCCGGTACCTGTTGTCTTCCTAGCACCATCTACTTCAGGTGCTCCAATAATTCAAATAATAGATGCAACTCCAGAAACAATTAGAGCCCTGGAAGAAGATGAAGACGAGCAACTGATAGATTTCTCTACATCAGAAGATGCATTCTCATCACCGGAAAGACCAACTTATGTGATGAGAGATGCTTACGAATTAGAGCCTGAAAGAGCAGAATCAGAATCTCAAAAAGAAGAAAAATCAGATTCTGGAGAAAAAGAAGAGGCTTCTGAGGAACAGATTGAAGTAGTTGAAGTTGAAGAGTATGTATTCAAGAACGCTCAACCACACCATACCTCAACAACAACAGAATTAAAAGAATCACCAGAGATAGATGGATACATCTCTGAACCTGCAACAGAAGATCCTCCACAGACAAAGGAACCAGAAACCATGGTTGCTGATGAACAGGCTCCTTTAGAGAATCCTGTTCAGAAGGCAAGCATCGGTTTACCAGCCAAACTGTTTACTCAACCTCCTACATTCCTAGCATCTAATCCCGATCAGGGAAGAAGAGAAATCAGAATGGGCATGGTTGAAGTCAGAAAGGCAATGGAGGCCTATGTCAAACATAGAGCAAAACGTGACTTCCAGATTGCTCTGAACCTGGGAGAAGAAAAACTGAACGTGACTGAACCTGTGGAGTCAATCGAAAATTTTGACAAACAGAAGACCGGATCAATCATAGCAAAACCTCTGGGTTTCGTCTATAGAGTCAACCAAGTAAAGAAGATATTTCTAGCTTCGGAAGTTTCAAAGTACTCTGATGAAACCTTGAGAGGAATACAAAAAATGATCCATGTCAAGGATGAAAGGCACAGAGCAGATCTACTGGCGAAGTTTGACTTGGAGATTGGATCGATGATCAAATTCAGAGCTCTGATCATGAAGTTCCATGGAATTTGTTCGAGTGAAAAATTTTAGTTTATTTCCTTGTTTTTGAATATTACTTTCTCTGTAATGAATTTCCAAACTTATTAGTAATATTTAAGAGGATAATTTTCTCCTCTATGCTTTCTAGTTTAAGTTTTCTGTTCTCTGCTACTCTTGCATTTTTTATTTTCACCACCTAGGGGGATATTGTTAGCTCCAATTCTTCATTTGTTAAAAGTGTTGAAAATATCTAAGTCATACTTCAGAGGACTTCCAGAGACAAACTTCAGAGAACGACGACTTCAGAGGACGAAGATTTCAGAAGACAAACCTGCCTCTGATGTACATATCAGAGGAATAGTAGAAGACATCAAAGATGGATTCATTAGAGGCTCTGACGTTCTCCTCAGAGCTCTGAAGACATTCTCTCGGAAGAAGGCGCCGAATCATTTCCTCAAGTATCAGAACAACAGATGACACATCACATAGTGATAAGATTTGCTTTCTAGAGTAGGTCACTGTTCATAGTATGCTTCTACTTGTCAGAATAGTACACTGTTGACTTTATGGTCCTATAAATAGGACCATCACTACTTTGACAAATGTATGCTTTTTGATATCTTGTATTAGAAGAATCAACTGAAGATATCTTATAAAGATCTTGTTCTTTCTATTCGCTTTTAATGTATGAACTGTGATAATTGAGTCTGTTTTTGATATTAAACTATATTGCTTCCACTGTTAATTACTCTTGTTGTTTATATCATAATTATTGTAAGATTAAATCTGGGATTCAACATCCCTAATATATCCTTTCGATATATTTATTTATGTGAGGTGTATAGTGTTCTTGATATTCGGTGGTGTTCGACTGTTCATGAAGTTTTTTTAGGTGATCGTGGATCTCAAGATCCTTGTACAAGTACTTTGTAATCTCCCGGTTGGTAATAATATTCTCTCTCTCTCTCTCTCTCTCTCCTTGGTGGATGTACACTATCACACCGATAGTGGAACCACGTTAAATCATGGTGTTATTTGTTTTGAACTTGCTATAATATAGATAATAACGTATTTATTATTATCTATATTTCGTGGGTTTATTATTACACGTTAAAGAATTATTGTGCAACATCTAGATTATTGTTATCCGCATTCGTTGTTGGGTTAATTATGCACTTGGATTTCTACCCGTTTGGGATCTTAGAAATCAATTTGCTAGCATTGTAATTTTGTGTGACACAATTTTTTTTCTTAACATACTCAAACTTCAAACCACTGATTCCCTCATCATCCACATTTACGTTTGGATTCTCATAAATAAATATCACACATATGTTTCTTTCTTTATGGATGTTGATGGGTAGATCTACCAAAGCTGGGAAACTACTGACCTATGATTATTGGTATGTTTTTTTTATGTTTCCATCTCATCTTAGTTACTTTTCTTTGTTTCTTTGAGTTTCTTTGATGTTTTGACTTATGATTCCATTTTCTTGTTTTTGTTACAGTTAGATTTATAGTATGGTTCGATATATTGATGTTTTAAGTTCCATTTGATTTATCTCTAACCTTCTGTTTCAATTTAATGATATATGTGTTCCTATATTTTTTTGGATGATATATGTTCATTTATTTTTTGGGAGTTTGTTTTGTTTAACAAATTTTGTTGATAGGTGTGTTGTTTATCTATTTACAGGAACCATTTGTTTATCTTAGTCCTTTACACCTCCTATAACATCTCTGGTGATATAGGCATGATGGGTAGAGCTTGTAAAGTTAGATTGGGATTATTTCAACCATTGTTGCCTCTTGCATCTGTATGTAAAAGGTGTTTGTATGGGGCAATTACAATAAAAGTCAACACTTCTGGTATTATGGTTTAAAGTTGAACCATTGATTTGAATGATGAATAGATTGGAGTCTGCAGTTCTCGATCTAGCTACAGATGATAGTGGGTGTTAAAATAGAGTTTTGAGTCAATTTGTTAAGTAGTTTTGTCTAAATATGTTGACCGTTTTCTTGTATCTTGTGTAGTGGTCATGGTTGTTTTTGACCTTATATAAAGCATATTTTTTGTCTTGTTTTGTATAATTCAAGTGTGTAAGCTTGTAATCTCTCTCTGTTAGATCAATGACTACGACACTTGTGACTTTGTTTTTCTCATCTTATTTTTTGATTGTTAATTCATTTGATTGTGATTAAAACATGATTGCTTGATTTTTGGGATCACAATTGGTATCAGAGCACGATTAAAAATTTCAGAAAGATTTGATGAAGTGATTTGAAGACAGAAAGATCGTATTTTCTAATTTTGGAAAGATATTGTTCCATTAAAATCAAATTGTAGATTTAATGGTGATCTTGATATGAATTTGCTACCACAGTGCTCGTCTGATATGGGAGATTAATTCTTATTTTGGTTGTCTAATCAATTGATAAGCAAATTAATTGAATTAGATAAATCTTTACATTTTTTATAAGTTTTCCATCGCGAACTGTCCAGGATCAATTGCAATGTCAATTGTTATTCTTGTGGAAATTCACTTCATAGGCTTGATCAAGATGTTATAGAGATCATTTATGCAAAGTTTCAGAGTCAAATATCAACATTTAGATGGATTTCTATTGAAAAGTTGCAAATTTAAGTTGAGATCTATAGAATTCGCAGAATCCATGAAGAACTCACAGATCCAAGGAATTCGCAGATTTATTGATATTAATATTTCTTAAGGAAAGAATTCGCAGATCACAGGGAAGAAAAATTGTTAAGGAAGAAATTCGCACAAGTTATCATACGAAAATCCATGGATTCGCAAGTGTGAGATACACGAATTCTGAAGAATTCGTACCTGTGTGTTATACGAATTCTCAGACCTCTCATAAGTCTTCTTGTGAAAAGCATAGAACTCGCATAAGTGTTCTCGCAAAAAGCATAGAATTCACATAAGGGTTCTTGCGAAAAGCTTAGAACTCTCATGAGCCTTCTTACGAAAAGCATACAATTCGTATCCTTCACTATATCCTTTTTGTGAATTTCTTTCTTAAGAATTCTATACTTGTTAATTCTTCTGTGTGTGCTTTGCGAATAGTGTGATACAAATTCTTCCTTGTGAAATATACATTGTGAGTAGTATACGAATTCTTACTTTGTTTTCATTCTAAGTGATTTTTCTGTGTTTTTACTTCAGTTTTTCTGTTTTTCTAAAAAAGATCATTTCAAGCATAATTGTTCATAGATATTAATCATGCCTTATACTGATGAAAAGGGAAATTTGTTTCTTACTAACAGGGAATGTGCATTGTCATATATGCCAGAGATTCCAAAGATTGAAGTTGAGAATGAGAAGCTTAAAAGTCAAAACTCAAAGCTTAAAGCTCAAGTTGATGTGCTGAATGTCAAACGCACCAAAGCTGAGACACAAGTATCAACTTATGAATCCAAAGGAAAAGAGTGGATAAAGAAAGTCGTTGAAAAGTTCAAGAAAGAGAAAACTGAACTTGAGAAAACCTTCAATCTGAAATTATCTGAACTTTCAAGGAAAGTTGAGTCAGAAAAGAAAGAGTTAGAACATGGATGTACAAAACTTTCTAAACAAGTTTCGGATTTTGAAAAAATAGTCATTACTGAAAGAGATGTCTTCGATAAAGAAAAGAAAAGTTCTGAAAAGAAAACCATTTTATTATTCAAAGAGATTTCTGATAAAAATCAGAACTTGGAGAAAGAGTTTGAAATTGAAAGAAAACAATTTGAATCTGAGATTTCTAAACTGACTAACAAGATTGTTGTCTTATTAAGATATATACAAAAGGGACAAAAGATTAAATCTGAATTGCAAAGCAAGTTTGATAAACTTTGTAATGAAAAAGCCAAGTTGAATGACAAGATCAGTCAACTTGAAGTGGCTAATGTTGATTTATCTGACAAGTTAGCATCTGACACACCTGTATTATCTTCTTATGATAATGATGCAAGTGAATCAGTTTTCTTTTTTGAATCAGTAAATAGTTTGTTTCAAAAAATGATTTCAAGAAACAAAATGTTAAATCTGAAAACTTGAAAACTGATCAGATTAAATCTTCTAATCCATTCTATGTCAAATCTGTTAATAGATATGCTTCTAGACTCAATGCTTCCAAGAAAGAGAAGATGATTTGGGTTGTCAAAGGTTCCCAGAGTCAGTCAAGTATCAAAAATTAGCTGCAGATGCTGAAGTAAGAAAGATGAACATGGCTCAAAAAGGTAAAACTTTTGCACCTGATGTTATCAAGTCAAATCAGCATCTAATCAGGTTAGCAAAAAGCAAACTCTGTTGTTCATATTGTTGTAGTAATAATGTTGTTCATAAAGCACATGTTCACAAAAGATATTTTTCTAATAAGAAGTTTAATGATACTGCTTATCACAGAGGTGGAAACCACTCAATGAAGTTTCCACATACTAACCAGAATGGACCCAAACTTATCTGGGTACCAAAATCTGTACCACTTATGATGCAGAAACCTCCACTCAAGAAGGAGTGAGTAAAGCAATGGCTTCTAAACACAACAGTTTAGGACCCAATCTTCAATGTTCAAGATTATGAATTCTAGACAAAGCAGTCTAGGACTCAACCTTCAATGTCAAGATATTGAAGAACTTGAATGTCAAATCATACCAGGAAGTTTATAAAAGGAAAATGTGATTAATTGTTACAATTTTATCTGTATGCAAATATGAAGGGGGAGCATATTTGTATAGTGTTTAAAGATCCATACAATGTTAAGGGGGAGTCTGTTGTACCAAGAAATTAGTTGATAATTAACATCACACCACAATAACAATAAGAGATATATAGAAATCGATTCAATATGTCATAAATCTCTTAGACACCGTATGCTTAAAGTGTGTGTGGGTGTTCTTGGTGTAATACTCTACCTTGAGCGTATGATTCATCAATGATTGACCTAGGGAACAACAAAGAAAATATGCCTTATATAGTTCCACATGACCACGGCAAGGCCCAACCAAAAATACTAAAAAACACTCCCTAGAAAAATATAAACTTTTACAATTAAGACCGCTCATAACAATTTAATCTTGAATACAATTACTGATCCAAAATTCTCCCACTTTGGATTCAAGATTAAAAAAAAATTGTTAATTTCTTCGGGTCTTCACATCTCTTGAAAACTATATCCGATAAGACGTTAATAGATTCAAAGCTTGTATATTTTCACAGTCTTCACAACATTGAGGAAATTGATATCTTCATTTTTATACTGAAATTTGAATGAAGTGTTCTACTCATGATCATCTTCAGTCAGGCTTTTGATAATTTAGATCGGTTCAGACACTTTGTAATCTTTGAAAAAACTTGAACTCTTGAGTAATCTTCAACAATCTTTGTTTCTTGAACAAACAGACTTAGATCAGATTTTGAAATCGTTGAATATTCTCCCCCTTTTTGATGAGCGTTGAGAATCAGCATCATCAAAACATTTCAAAGTAGTCTTGGAATTTAATCCCCCAAACCAATAATTATGCGCGATCTTCATGTATAGAGCAATCTCCCCCAGATAGAGAGAATGTAATTATTTAAATCTTTGCAAATTCAAAAAATTTTGGAGTGGAACCCTGAATCAACAAATGACTCAGTTCAAAGTGCCTGTCAGTAACACACAGTTACTGAGTAACACGAAGTTACTATATAAGAAGTTGGTTGTGATGTAGGTTCCCCGGGACTTCAATTCAATCATTGAATAACACATGTTTATCTATGAATGTTCTAACAGAAAACAGATTTCTGTGTGCTCATGCATGTGTATAAAAGAATTAAGCACAGGTGATTGCTTTTAAATATTGGCTCAAAGAATGTAAACTTGTTGAGACAGCAACAAAGTATACAAAGACTCAATGTGCTTGAGAAAAGGTTCGAAGGTGGGGCAACTTTCCTTGTATTTCAATATCAGTATCTTCCAAATGACTAACCAATAGCGTATGTGATGCATCCCCCGAAAATGTAAAACACTCTTTTTAAGAAAAGAATTAGTATCTAGTGAGGTTGTATGCAATAGATGGCATAGGTTAGGTGCCTATTTCAATGCCATTCATGAAGAAATATGAAATAACAGTAATGTGGTTGCCTGGCTCAGAAAGAAGTTTGGTGCAGAGTCTGATATTCTTTTACTTGGATCTCTCACCCTCTCTCTTTAAATCTTTTAAGCTCACATCTAACCAATCTCTCATTTCCATTTTAGAGCGTCACTCACCAACACACTATTTTTTGACCCTTTCCCCTCAAAAACGCAAAGAATAACTTTCTGGGTAGAAAACACTGGTTATCAGGAATCCATGGAAGTTATGTTAAGCTTAAATCGAATCACGTATTATCGTAAGCGAACACGTTGTTCAACAGTCATTTGTACATGAAAGCACAAAGGAACACAACTATACATGAAGAATAAAGATTTGGAGAGATCAAAGACGTAATATGTTAGACAAAACAATTCTCCCCCTCTAAACAAGAGTGTTTTACAGTGAAGCTCTCCCTTTTTTGAAGAAAATCTTTGAAGTACGGGTTCTAATAAGATATGATTAGAAGCCATAGTCACTTCAAAATATCCTTCACAAAAAAATGTTGGTAATCATTTATGAAAATGATTCCTCTATCGTTAGCCAAAGATAGAAATAGCAACAGTTTGAGAAGAAGTACACAAGCCACAAGATTAAGATTCAGAAAACTCCCCCTCGAGTCATGAGAAAGGTCTAAGAGGACATGTTCAACATTCCAAGTTTGCCGATTAGAAACTTGAACCTCTTTTCATCCAACGGGTTGGTGAAAAGGTCAGCTAACCGGAAGTCGGTTTGAACAAAATGTATTTCAATGTCACCTTTTTCTACATGATCTTTTATGAGGTGAGAGCGTACATCGATATGATTGGTCTTTGAGTGTTGGACTGGGTTAGAAGTTATGGCAATTGCGCCCTTGGAATCGCAATAAATAGGTATTCGCTTGTAGTTGTACCCAAAATCCCGCAACTGGGTCTTCATCTAGAGGACTTGTGAACAGCAACTAGCAGCAGCTACGTATTCTGCCTCAGCAGGGGACGTTGAAACACCGTTTTGTTTCTTTGATGTACAACTTACAATTTTGTCTCCTATAAATTGACATGATCTAGAAGTACTCTTCCGATCTAGCTTACATCCTGCATGGTCAGCATCTGTAAAGGCAGTGAGATCAAAACGGGAATCCTTTGGATACCAAAGGCCTAAATTAGGAGTGCCTTTGAGATATCTAAGGATTCGTTTAACAGCATTAAAGTGCGACTCTTTGGGATTGGCTTGATATCTCGCACAAAAGCAGGTTGCGAACATGATATCTGGGCGACTTGCAGTCAGATAGAATAAGGAACCAATCATGCTACGATATACCTTTTGATCAGCAGGTTTACCAGATGGATCTGCGTCTAAAAGTGTGCCAGTAGCCATTGGTGTTTTCATGACAGAACTGTCTAACATATTGAACTTTCTTAACATATCATTGATGTATTTGTCTTGATTAATGAAACTGCCTTTGGGTTATTGCTTTACTTGCCAACCAAGAAAGAAATTTAATTAACCCATCATCGATATTTCAAATTTTGTTTCCATGATTTTAGAAATGTTCTTGCAGAATTTAGGATTTGTCGACCCAAATATTATGTCGTCAACATAAATCTGTATGAGAATCAAGTCCTCAACTTAACTTTTGAGGAATTAGGTAGTGTCAACCGTACCTTTCTTGAAACCAGAAGTAAGGAGAAATTTTGTAAGAGTATCATACCATGCTCTTGGTGCTTATTTGAGACCATATAGCGCTTTGTCTAGTACGTAGACATAATCAGGGTGATGAGGATCGACGAAACCTCCAGGTTGAGCAACATAAACCTCCTCATGCAGAACACCATTAAGAAAAGCTGACTTTACGTCCATTTGAGAGACTGTAAAGTTTTTGTTCCCTGCATATGCTAAGAAGATTCTGATGGCTTCGATCCTCGCAACAGGGGCGAACGTTTCATCATAATCATTGCCCTCCTGTTGACAGTACCCTTTTGCCACCAATCAAGCCTTGTTTCTGACCGCTACACCTACCTCGTCCTTCTTATTTCGAAATACCCACTTCGTTCCAATAACTGATTTACCATGAGGTAGTGGGATCAAGCGCCAAACCTTGTTCCTTTCGAATTGAGGAAGCTCATCTTGCATAGCAGAAATCCCATTGGGATCGCGAAGATCTTCAGATGCTTTCTTTGGTTCTAGGGAACTAAGAAAGCTTGAAAACATGAAAAAGTTTGCTAATGCAGCACATGTTTTAACACTAGATTGCACGTCACCTATCACGTTTTGTAGGGGATGATCCTTTGTCCATCTGTGTGTGCTAGGCAAAGATTCAATGGTTTATTTCGTATTTGATTCATTATATTCACATGAACTGTAGGTAGATCCACTGATGTACTCAAGACATCTTGTATAGAAGTTTCTGATACTGAAGCTTCTGGAATACTAGCTGGAGTACTCGAGACTTCATTTCTAGAAGGAATATTTGCAGAAGCAAATTCAGTATTAGTCGAGTCAGAAACTAACGGTGTAGTTGTACCTGATGGAGATGCAGTTTCAGTGGCTTCTTCGGATGGTCCAGACATGTCTTCAACAAGAGTGGGGACCTCCGAGGTTGGTGCTGATGTTGATATGCCTTTATCAAAGTCAGCAGAAATTTCATCGAAGGCATCAATAAACAACAAATCTTACTCGGATGTGATAGAGTTAGTGTTAGAAGAAGTAGACGGTTTAGATGTTGGTTCTATGCTGGTTTGAATAGAAGCTTTGTGCTTGAGTCCGAGTTCTGAACAGTTGTGTTCAGAAGTCCGAGTAGAATTCTCATCAAAGAATACATTCATGCTTTCAACAATCGTCTTGGTTCGAGTATTGTAAATTCGATAAGCTTTGGATGTCAGTGAGTATCCAACAAGGTATCCTTCATCCTCTTTTCTTATCGAATTGTTAAAGTCCTTGACGCTCTTTTAGAATGTAACACCTGCAACCAAAGACACGAAGGAATTTGATATTAGGTTTACGACTGTTAATTAGCACATATGCCATTTTATCGAAACGCTTGACCACAGTTGTATGATTCTGTGTGAAGCAAGTTGTCGCTACTGCCTCAACCCAAAGATACATGGGTAGATCAGCATAAGCAAGCATAGTACGAGCAACTTCGACAAGGGTGTGGTTCTTCCGTTTAACAATGCCATTCTGTTGCGAAGTGTTGGTCGCGGAGAAGTTGTGTGAAATTCCCACAGAGATGAGATAAATTTTAAATGTGTCATTCTTGAACTTTGTGCCATTATCAATGTGAAGAGTCTGAGCCATGTGTATCTTGAATAGTCATCTATCATCACTAAGACGTATTTCTTTCCATTGATAGATGTTGTCCGCATTGGGCCACAAAGATCTATATGAATAAGTTCAACCGCATATGAGGTTGATGATTCAGTCTTGGACTTGAATGAGCTTCGCTTCATTTTGCCCATCTCACATGCAGAACACAGTGAGTCTTTCTCAAACCTCATTTCTGGTAGACCTTTGACCAGACCTTGTTTCTGTAGCTTAGCTATTGATCTGAAATTCTGATGAGACAAGCGACGATGCTACGTCCATGATTTTGCTTTGGAAGCTTTAGCTAGTAAACATACGGGACGTGTAGCAGATAGTGTTGGAAAATATACACAGTATAGATTTCCACGGCGCTCAGCTCTAAAGATCTCGTAACCATCAGGATTCTCAAGATAGCAATGAGATGTTATGAAGCGGAATTCATATTTCATGTCACATAAGTGACTGGTGCTAAACAAATTATGATCAAGACCTTCAACATATAGAAACCTTTGTATCTTCAGAACTCCATTGTCAAGCATTCCGTATCCTCTGACATGTCCTTCTACTTCTGAATTTGCTAAACGAACTGCTCCAGCAGGCTCCTCCACATAGTTATGTAGAAGGTGCTTTAATCCTGTCATGTGGCATGAACATCCAGAATTTATCACCCACAATCGACAGGCCTGCAAAAGAAACAATTAGTTTCGCTTTGGTACCCATCTCAAAATGGATCTTTTGCTGTTAGCTTCAAGCAGTTCAGGAATAACAGTTGATTTGACTTTTACTCTCCATTCGTATCGAGGTTTTGGAACCCATTTCCAAACCATTTTAACATTTAATTCCTGAAATTACTTTTTAGATCTTGGATGAGTAACCTTAGCATGAAAAACTTTGGGTTGTGTTGATGAATTGGAATTAAGGTTCAGTTTAGCTTTTCTTTTACTTTTCTTGGACTTAGGAGTGGAGTAGTATTTAAAAAAATTGTCACAGCAGTGTTTGCAATATAAATTCTTTCAAGCAAATGTCATAAATTTAGATTTATCAGAAATCTGACATTCATTTTCATCAAAAGAAGTACATTTCAAAACATCACTGTCTGTAGTACAACTGTTTTCAACAGAAGTTTCACAAAAATTCAAACAGACAATATTATTCTTCGTACTTCTCCCAACTCTATTTCCTTTCAAATCTAAAATAGAAACAGGAACCTTGTCAGTCTTTTTCCTAGAAGGCAGTCCTTTCCTTGAGATACCTGAAGTCTCACCTTATCAAAAGTACTTGGTTGATATTCAGGATAATCAGAGTAAATAACTGGAGGTTTTGCAGACTCATCAAATTCTGGATTAGATCTTACCTTCAAACTTTGATCATTAAACATCTGTTTATCATTTGAAACATTTTTAAACAAAGTTACGTTCAAATCATTGATCTCTTTGCAAACCTCTTGATTTTCTTCAAAAGATTTTTCAAGTTTAAATTTGAGATCAAAGTTTTCATCTTCAATCTCATTAAGAGATTGTTGCAACATATCAATTTGTTTCATTAATTCAGATGTACGATCACTCATAGAGTTTGACTCTTTTGAAATAAAAACAGGATCAGAGTCTGAAGCATTCATCATTTCAAAAAACATTTCTTCAATCATCTTCTCAACAAACTACATTTTATCATTTTTAAAACAGGATTCATTCGTGACATCAGTTTCTTCTTCAACCTTTTCAACAAGTAAAGGTTTAGGAGTAATAGGGTTTGAGACTGATGGTATAATTGATGGATCTGCATCTGTTGGGAACTGAAGAATTCATCAAGTATGGTTAATGCTGCTGGTTCAAAGTTACTACTGCTAGAAGACTTAAAGGTTAATACTGCTGAGTGTTACTACTGCTAGTAGCATTAATACTGCTAGTCAAAGTTAGTGTTGCTTGAACAAAGTTAGTACTGCTTAGCTAGTTAGTACTGCTAGTGGTTAGTGTTGCTTAATAGTTAATACTGCTTTCAGTTAATACTGCTAGTGGTTAATACTGCTTTCAGTTAATACGGCTAGTAGTTAATACTGCTTTCAGTTAATACTGCTAGTAGTTAATACTGCTTTCAGTTAATACTGCTAGTGGTTAATACTGCTTTCAGTTAATACTGCTAGTAGTTAATACTGCTCTAGGTTAATACTGCTTATGTTCCGAATACTATAAATACTCTTTTCCCGCCTAAAAGTTCATAACGACTCTTTACATACTGTTCTCTAGCGCTCAAAACCTTTTCTCTCTCAAGTTCGAAGTTTTCAGGCAAGCTTGTCTCTAAGATCAATGGCATCCATGACTTTCATCGACGAGCACTACGAGATTGCGATGCTACAAAAGGCAAAGCAAGCTGCAGGATTTCATCAGATTGTGGATTTCCTCAAGTCAAGCCACATTGCTCATGCTCTTATTGTATCCCCTACAATCTATATTGAGCATCAAAGGCAGTTCTGGGCTAATGCAACCATTGTTGTTGAGAATGGTGTGCAGATGATCAAGACAAGAATCTGTGATCAATCACTAACGGTTATTGAAGAGGTTATTCGCATCAGTCTACGTCTAGACGATGCCTCTGGTATAACCTCTATCCCAAACGATGAACTTTTTTCAAATCTTACAAGAATGGGGTATGGAGGCCCATTGGGAGTTTTCAAATTCTCTAAAGCAAAATTTTCACCCCAATGGCGTTTCTTTGTCCATACTCTTATGCATTGTATCTCCAAAAAGACTACTGGATGGAGTGAGTTCAGCAGCACTATTGCGTATGCTTTGGTGTGCTTGGCCACTGCCAGAAAGTACAATTTTTCTAAAATGATTTTCAGTGATCTTGTCTCAAACATGGGAAACAAAAAGAGCTTCTTTATGTATCCCAGGTTTGTTCAAGAAGTTATTACTCATGAATTGACGGATATACCTCAAACTGTTGGGGTATATGTACCTAAACCCCCCAAAGGAAAGGTTTTCTCAAATATGAGAAGATCTGCTGGGGACTCTGAAGGAGTTGACACCCCATTGTTCTCTACAATGATGGTGGTGTCTCAAACCAATGAAGGTATGGCAGCAGGGTCAAGGCCCCCATTAGACCAACCCACTGCTAGCCAAGCCCAACCTTCCCTCTCAAAATCAATTCCCCAGACCCTTCTTGAAAAACCAACCTCTCCAATCACCCAAACTTACAAGAGGAAACAGGTAAAGAAGGCTCCTTCCCTTCTTGTACCATTACCCACTCAGCCTTTAAGCCCTCTAAGGGAGAATTCTCCCCTAGAGAATATACAAAGGGAAACCACAAGGGTGTCTCCCAACCCAAAGGAGGTGCTCTCTGAGGAGGAGGTAGAGCATATGGGTGATGAGGCTGCCACTACTCCTGCTAGCACAGAGGAGGAAAGTGGTAACATCAATAAGACCTCCCCCATGGCAACTTTAAATGAGCAATCATTTGAAGGTCCCTGGTGCCAAGAAACCATAGGGGTGGATAGTGCTTCTGCAAGGCAGAAGACTTCCACTAATAAAAGATCCAATGATCCTTCAAAGGAGGGTAACACTTCTGGAGAGGGTGAGGACAGATATACGTACGATGAATTGATGGAAACAATGGGGAACATCAATCAAGATGTTCTCAAACAAGGCAAAGAAATTGAAGAAATGAAGCTAGTCATTCTGTCACAATAAGAACAGATTGCTAAGCTGAAGAGGATGGTGGTTAGTCTAGTACAAAGGAAGAAGAGAAAGCAATTCCAATTAAGAAGAAGAGCCACTGAGAATGATGCTCCCAAAAAGGGGGAGATCAACATGGAAGAAGCCACAAGAAAGGGGGAGCTTGATGGAGAGAAAGTTGATGTTGAGGGGGAGCAAAAAGCAGAAACAGTTACTACTGCTGACATTAATAAAGCAGCAGAAACTGTGAAAGAAGTTTTAACAGATCTTGAGATTGCAGAAACCTTACTAAAAGCCAAGAATGATACTCCCAAGGTCACTTCAAAGACCAAAGGTGTAATCATAAAAGAACAAGGTGAAGTGATCAAGAAAGATGACAGTAAGAAGGCAATGAGCAAAGACAGAGGAAAAGCAAAGATGGTAGAATCTGATCAACCAATCAAAAAGCAAAGGTTGGTTGAATCAGATGAAGCCCTAGCTAAAAAGATGCAGGAGGATATTGAAAAAGAAAAAAGAGTTCAGATGGAAAAGGACAGGGAAATGGCAAAAGCTCTAGCTGCTGAACTGAATGAAGCTTATCAACAGAGTATGGCAACTGAAATTGCACAGAAGAAAGCTGCAAGTATGAAGAAATCTGTGGTGAAAACAGTTGCAAAGAAGAGAAGACCCTCAAAAACATTCCTAGGTACCCAAGAGAGAAACAAGATGATTATATTTCTCAAAGGTACTGTAGGAGTCAAAAAGGAGATGTTCTCCAAAATGTCTTTTGAGAAGATCAAAGAGCTCTATGATTCAGAGATGTTAAAGCTTCAGGGAAGTGAAACTGCTAGGGTGGAGATGGAGAAGAGGATAAAAGAAAGTAATGACTTTGATTGTCAAAAGCCATTTCCAGATGAGCAAGAAACACCCCCTAAGAAAGAGACCACTCTGGGAGAAAGTCTAAGGACTTTAAAGAGAACAAAAATGATGGCAAGGAGAAAGCCAATTAAAAAGCCTACAGTATCTGAAGAAGAGGCTGAGAAGGTTGCTGAAGAAGAAGGGGCACCTGAGTCATCTAAACAGACAGAGCCATCTAACACTGATGATGTAAATTTGTATATGGTAGTGATGGACAAAGTGCCTGAACCAATTTCAGCAGAACCTGTAGGAGTTAAGCCTCCTGAGGTTATTCTCTGGGATACATTGACAGTGGATGGAAAGGAATACATAAGGCTGAAAAGAAAGGATGAAAAGTATGAAGTGTTCAACACATGGGCAAAAATTGTCAGAACATGCTCTAGATCAGATATTGAAGAGATGTTTGAGATAGGAATGAAGTTGTATGCAGATATTCTAAAGGCCCCAAGAATTTCAATTACAAAACTGGTAATGGAGTATCTGTGTATGATGTTCAAACCTGAAGAAGTAAAGCATTTGATCAAGGATGACTTCAAATCAGTAAACAGTTGGACTATATATGAAATTAGTGGAGTATATACAGTGACTTTGGATTTAAATCACACTGAATACTTTCTAGTGGATAGAGTGTATAATCATAGCAGATTGAAGCTACATGCCATGCTGAAGAAAAAGTTAAGGTGTGTTACAGATTCAGAAATGGCTAAATACTTGATTCAAAGAACCATCAATCAGAGTTTGGGATTGGATGCAAACAATGGGATTTAGGCCATGATAGAGTTTTGGGAGCATCTTGAAGAAAATTTGAAGAACTTGACTTCTCTTCCTAAAAGTCAAGTTAGGGGGAGATTGTTGGGAACTGAAGAATTCATCAAGTATGGTTAATGCTGCTGGTTCATAGTTACTACTGCTAGAAGACTTAAAGGTTAATACTGCTGAGTGTTACTACTGCTAGTAGCATTAATACTGCTAGTCAAAGTTAGTGCTGCTTGAACAAAGTTAGTACTGCTTAGCTAGTTAGTACTGCTAGTGGTTAGTGCTGCTTAGTAGTTAATGCTGCTGAAGATTAATACTGCTTATATGATGAAGATTCGCATGAAAGGATATACATGGAAGCTTAGAGATATACATGGAAGATATACTGAAGATATTTTATTTATTGTAATTATCTTTGTTTTCAGTATATATATTGTATAGTTTAGAATAGTGAATTAACTTTTGTTTTTCATTCTTTTAGAGAGAAAATTAACCTCAAGGCATAGATCCTAATTCTAGAGAAGTAGAATTCGTATTGGTGAGTCTGTTCATCAATATTGAGGTTGAGTGTGTAATCTTGTAACTTCAAAGCATTCAATACAAGTTTACAGTTTGTTCTTCATATATTCTGTATTGATTTAATATTTTATTGAATATCAAAGTGTTATTCCGCAAACTTCTTTGATATTGTTTCTGAGACTTAATTCTTGTTGAGAATTCGATCATGACAGCATCCGATTCATATTCATCGTATTTGCATTCAGTCTCAGGTGAGATTTTGTCATTGTTGACTGATTCTTTTGAAGGTGTGGTAAACTGTGATTCAAACTCAACGAATTCTATCTTTCGAGTCTCATAACTCTTGTTCAAATCACTATATTTAAAAGCAACTGATTTAAAAGAATTTTGCGAATTAGTGCCACAAGACTTATCCTCTCCTATTACTTCTTTACCTTTGGTCTCTGTAATAGGTTTAGAAGTATCCTCTTTAACAAACGTTGCACGAATGTCAGGAATGGGTCTGACTGTGGAGCCAAGTTTATCAAAATTGTACAAGTGCTCTAGGGCAAGTTTCAAAACATCATTAACTGGCAAACCCAAACCTGGTTTAACTTTATAAAATATTTCATCTTGGAGATTATTGGTCAACAAATTTAATGTTTGCTCAGTCTGACCACGTTTCATGTTAATGTCCTCCAGTTGTTTGATCTTTGTGTAAGCTTCATTTATCTCTTGAAAACAGACTTCAAATTTAATTTTAAAATCACCTTTTTCAGCATTAAGATTAACAAGATCCTTTTCCAAACCAGATAATTTTCTTTGTAAGGATTCTCTTTCATCCTTTAAACCATCTTTCTCTTTTTCCTTTTCTCCCACAACAACTTTCATCAAAGCGTTTTCATCATGAAAACTCAAGGCTGTTTGGTGTTCCGAGCTAAGTTTACCTTTTAACAATTCAAACTCATCTTTCATGTTGTGGATTTGGATCAGAAGAGATTCAATAAGTTCAGAGTTTTCGTTTACCCCAGAGTTTTCATCCTCGAAAGAAGCCTCAGAAGCCTCATCATCACCATCAAGCTTTGCCATGTAGGAGACTTGAGTAAAGTGTGTCTGTTCGTCCTCATCTGAGCTTTCGTATAACCAGTTCTCTTCCTCAGCATTGAGCACTCTTCCTTCCTCCTCTTTCTTGGAAATCAAAGACTTCCTTGCATAGTATTTTGATTTCTTGACTTTCTCGAACTTACAGTCTTTAGCAAAGTGTCCAAATTTTCCACAATTGAAGCATCTTCCAGGTTCATCCTTCTTCTCTTCTTTCTTCTTCTCTCTATTTTCTTCTCTTCTCTCTTCCTTTCTTTCTTCTTTCCTCTCATCCATTATTTCCTCTCTCTTCTCATCTCTCCTTCCATACCTTGGTTTTATCTCAGCTTAGACTTCTCTTTCTTGTACTCTTCATACTTCAGCTCTGAATAGTACTTCTTCTTGCCAAAGTTTTTCTTCAATTGCCGCGTAATTAGGGCCAAGTTTTCAGAGAACCTATGTTATCATCTGACTCAGTAATCTTCGTGACAAATGCTTTAGACACTTTCTTCTTTGATCTTGCAGAGGAAACAGGACCAGAACTTGAACTTTTTCCTTTCCCAGCTATGAGAGCCACTGAGTCCTTCAAATCCTTGGACTAATTGTTGATAGATCCCACCTCATCTTCATGTTGGGAAAGTGTAGAGAAGATGTCAGTTACGTTCTCTTGAGCCATATTCTTTGATATCTGAAGATTGATGGCAAAGTTCTTCCATTATGGATTTCAGTTCTTGATGAACTTATAGTTTATCTCGGAAGAAGATTTGGAGATGTTGTTCCTCCTCAGGTCATGCAGAATGATGTTGTATCTATTGTAGGTGTCAAGCAGTGTCTCCCCTTATTTCGCATGAAATCCCTCACAGGCATTAATGCACAAATTTTGCTTGGCTTGAATTGAAGCTTCACTTCCCTCAAATTGTCTTGCTAGCTCATCCCATATTTCTTTAGCAGAACTTTGGCTGTCTACACAATTGTATATATCGTTTGGATTGCCATTATCAAGTTAATGAGAGATTCTTCATCTATCTTGAACAGATCTTTCTCTCGTTCAGTGAATTATTCATATGGTTTGGGAACAAATCTGTCAGGGATTTCTGGAGAGGTATTAGTTCAGCTTGACCAGGTACTCTAATCAAAGGATTTACTGGACCAGAATTGATAGATTCCATGTAATCTTTGCTTTTGTGGTTAAAAAACTGGATCATTCTATTCTTCCATTGCTGGTACTCATTTGCCAGGAGGACAGGAGGTTTGGACTGAGAGCCCATTGAAAGCAACTGGTTTGACATCTTCAGCAAGTGAACTAGAAAGCAAACTTATCTGTACAATTTAAATCAACTAAAAAGATCGTTGAGGAAAGAATTGGATTATAATCTACATTAAAAAAATTCCAGAAAAATAATTTTCTAAAAATACTCAAGTGTAGAATTCGCAAGCTACAGAAACCACAAATAGATTCACAAACAGAGAGAAAGACTTCAAAATTCGCAAACAAAAAATAGAAAGAATTCGCAGATGGATAGAATTCGCAAGAAACGGGGCTTAGAAGCTTTAGAATTCGCAATCAAGAAACCTGAGAAACCTAGACAATTCGCAAATTAATACCTAGCGAATCCTTCCTTTTGAGAAAATTCAGAAAAAGGTCTTTCACAAGTTAAATTCGCAGAGTATAGAGCTGCGAGTTCTATACTTGGAAGATATTTTAGGGTCGAAGTTTTCGCAAATAAATGGAAAACTTTTAAAATTCAAATCTTGCGAGTTTTAGACATAGAAAGAATTCAAGAGCATTTAACTTTCGCACAAACAAGAATTCACAACTGAAAGACTCACGAATCCTAGACTTTGAAATTTTTTGAATTTTTCTCTTAACTTTCGCAAACTAACTTTCGCAACCTGAAAAGAGGATATGATTTTAAGAGCCTGCGAATTTTATACTTGTGAAAAATTTGATAGACAATGAACAAGGATTCGTAAATACTACTTGCGATGCTCAGGGAATTCTCAGACAATTTACTTGCGAGTTCTTCAGAATTCGCAGACAAGATATCTACGAAACCTGTACTTAATTAAATATTCGAATATCAAGCTCCCTGCGAATCCTAAACTTTCGTGAATAAGGTCCTTGCGACTTTCTAAGTTTTCGTAATACAAACACAGGCGAATCTTGTACTTAAACACAATCAACTTCCTGCAAGAATTAGAGGTTTGCGAGTTCTTCAAAGAACTTGCAAGTTCATCACAAGTATGTTCCTGCACTTCAACTTTGGATCCAACAACATAGCAAACAATTAAGATACAATGTAAAACTCACACAATACATTCACCAATGTATTTCGAACATACCCTAATCAAAACAAACCCTTAAAAACAACTCATGTGCATTGGATCTAATGTAACAGTGCTCGACTATCATATGAACAAAACCTTTGAAAATCATCAAAATAGCAATCTATTGATTTCTTTAACTGTGAATAGGTAATCTGAGGATGTTCTATAACATGAAACACACCTAATCAAATCAGTTTTATGCACAAAAACACAATAAACCGTGAAATTGATTTTCACACAGTGAAGGTTTTCGAAAAACACTATTCAATCCAAAATCTTGATTCTTTGGCTCTGATACCAATTGTTGTACCCAGAAATTAGTTGATAATTAACATCACAACACAATAACAATAAGAGATAGATATAAATCGATTCAATACGTCATAAATCTCTTAGCCATCGTATGCTTAAAGTGTGTGTGTGTGTTCTTGGTGTAATACTCTACCTTGAGCGTATGATTCAATAATGATTGACCTAGGGAACAACAAAGAAAATATGCCTTACATAGGTCCACATGACCAAGGCAAGGATCAACCAAAAATACTACAAAACACTCCCTAGAAAAATATAAACTTTTACAATTAAGACCCCTCATGACAATTTAATCTTGAATACAATTACTGATCCAATAGAGTCCAGCAAAAAATCAGATAGACAAAGACATCATGTCAAGGAACAGAAGAAATAGACATCAAGTCAAGAGGGAGCTTATAGATTATATCTGAAAAGGGTTGTAAGGGTGTTGTGTGTGTAAAATTGTTTTTGGAATTAAAACTAAGTGAAAAATGTCATTTTTGGAAAGTTTCCATTTATGGAAAGTTTCTATTTTTGTCAAGTTTTGTAAAGTTTCCAAAGTTAGCAAATTTCCTCATTTAGAATGTTTTTCAAAAGTTGGAAATTATGCAAAGTCAGGAATTCACATAACACACACATGCGAAATCTGAGGAATTCGCAGATGTGTGTGATACGAATTCTTCAGAATTCGCACCTCAGAGTGTTGCGAATCCTAACAATTCGCATAAGTATTTCTGCGAAATGAGAAGAATTCGCATATCTCTGATCAACGAATTCTTGAAGTTTTGCACAGAATTCGGAACATTGTCTCTTGCGAATTCTCACACACATTGTCTTATTTTTTTTCAAAGACAATTCGCATGAGTCTTTCTACGAAAAGTGATGGTCCAATCAGATCGTGCCACGTGTTACCCTCATTCTTGAGTATAAATAGGGTTGTTTCTACGAAAACCTCACTTTTCACATATCCTTCAACTATTGAGTCTTTCAGGGCACGAATTCTCTTAAACCCTTGCTTACGATTTTCTTCTTTGATTTCTTTGAATCTTTGAATCTTTGAAGATCAAAAAGTGTTAATTTGATTTGTTTGTTTGTATTTTTGTTCATTGTATCTTTGTTGTTTGATCTTGTTGCAGGGAAACCCTAACTAGATTTAGACTTAGGTTTTTATTGATTCGACTGGACTGTATTGATCGAAGTCGTATAAGTCTTTGGAATATTTTCTTCTATTTTGATCTTGATAATAAGTAAGTGGAAATTCGAACTAAAGAATCATTGTTATACTGAAATCGACCCATTTCAATCTCATATTTTTACCAAATTTTGAGTATTGTTGGATTGATTTGATAAAACTGACTTTTGGTGTTCTTGAATCTGGGTTTGGATATTCCTGATAAAAATCAAGATTAAGGATTAATTATGTTAAAATCTTCGGTTTCTTAAACAAAAAGTCCCTATAATCATAAATCGATTCTGAAAACATTAATTTTAAAGGTGATAATTCGAAATTTCAATTGTTTGAATCTGGGTTTGACTTGAAGGTTGAATGTGTTCTTGATGTTCTTACGAACACTTAGAAGATTTTCAAGAACTCAAAGTTTATAGAATTCTTGATCTAACAGAGCCTTACGAATTCTGAGTTTTCATGTTAAATTTTTGCTAAGTGTGAAATTCGTAACTTGCATCTTACCATTTCTTGAACTATCATTGTTATCATTGTTCTAAGTATGGAATTCGTAAATTTTCCTCTTACGAATTATGGTCTACGAATTCTTGGTGTATACGAATTCTTGATTATATCCTTGAATTCCGAAGTACAGAATTCGTAGATCTCTATCTAGTGAATTCTTGACTTAGAGTTTTTCAAAATTTGGTTTTCCTTGTCAAAACTCATTTTTTTAGTTTTTCACAAACCCATTTGGACCTTTTCCATTATTCTTATATCTTTTCAGGTAAAAATGGCAGATCAGACTGTAGATCAACATGTTCAGACTGGAGAGAATTCACCAGAAGCACAACAAGCTTCTGAGCAGTGCCCAATGTCATCCTTCCGATCTGATTTCCAAGTTCCACAAGATGTGAATCCTGATCACTTCTTGATCTCACCAGCTGAGATGAAACCACAACAGCCAAACAATCATTATCTTCAATGTACTATCCGTATTGATCCTTTGGTACTGGATATCTTGAGGAACCATGCACATTGCAATGCTCTTACTGCTCAAGTTGTTGTTCTAGAACTATATGTAGAACAAGCATGGAACACCATCAGAGTTTCCCACATGATGAAAAAGGAGTAAGAATTCAGATCTTCAAGTTGAATATTGACCATTTCACATCTGTTCTCACACAATAGAGGCTGAAATTCATTCTTAGTCTTCCATCTGAGAGTGGAAGGGAAGGTAGAACCAGTTATGATGAATTACCTTTTGAAGCTGAAGTACTCCGAGGCATTATAGACATGGGTTATGTATATGAGCTAACTCAAGTGAGCCAGTTCAAGAAGAACAACCTACCTCCATTCTACTACACTTTGTTTTCTGTGATAAACCGGTGCCTCACTGCCAAGAACTTTGGATAAAATAATGTAAGCAGTCACATTCTGAAATTGTTCTATTCAGTGGTTCATGACTTGCTTGTTGATTATGCTAAGATATTCTGGACTGAGTTGTATGACAAAGTGGTGGCCAAGAAGACTGTTAAGCTCCGAACTACATTCCTTACCAATGGTTCATGACGCTTATTGTTCGAAGCATGTTGAAGAGTAACAGGAATATACCAACCAAACTTCATCATCCAAGTTCTTCTGTTAGTGAAATTAGGTACTTGATGAGGCAGAAGAAAGAATTTCCGTTTACCATGCATGTGCCTGAAGTTCTCTCAGACTATGCATATCCAGAGTGTGCTAGTATTATAAATTATAGAAAGTCTATGGGACGGCCAGAACCGGTCATCCCTACCCAAGGCTCCAACCTTAGGCGAGCGGAGTCTGTGAGGGTTTCTGATACCTTGGGGGTACAAAAATGGGCAGAGAAGAGAAAAAATTCCGAGAGTGGTTCTGGAAGGGGTCATAGACCATGAATAGAGGCATCAGGGTCACGGGTTGTAACCCCACGTATAGTGACACCTCCTGTCGATGAAGGTTATGGCTCTGAACAATATCTAGATCTTGTACATGTTGATCAGGCTGATAATGAAAGTGATACAATACTTAGTGCCTTCTGCTTCTAGTTCAAAGGATGATGATCAAACAGATTCTGATGCTGAAATTGCTAAAGGTGGATCAGATGAAGGTGATGATCATGATGATGATGATAATGCTGATGTTAGAAAGTTGGTTGAAACTACTCATGTTGGTACTACTCCCACAGATCAAGCTGTTGTCTTTGATGATGATGAAACTGATGATTTTGAACCATTCTATAGTACTGATGCCATGGATGGATGAGCAACAACGTGTTGACTCAGTTCTTATTGCGGTTGTTGGAGAAATAAGGCGGAACGAGGGAGACTTAGTTGAAAATTTTGAGAGAGATAGTGAACTTGTAGTAAATGAACATGGTGAGTGTTAACCCATTTTAATCTAGTTAATAATAAAACAATCACAGAACACAATATAGATCAAGAGATATTAAGATCAGAATAACATACCAATCCCTTGAATAAACAGTTAAACCTTGTGTGTTCTTGATACCTTTGAATACAGAGAATTTGGCTACCTCACTATAGGATTATAATTATGATTATGAGGATTAACCCTAAAACTAAACTAATCAAAATATTAAATACCCAGGCCTATTTCTAATGGGCTTTACTAATGGGCTTGAGACATAAGGCCCATTTACAAATAACTATCAACTTATTACAGTTTAAACCCTGAACTATAACTATTAAGTAAAAACAATTTAAACCCTCTAATTTACTTTAAACTTGAATACAATTATTTGATCCAACAATCTCCCCCTTTGGATTCAAGATTAAAAATCTAGCAATTATCTTCACGGGTCTTCAGTTGTCTTCACTTTTCTTGAAAACTTCAGATATCTTCAAAACTCCAGATACAATCTTCATATCTTCCTCTTTAAATGAAGTGTCCTTCTGAATAATCTTCAATCATCTTCAAATTAGCTCAGACACTTTGATATCTTTGAAATTCTTCAAATTCTTCAAATTCTTCATCAGTCTTCATCAATCATAGTCTTTCTCTTTGATATACTCCCCCTTTTTGATGAATGGTGAGAAGCATCATCATCAAAACATGATAAAACAATCTCCTCCTTTATGTATTCATCTCCCCCTATGTGTGTAATTATCAATTAAGCACTATCTTCATGTATATATCCCTGTGTCGAAATAAGAGCAGTCTTCCCAAAAGGAAAGAGTGATTATTTCAATCCTTGCGGATTTAAGTAAAAAGAAGTAACCATTCGAATCTTTTCAAATTCAAACAGTTTAATAGTGGTAACCCTGAATCAACAAATGACTCAGTTAAAATGCCTCTCAGTAACACATAGTTACTGAGTAACAAAAAGTTACTATATAAGGAGCTAGTTTTGATGTTGGCTCCCCAGGACTTCGATTCAATCATCGAATAACACATGGTTATCTATGAACATTCTGACAGAAAACAAATTTTTGTGTGCTTCTGCATGTGTATGAAAGAATTTATGCACTGATGATTACTTTTTAATGTAGGCTCAAAGTTTGTAAACTTGTTGAGACAACAACAAATTATACAAAGACTCAATGTGCATGAGAAAGGGTATAAGGTGGGGCAACTTTCCTTCTTTTTCAATATTAGTATCTGCCAAATGAAGAACCAATAGCATATGTGCTGCTTCCCCAGAAAATGTGAAACATTCTCTTTTTGAGAAAAGAATGAGTAGCTGGTGGGGTTGTCTGCAAGAGTTGGCACGGGCTAGTTGCCTTTTTCAATGTTATTCACGAAGAAATGTGAAGCAACAGATGATGTGGTTGCCCGACTCAGAAAGAAGTTTGGTACAGAGTTTAATATTCTTTTCCTCTGTTCTCTCACCCTCTTTCTTATTTTAACCCTTCTCCCCTCAACACTCGGGGAATACTTCCTAGGTAGGAAACACTGGTTATCGTGAATCCATGGAAGTTCTGTTAAGTTCTCACACTGAATCCCATATATTTTCCTAAAAGAACATGTTGTTCAACAGCCTTTTGTACATGTAAGCACAGGAATACCGTTACATGAAGAATAGAAATTTGGAGAAGTCAAAACATAAGTATTTTTGACAATGATATTCTCCCCCTCAAACTAAAAGAGGATGTCCATAAAGATTTTTGACAACTAAGCTCTTTGATAGAGAAGCTCTTTTAAGAAGTCAGCTCTTTGAATAATTAAGCTCTAAGATAATGAACTCTAATAAGTAGGCTCCCCTCAAACTAAAAGATTTTTTTTTAATAACAAATAGAAAACATAGCACTGAGGTGCGGGTTCTAATCAGGTGTGATTAGTAGCCATAGTCACTTGAATTATCATGTACAGAAAGTAAATCATGGTAATCATTTGTGAAAAATGATTCCTCGATCGTTAGCAACAGTTGGTTAATAAAACACAAAGAATAGGATTTGGAAAACTCCTCCTCGAATCATGAGTAAGGTTTTAAGAAGACATGTTCAACATACCAAGTTTGCTGATTAGGAATTGAAACCTCTTTTCATCCAATGGCTTGGTGAAAAGGTCAGCTAACTGGTAGTCAGTTTGAACAAAGTGCATTTCGATATCACCTTTTTCTACATGATGCTTGATGAAATGGTAGCGTACGTCGATATGCTTGGTCTTTGAATGCTGAACCGGATTAGAAGTTATGGCGATTGCGCTCTTGGAATAACAATAAATAGGAATGCGCTTGTAGTTGTACCCAAAGTCCCTTAACTGTGTCTTCATCTAGAGGACTTGTGAACAGCAGCTAGCAGCAACTACATATTCAGCCCCAGCAGTGGATGTTGAAACACAATTTTGTTTCTTTGAAGTCCAACTTACAAGTTTATCACCTATAAATTGACATGATCCAGAGGTTCTCTTCCGATCTAGCTTACAACCTGCATGATCAGCATCTGTAAAGGCAATTAGATCAAAACGGGAATCCTTTGGATACCAAAGGCCCAAATGAGGAGTGCCTTTGAGATATCTAAGGATTCGCTTAACAACATTATAGTGCGACTCTTTAGGATTAGACTGATATCTCACACAAAAGCATGTGGCAAACATTATATCTGGGCGACTGGCAGTCAGATAAAGTAAAGAACCAATCATGGTACGATACACCTTTTGATCTACAGGATTCCTAGAGGGATCTGCGTCTAAGAGTGTACCAGTAGCCATTGGTGTTTTCATGACTGAACTATCCGACATATTGAACTTTATTAACATGTCTTGTAAATATTTAGCTTGATTAATGAAAATGCCGTCGGGTAATTGCTTTACTTGTAAACCAAGAAATAAATTTAACTCACCCATCATCGACATTTCAAACTTAGTTTCCATGATTTTAGAAAAGTTCTTACAAAATTTCTTATTTGTCGACCCAAGTATTATGTCGTCAACATAAATCTGAATGAGAATCAAGTCTTCACCTTGCCTTTTAAGAAATAAGGTAGTATCTACTGTAGCTTTCTTGAAACTAGAAGCTAGGAGAAATTTAGTTAGAGTTTCATACCAGGCTCTTGGTGCTTGTTTAAGACTATATAAATCTTTTTCTAGTACATAGACATGATCAGGGTGATGAGGATCAATGAAACCATCAGGTTGTGCCACGTAGACCTCCTCATACAGAACACCGTTCAGGAAAGCCGACTTTACGTCCATTTGATAGACTGTAATGTTCTTGTGTGTTGCATATGCCAAGAAGATTTTGATGGCTTCGATCCTTGCAACAGGGGTGAATGTTTCATCGTAGTCTATGCCCTCTTGTTGACAGTACCCTTTTGCAACCAAACGAGCTTTTTTTCTCACAACTACTCCAGCTTTATCTTTCTTGTTTCTGAATACCCACTTTGTTCCAATAACAGTTTTACCTTTAGGTAGTGGGATCAAGCGCCATACCTTGTTCCGTTCGAATTGCAGAAGCTCGTCTTGCATAGCAGATATCCAGAAAGGATCACGGAGAGCTTCAGATGCTTTCTTCGGTTCTAGGGAACTAAGGAAGCTTGAAAACATACAGAAATTTGCTGATGCAGATCTTGTCTTGACACCGGATTGTACGTCACCTATCACATTTTGCAGGGTATGATCCTTAGTCCAACGATGTGTGCTTGGTAAGGATACAATTGTTTGTTGCGTGTTTGATGCATCGTTTTCATCATGCATGGCAGGTAGCTCTATAGATGTACTCGGGACATCTTGTACAGGAGTTTCTGATACGGAGGCTTCTGGACTAGCAGCTGAAGTACTTGTGACTTCATTTCCAGAAGAATTATCTGCAAAGACAGATTCAGTATTAGTAGAATCAGAAACTAACGGCTTACTTGTACCTGATGGAGATTCAGTCTCAGTGACTTCTTCGGACGGTCCTAACATGTTTTCAGATATAGTAGGAACCTCCGAGCTTGTTATATATGTAGATATGCCTTTGTCAAAATCTGCACAAATATCATCAAAGGCATCAATAAACAGTAAATCTAACTCAGATAAAGTAGAGTTAGAGTTAGAAGAAGTAGATCCTTTAAAAGTTGGTTCTATTCTGGAGTGAATAGAAGCTTTATCTTTAAGTCCAAGTTCTAAACTGTTGTGTCTAGAAGTCCGCGTAGAATTCTCATCAAAGGAGACATTCATGCTTTCAACAACCATCTTGGATCGAATAATGTAGATTGAATAAGCTTTGTATGTTAGTGAGTATCCGACGAGATATCCTTCATCTGCTTTCTTATCAAACTTTGATAATCCTTGACGCTCTCGCAGAATGTAACACCTGTAAACAAAAACACGAAGGAATTTGATGTTAGGTTTACGATTGTTGATCAAATCATATGCTGTTCTATTAAACCTCTTGACCACGATGGTATGATTCTGAGTAAAACATGTTGTTGCGACTACCTCTGCCCAAAGATACATGGGTAGATCTGAATATGCAAGCATAGTGCGATCTGCTTCAACAAGAGTGCGGTTCTTCCGTTCTACAACGCCATTCTGCTGTGGAGTGTAGACTGCGGAGAAGTTGTGTGAAAGTCCCACAGAGGTAAGATAGCTCTGTAAGGTATCATTCTTGAACTTCGTGACATTGTCGCTGTGAATAGTTCTGACTTGCAGTTGAAGACGTACTTGAATACGCTTAATGAAAGCAATAATCAATTCTGGCGCATCTGACTTGTTGCGAAGAAACTCTATCCATGTATACCTTGACTAGTCATCTATCATTACGAAGACATACTTCTTACCGTTGATAGACGCTGTTCGCATTGGGCCATAAAGGTCCATATGAATCAGTTCCAGTGCAGATGAGGTTGACGAGTCGGTTTTGGACTTGAAGGAGCTTCGCTTCATTTTTCCCAACTCACATGCAGAACATAGTGAGTCTTTCTCACACCTCATTTCTGATAGACCATTGACTAGACCTTGTCTTTGTAGCTTCGCTATTGATATGAAATTCTGATGAGACAAGCGTCGATGCCACGTCCACGATTGTGCTTTAGAAGCTTTGGCTAGTAGGCAAACTGGACGTGTGGCAGACAGTGTCGGAAAATCTACATAGTATAGATTTCCATGGCGTTCAGCTTTGAAGATTTCGTACCCATCTGGATCCTCAAGATAGCAATGAGTTGTTGTGAAGCGGACTTGATATTTCATGTCACAGAAGTGACTGGTGCTGAACAGATTATGATAAAGTCCTTCTACATATAGTACTTTCTGAATCTTCACAACTCCATTATCAAGCATGCCATATCCTTTGACTTTTCCTTCTACTTCAGAATTTGCAAAACGAACTGCTCCGGCAGGCTCCTCCACATAGTTATGTAAGAAGTGCTTGAATCTTGTCATGTGGCGTGAACATCCGTAATCTATCACCCATAATCGACAGGCCTGCACAAAAACTATTAGTTTTGCTTAGGTACCCATATCAGAATGGGTCCTTCGCTGTTAGCCTTAAGCAATTCAGGAATATCAGCAGGTTTAACATTCACTCTCCACACATATCTGGATTTTGGAACCCATTTCCAAATTGTTTTAACATTTAATTCCTGAAAATGCTTTTTAGATTTAGGATTGGCAACCTTAGCTCTAAATACTTTGGGTTGTGTGAAAAAATTAGAATTGAAAGTAGGTTTAGCTTTTCTTTTACTCTTTTTGGACTTAGGAGGGGAGTAGTATTTGAATTAATTATCCCAACAGTGTTTGCAGTATAGATTCTATCTAGCAAAATTCATAAACATAGATTTATCGGAACAAATCTTACATTCATCTCCATCAAAAGAATTACTTTTCAAAATAACACTGTCTGAAGTACAACTGTTTGGAACAGAAGTATCACTGACATTCAAACTATCATTTTTATTCAAACTAAAATCTTTATTCTTCTTACACCTCCCAACTCCATTTCCTTTTATATTTGAAACAGAAATAGGAATCTTGTTAGTCTCTATCTTAGAAGGTGATTCTTTTCTTGAGTTACTTGAAGTCTCACCTTTCTCAAAAATACTAGGAGGATATTCAGGACAGTTAGAATAAATAACTGATGATTTTGTAGGAGCATCAAATTCTGGATTGGTTCTTACCTTCCAGTTTGGATCATTATACATATGTTTATCATCTGAAACATTTTTAAACAGAGTAATTTTCAAATCATTGATCTCTGTGCAAAGCTCTTCATTTTCTTTCAAAGATTTTTCAAGTGTAAACTTGATATCAAAGTTTTCATCTTTGACCTCATCAAGAGACTATTGCAGCAAATCAATTTGTTTCATCAAATCAGATGAAGATCGCTCTCAGAATTTGACTCCTTTGAAACAGAAACCGGATCAGAGTCTGAAGCATTCATCATTTCAGAAAATCTTTGTTCAGTTATGGTCTCAATAAACTCTGTTTTATCATTTTGAACACAAGATTCATTCGTGTTTACAGTTTCTTCTTCAACCTCTTCAACAAGTAAAGGTTTTGGAGTAATGGGATTTGAGACTGATGGTATAGTAGATGGATCAACATCCGATTCATACTCATCATATTTACATTTAGTCTTAGGTGGAACTTTGTCATTGGTTACTGATTCTTTGGAAGATGTGGTAAAAAATGATTCAAACTCAGTAAATTCTATCTTTCGAGTAGCATAACAATTGTTCAAATCATTGTATTTAAAACCAACAGATTTAAAAGAATTTTGAGAATCAGTGTCATAAGATTTGTTTTCTCCCATTTCTTCTTTGCCTTTGGTCTCTGTAAGAGGTGTAGAAGTACTTGCTTCAATAAAGGTTTCACGAATGTTAGGAATGGGTCTGATAGCGGAGCCAAGTTTATCAAAATTGTATAAGTGCTCTGGTGCCTTTTTCAAAACATCGTTAATTGGCACACCCAAATCAGGTTTAAGTTTATAAAACCTTTCATCTTGGAGTTTATTGGTCAACAAATTTAATGTCTGCTCAGTCTGACCTCGTTTCATATTAATATCTTCTAACTGCTTAATCTTGGTGTAGGCTTCATTTCGTTCTTGAAAACAAACTTCAAATTTAATTTTGAACTCACCTTTTTCAGCATGGAGATTCACTAGATCCTTTTCTAAACCAGATATTTTGCTTTTCAAAGATTCCTTTTCAGCTTTTAAACCATCTTTTTCTTTTTCTTTTTCTTCCACAACAACTTTCAGTAAAGCGTTTTCATCCCGAAAACTCAATACTGGTTGATGTGCGGAGCCAAGTTTACCTTTCAATAAAGCAAATTCATCTTTCATGCTATGTATTTGGGCCATTAGAGATTCAATCAGTTCAGAATTATCACTTACCTCAGAGTTTGTGTAAAGATCGAAAATTTTAAACAAAAATTTTAATACAAACTCAGAAACAATTTATCAAAAAAACAGAAAATGAACTCAAATCATAAGTTTATATTGCATAAAACTTAATGATTACAAACACAACTCAATCTGTTGAACAAGACTCAACAGACGTTCTATACTTCTCTATAGAAAGGATCAATACTAGTCATGAGGTTAATTCTCTAAAACAACTCATACGTATCTCTTAGACTATCAATTATCTATACTATATATACAAAATAGATTACAAGATAATTACAAAAGAAATATTATTCTTTAGAATCCAGTCCATAATTATCTTCATCTCCTATGCTTTCGCATCATCCATCTTTATCTTCAGAAGCAGCATTAACTCAGTAGCAGTATTAACTTTGTCTCTTGCAGTACTAACCATGCATTGCAATATTAACTCCTCACTTGCAGTATTAATCTTCAGCAGTACTAACTACTAGCAGTACTAACTCTCCAAGCAGTACTAACTATTCAAGTAGCAGCACTAACTCTTCAAGCTGTATTAATTCTACTAGCAATAGTAATATTTCATCTAGCAGTACTAAACTTACAAGCAGTAGTAATACCTTTCAATTAGAAGTAGTATCCATCCTTAGCACATTTAGACCCAACAATCTCCCCCTAACTTAACTTTTCAAAAAGAGAAGTTAAGTTCTTCAACATAGAGTCTTCATGATGCTTTCAACACTTCAGCTTAATTGCCCATAGTTGGATCCAATCCCAGACTTTGATTAATTGTCCTTCTGATCACTATTCTGGCCATTTATGATCCTTTAGCACATACCAGCTTAGCTTTCAGCATCCCTTCCAACTTAGCTCTACTGTGGTCATAGATCTTGTCAACCAAGTAGTACTCATGATAGATTTTGTCAATTGTGATCAAGTAGACACCACAGTTTTCAAATAACATCCAATAACATCCAATAAGTAGTACTTTGATCCTGTACTTCACTTTTTCAGGCTCAAACATCATGCATAAGTACTCTATGGCAATCTTGATTAAGCTCATTTCAGTCCCTTGCAATACAGACTCATACAGGTTTATTCCAACTTTGTACATTTCCTCTAGGTCAGCCCTGGAACAACTTCTGATCACTTTGCTGCAAGTTGCATACACCTCAAACTGATCACCTATTCTTTTGAATCTGAAATATTCTTTTCTATTGTCCTTCAGAATATCCCAAAAGATAATTTATGGTGCTTTCATAGAAATAGGATCAGCTTGCACTGGATCTTCATCTGTGAAAGTCATGTACAAATGAAACTGCTCATTTGATGGTTGATTGGACTGCTCTGAATTCTGCTCTAACTCTGCTGAAGTTTTGGCTTTTGCACTTTCAATCTCCTTTTCAGCTTCTTCTATTCTAGACCTCTTTGCCTTAAGCTTGGTAGCAATAGATTTCTTTCTTTTAATAGTTCCAATCTGTTGAGCCAAAGTTTCTTCTCGCTTGGCTTCTGTCTTTTCTTTGATAGGAGTGCCTTCCTCACTGTCAGGGAAAGGTTGTTGGATGTTGAGATCATGGCTTTCTTTAAATTTTCTTTCAACCTCAACACTTTTAAATTAAGTCCCCTTTCAGCTTGTCCATCTCCTTCTGGTATAGTTCTTCAAGCTTTCCAAAAGACATACCTGTAAACATTCCCTCAGGAACTCCAATGGCACCTTTCAGGAAGTTTATCATGTTCTTTGTTTCTTGGTTGGCTAAGTATGTCTTAGAAGGTTGTCTTTGTCTAGTCTTCAGTGGTAGCCTTTGCCTTGAAACCTTATTTGTGACTTTCTTAGCAGCAGCTGCAGACTTTAGACTCTTTTGATATTCTTTGTTACAATGTAAAATTATGTATTTAGGCCCATTAGCCCGTAGGCCCTTAGGGTTTCTCTCCTCTAGGGTTTCCTTTTCTTCTATGTTTCTTGTCTATATATATTTGTGTACCTTTTCATTGTTAATACAGGAAGTAAATAATATAATCTCTGATTACATGGTATCAAATCCGCCGCTTCTAAAACCTTAATAGCCGCCACTCCCAAAACCCTAATAGCAGTCGTCCCACTTTCTACCATACTCCGGCGTGAATAGTGTTTCACGTGAATAGTGCTCCGGCGTGAACAGTGTTTTGCATGAATAGTGCTCCGGCGAGAACAATACTCCCGAATTTTTGGTACGTTTTTTTTGGATCGAAGATTTTTCTCGTTTTATTTCATTCTTGTGGCACCCTGTGAGTGCGCTGTTCGTTTTCGTTTGTGTTCGTCGATTTTCTGGCACCCTGTGAGTGCATTCTCTGTCCAACTTTGACTTTCTGGTTCGTGATTCATTGGAAGATGACTAGAGAAAACAAACCCTCTGGTAGTAACAGTGGTCCACGGGTACCCGAGATACTTCCAGTAAACGTTAGACTCACTGACAACAAGCTTAATGGCTCCAACTTCTTTGAGTGGAGCAAGACCATTCGTATCTATCTCCGAAGTATGGGAATGGGTTCTCATCTCACATCTGATCCTCCTAAAGGTAATGATTCTCCTAAAGGTAATGGTTACAAAGTGATGCTCGTTTGTACTTGCAAATTATCAACACCATTGAGCCTTCTGTTTCGTCTCTGGTCAGTTACTGTGAATACGTGAAGGAACTTATGGATTATCTTGATTTTTTATATTCTGGACAAAGTAACATCTCTCGAATCTATAGTGTGTGTAAGTCTTTTCATCGTGGAGAACAACAGGACCGCTCACTCACTTCTTGAATGAATGAGGAGCTTAACTCTCTTCTTCCATTAAGTGCTGATGTAAAAGCCATACAGACTCTGAGAGAACAAGTGGCTGTTATCAGTTTCTTGATTGGCTTACGACCAGAATTTGACTCTATCAGATCTCAGTTCTTGAATGAATCTGCTATCCTTTCTCTTCAAGAAACATTTGCCCGTGTTCTTCGGAATGAGAATATTCAGTCTTCACAAACTTTGGATCACAACAGTGCGTTGGTTAGTCGAGGGGAATTCCGTGGGGGGTCTCGAGGAGGATTTCGTGGGGTTCATAGAGGGGGCTCTAGAGGTGGCCACAGTGACCGACCAACTGACTCACGTACTACTATTCCAGATTCTGATAATGTTGAGTGTTACTACTGTCATGAGTTCGGTCACACCAAACGTTCTTGTAAGAAGCTTTTGGCCAGGCACCCGAGGAGCTCATCAGCACATGTTGCCTCTGCCTCGGATAGTACGGTAACTATACCCGCGGAAGAATATGCTCGGCTTTTAGGGACTGAGAATTCCACTGCTCCGACTGCTGCATTTGCTGAGACAGGTAAATCTAGTACATGCCTATTATCTTCTGCCTCCAAATGGGTCATTGATTCAGGTGCTTCAGATCACATGACAGGTAATCCCACTCTCTTCTCCAATTTCAATAAACACACGTCTCCATCACATGTCACAATTGCTGATGGGTCTACCCTACTTGTCCTTGGTTCTGCCACCATTGATCTTACCCCATCTGTTTCGTTATCTTCTGTACTTAGCCTACCCAATTTCTCGTTCAATTTGTTATCAGTCAACAAATTACCCGTGCTTTAAATTGTTGTGTCTCATTCTTTCCTTATTTCTGTGTCTTTCAGGATCTGTCGACAAAGAGGATTATCGGTAAAGGGCGGGAAACTGACGGCCTATACATATTTGAGCATCAAATACCCTACTTTTTGTCCTGTTCCCACTCATCGTCTCCGCTTGAAGTTCATTGTCGATTAGGTCATCCTTCTTTACAGAATTTGAAGAAGTTGTGTCCTGAGTTTTCTTCTTTATCTTCTCTACAGTGTGAGTCGTGTCAGTATGCCAAACATCAACGTATTCATTTAAGTCCTAGAGTCTGTAATAAGTGGGCCTCGTCCCCATTTGAGTTAGTCCATTCTGATGTTTGGGGACCTTGTCCTGTTACTTCAAAACATGGATTTAAGTATTTTGTTACTTTTGTTGATGATTACTCTCGCACTACATGGCTTTACTTTATGAAAAATCGATCTGAGGTGTTTACACATTTTTGTTCACTCTATGCTGAGATTAAAACACAATTTAAAGTCCGCTTTCAAACTCTTCGCAGTGATAATGCAAAAGAATATCTGTCTCAAACATTTCAGTCATATATGCTTCAAAATGGTATTCTTCATGAGTCTTCCTGTGTTGACACACCAACTCAAAATGGGGTTGCAGAACGAAAAAATCATCATCTGTTAGAGGTGGCCCGTGATCTATTATTTCAGATGACTGTTCCAAACCTCTTCTGGGCTGATGCTATTGCTACCGCTTGTTTTCTCATCAACCGAATGCCCTATGTTGTTTTGAATGGAAGAAGTCCTTTCTCGGTTCTATTTCCTACAAAGTCATTGTTTCCTGTCGACCTAAAGATCTTTGGTAGTACGTGTTTTGTCCGTGATACCCGACCACACATAACTAAGTTAGATCTGAAGTCTCTAAAATGTGTCTTTCTTGGTTACTCTCGACTTCAAAGAGGGTATAAGTGTTTTTCTCCCACGCTTAATCGTTACATTGTATCTCGAGATGTTACATTCCATGAGAATATACCTTTCTTTCCGGTGTCCACTCTTTGCAACCCAAGAGATAGTGATGATTTGTTGATATATACCGTACCGGTTCTCGAGTCTCCTATCCTATCCGACTCCACACATGCTCAAGATCCTGCTAAACCACCAATCGTTCATGTGTATAGTAGGTTGCAATGACCTACGTCAGATCCTGACCCTATACCATCTTCGTCTGCAGATCCGCCTATTGATGATCCTCTTGCCTCGACTGATCCACCACCTTCCGATACACAGGATCCTGATCTTGATGTCCCCATTGCCCTTCGGAAAGTTAAGCGCTCATGTAATTACCCTATTTCTTCTGTTATTTCCTATGATAAACTCTCTTCACGTTCTCACTCTTTGATCTCTACACTTGATTCTTTTTCTGTTCCTAAGACGGTTGGTGAAGCTTTGACCCATTCTGGATGGCGGGATGCTATGATTGATGAGATAAATGCTCTCGATCATAATGATACATGGGACTTGGTAGAGTTACCTGCAGGCAAAAAGGCAATTGGTTGCAAATGGGTATTCACTGTGAAAGTTAATCCAGATGGATCCGTGGCTCGTTTGAAAGCTCGGTTGGTAGGCAAAGGATATGCTCAAACTTATGGGGTCGACTACTACGAGAGTTTTTCTCTTGTGGCCAAGGTACCCTCTATCCGCCTGTTTATTTCATTAGCCGCCACTTACGACTGGGTACTACACCAACTGGATGTGAAAAATACCTTCCTGCATGGTGATTTACATGAGGAAGTTTATATGGAGCAACCACCTGGACTCCACATTGGTAGGCTGTTAGGCATATACTGAAGTACCTAAAGCATGCCCCTGGCCTTGGCATTCTTTATCAAAATCACGGCCATCATGTCATAGAAGGGTTTACAGATGCCGATTATAATGGGTATCCTACGAACAGGAGGTCTACGACAGGCTATTGTGTGTTGGTTGGAGGGAATCTGGTCTCGTGGAAGAGCAAGAAACAGAATGTCGTTTCCCGCTCAAGTGCTGAATCTGAATACATGGCTATGGCTCAAACCACTTGTGAGTTGATATGGTTGCGTAATCTGCTAGGTGAACTTGGGTTTGCTCAAAGTAAACCGATGAATCTATATTGTGATAATGAGGCGGCTATCCACATTGCAAACAATCCCGTGTTTCATGAGAGAACAAAACATATCGAAGTGGACTGTCATTTCACTCGTGAAAAGCTAGAAGATGGAACCATCTCAACTCCCTTTGTTCGAACAGGAAGTCAACTTGCAGATGTCTTTACCAAAGCTTTACCTGGGTCGCGAATCTCTTCTATTTGTAACAAGCTGGGCATTATTAACATCTATGCTCCAGCTTGAGGGGGAGTGTTAGAATGTAAAATTAGGTATTTAGGCCCATTAGCCCGTAGTCCCTTAGGGTTTCTCTCCTCTAGGGTTTCCTTTTCTTCTATGTTTCTTGTCTATATATATTTGTGTACCTTTTCATTGTTAATACAAGAAGTAAATAATATAAGCTCTGATTACATTCTTCATTGATCTTCTTAGCCATATCCAATGCAAGCTCTCTGTCTTTGGCAGATTGAATTTCTTCCTCCTTTTTCAATTCTTCTTGAAGCATTTTGGCCACTTCTTCATCCAACTCAATCTGTTTCTTCTTCTTTAATGGTTGCTTACACTCAACCATCTTCTCCTTTCCCTTCTTCTTTGCATCCTCCACACTGACCTCTTTTGTTTTCTTCTCTAATCCTCCTTCTTTGATCATCACTCCCTTAGCCTTTTGAGTGGCTTTGGGAGTGTCATTCTTAGCTTTTACAAGGGTTTCTGCAATTTTAATTTCCTCTCTGGACAATTCTGTTTCTGCTTCAGGTTCATTTGTTACTGCTGCAACCTCAATTTCTGTTGCTTTGGCACCAATCTCCACCTCAAACTCAATCTCCACCTCAAACTGAAATTTCATCTCAACAGGGCTTTGCTTTTCATCTTGATTCTCCCCCTTTTTGAAAGCATCATTAACATCTCAACTTTTCTTCAGTACATACTGCTTTCTTTTCTTTTTGTGCACCAACCTTAGAACCATCTTCTTTAGTTTGCTTATCTGCACTTGTTGTGAAAGAATCACCAGTTTCAACTCCTCTATTTATGCACCCTGTTTGAGTACATCTAGACTGATATTACCCAATGTTTCAGTTATTCCCTGAATCTAGTTTCTAATTACAATTAAACAAACAAAACACAAACAAGAATCAATTACCTGTTTGATTTCACTTTCAAATTCAAGATTACAAACTTTCTCTCTCTAGAACTCTCTTTCTCTTTCTAACGTATTCTCTCTCTAAAATACAACTGAATAATGATTCAATTAAGTTCTCTTCTAATTACCAAAGTAAAGGAAACTATTTATACCTACAACTAAAACAAGGAAACTAAAATACAATACAAAAATGTTGACTTTTATTACAAAAGACTTTGACTTTGATGAAAGTTAACTTTCTTCAGCTTTGACTTTCTTGAACTTTGACCTTCAGTCTTCTTGATCTTGTATCCAACATATTTATGCTCTAACAATCTCCCCCTTTGGATTCAAGATCACTGTTGAAAAATATAGCAATTCAATCTTCACTTTTAATCTCTGTCAGTACAATCTCCTCTTTTCTTTAACGGTATTCTTTCCAAAACTGTCTTCAAATGATTAACAATCTCCCCAAAACTTTCACAATAATACTTTCACACTTTGGAAAGAGATTATCTTCAGAATCAGCTCGAATTTGCTTTAGCAAATAATCTTCAAAGAAAATTTCCTCAAATCTTTAGAAAATATTTGATCTTCTTAAAATCTTCAAATCTTTACTTTGAACTTTTCTGACTTGGACATTTCTGAAAATCATCTCTCAAAACTTTATCAATTCTTAATACCATCTCCCCCAAACTACAAAACTTTAACATTTCTTGATAACATCTCCCCCTTTTTGATGATTTGAGCATCTGTATCATCAAAACTTTCACCAAGAAATGTCTTTAAAATTCTTTCTGACCACTGATCTTTCCAACTGAGCCTCTGATTCTTTGCCAATTCGAACAATGTATTCATCCAGATCTTTCCAAATCTAGACAAACTAGGAATGAACACCTGAATGAACAAATGAATCAGTTAAAATGCCTGTCAGTAGCACAAAGTCACTGTGTGTAACGAATACACAATATAAAGGAGCTTTTTGATGTTCACTCCCCCAGGGCTTCCATCCAATCATCGAAATACCACAAAGGCAATTTCTATGAATGTTATGACAAAGAAACAAATTCTTTTAAGAATTAAACACAAATTCTTTTAAAAATGTCTGTCAGTAGCACAAAGTCACTATGTGTTCGTGCATGTGTAGAAAGAATTAAGCACGAATAATTGATTTTAATAAGGCTCAACATTGTGTAAATTACTGAGACAACAGTAGATAAACACTGACTCAATGTGCATGATTGAAGTGCGAAGGTGGGGCAGACTTCCTTCTTTTTCAATATCCAGATTTTCCAAATGAAAACCAGATAGATAATGTGCTACGTCCCCAGAAAATATGAAACATTTTCTTTTTGAGAAGAAAATGAGTGGTTGGTGGGGTTTTAGCAAGAGTTGGCATGGGCTAGTTGCCTGTTTCAATAACGTTCACCAAAGAGTTGTGAAACGCTAGTAATGTGGCTGGTCGGCTCAGAAAGTAGTTGGTGTAGAGTTTGATATTCTTTTACTCTGATCTCTCACCCTCTTTCTTTTAATCATTAAGCGCACTACTAAGCAAACTCTCTTTTCCATTTTACCTCATCGCACAACCCACACTCATTTCTTTTTGACTCCTCACACTCAATCTGTATGGATTAACTTATTAGGTAGAAATCACTGGTTAACGTGATTTCATAGAAGTTCAGTTAATTCCTAGCACAAAGAACCCATATTTCCTATAAAAGCATAATGTTGCTCAGATGATTTAACTTTATCAGTAAAAGCTCATATACAAATGTCAGATGAATGTATGCTCAGAATATAATCATAAAGATATGAGCATTTTAAAACATGGAAGTATTTTCAAACAAGTATATTGAATGAATGAATATAAATGCAAAAGACTTGTTTGAAAATCTGACATTGTATGAAAATGATTAGAAATGAATGATATAACAATCAAAGCTTATGGTCAAGAATAATGGATATGTGTCTATACGAAACAAAAAATATAGACATTCTTGAAATGAACCCTTCGAAATGAAATAACACTCAAAATTTTTTGAAGTACAAGCGGGGTGTCTTACCATCGAAAAAATTGGTTACAATATGAGACATGGTAAGATCATTTTGAACAAAGTCAAACCGATGTGTGTGAATACTTGAAAGTATATAGAAAAGGCAATACACAAGTATTAATCTTTGGATAACACACGGTTTGTTTATCAATGAAGCACAAAAATAAAATGAAAACATTTAAAATCACACTTCCAAATTATAAAATCTGTTTAAGAATCGGGAAGTGGTTTGAACATTTCAGAACATGTTTTCTATATCTGAAAGTTGTCCTTCTTTCAGATACATTTGAGATTAAGATAAGAAATTTACCTTCTCGCTCAATCATAATTCTCATAAAGTCACGCTGTAAGTCATAAAGATATGATCGTGTCATCCTCTCTCATCCTGCATAAGTCTCAAAGTCTAGTCAAAATTTATTCACAAAATTTATTCGAGAAAAAAAATAAAAGACGTAAAGCAGTAAAACAATTAAAGTACGAGTTCTGATCAGAAATAATCAGAAATCATAGTCTTACTCCTTTTGACTTGACTTATATGCTCCCCCTAAAGTCATGCATCACAAAAAAAATTTGTCAGTTAAGTATAATGCAGAAATAAGTTATGCTCCCCCTCAAAATAATGTAAATCATCTAAAATCTTCTCTTACTCACCCTGAGATCATGAGCAAACAATTAAAGTGCAAATATCCTTCAGACATAAAGATAAAGAAAAATGATGAAAAATAACAATACGTAACTTTATTAGGTAACAACCGATTATGTCTTAAGATTTAACATACCAAGCTTAGATACAAGAAAATTAAATCTCTTTTCATCTAAGGGTTTGGTAAATAAATCTGCAAGTTGATAATCTGTTTTTACAAAATAGAGTTCAACAGTTCCTTTTTCTACATTATCTTTAATAAAATGATACCTGACATCAATGTGTTTGGTTTTCGTATGCTGGACAGGATTAGCAGATATCGCGATTACACTCTTCGAGTAAAAATAGATTGGAATTTTATCAAACTTGAATCCATAGTCTCGCAGCTGTGTTGCATCCACAAGACTTGAGAGCAGCAACTGGCAGCAGCTACATACTCTACTTCAGCAGTCGATGTGGAAACACATAATTGTTTCTTTGATGCCCAGCTAACGAGCTTGTCTCCAAGAAATTGAACATGACCAGAAGTACTCTTTATGTCCAACATGCAACTTGCATGATCTGCATCTGAATAGGCAGTTAGTTGAAACCCAGTATCCTTAGGATACCACAGACCAAGATCTGCAGTCCCCTTCAGATACCTAAAAATCCGTTTGACAGCAGCCAAATGGGATTCTTTAGGAGAAGCCTGATATTTAGAACATAAACATGTTGAAAACATAATATCTGGTCTACTAGATGTAAGATACATTAACGATCCTATCATACCTCTATAAGTTCTAACATCAACACTTTTACCCGAAGGATCAGTGTTAATCTTAGTACCTGGTGCCATCGGGGTTCCAATTGGTTTACAATTTTCCATTTTGTACTTCCGAAGAATGTCCAAAATGTACTTAGATTGGTTAATGAAAATCTCCGTAGAAAACTGCTTAACTTGTAATCCGAGAAAGAAATTCATCTCTCCCATCATACTCATTTGAAAACGTGACACCATGAGGTTAGAAAAGTTTTTGCAAAATTTTCGATTAGTAGAACCAAATATTATATCATCAACATATATTTGAATAAGGATAATATCAGCTTTTTCCTTTTTGATGAATAAAGTGGTATCAACCTTACCTTTAGAAAAACCGGACTTGACCAAGAATTTAGATAAAACGTCATACCATGCTCGAGGGTCTTGTTTTAAACCATAGAGGGCTTTGTCCAAGATATAAACATGATCTGGCTTCTCTGGATTGACGAACCCTTCTGGTTGAGACACGTACACTTCCTCTTTAATAATGTCATTCAGAAAGGCTGTTTTCACATCCTCCGGATATTCACTTACCACCGGGACTGACTCTAACCCCTTCTTCTCTTTCTTAGCATCCACCAATTATGCTAAGAACCCCACACACCCTTTCACTAGACACCTCTTAGCCTTGATCATAGACATCAAACACGATTTCCTATCCCTCTGATCCCCATACACACTACTTCTTTCCCTCCCGGCAACGCTATTCGAATCAGCTTCTTATTACATACAATATGAGCATCATTTGACGCCAACCAGTCCATCCCCACGATGATATCAAATTATCCAATACCTATCGGATATAACCGAAGGGGAAATGACTGTCCATCGATGACAATACAACACCCTTAATATACTTCCCTTCCCAAGAATCGACTATCATCCGCTACTTCTACTTCGAACCCAATACTGAGCTCCCTGGGTTTCACACCCATATTACGAACAAAGTTCGGTGTCACAAACGAACGGTTTACGCCCGAATCAAACAGCACTTTTGCAAAAGTCTAGTCTATAAGAAAAGTACCTGTAACCACATCCGATATCTCTACCGCCTCGTATGTTGTCATGTTAAACGCCCTCGCTCTGGCTCGGGCGGGTTCCACCTTCCGTTCTCCTCCTTTTCCTCCCGCAACACCAACTGATCCGTTTTTTAACTGCGGGCAATCTGATTTCATATGACCCACTGCCCCACACTGGTAACAACTTCTAACTCCTTGACAATCACGAGCCATGTGCCCTGTTTTCCCGCACTTATAACAACCTTCCCGGTCTGCCAAACATTCTCCCTTGTGCATCCTATTACACTTTTTGCATGGCTTGTTCACGACTCTTTGCGTAACCTGCTGATCAGGTCTGATGCTTCTGAACATTTTTAAATCACGTGTCGAACCATCCCATTTCCTTTTCTCACCGCCCTTCTCAGTCATTTGACGAGCTTTGTCCTTTTCTGTCATTTCGGTTGCGTTAACAGCCGCCTGAAAAGTAGTAGGCTCTCGTGCTGCCGCCAGTTCTCTAATTCTGCTCCTCAGCCCAAACAAAAAACGATTCACCCGACGTTCCTCATTCATCACATATACTTCAACGAAACGCGCCTTCTCAAGAAATTTAGTTGTATACTCCCTCACAGTCATATTTCTTTGCTCTAGATTCAGATATTCTTCCTCCAACTTCTTCACAAACGCTAAAGGACATAATTGTTTCTTGAATTTGGCTACGAAAGTTTCCCAAGCCATACCTCTAACTGCTTTCGAGCCCTTGCCTCCTGTCTCTGCTTCCCACCAGAACACTGCATCATCCCTCATCATAGATAGCGCAAATACCACCTTGTCTTCTTCCACACACTTGCAGGTATCAAACACCAGATCCATGTTTCCTATCCACTTGATGACCACCACTGGATCACACTCTCCTTTGAAGGTAGGAGGGTTACAGGTGATAAATGCCTTGTAGCTGCATCCTTTTCCTGATTCTGTCTTAAACTCCACTCCAGGTGTTGATCGTGAATGACTACCCACAACTGTTATGGGCGAATTAGCCATTTCAGACGACTCTTTCTTCTCACTCTTCCCTTGACTGCCTGATTCTTCCTTAGCTTGATGTGTTAAAAGGGCTTGGAGTGTCTCATGAATCTTTCCCATCTCTGCCGCAAAAGTTTCTTGTGTTACAAAAGCCTGAGCCCGAATGCCCTTTTGATTTTTAGCTGGTCCCTTTCCCCTGACCGGAGCCGAACTTCCTTGACGAGAAGATTCTTGCTCTGCCACTACTTCCACGCTCTTAGCCCGACGAGCTACCCGTACCGTTCTCTTCCCTTGAGCCCTGACCTCTGGTTCGTCCACTTTCATGGCCGCTTTTCGAGTTGAGTTTACCTTAGGTCGCCCACGACCCTTCCCTCTAGTTGAGGTTGCTCGAGGAGGAGCGACTGGCCCATCCTCAATGACTTCGTTTACAGGTGCCACCTCAGCTACCGGCACTGATCTTCTCCTAGTCACTCTCTCTGACATGACTACAGGTAAAGTACCATCACACAAATTAGCATAAGCCTAAAGCAATAAAGCAAGTTAAGCACGCACATGTACCTGTAAATTTATAATTACACTGGCCAGATGTAATTTTAAATTTACCTTACATGTTAGTCCTCAGTACTCTATCACTCGTTCCCCCTAAGGTCCTCCTGATATCTCATTTATGTCTTACTTCCTAAGTTTAAGTCTAGGCCCGACCGGTCACCTAGATCCCTTAAACTATGGCTTTGATACCAATTAAAACAACCCAGAACTAGATGACATAAAAGAAGTAACTGTCATAAAATAACTCTCGCCAAAAATGGCTCAATTCAACAGTAATATCTGAAGGTTTGCGAATAAACAACCTATTACATAACTGAGATAATAAAATTTTCCAATATTTAATTCGAGAGTCTTTTATAGTGGACGCTGCTTAAACTTTATCCTTCCCTTTTCACGAACCACCAGTCCCAAGCTGTGACATCTGACAACCAGAACATACAGGTTAGCGTCCGAACAATATAATACATGTCTTAACATGTAGGAACACCCTAATATGACCTAATTATGTAGGCAAGGGTTTTAGTTTCTTAAGTTTCCCGGCAGTGCGCTTAGAATATCCGGTTACCGCACGTAACGGTATATGTTGTCTTATAAAATGCCAATCCGATAAAATTTACATTTTATTTTATCATAATAATATTAAGTGGGTTAAATATAAAATTTGTTTACTAAAAAAAATAGATTTTAAACATCAAATGACCAAACCAAAAATTTAAGTAGATAATTGAGAATTTACCTACCTTTAATCTACCTTTCTATAAAAATTACATATTATATACATATATACTATAATTAATAAACAAATAAATAAAAAGAGGTTAGAGAGAGAGGAATCTTGTCCACCTCTCTCTCCCCTTCCCAATACCAATTAATAAACCCCCCACTTCTCAAGTACCATTCATTTTGCATCCATTCACTCTCATTTTGAAATTCTCACATCTCTCTCTCTCCCTCTCACTCCCTTGGCCGAATTTCAGCCATTGGAAACCTCTCAATCCATCAACCTTGAAGGTAAGAGTCACCCTCTAGTCTGGGTAAGTTCATTACCCTTGTATGCATCTTCATCCCTTTCTTTTCTTGCATTTTCTTTCATTTAACTTGCATTTTCTTCACCTTTTTCTTCACTTTCTTGAGGTTTCTGAAAAGAAGGACCTTCATAGGCCTTCAAATGGTAGCTTAGACACCAAAGACATGTTAAATGTCAAGAAATGGTGATAATTAACCCATGATCCATGTAATCAAAACTCATGAAAATGGAGCTTAGAAGACATGCATGGCTATTTTTCTCATCATCTAAGATGGTAGAGTTCATGCATGTGTATCTTATTCTTTGTAATCTAAAGGATGTTCTTTTACAAAACTTATGTTAAAAAGCATTGTAAAAACGTTTTTAAACAAAAAGACCACCCTTTGGGTGAGAATAAAAGTTAAAAAAAAACATTCACATTGCCATGAAATCTCGTTTTAGAATCTGGCAGATTGCATGCATGTTCTTCTTTTGATAATAACTTGAAAACTATTCAACCAAATATTATGAATCTTCTTCTTAAACTTTATTTAGTGAGTTAAAAATCTAACCCAATTGGATTCACTCAAAAATATTGAGTATTGACCCCTCATCCTCACCTATAAAGTTATGTGCGCAGGATGAATCCGTCTGGACAAAAACCTCCATTCAAACAACCATAACCATCTTTTAAATCCATAAAAATTAATTATTTTTCTTCAGAAAGTAACTTTGATGAGTTAGAATTCAAACAAAATTGGTTTCATTTAAAAATATGAAGATTTGGGTGTTCAACCCCTCGTGACAAATTTAGTGTGCAAAAAGTCATATTCTGACAGATTGGAACTCTTGATATAAAAGGACCATAGCTCACTCATTACGTATCCAAATGAGGTGAATCGTTTTCTGGAAGTTTTATAATTGAGTTAGGTTTACAACCCAATTTGAATCACTCGTAAATTTAATTTTCTAACAGTAAACTTCCAATAACTTCATAAACCAATAATCTTCATATATTCAACAATGCAAAATAATATTTAAACCGAGTACCTAACCCATTAGGCATTTTATAAGATACGTTGATCTAAGCATAGCTTTAGCCCAAAATGTTAGGCCCAGAACTGATAGTGTGTTTCACTTCCATAGGAAGGACCTATAACCGGGCATTTGAGCAACTGTGCAACAACTCTTGGAATCTTTGCCGAACATTGTGAGTATTCACAGCCCCTCTTTTACCGTTTTTATACGTTTTGGGGTGAAAAGCATGTAAATTTACAAATTGTTATTACCGAATGATTGTTCATTAAAATTGTTGAATTTTGAATTAAATTGTTTATGCACTATGTTATGTATACTTTACGATGCAATTGAGTGTTGATGAATAAGTCCCCACTGGTTGGACACTACCTATTAACTTGAACGGGAGCCGATGGTATTTGTGGGTAGCGCTATTTGGATTGACAACCCTACTTTTGGCTGACGAGCTAGAAGTGCACTTTACCAATAACGATAATTGTCTTACACATGTGGATCTATTCCACCGCTGAGGTAATGACATATCAATAATTGTCTTACACATGTGGATTTAGTCCACCGCTGAGGTAATGACGTGTAATTTAAGGGGCATTGGTTGGTCGAATGGTTTGGTAGTGGCTCAATGTTAAGGCATTACTGTAGACAGCAAACCTCGTGCAAATAAATGAACAATCAGTTTCTTAAACGTCTTGTGAAAGAACGTTTCACAATAAATAAAACTTTATGCATACAAAACTATTTCGTGCATACAAAAGCCTATGAACTCACCAACTCAATGTAGTTGACCCTTTTTTTTATGCTTTTCAGGTGCAAATAAGTATAAGTGATGGAACTTAGGGTGCACTCATGTGTGACATCATTAACCGATATGACATTGTCAAACTTTTGTCAACTTTTGTAACAACCGTTATTTGAGAACTTTTTTTTTGGGTTGTAATACAATATCCACACTATTTTGTTGAATGTTATGGTTGGTGTTGTTTATTACTTTATGATATGAAACCGTGTGCTGTCATACCTCGTGTTTCCGCATTGGCGGGGTGTGACACAAGCATACGTGAAAAGGTTTTATATTTTAAAAGAGTGAGGGTTAGACCAAAGGTCTAGTGAGATCCCTCAAAGCACGATTTTATCAAATATAATAAAGATTAGGATAAATCAACTCTTTCAGTTTGAAAACATAAACTACACATGAAACATCCTAAAAAATCAGAGTAATTTAAAACTTCATAATTAAGGCAATATGACATCTGTATTGATATAAACTTCACAAAAAGTGTATCAGTTCTTAAGACTTTACAAAAACCTGTACGGATTTAGAATTCATCAACAAACTAATCTAAACATAACTATCTAGATTACATTAGTTGATAATCCAAAACTCATCAAAAGAATGGGACTTAACAATGCCCAACTATCAACACACTATAGTCATCTCAAAAATGCCTCGAGATCAACTCGTCTCTCAAAACCCTGGCAACCCACCGCTAAGGGAAACCTGTTATACACATCATTTGAGAAAAAGTGTCAGACTTAAAGCCCGGTGAGAATATACAGTTCATAAATCTCAAGAGATAATATCAAATGCATCAAAGTAAATCTTTTCAAAGGTTTAGCTATGCAAAACACAGTTCTTTGATACTATACGGACAACCGAAACACATCTTCCGATGACGGGGATTACCCGATTTACCAAGGATTATAGTGGAACACAAAGTAAGCCACAAATCCGAGTTATGAGCTAAATACATGGAACCATGGCCACGAACGCTTCGGTCCGTACTACGATGTGAGGGAGGCCCGTAAGGAACCAGTCATACTCGTTCGTTAGACTACATTTGACCCATGGCTAGTAACCGACCTCACATAACCGTACCAAGTTGCCCCCGAAGATCAAATGTATCTAACTACAACAGAAGGGGCATATCCTTCCCAGCCATAAGCCGACTCGATACCTAGGGATCCACTAGTATAGTCATGACTTGTCACAATATTGAATGTGACCAACAAAGCTAGAGAAATAGCTTTCAACACATTTATATTTCAAAATGCCGTTTTCAAGAGCAACTGTTGGTAAGAAAGAAAATCATAAAACCAGTTTATATACATTCTTTCAATAAGCCACAACATGGCAAGTAAAACATCATTTTACTTCTGATAAGGCGGAACCCGTCATTTTAGTCAATACTGATCGGGAACCCCGAAAATCATCAAAAACTTCATTTATATCAAAATGTAGAGAACATAAAATCATACCGTAGAAATACTTCGGATTTCACAAATAAGAGTTTTGACATGTATAAAGTTTGTAAAATGGTAGTAGGAACTCACCAGTAGGTTTTAGGATAAAACCCGGAAAACTAGATAACGATCACGACGTAGTGGTGAAGCTTAAAACACTGAAACCTCGGATCTAACACCAAACATTAACCACCAAACTCTAGAGAGAGAGAGAGGGAACGATTTAGAGAGAGAAAAGAGAGATTTCGAGAGAGAGAGAAAGATCTTGAGAAAGAGAAGATATTTTGGGTTAAAAACCCTTAAGTCGGCCAGGCAACTACGCGGGTTATGCCGTGACTTCAACTCGCGGCATAACTCGCCCGTGTCCCAATGAACAGTGAGTTACGCGAGTTGTGCCGCGACCTCTTGTCGTGGTGGAACTCGCGAAGTTCCACGAATCTCATTTCAAACATTGGGTTACGCGGGTTGTGCCGCGACCTCTAGTCGCGGTGCATCTCGCGTAGTTCACTGCTTGTCCCCCAAAATTCTCCAAATCCAACTCAACTTCAAACCAAACACGGTGCTAACGACAACAACTTAACACAAGGATACAACGATGAAATATAATGAAAATCCAGGGTGTTACAATGCTCCCCAACTTGGGAATGATTTCGTCCCCGAAATCCCAACTATACAAAAAGATGAGGATATCTTCGCTTCATATCCTCTTCGGATTCCCACGTCACATTTGCTCCTCGGTGATGCTTCCACTGCACCTTGACTAATGTGACTTCTTTGTGACGCAACTTCTTAGACTTTCTTTCTAAGATCGCGACAGACTCTTCTATACTACGGTTACCCTCGTCAAATGTTAACTCGGAGAGAGGAATAACGCTTTCCTCTTCCGCCAAACACTTCGAAGATAACAAATATGAAACTTGTTGTGTATTCTGCTCAACTCTGGCGGTAGTTCCAATTGCTAGGCTTGCAAACCCACCCGCTTGAACACTTTGAAAGGTCCGAGGAAACGGGGACTCAACTTCCCTCGCTTTCCGAACCGAATAATGCCCTTCCATGGTGATACTTTAAGCAACACACGATAGCCTACTTGGAATTCCATCGGCCGCTTCTTCTTATCGGCATAACTCTTCTGCCGATCCTGAGCCGCTTTCAATCTTTCACGAATACATTTGACCTTATCGGCCATCTCCTGCACGATTTCAGGTCTAGCGAACTGCTTTTCTCCCGCTTCAAGCCAACACACGGGAGTTTGGCACTTTCGCCCGTACAATGCTTCAAAAGGTTCCATCCCAATACTCGAGTGGTAGCTATTGTTGTAGGCGAACTCCACCAAAGGTAAGTGAGAGTCCCAGCTACCCCCGAAATCGATGACACAAGACCTCAACATGTCTTCCAATGTCTGGATCGTTCTCTCGCTTTGCCCGTCGGTTTGTGGGTGGTAAGTCGTACTCAACTTAACTCGTGTACCAAGCTCTTTCTGAAACCTATCCCAAAAGTTCGAAGTGAACCGACTATCGCGATCTGACACGATTGAAAATGGTATGCCGTGCCTCGAGACCACCTCATCGATGTACAGTTTCGCTAGTTTGTCCATCGGTAATGTCTCACGCATGGCCAAGAAGTGAGCGCTCTTTGTCAATCTATCGACTATCACCCAGATGGTATCGTGAGCTCGAAGAGTTTTAGTTAACTTTGTCACGAAGACCATAGTGATGTGCTCCCACTTCCACTCAGGAATCTCTAGAGACTGAAGACTCCCATACGGTCGCTGATGTTCGTCCTTAACTTGCGAACACGTCACACAACGCTCAATGTAACGCGCTACGTCAAGTTTCATTACCGGCCACCAATAGTGTAGCTTCAAGTCCCTGTACATCTTTGTACTCCCCGGATGAATGTAATACTTAGACTTGTGTGCATCTTCAAGCAACAGATCACGGTTACCCCCAAGCTTGGGTACCCACACGCGACCGTTGAACAGTTTTACCCCACGACTATCTTCCATTAAGAGTAAACGCTGCTTTGTCATGACTTCCTCTTTGAGATTCTCTTCTAACAAAGCTTCAACTTGCGATGCTTTGATCTTTTCAACAAGACTAGACACCAACTCGATTCTCGAATGGGTAGCCCGAATACAACCGCTATAGTCCTTCCGACTTAACACATCGGCTACCACGTTTGCCTTACCAGGATGGTAAAGCAACTCACAGTCGTAATCTTTAAGCAACTTGAGCCACCGCCGTTGTCTCATATTCAACTCCTTCTGATCAAAGACATACTCCAGGCTCTTATGATCTGTGTAGAGTGTACACTTCGTGCCATAGAGATAGTGTCGCCAAAGCTTCAGGGCGAACACCACCGCTGCTAACTCCAAATCGTGGGTAGGATAGTTATCCTCGTGTATTTTAAGCTGCCTCAAGGTGTAAGCGATTATCTTGCCCCGTTGCATCAACACACAACCTAAACCCATTTTCGAAGCGTCGCTATAAACCACGAAGTCTTCTGACCCTTCAAGTAACGACAAAATCGGAGCTTCACACAACTTCTTTTGAAGTATTTGGAACGCCTTCTCTTGTGTTTCGGTCCATTCAAACTTCACATTCCTCCGAGTCAAAACTGTCAAGGAAGAAGCGATTGTCGAAAAGTCTTGGATAAATCTGACGGACTCTTGGGAGATTCCCAATTCATCATAGCTTCAATCTTGGAGGGATCCACTATCACTCCGTCTCGAGTGACAACGTGACCCATAAATTGTACTTCTTTAAGCCAAAAGTCACACTTGGAAAACTTGGCGTACAATCTTTCCTTTCTCAACACTTCAAGCACTTCTCGTAGATGTTGTTCGTGTTCTGACTAGCTCTTGGAGTACACAAGTATGTCATCAATGAATACAATGACCGAGTGGTCGAGGAATGGTCGGCACACTTTATTCATCAAGTCCATAAATATCGTTGGTACGTTCGTTAGACCAAAAGGCATTACAAGAAATTCGTAATGGCCGTAACGCATTCTGAAAGTTGTCTTCGGAACATCTTCTTGTCTTACCTTCACTTGGTGATATCCCGAACGTAAGTCGATTTTGGAAAAACAACCCTCTCCTTGAAGTTGATCGAACAAGTCGTCTATTCTCGGAAGCGGATACCTGTTCTTCACTGTAGCTTTGTTCAACTCACGATAGTCGATGCACATTTGCAGCGTGCCATATTTCTTCTTTACAAACAAGACCGGAGCTCCCCAGGGTGACGAACTCGGTCTTATAAATCCCAACTCCAAAAGCTCTTGGAGTTGTGCCATCATTTCTTGCATTTCTGACGGCGCTAAACGGTAAGGATCTTTAGCAATTGGTGATGTTCCACGCACAAGATCAATTCGAAACTCTAACTGACGATCGGGTGGTAACCCGGGCAAGTCGTCCGGAAAGACATGTGGAAACTCACACACAATCTTCACATCTTCTAGCTTTGATTTCTCTAACTTGGCATCGATCACATAGTCTAGGAAAGACGAATATCCTTTTACTAAGCACTTGCATGGCTTTGCCATTGTGATTATTGCCACTTCACCTTTTCTCTTTTCACCATAGATGACAATGACTTCGCCAGAGGGGTTGGGAAGTCGAATCAACTTCTTGGAACATACGATCTCGGCGTGATTGTTTGACAACCAATCCATGCCGACCACAACATCAAAACCCCCGATTAACATCGGCAGTAGATCGATCGAGAATTCTCTCCCTTCGATACTAAGAGTACACTGCTTCAGAACATCGTGTATCAGAACTTGACTACCATCGACTATTTCTACTACTAATGCATCCTCAAGATTAGTAGTGGGCATAGCAAACTTTTGACGGAACAACGCAGATATGAAAGAGAAATTGGCACCCGTATCGAATAAAACACGAGCAGGTACAGAGTTTATAAGAAATGTACCCGATACCACATCAGCCGATGCCTTGGCCTCATCGGCCGTCATCTGAAATGCTCGACCCGGAACTGTCACACCCCGCTAAAGCGGAAACACGAGGCATAACAGCTCCGATGTCATAGCATAAGATTATAACATACCAACATTTGCTTAACTTTCAAAATACAATACATTTTTAAGAACATAGTATCGTCATTGTTTACAATTCCCAAACTCAAATTATGACGATACGCATAACAGCAAAATAATCTTGCTTCAAAATATGAAGTGCGCTGCTAAAACATCATGGAATTACCTTCTTGATTCCTGAAAAGCATGAATAAAAACCAAGGTCAACTACAAAGAGTTGGTGAGTTCACAGGTTTTAAATATGCACAAATCATTTTTATATGCAAGTTGTCATTTGTAAAACATACGTATAAACCAACTTCAGTTCTTTGATTCATGAGTACCACAATTTAATTCCTTTATGATAAGTGTATGCAAAGACAACATTACGTTGAGCCACTACTAAGCCGTCCCTGACCAATTTCAACGCCCCCGATGAACTAACTCAATGGTGGTTCAAGCCACATGTTTAGTCATCTTCTCTAGTATAGTGCACCCCTGCTCGTCAGCATTAACGTGGGCTTGTCACACCAAATAGCGCTATCCACTAATACTATAGGCCCGATTTTCTTCGAGTTAATAGTAGTGTCACGGGGTCTTAACATTAAAAACTCAACACATCAAATGCATACTTATCATATAGCTTATAATTCCAAACGCCTTTAACAAAGCCTTTTAAATTGCCAAAACGCAATACTTTCAAACAATTCTCATGAATCTTTAAATACGCAATTTAGACATGCTTTTCACCCCAAAATCAATTAAAACGATAAAAGTGGGGCTGTGAATACTCACCTTAACGATTGTATCGTGTGAGGCTTTACTTTAATACTTATTGAATTTTGTCACGCCCTTAATTTCCCTATACAAGAGTTGCCATAAAGAAACACATTAATGCCCTATTCCGATGTCCAACCAATATGTCCAATTGTCCCATGGAATGCCATCAAATAAGTTTCTTAGTCCATATCCATTTTTAACTATACAAGGTTCCAAAATACAATAAAACAAAAATCAAGCTTGATAAAATTACCTTTCTGCATTCAGCACATGCTGTCCAGAAAGTTATCCGGTAAATTCAACACGGAAGCTTAACTTCCCAAGAGAATTATTTAATCACAAATTTTGTGATGATACTACAATATGTTTAGAGTAAATCTGCATTTTTTTATAATTTTTGAATAACTTTTAATACATCAAATAATTTTTACAAAATAGAGTGTCACTGATTTTCGGATCAGGACATACCTCACTTGTAACAGGTTTTTGAGGTATCAATTCTTGGAATTAGACAGTGACCCATATATGGATGCAACCTAACTCAAAATACTAACATTTGGAAAAAGATTCACTTATTTTGGATGAGTAGTGAGGGAGTTATGGCCTCTACAAGATAGGTGTATGAATCTGTCTTCACCGGACAGATTGCACCATTTTCTTGTAAAATCCATTTAAGTGCCCAAATCAACTCCAAATTCAGTGTTTTCGGACTTTTTAGAAAGCTAACACTTTAGATTAAATTTTAGAAGCAAAAACCCCAAATTTTTAAGTAATATAAACCGACTTATACAGCTTGAAAGTGAATACAAATCCATGACAGCAAGCTGTTAGTAAGATGAGGTTTATATTAACATGAAATGATGATCATTTGCCATGGTTTTTGCTAATAACACATGGCCTCACATCTTAAATCATTATTCTATGATTCTTATAAAACAAATTTTGCATCATGGAGTCATAACAACAACCAATGTTCATCCAATCACATGCAAGACAAAATAACCACTAAATTAGTAATTTTACACCATTTAGAAACTCTTTAATCATAGGAGATTTGAGTAATCTCATCCTAAAAGTTTCTTTGAACTCAAAATTGTTGTAAATACATAAATTTCACTCCAAAATAACAAAATCTCGTGGTTCATAAAACCACACTTCATAACATTGATATTTTGATAAAAGAAAATCTCAAAAATCACACTTAAATTCCAAATTTTGTTGGAAGATCATTCAATGGTTTTCTTTACAATTGTTTATTTCACCAAATGTATCCCATTTCACTTCCAAGAACAAGATTATACAACCACTACATGAAATGATGAAAAACATACAAATTTCTTTGAAGATAAACTAAAAAAAAATGAGTATAAAGATGGTTACCTTCTCAATTGGAGATGTAAACTAGATTTCTTGAAGTAGGAGGATTGTAGACCTTGATTCTTCCTTGAAATTTTCCATGAAAATCGATGGTGATGGTGTGTGTGTGTGTGTGTGTGTGTGTGTGTGGCCGGTTGAAGAAGAGAGAGAGATGGGAGATGAGGAGTTTTTCTTGCAAATTTGAAAATGAACAATTTACTCTCTAATTTTTGGTTTTAACTAAAATAAAAAGAGAGAGAGAGCATAGGTTTTAGCCATGTGTCCTTGTGACTCATCAAAACTTTTAAAATTTTAATTAAAAATACAATTAAGATTTAAACTTGGGTAAACAATCAGATAAATTTTTGTATCGAAACCTTTAATTATCAGATTATGCTAAAAATTGAATATTATAAATTAATAACTAAATTTTTATTTTGAAATTAATATAGTCCTATTATTTTATATATATATTTTTAGATAAATTACTAGTCTAGTTTATAAATATCAGATATAATTGAGAACCGAAATACCCAATTCTCAATATTTGCTAATAAAATGTCAAATTTGAAAATTTTGCAATGCAAGAAAAATTAACATAATGATTTTTATAGTTTAAGGATTTTGGACTTTTATTAACTTATTTGGCATTTCTGGACAGTGACGGTCAGATGCGGAACTGTTCCGGGTTTTTAACGCAACTTCTAAATTTTTCGGGAAACTTTTATCTTAAAGGCTTTTAATAAAAATTTAAAAGTGACAAAACTTATAAATTAATCTAAGGGTGCTAACCTTAATATTCAGAATTTGACAGGTGTCACAGGAACCCTAGGAGGGTTCTCCTTCTTTGCCTCCACGCTACCCGTCTTGAGCTTCGGGCAATCTCTGTTAGACTGTAATTGTATTCAAGATTAAATGAGGGTCATTGTTGTAATTAGTGTTTGTGTGTGTGTTGTAATGAGCTTAGATGGTTTGACCTTGCTTGGTCATGTTGACCTATATATAAGAAAGTTCTTGTGTTGTTTTAAGCAAGTGAGTAAGTGTGTGTGAAATTGAAGGTGTAATATTGGTGGTAGTTGAGAGAGAGTAAGAACACACACAAAGAATACACACATACGTGACATATGTGACTAGATGTTAGATCTGTGATTAATTCTAATTCATGTGATTGATCTAATAAAAGTGTTTGTGTCAATCTAAATGTGTTAATGCTAGTAATTCTTGGGCCACAATTGGTATCAGAGCCAAATTCGTTTGAAAATCAAGAAAATATTTTGAGTCGACACTGTTCACGTTACTGTTCACGAAGTCAAAATAAATTTTGATTTTTAGTGGAATTTTTGAGTTGAATCTGATTAGGTTTTGTGCGCATTGTGAAATCGATCATGTCTGCATAATTTGTTTCAAGAATTGCACCGAAATCGAGTATGAATTTGTGATTTTTGTTGAGTTTGAAGTTCACGAGTTTCACACACTATTCTTGATTCAATTTGATTATTTGTGTGTTTTTAATCGAAATTACTTGGTAGAATTGTGTTCGAAATGTGTTGGTGAGTATATTGTCAAATTTTCAGATCGAAATTTGAAGTCTAGATGTGTTTTGGTGTGATTTTAATTGATTTTAGAGGTTTGCGTTTGATTCATCTGGTTTGCGTTTGATTCATACTGCTTTGCGCTTGTTTCATCCTAGTTTGCGGGTGTTCATACTGGTTTGCGTTTCATTAATCGAATTTGTGTTTGATTTGTATCCATAGCACACACGCAAAGCTAAGATTTGCGTTCCACATCACAAACGCAAAGTGGAGTTTGCTATTCACACTACAAACGCAAACTAAGGTTTGCGCTCCTCGTTACAAACGCAAAGTAGCAGTTTGCATTCCACTCCACACACGCAAACTAAGATTTGCGGTTCACACTGCAAACGCAAAGTGTGGTTTGCGTTCCACACTGCAAACGCAAAGTGTGGTTTGCATTTCATAATATTCACTCGATTTGCTTTTCACATTGAGTTATACTTAGAATTTTTTTTCTGAGAAATTTTCAAAAGTGTAATATGGACTTTAATAGTGAAATTTTTTTCTCTAGGGGCGCTGCCCCTTGACCCCACCTTCTAATCGGGTAGCGGGACCCCCATGCTAAGTCTGCGTAGGGGGGAAATAGTTCTTATTGTGATCAAAATTTCTGAATTCTTATTTCAAGATTTCTGTATTTTTTTTTTGATTTTATTTGGACTAACGATCATTTTTAGGATATTTGTTTTCAAGATGCCTTACACTGATGAGAAAGGAACTTTGGTGCTAACCCACAGAGATTGTGCTTTAGTTTACATGCCTGAGATTCCAAAAATGGAAGTTGAACTCAAGGATCTGAAGATTCAGAATACATTCCTTCTTGATCAATTTACTAAATTGAAAGATAAGATAAAGAATGATTTTATTTGCTCAGAATGTATTGATATTTCCAAAATAAATTTTGCAGGAATTATTGAGACAAAAGAAAAGGAAATTTCAATTCTTCAAGAAGAGTTGAAGAAAGCTGAAAGTCTTAATACTCTCTCTACATGGGAAAAAGAAGGGGTTGATGATACAAGAGATTGATAAGCTTAAAAGAAGAGCATATATTGCAAGTGAGAAAGCTGATGAATTTAAACAGATAAATTCTCAAATCTCTGTTGAAAAAGATAAACTTAAAGATCAAGTTTTTAGTCTTAAGGTTGAGATTAATATGTTGAAGAAAAAAACAACCAAAGTCAAAGACAATACAAAAGCTCAAGATGACTTGAAGAAGATTGAACAGAAAAGAAAAGAGACTGAAAAAAAGAATGCTGAGCTGAAAAATAAATTATCTGAATTAGAAGCTCAAGTTGAAAAAGAGAAGAAAGAAAAAGAAGGTTATGAAAAAGAAAGAAAATATTTTGTAAAGAAATTCTCTGATTTTTCTAGAAAGGCATTTGAAGACAAGAAAGTTGTGGAGCTGAAATGCATTAAACTTTCTCAAATAGTTTCAGACTTTGAGAAAGTAATCATACTGGAAAGAGAGAAATTTGAGAAAGAAAAGAAGAAGATAGTTGAGACACAGACTATAAAGGAAGATTTTACTGAAGAGAAGAAAGTGTTTGAGACTGAGATTGCTAAACTTACAAAGAAGCTATCTGAACTGTCATCAACAATTTTTAAGGAGATGAATGCAAAAGCTGAGTTATATAAGAAGTTTGACATATTGTCAAAGGAGAGAAACTGTTTGACTACAAAGATTAAAGAACTTGAGGAGATCATGTTCAAGGTGAAGCTGACTGAGCACAAAACGCCAGAGTCAATTGCTCAATCACCAAGAGATGATCTAGCTGCATCAGAATGCTCATTCAAATCAGCTGCAAGTTCAATTTTCACACATGTTTCTATGAATCCTTTATTTGATTCAATTGACAGTCATACTTTTGCACTTAAAGATAAGATTCGTTCTTCTAACTTGTTTTATGACAAAAATGTTGATGGTTCAGGTAACATCAAGAAGAAAGAATCTCAAAAGAAAATGACAAGGAGAAAGAAAGATGAGAAAGATAAAGAGAATTGGTATTGGAGAGTGAAAGGATCTTCTGAAGAGAAGAAGAAAGAGAAATCATTTGGGCATATATCTAAAGCTCAATGGAATACTACACCGAAAGGTAAAACTTTTGGCAAACCTGATCTGATTTACACTGTTAATCAACTGATCAGGTTAGCTCAAAAGAAAATAAATTGTTCCTACTCTGGTTCAAATGATTTTGTTAGTAAAAATTTTGAAAATTACTGGTATGGTTCTTACTACATCTCTCCTAATAAAACTGCAACTAACAAATCTGGATCCAAATACTAGTGGATACCAAAAGCTAAATCTGTGTTGCAGGCACCCAAGGTTTAAGGGGGAGAAAGAACTAAGGCTTCTGAACAAATCAGTTCAGAACCCGTGCTTCAAAGAATAATGGCTTTTGGACAATTCAGTTCAAAACCCGTATTCAAATGTTTTCTTCTGAAGGATGCTTTCAAGATTATATCTTTTCAGGAAGTTTTTCGTTTGAAAGGGAGTTCAGAAATTATATTGCTATATCTTTTATAAAAATATTTCTAAAAAGATTGATGTTTTACAGATATAAAGGGGGAGGATATCTAGTCAAGGATATTTTAATTGCTATATTCATTCCAGGGGGAGTTAAGGATTCTGATTTACAGGTATATCATTCTAATCCTTATACTCTAACACTTGTGAAAGAAGAACAACTTTCACTTGTGATTTTTTTTTTAAAAAATGTTCAAACCACTTCACGATCTTAAAATGTTTTTATGATTTGAGAAGTGTGAATTTTAAATGATTTTTGGTTATTTGTGAATTTTATTGTTTATCTGACCGTGTGATTCTTTAAAGAATAATACTTGTGTATTTTCTTTTCTATATACTTTGTCAAGTATTCATATACACACTGGTTCAGTATTTTCAAATTGATTTTGTTATTACCATGTATCAAATGATATATCTTTCTATGGTAATACTCCCGTGGTTTGGTATTCACAGTTGTTTCACTCAAACGTCATTTCATTTTAATGTGCTTTCATTGATAATATGTTTATATATTGTTCATATAAACAACATACGTCTTTCAATTCCCAAATATTTTTCTTCATGATAATTTGATCTGATCTTAATCATTGTCAGATTCTCAAAAAATTTCTATTCTTTTCATTCATATAAAGTTTTGAGAAATTTTAAATGCTTAAAATGCTCATCAAAACTCAGAGAGCATATATACACTGACATATGATTTCTTGTGCTTTACATGTCAAGAAAATCATTGAACAACATGTACTTTTAGGAACATGGGATTCAGTGTGAGTGCTTAATAGATCTTCCATGGATTCACGATAACCAGTGTTTCCTACCCCAGAAGAAATCCTTTGAGTGATTGAGGGGAGAGGGGTCTAAAAGAATTGAGTGTGGGAGTGAGCTAAGGTAAAATGGAAATGAGAGATTGGTTAGATGTGAGCTTAAATGTTTAAAAGAAAGAGGGTGAGAGAACAGAGTTAAAAGAATATTAGAACTCTGCACCAAACATCTTTCTGAGCTGGGCAGCCACATTACTGATTGGTTCACATTTCATTCGTGACTATCATTGAAATAGGCAAATAGCCCATGCCATCTCTTGCATACAACCCCACTAGCTACTCATTCTTTTCTTAAAAAGAGAATGTTTCACATTTTCTGGGGAAGCAACACATAATCTATCGGATCTTCATTTGGAAGATGCTGATACTGAAAAAGAAGGAAAGTTGCCCCACCTTCGACCCTTTCTCATGCACGTTGAGTCCATGTACAATCATTGCTGTCTCAGTGATTTACATATTTTGAGCCTTATGAAACACAATCATTGTGTTAATTCTTTCAAAACATAAGCACGAGCACACAGAGAATATGTTTTTCTGTCAGAACATTCATAGAATTACCTTGTGTTTTTCAATGATTGAATGGAAGTCCTGGGGAGTCAATATCAAACCATTCTTATTTCGTTGTACATCCGTTGTACATAGTAACTTCGTGTTACTGACAGGCACTTCTAACTGTTTCATATGTTGATTCAGGGTTACCATTCTTATTTCGTTTGAATTTGAAAAGATTCAAATGAATATGTTCGTGAATCAAAGGCCAATCCAGATCAGATGTGAGAATGATTTTCCTATATGGGGATATTGTCTATTATCCAAAGGAGGAGATGAAAGTTCTTGAAGAATGTGCTTATCAGATGTTGGGAAGTTCATTCAATGACGGATCTGACCTTGAAGTGTTTTAATGATTTTGATTCTTACAAATCATTAAAAAGGGGGAGAATAATCAAAGTTCAAGATCAGATTGAAGTTTTAAAGATTTCAGAGGAGATAGAGTTTTCAGTTGATTAAAGTCAAAGATTAAAGAAAGCTTATCAAAGAAAAAGTGGAAGAAAGTCATAGTTTAGTCAAAAGCTAATTCAAAGGAAGAGACAAGTTTGAATATTTGTCAAAGTTTTTGAGATGTCAAAGCCAGAAAAGATTCGAAGTTGAAGATCAATTCTGAAGATATGAAGACCTGAAGATTATTGCCAAAAAAATTTTAATCTTGAATCCAAAGGGGGAGATTGTTAGACTGTAATTGTATTCAAGATTAAATGAGGGTCATTGTTGTAATTAGTGTTTGTGTGTGTGTTGTAATGAGCTTAGATGGTTTGACTTTGCTTGGTCATGTTGACCTATATATAAGCAAGTCCTTGTGTTGTTTTAAGCAAGTGAGTAAGTGTGTGTGAAATTGAAGGTGTAATATTGGTGGTAGTTGAGAGAGAGTAAGAACACACACAAAGAATACACACATACGTGAGATCTGTGACTAGATGTTAGATCTGTGATTAATTGTAATTCATGTGATTGATCTAATAAAAGTGTTTGTGTCAATCTAAATGTGTTAATGCTAGTAATCACTGGTCCACAATCTCTCTTCACATGCCCTGGTGCCTTACACTTGTAGCAGACCATCCCCACGACAGAACAGTCGCGGGCGGTGTGATCATTCTTACCACACTTGAAGCAGAATCTAGAAGTGGAGTTACAGTTACCGTGGTGCTTGGTTTGACATTTCGGGCACCATCTTGCTTCTTGATAACCGCTGAAGCTGCGGTTTCCGACAAAAGGTCGGGTTCGCTTGGGAGGTGCAGAACTGCTCTCCCACTTTCTCTTATCAGACACCACCACTGCTTTCTCAGATTTGCTTCTCGCGAACATCTCTTCCATGAACTGAGCTTCTTCGACCATCTCTCGGAGGTTAGAATCATTGGAATTGTGAACCATATATTGCATGTCCGCGGGTAAGCCATTGAGATAAGCTTTCATCTTGTCTTTCTCTGTTGGGGCAGCGTGCCCCACCAGACCAAGCTTTTCCATGAACAGGCGGGTATACTCCCTCACCGTCAGGCTTCCCTTTACTAGAGACCGTAATTATTTCTCAATTCGGTCCGATGTACTTTCATTGCAGAATTCTTCTAACAACTTTTTCTTGAACTCGGCCCAAGACAACTGAGCCAACACCGCAGGAGATAGAGTGGATTGGATGACATTCCACCAAATGAGTGTTGTATCCCTCAGCAGTTGGGTACTGAACCGCACTCTCTGATCATCTCCGCATTCGGAAGAGCCAAAAGCTTGTTCAACCGCTCGGATCCATTTCACACATAAAGCCGAGTCATCAGAACCAAAGAACTTTGGAGGTACGCAACCCAAAAAAGACGTGTAGGAACAACTTTTCCTATTTCCCGGAGCACCAACAATCCTGTGTTCCTCAACCCTGACCCCTGTACCAGCGCCTCCAGAACCCGCTATGATGTTCTCCACAACTGTCTCACTTCTCCGATTGTTCACATCGCGGTCCTCAATTACTTTCAGCAGAAACTCTTGCTGCTTTGCCATCTCTTCCCTCATTGCTAACATCATGTTGGCCATCATCTCAGACGGGGAATTAGCATCCCTGATGACTGGGTGAGACGAAGCCACGTCTACTCGCGGAATGACCTCTGGCCCCCACCTAGCCCTTGTTGAACAGGTGGTCGCACAACAACACCTCAGCTCCATCCGGCTGACCAGCGGTGGAGGCTGTCGCTTCCAGACCATCAACACGCGTACGTGGTCTACCACGCGTATTCACCATATTGAACTGCTTCACAGAACAAAGAAAGAGATAAGAGAGAGGATAGAAAAATGAAGGAAAACGTACTCCCACATTACCATTTGTCATATTAACAGTAATCAAGCACTCTTACGTACAATATCCTCATAATAACATTAGCTAAGTGAAATTATGAACATATAACACATAACGGTTCTTGTCACCACCACCACAACGCCTGATAAACGTAGTTTCCGTCGACCCTAAGACTTACCCACTTAGAAGCACTACCCAAATCTCGCGGATCAATTCTTAGCATACTCAGTCTAAGTCTAGACATGTTACATTCATGCCTAGTTCGCTTAAACTAGAGCTCTGATACCAACTTGAAACATCCTAAAAAATCAGAGTAATTTAAAACTTCATAATTAAGGCAATATGACATCTGTATTGATATAAACTTCACAAAAAGTGTATCAGTCCTTAAGACTTTACAAAAACCTGTACGGATTTAGAATTAATCAACAAACTAATCTAAACATAACTATCTAGATTACATTAGTTGATAATCCAAAATTCATCAAAAGAATGGGTCTTAACAATGCCCAACTATCAACATACTATAGTCATCTCAAAAATGCCTCGAGACCAACTCGTCTCTCAAAACCCTGGCAACCCACCGCTAAGGGAAACCTGTTATACACATCATTTGAGAAAAAGTGTCAGACTTAAAGCCTGGTGAGAACCTACAGTTCATAAATCTCAAGAGATAATATCAAATGCATCAAAGTAAATCTTTTCAAAGGTTTAGTTATGCAAAACACAGTTCTTTGATAATATACGAACAACCGGTCCAAAACACGTCTTCCGATGACGGGGATTACCCGATTTACCAAGGATTATAGTGGAACACAAAGTAAGACACAAATCCGAGTAATGAGCTAAATACATGGAACCATGGCCACGAACACTTCGGTCCGTACTACGATGTGAGGGAGCCCCCCAAGGAACAGTCATACTCGTTCGTTAGACTATATTTGACCCATGGCTAGTAACCGGCCTCACATAACCGTACCACGTTGCCCCTGAAGATCAAATGTATCTAACTACAACAGAAGGGGCATATCCTTCCCAACCATAAGCCGACTCGATACCTAGGGATCCACTAGTATATTCATGACTTGTCACAATATTTCATGTGACCAACAAAGCTAGAGAAATAGCTTTCAACACATTTATATTTCAAAATACCATTTTCAAGATCAACTGTTGGTAAGAAAGAAAATCATAAAACCAGTTTATATACATTCTTTCAATAAGCCACAACATGGCAAGTAAAACATCATTTTACTTCTGATAAGGCGGAACCCGTCATTTTAGTCAATACTGATCGGGAACCCCGAAAATCATCAAAAACTTCATTTATATCAAAATGTAGAGAATATAAAATCATACCGTAGAAATACTTCGGATTTCACAAATAAGAGTTTTGACATGTATAAAGTTTGTAAAATGGTAGTAGGAACTCACCAGTAGGTTTTAGGATAAAACCCGGAAAACCAGATAACGATCACGATGTAGAGGTGAAGCTTAAAACACCGAAACCTCGGATCTAACACCAAACATTAACCACCAAACTCTAGAGAGAGAGAGGGAACGATTTAGAGAGAGAAAAGAGAGATTTCGAGAGAGAGAGAGAAAGATCCTGAGAAAGAGAATATATTTTGGGTTAAAAACCCTTAAGTCGGCCAGGCAACTACGCGGGTTATGCCGCGACTTCAACTCGCAGCATAACTCACCCATGTCCCAATGAACAGTGAGTTACGCGAGTTGTGCCGCGACCTCTTGTCGCGGTGCAACTCACGTATTCCACGAATCTCATTTCAAACAGTGGGTTACGCGGGTTGTGCCGCGACCTCTAGTCGTGGTGCAACTCGCGTAGTTCACTGCTTGTCCCCCAAAATTCTCCAAATCCAACTCAACTTCAAACTAAACACGGTGCTAACGACAACAACTTAACACAAGGATACAACGATGAAATATAATGAAAATCCAGGGTGTTACAACACACGAGGCTCGCTTCCGGCACACACTACCGTCATAAAAGTAACAGCGTGTCTGTCTCATACTGCCTTAGATGGGACACTCCCATATAGCACCCCCCCCGGTATGAGTACAGGCGAGCCACATCCCCCTTCTTTAGTCGCTCAAAACAATGTATTCATACATTTAATAATCAGATAAACTTAAACCGCATAAAAAGGAACTCACGTATATAAAGCTTGCGTAAATAAAGATACATTGTCAAATAACTTTCTCACGTCTTAAACAGTTAAGACAACACAAATATTTAACTTCTATGAGCATAAACAACTTTATAAACTTGCGAGGTTTTAAGTTCAGAAAAACTCACTTGGCGTCCTTAGTTTAAATCTCGCGTCTACCCTTATATTTCGATCTGAAACCTATAAGGAAACATAGACTGGTAAACTCCCAATTAAACTATTTTATAACGAGTTGATCTTTACCCCTAATCCTAACGACATTTAATCTCACAACTCATTCCACCCAAAACTACTACTGAACTACAATACCTCCTAGAAATAGCTAAGAACCAACAGTGGCCCAACTTCAAACAAGTAAGGCCCAAAGAGGATTTACTCAAAATAAAAAGAGAAATGGGATTTGGCCCAACAGAAAGGATTCGGGGACCCGACTCAAAGGATCACCCGGAGTGCAAACTAATCGGCGCTTTCCCCCCACACGTGCCGACCGGAGTCAACCACCATGCGCCGACCGAGGCTGCCCAAGCGCCGACCGAGGTTGCCCCAAGTGCCGAACGATGCGTCAACCGAGGCCGCCCAGGCACCGACCGAGGCCGTCCCAAGAGCCTACCGGTGCACCGACCGAGACTGCCCAGGCGCCGACCGAGGCCGCCCAGGCACCGACCGAGGCCGCCCAGGCGCCGACCGAGGCCGCCCCAAGAGCCGAACGGTGCGCTGACCGAGGCCACCCAGGCGCCGACCGATATCTCCTTTTGACCGGTGGCTCGACTCTTCGACCGATGTCTAAACTTCAACCAGAGTCGTCGAACGGGGTCATCGATCGGGGTCTTCGACCGAAGTCGTCGACCGGGGTCTTCGACTTGAAGAACGCCCGGGGGCGATTCTAGGTTTTCGAACACCCTTTACCACGAGCACAGACCTTGAACTTGCTACTCATCAGGTTCTAATCTTAATAAATTGATTCATTACATTTTCCTTAAACTTTTCAATTCTTTAACCATTACTAATCCAACCCTTAATCGATCTTTAAATAGAATAACACATTAATCTAACTTCTTCTAACCCAGATTTCATTTCTATCAGATTTCAACCCCCATTGAAACTAAACATTGATTAAGAAGCTTAATGGAAGAAGATAGATTCAGAAATATTACCTTGTGAAGAATTTCCAATCAATCTCTCAATACTCCCTTCACCGAAACGCCCCTGAGCTCTCTCTCCTTCTTGATTTCTTTCGGTCGCTAACAACAATAGGCCCAAAAACCCTAGGCTAAACCTTTTAAGCCAACCATTACAGTTAGCCCCCTTTAAAAGAAGAAATGACAGAAATTCCACACAACTCGCATTTATTAATTTGAACCCGTTATTACAATACCAGCATTACTCACCCAGACTTTGTGTCAAAGAAACTTCTCGACGGTGCCTTAAAGGCTGTTAAAACCCGTATTTTTTAGAGGTGGAGACAGAAATTGTTGCTCTTAAACGTATTTTGAAAGGGAAGGATCCAGTAATTCAACCAGAGCCTGTACAACCAAGTTAGCAAACTCTAAACACTCAACCTGCTGATTTATCCATTGATGAGATTAAATCGTTGCTGCTAGCAAAGTTACTATCTCAAGCTCCGGATTCTCAGCATGATGTAGATCTTCTTACCCTTCTGCAATCCCACCAACAAAATCAACTGCGACAGACTGTTCAACCAGCAGATGTGGTTAGTGCTTCAGAATTTCATTCTTTTAAATCTGATATTATGTTTGCTCTATCTGAAATAAAACAAGTTGTTCAAACTTCTTGCAAAAACTAAGCAGTTGTTTCTACTAGATTGCATGATCATGATCCAGATAATAATCATGATGGGGATAAAAAGGAGATACAGGCAGCTGCTACTGGATCTGGTGTATCAGTCATGGTGGAAGAAAGGACTGAAAATGTTGAAGGTGTGGATAGAGAATCTAATCATGGTGCTGAGTAGAATGATCAAATGGAGATTGTACTTTATGTTGAAGAGGGTATGGATCAAGGGTTGAAAAGCCTAAGATTGCAACAAGGAAGGAAATTCTGGAGATTACAGGTCTTCCTAATCCAGATGTTATAGCTCTTGAAGATGATATTTTTGCAGAAGATGATGCAAAGTATGTACTTTATTGGAAAATGAAAGAGGGAGATCAAAGAGATGAATTCTTGGAGCTGGAATCTGATAACGAAGTTGTTGATGTGACTGAGTTTATTAAAAGAGCTCAAGAGATTCCTGAGAATGAAGCCAGCATACTTGACGACTTATTTAAGGACATAAACATTGATGCGTTGAATGATATGTTTGCTCAGAGTACACCTAAGGGATTACATGTAAGTACTGTTCATGAGCATATTCCTGAACCAAGTATTTCTGCAGTTCAATCAGTTCCTTCATTCAGTGAGTTCGGTTCTCATCCCAGTGTTGTTCAATCTGAAGTTGTTGAGCAGAATGTAAATCTTAATGTTGAATCAACTGTCAATCCTAATCCTGATGTTCATATGTCTGATGTTCATGTATCTCATACTCATATGGAAGAAGAATTGCCATATCAGAAGAAGCCAGGAAGTCCAGTTCATCAAGAGGAGTTTGTTAAAGAACCTCCACTTGTGCCTACGTTTCCACAAACTGAAGCAGATCCTTCAGATAAACCAGCAGAGGGTTCTATTCCATTTACAGGTTATGATGAATCTGGTATGTTTATGCAAGAGATCAGAAGAATCAGAAGAATGTTAAAAGTTCCTTACTTGGAAGAAGGAGTTAAGATTTTTGTGATCTATATCAGGCAGTGAGATCAAACTCAACTTCTGGGAATTCAAGACAAGTCACCAGAATACCAGAAAGATTATATCAAAATGTTGCAAGTAAGGAGCAGAACTCAAAAAGAAGTCATGATCAGACATGAAATTGTGCAAGTGTATTTTGTTACTATGAAGCAGTACAAAAGCATATGGTATCCACAGCTTGAAGTTCAGAGAAAGATCTTGTCTACTTATACTTTTAGTGAAGCTGATTTTTCCAACATAAACTTTTGGGATATTGAGTTTATGTATCATGATTTCAGAAGTAGAACCATCAGACATCCTAATATTGTATTTGCTTTGGATTGCATCAAGAGATTTATCCGAAGGCATATCTATCATACTTATTTGTATGATTTTCAGCTGGGCATTGAAACTAATCAAAGGAGGATTAATTTGCTTGCACCTGACATGACTCATCCTCTACTTGAAGAGACTCCACTCTACACTGTACTAAGAGAGCCAGAACTTGATGTTGTGTATGAGAATGATGTTAAAAAGAGAAGAAGTTTATGAGAGCAGCAGAAATAGCAGAGTATTCTGATGGAACTCTGAAAGGTGTTTTAAAGAAGTTTCAGGATACATATGAAGAAAGTGAGAAGCAAAGGTTAGCTGAAAATGATAATATGCCCACAATGCAAAGGATTTGTTCTGAGAATGTCATAGATGCAATCAAGGACAGAATCAGATTTAGAGAAGCAATCAGAAGGTTTGAAGGATATTTGGGATTGAGGAGAACAACCATGATGAGATGGACTAATTGAAGTTTTTCAAATTGCTCAAAACGGGGGAGAATGTTAGAATAGAGTTTTGAGTCAATTTGTTAAGTAGTTTTGTCTAAATATGTTGACCTTTTTCTTGTAGCTTGTGTAGTGGTCAAGGTTGTGTTTGACCCTATATAAAGCATATCTTTTGTCTTGTTTTGTATAATTCAAGTGTGTAAGCTTGTAATCTCTCTTTGTTAGATCAATGATTACGACACTTGTGACTTTATTTTTCTCATCTTATTTTCTTGATTGTGATTAAAACATGATTGCTTGATTTCTGGGATCACAGTGGGGATTGCAAAAACAGAAGTCTTCGAATTGGGATAAGGTTTAAATTGTTGAGATATTTCATTGTAATTTTTTACTCGTATCTTTAAAGACAAGGATTTTATCTTATGGCAGAGGAGTAAAAAGCATGTCAAGTTGAACAATGGTGACCTGGTGACAGCTAGTGGGAAGGTACATTTTGACACTCTTATGTATATTATGTTTGTTAATGATACCTCATTTTCTTCTAAAAATAACTTACGTGCAATGTTATATAGATAATAACAGAGAGCGGTTCATAAGGGACGACCAATAAAACTGGAATATATAAAAGATGGAAAGAAAAATCACACACTTTATATATATATATATATATATATATATATATATATATATATATATATACAGAGGGAGGATCATGCGAGAAGTTAAACATTTTACGAGAAGGCGCGAAGTGTTTAATCATATATGATTACACGGCTTGTAAGTGTGTTTAATCATGTATGATTAAACGTTTATGTATTGTCAATATAACATGTGTTTAATCATATATGATTAAGCTTGTGTATCATATATGATTAAACATTTCCCGCCTTCTCGCAAAATGTTTAACTTCTCATTTGAATCTACCCCTATATATATATATATATATATATGTATATTGGTGGTTTATTTTACAAACCCATTAAAACTAAGAAAACCTACAAACCAATCTAAACCATATAATGAGTTGATCAACGGCTGAAACCGAGTTCTTCAAATGAATATTTGAACATATTTAATCAATGACATTTGTTCATGGTTAACAGAAAAGGAAAAAAAAACACTGTGAAGCAAGCAAGGAAGAAAGAAGATGAATTGGGATTATTGGGTTTTGAAAAGTGTGTGTCATCATTACATTGGTAAAACAAACATTATTTTAAATAATAAAAAATCTAGATAAATCCATAAAGAAATTGACCCAAATGGCCATAATAAGGGGAGGGATTGGCCTCCTACCATCCCTCTCCTTTTTTTTTTACAGAAATGTCACTACCAGCGCAAAAAGGAGGGGTACGCAATTGCGCACCCCGTAATTGCACACCGCTTTTGTTGTGCACCCCTTCTTTTTTGTTCAAAAAAGGTAGCAGGTGCGCAAAATTTTGTATAAAAGTACAAATATATTTTCTATAAGGATACAAATGTATTCTACCAAAATTATGGTTTAATCTACACTCGACACGTAACAGGTGCGTAAAAAAAAAAGGATTGCGCACCACCCCCCTTTTTTGCATACCCCATTTTTTTGTTTACCCCTCCGTTTTTGTACAGGTAGTGACATTTCTGTAAAAAAAGGGAGAGGGATGGCTAGGAGGCCAATCCCTCCCCCTCTTATAGCCATTTGAGTCAATTTCCCTAAATCCATATCCCATGATCAAACAATTATTATATTATTTTAATAATAATACACACCACTCTGAAAAGCAATAAACATGCAATATACATAAAATGCAAGACGTAGGACCACAAAACACATAAATACAATATTCAATAATGTAGGAGTCTTTGAATATACCTTTAAAACTCGATTAGATATTTGCGAGATTCAAGATATTTCTCGATTTCTTCCTAGACTTGATTTGAAACTTAGAGTAGGGGAGAGAAGAGATGAATCAAAAACGAAACCAACTCCATTTTACACCGATTTACATTGAATTTATAGGAAGTTGCAAGTGTTTTGAAAGTATATATATTTTAATTCAATAAAAGATATTCAATAAAAAATACTCAAATATACCATCTCAATGTAGGCCAATTCTTGTATTACAATAAACTAGAAGCGTACTCGCGCAATGCAGCGAAATATATCCCGATTTTAATGTTTTCTTTTACTTTTTTTTATCGATTTACAGTACGATTTTGAATGGTTTTGATGGAATTATAATGGTTTTTTTTTTATAAATTTGTTTAATTTAGGCTTAATAATATAATGTTTTTAATATAAAAAAATTAAAGTATTTTGTTAGAATTCAATGATTATGTTATATATTTTAAATTCATTATATTTAAATTGAGATGTTTATCATGTTTTATTATGTTTCTCTGTTAGTTATGAATTCAATTATAACTTTAGAAATATATACCTATGCATCATAACTTGTAATCTTGAATTTCAAGTAATGTCTATCAGTAAACAGTATTTAATGCATAAAAGTTTGTTTTTAAGAGTTCCGTCAAAAATTTAATAATAATATAATTTATTTTAGGTTTAATAATATAATATTTTTTTTTATAAAATAAACATTAAATATTCTGTTATATTTTCTTAATTATAATTTATATTTAAAATTTGATTTTTATCGTGTATTTAGTTATGCAGGAGTGATTTTAGGGACTTGGAGCGAGAAGTGATTTTTAGAAGTTAAAGTGGTTAAAGATAGGAATTGAAAGTTAATAAATAACATTAAATGTAGTTCATAAAGCTTTAATGGTTGTTTTTAGCGATTTTAAACAATTAACATTAAATAACGGTACATTAAGCTTTAAGAATTGTTTTTAAGAGTTTTATAGATGTTTTATTATATAGTACTAGAAGTGTACTCGCGCAATGCAGCTAGATACATCACGATTTTAATGTTTCATTTTATTTTATTTTATTGTCAATTTATATTACGATTATGGATGATTTTGAGAGAGTGTGATAATGATTCTTTTTTGTTTAATTTAGAGTTAATAATATAATGCTTTTTTATATATAAAAAAAAATAAATATTGTGTTAGAATTTAATTATTATGAGTTAGTTATTAATTCAAACATATAGATTTAGAAATTTGTACTCATACGTCATGATTGTATTATTGAATTTTAGGTAATGTGTATCAATAAACAGTATTTAATGCATAAAAGTACAAAAACGACGACAAAAAAATCAATTGGTTCTAAAATATAAAAGCATAACTTATTACAGTAAATTATAAATTTAAAAGTACATCAATAATAATCGAATAGCGATATATAAGATAGTAAAATATAATAATTAAACTCAATTATAAACTTAGCTACAAAATATAATGTAATTTATTTTGCTTTAATAATATAATGTTTTTTTTATAAAATATTCTGTTAGATTTTTTTAATTATATTTTAGATTTTTTATATTTAAAATTTGATTTTTATTCTATATTTAATTATGTTTGGAGTGATTTAAGAGGAGTTAAAGTGAGAAATGAGTTTAAGGAGTTAAAGTGGTTATAGATAATGATTGAAAGTTATTAAATATAATTAAATGTACTACATACAACTTTAATGGTTGTTTTTAAGATATTTTAAGTAAATTAATATTAAATTGCGGTACATTAAGCTTTAAAACTTATTTTTAAAATTTGTTGATGCATGCTTTATAATCTACTAGAAGGGTACTCGCGCAATGTAGCGAGATACATCATGATTTTAATGTTTTATTTAACTTTTTTTATTTTTTGTCGATTTAAGTACGAAATTGGATGGTTTTGAGAAATGTGATAATGTTTTTTTTTTATTTTATAAATTTGTTTAATTTAGGGTTAATAATATAATATTTTATATATAAAATAAATATTAAATATTCTGTTAGATTTTTTAATTATATTTTAGATTTTTTATATTTAAAATTTGATTTTTTTTTGGAAAGGGTGTCCTAGGCTATGCCCAGACTAATCCCTTAACAAACTAAACCTCCGTGGTCACAATTGTTGTGTACGCCTGGATTCGAACCCTGACTTGATGGGAGATTTCACCACATCCCCAGGGCCTTAACCAATACGCCACAACTGTTGTGGTTAAATTTAATTTTTATTCTATATTTAATTATGCAGTGAGTGATTTTAGGTAGTTGAAGTAAGGAATGCTTTTAAAAAGTTAAACTTGTTACAGATAAAGATTAAATAGGAAAATAAAATTAAGTTTTCATTCTTTATTTAAATTTTAAGTAATTAATATTAAATAGTAGTACATTAAGCTTTAACAGTTGTTTTTAAGAGTTCTTTATATGTGCTTTATAATATAGTTTAGATACATATAATAAATAAGTAACTAGAAAGACACGTGTCATCTTCTGGTCAACCCATTTTTTCATTTTTCTGCCTAAACATTTATTTGTACGTATTTTACATTATAAGTTCGTTTAGCACTTCACATTCATTCCTCCTTAAATCTTTTCTTAATTCAATTTTTTTAATTTATACGTTACATTTACTACCTTTATAATTATGTATGTAGTTAATTTTAGTCCCTTACTTTTTTTTTTTTCATTTTAGATTCTTATCATATAAACATAAATCTATACATATAATAAATAAGCAACTAGCATGCCACGTGTCGTATTCTAGTGAGCCGACTTCAGTATATTTTCGCCTAAATATGTATCAGAACCTAGTTTACATTATAATTTCAATTAGCACACCCACATTCACTTCTCCTTAAATCTCTCCTTAATTCAATTTTTTAGTTAATACATTACATTTAGTACTCTTATAATTAGGTATGTAGTTTACTTTTAATCCCCTTACTTTTTTATTTTTACATTTTAGACTCTTATCATATAAACATAAATAATACATATGAACTAAAATGCATTAAAAAACATTTCTATTTTGTTTTTACAAATTATACCATTGTAATCGCTTCGTCCTTACCTTCGAAATGAGCTCAATATTGAACATTTTTGAATTTAACATTATTAAATACCATAAATATATATACTAATTAATGCATCATGATTAGTATGAGATTTGTTGAAATTAGTATGAAATTTGATACAAATAATCACTAAATGGTCGTGATTTTCTTCTTGCAATTTCATATAAATTTTTACTTCAATGTCGAATTCTTTCGACGAATTACAATTCTATCAAATTTCATTTTGTCAACGAAACACCTTTAGAATTATCATAAGAGATTTAATTATTTGGAAACAAAAAAGAATCACTTATCAACTGACATTTGGATTATGAGTTCGAACCTTTTTAAAAAAAAATATAAATATGCAAATATGTTAGTATAGTATATATTTAATTATTTATACTTTCTTAATCATGATTATATTATTTTCTCTAATTTTAATTTAACTACACAATATTAGTTATCAACAGATGGTTAGGTACTGATTTTTTCAAAGTCAAATTGTTATGCTTCCCGTCAATTCACTTAAATTTATCTTTCATAATAATTGATTTGGTTATAATTATATAAATTTTTTTGATTGATATTATTATAAAATATAAGTATACGATTGATATATATATATATATATATATTTAAAGCGTCACGCTTACCAAGTCACATCATTTTATTGGATGAGCCATTTAAATGTCCAAAATGAGAATTGTGGTGGAATAAATACGTATTCGGAATGTGTTACCAGTAAGAGAAAAACGATGATTCAGGATTGCGTTAGAAGATAACATTAGCGGGTTGCAAAAGGGTGAGTAAGCTAAGACTTAGAAGCACGTCTAGTGAAGCAGAAGAATATGGGATACGTTTAAAAGTTCTTATTTACAAGGGCTTTGGAAAAAGAGTAACTACGTATCTTAGAGTTAAGGGGTTGGAAAATTAGTCAAAGGGATGGGCCTAGAGCTTGCACCGTCTAGTAAGCTTTCGTGTTAGTGGGTGTCCTATGTTTCGAAGGGCAGAGTAAGGTAATTGATCGAGATGCTCGGAGGGGAAGATAAGCGGACATGAGTAAGTTGTAGTGCGATGGATGTTCCATTGTGTGCATTGTTGTGTAAATAAACGAGTTCAGAGAGAAAGTTTTTGGGTCTATCTCAGCTTGTCAGGGGGATAAACAGGTGATGGAATCGAAGATGGGTGTATAGTAATGTATATAAACCGGTGGATATTCGAAGAAATAAGCGTGGATGAGATTAAGGTTGATGTATGCATTGTGCATTTAAATTGTTTTCTATCAACGGAGTAGTTATCGATGTTGTGTTATAGATCGATATGTTGTTGGTGTTGGGTGTTAACCACACAGTGGCCTTTACTAAGAATGGTGTCATTTAGCAACGAAAATCTTACCTGTAGCCTTGTTGTAGCCTTGGTGTAGCCTTGGAGATGAAGTTGAAGGATGTCCCTGTGGCAGGCAAGCGACTTTGGGAACGTATTATTTTAGTACGGGAAAGGTTGAAGGTAGCTTGTGACTGTCAAAAGAATTATCCCGATAAGCGACGAAAGAACTTAGAGTTTCAACTTGGTAATAGCGTAATGCTTAAAATATCTATGTGGAAAGGAGTACTTCGTTTTGGAAAGGGGAAAGCTAAACCGTGTTATAGTGGACCTTTTGAAATTATTGAATGGGTTGGGAAGGTGGCGTGCATGTTCAAATTAACCGATGAATTGAGGGGTATTCACAACACCTTTCACGTTTCAAATATGAGAAATTGTCTTGCAGAAGTTGATATGGCGGTGTCCTTACAGGATGTGTGGGTGGATGAGAAATTGAACTTTAATGAGGAACCGGAAGCTATCGTGGATCGTAAGGTTGAGTACATGAGGACAAAGGATATAAATTTAGTAAAGGTCCAATGGAAGTTCCATTAGGGGCGAGAAGCCACAATGGAACTAGAAACGGATGTGATGTTCAAATACCCATACCTTTTTGTCAAGGAGATTCCGAGGACGGAATCCCTTTAAAGGGGGGAGTGTTGTAACAATCGTTAAACTATTGTGTTTTAATTTTAGAATATAAATGGTGTAAAAGTGGAAAAATAAGAAAATTTGGGGGACCTAATTGAAAGTGCATACCTAAAAGGACCTAAAACCCTAACTCTTTCTTCGTTTGGAAGATTTTCTGTGAGAGGGTGCGACACCTGGTGTTGTTCCAGAATCAAGCACACATAATCATTATCAGAGTAATAAAACCAGAATGAATCATAGAAAGATGAATGATAGAAAATGTCAGATGATTCATTGAGAGGAAAGATGACGGCTACACATAATGATTAGACAATGATAGAATTCTATAGCTTAACCTAAAAAGGTAAAAACAAAGGACTATATATAGGGTCAACAACCTTGACACCTACACAAGTCAAACTAACGAAAATACTAACAAAACATAACGAGGGACTAACTATTACAACTTGATTAAACTCTATCTAACAATCTCCCCCTTTTAATCAAAGTTGTACTCTTCATCGATTCCATCGGTTAAAACTAGTTCTCGTCATTCCCAAGAAGCTTTCAAATCTCCTTAGACAATCTTTGAATTCAAGTCTTTCTTTTATGGCTTCAATCATCATTTCCATTACAACCCTATCAGATTTAGGCATATGATCACCCTTTTCAAGTCTCTTCAGCTCTGAATACTTGTGTCTATCTTCAAGCTCATTCAAAACCATCTTTAACGTTCCATCGGAAAACTTTGCAACCTCACTGGATCGCATGAATTGTTTCTTGTGAGTATTTGTATTCACATACATAACTGATAGTGCTTGGAATACACCTATAGACGTGTGCTAATTAAACCTCAAAGCAAGTATACAATGAGATCTAATATCGTCTTTCAAGTAATAAAATGGTAAGAACCAAGTATCGTCCCACAGAGATTGGAGTAAAAGTATATAAAAAAGTAAGAGAAAGAAATGATTTCAGATGGCGATTTTGAAGACTTGATCTGGTTTGGTTTGTCACTTGATTCGATTAACAGAATAATAAAGCAAGCACGGGTGTAAGACATTTAGGTGAGATTTAAACATAAATTCCAGCAGACTTATGCTACAGACATGCTGCAGCATGAGTTGGCCATAACTAGATCCACCATCTATTTTGAGGGTATTCCTCTCGGACTTCAATATTCACACTACTGTTTAGAGTCGACTAAACACATCTCTGTGCAGCCTCCAACTATTTATAGTGTAGAATAAAGTCCTCAAAATATATGGACGATCAAATCTCTTTGTATCTAAAACCGCTCTCTCGAGCCGATTCCCATATCATCCAAGTTGACGTGTTCGAAGGGGCTTATCTCTAAGTCCTCTACACTTTAACACTAATGACGAGCGATCAACTTGTCGAGAATAAATCAGTTTATAAATAAAAAGCAACTCTCTCAAGTCTACTTCTTATATCATTCAAACTGACGTGCTTTTGGTAGCTTATCTCTAAGTCAACCGCACTTTAACACTTTAGCAAGTGATCAGTTCGTCAAGAAGTGTCATTGAACTTTATAAAACTTGAAATGAAATGATGGAACATTGTTATTGCGAAACAACGTCCACCTTTCTTTGGTTTGAAATCTCACCCTTTTATCTTACACCCGAGCTAAATAAATTAGCTACTCATATTTAAAGACATAAAGCGATAAATGACGGAAAGTAAATGCATAAATATAAATGACGGAATATAAATGACAAGAATTAAAATGACGGAAATATAAATTACAACAAATATAAAAGGCTTGAATATAAATTGCAAGTAAAGTAAAGAACTAAGTAAAGAATACTAGAAATAATAAAGCATAAAAGACAAGGGATGATGACTTCAAAAGATTACTTGGAATTAATAAAGTAACTAAAATCACAAGGTTATTGATGCCAACCTTTGATTTTCACTAAGATGAGAGAGAATTAGATGGATTATGGGTCCTCAAATTACTACCCCAAGCTCCCCTTTTATAACCAAGGGGAGTGGCACAAAAGGTAATTATCCTAAATAAAGTACTTAAAGTACAAAAGTAATCTTAACCAAGAGTTAATAACCAAAAGACAATAAAGTGTTTAACCACAAATTACAAATCAGCCAAATATTAGTCTAGAAGGTTCCCAAAAGTCAGATTCAAACTCAAAAGGTCTTCCCACAAAAAGCTCCTCCTAGCTTATCCATTAAGCTCCATATACGGCTGCTGTAGGGATGCTGCAGCATGCTGCAGCTTGCTGCACTTATAAATCTGCCCAAAAATACACCAATTAGCTTATCCAAATGCAATAAAACAAGTTCTTCATACTTTAGCTCCAAGAAACAAGAAAAGAGAAAATAATGAACTAAAATGACTCAAATGTTGGGATTAGAAGGTAAAAGCTATGCTAAAAAGAAGATAAAAAGAGCATAATGGCACTAAATAATTAGTGCCATCACAACCCCAAACTTGAAATATTGCTTGTCCCCAAGCAATTAAGACACAAAAAAGAGAGTAAAAGAAAAGAAAAAAATGACTCAAGTTGGTAAGATTTGCAAGATGGATGCATTAAGTGCACACATGTAGATGATCATCCGAAGAATACATGGCATAGCCCTTCATAAATCCAAAAATGTCCATGATTTCTATCTACCATGAGTATGAACCATATGCTAGTAAGATTTTCTTTTTGTTATGGTACTCACATCTCACAATTAAGATCAAAAGGTCTTTTAATGAACTGGATCACTCTTTATGGCTTTTTCTTATGCTCACTTTGCCTCTTATTTTCACCTTTTGCATCATTTTTCAATTTTTTTTTTCAGCTTTGGCACTTTTGTGCTCTTTTATTTGGTGAATGTAATGCACTTAGCCCCTATGGGACTTTTTTAGTGCGTAAGTCCAAACATGGCATATTTGAAGAGTTATGCTCTTTTTCTGTGTTTATGCTTTTGCCATGGTGGACTTTCCCAACCCCAAACTTTGAAATTTACAATGTCCTCATTGTAATAGCATGAAAGTGTATGGATAATATGGAGTGGGTGCAAGTGGCTAATGTTGAGTATCAAAAGATGGCCTAAATCATTTCTTATGTGAGATGTGGACCAAATTGCGTCCCAAGTAAAATAATCCTAGTTCTAGCAAGCACTACAAAGTGAAATATAGACCATGAATGTATGAATTTATTGTGGATATGTATGCATGCTCAAGATGATCACCAATGCCCATTTGCAAAAAAATAAAACCTAGAAAACAGCAAAGACACATCCCAGACTTGAAAATTAAAAACGATCAATAAAAATTGGAGCTAAAGGGTAATGAGTAGAACCTGTCCTACTCCATTGGAGTAGGCTGTGAATCCTTCGGTGGTGGTGCAGCAGAAGTGCCCTCCACGCCCTCTCTGTACGCCTTTAACAGTTGCCTCAATTCTTCATTCTCGGCACACAATCTGATGTTTTCCTCTTCGATCGCTTTCAGCTTTCTTCCCTGCTTCTTGATTTTTCTGCCAAACTTTTCAACCAGCACAGCTTCAACCCTTTTGAAATCTTCCCTACCTTTCTTGCATTCTTTCTTCACCTTCTCTGCTAACTCTGTCCTTAAGCTATCGATCTTGTCAAAAAACTCATGCCTCTGGTAAAATAACCCATCCATGAGAGAACTGTTTTGGGACAACAGGTCCTGAAGCATGGTCGAAATATCCGCAGCCTGTGGTCTGTTCTCTCTTCTGTCCCTCAATCTGTTGACTGCCTTGAGGTCTATCTGCCATCGTCCCCCACCTTCCTTGATGATCTGGTCCTCCTCAAACTGTGGCACTCCCTTTTTGAGCAACATTTGGGTAATGAGACTGGGGAAATACATCTGTCCCCTAGTCTTTGCAGCACAGATCCTTATGTTCTTCAAAATGACCCTCCCGAAATTGATTGTATGTCCTTGTATTAAACAAAAAAGCAAAACCATTCTTTCCACAGACACTAAGTGGACGTGAGTGATTGGTGAGATTGAGTGCCGAAGGAAGTTTATCCAAACATTGGCATCAGGCTTTAAGTTACAAGCCTTAAAATGCCTCAACATGAAGTTGGAATGAGCATCCCAACTAGTTTCAGGCAGCCCCAACTCAGTGGCAATATCATCCAAATCATTTTCAGTGAGATTTTTCATCATCTGGTGGAAATCAGTGCGTTTAGGAGGAGTGAGGTTCAAAAATTTGTTGATTTTCTTTGAAGTGAGAGTGAACCTCACTCCCCTGAGCATTACCTTTGAAAAGCCATTGACAGAAATTTCTGCGTAAAATTCTCTTAGGAGAGTTACATTATATGAAACAGGTACCTCACAAAGCTTGCTGAGTCCATGTGATTCTACCACAGTTTTGATAAAACTGTATTCGGTTAGGCTTTGGGGGTGGAATCCCTTGTCAGGTAGGCCCATCATATCTTTGAATTTCTCAAAAGCACTCTTAACAGCTTCTGAACTCAATCCCCCATGAGGCAGGTCTGGTCTTGGGAGTTTTTGTGGTCTGGTCTTGGAGGTACTGGCTGCAGATTTGGATGCTGAGCCTTGCTGCAGGACTGCTGCAGCATCCTGCCCCATACTCCTAGTGGTTACCCTTGGCCTTTTTCTAGCTGTGCTCTCCTCAACAGGCTTGGTCTTTTTGGCTTTCTTTCTAGAGGTGCCTTCCTTAGTAGTTTTAGACCTAGTGACCCTCTTTCTAGCTAATGATTTGGTCCTCTGTCTGGTTGGAATCACCACAGATGGTGATTCACTAAAGGGTAAGTTTAGGTCAGGAAGGTCCTCCCTAGGAGAGGCATTGCTTTCTGCATCAAGTACCTCAGGTATCTTTTCATATTCAGCCCCCATCCTATCCAAATTTTCATCAAGCTCCTCAAATCCAGGGAGTGATTTAGGCATTGAAATGTCATTCTCCAAGGAGTATGGCACAACAGCCCAATCATCGTGCATTTCGAAATCATCAGAGTGAATATAGAGGTGTATACCCTCTGTGTTGTGATCATCATCATCCTCATCGTCGGAGACAGAGGTGAAATACCCATCAGCTTCTAGAACATTAGTGGGAGATGATACCTGAGCCTCGTGAACAAGGGGAGGAGTTGGTGCGACCTGGACCTCGACAGGGGGTGGTCTTTCGGTGGTGTGAACAGGGGAACCCATGGTCTCTTCGAGCGGGTTCTCATCGGCGGCTTCAATCTGAGGTTCAATAAGTCCATCCACCGGTGATTCGACCCTTTGTGGTTCTTCAGTGGTGGGTTGAGTGGGTACGTAGATGTGCAGCAAAGGGCGAGGGGTTGTGGCGGACTGTACGGGTGATGAAGACTCACCTTCGAGGGTATTCGGTTCAGGGTCGATTTGTGCGTACGATGGTGGGTTCGCCGGCTGATTGAGGGTCTGTCGGCGTTGGCTTCGTCGGACCGGAGTGGGCTTTTGGGCTTCATCGGGGTTTTGAATGGTTGGGAGTTTTATTCTGGCCATGTCGTGGAGTGGTCGACGTTGTCGACAGGTCGCCGGAGGTGGTATTTGTGGTGGTGGGTAGTTAGGTCGGCCGAGAGAGAGAAAGATGAGATTAGGATTGGATTAAGGCAAAATGAGGGTTTTCTTGGGATAATGAAGGGTCTGTTAAATCTTATCTTACAAGATTGTTGGAAGGATCTTTTAGCAACAAATTTCAGATATCTAGGTTGGTTATTAACCAAAAAAGAAATGATGAAAATTTTATGGGGAAGGAGTTTTTAGAAGGTGATGATGCTCTGCAAACGGTTGAAAAGAAGTTCCCTTTTTGAAAAAGGTGGCAGATGACATCACTTATCTGTACCTTCCTTAAAAATTTTCATCCTATCCTTATGGTTTCCCGCTTAAACTCAAAACCTGATTCCTTGCAAAACTAGGGTTTCATGCTGCAGAGATGCTATAGCATGGGATCTTCATTTCTTTTCACAATCAGAGCTGTAAAACTATACAAACAATTAAAATACAAGTCCTAGAAAGCAGTAGAGGTAAGGTAAATTATTTACAAACAAAATGGGACTTTAAAAAGTCCATATCATTCTTGAAGCTTGTTTAGCACAAAGTGACCAAATCCACAGAACTGGGTTCTGGGATGGTCACTGGGGTGTGGTATGCCTTAACTCTTTGTCCATTGACCTTGAACACAGTGTTATCCTCAGGGTTAACTAGTTCAATTGCTCCATATGGATATACATGATGAATGAGGAAAGGTCCTGACCATCTGGATTTTAGCTTTCCTGGAAACAATTTTAACCTCGAGTTAAACAAAAGAACTTGCTGGCCTGGTCTTAAGTCTCTGTGTTGTATCTTTCTGTCATGCCATTTCTTGGTTTTCTCCTTATAGAGTTTGGCATTTTCATAGGACATGTTCCTATGCTCTTCTAGCTCACACAGTTGTAACTTTCTTTTACTACCAGCAACATTTAGGCACATGTTTAATTCTTTGATTGCCCAGTATGCTTTGTGTTCAAGTTCTAAAGGGAGGTGGCAAGCTTTTCCAAAGACAAGCTTATATGGGGACATACCAAGTGGTGTCTTGAATGCAGTTCTATATGCCCATAAAGCATTGTCTAGTTTAAAGGCCCAATCTTTTCTGTTGGGCTTGACCACTTTTTCAAGAATTCCCTTTATCTCTCTATTAGAGAGCTCAGCTAAACCATTGGTTTGTGGGTGGTATGCAGTGGCAATCCTGTGATTAACATTGTACTTTTTTAAAACTTCTTGTAACATTTTGTTCACAAAGTGGGTACCCTCATCACTGACTAGTGCCCTGGGGGTACCAAACCTTGTAAAAATTTGCTTTTGAAGAAACTTAATCACAGTTTTTGCATCATTTGAGACACATGCCACTGCCTCTACCCATTTGGATACATAATCAACAGCAACCAATATGTATTGGCATTGGTTTGATGGGGGAAATGGTCCCATGAAATCTATTCCCCAAACATCAAACAACTCAACCTCCAAGATCCCATTTAGTGGCATTTCATTTCTTTGAGAAATGGAACCACTCCTTTGGCATTCATTGCATCTTTGTGCAAAACTGTAGGCATCTTTGAAGAGAGTTGGCCAATAGAATCCTGATTGTAACACTTTGGCTGCTGTTCTTTGGCCTCCAAAATGGCCTCCATACTCAGATTGGTGGCAATGCTGCAGGATTGCTACAGCCTCAGTTTTTGGTATGCATCTTCTCAAGATCTGATCTGTACCAAGTTTAAACAAGAAAGGGTCATCCCATAAATAAGATTTGGCATCATGGAGAAATTTCTTGAACATTTGGCCAGAATAATCAGAAGGTCTTATGCCACAAGCCAAATAATTTGCCATGTCAGCAAACCATGGTAGCTCAGAGTGTTGTAACATTAGAATTCTCTCATCAGGGAAGGTTTCAATGATGTCTCCTTCTCCTTTGTCCTCACTAGGTTTTTCTAACCTAGACAAATGGTCTGCTACTTGGTTGTCTACTCCTTTCCTATCCACAATTTCTAGGTCAAACTCTTGCAACAACAGAATCCATCTTATCAACCTAGGCTTAGCATCTTTCTTGGAAATCAAATACCTAATGGTAGCATGGTCAGTGTGAACAGTAACTTTTGTGCCCATCAAGTATGATCTAAACTTTTCAAATGCAAAGACCACAGCTAACAATTCTTTTTCTGTTGTTGTGTAGTTAATTTGAGCTTCATTCAAAGTCTTACTTGCATAATAAATTGAATGGAAAACTTTTTCTTTCTTTTGACCCAAAACTGCACCTACAGCCCAATCACTGGCATCACACATGATTTCAAAAGGTTTGTTCCAATCTGGAGTGACAACCACTGGTGCAGTTACCAAAGCTTTCTTCAAAATGTTGAATGCATCTCTACATTCTTCATTAAAATCAAATTTTTGATCATGCTGTAAAAGTAAACACAAAGGTTTGGATATCTTTGAAAAATCTTTGATAAACCTTCTGTAAAAACCAGCATGGCCAAGAAAGCTTCTGATTCCTTTAACAGTGGTTGGCTCAGGTAGCTTTTCAACAATTTCAATTTTTGCTTTGTCTACCTCAATTCCTCTTTTTGAAATTACATGTCCCAGAACAATCCCTTCCTTGACCATGAAATGACATTTTTCCCAATTTAGGACTAAATCAGTTTCTTCACACCTTTCAAGACTCTTTTTCAAATTTTCTAAACAGTGATCAAAAGATGAACCATATACAGAAAAGTCATCCATAAAAATTTCTATGGAGTTTTCAAGCATATCAGAAAATATGGACATCATGCATCTTTGAAAGGTTGCAGGTGCATTGCAAAGTCCAAATGGCATCCTCCTAAAAGCAAAAGTACCATAGGGACATGTGAAGGTGGTCTTTTCCTGGTCCTCTGGTGATATGGCTATCTGGTTATATCCTGAGTATCCATCCAAGAAACAGTAATATTCTTTTCCGGCTAACCTGTCCAGCATTTGGTCAATGAAAGGTAATGGAAAGTGGTCTTTTTGGGTAGCATTATTGAGTTTCCGGTAGTCCATGCAAATTCTCCATCCAGATACTACTCTAGTTGGGATGAGTTCATTTTTATCATTGGGGATGACTGTGATCCCTCCTTTCTTTGGAACACACTGGACTGGGCTAACCCAAGAACTACTGGCTATTGGGAAAATGATTCCTGCATCTAACCATTTCAAAATTTCCTTCTTCACTACCTCTTTCATGACAGGGTTGAGCCTTCTTTGTGGTTCAATTGATGTGAAGTTCTTATCTTCTAGAATGATCTTATGCTGACAAATGGAAGGACTAATCCCTTTTAAGTCAGCAATGGTCCATCCTATGGCTTTGGTGTGTGACTTCAACATATCCACAAGTTGTTTTTCTTGATGCAAATTTAGGGTAGATGATATGATGACAGGCAATTTGTTCTCTTCCCCTAGAAAAGCATATTTCAAGTGAGATGGGAGTTGTTTCAACTCCAGGTCAGGTGGTGATATGACAGATGGTGTAAAGTTCTTTCGGTCATTCTGCTCCAATGGTTCAAACTTTGCAGCATAAACTGGGGCAGTTTCATCTTCCACTATGGCTCTATCTAAGTCATCCTCAAGATCATCATCATTATCAATCTTACAAACCCTCCTAACTCCTTCCTCATGGCACAATGATTCAATTACACTTAAGTTTGAACAATCCTCAACATCATCAGGATATTTTAAAGAATTGAAAACATTGAAGGTGACTTTTTGGTCTTGGAGTCTCATGGTCAGTTCTCCTTTCTGGACATCTATCAAAGTCCTTCCGGTGGCCAAAAAGGGTCTTCCTAAAAGAATAGGAATATCTTTATCAGCCTCAAAATCCAAGATAATAAAATCTGCCGGAAATATGAACTTGTCAACTTGTACTAGAACATCCTCAATCTTCCCCTTAGGATAGGCTATGGTCTTGTCAGCCAATTGGAGTGTAACTGTGGTAGGTCTGGCTTCTCCTATTCCTAAGTTGTTGAAAACAGATAAGGGCATGAGGTTGATACTAGCTCCTAGATCACACAAAGCCTTTCCTACTTCCTTCCCACCTATTGAACATGGAATGGTAAAACTTTCTGGGTCTTTCAACTTAGGAGGTATTCCATTGGTCAAGAGTGCACTACATCCTTCAGTCAAAGCAACTGTCTCATATTCATTCAGCTTCTTCTTCTTGCTTAGGATGTCTTTAAGGAATTTGGCATAACTAGGCATTTGCTCGATTGCTTCAACAAGAGGTATGTTGATGTGCAATTCTTTGAACACATCCAAGAATTTTTTAAATTGCAGTTCTTCTTTTTGATTCCTTAACCTTTGAGGGTAAGGAACATAAGGAGGAACTGGTTTTATGAAAGCTTTACTTGGATGTGTGGAACAAGATGTGTCTTTTGTGCCTTTGATTTCACTCTCCTTAGGTAAGGTTGGGATCTCATTCGCTACAGGATGAACAGGACTGGCTACCCCGGGCTCTGGATTCTTTGTGGGCTTAGGTTGTGGTTCAAAAATAGGAGATAAAATAGTAGTCTCGGGTTCTGACTTTTTGTTATTTTCAAATTCTGTTTGAGTCATTCTGTTTCATTCAATTCTTTACCACTCCTAAGGGTCACAACTTTTACATGTTCTTTACCAGGAGCTCTTGGGACTTCTGTGTCACTAGGTAACATGCCATTTGCCCTACTGTTCTGATTAAGTGCAATTTGACTCACTTGGGTTTCCAAATTCCTGATGGCCGCACTCTGTTGATTAAAAAGAGCTTGATTTTGGCTCAAAAGTTGCTGTTGAGCTTGTGATTGAGCTACAAGGCTTTTTATCATAGCTTCCAAAGAAGATGATGATTCAGCCTGTGGAGGAGGTTTTTGAAAATGCTGTTGGTTGTTTTGAAAATTCCTGTTTTGATGATGCTGTGAACTTTGGTTATGATGGTTTTGAGGGCCTTGATTTTGGTGATGTGAACCTTGGTTTTGATGATGCGAACTACTAGCAAGATGTTGTGTTTGAAAATTTGAAGTCTCTTGTGGCTTAGGAGCTGGCTGATTTAGACATGGACTGTTCCAAGAAAAATTTGGATGTTGCCTCCAACTCGCATTGTAATTGTTGCCATAGGGAGCATTCCTGTTTTGAACATAGTTTACTGATTCAGAGTTTTGAGGACAATGTTCATAGGAATGTTCCCCACCACAACAAACACATTGAACAGAAAGGATTGACTGGGTTGATGTAGCAGCAACTTGTTGTGTTCCTTGGTTTGAAGATAAGTTTTTGAGCATTGAAGTCATGGAAGCAAGTTGTGCTGTTAATGCAGTATATGCATCCACATCATGAATCCCAGCAGTTTTCTTTTGCGGTTGAGCACGTGGATCAGCCCAATGTCCATTGTTTGTGGAAATTTTTTCAAGAATTTCATACCCGTCATTATAGGTATTAGCTGTAAAGGCCCCTCCTGATGTCGCGTCGAGCATTTGTTTTGCCATGGGGTTTAACCCATTGTAAAACGTCTCGAGTTGAATACAGTAGGGAATGCCATGGTGAGGGCATTTTCTTAACAACTCTTTAAACCTTTCCCAAGCATCGGGAATTGCTTCATCGTCCATTTGTTTAAACATGCAAATTTCGTTTCTGGACTTAGCATTACGGGTAGGTGGAAAATATTTTCTCAAAAATCTTTCAGCCATGTTGCTCCATGATGGCACAGAGCCAGGTGCCAAAGAATTAAACCAAGACTTTGCCCGATCCCTTAGAGAAAAAGGAAACAAAGTGAGCCTCAAGGCATCGTTAGATACCCCAGGGATCAGGAATGCATCAGTGATCTCCATAAAAGATTTTAAATGAGAATGTGGATCCTCTGATGGCATTCCGGCAAATTGTCCGTTTGTTTGCAACATTTGAAACATGATGGGTTTTAGCTCAAAATGGAGGGTGTTAATATGGGGTCTAATTATCCCTGAATTTAATTGCTCAAAATCGGGGATAGCGTAGTCCATAATTTTTCCCTCTTTGGAATTTGCAAGATTAATTATGTTTGGAACTTCATTTCTTATTTCATTGGTGCCTTGAGATTCAACATCATCATCAACATGGTTATGATTATTTCCTTGATGTGGTGGATTTTGGTGAAAAGGGTGCTCCGGTGGATTTCCAAAAATTGGAGGTGCATCATGGAATACTGGTGGTGGTCTCGGATTTTCTAAAAGTGGTGGTGGTCTAGGTCCTCTATTTTCAAATCCGGGTGGTGGTGGTTCCATAATTGGAGGGTCTAAAATTAATGCGATTCTTTGCGTTCTTCTCCTATTACGAAACGTTTGTTCAATTTCCGGGTCTAGTTCGAACAACACCCCACGTGGTATTCTTGGCATACACCAAACAAAATGCGATTCAAACGGTGGTAGAAAAATCAAATCTTTTTAAAACTTTTTAAAACTTTTAGCGTGCCAATCCCCGGCAACGGCGCCAAAAACTTGATAGTGCTTGGAATACACCTATAGACGTGTGCTAATTAAACCTCAAAGCAAGTATACAATGAGATCTAATATCGTCTTTCAAGTAATAAAATGGTAAGAACCAAGTATCGTCCCACAGAGATTGGAGTAAAAGTATATAAAAAAGTAAGAGAAAGAAATGATTTCAGATGGCGATTTTGAAGACTTGATCTGGTTTGGTTTGTCACTTGATTCGATTAACAGAATAATAAAGCAAGCACGGGTGTAAGACATTTAGGTGAGATTTAAACATAAATTCCAGCAGACTTATGCTACAGACATGCTGCAGCATGAGTTGGCCATAACTAGATCCACCATCTATTTTGAGGGTATTCCTCTCGGACTTCAATATTCACACTACTGTTTAGAGTCGACTAAACACATCTCTGTGCAGCCTCCAACTATTTATAGTGTAGAATAAAGTCCTCAAAATATATGGACGATCAAATCTCTTTGTATCTAAAACCGCTCTCTCGAGCCGATTCCCATATCATCCAAGTTGACGTGTTCGAAGGGGCTTATCTCTAAGTCCTCTACACTTTAACACTAATGACGAGCGATCAACTTGTCGAGAATAAATCAGTTTATAAATAAAAAGCAACTCTCTCAAGTCTACTTCTTATATCATTCAAACTGACGTGCTTTTGGTAGCTTATCTCTAAGTCAACCGCACTTTAACACTTTAGCAAGTGATCAGTTCGTCAAGAAGTGTCATTGAACTTTATAAAACTTGAAATGAAATGATGGAACATTGTTATTGCGAAACAACGTCCACCTTTCTTTGGTTTGAAATCTCACCCTTTTATCTTACACCCGAGCTAAATAAATTAGCTACTCATATTTAAAGACATAAAGCGATAAATGACGGAAAGTAAATGCATAAATATAAATGACGGAATATAAATGACAAGAATTAAAATGACGGAAATATAAATTACAACAAATATAAAAGGCTTGAATATAAATTGCAAGTAAAGTAAAGAACTAAGTAAAGAATACTAGAAATAATAAAGCATAAAAGACAAGGGATGATGACTTCAAAAGATTACTTGGAATTAATAAAGTAACTAAAATCACAAGGTTATTGATGCCAACCTTTGATTTTCACTAAGATGAGAGAGAATTAGATGGATTATGGGTCCTCAAATTACTACCCCAAGCTCCCCTTTTATAACCAAGGGGAGTGGCACAAAAGGTAATTATCCTAAATAAAGTACTTAAAGTACAAAAGTAATCTTAACCAAGAGTTAATAACCAAAAGACAATAAAGTGTTTAACCACAAATTACAAATCAGCCAAATATTAGTCTAGAAGGTTCCCAAAAGTCAGATTCAAACTCAAAAGGTCTTCCCACAAAAAGCTCCTCCTAGCTTATCCATTAAGCTCCATATACGGCTGCTGTAGGGATGCTGCAGCATGCTGCAGCTTGCTGTACTTATAAATCTGCCCAAAAATACACCAATTAGCTTATCCAAATGCAATAAAACAAGTTCTTCATACTTTAGCTCCAAGAAACAAGAAAATAGAAAATAATGAACTAAAATGACTCAAATGTTGGGATTAGAAGGTAAAAGCTATGCTAAAAAGAAGATAAAAAGAGCATAATGGCACTAAATAATTAGTGCCATCAATAACCCCGAGCTTAGGAGTAAGAACAGGTTTGCAGAGTGGTATGTCCTCCATCATATAATGATTAAAGTTAGGAACAGTTAGGTTTATGCTGTTTTGGTTTGTCTCTGTCCCCAACTGAAAATCAAGAATATAAGAGTTATTGGTATGACGCTTCATGTATTTCTTTATTGCATCCAAAGCAAAGATTATGGCTCTGGGTCTGACTGTTCTGCTCCTGAAGTCATGGTAGATAAATTCTAGATCAGCCACATTCAAATTCTCAAAGTCGCTTCACTGAAAGTTGTCACCAGTAGACTCTCCTTTGAACATCGAATTTCGGATACCAAACAGCATAGTATTTCAACATTCTTACTTCCTTAATCTGAAGGATTCGTGCTCTACGGACATAACCTTTCGTTCTTGAAAAGTTTTCAATGAACTTCAGATAGTTTCTTTGATAGTCCAGTGGGTGGTCAATGATACCATACAACTTGCACGCCTCAATCTCTACTTGCTCTTTGACAAATATTCTGATGGATTCTTCTAGAAAAGGAACTCTGAGAGATTTTTGGATAAGCCTGATAAGCTCGAGGGACGCACCTTGTCCATCATATCCTGTAAATGGAGTAGATCCAACTCTGACAGAAGTAGAAGGACCTTCTTGATCGTCATGATGTTTCTTTGCAAGATTCTCTACTTCCATATGAGTTACAAATACTGGCTTAGGACGTTCAGCACCACTTAAAATTCTTGGGCTATCAAGATTTATGATGTAAGGTAGAGCTTCAGGATCAACTCTTTCTTTTTCAGCTCTCTCTCTTTCTCTTCTCTCTCCTTAGCTTCCTTCTTTCTTCTTTCTCTTCTTTTTCCATCTTCCTTCTTTCTTCTTTTCTCTTCTTTTTGTAACTTCCTTCTTTCTCTTCTCATAGATCTCCATAACTTTTCCATATCAATTACTATCGGAGTTGTGGGATCTGAGACATTTCTTTTCAACACTCTTTCAATTGATTCTTCAAAAGGCAATGAAACTTTTTGAGCAACTGGAGTTGAAGCTTCACTAGGAGATGGGAAAACACAGTGTCTATCCGGAGAAACCAATGGAATAGTGGTGGGAATATATGGCTCATCTACTTGAGATGCCACATTTATTTTTCAGCAGGTTGTGGTGGTTCATCTTCTTCAGTTTCTTCCTAATCATCTCTACCAAAATCATCACCGAAGATATCTTCAAATACGCTTTCACCAAGTACACTTCCCGGAACCTCTGTGTCTGCAACATTCCTTACATATTCTTCAACATTTACTGTATTCTTAGTTTGATCAGCATCTTGAAGTTCAAAGTCTATTATTCTTTCTGCCTCCTCTTTCATTTTCCAGAATAGTTCGTACTTTGCTATGGCTTGTTCATCTGTATCCAACTCATCAACATCTATAACATTATATGTTGATATGCCCATTGCTTCCATTACTTCTTCACATGTAGTAGTCTTTGGCTTTTCAACCCTTGACTCATCATCCGCAACATATAGAACTAAACTCCTTGAAGGTGTATGCTCCAGCACCTCTTCAACACTCTCTCCTTGACTTGTACCAGTACCTTGACTGCTTGAGCTTCTATTTCCGGGTACTGTACCAATTGGCACTATACATTCTACTATAACTAGTTGTCTTCCGACTGACTGATCTCCTTGTATCTCCCCCTCATGATCATGATCGTGATCATGGTCATGCCTAGTGACTTGAGCAGCAGCCTGAGTTTGGCATGAAAGTTGAAAGACTTGGTTTAGTAGAGTGAATGCTTTGAGTACATCTACATCTGAAGGTTGTTGAGGCTGTTGTTGCTGTTGTTGATGATGGGAATGCAATAATGTGAATAAGTCAGCATCCTGCTGATTTTCTGGAACCTGAGACAAAAGTTTTGCAAGAAGAAAATACTTAAGCTCATCAATTAAAAGATCTGAGGAATTCTGTGTGAATGGTGGAGTGGGTAGAACTGGTGCTCTTCGTTCTGGCTCAGGTTCATCAACTTGCTTCCCCTTTAATAATCTTTTGATGTCGCCCATCTCTTTCTCTATTCTTTAGTACTTCTTCGACCACCTTTGTTCAACATCCTTTAGGGCGCCGTCAAGATATTCCCTTGACACAAAGTCATGCGAGCTAACACCGGAATCACGTATATTACCCGTTTGCACGACTGTAGATGAATATACAGTGTGACCTATGCTCACAGCTGGCATTGTGTTAGCTGTGATAGGATTTCCATCCGGTCCTCATAGTCCGGATTGCGGATTTACTCTGGATGTTCCACTCGGGTCACGAAGACGACCGAATTCAAGTCCTGCAAATAGTGTCCTATCAACAAAAATAGGCTCCATACTTTGTGCGCTGAAAGGAAGTGAGATACGGGGCAACTGATCTCTGTTTTCAATAGCAGATGTATCCGAGTGAGACACTGATAGAATTTTTCCTGAATTCCGTGAGAAGTTGAAAGTATTTCTTGTTGAGAGGAAGTAGAGTGGGTGGCTTGGGTGTGCAATTGCATGAGTGATCGGCTCATGTCTACATCTTCCGGCAACAAATGCACAGAAGTGTGTGATGTGGGTGATCGTCTGGTGTAGTGGGTTGTGTGTGTCTCTCTCTCTCTTCATGTTCTTTCCTTGACTTTTCTCTCATAGACTTACTGACATCTTCGACCATGTCTCCCTCAGTTCTACTTATATCACCAATATCACTTGTAGTGACTGCAGCATGGGAATCAACTTCCATAGCAATTTCAGCTCCGCCATGATGTTGATCATCATCATCATCGTCATATGTATCATTTCCATCATCATCTTCTCTCGTTGCAGAGTTTGTCCTTTCAGAGTCAGAGCTTCCACTGCCCAAGTCAACTTTTTCTGTCACATGGTCAGGTGAGCTAGCAACAGAGTATATTTCTTCTACAACATGTTGTTCTTCTTGTTGCATCTCTATGGTGTGATGTTCAGGTTGATCCGAGGCATTTTCAGAGCCTTGACCTTCACGAACCTTAGGTGTCACACGAGGTGGGGTAAGAACCCATGACCCTGATGTCTCCAGTCTAGGTCTCTGACCCCCGCCGGTTCCCCTCTCGGTGTTTTTCCTCTTCTCTCCCCGTACCCTAACTCCCTGGGTTTCGGGTACCCTCACAGACACCTCTCACCTAGGGATTGAACCTTGGGTAGGTACAACCGGTTCTAGTTGTGTTCTCTATACTCAACCAAGCACTCAACCTCTAGATCAACGTATCGGAGTAGAGCTTCTGGGATTGGCATAAAGTAGTTGAACTGCTTCTTTTGACGTACTAGAAACTTCATTTCATGCACTTCAGTAACTTCATGTGAGCTTCGCCTGGGAATCCGCCTGTTCCCTCTTAGAACACTTCTAACCAATTGTGTCATAAACCTCTAATATGGAACATAGGTGAGGACTGTGACAGTATTCTTCTTGGCAGCAATCTTCTCAAGGAGCTCAGTCCAAAAGACAATGGCATAATCTATATGCAAGTCATGCATGATAGAATAGAACAACTTCAGTAATGGTTGCTTGCATTGTCAATAGCATACGATTTTGCCATCAAGCATCGGTTGATTACTGAAAATAGTGCATAGTAGATGGGCGAAAGATTGTTCTTTTTGAATTGGCTGACCCAGTGAAGGTCACCAACATATCCCATTTCCCTAATACCGGCAAGTGTCACTTCCTCAGTAGGTAGTTCATCAAACACAGTTCTGCCTTTCCTGGAATTTGCTTCAGGTAGTTGAAGAGATCGTCTGAAAAGCTCAAGATCAATGTTGGCAGAGAAGAAGTCAATCTTGATTTGGAGAACTGGACACATGATTTGTCCAACAGTGATGTGATAAAGCTTAATAGTTTTCCAAGCTTGTTGCACATAAATTTCCAGTACATCCGCACTCTCAGACAATGTTCTGTTCAACGGGTGATTTTGAAGAATAAGATTCACCAACGGATCAATGTTGAGCTTGAACTCAAAATTGTGATTGTTTGGAGTCTGAGGCATGTATTCAGATTGAGGTATCAGCAGCATGTCAGTGTTGACATTCGGAGGTGGAATGTCTGTTGTTCTCTGTGAAGGGATTGAATGCTCTTGCTCGGCTTATTTAATGGAGTTTTCATCCATCTGAACATTTTGTGAATTGCTGTCATCCATTTGATCTGCAATTGGAAATGGAAGAGTTTGGAGAAAGTCCAAAGACTTAGAGTCAGTACGTGAGAGTGAAATAGTGAGAAAAGCCACTTTTCAGAATTCCTAAGTATAGGATTTACATGCTATAGGCTTGCGAGTTCTTACACTTAGGTGTTCAGGATTCGCAGGCAAACTCTCTGCGAATCCTTCACTTAGAGGATATTAGGTAAGACTAAGAATTCGCAGATAAGGGTAAGCAGGATTCGCAGACAAGAGGTTTGTGGATCCTGTCCTTAGGGTTTTTAAAAACACATATCAAGGATTTGTGAACTGAACAATTTGTAAAACCCTTGAAAAATTCAAAATCTACAAAACCTACACTTGAATATTTACAATGTTCTCAAGAACACCAAGAACACCATCTAAAACCCAGAAAGAGAAATGCATTAAAATCGATTTAGGGTTTGAAATTTATATTACTCAAATCGATTTAGCATTTAGAATGTGATTTCAACCTTTAATGTTGTGTATAAACACAAGTTCGTATCCAAAATTCGAATCCTCCTCAAGAACAGTCGAAGGGTTCAGAAGAACACCAATCGACACAAGTTCTTAAGTCGAATCTAATGTGGATATTTCCATCAATCAATCAATCTCAGGGTTCTAGTATGGTATTACGATGGGTATGAGTCCATTACAACATTCAGATTTAAGCATTAAGTTAAAGATTTTTAAAGAAAATTTCAACAGGGTCGATGAAGTCCAAGAGTCCAAAAACCATCGGTCAATCAAAACCCTAATCTAAATCCAGTCGAGGAACCCTGCATTAGACAAACAAGACAATAATCATGAAGTATTAAAGATTTTAATCAATGCAACAACCTTTTGAAATCGAGAAGAAGGAATCAAAGAGAGTTTTGAGAGAGTTCGAGAACTAAGGGGTTTTAGAGGGTTTAAGCACTTTCGCGAGATTAACTGAGATAAGTGAGAAAAAAATGGCTAAGTGTTCTATATATACTCAAAGAGAGTTAGGACACGTGGCCAAAGACAATTTGTTCTCAGCTTTCACAAGCAAAGAAGCCAGAGAAAAGAATTCGCAAAGAGTGAGATATAGAATTCGCAAGTAAGATAGCTACGAATTCTGTAGCTTTCGCAGGCAAAAGGGCTTTGAATCCTCTAGAATTCGTAGATGCTACATCTGCGAATTCCCAACTTTCGCAGATAACTAACTCTCGAATTCTACAGATTTCGCAAGACTATACTCTGCGAAACCTGAAGCTTTCTCAAGCTAGTATATTGCGAATTTTAGACTTAGCCAAGTTTCCATCCTTTTAAAAACATTCCAAATAAGGAAACTTGCTATTTTGGAAAACTTTTCACAAAATGTACCAAAAATAGAAATTTTCTAATTAAAGAAACTTTCCAAAAAATGGCATTTCTATCAATTTTAATTCTGAGAAGATTTACACACACCCCACTTACAATACTTCCTTGCTCCCCCTTGATGTAGCAGTGTAGTTTTCCCTTGAACTCATCAAATACTCCCCCTTGATCTGATCTCTGGTTGATCTTGATTATGTTCTTGTTGTATGCAAATGCTTCTAGCAGCTCCCTCTTAACATGATGTGGATCTCTTTACAAGGTTTGCACAGATATGCTCCCCCTTCATATCTGCATGGATAGTTTAGCAGTTAAGTTCAATTTTCTTCCACTTCTCTAAATTTTGAGAAACAACAAACATTATGACAAAAAGACTTAGAGTAATAGAAACTCCCTGTTTTCCAGAATGATCACCAACTTTTGACAGTTGTGTATGAGTTATAAGGTATTATACTTAGAAGTCAATGCTTTGATATTTTAGCAAGAGTCTTGATCTGTAGTAATCAGAAGTCATTGATTCCTTAGTCCTTCATGACTTGGACATCTTCCCTTTTCTCTTTTCCATTTTGAACCTGCACAACAGGTTTAGGTTTTGGTACCCAGACAAGCTTGGGTCCAGTTTGGTCAGTTTTTGAGAATTTCTTTGAGTAATTCTCATACCTATGATCTACTATATGCTTGTGCTTTGTGAATGAGTTTATCAGAATAGCAGTAAGAGCAACATAACTTTCTTTTTGCCATCCTGATCAAGTGTGTTGCTGATTTGACAAATTCAGGTGCTGAAGACTTAATTTTTGAAGCTCTTTTCTTTTTCTTCTGATTAGCTCTGTGAAGCTTTGCTGCCTCTGGAGAACCTTTAACAACCCAGACCATTTGTTATTTCCTTGAAGACTGAGCTGGAGATTTTTGAAAATGATTAGCATTCTTATTAACTGATTTCACATAAAAGGATTTTGGAGTTTTAATATGTTCTAGTTCAGAACCTTTGGATTTCACATCTTGTTTTCTAAAAACCATTTTCTGAAACATACTTGATACTGTTTGAAAATAACACACTGACTCAGCAGAATCATCATCATAAGAAGACGATTTAGACGCATCAGTGGTTATCTTGTGAGACAAGTCAGTATTATCCATCTCAAGTTGTTGAATTTTATCACACAACTTGGATTTCTCATTGCAGAGTTTATCAAACTTGCTCTGAATTCCAGATTTACTCTTTTTCTCTTTCATGATCTCAGTAGATAAGTTTGCCAATTTGCTTGTAAGTTTAGAGATTTCTTCTTCAAAAACCTTTCTTTCTTCTTCAAAATCTTTTTCCAAAGTCTCGTTTTTATCTGAAATTTCTTTGAAAAGATTAACATTTTTGCTTTTAAGATCTTTTCTCTCATCATCAAATGACTTCCTTTCAGAAATGATGAGTTGTTCAAAGTCAAAAACTTGTTTTAAAAGATTTGAGATTTTAATCTCCAATTGTTTCTTCTCAGATTTAGACTTCTTGGAAATCTCAGATAGTCTCTAGTTGAAGGTCTTTTCCAGTTCAGCAATTTCTTTTTTCTTTCTGTCATCCACTTTCATAAGCCATTCATGACCTTTGTCTTGATATCGCTTCACTTGAACTTCAGCTTTTGTCAATTTGACATTTAATGCATCCATGTCATCTCTCAGTTTCTTGTTTTGACATCTGAGAGTTTCAAGTTCAGCTTCTATTTTGGGTATCTCAGGCATGTAGGATAGAGCACAATCTCTAGGAGTGAGCACAATATTTCCCATATCATCTGTGTAAGGCATCTTTCCTGTGTATCTAAAGTATGTGGTTGAAGCGATCTTTAATCAGAAATTCAGATATTAAGTACAAAAGATAAGCAATTATGCAAAAATGTGAAAAAGAAGGTAAGAATTCACAAGTGATAAGCATTGATACTTAAAAGGATATAACTTTAGCAGATCAAGCAAGTTTGGATCAGGATTCGCAAGTGTCTGAGTTGAGAAAGTTGAGGAGTTTGCAAATAGATTATCTACGAATCCTCCAACTTTCGTAGACAGTACTCTGCGAATTCTATAGAATTATTAAGTATGTAGTTTACGAAACCTTCAACTTTTGCAGGGAACTGTTTTGAGAATCTTGTACTTGGATATTTTCAACTCCACTTTGTCCTGCGAGATTTAGGAACCTTGCGGGTTCTATACTATATTCTGCGAGTTTTTCACACAAACTTGCGAAAATTACCTATTTCGAGCTTTAACTTCAGTTTTTCACCAGATCCATGGCAAAACTTGTTCAATCAACACCAAAATTTGACACTATGCTCAATAATTGATCGTGAACAAACCCCAATCACTGTAATTTCAAAAATATTAACAGATCTGACCTTTTGAATCTGGACGGGTCGCATAAGACTAAGTCTAAAAATCCAAAGAATGATTTAATAGACCAAGAAAATGTGTTTAGATCTGTTTCTGATACATATGAAACATGTTCATAATCATCATACGCATCTATTGAGCCAAAGATTGTATTCAAACAACCTTTAAATCTCAAAAACACTAATAGAACAGTGACTAGTTCGAAAAATGATAAACTGGGATTAATTTCTGCACAGATCAATTTATTTTGATTTCTGATTTAGCTTTGATACCAATTGTTTTTCCAGAATCAAGCACACATGTTGGGTCAGAAATATGTCAAGTATGGTTAATGCTGCTACTTACAATTTAGTACTACAAGTTAAAGATTACTACTGCTAGTAGAATTACTACTGCTTGAAGAGTTAGTACTGCTAGTAGTTAATACTACAAGAGGAGAGTTAATACTGAAAGCATGTTAATACTGCTGAGGATTGAAGATTAATGCTGCTGGATAAGGATGCTTGAAACAAAAGAATAGGAGCTGGAGATAGAGATAGAGATGAAGATAATTATGGAATGAAGATCAATTTTGTTTTGATAATTATCTTGTAATTAATTCTGTATATATAGTCTAGAAGTTCTTGATAGTTTTACAGTTTTGGATATACGTTTGTTTTAGAGAGAATTAACCTCAAGGTTCTTAGAAGTCCTTTCAATAGAGAAGTATTGAACGTCTGTTGAGCTTGTTCAACAGATTGAGGTTTTGTTTGTAATCATTGAGTTAATCAATATAACTTGTGATTTGAGTTTACATATTGTTCATTGATTTAGTGTTAAAGTGTTTTTCCGCGACTTCTTGAACATAGTTTCTGAGTGTGTGTTAAATTCTTGTTTGAATTTCGATCTTGACAAGTGGTATCAGAGCTTTCAACACAGAAATCAAAAATTATCATGGACGGATCTCGTGAAAGTGTTCTTGTTTCAAAGGTCCCCATGCTCAAGCCCAATGAGTTTGACATGTGGAAAATCAGAATCAGGCAGTACATTCTTCTTACAGACTACTCAATGTGGGATATCATTGAGAATGGTCCCTCTGATGGAGGAAAGATGGACGCAGATGGCAAGAGACCTCCACCAAAGACTGATGGAGAAAGAAAGATGAGGCAGATAGAGATGAAAGCCTTGAGCACTCTGCTCTTGGCAATTCCTAATGAGTATCAACATCAATTCTGCAACTGTTTTGATGCTCAAATTCTGTGGAATGCATTGGAGAAGAGATTTTCAGGTACTAAAAGCACTAAGAGGAATCAGAAGGCAATTCTCAAACAACAGTATGAGAATTTTATGTCTACAAACAATGAGTCCATGACTCAAACCTTTGATAGATTCAACAAGTTGATTGGAGAGTTGGCCACTGTTGGTGTCCAGATGGACCAGGATGATGTCAACAGAAAATTTCTAAGATCTCTTGGTGAAGAATGGATGATGTACATTGTATCCTTTAGACAGAATGATAATCTGGAGGATAAGGAGCTTGATGATCTTTACAATGATCTAAGGGTATTTTAAGTAGAAGTTGAATCTAAGAAAAGGCCATATGGCTATTCTCATAATGCTGTCCTCCTATCATCCACTACTGATTCTACTGCTAATACAGAATCAGTTAGTACTTCTTATGGCTCAAAACAGGATGGGTCTAATGATTTTGTTTTGGAAGCATTCCATGCTAGTCATGCTAAATCTGCTCTTATCAATGATGATTTGGAGCAGATCAATGTAGATGACCTTGAAGAGATGGATATCAAGTGGCAGATGGCAATGCTCACAATGAGAGTCAAAAGATTCATCAAAAGAACAGGTAGAAACAATTTTTCCATGAAAAGAGAAGATAGTGTTGGATTTGATAAATCCAAGGTGGAATGCTACAAATGCCATAATCTGGGACACTTTGCCTGAGAGTGTAGAGGAGGAACTGCTCAACAGCATGGAAGCAATAATCATCAACCAAAGTCCACTAACTATAGCAGGAATTCATCTCAAGCTCTTGTCTCACAAGAAGGAATGGGCTTTGATTGGAGTGATCAAGCTGAGGAGGCCATTCAGAACCAAGCATTGATGGCAGAAGTTTCAGAGTCATCAAGCACTGCTCTTCCCATAGAGGTAAAATTTAACCTTTGCTCTAAAACATGTCTTGAAACTGTTAAAAAGTACATGGATCACAATCAGAGCATGTGTGATGACCTTAAAAGGTTAGAGAAAGATAGAAGAGAGTATGTTGTGATTGTTGAGAAGTTTGAAGAACAAATAAAGGAATATCAAGCTAATGAACTTCAACATTCATATGATCTCAACTACTGGAAGTGGGAGAAGAATCAGTTAGAGATTGAGCTAGAAAATTCTAGAGAGGAGTGTGAAAAGGTTAAGAGTGAATTTGAAAAGGCCAAACTAGATATTGAGAAATATTACAATGCTTCTAAAGCAATGGACTCTTTACTTAAATCTCAAATTCATGACAAACTAAAGAAAGGAATAGGCTACAACAACACCCCTCCACCATACAACAATAACTACATTCCTCCCACCTCAGATCTCTTAGAAAGACAGGATAAGAATGACTTACCTGCAGGAGCCACAGAAGTAGATCCTTTAGACAAAGTAGTGGTTGAGGCAGACTCTAAGAAAGAAGACTCTGAGAGTAAGAATGAGGAAGACCATAAAAATACTCCCTTAGAAAACCACATTCTGACAAATGAGAAGGAAGGTAAACCATTTATCAAAAGTGATAAAGTGGATATGACCAAGATAGTGAAAGAGACAATTAAGAGTGAGAAAGCTGAGACCTCCAAAGGAAAGGAAAAGGTACAGGGAATTCACTAATGCAAACTTCTGTTATAAATCCTTGTCCTTGTCAAAAGAACAAGCCCCATAAACATGATAAAATAAGAGGAAATCAGAGAAATAGAAATAATCAGTGGGCTCAAAAACAGGGAATTGATCTAAGCAAAATCAATAGACCAAAGCCCTGTTTTATCTGTGGCAAATTGAATCATCTTGCCAAATACTGTTATTTCAATCCTATTAACCAAAGAGTTACTTTTCAAAGACAAACACAAAATTCTTTTGGTTCTAGGAAGCAATCAAGAAATCACATGGCTGCTAATATGAGAACAGTACCAATGAAAACTGGGACTGCAAAATCTCATATTCAGAATAAGTTTGGTAAATGAAAAGAAAAAACTCCAAGCAAGTCAAGGAGTAACTCACAGAATAAGAAAGCAAACACATCTGTCAAGATTTGGGTTCCACAAGTCAATAAATCTGTTAGTACTGCTACCTCAAATAGTACTGCTAACAGAAATAGTGCTGCTGATATCAATAGTACTGCTAACCAAGTTAGTACTGCTAACCAAGTTATTACTACTAACAAGGATAGTGCTGCTACCAGTGTTAATGATGCAAAGCCCATAATTTTGAAAAAATATTCCAGCCATAAGATTCCTAAATCTGATCATCTCATCTCATCCAGACTAAGATTACTGATTATAAATATGTTGATGAAAAAAGGCAACCCAAGACCACTATGGCTTGGGTTCCCTCCAGAAACTAACTGTTTTATCATATGTGCAGGGTAACCAACAACTCAAGAAGAAGAGCATGTGGCATATAGATAGTGGTTGCTCTAGGCACATGACAGGTAACATGGCCTACCTTCAAAACTTCAAAAAGTTTGATGGAGGACATGTTGCTTTTTGTGACAATCCAGCATGTGGTAAGATGAGTGGAAAAGGTGTGGTATCAAAAGGTAAGATGTCCTTTGATGATGTGTACTATGTTGATCAATTGAGATACAACCTGTTAAGTGTATCACAGGTCTATGACAAGCAACATAGCATATTATTTACAGAGACTGAATGTATTATCCTTGCTCCTGGATTCAAGGTAGTTGATGAAAATATGATACTACTTAGAACTCCTAGGAAGGATAATGTTTATTGTTTGGACTTAGAGAATGTATCATCTGATTCATCATTAAAATGTCTATTTTCAAAAGCTTCTATAGCTGAATCATCTCTTTGGCACAAAAGGATGTGTCACATGAATTTTAAAACAATGAACATTCTTGTGAAAAACAATTTTGTAAGAGGTTTACCTCAAAAAGTGTTTTCATGTGATGATCATTGTGTTGCTTGTCTTAAAGGCAAGCAGCACAAAACTTCCTTGGGTATATTTTCTGATGACTAAGGATGAGACAAGTGGACTGATCAAATCCTTTGTTCTTAGGATTGAAAACCAAACAAATCAAAGAGTTAAAGTCATCAGATCTAATAATGGAACTGAATTTAAAAACAATGACTTAAACATCTTTTGTGAGGCTAAAGGTATTGAGAAACAATATAGTGCTCCTAGAAATCCTCAACAAAATGGTGTTGCTGAGAGGAGAAATAGGACACTAATTGAGGATGCTAGATCTCTGTTAGCAGATTCAAAGTTACCAATTACTTTCTGGGTACAAGCAGTTAATACTGCCTGTTATGTCCAAAACAGGGTTCTAGTAGTCAAATCTCAAGGCAAGACACCTTATGAACTTTTTAACAAGAAGAAACCTTTTATTGGCCTTTTCAAACCTTTTGGGTGTCCTTGCACAATTCTCAACACCAAATCTCACTTAGGTAAATTTGAAAGCAAAGCTGAAGATGGATTTCTTGTTGGATACTCCTCTCAGAGTAAGGCCTATAGACTATTTAATAGTTCTTCACGGATTATAGAGGAAAGTGACAATGTCAAATGCAATGAGAACACCCCAAATCAAATTGGTACAGGTCCTGATTGGTTGTTTGACATTGATTCACTAACTAATGCTTTGGGTTTTAGTAATGTGCAAACTACAGGAACAAATTCAGAACAGGTACAAGCACAGAAACAAGAGTTTGTGATGTTCCCAATACCTACAGTAGATCCTGTTGAATTTTGCCAGCAAGAAAGGAAAGATGATTCAGAATCAGAAGATTATAATCCATATGCAGATGCTAAAGGTGATGAAGAGAATAAGAGTGATAAAGAGGCTGATCATAATCCAGGAAACACAGGACCTGAGATGCCCATACTGTCAGAAGATGACACTGATGAGGACAATTCTTCAGTGTATGGTGGAAGTACTCCATAAAAGAATGACACCAACCTTGAAGCAAATCTTAATGAGGAGGTTGTCAATGCTACAAGAACACAGAAGAATCATCCTCCTCAATTGGTGATTGGTGACATCAATTCCCCAATGATCACAAGGCAACAAAGCAAGTTAGGGGGATTGAAAGACATACAGACAGGCTTGTTATCTTGCTTTCTATCCCAGATTGAACCCAAGAAGGCCTATGATGCAATGAAAGACCCAAGCTGGATAGAAGCAATGCAAGAGGATCTACTGCAGTTTGCGCTACAAGATGTATGGGATTTGGTTGATCTTCCAAAAGGACACAGAGCAATTGGCACAAGATGGATCTTCAGGAATAAGAAAGATGAGAGAGGAATAGTAATAAAGAACAAGGCCATACTTATGGAACAAGGGTACACACAAGAAGAGGGAATAGACTATGAAGAAGTATTTGCTCCAGTAGCCAGAATTGAGGCAATTAGGCTGTTTCTAGCTTATGTTTCTTTTATGAAGTTCAGAGTTTTTCAGATGGATGTCAAGAGTGGATTCCTATATGGGACAATTGATGAAGAAGTATATGTTTGTCAGCCTCTAGGGTTTGAATATCCTACTTTCCTGACAGAGTATACAAATTAAAGAAGGCACTCTATGGGCTACATCAAGCACCAAGAGCATGGTATGACACTCTGTCTACCTATCTCTTGGTAAATGGTTTTGAAAAGGGAATAATAGACAAGACTCTGTTTATTAAAAGAAAGAAGAAGGACATCTTACTTGTGCAGATCTATGTGGATGACATCATCTTTGGATCCACAAAAGATTATATGTGTAAGGAGTTTGAGGAGTTAATGCACAAAAGATTCAAGATGAGCTCTATGGGTGAACTTACATTCTTCCTTGGGCTATAGGTTAAACAGAAGAAATATGGTATCTTCATCAGCCAATCCAAGTATGTGCAGGATATACTTACCAAATTTGGATTTTCAGATTCAAATCCTGCAAGCACACCCATGGAAACACACAAACAGATCACTGCAGATCTTCAGGGGGAGGATGTAGATGTTCATCACTATAGATCTATGATTGGCTCCCTCATGTATCTAACAACTTCAAGGCCAAATATTATGTTTTCTGTCTTTGTGTGTGCCAGATTTCAAGTAAGACCTAAGCAATCTCATTTCCAAGCAGTCAAGAGGATCTTCAGATATCTCAAAGGACAACCTAGGTTGGGTCTTTGGTATCCTCATGACTCACCATTTGATCTACTTGCTTATTCTGATAGTTATTTGGGTGGTTTAAACTTGGATAGAAAGTCTACATCAGGAGGATGTCAGTTTTTGGGTGCAAGACTAGTTTCATGGCAGTGTAAAAAGCAAACCACAGTGTCCACCTCTACAACAGAAGCAGAGTACATAGCTGTTGCAAGCTGCTGCTCACAAGTGCTATGGATTCAGAATCAGATGCTGGACCATGGGGTTACTTTTATGCACACTCCAATCTTCATTAACAACAACAGTGCCATAAGCATTGTTAATAATCCAGTGAAGCACTCAAAAACCAAGCATATAGAAATAAGGTACCATTTCATTAGAGACTGCAATGAAAAGAAGCTAATTCAGGTTGTGAAAGTACACACAAGTAACCAATTTGCTGATCTATTTACCAAAGCTTTTGATGTGGGTAGATTCACATTCTTGGTCACAAGTGTGGGCATGATAAACACTGAATAAGCCTCCTTTGATTTTCTATATGTACCATTTCTGTATAGATTCCTTCCTGCTTACTTTATCATATTTTATTGTGCTGGTGCTGCTAACCCTGTGTGTTTAAGTGTTTCAGGTTACTTCAAATGGATGCTTGGTACTTCTAGTACAGTTAATACTGCTCTCTATATTACTCATGATAACAATTCAAATATGGTTAAGTATGGTTACTACTGCTAGGTGGTTTATACTTCCAGTACAAAGTTATTACTGCTTGCTTTATTTATATTGCTAATCAGTGTTACTACTGCTGGTATGTGTTACTACTGCTAGTCTGTGTTAATAATGCTAGTTTGTGTTAGTACTGCCCGTATGTGTTACTACTGCTGTTATGAGTTAATACTGCAGGCTTGTTAATACTGCTAGGGTACTTAGTACTGCTTCTAACTGAAACCCTCCACCTATAAATACCCTCTTTGACAGCTAAAATCCAAACGACTCTTTGAATTTCCTACGAGTGTTCTTTCTCTCTCTTTCTCTCAAATTCTTACATATCAGTGCGTAACCCTAGCTTCGACTAATCGATCAAGAAGATGGCAGGACTGATGTTCGTTGATGATCACAATGATTTGGCAATGCTACAGAAACCCAAGCAAGCAGAGGGTTTTCATCAGATTGTGGATTTCTTAAACCTACGCATTAACTGTCAATCCCACAATCTATGTGGACCATCTGAGATAGTTTTGGGCAAATGCGACCATCCAGAATGATCAAGGCAATCAGGTCATTCACTTAAGGGTTTGTGATAAACCCATCACCATCACAGAGGAAGGTATTCACACTCATCTACGACTAGATGATGCCTCAGGTATAACCTCTTTACCTAAGGAAGATATCTTCCAAGTTCTTAGTCGTATGGGGTATGAAGGTCCCACTGATGTTTATAAGTTTTACAATAACATATTTTCACCTCAGTGGCGATTCTTTGTTCATACCCTACAACACTGCATTTCTAGAAAAACAACTGGATGGAGTGAGTTCAGCAGTACCTTAGCTTATGCTCTAGTCTGCTTAGCTACCTCTAGAAAGTTTAACTTCTCTCAAATGATCTTAAATGATTTAATGTCAAACCTGGATACCAAAACCAAAAGCTTTTATATGTATCCAAGGTTTGTGCAAGAAGTACTAAATAATGAATTGACGGATCTACCCTCTTTTCAAGAGGTGTATGTACCAAAACCTCCCTAAGGGAAGGTATTCTCAAACATGAAAAGACCAAGTAAGGACTTTTCTGGACAAGAGACAACATTATTCTCTACAATGATGGTTCTGTCTCATTCCCATGGTGAGGCATCAGTGTCAAAGCCCACATCTGACTACCCAACTGATGACCTACCCACACCATTCAGTTCAATTGATACTCCTCAGATCCCTATTGTCAAGACAACTTCCCACATCACCAAAACATATCAAAGGAAAAAGTTACAGAAGGTTCCTTCCCTTCTTGTATCTTCACCCCCAAAGCCTTCAAGCCCTCTAATGGAGCATTCTACATTAGAGAATATCCAAAGGGAAACCACAAGGGTGTCTCCCAACCCCAAGAAGGTGCTCTAGAAGGAGAAGGATGAGCATGTGGGCAGTGAGGCTCACAAAACTGTTTCTGCACAAGGTGTAGGACAGGACAGTGTGAACATATGTAAGACCTTCCCCACGGAAACTTTAGATGAGCAATCATCTAAAGGTCCCAGGTGCAAAGAAACCACGGGGGTAGAAGGTGCTTCTGCTAGGCAGAAGGCCTCTACTAAAAGATCCAAGGATCCTTAAAAGGTGATAAAAACACCTGAAGGAGGTGAGGACAGATATACTTATGATGAATTGATGGATACACTTGGTACATTAAGTTTGGAAGTTCACAATCAAAACTTGGAGATAAAAGATATGCAAAAGGTGATTTTGTCTCAACAAGAGCAGATAGCCTATCTCAAGAAGTTGGTGCTCAAACTGGTGCACAAGAAGAAGAAAACTCAGTTTGTGTTAAAGAAGAGAACTGATGATGCTTCCAAAAAGGGGGAGAGATCAGAAGCTGAAATAGAAAAGGAGAGCCAAGTTGAAGTTGAAAAACAAAGCCCAGTTGCTATGGAATCTCAGTTTGAGGGGGAGATGAATAGTGAAGTTGAAAAGAAACAAGCAGCAGAAACTGAAAAGGAAGTAGAAACTGAAATTGCAGCAGAAACTGAGCCAGCAGCAATAACTACACTAGAAGTAGAAACAGAACAACCAGAAGCAGAAACTGATCTGACAGTAGAAGAACAAGAAATTTTAGAAACTCTAGTTAAAGCAAAACATGACACTCCTAAAGCCACTCAAAAGGCTAAAGGAGTGGTAATCAAAGAAGAAGGATCAGAAAAGAAAAAGAAGAATATCAGTGAGACAGAGATCAAGAGGAAAGGGAAAGAAAAGGTGGTTAAATATGTGAAGCCATCAAAGAAATCATCTCAAATAGCTCTGGATGAAGAGTTAGCAAAGAAGCTGCAAGAAGAGATGGCAAAGGAAGAAGAAATCCAATCTGCAAAAGACAGAGAGATTGCTTTGGAATTGTCTACTAAGCTTAATGAGGAATATCAAAGGAGCTTAAAAACTGCTGCTGCTGCTCAGAAAGTGACAAAGAAATCATCAAGGCAAAGGATGTTGATAAAGACAAGACAAAGACAGCCATCTAAAACATTTCTAGCCAATCAAGAAAGAAGGAAAATGATAAACTTTCTACAAGGAGTTATTGGAGTTCCTGAAGGAATATTTACCAGCATGGCATTTGGAAGGATAGAAGAGCTATATAAGAAGGAGATGGCCAAGCTGAAAGGGGATTTCACTTAAATGGTAGAGGTTGAAAGAAAGATGAAAGAAAGGCATGACCTCAACATACAACAACCATTCCCTGAAAGTGAAGAAGGCACTCCTATCAAAGACAATGCTGATGTAAAGAAAGAAGAGACCTTAGCCCAGAAAATTGGAGCTATTAAAAAAAAGAAGTCCATAGCTACCAAGTCAAAGGCAAAAAGGTCTAGAACTGAAGAAGGAAAGAAAGAACAGGAAAGTGACAAAATGGAAACAAAATCTTCAGAGCAGCAGAAATAGGGTGAACAAGTTGACAAAGAAAAGAAGAGTCAAGAGCAGTCCAATCAACAATCTAATGAGTAGTTTCATTTGTAATGACTTTGACAGATGAAGAACCAGTGCAAGCTGACCCTATCTCAATGCAGGCACCAGAGATCATTCACTGGGATAATCTGAGGGACAACAGAAAAGAATATTTCAAATTTAAAAGAATGGGTGATTAGTATGAGGTGTATCCAACCTGGGGAAAGATAGTGAGAAGCTGTACAAGGGCTGATCTGGAAGAAATATACAAAGTTGGATAGACCTTGTATGAAGATGTGATGAAAGAAGCTGGAATGAGTCTAATCAAGATAGCAATGGAGTATCTATGCATGATGTTTGATCCTGACAGGGTTAAGCATATTATCAGAGATATGGATCATGAAAATGTATTCAGAAGCATTGACCATTGGATGCTCATTGAAAGATGTGGAGTATATGTCCTAACAATAGACAAAAGCTACCATGAGTACTACTTGGTGGACAAAGTGTATGACCATAGCAGAGCAAAGCTACAAGGAATGTTGAGAGCAAAGCTAGTATGTCCTACAGGTTCTGAAATGGCAAGGATTGTAATCAGAAGAACCATTAATCAAAGTCTGGGACTTGATCCTAATATGGGGAACTGAGCAGAAGTTTTGAAAGAATCATGAAGACCATGATTTTGCTGAAGAACTTAACTTCTCAATTTGAAAAGTTAAGTTAGGGGGAGATTGTTGGGTCAGAAATATGTCAAGTATTGTTAATGCTGCTACTTACAATTTAGTACTTCTAGTTAAAGATTACTACTGCTAGTAGAATTACTACTGCTTGAAGAGTTAGTACTGCTAGTAGTTAGTACTGCTTGAAGATTACAACTGCAAGAGGAGAGTTAATACTGCAAGCATGTTAATACTGCTGAGGATTGAAGATTAATTCTGCTGGATAAGGATGAAGATAAGGATGCTTGAAACAAAAGAATAGAAGCTGGAGATAGAGATAGAGATGAAGATAATTATGGAATGAAGATGAATTTTGTTTTTATAATTATCTTGTAATTAATTCTGTATATATAGTCTAGAAGTTCTTGATAGTTTTACAGTTTTGGATATATGTTTGTTTTAGAGAGAATTAACCTCAAGGTTCTCATAAGTCCTTTCAATAGAGAAGTATTGAACGTCAGTTGAGCTTGTTCAACAGATTGAGGTTTTCTTTGTAATCATTGAGTTAATCAATATAACTTGTGATTTGAATTTATATACTGTTCATTGATTTAGTGTTAAAGTATTTTTCCGCGACTCCTTTAACATAGTTTCTGAGTGTGTGTTAAATTGTTGTTTGAATTTCGATCCTAACAACACATAATCATTATCAGAGTAATAAAACAAGAATGAATCATAGAAAGATGAATGATAGAAAATGTCATATGATTCATTGAGAGGAAAGATGACGGCTACACATAATGATTAGATAATGATAGAATTCTGTAGCTTAACCTAAAAAGGTAAAAACAAAGGACTATATATAGGGTCAACAACCTTGACACCTACACAAGTCAAACTAACGGAAATACTAACAAAACATAACGAGGGACTAACTATTACAACTTGATTAAACTATATCTAACCCCATGGAAGTGGAAGGAATCGGACCGAAAGCTTTAAGGGAGAAATCAGTGTTTTGGAACAAATCAAGTTGTCGACTATTGGGGATTGTTCTTCAAGGACCATGCCTTCATCTCGTTTAGAACTAGGATTTCTTTCTCTTGTTCATTAAGAAATCTGGTTGGGTGATAGTTCTTGGTATTCAATAATACCATCGTCCAGGACAGGTCTGGGTTTGATTAGATTGGGAAATATGTGAAATGAAATTTGTAGTCTGTTTATTGAGTTAAATCTTTGTATTTAGCCAAATAGAGGAAGAAATCATTCGTCCCTCAAGGCCACTGTGTATCAATGGCCATCGCCCAACCTTCAAACGAGTTTCTCCCTGCGACCGGGGCACCCGATATGTATCCCACCGGGACTGCCAGATGTCGTCCGCTCGGGGTGCCCGGTATGTGCCAACCGGGGTCGCCCGGTGTGAGACCGACCGGGGCCACCCGGTGTGAAGTGGATCGGGGTCGCCCGGTGTGCAATTGCTAGAGGTGCGACCACCCGGGGTCTGTATTTGCTTATTGAAATTTCATTGTCCTTCTCATCGTCTTGTGAGTAAATTAATTCTTAGGGAAGTGGTAGTAATTATAACCGTCTTATTAATGTGGAATGTAGGAGTTCGATTTATCAGAGGATAGTTGTCAATGTGTGTCGACTTTCGCCCAATCAGGTGAGTTCCCTTGTTTTAAAACTTTTAAGATGAAAATGGTGTACGGGCATGAACTTTACATTATCTTTCATATATTTACGCATAATGTTGAAATCATGGATTGTTAAATTGTTATTGATTGCGTGTTTGTGCTTTTACGTATGGTAATGATGGTGAATTTGCATTGTAAGCGTCTGGGTCATTTGCCATGGCTTAACTGAAACCATCGGGTATGGTTGAATCATATGATTGGAATTCCTTTCCTATGCATCCGGGAGACGACATCTAATAGGGGAGCGGATGGGGATCTACCGGGGACCCCGAGTGTGCTGTGATGAGGTAGCGAATATTTATTCCGGATGTGGAATAATATGAGCTAACTTGATAAGTGGTATGTGTTTTACTAACATTTATATTCGATCTCTTTATAATAGTTAATTGGGCGGAGGTTGGGAATTCACTAGACCTTCCAGTCTAACCCTCGCATCCCATTTTCTTAAACGCATTTTCAGGTAAGGAATCTGTTGGTGGTTCGTCAAGAGAAAGGAGAAGTGTTAGAGCTAGCGATACGGAGGGCGATGCCTTACTCTCAGAGTAGATGCAACTATAGTTTCTCGGTTGTGATATAAATAAGTGCCATTTGGAACCTTGTAAATTTTCCTTTTTGTATGTTTGTATTGGGACCGTATTTGGGAGTTCAATTTGTTTTATGTATGTCGATTTTAGGTTGTTACAATTGGTATCAGAGCCATATTTTAAGGTATTTAGGTGACCGAATGGCCTAAACTTAAACTGTGGGGTATAGGGGATACAACCGAGATGTAGGATGTCTTTGGGGAATATCACGCTAAGTGCACTGATTATAAAGTAGGGAGTACTATCATGTAAAGTAAATTTATATTACACTTGGCCAGTGTAATTGCGAATTTACAAGTACATGTATGAACTAAAATTGCCTTACTGTGGGTAGTTGTCTATAGAGTGTTAGTTTTTGAGAATAGTTGGTTTTCATCGATGGAGTGTTATCGATGAGGGATACGTTTAGAAGCTCGTCTAGTGAAGCAGAAGAATATGGGATACGTTTAGAAGTTGTTATTTACAAGGGCTTGGGAAAAAGAGTAACTACGTATTTTAGAGTTAAGGTGTTGAAAAATTAGTTCAAGAGATGGGCCTAGAGCTTGCACCGTCTAGTAAGCTTTCGTGTTAGTGGGTGTTTTATGTTTCGAAGGGGTAGAGTAAGAGAGTTGATCGAGATGCTAGAAAGGGAAGATATGTGGACATGAGTAAGTAGTAGTGTGATGGATGTTCTATTTTGTGCATTGTTATGTAAATAAACGAGCTAAGAGGGAAAGTTTTTGGATCTATCTCAGCTTGTCAGGGGATAAACAGGTGATGGAATCGAAGATTGGTGTATAATAATGTATATAAACCGGTAGATATTCGAAGAAATAAGCGTGGATGAGATTCTGGTTGATGTATGCATTGTGCATTTGAATTTTTTTCTATCAACAGAGTAGTGATCGATGTTGTGTTATAGATCGATAGTTGTTGGTGGTGGGTGTTAACCACACAGTGAGATTTACAAAGAATGGTGTCATTTAACAATGGAAATCTTACCTGTAGCCTTGGTGTAGCCTTGGAGATGAAGTTGAAGGATGTCCATGTGGCAGACAAGCGACTTTGGAAAGGTATTATTTTAGTACGGGAAAGGTTGAAGGTAGCTTGTGACTGTCAAAAGAATTGTGCCAATAAGCAACAAAAGAACTTAGTGTTTCAACTCGGGAATAGCGTAATGATTAAAATATCTCTGTGGAAAGGAGTACTTCGTTTTGGAAAGAGGAAAGCTAAATCATGTTATAGTGGATCTTTTTAAATTATTGAATGGGTTGGGAAGGTGGCGTGCATGTTCGAATTAACCGATGAAGTGAGTGGTATTCACAACACCTTTCACGTTTCAAATATGAGAGAGTGTTTTGCAGAAGTTGATATGGCGGTGTCCTTACAGGATGTGTTGTTGAATGGGAAATTGAACTTCAATGAGGAACCGGAAGCTATCGTGCATCGTATGGTTAAGCGCGTGAGAACAAAGGATTTAAATTTAGTAAAGGTTCAATGGAAGTTCAACAAGGGGCGAGAAGCCACGTGGGAACTAGAAACGGATGTGATGTCCAAATACCAATACTTTTTGTCAAGGAGATTTTGAGGACGGAATCACTTTAAAAAGGCGGAGTATTGTAACAATCGTTAAAGCCTTGTGTTTTAATTTTAGAATATAAATGGTGTAAAAGTGGAAAAATAAGAAAAGTTGGGGGACCTAATTGAATGTGCAGACCTAAAAGGACCTAAAACCCTAACTCTTTCTTCATTGGGAAGATTTTCTGTGAGAGGGTACGGCGCAAGGGAAGAAGAAGGAGTGGGACCGAAATCTTTTGGGGAGAAATCAGTGTTTTGGAACAATTCGAGGTGTTGACAATTGGGGATTGTTCTTCAAGAGGTATGCCTTCATATTGTTTAGAAGTAGGATTTATTTCTCTTGTTCATTAAAAAATCTAGTTGGGTGATAGTTCTTGGAGTTAAGTATTGATTGAAATATTATGACATGCCTCTGTCGCAAGTATATTTAGAATTATTCATGTTTTATGGATGTTTTGCATATTACTTGTTTGGTCGTGTGATATTTAAAGTTTGAAAAAGTTCTAAACCGTTTGAATTGCCTCAGCCACAAGTATCTATGTTCGATGACGTGAATATCGTTCCAATCGACAATATAGCAAAAAAGCCATTTATATCCGAAAGTCGGTGGTTACAAGTGGAAGGCTCGACCACCAACAGTCGGCCTAAATAAAATCAAATAAAGACAAAAGGCTAAAAGACTCAGGATGGAGGAGCATCTTCTGTCGGCATTAAAACAGAGGCATCACCGGCAGGGGTCTCATCCGTCATGGCCTCCTTCGTATCGACCTCAACTTCTTCCATATTCTTCTCGTCTTCGGAATTGAGATCGTCCTCATTCCCGATGTGCACAAGGTAGGTCTTCAGGTCTTTAGATGCATTAGCCAGAGGATTTTCCCCGCTAGGTTGCGTCTCATGATCACCGCCTTGGTCGTCTAATGGATGAAGGCCTCTATCGCCCTCAACTCTTCATCCAACTCCTCGATCCTGGCCTTTTGCTTAGCCTCCCTCTCTTTTGCATCCCTGGTCTCTTTTTCATTCGCGACCAAGGACAAACGAGCTTGGTCCAGCTCCTCTCGAGTCCCCTCCAGTACCGCACACGACGTGTGAAGGCATGACTGCAGGTCCTCTACTTGGTCATTGGCGACCACTGCTACCCTGTCGGCCTCCGCAAGCTTTGTAGCAAGGGACTCCACTTCAAGAGCACGTGGCACAGCCTAGCGAAATCACTCTATGTCCTCGTAGAGTCCAAGGGAAGCATCGAATATCTATAAAACAACGATGTATAAAATAAATACAATAAACAAAATAAGGAAAAAACAAAGAGGTAAGTATCGACCCTTACCATGACGGCTAGTCTAGAGACATGAGATCCGACGTCATCAATTCTCATCGTCTTGAACTTGTCCTTGAACTGTGGGAGCAGATATTTCGATATGTGCAGAAATATCCTTGCACGATCAAGGACATCGTCCACCATGAAGTCAAACGGTAACGTGAAGTTAACCGTCTGAACATCTGCAGGTCCCTTCCCTTTGTCGCTCTATTGATGGATAGACCCAGAGGCCTCAGTCGCCTGAACCTCCTCCGACGTCGTACGCTCGATATGGAGATCCCTCGGAGACTCCGTTATTGGAGGCGCAAAGTTAATAGGAACCGCTGGAATAAGTTCATCCATCTTCTCCATCTCGGGGCTAGCAACGCTCGACGCGCCACCGCCCCTCAGTGATACTTCCCTAGGGATCATCGTCATCGCCCTCTTCGGCAGGCCCGATCCTGCAGTAACTTAGGCGCTTGTCTCTTTTCTTTTCCCATTCGGGCAAGCTCGAGATGAGCATTTCTCCGGTCGTTAGAACCACCTGAAATCACAAGACACATTAATACAAAAGAAAACAGGAAAAGAGAAACATAAAGATGCAACATAGAGTCGCGCGAGTTACCTTCCATCTCAACTTATCTTTCCTCCTCTATCTCTCTTCTTCGCCCTCTTCAACATCTACCTCAGGAGGCTCATAGATGGTTACTTCGTCGTCGTCGCCTGTCGATAGTAGCGGAGAATACGATCGGTCAACCGTGCTATAACCCAAGAATCGGGTAATCTTGTACACTGAATCACTATTCGGCTTCACGTCATCGAACCTGATGGCTGACAAAATAACATGTCATTAGGACATAAACAACAAAGAAACGTACGACAAATGATGAAAACAAAAATAGACTCACTCGACTTATTCCAGTCAAGCTCGAGCCAGTCACTGTCTGGACCCAGTGTGGCCATACGCACAAAAGCGTATCTCGACTTCCAACCGTGGTCATTAACCGCGTTGTTGAGAACCAAAGTACGATCCCTCCAATACTTGGAATGAAGATTATAACGGTGAAAACCATCAGCCTTCACCATGTACGTCATGAGGAGGTCATTTATGTTAAACGGACCTCCACAATCCTTCGTCAATCATTAAATGACATGAACGACCTGCTAGAGTTGGGGCATAAGTTGTCTCGGCACAAGGTTAAAGGTGAGCATTGTTAGCTCCAACTCACATGTATAGAAGTATTGAAAAATAGGCTTAGTGTAGGAACCTCAGAAGACTGCTCCGAATCTCCAAGTTCACCATAGAAGTCGTAAGCTAAGAAGACTCTGTCGACTATCTACCCGAGGGCTCAACCTGAAGATCAATTCCAGATCACAGAGCCTCTATGGTCACTCATAGAGCCTCTGTGATGGCTAACCTTTGGAGATGGAAGATGGAAGATTTAGCAAGAATGGTTCAAGACAAGACCACGTGCAGATCACATGAGGTCTGTTGTACGAAGATTCTTAGGATCATTTATGTGCGTCCCACGATGTGTAACTTTCAAGGTGGCATTCCTTTATGGAATGTCAACCATTGTCTTGTACTATTGTGTGTTCGTCGTCCTATTTGAGGGGAGCACCTTCTGTTTTGCAAATCATACGAGTACACACTAACCTGAGAGAACGTTGTAATTTCTTTGAGCATTTAGCACACACATGTGCATGTTCTTTGTGTTCTTGAGCAAGCTAATGAAGCACATTTTCTAGTGATTATCTTAATGCATTTTATGTTTCTGTTCATTATTTTCTAGTGTGTCTACTACCATCTAAGTTCTATTTTCTATACACGTTAAAACGTTTCCGCACTCTTATTTATCACTTTCTGTGTAGTAAATATCAAAATCAAGTATAGAACACCATATTCGGGATCAACAATTGGTATCAGAGAAGACTTTGATTCTCAATATCAAAGGATCCTATTCTATACTCGATTCAAGTGTTCTTGGTGGTAGTTTGAGTATGTTCTTTATATTGTACTCCATTCAAAGAATATACTCTATTTTCTGGATCTTTTTCAACCAGTTTGATATAAATCCAAAAGCAAGTGTGCTCAAACCTTAAAAGACAGATTTGTTGGTTATCAGTTTCTCCCTTACTAAATATCCATCATCGTTGAGCTAATACTCATCCCATTCTACGGTTCATTTGATACTTTGTTTCTTCATCCTTTTCTTTCCAACTGAGAATGGCGAATGCTATCAACTTCTTCAGCTCAGGATATCAGTCAAAACCTCCTACTCTTTTCAGGGATGAATATCCTCAATGGAAAATCAGGATGGTACACTTCCTTGAAGATGTGGATCCTGGACTGGTTGAGTTTCTTCATAATCCTCCTTGCATTCCTATGACCACTGTTCCTCGTGTTCCTGCTACTGCAAACACACCAGAAATGCCTGAATACCAACATCCCAAACCCATTGCTAAGTGGACTGAAAAAGAGAGTGCCCTGCATGAACTCTCAAAGAAAGCCAAAAGACTACTCATAATGGCCATTCCAAATGATATCTTTCAGTCTTTAGACTCTTGTGAAACATCAAAAGATCTGTGGTTAGAACTTGAAAAACAGCTCGAAGGTGGTGCTAAAACCCTAAAGAACAACAGGGCCTTATGTATAAACAAATACTTTGCTGTTAAGGCTCTGCCGGTGAATCTATTTAGAGCACCTACAACAGATACAACTCCTTGATCAACAAGTACAAGAGGTATGGCATCCACAGAACTTATGAGGAAAACAATGTCAGATTCCTTCAGAGTCTCAATGACGAATGGCTTCATCTGACCATGTCCATGCAAGCAGCCCTAGATCTTGATGTCTAGTCCATTTATGACTTCTTTGGGACATTGATAAGCCAAGAGAACCAAATCTCAAAGCTGATGACTCCTGTCGGTGTACCTCTGGCGTTGGTGGGAAATTCCATAGAGGTTCAGGACAAAGGAAAGAAGGAGGTCGCAGAGGATGTGAAGAAGAAGAAGAAGAAGAAGGTACTGGAGGCAGAAAGTAGCAGCAAGGAGAGTTCTGAGGAGGAGATTGACATGGCTGATTTGGCCAAAACACTTGCTCTTATGACCCGTGAATTCAACAAGGGTCTTAAGCAAAAGCCTGCATACAGAGGAAGAGAAGAAAAAGACGATAGAGGAAGATGGTATGGTGAAAGGAGAAAGTTTGGGAGATAAGAGTTTGGAGATCAGAGGCAAGATGAGAGAAGAACTGAACAAAATATGGATGGCAGAGGTGCAGACAAAGTCCCCCAACAGAACGAAGGTTGTTTCCAATGCGGGAAGCCAGGTCATTTTGCAGCAGAGTGCAGGTCCAATGTCATCAAAGGGAAACCCGTTAGAGATGTTGATTTCTTTAAAAGGAAGGCAGAGTACCACACTAAATGATCCCTGATGTCTGAACAAGAAAATCTTGTAACCGATGAATCCTCTGATAAAGGGGACAACAATGCACTCTTCTGCGGGATGGCAGAAGTCAACACCTCTGAAAGTGACAGTGAGGTATCCACTTCTAACTCATTATCAATATACTCTGAAAACAAATCTCTTAATCTTCAAGATGATTTTCTTGCTTGCAAAAACACATGGTCAGAGCTAGAGAAAATGCTAGCTTTCTTTGAGAGAGAAACCAGACTTCTCACTCAAGAGAAGGACAAGCTTTATCATGAAAAAAAAGTCACTTCTTTCTGAGCATATTTCAGAAAAGAAAAATTTAAAATAAAAGGTTTCCAAACTTTATCAAGCTTTTAAAGAATAGATTAAGGAGCTGAAGTCTAGTGAAAGTGATCGTTTAAATGTTATTTCCCTGAAAAACTTTTTCTAAAAGTTAAGAGAAGTCCTTCATCAAGATCTACTCGACAGAGATCTTATGATTAGGAGATACCTGGATGCACAGATTGGCAGAAAATGTATACGGTTCAATGACACAGATCCCTGTACTGGAAATAAAAGAAACAAATCTGTAGCAAACATCTTTTGCCCTGTACAATTTCTAAAGCCAAGTCTTCCAAACTTAATGTTTACATTTAAGAGGTGCAGAACATCTGAAGGACCACATCTGAGGAAACTTCTGCAGATGGAAAATATATGGTATGAAAACAATGATTTACCATCTGCACTCTCATCAAAGAGAAAATTCACTCCAAGGAAATATATGTCTCAAAAGCAGATATGGATCTTCAGATATGGTCATCCAGAATCACAAACTCAAATGAAATTTGTGTGCATGATGATTTCTGAAAAGGAACCGTCCTATGATGCACCAGAGTTTGTTCCTGCCTCTATGGAAGAAAAGTTGTTCAAAAGACTTTTGGAAAATGACTTGAGATAAACCTATTACAATCACTTTCTAAGCCATCCTGATGTAGCCTCTGAAGTGGAAGAAACCTTTGAGCAAGATCTTATAAAATGTTTAAATGTTCCTATAGTTGTCCTATGCATTCTAAAAGATCTACATATTTCAAAGGACACTATAAATGGACAAAGCAATGCACTTCCAGAAAGTCATGCTCTCATTCACAGAGACTTTCTTGATTCAGATTCTGAGTCATAGTCTGAGTCATCCTCTGTTGATGAAGATACTAGTTCTATATAACTTGAGATATTCCCTTGTGGTCCAGAGGAAAATAAGCTTCCCTCTGGCATTACTAACAGAATGATCACTCCCAAAAGTAGAACTACAGGTGTGCCTATTTGCCCTTACTTCTTGGAGATGTGTCTGCAATCGAAGACTTCTCTTGAGCTTGAAAAGTCAAACAAAGAAGAGATCCATATATCTCATGTAACCAAAGCTCCAAAACCTGTAAAACCATTTCAAGAAAAACTCACTTGGCAACAGAAGGAAAAATGGCCCAAATTTGATAAACTTGATGCTTTTGTGGCAGTGAATGCAAGAAAGGGATATCATCAAGGGAGAGTACAGTTAAAGAGCCATCGAAGAGGAGTTTTTGATAAAACTCAAACTAGACTAGACAAAGTTTTCTGTGAAAAGAAACCCAAATCTAAGAAGGGTTGTTGTAAACAATGCTCTGTACCCTCCTTTGATCAATTTAATGAAATATTTAAGAAATTCGCTTCTGGAGTCTGTCATTGTAAATGCTTTGATCTCATGCATGCTCTTAACCAAGATTTCTCAAGGCCTTCCTGTCTTATATCTCACCCCAAAACCATGAATGCGAAATTCAAGGGTGAGAGTAGACTATCTGGTACCTCTGTCAATGAGGAGAAAATCAAAACTAAATGTGCTATGGCATCTTTAAAGACTCTTTACAAAAATGGACCCATTTGGAAATGGGTACCTAAATCTCCTTGATCTGTCCGTAGAAGAAACAACATGTGCCCATTTGGTACCTAGACTCTGGGTGCTCAAGGCATATGACTGGCGACAGAGGGTTGCTCACCTCATACAAAGAAAAACATGGAACCTTTGGAGACAACAAGAAGAGGCAAACCAAAGGCTATGGAGTCATTGGTAAATGAGACATCGACGTCAACAGAGTGGCTTATGTGGATGGCCTTAAGCATAATTTACTAAGTGTCAACCAACTCTGTGATAATGGACTCGATGTAATGATCAAAAGGCAATATTGTTCTCTGTTGAAAGAAGACACAACCAAAAAACTTTTGCGAGCCAAAAGAAGAGGTGATTTGTACCTCATGGACTTCAAGTCGATCAACAAAGAAGGAAAAAAAATTTTGGTCTCAAGTAAGAATGAAGAATCTTGGCTCTGGCTGGCATAACAGGTTCTGTCAATTAAACTTTCATACTCTAGACAAACTTGTGAAATTGGACCTGGTAAGTGGGTTACCAAGTATTAAGTTCGACATAGATCATTTATGCTCTGCTTGTGAAATGGGCAAACTCAAAAGGGCTGCCCACAAGACCAAAACACACATATCTTGCACTAGACCTCTGCAAATACTTCATGTAAACCTCTGTAGTCCTATATCTGTGCAGAGTCTTGGTGGCAAGAAGTACATTCTTGTACTCATAGATGAATTTTCTGGATACACTTGGGTGGAGTTTGTTCGAAAGAAGTCTGATGTTCCTGTGGTACTAATCAATGTTCTTAAAAGAATACAAGTTCTTCATGATTGTAGGGTACAGAGAATTCGAAGTGACAATGACAATGAGTTTAAGAACTCATCCATTGAAGCCCATCTTACTACAGAGGGTATCTCACAGAACTTCTCGGCTGCAAGGACTCCACAACAAAATGGTGTTGTTGAACGCAAGAACATAACACTAGTGCAAGCCGCCAAAACTATGCTCACTGCCTTAGGACTCCCGATTTCCTTTTGGGCATAAGCCATTTCTACTGCATGCTTCACTCAACATATATCATTAATAGTGAAGAGGAACGCAAAAACCCCATACCATTTGCTCAACCTAAGGAGGCCAAACACCAATAATTTTCACGTCTTCAGGTGCAGATGTTTTGTGTTGAACGGTAGAGAGCAAAAGGGGAAATTCAGCCCAAAAACTGATGAAGCCAAATTCATTGGCTATTCATCAAACTCTAAGGCATATAAAGTCTACGTGATCAAATCAAAACATATACTTGAAAGTATTAATGTTTCATTTGATGACTCTTTTCAGATGATTTATGAGCAAATCAGCTCAGGACTTAAACTTCAGGATGAAGAATCTGGTGATTCATCTAGAGCAAATGACCTTCATCATATGTTTGAAGATATGTTCAATGATGATGGACCCTCTAAAGGTGATCATAGAGATCCTGAAGCCAAAGCCTCTGAGGACCAAATAGGTACTTCTCTGACTGGTCCCAGCAATACTTCACCCTCTTCCACTACTTTTCTAGGTACAAACGTCGAGGGGGAGCACTCAGAGGCCAACATTGAACAAAGCTCCACACTCAATCAAGATCAAGATCATCTTCATAACACCTCTGAAGGGTCGACATCAGAACCATCAACAAACTACGAAGAAGGCACCACAGAGCTCCTCACATCAACTCAAAATGATCAATCAAGCTCTGTGGCAAGTACAAATGATCAACACTCTCTGACAGAGGGTGATCAACATCAAAATCAAGAACATGCTCCTAAAATATTCTTAGATATTTCCAATGATCACATACCTCGCATGACAAAATGGACCAGAAGTCACCTACAGAGCCAAATTATCGGTGACCCCTCTGACAAAGTGAGGACTCACTCTAGTACTGCAAACTTTTGTTACTTAATCAACTTTGTCATTATTATCGAGCCTAAAAAGATCTCTGAATTTCTTGAAGACCCAAACTGGGTAGAAGCCATGAAAGAAGAGCTTCTGCAGTTTGAAAGAAACGAAGTATGGACCCTAGTGCCTCTGTCGAAAGGCAAAACTGCAATAGGGACCAAATGGGTCTTCAGAACCAAGAAGGATGAGGATGGTGTGGTGATCAGGAATAAAGCAAGACTGGTGGCCGAGGGATACTGTCAAGAAGAAGGAATTTTTTCAAGCTAATCCCAAAGAATCTCATATTCATGCTGTCAAGATAATCTTTATATACCTAAAGGGGACCAAAAATCTTGGTCTCTGGTATCCAGAGAACTCTGGCTTTGATATTGTGGCTTATACATATTCAGATTACGGAGGATGAAAACTCGACATAAAGAGTACCTCTAGGAATTGTCAACTCCTCGGAGGTAAACTAGTCAGTTGGACTTCTAAGAAACAAAACTGAGTTTCAACCTCTAGGATAGAAGCAGAATATGTTGCTGCTGCTAGTTGTTGTTCACAAGTTCTGTGGATGAGAACCCAACTCTGAGACTACGGCTTCGACATTGAAAAAATTACCATACTCTGTAACTCCAAAAGTGCCATTGTGATCTTTACCAACCATGTTCAACACTCTAAAACCAAACACATCGATATCAGGTATCACTTTCTGAAACATCATGTCGAGCATGGCACTATAGAGATGTACTTTGTTCCCACATATTACTAGCTTGCTAACCTTTTCACAAAGGCTTTAGATGAGAAAATATTCACCTTTCTTGTTGGCAAAATTTGTATACTAAACATGAGTTGATTCACAGAGCCTCTACACCTTGGCACAGAGCCTTTGTCGTAAATATTTTTTTTCTATTTTGTTTGCACATATTTTTTTCCTGTAAATCCTTCTTCTCTTTATCAAGCTCAATTGATTCTATGTATCGCCAAGGATTTTCTTTTATGAACTAAGCATAGATAACAGGGGAGCTGACCTTTTCTCAACTGAAGACAGTGACAATCCAAGGGGGAGCAAAGAAGTTTACAAAATCTCCTCTTGGATGTAAAGTTTCAGATATGTCTCTCTTTGATCCTCAAATCTTTTCAAAATGTTGAGTGATCAACACTTTAAAATCATTCCTTAATCAGAAACTTTAGGTCTAAGAGCCTCTGAGGTCCTCCACAGAGCCTTTGTGACCTATCACAGAGCCTCTGCACCTCACTAGAGGATCTTTCACTTTTTGAGCTGTTATTTGAATAGTTTTCGACCATCTCATTGTTCTTTCGAGATTGTATTGGCCAACTTTCTGTTCAGAACCTTGCTCATAACCTCATAAGCTCTCTACCCACAGAGCTTCTGCCACTTACATCTCTTATGCCACGCTCGTGAGAATAGGAGGAGGCGCACGTACTGGATCGTGCACCGCCCATTATGACATGGCAAAATCTTATTGATTCGTACCTGTACCATCGTTTTTTAGAAATGACTTATTATCCATATGTACTGATTACGGATTTGAAATTTTTATTATTTACTGCCAAATTCTTTCATCTCTCTCTCAGTATATAAATCCCTTTATCTCCTTTTACCTATTTCTTTCTACCTACAATTATCTCTCAAGAACCCTAAAGCAAAAACCTCTCTCACTTTTCTCCTTCTGAAATGGCATCTCCTTCATCGAAGAACGACTCCCAGGGCTCTAAAGCATCACATGAATCTCAACATTCCATGCCTCAAAAGGCTGATTCTCACTCAGTTGAACATGAACAAGCCCTAAGTAGCAGAATGCCCTCATCACCAGACACGATTACCACCTCAGTAACATGAACCTTAAACCCAACAATCATTTTGTCACCCTAAACCCAACTGGATTCCCCGCTGAAGTTGAAACCCTGATCAAAATCTTAAACAATCATTTTCTCACCAAAGTTCTCACCATGAAAAGATCTGACATCCTTGAATCATACATTCAATAATTATGTATGAGTGCACGACATGCAAAAATGGACGGATATGGATATTGCATTATGAGTTATGTAACTCATCCATCCACTGAGAAAATTCTGGACTTGGGAATTAACAAAACTCTAGACATGGGAATTAACAGAAAACGTTTATCCAACATCTTTGAACTACCTACCAATGATGACCTAAACCTATTAAAGTTTTTTTAGGAACCCACAAAGGACGAACTCCTAGAATTTCTAAGGTTCATAGGATATGCCATCCCCATTTCCAACAGGACAGACTTCAGAAGGTAGAACCTTCCCCCACTATGGAACATTTTGTTCTCCATCCTCAATAGGTGCCTCACGTGTAAGTTAGGAAGTCCAGATCAATCTAGCCACACCATTTTCGCTAACGAAGATGGAAACTTTTGAACCCATTGGGCAGAAGACAAGGGAAGAACCTGCAGAGGTCACAGAAGAACCTCTGCCGAGGCGAAAGAGAAAAGCCCAGATCGTAGAGAGCTCTAAGGAAAGACCCTCTAGTCCTCTACAAGTTTCCATAATGATAGCCAAAGATGTGGCAAAGCTATATTTGTGGACATAGGGGAGAGAGTGGATATAGAAATGGAGGATGTCACAATGCTCTCTATATCTGATGATGAGAAGGTAGGGGAGAAAGAAAAATCATGGACGAGACTAGAGAAAAATATGCCATTAGCACATCCCATAACCCCCCTTCCAGTGCAACCCACATTCCTACCTCTACAGTTCTAGTGCAACACAATATTGAAGAAGGATGACACGGTTCGAACCCAACCCCAGCCAACCAGACAGAGGATATTCCTTCATCCTCTGTACCACACTTATCCGGGGAAACCAAATCCACCACATCCTCTATAAAAGGATGAAGGTGTCGTCATAAGTGTCCAATTACCCCAGGACACGACACCACCACTCACAGAGGCATTTGTTGCCCTTGTCACACACATGAGTGACCCCAAAACCACTTCTGTGGATCTAGAATATCCACATACTTCAATCGACAGAACTATTGAGAGAGTCTCTGAACCCTCTCCCAAAAAGTCTGTTGACAAAACTTCTATAGATGATTCCTTCATGGAACATCGAGGATTAGAAGGAAATCCTCGAGAACCCAACATCCCTACAGGCTCTGAAGGTGCCAAACACTCCTTGGCTAAATCTGGATCATGTGTCGATCCAGAGATTTCCCCGGGCACTTACGTCACAAAGGCGGAGTTTCTAATCTTTGTTGACGAAGTGTGCGAAAAACTTGAGGCTTTGGGTGACCAAATTCCTGATGTTTCCTATAGGACCCTCATTGCCATCAGAGATGACAACAAAACATCCAAAAATGTCTTATTGGCGAATGCTCTCGAATTTTCAAAGCTGAAAGAATCCTCTGTCGCGAGGGATGACTTCAGCAAACTCATTGCTGCTATGAAAGCTCAGACAGAAGCTCTGGAGGCTCTTCAATAAATTTCAAATAAGAATTCTGCCGACATCAAGCAATTATTGGAAGCTTCATCTTTAAGCGCCACTAAAGACGAATTCAACCAATGTGCCCAATCCATAAATATCTAAACTGGTGCAATCAAGCAGGTTAGGGACATTGCCATGGAGGAAATGGCTAAGTTTGCAGTTGAAGTCACGACTTATGGGGTGGATGTTCTTGCCAGACTGAAGGAGGAAATAAAAGACATGACTCGAAGTGTCATGGTCCTGTTCAGACTCCAGCCTCAACCTCTGCACCTCCACCACCCCCCCTTCAACAAACACATCCTCCCTGGTGACCAAAGAAGAACTACAAGCCATGGGTCGGATGCTTCTGAGTGATCTGAACCTTGTGGGATCAGATATTTCCAAAGAAGGAAAGACTGTGGCAGAAGAGCTAAAGAAGACCGTCGCCACCATCAAATTCAAATCAGATTACGAGGTGAATGAGCTCTCACTCGTTGCAGAGGATGTGATGGACAAAATTATCAAACATGCAGATACCCACCTTCGCAAAAGAAAAAGGAAGGCATCTGCGTCGTCCCAAGCAGAGGCCGCACAAAAGAGGGCCAACCATGATGATCAAGTTCTAGATGCCTCTAGCCCTGGACATCATGAGGGGGAGAAGGCTAAAACGTTCAAAGGCTCTGCACATATAGCTGCCACTCCTCTTCATGCCATACCCCTACAGAAGGAACCTTCAGAGGCACACAGGACTCAAAAGTTCAAATTTTGTGCCTATGAGGGAATAAGCAAGGATACTGCGCCCATTCATGTAATCACCTCAGTAGAGCTACAAAAGGGAAAGGTCAGTGTTGGATCTGAAGAAATCGTAGAGGGTCTCGCAAAGTTTGTGGAACCTTCAAGCCCTAAGTTATTGCCCACTACACCAACCTCCAAAGTTCAGTTTCAAAGCCTTGATCCAGTGAATGCCATAGAATATGCAGAGACCCATCCACATAGCTCAATTAAAAAAAACTTTGAACTAAAAAAGAAGAAACCCTCTGAGCAAAAAGAACAAGATTACAGAGTGAAAAAGATCATTCAATCAATGGACGCAATGAGGATTCCCATCACAAGGCCACCACCGAAGGAACTGAAATTTGATGAAAACATTCACACCTACCTCTACAGTGCAGAACCCGAAGCCATCTTCATTGCACCAAACCTACATCCTCTAATCAAAGAAGATAACAAGAGAAGGTTCGAGCAAACGACCCAAGAAAAGAATGTTGTGTTTTCCATAAAAGATATAAAGACTATGACGAGGATCTCGATGCACTCCTTCGCTAGAAAGTCGATGATGTATGCTAAGTACTTGGTTGCAAGAAAAGATGGGCGACAGTATACTTTCACATATGTTGATCTAAAGAACATCTGCGCCTATGATCTCCCTCAACTTCATGCCTTCACAGAGCAACGACTTGAAAAGAGGAAGGAGTACATGATTGCAAATGGTAGTATCAAGGAAGTCATGTGCAAACACATCAAATATCATAGCAAAATGGACTTCGAGGTGGCTCTACAGCTTGGAGTCGAGAAGCTATCAATAACCAAACCAGATGACAAGTTCCCTGGAATCGAAGATGTACCATCAAACTCACTGATCACAGAGCCTGAATTTAGGTTTATCTACAGAGAAGATGATTAGTGCAAGAAGATGTTCAAGCCCCATCAGAGTCACAAGTACTCGAACAGTACTCTGCTGAAGATCAAGTACACGATTCTAAGGAAAATGGGGACAAAAACTGTACAAGAGGGACCTGCAGAGAGGATGATCAAGATGATTGATTCACAGATTAAATATAGGGATCTCATTCTGTCGATGAAGAAGACCTTAGCTGAAAGATTTACCAATCCGATAGATGATTTCCCTAAGTAATCCTTGTAATAATATAGCTTTTCATTCAATGTAATTTGTAAAAGAACATGTACTTGCCTTCTAGCATTTCCGTATGAATGAAATATCAATCTTCAGAGGTTGAGTTCCTTTCACATATTTTCGTTTCTAACGTAGCTAAATGCTCAACATTCCAAATCATTATTTTTTCAATACTTAGGAGCAGATTGTTAGCTCCAACTCACATGTATAGGAGTATTGAAAAATAGGCTAAGTGTAGGAACCCCAGAAGATTGCTCATAATCTCCAAATTCACTATAGAAGTCGCAAGCTCAGAAAATAATCTCCAAATTCACCATAGACGTCGCAAGCTCAGAAGACTCTGTCGACTATCTACCCGATGGCTCAGCCTGAAGATCAATTCCAGATCATAAAGCCTCTATGGTCACTCACAGAGCCTCTATGATGACTAACCTCTAGAGATGGAGGATGGAAGATTTAGCAAGAATGGTTCAAGACAAGACCACGTGCAAATCACATGAGGACTGATGTACGAAGATTCTTATGATCATTTATGCACGTCCCACGATGTGTAACTTTCCAGGTGGCATTCCTTTTATGGAATGTCAGCCATTGTCTTATACTATTGTGTGCTCCTCGTCTTATATGAAGGGAGCACCTTCTGTTTTGCAAATCATGCGAGCACACACTAACCTGAGAGAACGTTGTAGTTTTTTTTAGCATTTAGCTCACAGAAGTGTGTGTTCTTTGTGTTCTTGAACAAGACAAAGGTTGACATTCCATAAATGGAATGCCACCTGGAAAGTTACACAATTGTGGGACGCGTAAAAGTAATCTTTAGAATCTTCGTATAGTAGGTTTCACGTGTTCTGCACGTGATCTTGTCTTGAACTATCTTCATGGAAATCTTCATCTCCCATCTCCGGAGGTTAGCCATCTCAGAGGCTCTGTGTGATCATAGAGGCTCTATGATCTGAAAGTGATCTTCAGTTAGTCCTCGGGTAGATAGTTCGACAGAGTCTTCTGAACTTTCGACTTCTATGGTGAACTTGGTGATTTTGAGCAATCTTCAATAGTTTATACACTTAGCCTATTTTTCAATACTTCTATACATGTGAGTTGGAGCTAACAATCTCCCCTAAGTATTGAAAAATAAAGGTTTGGAATGTTGAGAGATTGGCTAAGTTACAAACGAAAAGAGGTGAAAGGAACTCAACCTCTGAAGACAAAATATTCATTCAAATAAGAAATGCCAGAAGGCAAGTACATGTTCTGTGAATTACATTGAATGAAAAACAACTAAGCTATTACAAGGTTTAACGAGGAAAATCATCTATCGGATTAGTAAAGCTTTCAGCTAAGGTCTTCTTCATCGACAGAATGAGCTCCCTATACTTGATCTGAGCATCTATTTGTTCAGTCATCTTCTCTGCGGGCCCTTCTTGCACAGTCTGAGACCCCCTTTTCCTCAGAATCGTGTACTTGATCTTCAGCAGAGGGTTGTTCGAATACTTATGACTCTGATTTCTCTTGAACATCTTCTTGAGCCCATCATCGTCTCTGTAGATGAATACGAACTCAGGCTCTGTGATTAGAGAATTTGAAGGTACATCTTCGATTATAGGAAAATGGTAATTTGGTTTGGTGACCGATATCTTTTCGACTCCGAGCTGTAGAGCCACCTCGACATCCATTTTGCTATGATACTTCACGTGTTCACACATGACCTCCTTGATCCTTCCATTCTCTATCATGTACAACTTCCTGTTTTCAAGTCTCTATTATGTGAAAGCATGTAGTTGAGGAAGATCATAGGTGCAGAGATTCTTTAGATATGCATTTGTGAAGGTGTATTGCTGCCCATCCTTTCTCTCAACCAGGAACTTGGCGTACATAATGGACTTGTTGGCGAAGGAGTGCAAAGAGATCCTTATCACAGTCTTTATGTCCTCTGTAGAAAACACCTCATTCTTTTCTTGGTCCGTTTTCTTGAACCATCTTCTGATGTCTTCTTTTATCAACGGATGCAAATTAGGTGCCATGAAGACGGCCTCGGGCTCTACGCTGTAGAGGAAAGTGTGAATATTTTCATGAAATTTTAGTTCTTTCGGTGGAGGCCTTGGGATAGGAATCCTTATAGCATCCATCGATTAAACTATTTGCTTCACCCTATCCTCTTGTTCTTTTTGTTCGAAGGGTTTCTTCTTTGGTTCAGAGGGTTTTTTCATTTGGCTATGTGGATGAATCTGTGTGGTCTCTGAGGCATTTACTGGCTCTAGGCTCTGAAATTGAACTTTGGGGGTAGGTGTAGTGGGCATCAATTCAGGACTTCAAGTTCTACAAACATCGCAAGTCCCTCCGCAATTTCATCAGAGCCAACACTCACCTTTCCCTTTTGTGGTTCTGCAGAGGTTCTGCTTTAACAAATAGAGCTACCCTGTTTGTTTCCTCAAAGGCACATGATTTAAGACTCTGAGCTTTGTGTGCCTCTGAAGATTTTTGTAGAGGTAGGTCCTGGAGAAGAGTGGCAGCTATAGGGGCATAACCTACCATGATCGACGATTTGGCCTTCTCCCCTCATGATGGCCAGGACCAGATGCATCTGGATCCTGATCATCATGGTTTTCCCTCTTCTGCACTACCTCTGCCTGGAAAGACACAAGTGCTTTCCTATTCCTTCTGTAGAGGTGTGAATCTACATGCTTCATGATTTTGTTCATCACAACCTCTGCAGCAAGGCCGAGCTTGTTTACCTCATAGTCGAACTTGAATTTGATAGTCGCGACTGTCTTCTTCAGATCCTCTGCCACGATTTTTCCTTCTTTGGAGATGTCTGAATCCATAAGGTTTAGAGTACTCAGAAGCATCCGACCTACGGTTTCTAATTCTTCTTTAGTGGATAGAGCGAATGTGTTTGTGCAGAGGTTGAAGCTTGAACCGGGACCATGACACTGCGACTCATGTCCTTAATTTCCTCTTTTTTACTTTGTTCAGATCATCAACCTCAGAGGTCGTGACTTTAGCTGCAAACTTGGCCATTTCTTCCATGGCAATGTCCCCAACCTGTTTGATGGCATCTGTTTGAATGTTTATGGATTGGGCACATTGGTCAAAGTCTCTTTTCGTGGCTTGTGAAGATGAGGATTCCAATAATTTTTCGATGTCGGCATAATTTTTGTTTGAAATATGTTGAAGATCCTTCAGAGCTTCAGTCTGAGCTTCCACAATGGCGATGAGCTTGTTGAAGTCATCCTTGGTGACATAGGATGTTTTCAGTTTTGACACTTCTAGAGCAGTTGCCAACGAGACATTGCTTGAGGTTTTGTTGTCATCACTGATGGCAAGGATGGTCTTGTAGGAAATATCAGGGAGTTGATCTGCCAGACCATCAATGTTTTCGCATACTTGGTCAACAAAGGTTTTGAACTCCTCCTTTGTGACATAAATGCCCGGGGTAATCTCTGGATCAACACATGATTCAGATTTCGCCAAGGAGTGATTGGCACCTCAAGAGCATGTTGGGATGTTGAGCTCTGCTGCACTAGAACTGCAGAGGTGGGTTGCATTGGAAGGTTGGTTGGGTTGTGTGCCTAAGTCATCTTTTCCATTGCTCTCCTCCTTCGATTTTTTCTTTTCTTCATCATCACTTTGGGACATCCTTGTCACATCCTCAATCTCCATATCTACCCTTTCTCCTAGACCAGCTAAGTACCTCTGCGTTACCTCTTTGGCTATTTTAGTGGTTATGTGCAGATGACTCAGAGGTCTTTCTTCAGGGGTCTCTTTAAAGATTAAGTCCCTTCGTCGTGTCCTCTGCAGAGGATTTTCAGCAACCTCTACAGGTTCATTCTTAATGATGAAGGCCTCAGCCTTAGCTTCATCTACTTTGTCCTTCTCTGCCATCTTTCTAAATTTCTTCTTTCTCTTTTCAGAAGGCTTAACCACCTATGTGGTTTTTGTGTCAAGGGCTACTTTTGAGGTGTCCTCTGCCATTTCCTTTTCCTTCCTGGTCTTCTTGGATTTTCTCACTTCCCACCCCCTTCTTAATTTCTACTCTCTCCTCACTCACGATTTGTGAATCTGCAGCTACATCCTTTACTCCCTCAAGACTCTCATACCTAATATACACGTCTATCTCACCTTCCTAAAATCCTTCACGTGGGGGGGGGGGTTACAGGACTCGGTTCAGGAGTCATGTGCCCACGAATGTATGCCTGTCAGAGGTCTGGCTACTGGATACCCCGTCTTTAATGTGTTCGGATTGTGGGATTTCATTTCGTGAAGTTTAATGACCTTGCCCCCTACGGGTAGCTTTCCTTCTCCAATCAAGTCATCCCCAAGAAGTAATGTGAAGAATCTTCGAAAACCAGATTCTTTGATTCTGTTTGTTAATGCTTTGTTTAGATCAAGAGTATTTGACTTTTATATTGTATTTTGACTTTGACTTTTGTTAAGTCTTTGAGAGAACTTGTAGTGAGGTCTTTATGTATAAATAACATTGTCTTGTGTAATGAATGTAACCTTTTGAGAATTGTACGCATATCTCTTGTGACTCAATAGACATATGACTTTCACTCTCTCTTTTCTCTCTCTAAGATCTTGATTTGATTTGTGTTTGAATTATTAATCATGGCTTGAATTGGACATTTACAATTGGTATCAAATCTTACCCAATCGATTTCAGAGATTTTGGATTACCTATTTGGATCGAATTCTGGAATTTCTTGACTTCGCACAGACGACTTCTGGACTTGTACTGTTTGATCGAATTTGTATTGATTAGTTGTGATTACAGTGTAGTAATGGTTTAGTGGTGTTCGTTTTGTTGTTTTGATCACTTCTTATTCACATTGTTTCAAGAATTTCACACTAAATCAGATTCAATTTATGAATTTTTGATTTTCTTGAAATACGTCCATAAACACTGTATCTTGATCAAATGCACTGTAATTTTGAGTTTTTTGATAAAATTTTTGTTCAGAAAAGTGTTCTAATTGTCATTTCGATCATATTGGTTCAAGTGGTAAATCAATTTGCAGGATATTTGTGTTTTTGAATTGAATCTATGTGATAAAGTCAAGAACGCGCTAGATCTGAAATACGCGCTAAGGAAGAACACGCAAAGACAAAGAATGCACAAGATGGAGTTTTTCTTGTTTTGTGCGAGTTCTAGCTAGTTCGCGCAAGTGCCCTCTGCGAGTTTACGTTCTGCGAGTTTCAAGATTATCAAATTTTTTCGATGTATGGTTCACGCAAAGGCATGTGCGAGTTTTACCTGACGTGCGAGTTTTCATTCATCTGCGAGAAGCTCTATTGTTTGAAATTTGTCTAAGTCAGAAACGCGCATATAGCATCGTGCGAGAAGTTACTTCGCGTACAACACCTCTAGCGAGTTTATGTTTCACGCATAAAGGTTCTAGCGCGAAGCTCGGTGAATAGTGACTTGCGAGTTTCTGAGTTCTGCGAGTTCTAGTTCTGTGCGAGTTTTACACTTGAAATTTTTCAAAGATCGTTTTCAAGTGATTTTCCAGATTTGACTTTTCAAGTCAATTGTTTCTGTTCTTTTAGGAGATCTACTGTATTCAAGTCTTCTATCAGATATCTTTCTCTTCTTCAGCAATCATGTCTCGAGATCTACTAAGTATGGGTTCAAAATCCAAGCCTCCAGTTCTGCAAGCGGATGAATACCCACAGTGGAGAAAAAGGATGATCAATTTCTTAAACAATCAGGATAAGAAATTGATGGATTCAATTATGAACTGTCCTCACTTCCTACATGTCATGGTTGCCAGGATTCCAGCTACAGACACAAATCCTGAAATTCCTGAGCGTATTGTGGCAAGAGATCCCATTCAATATAATGATGTTGACAGAGAGCTCGTTGAAAGAGATGCTACAACTTTGACCTTTCTTATCATGGCTATTCCGAATGATATCTTTAACCGAGTTGATAGAAGAGAATCGGCAAAGGACATTTGGGATAAGCTAGAGAAGTAGTTTATGGGTTCTGCAAAGTCTATCAAGACAATAAGAAATCAAAGCATCAACGCATATGAGGGCTTCAAAGCTAAAGAAGGGGAGTCCCTGAGAGATGCATATGACCGCTACAACATCATCCTTAATGATCTTCGAAGGAACGGAGTGCAGAAATCCGAACCTGAGATTAATTTCAAATTCATCAAGAATCCAGAGTGGGACGTTTATACCATTCAAAAGCATATTAATAAAGATATGGATGAAGAGAAACGAAATGATCTGTTATGTGCTCTAAACCAACATGAGGACAAAGTAAAGGCTCAAGCAGCAGTGAACAAGGAACTGTATCAGTTAAAGGATAAGCAGAAAAAGGTAGAGGATTCCTTGGCACTGTTGGCTTAGGGTAAGGGAAAGATGATCAAGTCAAGTTTTGGTTCGACTAAGAGTGCAAAGAAGAAATCCTTGATGACTACTTTGATTGAAAGCTCAGACAGTTCAGATGAAGAAGATCAAGAAGACTCGGATGATGATGAATTAACAGAATTTGCAGAAAAGCTTGCTTTATTGACTTCGAGCTTCCATAAGTGGTTTGGAAAGAAAATGTTTTACAACAAGTCGAAGTATGATTCGTACAAGTATAGCAAGTACAAAGGCAGATAAGAGGAGAAGAAAGAAATTGAGAAGGAGGGGAAAGAGGAGAAGAAAGAAGAGAAAAGAGAAGAAAGAGAAAAGGAGAAGTCAGATAAATGCTTCAATTGCGGCAAAAGCGGTCGTTTCATCAAAGATTACCCAGAGAAAAGAGTGAAAAATTATGAGTATTACAAGAAGAAAGCTCAACTGGCCAAAGCCATGGAAAATGGAAAAGCACTGAAGGCAGAAGATGAAATCTAGTTTAAATATTCCGATGAAGAAGAGGAAGAAGAAAAGGTGAATCTGACTCAGGTGAATTATAACTTAATGGCACACCTGAATGAAGAGTCAGATTATGAGGTAAATTCAATGCCTGACAACTCCGAGTCTTTTGATAATAATGAAGAAGTGATGAACTTGATGTCCCACTTAAATTTGTTGAACTCTGAATTTTTGAAATTAAAAGAAAATTTTAAACAACAAAAGAGTATCGTACAAGGACATCAAGATCAGGCACTAATCTATAAAACTTTGGCTGAAGAAAGTGGATATGAGAAAAATGTTCTGAAATTGGATAAGTGTAAACTTCAAACAAGAATTTCTGAAGTTCAAAAAGAGATAATTACATTAAAGGATAATAATATGGAACTAACACTTCAGTTTGACATTGTTTTGAAAGACAGGACTGAAGCTTATGATAAGATCAAGGAATTGGAAGACCTAAATTTCAAAATAGGTCAAACAGAACAGACCCTTAAGATTTTGACCAACAATCATAAAGACACAAGATTCTATAAGGCAAAACTAGGCCTCGGTCTTTCGGATGTGGATGTTTTGAAAAAGGCACCCGAAAATCTTTATAATTTAAAAAAATTGGGTGATTAACCTATTATTCTAATTCCACACATCTTTGAGACATTTGTAAAGCCTGAGACTCCTTTGCCTGAATCTCCTAAATTAAAGAAGGAGGAAACTATGGAAGTAAAGACAGAAATCAAAACAGAATCAGAAACTCAGAATTTTAAATCAGTTAAATTTTTATATGATGAATTAAATTCTTCATACAAAGGTAACAAGGATTCATTTGTCAATTATGAAAATATTTTTAAAGAAAAACTTGAGTCTTCTAGAGCCAGTTCTAATTCTGACTCTAATGAAACTATTTTAACCTGCTCAATCTTAGAAGATAAAAATGAAGAGGTCATTTTTGATAAATCTGATTCTGTTTGTGCTTCAAAATTTTTTGATCTTGAACATCAACAAGCTTTAGACAAAATTGAAGAGTTACAAAGGCAAATTTCCCATCTCAACAACATGATTGTTGAATTGGAATAAGCCAATGAGAATTTCGGGATGGAACTAGACTCGAGCTTTATTCAAAATGAATCTTTGCAAAAAGAGGTAAGAAGTCTAGAATATCAAATTTTCAAACTATCAAAAGGAAAAGAGGTTGTTGTTGATAAAGAAATTCCAATTTTTGTGACTTAAAGTGTTGAGCCTTCATCCAAGTCTGGAAAAACAAAAGAAAAAGGTGAATGTTCTAATTCTTCCTCATCTATTAATATTTCTAAATCTGTTTCTATTTTAGATGAAAAAGTGAAGAAAGATTGTTTGAAGAAAAAGAAGACTAAAGTGAAAAAGAATGTGAATGATTTTGATGGTTGTCAGTGTAATAGAGTAGTTGATGCTTGTAATGATGTCAATCAACGAAGTTTCAATAAAACAAAAATATTTTCCCGAAAAGAGTTGTTGACCTAAGCTACTACTAAATTGCAATGTTCATATTGTCTTAAAAGTTCATTCTCTTTGAAATCAAAGTCTTCAAAGAAAAAGGAACATATCCAATTTAAGAACATGAACTTTTCCAATCATTCTAAAGCCAACAAAGCTGAAATATATTCTTTTAAAAAGAAAAACAATGCTTTTCAAGTTAATAAAATTGTTGATGTGAAGTTTGTGTGGAAATGGATTCCAAAAGCCGACATTAATGCAGAAACTTTACCAAAAGGACCAAGATTTGAATGGCGAATTAAGGGGTCACCAGCAGATTTAAAAACTGTTAAAGATATTAACAAGAAAGGACCCATATTCTTATGGGTACCTAAAGTTAAGTGATTGTTGTTTTCAGGCAAGTCATGTGTGGATCATTGATTTTGGAGCTTCAAGACACATGACAGCGCACAAACACCTACTGTTCGACTACGTAGAACATTACGCAGGTACAGTAAATTTTGGAAATAAGATGAAAGGTTACGTCAGAGGTTACGGCACTATCAAGAACAGCATGATCACTATCTCAAAGCTCTGTATGTTGAGGGCTTAGCTTACAATTAATTCTCGATCAGTCAATTCACAGAGAAGAAATGTAAGATAGAATTTGATGCTGATTATTGCTACATCATGGATCAAAGTGGAGCAGAACTTATCAAAGCCGGTAGAATGGGAATGTTATACGATGTTCATTTCCCAACACTTAAAGCTCCAAAGCCAATGTGTCTTATTTCTAAGACATCTACAGAAGAGAGTTGGTTGTGGCATCGGAGACTATCTCATCAACACTTCCGTGATTTGAATAAGCTAAGGACACATCATCTTGTGATTGGACTTCCGGAACTAAAGATAGAACAAGACTTTCTTTGTTCTACATGCGAGAAAGGAAAAATGAAGAGAAGTTCCCACAAACTCAAGATATTATCAAGCTGTAATAAATGTCTGGATTTCATTCATATGGATCTATGCGGACCGATGACGACTCAATCCATCAATGGAAAGAAGTACATATTAGTTATGGTGGACGAATACTCACGGTATACATGGCTAGAGTTTCTACAGAAGACATCTGAGGCTCCCGATTTGATAATCAAGTTCATCAAGAAAATTCAAGTTCTTCTGCAAAGCCCTGTACAACAACTAAGAAGTGACAACGGTACAGAATTCAAGAACATAACTCTGCAAACTTATTTGGTATCCGTTGGCATTTCACATAATTTTTCTGCGGCGATGACACCTTAACAAAATGGGGTCCTTGAACGAAAGAACAGAACTTTGGTAGAGGTTGCACGAACAATGCTGGCATATTCAGAACTACCATTGTTCCTATGGGCTGAAGCTGTAGCAACTGCATGCTTCACATAAAACAAGACCATCATTAATAAATTTTTTAATAAGACTTCTTATGAATTAATTAATGGTCGCCTACTATTAAATTTTTTTGTGTGTTTGGATGCAGGTGCTATGTACTTAATGATCGAGAAAACTTACCCAAGTTTCAACCCAAAGACGATGAAGAAATATTCATTGGGTATTCTCTTAAGTCTATAGCATACAGAGTCTACAATAAAAGAACAAAGACTGTGATTGAAAGCGCCAATGTGACCTTTGATGAATTCAAGACGAGGACTTCTAAACATAGCAGTTCACAACTCGGATCTAAGGATAAAGATAAAGCTTCTACATCATCAAGTGTAGAACCTTATCGTCAAGAGAATAAGCATTCTGAAACTAACAATGATTCTGATCTTGATTTTTTATTTTTTGATGCGTTTAATGGTTTATCTAATGAAGATAACAGTTAAGAAAATTTAATCAATACTAACTCACACTCTTCAAGTGTAGAAATATCAGGTACTTCTGAAGTAATTGGTGAAGCTTCAACAAGTAAAACTCAAGAGGTTTCTGAACAGGCTGATCCAGACAGTACTGCTGAGATAGTATCACCACGTATTGAACCTTTCTTTCTTTGTAACCCAGCTGAAGCCGAAGCACCTCAAGTACCTCTTGCACCTACTAATGCTCAAATCAAGAAAATAAGGAATACTTTGAGGCAATCGTTTCTGGAAGAAGAGATGAAAGATATTTTTGTTCAGAGGATCAGAGAATTGGATAGATTCAAAGTCTTGGGTGTCTCGGATCAACCACCAGAGTATCAGGAAGAATATACTAAAATGATGGGATGGGTTAGATGAGTAGAAAGTTCTCTGAAAAACAAGTCAGGGATTGTGTCATTGAAGCTTGTTAGACTTGTTAAGTTTATACACATTTGGTATCCGTATTCCATGTGCAAAGGAGATACATGACATAATGTACCTTTTCTGAAGCTGATTTTTGTGTTCTGAATGTGGATGACATTGTGTACTTGTACCATCTTTTCAGAAACATGACGAATAGAAAAGACAATATTCTAGTTGCCTTGGATGGTGTGAAAAGATATATGGGGAGACAGGTTAACTATACATACTTCTATGACTTCCAGCTTGGCATAAAGACAAATCAAAGGAGAGTTAATATGAAGAAACCTGATCTGATTTTGGAGAACATTGATGATTATAGTCTGTTTACTGTGCTAGACAAGCCAAAATGTGGTGTAATCTACAAGAACTCTGAGAACAAGAAAATATTCTTCAGATTATCCGAAATCGCCAAGTTTTCAGATGGAACTTTGAGAATGATCAAGATGTAGTTGGAGAGAAGACTTAAAGACAACAAAGAGAAGTTGAAGCAAGGTGAAAAAGGAATGGGAAAGCTTCTCAAAATCTAAACTGAAAGAATTATTGATTCAATCTATGATCGTTCTAACTTCAGACGTGGTATCAAAAATTTTGAATCTCTGCTCGGAATTCGTCAGGGAAGCTTCTCTCGTTGGGGCAGGCCTATCATCAACCCTTGATCTAAAAGGGGGAGATTGTTAATGTTTTGTTTAGATCAAGAGTATTTGACTTTTATATTTTATTTTGACTTTGACTTTTGTTAAGTCTTTGAGAGAACTTGTAGTGAGGTCTTTATGTATAAATAGCATTGTATTGTGTGATGAATGTAACCTTTTGAGAATTATACGCATATCTCTTGTGACTCAATAGACATATGACTTTCTCTCTCTACTTTCTCTGTATAAGATCTTGATTTGATTTGTGTTTGAATTGTTAATCTTGGCTTGAATTGGACATTTACACTTTTCTCCTATCCTGATCTTGTTGATTAGTTATCACGTCATTCCTGATTTCTCTGAATATCAATCCTGCATAATCGAGTGGAAGATCATAGAAGATCCCGTACATGATGGACAAAATTGTGTGGATTGATTGGTCAGGACTGCCTACTTTGGAAGATAGGCATCTGTTCAGTATAGAAATAGAACGTTCCACACTGGGGGAAGGTTCTGTCATTTGAATTCGGTCCTCTTGGAGATTGGAATGGCATAGCCTATGAAGCGTAAGAATTCAAAGAGTTCATCTTCTATGGGTCTTTAGAAAATTTCTTGAGATTCAGATCATCTTTGGTGGGTAATCCAAAGATGTCAAAAAACCTTCTTCTGTTGATCCCCAAATCCAATATCTTCTCTGTTGATGGATGAGTTGTATAGACTATGATGCAGTACCCATATTTATCCATTTTTACATGGCGTGCACTCAACCAGAATTGTTGAATGTAGGATTCAGGGACATCATTCCGTTCATGGTTAGGACTTTGGTAAGGAAATGGTTTTTCAGAATGTTGATTAATGTTTCACCTTCAGTAGGGAATCCTTTTGGGTCTAGAGTTTCAAAGTGGTTATTGGGCTTGAGGTTCATGGTGCTAAGGTGGTAATCGTGTCTGGTGAAGGAGAGCATTTTGCTAGTTAGGACTTGTTCTTGGTCAATCGAGTGAGAATCAACCATTTGTGCTACGGAGTGTTAAGATTGGTTTGAGGTCTTTGAGTCCTGGGAGTTTTTCTTCGATGAATGAGAAGCCATTTTGGATGGAGAAGAGTAAGAGAGAGGTTATTGCTTTTGGTGTTCTTTAGAGATGAAATACAGGTAGAAGAAAATGGGTAGGGTGAAAAATAAAGGCTTATATACTGAAAGAGGGGGAAAAGTTTAGGCGGTAAATAATAAGAATTTGAAATCCGTAATTAGTACAAACGGATAAGGAGCCGTTTAGAAACATGACGGTACAGTTACGAACCAATAAGAATTTGCCACATCAGTAATGGCGTTGCACGATCGAGTACATGCGCCTCCCCCAATTCTCACGTGTGTGTCATTTGCTATACCCAGATGAATGTGAATTTGAGAAATGACCCACGCTCAATAACCTTTTGAGAAGTAATTTCATAAGGTATGAAAGTGGCAGAAGCTCTGTGGGTAAAGGTCTTATGAGGTCATGAGCAGGGTTTTGAGCGTAAGATCAACTCAAAGAAGGGAAAGAACAATGATGTGATCTAGTCCCTTTTAAATAGGAGCTTGTTGGTCAAAGGTCCCCTATTTTGAGGTGCAAAGGCTCTGTGATTGATCACAGAGGCTCTGTGGTCCACCTCAGAGACTCTTAGACCAAAAATTTCCTTTTAAGGAAAGATAATTTCAATATTTTGATCACTCAAAGTTTTGATAGGATTTAAAGGTCAAAGTGGGATATTTTTGAAAATTTGGTGCATGAAAATATGCTTTGTCCTTTAGTGAACATGAACTTACCTCACTCTGTAGAGTCTCTGTCGTACAGAACTGTCTTGCTCCCCTTCGAAGAGTCAAGGTCTTCTTTTTGGCTCATTCGGATCCCTCTTGAACTATGATTGGTTCAGATAAAGGTAAGATTTATACAAGACAAGGAATTGTAACGAAAGAAAACTAAGTAAAAGAACAATTTACAAACAAGGAATTATTTACATATTGATTATGTACAACAGAGGCTCTGTGCCAAGGTACAGAAGCTCTGTGAGTCAGCTCATGTTTAGCATACCAATCTTCCCAACAAGATAAGTGAATCTTTTCTCGTCTAAAGCCTTTGTGAAAAGGTCAGCAAGTTGGTAATCTGTGGGGACAAAGTACATCACAATGGTGTCATGCTCCACATAATGCTTCAGAAAGTGGAACCTAATATCAATGTGTTTAGTTTTAGAGTGTTGAACAGGGTTGGCAGAGTTCGCTATGGCACTTTTGGAGTCACAGAGGATGGGGTGATCCCAAAAATGATGTTCAAAAGTTGATTTTTTTAATGGAGGGAAAATGGGAAAAACACCACAGTAAACATGTAAACGACTCTCATTAGTCTGTGTGTGAAAAGTGTGTTCTCTCCAAAAACCTTCTCATTTCACCATACCCTCTTCCTTTTCCGTCTCTTTCCTCTCTTCCTCTGTAAGCTAGCTTTTTCTTAAGACCCCTGTTGAACTCTCGGGTCAAAAGAGCAAGAGTTTTGTCCAAAGAATCCATGTCAATATCCTCCTCAGAATTCTCCTCACTGTCATTCTCTACCACCAGTACCTTCTTATTCTTCTTCTGTTCATCCTCTATGACCTTTTCTTTTCCATTGTCTTGACCCTCTATGGAATTTCCCACCAACGCCATAGGTCCACCGATAGTAGTCATCAGCTTTGAGATTTGGTTTTCTTGGCCCACAAAAGTCCCAAAGAGTTCAGATATGGACCCGGCATCAAGATCTAGGGTTGCTTGCATGGACATGGTTAGATTAAGCCATTCGTCATTAAGACTCTGGAGGAATCTGACATTGTTTTCCTCAGGGGTTATGTGGATGCCATACCTTTTGCACTTGTTGATCAAGGAATTGTACCTGTTGTATGTGCTCTGAATAGATTCACCTGGCAGAGCCTTAAAGGCAAAATATTCGTTTATACATAAGGCCATGTTGTTCTTTAGGGTTTTGGCACCACCTTTGTGCTGATTTTCAAGGTCTAACCACAAGTCTTTTGAGTTCCCACGTGAGTCCAACGACTGAAAATTATCATATGGAATGGCCATAATGAGTATCCTTTGGGCTTTCTTTGAGAATTCATGCAGGGCACTCTCTTGTTCAATCCACTCAATGACAGGTTTGGGATGTTGGTATTCAGGTATTTCTAGTGTGTTTGCAGTAGCAGGAACACGAGGAACAATGGTCATGGGAATGTATGGAGGATTATCAAGAAACTCAACCAGTCCAGGATCCACACCTTCAAGGAAGTGTACCATCCTGATCTTCCACTGGCGATATCCATCCCTGAGTAGAGTAGGAGGTTTTGACTGAGATCCTGAGCTGAAGATGTTTATGGCATTTGCCATTTTCAGTTTGCAAGAATAAGACCAGAAAACAGAGTATGAGAAAGGCTCAACTGTAATGGGTATTTAGCTAGAAAGATACTAATACTCAACAAATAAGCTTTGAATCTGCCTTTCAAGACTTGAGCACACTTGCTTTTGGATCTGTATCAAACTGGTTGAAATAGCTCTAGAAAACAGAGTGTATTCTTTGATTTGAGTACGAAGACAAAAACATATTCAAACTACTACCATGAACACAAGAATCAAGTATAGAACAGGACCATTGATATTAAGAATCAAAGTCTACTCTGATACCAATTGTTGATCCCAAAAATGATGTTCTACACTTGATTTTACTATTTACTACGCCAAAACAGATAAATAAGAGTGCGAAAACGTTTTGACGTGGAAGAAAATAGAATTTTGATGGTAGTAGACACACTAGCAAATAATGAACAGAAATGTAAGATGCTTTACAATAATCACTGGAAAATTTGCTTCATTAAATTACTCAAGAACACCAAGAACATGCACTTGTGTGTGCTAAAATGCTCAAAGGAATTACAACGTATTCTCATATTTGTGTGTGCTCGCATGGATTACAATACCGATGGTGCTCCCCTCATATAGGACGAGGAGCACGCAATAGTACAAGACAAAGGCTGACATTCCATAAACGGAATGCCACCTGGAAAGTTACACAATCGTGGGACGCGTAAAAGTGATCTTCAGAATCGTCGTACAGTAGGTTTCACGTTTTCTGCACGAGGTCTTGTCTTGAACTATCTTCATGGAAATCTTCATCTCCCTTCTCCAGAGGTTAGCCATCACAGAGGCTCTATGATCTGAAAGTGATCTTCAATTTAGTCCTTGGGTAGATAGTTCGACAGAGTCTTCTGAACTTTCGACTTATGTGGTGAACTTGGTGATTCTGAACAATCTTCAGAAGTTTCTACACTTAGCCTATTTTTCAATACTTCTATACATGTGAGTTGGATCTAACACTTATGAAGAGCCATGGAACTAGCTTTGAGTGCAAAGGTTCAGAGGGTTTGTGCGTCGAACCTGAATGTCACTAACATGCTTCACAATTCTGTACATACCTGATGGCGTCTTGTCGTAGCATCGGCCAATAGTACCCTTGTTATGATACTCGATTGGCTAGATTACAACCACCTGAATGGCCGCCACATTGTCCGTCGTGCATTTCTTGTAGGATATTCTGGACTTGTGTCTTGCTAGTGACGCATCATATTGAGTCCTGTAGACGATCGTCGATAGAGTCTATCCTGAACTATGACATATCTGGATGATTTAAATATTATCTTTCGAACTATGACATATCTGGATGATAGTTTATTATATCGCTCGACCAGTTTTCTTCTTCATCATCGACCTGGACGATGTCGCTCTGATCGATGGACGGTGTCGCGAGATGTACCATGGGTATCGTATTGAATAGTGGTCTGGTAAGTGTCGATCCAAGATTGGCTAAGGCATTCGCTTGAGTATTCAAATCTCTTAGAATTTGTTTGATCAGGAATACTTAAAATTTTATGATTTAGCCTTGGCTACTCTGAGATATGACGTCATCTTTGAGTCTTTTGCCGCAAATTCGTCTTTCATTTGGTTCACGACGAGGAGGGAATCACTTTTTACGTGTAACCCTTTTGCCCCCAGGTCATGTGCCATATTCATACCCACGATCAGGGCTTCGTACTCTGCTCCGTTGTTGGTTGCTATTATGTCACATCGTATGGAGTATAGCATCTTGCCCCCATTGGAGACTTTAAGACAATGCCCAGTCTTGTACCTCTAGCATTGGATGATCCGTTGACATGTAGATTCCAGGGTTTATCATCGTGAGTCACCACTGAACAAACTTCATTTTGTGCTTTTTTCTCTAGTTCGTAACTAAAGTCAATGATGAAATCTACTAGGACTTGCGATTTGATTGCGGTCCTAGGTTTGAAGCCGATGTCGTAACTGATGAGGTATATACTCCATTTCGCTAGGTGACCTGTCAAGTTTGGTTTCCTTAAAATAGACTTGAGTAGAAAGTTAGTACCAACTATTATACGATGTGATTTAAAGTAATGTCGCAACTTCTTTGCAGCAGTAACTAGTGATAACAAGAGTTTTTCCATCGAAGAGTACCTGGTTTCATCGTCGAGTAAAGACTTACTGACGTTGTAGATAGGCAAATGATGCTTGTCTTCTTCCCTTACTAGGACTGCACTCACAACATTAGGACTGATGGCTAAGTATAACTGCAAGACCTCGTTGTCTTTTGGTTTTGATCATAGTGGAGAAGACTCCATATATTCTATTAATTTTTGTAATGCTTGTTCGTGATTAATTTTAGTTTTGATCATTGTTTGTTTTTTCGTACGACATTGTAGAATAGGTGGCATTTATCTAACGATCGATATATGAACATGTTTAAGGTTGCCACTCGACCAGTCGAACATTGAACCTCTTTGAAGTTCCTTGGTGATTTGGTCTCAACTGTAGCTTTAATCTTATCGGGATTGGATCCGATCCCTCGTAGAGTCGCCATGTATCCCAGAAACTTCCTGGCACTGAATTTGAGGGAACATTTTGTAGGATTAAGCTTCATTTGGTATTTTATAAGGATTACGAATGATTGTCGCAGATGCTCGACATGATCGATAGCCTGTTGGGTCTTGACCAACATATCATCCATATACACTTCCATGGTATCGCCCAGTTGGTCTTTGAACATTTCTTTTACCAATCAATGGTATGTGGAACCTTCATTTTTCAAGCCAAATGTCATAACCTTATAGCAGTAAATACCTCGATCTGTCATGAAGGTTGTCTTTTCTTGGTCGCCCACGTGCATAAGTATTTGATTGTAGCCTGAATACACATCCATGAACGTCAAGAGTTCCTGTCTAGCAGCTGTGTCGACTAGTGCATCAATATGTGGTGAAGGAAACGGATCCTTTGGACACGCCTTATTCAGATCTATGAAGTCTATGCACACCCTCCATTTTCCATTTTTCTTCTGCATAACCACGAGATTGGCTAACCAGTCGGGGTACTTTACTTCTCAGATCTTCCGGGTCTTGAGAAGGTTGTCGACTTCATCGTTGATCACCTTGTTCTGCTCTGGAGCGATTTTTCGACCTTTTTTCTTCACTGGTTTGAATGATGGATCTATATTCAATTGTGTGAAATGATGTTAGGGTCAATGTCGACCATGTCCTTGTGCGTCCAAGAGAAACAATCGACGTGATCCTGCAAAAAAAGAGATTAGTTCCTTTTTAATGGAAGGATCGAGTGACAAACCTATGAAGACGACTTGATTCGATCTACTTTTGTCCAAGATAACTTCCTCCAAACGATTGTCGTTTATAGCATCGGGAGTATCCTGTTCTGTAATTGCTAGATGGACTGCTTTCTTGGTTTCATCGTTGTCTTGTAGAAATCTCGAGCAACTTTTGGCTCACTCTTGGTCTCCTAGACTCCTAATGGGGTAGGGAACTTCATTGTCTGGTGATATGTCGAAGGGACTGCCTTCATGTCGTGGATATACGGTCCTCCAAGAATGATGTTATATGCCGACAGGCAGTCAATGATGTTGAATCTAGTCTGCTTGTTGATTCCTTTCGCGTAGACTAGAAAGATAATTTCTCCAAAGGTGTTTGTCGCATCCCTATTGAATCTGACCAGTGTCGTTGAGCATCAAACGATCTCCGACTTGTCGAGTCCCATAGCCTTGATGGTGTCGAGAAAGATTATATTCGTTGAGCTTCCTCCATTGACCAACACCACTGGGATAAACAATTGTCGACCTTCAGGTGTATGATTAACCCGTCATGGTGTTTTTGATGTAGGTTGCCCAGGTCATCGTGATCGGACGTTATCTTCATCGCCTCTAGTTCCAATTCTTCCTTCGTTCGTGAAGTCCGAGAATTTAGTTGATTATTTGCTTCCTGACTAGCGTGCCTCTTTACTGTGGAATACATCAAACCACATAAGTCGGATCCTCACGTAACACAATTCACGACTTTCTCGTGGACAGGAGACGGTGTTCGAACGTTGTTATCAGGTATTACTTGTCCATCAAAGATGTCTTTAAGGTTGCCTTTCGGAATGTGCCAAGGAAGCTCTTTCTTGAGGGCTATGCATTCGTCCGTTGTATGACCATGGTCGTCATGAAGTCGCACCATTTAGTTTTGTCTTTCTTGTCGTCATATTTGTCGCTTTTCTTAGGCCATTGAATGGTTGCTTGTGCATTTCTCAACGACTCGACCAAGTCTTTAGATGTCCCCTTGAATTCATAGGAGGAAATCTTAGGGTACTGAGAAAACTTGGTCGTGGTCGAGACCTTCTTTTTGTCGAATTTGACGTTCGATATTTGTCGTGATGGCTCCGTCTTAACTGTCGCTTTATCTTTGAACCTAGGTTTCTTCACACTCAACAATTTTTATTCGCTAAAGAGTTTACGCCGAAAGGCAGCGTCATCCTCTGGCTCGTACATCTTCGAAGTTCTCCGGGGGGTACTTTGTCATATTGGTGTATAGACCTGAACTTTTGTCTAGACCACGTTTAGGCCTCGATTGCGGACTTGATATCGCAGTTACGGACACTAATCATTTCTGCATTGAATCGATTGAAGTAACCACGGATGGACTCTCCAGCTTTTTGCATGATATAATACAAATCACTGGTCTGCTTCTCCATCTTGCGACTACTGTAGAATTGGTGGGAAAATTGGTTCACCAATTTGGCGAATGAACCAATGGATTTGGGCTTGAGACCGATCAACCACTGCAGGGATGCAGCCGTGAGGGTCTCCCCAAAGTTTTTTCACATACACACCTATTGATACTAGTGTTAGATCGACAATGTCCACATAAACTGGTTGTATTGACCGACGTGTTCAGTGGGGTCCGTGATGCCAGAGAATTTTGGTATGAACGTTGGGATGTTGTATTTTTTAGGGACGTCGACCATAGCTATCTCTTCGACAAAGGGAGACACTTGGAATCATGTGCGAGGCTCGACGTCGATAGGTATTGCGGCCTCTGGTAGTTTGGCGAGTAGTGACAAGACTCGCTCATTCTGCTCTCCCAACATCTTTAATCGTTAGGCGACAGGATCGTTCTGAGTACTCCCTTAAGTGGCCACTGGAACATTTCCTGAACTTTGGAAACCATTCCGCTGTGATGAGTCAGAAGCATATCCATTGTTTTGGAAGGTGGGCATTAGCATCGTAGGAATCGACGTTGTAGGAGGCATTGAGGGAATTAGCTTTGTTTAGTGGAAGAATGGTGGAACAGCCTTCACAAATGGCATCAAGGGGATCAATGTTGTCGAGGGAAAGAACGGGGGAGGTGGAGGTGGCATCATCGGCATAGGCTAACTAGGAAGGCTGGGAAAAAGAGTTCTTGGATAATTGGGAAGCCGAAGCCCCGACCAACGCATGCTAAATCCACCTGAATCTTGCAAAGGCTCTGCCGCGCCACTAGTGTTTTGATTCCTTAAGGATGCAATTTCTTCCATCGCCTGTCTGTGTTTATTTGTCAAAGCCTCAATTCGAGCACGGACAGCGTTTAGTTCCATTTTCATCTGAGCCATAATTTGTTCTTGAGTTTCCTGAGGAGATGACATTGTTCATAAAAAGCATAAACACTCAAGGAAACTATTAGCACGATGCACGATTGTCGAAGATTTTTTTTAGATGGGGCCCCACGATGGGCGCCAAACTGTTCATGCCAAAAATCACCCAATGGATAGTTTAAGGTTGATGTGGAGCTTAATCCAACTAAAGAAAGTAACCAGACGAAAATATGCGAAATGATAATCAAAATAAAGAGACAATGGATTTGGTGACACGGAAAAACCTCAACGAGGAAAAAACCGTGGACGTCTGATGGAGGTCGTCGAGCACTATGATCACCAAACAAGGGAGATATCCTTATGTATTACAATGTATTACACGATGAACACTAGAAACAACTTTGTAAACTATAAACTAGTGCAGCTCGCGTGTAAAACACTTCGGTCGTGTGTATAGTATCGTTGTCATATATTTCGAGGGAAAAGATTGTGATTGTTCTTCGTATCACTTGAGAGTTATGGGATTCAGCTATCAGATGTTTGAATGAAGTGTGTATCTTCAGTATTTATAGTCTTGGATCTTCATAAATGCGTCTTTGTAATGGTTGAACCTTCATAATGGCTTTGATGGACTTGATCAGTTATAGTCGTTGGTCTTTATGAGTATTAAACCTGTATTAAATAAACAAGAGAAGAACGTTGGGTCGAACGTTACTATGATCGTGGTCGAGAGTAAATCTTTGCGATGGTCGTGCGACACTCGAACAACCTTCGAGATAGTGTCGATAGGTGTTACAAATATGTTTGGTCGATAGGACCTTATCTTAATACAAGATCAGTCGTGCGAAATAATGTCGTCTGTCGAGGTCGTGGATTTTTACCCAAACAACTGTCATGTTTAGATTAGCTAAACCAAAATGACAGTTGTCTGACGTAAGCGTCCTTTCAACCCTCCTCTACACGTGTCCATTTCAGATTAGAAGGTTGATGGAACGTTTCTGACACAGGTATTCGCAAACGTCGCTTCCATAACTCCCTATCCCCCGTCTCACGTCTATAAAAACCCACTCCATACTCCATTTTCTCTTTACATTCTCAAGCAATTCTCTTTTAAACTTCATCTTTTCTCTCAAGAGAGGAAAGCTTCAAACCTACCACAATGGCGCCTAACCAAGAAGATTCAGACGATTCAAGAAGAATCGTTCGTCATCGTGAACAAGCCCAATTTAATATTCATGTGAAAGCCAATAACTTCTACCTGGAACAGAATCTTATCAAATAAGAAGAACAGTACAGACTTGTTCTTGAGTTCTTTTGAACAAGTGAACTAAATGACGCCTTGACCAGTTTTGACTCCAACATTCCACTTAACTACATACGACAATGGTGGTACTCAAGTGAGTACATTGAAGCTGCAAAAGGACTTGTTGGCTACATTGTTGCTGGTGAACAAGATGTCACCATTCGCATCTCTCCCAAAACTTTGAGAAGAAAGTTATTTTCACTCACACCTGTTGAATTAGGGATACCCAGATTTGAACAACCCTCTTCTCATGAAACCCTACTAGAGTTCCTTTTTCACTTAGGAATTAACAAGGATATAACAAGATTAAGTGAATTGAAGAAGCAAAATCTACCACCAGTATGGAACTTCTTGTTCAGTGTGTTGAACCGCATATTGACTGAAGTCAAGATAAAGCCAACCCCATTCTTCTGATAATCATGTATGCCTTATTCTTCAATAGGAATATCGACATGGCAAAGTATCTATATTCCGAGATTCACACTGCTATAGAAAGAAAGAACAAGGCATTGGATAAGAGAACTCATCCTACATCTGTCCCATTTCCTCGTTTCATCTTCATCATCCTCAGAGGAGCCATTAGAAAACACCATCTCTCTGAAGAAGGACCAAAGACACCCCTGTTTGTAATGAATAGTTTTAAACCAACAACAATTCTACCTTACCCCTCAGAGCGACACTTTCCTCAGAGCATGGTCAATTTCATTCCAGAGGAAAACCCCATTCGTGACTATCTTAGAAGTGTTGCCCAACCATCCGAGCTGATGGTGGGAACCCCTGTACACTTAGGTTCTGAGTATGAGTTAAAGTCAGAAAATGAGCAGTCTGGTGCTCCTTTAGAAGAGATCAAAGGAGAACCCGAGGGTGCCTCTAGAGAGAAGAACATAGGGTCCTCCTCACTCTAGCGAATAGATTAGCTCTGCCAGAGTATAAGGGAGTGAGGAACAGAGTCCCCCAGAGGGAGTGCTTCTTGAAACCTTAGGAGCCAAGAGCATAGAGGTAGAAAAAGATGCCTTTGAAAGTACAACTAAGAGTACTCCTAGCCAAAATCCTTGTGTAAACAAACAATCTATTCTAGGTGGTCCAGCACCACAAAACATTAAAACATAGGTTCACACCTCCATCCCAACCCGAACCAACCGCTCAGAGGCACATCCTTCTGCCTATGAAGCACACAACCATGTGGAAGCCAACAATCTGGCTAAGTCCTCTCAAAAGAACTTAGTCATTGAAGAGATAAGTACTTATTTGCCCCAGAGTACGCCACCATCCCACACAAAACATAATGCCTATGTAGCTCATGCAATAAAGACCATCCTATAGTCCAGAGATCTTCAGGATCTCTCGTAGGGATTGCCTAACTGAGGGGCAATGGCAGACCTTAGTCGCATATGGTTTGACTTGCTTGGACAAGAAGTCTTCCAAACACAGTAGATTTTATTCTTCTGAATCTTAGTCAGAGGAAGGGGATCTAATCGGAACTACCATAAAGAAATCCCCTCCAAAGGATTCTCAGGGATTGGTTGGAAGTGCTTCCAGAGCCAACATCAAACACACTCTAAAAGAAGGCCCCTCTAGACTCGAGGATAAATTGGATCCATGTGTTGGATCCAAGGTCACCATCTCTAATTATGTCACTAAAGGAGAGTTCAAAACCTTTAGTGATGAAATCAGAGGATCCTTGAAAGATCTAAAACTTCAATTGGAAAAGACCTCAGAGGCCTCTACCTCAAACTCTGAAGTTGCAAGACTTACTTCACAGGTCTCTAAGCTGGGCACTAAACTTAGCACCAACAACAACATAATATCCTCTCTAGAAAAACTCGTAGAAGGTAGCTTTGTTACACGTTCAAATGAGATATCATAGGCCAAGGCAGACCTATTTAAGGCCATTCTAGAGCCTCTATCTACAGAAGCCTCTGTCACTCCTGTGGATTCCTCATCCTTCAAGTCTGAGTTGCTCAAGATGATCACAGAAGCCCTTGTTGTGATTGCAGTCCCTTCTACTCCTTAACACTCAAATCAACCACCTTCTGATGTAGCAAAGTTGGTCACTAAGGCTGATCTTCATGAGTTCCCAAAGCTGGTGACAAATAAAATGCTCACTGTATCGAGCAAGTTTGTTGCCAAAGCAGGCCAACAGACGAAAACAGTGTAGAGCCTACTTCAGAGTGCTCTCATTCCAGAAACGGAGTCTAAGCTGAAAAGGAATATTCCAGAGACTTCATGCACAGAGGAGGCTAAGAAGAAGGCTAGATTTGATGACTCTGATGATGGCAATGATGATGACAAGCCACAAGGGTCATCAGATCATCAAAATGGGGAGAAGGAAGGAACCATCAGAGCAGAAGAACCAAGTATCTCTGCTCCCCCTCCTCCTCTGCACATAAACAAAGTGGAGCTCAAGACTCAAATCAACTAGAGAGGGATCCCACATCTACTGAAGAACAACAAACAACAATCTTGAGTTTCCCAGTAGCAGTCATACTGTTAGCACCTCCCTCTTCAAAAGTACCACTAGTTCCCGTGATCAATGTTATTCAAGAAACCATCGGTGCTCTGGACGATGAAGAACTTGTGGATTACTCTAGCAGTCCTTCAGAGGATGCTTTCTCCTCCCCAGAATGCCCTCAGATAATAATAAGAGATGCGTTTGGGAGTGATTCTGAAGACAATGAAGATGCTGAAAAGGTGGAGTATGCATATCATAATGCTCAACCTCACCAAATTGATACATCAGAGGCAGATCAACAAAATGAAGACAACATGCAGATAGATGTGATGATCTCTTCTGCAATCAATGAGACTCTACCATCAACCCCTACAATCCAAAGAACTAAACCAGAGACAGTTCATCAACAGCCGTCTGCTAAAGACATAACAATGGTTGGTAATGAATAAGTACCTCCCATTTCTAATGCTGAAAGATCAACCTTAGAGGTACCTATTCAGAGATCAAGCATTAGAATTCCTGCATTCTCCGCATTCACAAAGACCCCAGAGTTCCTTACCACTGCAGAGAAGACATCAATAGAAGACACTTTCATATACTTGTATTGTGAATACAAAGCAGAAGAAAGACTTTTTTTTTCCTCTGAATCCAAGAATCAGAGAAGGCATGGATGAAATAGTTAAGAGGTTTATCAAAGATTAAGCAATCCGCAGAACAGATGTCCTCTCAGAACTACCCATAACAGAGATAAACAAGATCTATGAGAAGAAGTTTAGCTACAACAAGATCATATACAGGCATTCTGAGGTCATTCGCTCTGATTGCAAGGTTTACCGATTTAATGACAATGACCTGGTAAACCTAAATCCTTATGACTTGCCTCACCTCTATGCCCTTTGCTCAACAAAATATGAAAAAGGAAGAGCCTTCAGAATGGGAAGATACGAAGTCCAACGTGCCATGGAAGCTCACATCAAACTCAGAACCAAGTTAGACTTCCAGATTGCTCTGAATTTTGGTGAAGAAAAGCCCGGAGTAATTGCTCTGGTTGAAGTGATTGAAGACTTGGATAAATGCAAGACTGGGTCAATCATAGCAGAGCCTCTGGTTTCGTGTTCAGAGTATCAAATGTAAAAAAAGATCTTCCCTGCATCTGAAGTGGATAAATACTCGGATGAGACTCTAAAAGGGGTATTGTAGATGCTGAATGTAAAGAAAGAAAAACACAGATTGGATCTATTTGAATTCTTATGCACATAGATTAGCTCAATGATTCAGCTCAGAGAGTTAATCATGAAATTCCATTCGATCTGTTCTGGTGTTAGTATGTAATTTTATTTCATGTATTTTTTGTTTGTTATCTTCTTTTGTTATGTAACTTAAATGTTTAGTGAAAAGTAACTGTTTACAGAGGACGATTTTCTCCTCTTGGCTTTCTAGTTATTATCTCTGCTGATTTGGAATTTTTATTTTCAATACATAGGGGGAGATTGCTATCCCCAACTCTGATATGTAAAAGTATTGAGAATAATCTAAGTCCTATTTCAGAGGACTTCTAGAGATAGCCTTCAAAGAGAAAGCATGCCTCTAAAGAACATTCTAGAGTTAGAGAAATTCAGCAAGAAGACATAAAAGATAACTTCATTAGAGGCACCAACATCATAGCTCTAAAGACATTGTCTCTAAGGTTTCAAGCTGAAGAATTCTACAAGTACGGATGGAAGATCAGAATACACGTCACCTAGTGATAAGATTTACCTTTTAGGCAGGTTACTGTTCAAGCGTGTTTTGTATGTCACGAAAGTACACTCTTCACCTTTATGGTTCTATAAATAGAACTTGCAACCCATTGTTCAAAGTGTGCCTTTCCTTTACCTACTTGTAAAAGAATTATTTCTTTATGTATTGTGAATTGTACAAGAAGATCTGGTAAGATTAAACCACCTTTTTAGGTGTTCTTGATAATCTATGTTGCATTATCCAGTTAAATATTTGTTTGTTCATATATTTGCTTTATTGGATATATATATCTTCTTAAATTGTGAGTACAAATCTAACTTGATTTAAACATGATTTGCTTCCGCTATTATTGTTTTATGTTTATTTGTTTAAATCATTGTTAAGACATGGATCTGGGATCCAACATTATACATTTACGACACAACCAATAAAACCTAGAAATCACTACACAACAATGAAACACTAACATTATGCAACAAGTTCATATACTATATTCCCATTACAATTGATAATAAACTTCAGAAAAAAATAATAAATAAATCATAAGCATTAAAAGAAAATTAGTAGAAATATAATTAATTGTACGTGGTTGAACTTCAAATATATGAAACAACAACAATCATGAATTATCAATTTGCATGAAACTTAAATTCAAACCATGCAAAAACACAAACAACTGCATGAAACCGAATTCATCAACCATTATATACACACAACTCACACAATTAAAACCAATAAATAAACATGGGTTACATACCAACACTTTAATATATAAATCATACTTTTATTTAGATTTGGAACAATAAAACAAAATAAATCATAATTTTACATGGCAAAAAGTATCTAAAACACCGTTAAAAAACCCACCATAAGGATTTGTCAGCAGTGCCGAATAAAAATCCTTCGACCCCAAGATCTCTTTCGAAGATGCTCTAACTGTTTCAAAATCGATTGGATAACCACCAACAACTTTCATTGTATCAATAGGAGAACATTCATCACCAGAAAAAGAAAAATAGGGGAATCTTCATCACCAGACCAGACTCAGTTAAATTGAACCTGTCCATTGACATACCCATCATTTAAAGTATCAATCGGCTGAATCATACAAAAAAAAAAAACAACACAATATGGAGAACCCTAAATCTCAACAAAAGAATATTAAATCTTCAAAATCCTCGTGAAAAACGAAATCACCAAAACTTGCAGAAAAGAAGAATGTTAAACATGGAAGGATAACTTCAAATCCCATTAAATAAGGACATTACTTACTTATTAGAATATCATATAAAATAACATATACCGAAAATTCCTTTTTCAAATAAAAAACCGAAAATTAAATGAAAGGTGGATAAGTGAGTGGTATTGGTTGCAAGATCTAAACGGTGCATTTGATCGGCCCTCTCTCTATATATATATATTAACTTAGAGTAAATTACATTATTGGTCCTTGTGATTTATGTATTTTAAGACCGTAAGTCCCTATCTTAAAATATTTATGGATTACATCCCTATGGTTTGCATCTTATAACGTATTAGATCCCTAAATCTAACCTCATCGAAAACGTTTTGTTAACTCAGTTAGTTTAGAGGACTATTTTAGTCATTTAATTTGTTTTCTATTTCCTATTAAAATCAAAGGGACCAAGAATGTAATTTACTCAGTTTGTATTTAAAACCTTAGTGTCAAAACATTAAATACATTTGCATGGAGAGGAAGGTTCCGAAAGTCTAAGTGATTTCCCCGGTGAAACAGACCCCCCTCTCCACCTCCCACGACCATCGTTTCCTTCACCGTTTACCTTCCATATCTCCCAATCCCTGGTGAGGCAGACCTCCTCCCCCACCTCCCACGACGACCAATTCCTTCATCGACCTCCCTTTGTAGCCTTCCCCGACCATTTATTCCTTGTACGATTACAATACTCTAGCCTCTCAACCATCCCAACCTCCATGCATGTACTATCTAAGGCCATCGCCCGATTTATGCATCTCAGGTGATCTCGCACCATCCGAAGTCTAGATCTGAAGTCGTTGGATGCAACAACAGAAAGAGTCGTGATGATTTCAGAGCCGGGAGGAAGGAAGGGGGAGACACGAGTTGGAGCTCAATTTCAAGTCGAAATCAAAATGTTCAACGTTATTGACCGAAAAACACCCATATCCACCATGGATTTCAAATGAGAATTCAAAGTTCCAAAAGTTTCATCTAATTTTATTCATGGTGCAAGTCGAGTTTATCTCTACCAAAACTGCAAAAACAGGTTTAAGGTACGAATTCATTAAGCATTTGGAGAAATTAAAAACAAAAACATTGATTTTCTTCTCTAACCCCCAATCTCGAAATTTCTTCTTGATTTACAAACCCCTTTTCGTTAGGAAACATATTCGACACATACGATAGACTTTATATTCATGAAAGGGTAAATCGACACAACATGAGTTCTAAGCCATTTTTCCGCCATTAAAATGTTCGTTGAGACCTCATTGAGCTTTTCCTAATGCTCCAAGAAACAATTACAGTGGCTCTGGAGTTGAATCGTGCTGATGCAGACTTAAGATTTGCAACAGTTCTTGACCTGCAACTCGTAAAAAAACACACGTTTGGGGTTATGTTTTGTATGCGATCTAGTATACGGTAGCCGAAGATGTGATAGTGGCTGGAGAAGACTACTAAAGAAAGGAAAGGGTTTAGGTGTCTTATCGAAGAAGATAAAGAGGATAGAGTAAATTACATTCTTGGTCCTGTGTTTTAATAAATAAATAAAGTAAACTAATTGAAAATAAAAAGTATATTAAATAACCAAAATATCCATCTAAATTAATTAAGTTAACATAACTTTTTGTATGGAGTTAGATTTAGGGACCCAACACGTTATAAAATATAAACCACAAGGATGTAATCTATAGATATTTTTAAAATAGGAACCGAGAATGTTAAAATATATAAACCATAGGAACCAAAAATGTAATTTATTCATTAATTTATATGATAATTTATTAAAACTAGAAGCGTGCACAATGCAACATCATGATTTTAATGTTTTCTTTTATCTTTTGTTTTTTGTCGATTTACAGTACGATTTTGGATAATTTTGAGAAAGTGATAATGTTTTTTTATAAATTTGTTTAATTTAGGCTTCATAATATATGTTTTATATAAAAAATTAAGTATTTTATTAGAATTCACTATTTTATATATTTTTAATTCTTTATATTTAATTTAAGATGTTTATTCTGTTTTGATTATGTTTATCGGTTAGTTATGAATTCAAACATATAGCTTTAAAAAAATTTGTACTCGTGCATCATTGTAACACCAGTAATTTTCGGTCAGAAAAAGTCACCCGGACATTTTTGGAACTTATAAACCGGGGGATTTTGTTGGGAAAGCGGTATTTAAAGTTCCTTGGAGTGTCGGGGGTATTGGAGTTGAAAATGTCGAGTTTCGGAGCTTCGTACGGACACGACAACAATGCCCGGTGACTATGACAGTGTCATAGTCGCACCTGTCATTGTGGTAGCAGAAAACAGGGCATTGTCGCAGGTCAATGTTGCACCAGGACGCCAGGGCGCTGTTAAATGCGAATTTTCAGCTTTCTTTCTCAGTCTCTTCTCCAAAACATCCCCATTCTCTCTCAAACCGTTTCTTCTTCTTCCCCTCCAAACCCTAACCCATTTTAAGGTCATTTCCATGGATTCTAAGGTGTTCCATCATCATCAAGCTTACAACCCCAACCTCAAGTGCTAAATCAAGTGTTCCCCCTCATTCCTTGAGATTTCTAAATTTTCTAGGTTTTCACCAAAACCTATGTGGTAAGTTTACATTCTCTATTTCTAAACCATATTAGGTGATATAAATGCTCTATTGATGGTTCCCTAATGTTTGATTTCTCTAATGTCGGTTTGTAAGATTTTTGGAAGGCTTGGGTCAAAACTAGGGTTTTGCCCAAGATGGAGGTTTTGATGTAAAGTGTTCAGGGATCGATTTTATATGATTGAAGATGTGTATTTATGGTTGAATATTTATGGATCAAGGTTTTTGGAAGGATTTTGCTTGTGGACTCGGATGTCTTCAAGAAAGCTTAAAGCGGGGTAAAATCTAGATTTAGCCTAAATCTAGCGAGGTGAGTTCAAGTCGATTTTTGAAAACGGTGTACATGCCAAAATTTTTATTTTAAAGTGTTTGTGTTTTGCACTAAATTGTTAACCGCTTATAAGTTTTGGTTATTTGGAAATGTTTAACTTTATAAACTTATATAACCCATAACTTTGGGATTTTTGGGTATGTTGATAAATAAATCATTTTGATATGTTCTTTGATGATATAGTATATACATGAAGTTCATTTTATATAATTGTCTATTTGATGCATACGATTTTATAAACCATTGGAAAATGCATATCATTGTGCTAAGATGCATTTTGGAAACATGAAGGGAATAAGTCCGTTTGGAAAACGTTTTATTTCAACCAATGAGATGTTCTTGATTAATTACACTTGGGTCGTGGTGTTTACATAATCGTTGGTCAAACATGTTTCGATGTTTATACTGGCTTCCATTGGAGATTTACGTAAATTGTTGGGTCTTTAGTTTGGTTTTCGGCTTTGTCGGGTCTTGGGGGCTTTTGTCCGGTTTAAAAGCCTAAGTGGAGCTTTGGGTGTGCGATGCATTTATTGCATATTATTTTAGAGAATACATGTTTTGGGTGTGTGCGTCATTCATTTGGAGTCATGTATTTTAGACTTTATTGCATTGGATCCATAGGCATGTAAGACAATCGTATGTAACTGTGAGGACTCTTGGGATCTTCACTTTGGGAAACTATGTCGTGTTGGCATTAATATCGTCCCAGTTATTTGACAAAGAGGAACCCTCATGGGTTGTACTTCGGGACCTTGGGTCTTGTGTTTAGATGTCTAATTCTTGTGCACGAGGGTTAGACATCGAGTGTTATCAAGTAAGGAGTTGAGGCTCCTATCTTGAATTCTAGGGAGTAGGCACTAAGGGTCAAGTGGGCACCCTGACGATGAAACTCCGCTAGAGACCGAACAGGCAATAAGATCGTATATCTTTAAGGTGTTGCTCGGTAGAGCAGGCAATAAGGGAAACAATGTTTTGGGGACTTGAAATATAGTCCGACTGGAGGTGTATCTCGGTAGAGAAGGCAATACAGTCATGACTGGAGGTGTAGCTCGGCAGAGCAGGCAATATGGTCACGATCTGAGGTGTAGTTTAACAACATAGTTATGTGGCTTACCTTTGTGTTCTATCACGTACGATGGAATCGGGTATCCCCCGTCACCGGAAGGTGTTATTTGGGTATTTAATTGTGTCATTTATTATCCATGTTTTCGGTGACGTTTTACTCATGGAGAATTATTTACTCAAGATTTATGGGTTGTGTATTATGCTCCGTCCACGTTTGAAGTGTTTCGAAAAGTAAAGTTTTATTTCATATTCTTATAAATTGGGAGTTTTGCTTACTATTCACGTTTTGGGTGAGTTTAGGATTAAAGTGGTTTTACGAAAGAAAGTTCATGTTGGGTTCCTTATTTTAAAGGTGTACTTTTGGAAAATGGTGTCGTTTTATATTTAAAGTAAATCTTTCTGATGGTCTGTGATTTAAACTACTTTCTCTCCCTTTAGCAAATGTATTTATTTCATGTTCTAAACTCTTGAACTCACTAGGCGTTAGCCTAACCTTTTTATTTGTAGACATGTGCATCAGGTCCCGGATGGGGGAAGAGGTTCTAGCGTTTCGGTGAAGTGTCGAGTGCAAAGAGTTTGTGTAACACCTGTAATTTTCGGTAAGTAAAGGCCACCCAGACGTTTTTTTATTTTGTAAATGGTGGGGTTTTGGTGGGAAATCATTATTTAAAGTTCCTTAGAGTATCGGGGGTATTGACGTTTAAAAATTTGAGTTTCGGACCCTCGGAAAGGTCCTGCTACAATGCCCAGCGACTATGACAGTGTCATAGTCGCACTGTCACAGTCATAGAGAAGGAAACAGAAGCCAGGGGAAGCTTGGTGACATTGTCAGGCGACATTACCTTGGTCAATGTCACATGAATGGTCCAGTCTGCTTTTAAGTGCGAAAACTCAGTCTTCTTCCACATTTCTCTTCTCCAAACTTTTTCCCATTCCTTCCCAAATCGTCCCTTCTTCACTCCCCTCAAACCCTAACTCATTTTTGGTCCATTTATTGAGTTCATAAAGTGTTCCATAAACAAGTGGTAGTTCAGGAGCCATGGCAAAGAGTTCACCATTGTCATCTTCAACCTCAAGCTCATTTTAGGGTTTTCTAGGTTTTCGTCAAAACCTAAGTGGTAAGTGTATCTTTCTCATTTCTAACCCTTATTATAAGATATAAATGTTCTCTTGATGATATCCTAGTGTTTTATTACTTCAATTTCGGTTTGGGAAGATTTCGGAGAAATTTAGTGTGTCCCAATATTTACTAGCATAAACACATTTAGATTGACACAAACACTTTTATTAGATCAATCACGTGAATTACAATTAATCACAGATCTAACGTATGTGTGTGTTCTTTGTGTGTGTGTGTGTTCTTACTCTCTCTCAACTACCACCAATATTACACCTTCACTTTCACACACTTACTCATATGTCTACTAGAAACAATACAAAGACTTGCTTATATATAGGTCAACATGACCAAGCAAGGTCAAACCTTCTAAACTCAATACAACTCACACAAACACTAATTACAACAATGACCCTCATTTAATCTTGAATACAATTTCAGTCTAACAATCTCCCCCTTTGGATTTAAGATTAAAAAAAAATTGGCAATAATCTTCAGGTCTTCATATCTTCAGAAATGATCTTCAACTTCAAATCTTTTTCTGGCTTTGACATCTCGAAAACTTTGACAATTCTTCAAAATTATCTCTCCCTTTGAAATAGCTTTTGTATAAACTCTGACTTTCTTTCAAACTCTGACTTTCTCTTTGATAAGCTTTCTTTAACCTTTGACTTTAAACATCTGAAAACTTTATCTCCTCTGAAATCTTTAAACCTTCAATCTGATCTTGAACTTTTGATTATTTTCCCCTTTTTAATGATTTGTAAGAATCAAAATCATTAAAACACTTCAAGATCAGATTCGTCATTGAATGAACTTCCCATCGTCTTATAAGCACATTCTTCATGAACTTTCATCTCCTTCTTTTAAAAATAGACAATCTCCCCCATATAGGAAAATTATAAATCTCCAAAACATGATGTGATAAAATCTGTCATCTGATCTGAAAGAGCCGTTGAACCATAAATGTATTCATCTGAATCTTTTCAAATTCAAACGAATTAAGAGTTGTAACCCTGAATCAACATATGAAACATTTAGAAATGCCTGTCAGTAACACGAAGTTACTGTGTACAACGAATGTACAATATAAGGAGATGGTTTGATGTTGACTCCCCAGGACTTCCATTCAATCATTGAAAAACACAAGGTAATTCTATAAATGTTCTGACAGAAAAACATATTCTCTATGTGCTCGTGCTTGTGTTTTGAAAGAATTTGCACAATGATTGTGTTTCATAAGGCTCAAACTATGTAAATCACCGAGACAACAATGATTGTACATGGACTCAACTTGCATGAAAAAGGGTCGAAGGTGGGGCAACTTTCCTTCTTTTTCAATATCAGTATCTTCCAAGTGAAGATCCGATAGATTATGTGCTACTTCCCCAGAAAATATGAAACATTCTCTTTTTAAGAAAAGAATGAGTAGCTTATGGGGTTGTATGCAAGAGATGGCATGGGTTATTTGCCTATTTCAATGATGGTCACGAAAGAAATGTGAACCAATAAGTAATGTGGCTGCCCGACTTAGAAAGATGTTTGGTGCAGAGTTCTAATATTCTTTTAACTCTGCTCTCTTACCCTCTTTCTTTTAAACATTTAAGCTCACATCTAACCAATCTCTCATTTCAATTTTACCTCAGCTCAATCCCACACTCAATTCTATTAGACCCCTCTCCCCTCAATCACTCAAAGGATTTCCTCCGGGGTAGGAAACACTGGTTATCGTGAATCCATGGAATATCTATTAAGCACTCACACTGAATCCCATGTTCCTAAAAGTACATGTTGTTCAATGATTTTCTTGACATGTAAAGCACAAGAAATCATATGTCAGTGTTTGTATGCTCATTCAAAAATCAGAAATGAAATTTGAGCATTTTTAAACATTTAAGATATCTCAAAACTTTATATGAATGAATAATCAAGAAAGAATAGAAATGTTTTGAGAATCTGACAATGATTAAGATCAGATCAAATTATCATGAAGAAAAAAAATTTGGGAATAAAAAGACGTATGTTGTTTATATGAACAATATATAAACATATTATCAATGAAAGCACATTTAAAAATGAAATGACGTTTGATTCAAACAACTGTGAATACCAAACGGGAGTATTACCATAGAAAGATATATCATTTGATACATGGTAATAACATAATCAATTTGAAAATACTAAACTAGTGTGTATATGAATACTTGACAAAGTATATAGAAAATAAAATACACAAGTATTATTCCTTAAAGAACATACGGTCAGATAGACAGTTAAGTATCCAAAAATCATTTAAAATTCACACTTCTCAAATCAGAAAAACATTTTAAGATCGTGAAGTGGTTTGAGCATTTTTAAAAAAACATTTTTCACAAGTGAAAGTAGTTCTTCTTTCACAAGTGTTAGAGTATAAGGATTAAAATGTTATACCTATGAATATAGCAATTAAAGTATCCTTGACTAGATATCCTCCCCCTTGATATATTTGAATACGGGTTTTGAACTGAATTGTCCAAAAGCCATTCTCGTTGGGAACTGAAGATGTGACTAAGTCATTAATGCTGCCAGTTCAGAGTTAGTGCTACCAGAGGATTTCAAAGATTAATACTGCTAGGTATTACTACTTCTAGTATAATTAATACTGCTAGTCAAAGTTAGTGTTGCTTGATCAAAGTTAGTACTGCTTAGCTAGTTAATACTGCTAGTGGTTAGTGCTGCTTAGTAGTTAATGCTGCCAAGATTCAGTTAATACTTCCAAGGTAATTAATACTGCTTCTGAGATAAACTGAAGATAATATTGAAGAGACCGCATCTGAAGATATACATGGAAAGCTTGGAGATAATTATGAAGATTATCTTGAAGATCTATTTAAGTTTTGTAATTATCTTTTATTATTCAGTATATATATAATTGCTTAGAATAGTTAGATAGAACTTTAAGGCTGAGTTTTTGTTTTAGAGAGAATCAACCTCAAGGCATAGTTCCTAATTCTAGAGAAGTAGAATTCATCTTGAAAGAGTCTGTTCTTCAAGATTGAGGTTGTGTGTGTAATCTTGTAACTTCAATCATTCAATATAAGTTTGCAAGTTATTCATCAGATTTACTGTTTGTTTACTGTTTCATTAAATATCAAAGTGTTATTCCGCAAACTTCTTTGATATTGTTTCTGAGTATTTATAATCCTTGTTAAGAATTCGATCCTGACAAGTGGGATCAGAGCCAGTATTCTCAGAAACCTACATTCAAAATCACATCATCATGGCTAAAGGTTCAGAGTCTTCAAGCTCAGAAATTCCTACAGAGGTAACATCTAATCTTTGTTCTAAATCCTGTATTGAAACTGTTAAAAGGTACAGGGATCACAACCAGACAATGAGTGATGACCTTAAAAGATTAGAGAGAGATATAAAAGACTATGCAAAAATTGTTGAGAGTTTTGAGGAACAGATTAAGAGTTTCCAAGCCAATGAACTCCAACACTCATATGACACCAACTACTGGAAATGGGAGAAAGATCAGTATGAGTTGAAGCTGAAACAGAAAGAAGAGGAGAATGAGAAAATAAAGAGTGAGTTTGAGAAAGCCAAGCTGGATATTGAGAAATTTTCCAATGCTTCAAAAGCAATGGACTCTTTGCTCCAAACTCAAGTCCATGACAAACTTAGAAGAGGAATAGGCTATAATACCACACCACCACCATACAACAACAATTACATCCCTCCTATATCAGACTTGCTAGAGACCAAGAATAGGAAGGAATTGTCTGATGAAGCCACTAAGGTAGATCCATTAGACAAAGTGGTTGTTGAAACAGACTCTGAAGAAGAAAACTCTAATGATAAGAGTAAGGAGAACACTGTAAGTGGTGAGATTCCCCTAGAAAATCACATTATCACCAATGAGGGATGTAGAAAAACTTGGGTCAAATCTAAGGACATAGAGAAGACAGAGGGAAAGTCTAGTAAGTTCCATTACAAACAGACCACAGTTGTTAATCTTGTCCCTTGCAAGCAGTGTACATGCAATAAATCTGAGCCCCAAAAACATGATAAACCAAGGGGAAATAAGAGAAACTAGAATAATCAGTGGGCACAAAAACAAGGGATTGATCTGTGTAAAATCAACAGGCCAAAACCTTGTTTTATCTGTGGCAAATTGAATCATCTTGCCAAATACTGTTATTTCAATCCTATTAACCAAAGAGTCACTTTTCAAAGACAACCACAAAACTCTTCTGGTTATAGGAATCAAAGAAGGAATCAAATGGCTGAGAAAAGAGCACCTAAAAAGTTTCATGCTCAGAACAAGTTTGCTAATATAAAGAAAAATACTCCAAATAAGCCAAGAAGTAATTTAAAGACAAAGAAAGCAAACAACTTTGTCCAGGTTTGGGTTCCAATTGTAAAGAAACCTGTTAGTACTGCTATCCCAGATAGTACTGCTAACAGAAATAGTGTTGCTAACTCCGTTAGTACTGCTAACCAAGTTAGTACTGCTAACAAGGCTAGTGTTGCTTCTAGTAGTAATGCTGCCAAGCCTATAATCTTGACAAAGTATTCCAGCCATGAGATTCCTAAACAACTCATCCAGACTAAACTTACAGATTATATTGATAAGAAAGAACAACCCAAGACCACTTTGGCTTGGGTTCCCTCCAAGACTAACTGATTTATCAAGTGTGCAGGGCAACCAAAAGCTCAAGAGGAAGAGCATTTGGAATGCAGATAGTGGTTGCTCTTGGCACACAACAGGTAACATGGACTGCCTTCAAATTCTTCAAAAGATTTGATGGAGGACATGTTGCATTTGATTCAGAGGGAAGTAATAATAAATGCTCAGGGCATGAGTTAAAAGATAAGTTGCCTTTGGAAGATTTCATTGAGCATGATACTACTAACCTGTGTGTTTAAGTGTTTCAGGTTGAAGTTAGTAATACTCCAGAGGGAGTAATGATCATGAAGGATAAAGAAGAAAAGGATCAGGGGATGAACAAAGTAGTTAAAAAGTATGAGTAAAAGGATGGTGTCAAAAAGTGTAAGTGTAGTAAATGCTGCCAGTGCATTTTTAATACTGCCAGTGCATTTTTAATACTGCCAGTGCAGTTTTAATACTGCCAATGCATTTTTAATACTGCCAGTGCATTTTTAATACTGCCAGTGCATTTTTAATACTGCCAGTGCACAGTTAATACTGCTAAGTAGTTAATACTGCTAGTTAATTAATACTGCTAGTGGTTAATACTGCTCTCAGTTAATACTGCTAGTTAGTTAATACTGCTAGTGGTTAATACTGCTCTCAGTTAATACTGCTTTCAGTTAATACTGCTCTCAGTTAATACTGCTAGTTAGTTAATACTGCTAGTCGTTAATACTGCTCTCAATTAATACTGCTTTCAGTTAATACTGCTCTCAGTCAATATTGCTTTCAGTTAATATTGCTCTCAGTCAATACTGCTTTCAGTTAATACTGCTTTCAGTTAATACTGCTCACTGTTAATACTGCTTTCACTAAAGGTTTAGGGTTAATACTGCTTATAATCCACAAGCTATAAATACCCTTTCCCCGCCTAAAAGATCATAACGACTCTTTGTCTACTGTTCATCTTCTCTCTCACTCTTTTCTCTCAAGTCTCAAGTGCTCGCTAGTCAAGAATCCTTGCGTACAGATGGCTTCAATGGTGTTTATTGACGAGCACAACGAGATTGCGATGCTAAAGAAGCCGAAACAAGCCGATGGATTCCACCAAATTGTGGACTTTCTCAGGTCAAGCCACATTGCCTATGCTCTCACTGTATCACCAACTATCTACATAGAGCATCAAAGGCAATTTTGGGCTAATGTCACCGTTGTTACTGAAGATGGTGTCCAAATGATCAAGACAAGGGTATGTGAAAAACCCCTAACAGTTACTGAAGAGGTGATACGCATCTGTCTACGTCTAGACGATGTTGCAGGTATAACCTCTATTCCTAATGAGGAATTATTCTCAACTCTTACTAAAATGGGGTATGGAGGCCCATTGGGTGTGTTCAAGTTCTCAAAAGCTAAATTTTCACCCCAATGGCGTTTCTTTGTCCATACCCTTATGCATTGTATCTCTAAAAAGACTACTGGATGGAGTGAGTTCAGTAGCACCATTGCTTATGCTTTGGTGTGCTTGGCCACTGCCAGAAAGTACAATTTTTCTCAAATGCTTTTTAAAGATCTTGTCTCAAACCTGGGAAGTAAAAAGAGTTTTTATATGTACCCCAGGTTTGTACAAGAAGTAATAACCCATGAATTGACGGATATACCTCATTTTGATGGGGTATATGTACCAAAAATTCCCAAAGGTAAGGTCTTTTCAAACATGAAAAGATCCCCTCTTGACTCGGAAGGAGTTGACACCCCATTGTTCTCTACAATGATTATGGTGTCCCACACTGAAGAAGGTATGGCAGCAGGGTCAAGGACCTCATTAGACCATCCCACTGCTAGCCAATCCCAACCTTCCCACTCTATATCTGTCCCACAGTCCCTACTTTATAAGCCCACTTCTCCAATTACCCAAACTTATACAAGGAAATAGGTAAAGAAGGCTCCTTCCCTTCTTGTACCATCACCCACTAAGCCTTCTAGACCTCTAAGGGAGAATTCTCCCTTAGAGAATATCAATAGGGAAACCAAAGGGGTGTCTCCCAACCCCAAGGAGGTGCTCACTGAGGTGGAGGTTGAGCATATGGGTGGTAAGCCTGCCACTACTCCTGCTAGTACAGAGGAGGTCAGTGGTAACATACATAAGACCTTCCCCATGGCAACTTTGGGTGAACAATCATCCAAAGGTCCCAGGTGCCAAGAAACCAAGGGGGTGGATAGTGCTTCTGCTAGGCAGAAGACTTCTACTACAAAAAGATCCAATGATCCATCAAAAGAGGGTAACACTTCTGGAGAAGGTGAGGACAGATATAACTATTATGAATTGATGGAAACCATGGGAAACATCAACATGGATGTACTCAAACAGGGCAAAGATATAAAAGAACTTAAACTTATAGTTCTGTCCCAACAAGTCCAGATTGCCAAGCTAAAGAAAATGGTAACAAGGTTATTTCAATAGAAGAGGAGAAAGCAGTTTGTTCTAAAGAAGAGGAACAATGCTCAAGATGCTTCCAACAAGGGGGAGAAGCAAGAAAGGGAAGCAAAAAAAGAAAGTTCAGCTGAAAAGAGAGTTGAAGTTGAGGGGGAGACAGAGGATGCAATAGAGGCAGAAACAGAAGTTGCTCAAGCAGCAGAAACTGTTAATGCTGCTGAAACAGCAGAAACAACTAATGTTGCTGAAACAAAAGAAGCAGCAGAAATAGAAGAAGCAGTAACAAGGCTCTCTGTAGAGGAACTGGAGATTGCAGAGACATTGGTTAAAGCCAAGAATGACACTCCTAAGGCTAGTCAAAAGTCCAAGGGAGTGATCATTAATGAAGAAGGAGGCTCAAAGAAAAGAAAAGAATCAAGTAAAGCAACTTTGAAAGATACAAAGAGAAAGGGAAAGGAAAAGCTTATTGAAACTGAACTGCCTTCAAAGAAGAGGAGTCAGATTGACATGGATGAGGAGATGGAAAAGCAGCTTCAAGAGCAAATGGAAAAGGAGAAACAGAGTCAAACAGAAACAGATAGAGAGCTTGCAAAGATAATGGCCAGAAAACTAAATGCTGAGTATCAAGAAAGTTTAAAAGCAGCAACTGAAGCCAAGAAAAGCTCTATGATAGTGTCTAAGCAGAGAATGCCAGTAATGAAGCAGAAAAGACAACCTTCTAAGACCTTTTTGGCCAATCAGGAAAGAAGAAGAATGATTAACTTCCTGAGAGGTGCAATTGGTGTCAAAGGGGAAATGTTTACCAACATGGCATACAGTCAGGTTGAGGATTTGTACAAGAAAGAAATGACCAAGCTTCAAGGGGACTCATCTCAAAGGGAAAAGGCTGAAAGAAGAATGAAGGAAAGGCATGACCTAAATATTCAACAACCATTCCCTGAGGAGACCACACCTTCAAAGAACAATGCTGAAGAAATGAAGGAAGAACAAGAGAATGCTGGTATAGAAATTAAATCTGCAAAGAGGGTGAAGACAATTGCTTCCAAAAGGCAGTCTAAAAGGCTAAGAGTAGAAGAAAGAGCAAAAAATGAAGCAGAACCTTCAGTCACACCTTCAGCAGAACCTGTGCAGAACCTAGAACAGTCCAAAGAGCAATCAGATGAGCATGTGGGGTTGTATATGACTATAGTAAAACCTGTACAGGCTATTCCAATCTCCATGAAGGCTCTAGAGATCATCTTTTGGGATATTCTAAGAGACAATGGAAAGGATTTCTTTAGACTCAAAAGAAATGGTGGTGCATTTGAATCATATTCAACCTGGGGGAGAGTAATCAGAGGTTGTTCAAGAGCAGACATAGAGGAAATGTACAAAGTGGGAATGAAACTCTATGAGCCTGTGTTGAAAGGTACTGAAGAAAATCTTCTCAAAGTAGCAATGGAATACTTATGTATGATGTTTGATCCAGAGAAGGTAGTGCATAGGATTAAAGATCTTCATCATGAGTATGTGTTCAAAAAGATTGATCATTGGATACTTTTTGAAAATTATGGTGAAAATATGTGATCATAGCAAGCAGAAACTTGAAGGAATGCTGAAAGCTAAGCTAGTATGTACTAAGGATTCAGAAATGGCCAGAATTATGGTGAAAAGAACTATCAATCAAAGTCTGGGCCTAGATCCAAATTTGGGCAACTGAATGTGAGGTGTTGAAAGCATCTTGGAGATCACATCTAAAGAACTTGACTTCTCTTCTAAAAGTCAAGTTATGGGGAGATTGTTGGGAACTGAAGATGTGACTAAGTCATTAATGCTGCCAGTTCAGAGTTAGTGCTGCCAGAGGATTTCAAAGATTAATACTGCTAGGTATTACTACTTCTAGTAGAATTAATACTGCTAGTCAAAGTTAGTGCTGCTTGATAAAAGTTAGTACTGCTTAGCTAGTTAGTACTGCTAGTGGTTAGTGCTGCTTAGTAGTTAATGCTGCCAAGATTCAGTTAATACTTCCAAGGTAATTAATACTGCTTCTGAGATAAACTGAAGATAATATTGAAGAGACCGCGTCTGAAGATATACATGGAAAGCTTGGAGATAATTATGAAGATTATCTTGAAGATCTTTTTAAGTTTTGTAATTATCTTTTATTATTCAGTATATATATAATTGCTTAGAATAGTTAGATAGAACTTTAAGGCTGAGTTTTTGTTTTAGAGAGAATCAACCTCAAGGCATAGTTCCTAATTCTAGAGAAGTAGAATTCGTCTTGAAAGAGTTTGTTCTTCAAGATTGAGGTTGTGTGTGTAATCTTGTAACTTCAATCATTCAATATAAGTTTGCAAGTTATTCATCAGATTTACTGTTTGTTTATTGTTTCATTAAATATCAAAGTGTTATTCCGCAAACTTCTTTGATATTGTTTCTGAGTATTTATAATCCTTGTTAAGAATTCGATCCTGACAATTCTTCGTTGAATTACAGGTTCTGAACTGATTTGTTCAGAAGCCTTAGTTCTTTCTCCCCCTTAAACCTTGGGTGCCTGCAACACAGATTTAGCTTTTGGTATCCACTGGTATTTGGATCCAGATTTGTTAGTTGCAATTTTAGTAGGAGAGATGTAGTAAGAACAATACCAGTAATTTCAAAATTTTTACAAACAAAATCATTTGAACCACAGTAGGAACAATTTATTTTCTTTTGAGCTAACCTGATCAATTGATTAACAGTGTAAATCAGATCAGGTTTGCCAAAAGTTTTACCTTTAGGAGAATTGTTCCTTTGAGCTTTAAATGTATGTCCAAATGATTTTTCTTCTTTCTTCTTCTCCTCCGAAGATCCTTTCACCCTCCAATACCAATTCTCTTTATCTTTCTCATCTTTCTTTCTCCATGTCATTTTCTTCTGAGATTCTTTCTTCTGGATGTTACCTGAACCATCAAAATTTTTGTCATAAAACAAGTTAGAAGGACAAATTTTATCTTTAAGTGCAGAAGTATGACTATCATCTGAATCAAATAAAGTATTATGAGAAACATTCATAAAATGTGAACTAGAAGTTGTTTTGAATGAGCATTTTGAACCAACTTGATCATCTCTTGGTGATTGAGCAATAGATTCTGGCGTTTTGTGCTCAGTCAGCTTAACCTTTAACATGATCTCCTCAAGTTCTTTAATCTTTAAATTCAAACAGTTTCTCTCCTTTGACAATATGTCAAACTTCTTATGTAACTCAGCTTTTGCATTCTTCTCCCTAAAAATTGTTGATGACAGTTCAGATAGCTTCTTTGTAAGCTTAGCAATCTCAGTCTCAAACACAATCTTCTCTTCAGTAAAATCTTTCTTTACAGTCTTTGACTCAACTATCTTCTTCTTCTCTTTCTCAAATTTCTCTCTTTCTAGTATGATTACTTTCTCAAAGTCTGAAACTTTCTGAGAAAGTTTAATGTATTTCATCTCAACAACTTTCTTTTCTTCAAATGCCTTTTTGGAGAAATCAGAAAACTTCTTTGCAAAATCTTTTCTTTCTTTCTCAAATTCAGATATTTTCTTTTTCAATTCAGCATTCTCATTTTCAAACTCTTTTCTTTTCTTTTCATAACTTTCCCTTTCTTTCTTCTCTTTTTCAATTTGAGCTTCTAATTCAAGTTTGTTCTTCTTCAGCTCAACATTTTCATTCTCTAAATCTTTTCTTTTCTTCTCAGCCTTCTTCGTGTCCTCTTTGTCTTTTGAGTTATCTTTTTCTTTCAACATATTTAGCTCAACCTCAAGACTAAAGACTTGATTTTTCAGCTTATCTCTTTCCGCAAAAATTTGAGAATTTAACTGTTTAAGTCCATCAACTGTCTCACTGGCAATATTTGCTCGTCTTCTACAATCATCAAGCTCTCGTATCATCTCGTCAAGATCATAAATGCTATCCTGAAACATTTTGAAATCTATAAAAATATGCTAGAAATCATCGTTAGTCCAAATGAAATCACAAGAAATATGAAAATCTTGAAATAAGAATTCAAAAAATTTGATCGCAAACAAAACTATGTCCCCCTTCGCAGACTTAGCACGGGTTTTGACCAAAATGACATGGAGAAAGAAAGAAAACCTTCGCAGACTTAGACACTATCACTATTAAAGGCCATATTAAAGTTTTGAAAATTTCTCAAAAAAAATTTAAATACAACACATTATGAAACGCAAATCGTGTGAAAAGTGTGAAATGCAAACCACACTTTGCGTTTGTAGCATTGAACGCAAACCTTGACTTTGCGTTTGAAGTGTGAAGCGCAAATGCCACTTTGCGTTTGTGTTGTGGTACGCAAACCTTAGTTTGCGTGTGTAGTGAGGAACGCAAACCTTACTTTGCGTGTGTGGAGTGGAACGCAAACTGCTACTTTGCGTTTGTGACGAGGAGCGCAAACCATAGTTTGCGTTTGTAGTGTGAATCGCAAACTCCACTTTGCGTTTGTGGAGAAACACAAATAACACTTTCGATGAATGAAACGCAAACCAGGATGAACACGATGAATCAAGCGCAAAGTTTAACGAACACACGCAAACCTCTAAAATCAATCAAAATCACACCAAAAACTCATCTAGACTCCGAATTTTGATCTGAAAATTTGACAATTCACTCACCTAAACATCTCGAATCTAATTCTGACAATGAATTTCGATTAAAAACACTCAAATTGACAATTTGATTCAAGAATCAGTACGTGAAACTCGTGAACTCGAAAAACAACAAATCTTCAAAATTGATGATCAATTCACATGCAATTCAAAAACAAAAGATACAGACTCGATCAATTTCACAATATGATCATAATCTGATCAATTTAAACTCGAAAATTCCACTAAAAATCAAAATAGATTTTGACTTCGTGAAGAGTAGCGTGAACAGTACGACTCAAACATTTTTCTTGATTTTCAAACGGATTTGGCTCTTATACCAATTGTGGCCCAAGATTTACTAGCATAAACACATTTAGATTTGGCTCTTATACCAATTGTGGCCCAAGATTTACTAGCATAAACACATTTAGATTGACACAAACACTTTTATTAGATCAATCACATGAATTACAATTAATCACAGATCTAACGTATGTGTGTGTGTGTTCTTACTCTCTCTCAACTACCACCAATATTACACCTTCACTTTCACACACTTACTCATATGTCTACTAGAAACAATACAAAGACTTGCTTATATATAGGTCAACATGACCAAGCAAGGTCAAACCTTCTAAACTCAATACAACTCACACAAACACTAAATACCAAAATGACCCTCATTTAATCTTGAATACAATTTAAGTCTAACATTTAGGTCAAAATTAGGGTTTTGACCAAAATGGAGATTTTGACGTAAAGTGTTTGGGGATTGATTTTAAATGGTTAAATGTGTTTGTTTATGGCTGGAAATTGTGTATCTAGGTTTCGAAAGGTTTTGCTTGTGGATTCGGAATTCTTCAAAGGAGCTCAAGTTGGGGGTAAAATCTAGATTTAGCCTAAATCTAGCGAGGTGAGTTCAAGTTGATTTGTGAAAATGATGTAAATGCCAAAATTCTTATTTTAAAGTGTTTGTGTTTTACATTAAATTGTTAACTACTGATAAGTTTTGGTCATTTTGAAATGTTTGGTTTTATAAACATGGTGAAACACCCATTTTGGGATTTTGAGAATTTTGGTAAATAAATAATGTAATATGTCTCATTGGGGATTTTACATATATAATTGGAGTTCAAATTGATGTAAGTGTCATTTTGTATATTTGATCTTATAAACCATTTCGAAAAATGCATATTATTGTGTTATGAGGCATTTTGGAAATGTAAGGGTATGAGTTCATTTGAAAAATGGTTTGCCTCAACCAATGATGAGATTTTATTTAATCATATTATTGGTGGTTGTGTTTGCATAATAGTTGGTCAAACGTGTTTCAATGTTTATACTGGTCTTCATTGGACATTTACGTAAATTGTTGGGCTCTTTACTCGGTTCTGACTAATTTTGAGTCTTGAGGACATTTGTCCGAGTTAATAACCGTTGTGGAGTTTTGAGTATGATGACGTTTATTTCGTGTCATTTGAGAGTTACATGTTTTGGGTGCGTTGGTTATTCAATTGGAGTCATGTAATTTTAGACAGTGTTGTATTGGATCCATAGGCAAGTAAGTCTGTCTGTTTTGGTAAAGCGAGTAAGGTCGGTTATGACCATTGACCGCTTGAGTTTGCTAGTGAGTAGGAAATAGGTGGCTCGAGCCTCCGAATTGTAACTCGTCTAGATTAGATAGTCACCCATGTCTGTAAGTCCTTGATGTAGAACTCGACGGAGTATGGCCAGAGGCATAACGGTCTGAGGATTGTGATGTCGGTGGTGGCATGGGAACTAGGTCTGGGATATGTGGTAAAATCCAATAACATCACGGGTGGCCGCATTCACGTGTTCTTGCCACTCAAGATGGAAACGTTTAGATGACATGCGAGGAAGTTGTATGGGCGGCCTACTTGCGTGTTCCTCTATTCTCAATGTATACGGGTCTCTTTGTCGTAGATCAGTGGTATTTTAAATGTTAATGTCGTATTTTATCAACTTTGGTTTGTGTGGTCGACGATAAATGATGACCTTAATATTGGGTCTTTCCCACGTATATTAAGGTTTGAATGGAATGCGTCATTTCTACTCCTCGATATTTGATTTCGTCCCATTTTATGGTTGCGTGAGTTTTGGGTCTAATGTCCGTGTCACGACGATATTTAATTATATGGGTTTTCATCTATGGTTTTATGAGTTGTGTGTCATGTTCTACCCGTGTTGGGTATTTCGAGATATAATTTCTTACTCGCGTTGTATAAAATTGGGAGTTCCCTCTCTGTTTTCCTTTTTAGCTAATTTTGGGTTGGACTTAAATTTACAAAAGAACGTTTTATATTGGGATCTTCGCTTCTAAAATACTTTCGTATGGTTAACGATTAATTCGGTGTCTCTTTCTTTAAAATGCATGATTATTTTTAAACGAGTCGTTTTCATAAGCGAAGCATATCATTTTGAAATATTATGATTTTAATTGCATTCTTCCTTTTTAAACGATTTATTTATATATGTTGAAAACTCTTGAGCTCACTAGGCATTAAGCCTAACCTTTTTATTTGTCGGCATGTGCATCAGGTTCAGTTGGGGGTTTGGTTCTAACAGTACAATGAAGTGATGTGCTTTAGTTTTTCACAAGTGTAAGTATTTGGTGAAGTCTTTCGCAGTTTGGAGATAGTGACTATTATAAGGTTTTAGTAGCACCCGTCCTTGTTATAGACTGTATGTGGAGAATAAATTGTGTGTGTTGAGGTTAAACCTTAAATTGTAATTGTATACGAATCAATTTTTGATGTATTTAGAAAATTTTAAATTAGTTGCTATTTCCAGATTTGAGGGTGTTACATGTTGGTATTAGAGCTTAAGTTTGAGAGAATTAGGTATTGATTTTTGGATGCCTAGACTCAAACTAGCGTTCTTATAAGTGATTGTAAGGGAAGTTGCACATTAGGTACCTTAAGATAAGATATTTTGGGGTTGATCGAGTCGCTAGAAATGGGAAACTTGTCGAGGGTCGTAAGGATGATTATGTACTGTACATTGATAATTGCACCTAGACAGTGTTATGGTGAACCTACATGCTACATATGTATAATTGAACTACCTTGGTATAATGACCGTGGTAGTGAGAAAGTTTCTAAGCGAGTGATCTAAGGAAGGGTTGATGTTTATAGCAATATCACGTTGGAGTGATAGTTAAATAGGCAGAATGCATTAAGTTGATCATCTTGAGTCAGAATTATGGGTTGGATTATAACTATAAATTTGTTAGACCGATTCTATTTCGAGGAGAAATTGTGAGTTAACCAAATTAGTGGGATTGCTGCTCTAAGAAGTTTGATGCATCCGGATGACAATTGTATGACAGGAAATTGAGAAGCTTAGTTCTATGATGTTGAGTGCCGACCAAATTCATGCACGAAATTTATTACTAAATAAGTTTGCATAAATTGTTTCTCATGTTTTCAAAGTATAAAGTGAGTTATGTTACGAAGTCTTGGTAAAGCATTTAGCACTCTTCAGATTTTAAACCGTGAGCTTAAACATGCATGATTGTTGCACGTGGTTGTAAATATTTATTGAAAATATCTTTATCCCCGTTTCGTGTCTAACACTATTTTCGGATCTTGTATAGTAATATCCGTGTTTTAATGCCATTTGGATTATTGGGCAAGTAACTGTACAATTTTTTTTAACCATGACATTGGATCTCCTCCACGTATGTTAAGGTTTTAAAGGAAGAGTTGTACCCATGTTCTTGAGTCGGAATTTCCTTGGGAATATTAGTCTATACGAGTCGTGATGAATTTTATGGAATAATGTTTTGCGACATTTTGGGCGCGTGAGTGTACTTTGAGTTGCGTGGGTTTTAATTTTATTTCGTGTAAATTTGCAAGATTATTAGGCATCGCGTCACATGTTAGTGTTGTTGGAAAAGGGTCATTTTATCGTACGTTATGGTTTTAGAATTTTAACATTTTTAGACTTATTGTCGTTTTATGCTCTTTATGTTGGGTTTTATGGTGTCTTATCGTACGACATTTTGAGTCGTGTAGATAAATTTTGGAACATGTGTACATACATTATTGCGTTCATTAATTTATAGGTTTTGTTAAAAGATGTCATCCCACATGTGGTTTTGGGGAAGTTTCATTATCATGTTAATTATCTTTGGGCTTTATACTGTTGGATCATAAATTGTATTCAAGATTAAAGTTAAAGTTAAGGGTTTAAACTGCAATTGTGCTAAAGTTAATTAGAGGGTTTATTATGTAATAAGTTAATAGTTATTAAGCTATTGGGCCCAAGCCCATTAGAAAGCCCATTAAGGTTAAAGCCCATATGGCCTGGGTATTTAAAGTTTTGATTAGTTTAGTTTTAGGTTAACTTTGAAAGAACTCTGATAATTTTCTAAATAGTCGCTGTAAGTTTTCTCTGTATTCAAAGGGTATCAAGAACACTCAAGGGTTTCATTGTTTATTCAAGGGATTGGTACGTTATTATTAATCTTTATATCTCTTGATTATTATTGTGTTGCTTGATTACTTGATTGATTGTTTACCAACTAGATTAAATCTGGGATAACAATTGGTATCAGAGCCAAAAGAATCAAATTTTTTTTACTATTCATCGAAAAATATTGTTCATCGAAAATCACTGTTCATCGAGTTACTATTCATTGCGAGTACTGTTCATCCGATTTCATGCATTAATGTGCTTATTGGTTTAAAAGTTGATCTGATTAGTTGAGATTCATGCTTCTGAATGCTATCTGATTAATTAATCGCATTATAGATCATAAAGTGGTTGAATTGTTGGTTTAATTGTGTTTATAGGTCGAATTAATTTTCTGGGTTTGGTTTCGGTCTAATATCAGTTATTCATCGTGTTCTTCGGTCATTCATCGTGTTTATCGATATTATTGTTTGACCGATACCTATTCGACCTTAGCCTTCGACCGAGTGTTTGTAAACGCCGGTCTTTACTTCGACCGAATAGTTGTGATCTCCGGTAATTCCTTCGACCGGACCTTAGTATTCTCCGGTCTTTCCTTCGACCGGATAGGAGTATCGACCGGACCTTAGTGGTTTCCGGTCTAGTATTCGACCGGATACTCGTATTCCCGGTCTTGCACCTTCGACCGGATACTTGTTAATCCGGTCTTGCAACTTCGACCGGATAATTGTTTCTCCGGTCTTCCCATTCGACCGGATAATTGTTACTCCGGTCTTGCCATTCAACCGGGTACTTGCATACTCCGGTCTTTCCTTCGACCGGTACAGTTCATTCTTCGAAGCACATCCCCGATCGATTTTTTGCAAACTGTGATAGGGTATCTAATTGTCAAAGCGGGACCCCCGTGCTAAGTCTGCGAAGGGGGACAAAAGTTTTGCTCTTGATCAAAATCTTCTTAATTTTTCAGTATTTTATTCATAGATATTAGTGCTTTATACTGTGTGCGAGGACTGCATTTGATTATTTTTGGAAATTTATTTTTCTGAAAATTTTTGAGTGTGGTCTTTACTTTTGATTCTAACGATCTCATCTAGTTGGTTGTCTTGGTACAGAAAAGTCTATTTACTAACCTTACAGCTAGGATGTCGTATCAGCTAAATATGTCTGAAGGTTATAGCCATGATTTTAACAACATGACTCTATCTGAAGTAAGAGAAAAGGCTAAACAACTTGCTGGACGGTTATCAACATCATCTCGCATGATTGATGAGTATGACAAAGAAGAAAAAATGCTCAATGCTGAAAACAAGGATTTACAGATTCAGAACTCATCTCTTCTTATTCAGATCAATGCTTTAAAAGAAAATTTAAAAGATTCTGATTCCTTAATTGACTTTGCAGGAATAATTGAGTCTAAAGAAAAAGAGATCTTTGACCTTCAAGCAAAGATGAAAAGATCTGAATCTAGCTCAATATGGTCAAAGAAGGAACTAATGCAAAAAGAGCTAGATCAATTGAGAAGAAGAGCAAACATTGCGAGTGAGACATCTGAAGGACTTAGAACGATAAATTCTCAACTATGTGCGGACAGAGATAAGTTTAAAGATAAAGTTCTCAGTCTTGAGGTTGAGATCGATAAGCTAAAAGAAAAGGCAACCCAAGACAGAGACAATTCAAAAGCTCAAGATGAATTGTTAAAGATTGAGAAAGAGAGAAAAGAATTTGCCAAGAAATTCTCTGACTTCTCCAGAAAAGCCTTTGAAGAGAAGAAAGCATTAGAACTTAGATGTGTTAAACTTTCTCAACAAGTTTCAGACTTTGTGAAGGTTATCATTATTGAAAGAGAAAAGGCTGAGAATGAGAAGAAGAAAGATGAGCTGAAGAAAGCAAATACAGACTTTTTGGAAGAAAAGAAGATATTTGAGACGGAGATAGCCAAGCTGACAGGAAAGCTAGCTGAATTGTCAACAAACATCATGAAGGAGAAGAATGCAAAATCTAAGTTGCATAAGAAGTTTGATCTGATTGAAAAGGAAAGAAACAGCTTGTCTTCAAAGATAAAGGAACTTGAAGAGATCGTTTTCAAGGTGAAGCTGACTGAGCACAAGACACCAGAGTCAATAGTTCAATCACCAAGAGACGATCTAGCTGACTCAAATAGTTCATTAAAAACAGCTTCAAGTTCACATTTTTCAAACGTTTTCTATAATCCTTTCTATGATTTAGATGATTGTCTTCTTCTAAATCTACTGATCATATTCGTCCTTCTAACCTTTTCTATGACAAAAATGTTGATGGTTCAGGTAACTTCAAGAAGACTAAGTCTCAAAAGAAAAGCTTCTGGAGAAGGGATGATGAGAAAGAAAGAGGAAACTGGATTTGGAGAGTTAAAGGATCTCCAGAGAAGAAGAAAGAAGAATCATTTGTGCATACATCAAATGCTAAATGGAACTATGCTTCAAAAGGTAAAACTTTTGGCAAACCTGATCTGGTTTACTCTATCAATCAACTGATCAGGTTAACACAAAAGAAAATCAGTTGTTCCTACTGTGGCTCAAATGATTTTGTAAGAAAAGATTATGTGAATAACTGGTATGGTTCTTATTTCATATCTCCCACTAGAACTGCAACTAACCCATTAGGACCCAAATACCAGTGGGTACCAAAAGCTAAATCTGTGTTACAGGCACCCAAAGTTTAAGGGGGAGAAAGATCAATGGCTTTTGAACAACACAGTTCAAAACCCGGACTTCATTGTTAAAAAGATGGCTTCTAAGTAAATCAACTTAGAACCCGTACTTCAACGGAGTATGGCTTCTAATCACATCGGATTAGAACCCGCACTTCAGTGCTCTATCTATTTTTTATATGCTTTATTTCCTTTCTAATTTAAAAAAAACCCTATAGTGATTTAAGGGGGAGAATATCTGTGATATTAACAGATTTTTGGATACTTAAAAGATTATCTGACCGTGTGTTCTTAAAGATAAATACTTGCGTTTTATCTTGTCAATATACTTTGTCAAGTATTCATACATATAACGGTTCAGAACATTCTATTTTGACTTTGTTATTACCATGTATCAAAAATTAAATCTTTCTATGGTAATACTCACGTTATTTGTATTCACTGTTGTTTGAATCAAACGTCATTTCATGTGCTTTCATTGAAAATATGTTTATATATTGTTCATATAAACAACATTCGTTTTTGATTCTTCAACATATTGTTCTTCATGACAAAACTCCTATGAGCTTAATTGTCAAACTGTTTTAGTTTGAGGGGGAGAATTGTATCGTCAAACATCTTCTGTTTTGACATCTCCGAATATTTTATTCTTCATGTAACAAGTGGTATTTGTGCTTACATGTACAATAGCCTGTTGAACAGCATGTTCTTTTTAGGAAAATACATGGGATTCAGTGTGAGAACTTATCAGAACTTCCATGGATTCACGATAACCAGTGTTTCCTACCCAGGAAGTATTCCCTGAGTGATTGAGGGGAGAAGGGTAAAAAGAATTGAGTGATGGTTTGTGAAGAGGTAAAATGAAAAAGAGAGATTGGTTAGAAGTGAGAATTAAAAGAAAGAGGGTGAAAGAACAGAGTAAAAGAATATTAAACTCTGCACCAAACTTCTTTCTGAGCCGGGCAGCCACATAATCTGATTGGTTCACATTCTTTGGTGATCATCATTGAAATAGGCACCTAGCCCATGCCATCTCTTGCATACAACCCCACCAGCTACTCATTCTTTTCTCAAAAAGAGAATGTTTCACATTTTCTGGGGACGCAACAAATACGCTATTGGTTCTTCATTTGGAAGATACTAATATTGAAAAAGAAGGAAAGTTGCCCCACCTTCGAACCCTTTCTCATGCACATTGAGTCTTTGTATAATTTGTTGCTGTCTCAACAAGTTTACATACTTTGAGCCTAAATTTAAAAGCAATCATCTATGCTTAATTCTTTCATACACATGCACGAGCACACATAAATTTGTTTTCTGTCAGAACGTTCATAGATAACCATGTGTTATTCGATGATTGAATGGAAGACCTGGGGAGTCTACATCAAACCAGCTCCTTATATAGTAACTTTGTGTTACTCAGTGACTTTGTGTCATTGACAGGCATTCTAACTGAGTCATTTGTTTATTCAGGGTTACACTTATTAACTGTTTGAATTTGAAAAGATTTGAATGGTTACTACTTTTTATTTGAATCTGAAAAGATTGAGATAATCACTCTTTCCATTTGGGAAGACTGCTCTTATTTCATACAGGGCTCGTTACATGATGAAGACTATGCTTACATGATGATCATACACAAAGGGGGAGATTGTCTTGAAAATGGGGAGATTGTTTTGCCAAGTTTTGATGATGTTGATTCTCACCACTCATCAAAAAGGGGGAGAAGATATAAAAAGGGGGAGAAGATACAAAAAGGGAGAATACAATCTGAAGATCTGAAGATTTTCAAAATTTTAGAGATTTGAAGATTATTTAAAGATATCAAGTTTTGAAGCTATCAACGACATATCTGAAGAAAAGTGAAGACCCGAAGACAATTGCAATTTTTTTTTAATCTTGAATCCAAAGGGGGAGATTGTCGGATCATAAATTGTATTCAAGATTAAAGTTAAAGTTAAGGGTTTAAATTGCAATTGTGCTAAAGTTAATTAGAGGGTTTATTATGTAATAAGTTAATAGTTATTAAGCTATTGGGCCCAAGCCCATTAGAAAGCCCATTAAGGTTAAAGCCCATATGACCTGGGTATTTAAAGTTTTGATTAGTTTAGTTTTAGGTTAACTTTGAAAGAACTCTGATAATTTTCTAAATAGTCGCTGTAAGTTTTCTCTGTATTCAAAGGGTATCAAGAACACTCAAGGGTTTCATTGTTTATTCAAGGGATTGGTACGTTATTATTAATCTTTATATCTCTTGATTATTATTGTGTTGCTTGATTACTTGATTGATTGTTTACCAACTAGATTAAATCTGGGATAACATATACAAGTGTCAGTCGTTATATACTATTCTTATTTCGATTAAATTATACTGTTGGTATGAGTAAACGTATAAAAGATTTATATTATTTCAGATAGAACTTTTACTCAGAACATGTTTCAGTTGCTGATTTTACCGTTAGAAATTTTTCGCAATGCATTAAATGAGTTATCGATATTCATGTCATTGTGGTTACTATTTTGGTCAATTGTGTTTTATCTGTGTGGCTCAAAGTTTTAAACTCGATTTGAAATTTATTTACGTTCCCATCGTTTTACCGAGTTTTGGGGAATAAACTGATGCATATGGGACTTGTTGAAAATTTTAAGCCACAACGTCTTGCAATTAAAAGAGAAAGAATTTAAAGTCAAAATTGTGAAGTTCCCTTTTTGGAGTCATACAAACGTTTATTGCACGTGTTTTGGTGCAGAAAATTATTTTGACCTATATGGTATAATTCGATACATGTTAGGGCTCTGGTAGTCCATTTAAAATTTTGTTGCGCATCTTTTATTATTATCCTTATTAACGTAAGTACTGATCAAATGGGTTTTGGAAATGGTTTTATATGCGTAGAGTTGGTGATCAATTTTGAAACCTATCGAATGAACAGTAGTGTATTTTTACCGCACGATTAATTGCTATAAAACTTGTGTCTTTGAAAGTTTAATAAATTTCAAATTGGCATACTGGTTGAAAAATCTTGAACTCATTAGGGTTATAGATTAAAAACCCCTATTGCGAAAGGAGTTACAATTAAGGGACTAGAGAAGCTAATTTGTGGTCAACCTTGAATTTGAAGCGTCGGATGATCCGATTTGTGGTCAACCTTGAATTTAGGGTTCAGTTTTTGAATCGGGTCTTGCATGAATATTGGAGGTATTAGACTTTGTCCCCCGGTTAATTAAGAGATGATCTTTATGCTTCGGTAAACCTGCGGATAAGATCTTGTGTGATTATTTACGCCTGGTTGGGTTTGATTCGTTGGATGGGAGGTCCGTTTGTTAGAAATGTAAGATTTGGCATCTTAGTAACATTTTAAGTGTTAATTTGACCATGACAATACGTCTGGAATGAAATTTTCGGCAGGATGTCCAAGTTTTCAATATCTCCGTTTTGGCTTTAGGCGTCGACTTGTTTTCCTGAAGTCATCGAATCTTGGAATGTTGGAAGTATTCCCGTTAGATCATGAGAAAGGCCGACCTCTCGGTGATGGAATTTAAAGGAAGATTGAGGTTGGTAATTAAAGTATTGATGTGTATCGGTTTTCCTGATGTGGTAAAGATCTTATTGAGATAATGTTTTGGAGGTTGAGATTAGATCGCGGTTGAGTGTTAGTCGGATCTGCATTAATCAGCTACCCGGAGAGCGCATTGGTATGCCCTTGGAAGGACGGCCTTACCAAAATCAAGAATAGATCATTAAGAATATCGAGAATTCTTTGGGGTTTGATGTCGATCGTTGGTTTTGGGTTCAGAAACATGTGGATCTGAGGTGAATTGGCCGGTGAGAAGTTAAGATCACAAACTACCCTTGAGGTAGTAAATGTCCCCCAAGGTTGGGAGACCATCGCAATCTCATGGTTAAAGGCCACGTTAGTGAGATAATTACTCATTCGGATATAAGTGTGATGTGCCCAAGGGGACGTTTATCGTGAGGACCAACATAAGGTTATGATGGTACTTCTGGCAAGCGGTGTAGAGACGACCATTCATGCGGTCAACGTTTCATGAGAATCTAGATTTCGAGGGCGAAATCATTCTAAGGTTGGGAGGATTGTAATACCCGTAATTTTCGATAAGTAAAGGTCACCCATACGTTTTTGTATTTTGTAAATGGTGAGGTTTTGGTGGGAAATCATTTTTTAAAGTTCCTTAGAGTATTGGGGGTATTGACGTTGAAAAAGTTGTGTTTCGGGGCCCCGGAAAGGTCCTGCTACAATGCCAGGGGAAGCTTGGCGACATTTCCAGGCGACATTACCCTGGTCAATGTCACATGAATGGTCCAGTCTGCTTTTAAGTGTGAAAACTCAGTCTTCTTCCTAATTTCTCTTCTCCAAACTTTTCCAATTCCCTCCCAAATCGTTCCTTCTTCACTCCCCTCAAACCCTAACTCATTTTGGGTTCATTTCTTGAGTTCCTAAAGTGTTCCATCATCAAATGGTAGTTCGAGAGCCATGGCAAAGAGTTCACCATTGTCATCTTCAACCTTAAGCTCATTTTAGGGTTTTGTAGGTTTTCATCAAAACCTAAGTGGTAAGTGTATATTTTCCGTTTCTAACCCTTGTTATAAGAAATAAATGTTCTCTTGATGATATCCTAGTGTTTTATTACTTCAATATCGGTTTGGGAAGATTTCAGAGAAATTTAGGTCAAAATTAGGGTTTTGACCAAAATGGAGATTTTGATGTAAAATGTTTGTGGATCGATTCTAAATGGTTGAATGTGTTTGTTTATGGGTGGAAATTGTGTATCTAGGTTTCGGAAGGTTTTGCTTGTGGATTCGGATTTCTTCAAAGGAGCTCAAGTAGGGGGTAAAATCTGGATTTAGCTTAAATCTAGCGAGGTGAGTTCAAGTTGATTTGTGAAAACGATGTACATGCCAAAATGCTTATTTTAAAGTGTTTGTGTTTTACATTAAATTTTTAACTGCTGATAAGTTTTGGTTATTTTGAAATGTTTGGTTTTATAAACATGGTGAAACACCCATTTTGGGATTTTGAGAATTTCGGTAAATAATCATGTAATATGTCTCATTAGGGATTTTACATATATAATTGGAGTTCAAATTGATGTAAGTATCATTTTGTTTATTTGATCTTATAAACATTTTTGGAAAATGCATATTATTGTGTTATGAGGCATTTTGGAAATGTAAGGGTATGAGTTCATTTGGAAAATGGTTTGCCTCAACCAATGATGAGATTTGATTTAATCATATTTTTGGTCGTTGTGTTTGCGTAATAGTTGGTCAAATGTCTTTCAATGTTTATACTGGTTTTCAATGGACATTTATGTAAATTGTTTGGCCTTAGCTCGGTTCTGACTAATTTTGAGTCTTGAGGACATTTGTCCGAGTTAATAACCGTCGGGGAGTTTTGAGTATGATGACGTTAATTTCGTATCATTTGAGAGTTACATGTTTTGGGTGTGTTGGTTATTCAATTGGAGTCATGTAATTTTAGACAGTGTTGTATTAGATCCATAGGCACGTAAGACTGTATGTTTTGGTAAAGCGGGTAAGGTCGGTTATGACCGTTGACCGCTTGAGTTTTCTAGAGAGTAGTCAATAGGTGGCTCGAACCTCCGAATTGTAACTCGTCTAGATTAGATAGGCACTCATGTATGTAAGTTCTTGAGGTGGAACTCGACGGAGTATGGCAAGAGGCATAACGGTCCGAGGATTGTGATGTCGGTGGTGGCATGGGAACTAGGTCTGAGATATGTGCTAAAATCCAATAAAATCACGGGTGGCCCCATTCACGTTTTCTCGCCACCCTAGATGGAAACGTTTAGATGACATACGAGGAAGTTGTATGGGCGGCCTACTTGTGTGTTCCTCTATTCTCAATGTATACGGGTCTCTCCGTCGTAGATCCGTGGTATTTTAAATGTTAATGTCGTATTTTATCAACTTTGGTTTGTGTGGTCGACGATAAATGATGACCTTAATATTGGGTTTTTCCCACGTATATTAAGGTTTGAATGGAATGCGTCATTTCTACGCCTCGATATTTGATTTCGTCCCATTTTATTGTTGCGTGAGTTTTGGGTCTAATGTCCGTGTTCACAGCGATATTTAATTATATGGGTTTTCATCTATGCTTTTATGAGTTGTGTGTCATGTTCCACCCGTGTTGTGTATTTCGAGATATAACTTCTTACTCGTGTTGTATAAAATTGGGAGTTCCCTCTCTATTTTCCTTTTTAGCAAGTTTTGGGTTGAACTTAAATTTGCAAAAGAACGTTTAATATTGGGATCTTCGATTCTAAAACCCTTTGGTATGGTTTACGATTAATTCGGTGTCTCTTTCATTAAAATGCACGTTTATTGGTAAACGAGTCGTTTTCATAAGCGAAGCATATCATTTTGAAAGATTATGATTTTAATTTCATTCTTCCTTTTTAAACGATTTATTTATATATGTTGAAAACTCATGAGCTCACTAGGTGTTAAGTCTAACCTTTTATTTGTCGGCATGTGCATCAAGTTCCAGTTGGGGGTTTGGTTCTAGCAGTACCATGAAGTGATGTGCTTTAGTTTTTCACAAGTATAAGTATTTGGTGAAGTCTTCCGCAGTTTGGAGATAGTGACTATTATTAGTTTTAGTAGCACCCGTCCCTGTTATAGACTGTTTGTGGAGAATAAATTGTGTGTGTTGAGGTTATACCTTAAATTGTGATTGTATATGAATCATTTCTTGATGTTTTAGAAAATTTAAAATTAGTTGCTATTTCCAGATTTGAGGGTGTTACAGTTTGTGCAAGGGTGAGTGGTTTGATGAAGTCTTCCGCGTTTGTCGTTGATAAGGGCAACTGTTTCTTTTGGGTTTTAGTAACACCCGACTTTGATTAGTCTTTATGCGAGACTTGACCTTTTATTTGTTGATGTTAAATCTAGTATTCTTTTTTAGGTGACTCAAATGATGATTGTATAATAGATTATACCCTTCTCATTGTATAATTTGAAAGTTTTAAATTAGTTGCTTTTTCCAGTTTTGAGGGTGTTACAATCATGACTTGTAATCTTGAATTTTAAGTAATGTGTATCAATAAACAGTGCTTAATGCATAAAAGTTTGTTTTAAGAATTTTTTCGATAGTTTAATAATAATGTAATTTATTTTAATTTAATAAAATAATGTTTTTTATAACATAAACATTAAATATTATGTTAGATTTTTTAATTATATTTTAGATTTTTTAGACTATCCTCTCAATAAAATTGAAAAATATCTCTTGTTGGTCCAGGAGGTGCTTAACAAGTTTGTAGAAGGGGGGGTTGAATACAAACCCAGAGTTTAAAGTTTAACAAATTGTTTATTGATAAATCAAACACAATTTACAAGTCTGTTGCGGAATAAGATTAAGTATAACTCAATCTAAACAAACTTAAGAAAACACTAAGATGGTTGCACGAGAATATAGAGAATGGGAGATTTTAGAAGTATAGAAAAAAAGGGTTTCTATATTTTAGAACTATGAAGGCTCGTGGTGCTCTCAGATGGAGAGGTAATCTTTCTATGTATACCCTATGCATTAAATGCATGGCAGGGTACTTTACACGTGTCCTTCATTGATTGGTAGAGAGAGTCTGACTTTAGGAGACAAGCTGTCGGCCGTATCATGAACAGTGTAGTTGACAGAGTTGTTGTACGAATTGTGGCAGAGGTATATTCGTTCTGACACATCGTACCGGGTGTGCATGGAAAGACAAAAGAGACTTGAGGAATAAGCTAAATGATCATCGATCACTGAATATCTCTTCCTTCAGAGATACAAAGAAGTTCAGCTATCGCTGAAGCTTTTCCCCAGGTTTCTTTGCGTATGAGTAGAGTCGTCTTTGCTTCACTGATATCCATATCAGGTCACTAGTAGACTTGTCTTTGTTCAGCAGCTTCGTCTTCGATTCAGCTATGAACATCTGTTGACGCAAAACTTGTCTTCAGGGATTACGTTAACTGCTTACATCTGAAACCATCAGCGATAACTGAACAGACTCAGTCTGATCACTGATAGTGAAACACTAATACATATGAATGTTTACAAGAAAGATCATCAGTGATAACTGAAAAGACTCAGTCTGATCGCTGATAGTGAAACACTAATACATATTAATAAACGTAACTTTCACTAGGTATAGAAGAGGGTATTTATCAAATCACTGAGAGAGTTTGGATCAACAATCTCCCCCTATTTGATAATGACAAACTAAATGAAGAAAATTACTTTAAAATTCAAAATGAGGAATAAACAGGATTCATAACATACATGTACCAATTACTATTTTGAGGGATCTTTTACAGTACTGATAGGGTTAACTACTTCACTAAAATTTTCATTAATTCAAAGAAGGAATTCCAAGATATGAAAATCTAAAGTACAAGTGAAGAACTAACTACTGTAAGTCTAACTAATAGATTACAAGAAATAGGAAAGTAATGTATCAGCTATCTATAAAAGATTTTCGAGGATTGATCATATAGTCAGGTATTTCTTCTCTTCTTTAGTTCGATCTGAAGATTATTGACTAATTATTGCCTTGATTGGTTCAGCTAAAGGAGAGAAGTCACACAATAAGCATAAGAGATCCTTGAGATGACTGAGGGGGCAGATAGGGATTTCAGAGACTCTTTGGAATCTGAGTTGTTCCTCATCATCTCTGAAGAAGATTCTAAAATGATCTTTAAGTACTTGCCTTGCAAGATATGGTCCACCAGGGGGCAGGGATAGATCTAGAATTGAGAGATCAGTAGGAGGACCAAACAGAGCTTCTTTTGAGAACTTGATGGAGGTTTCGTTTCTTATTGCAGCATCATTCTCAGATAAGGAGGAGATAGGATTTCTTTTGAGCTGTCTTGGATTAGAGGAAGAGCAGATGGCACCTTTAATATAGCAGCGAATTTGTTGATGAAATCATCATTTATCCCTTCAACATAGCCTCTTTAGGTTGATTTGTACTTCTTCAGCGCATCTTTGAACTCTAGCCATTCTATGTAGCCGAAACTTTCAAGCTTTGAAACAAACATAGCCTTAGAGTTTCCATCCTCTCTGGTTATCTCCATTCTGACAGAATTTCAGTCCTTCTTCTTTCTCCCAGAGATGACAACGGCTACAATCTTCATTGGGTCGAAGCGATAGTCAACTTTATGTTTGCACCATTCGACAGTGTTATCGATGACCGCTTGTTCTTTTGAGCGCTCCTCTTCAATTTCTTTTAGTAGAGCAGCCTGGACTTCCACTGGATTCTTTTTCAGCTTCTTGTCTTTGACTTGAGAGGACTGAACCTTGAGATCTAGAGAAGCATCTCTTTAACAATCGGCTATCAGTTTCTCAGCCCCTGACAGATTCTTCAATTTCAGCTTTAATCAGGAAGTCTAGTTCTGTGGATGTTATTTGAAGTGGGACCTTCAACCGTTGACTCTATAGATGAGGGATCGTCTCTGTTTTTCTATTCAGCTCTTCCTCATACTAGTGAGATGGTCTAGAGGGCCTTCCTGGATGGTGCAGGGCTTCTTCCTCTTCTTCTTGCTCATCAATATCATTTAAGTAGATTGGGATTATTGATTCATCAACTATAGAAGCTGGGATTATTTGAAGTTCCTTTCCCTTAAGCAGAGGAGAGAACTGTCTGGTCAGAAATAGATGAAAAGAGTTAGTGTTTGTTAGGAAGAAGAAAGATACAGGCTAGAAAGAAATAGGGGTTGGGAATTTATAGAATGATATAGGGACAAGTGAGAGGCATACCTGAGAAGGATTCTCTCCCTCAGATAGTGAAACATTTTTCAGGCTTCCCTCAGCAGCTGCACCCTTTGGTATTGTGATAACTTCTTTCGAAGCTATCACCGATGATTCATTCGCTGAAGAAAACCATAGAGACTGATCTTCTTCATCGTCGTCATCATCATCTTGATGTTGCTCTTCATCTAGATCCTGAAGATCAAGATCTTAATATTCTTCTTCCTCCTCCTCTTCTTCTAATAAAACCTAATCGTATAAAAATATGGAGAGGCTTTGTCAGCAACCTTCCCCCCCTCAACATGAGAGGGGGTTTCTTCCGAGTGAACCTCAGCAGTCGCTTCCTGTGCATTTTCTTCAACATCTTTCTCCCCCTCTTTGTCATTATCATCGAGGGAGAGATCATCAGTGCGAGAGGGAGTTTTTGCAGTGGCCAACGATCGTACTTAAACCTCCAGACGTTCGATACGGCCTTCGATCACAGGGATGTCTGAAGTAGCATGATGAATAAATTCTACAGCTACATTTAGAGAAGTGCGGTCTGCCTCTGTGAACGAAGGAGTGAGCGTCGGAGCTGTTGCATTCAGCTTTTTCCAGGACCTGCTATAGAATCGATGTGCATGAATCGATCTTGGTAGATAAATCCTGGACGTCCTTGCTAAAAGTACCAACACGTCCCTACAGGAGTTGAGTTTGTTGGTAATTGACGACCAAGTCCTCCTTGATATTGACAAGCACGCCTTGAAGAGTTGAGACTTGGGAGTAAATAGTTGAGACTTGGGAGGCTTCTGCTTTGGAGGAGCAAGCAGCCGTCAGTTTCTTGAGCTCTTCACCAGGGGTATTGACAGCGCTGGTGGTTTCGTTAATGGAAGTGGTGAGAGAATCTACCTTGACCCCCAAACTATGGACATCAGAGTCAACAATTGTCATACTAGAACCTGAAAGAAAAGTTAGCTTCTGAGAAACAAGCTTATATGGAGAGATGCGTGTTGTATTTGTGGGTTTAGGTATACCTGATGGTTCAAACATATTGAAAAATTGCATATCTCTTTCAAAAGTTTGAGCATCAGGTCCTATAAATGCAACTTGAGGTTGCTGCATGAGAGATGGAGGGTTAGAGACCAAAAAAATGGTAGGAATAGTAATGGGGATAGAAAAAGTTGGGAGTTGGACAGTTACCTCAGTTGTTTGTTGCACTGAGATGGTTTGTGGCGTTACTGATGTTGTGGCAGTAACCGAGATCACTAGCACGGTTGTTGTGGTAACAGCTGAAGATGTGGAGGAGAGACCCACAAAATCATCCAAGGTAGTTTGTTGAGAAACTACCTCAGGCCTTGAACTAGGGGCGATAGTCTTCTTAGTCAATTTGGCCTTCTTTGAAGGACCAGAAAGACTAGTTGATGGGCGTTTGGAAGCGGTTTTAGCGGTTGGGTTAGCTGGAGAAGGAACCTATGGCGTGGCCGCTGAAGAAGAAGAATGGAGAAAGAGACGAGTGCATAGAGTCGAGATACTTACCTCGCTAGCGACAGGCTTGACCTCCAACGATCGCTAACCCACTTTTGCGAATGTACCATCTTGAGTAGTGGGGTAAGTATCAGGGTAGAGAAACCTCAGGTATGCACAGATGAACTTTGCTCTCCTGATCCAGGGAGCCACTCTTTCCACTCATGCATTGAATGACGTGTGAGAAGATGTAGTTCAATTGAGAAGGCATTTGGGCCTTCAAGATTTTTGTCAACTTTTTGGTGGGAGTGGTGGTGCGAGGCTTGTTCTCCCAGCAGTATTCCATGTCATCTAGAAACTGGATGAGTGCATCAGTGGGGAGGGTATCAAATCCACCCTTGGGTTTGTCCGAAAATCGGAGTGACTTCCTCAGACTGTATGCAGTCATCATGCCTGGTCCTAAAACAATGCGGAAAAAGAGAGCAGGAACCAGTGCACCTTTCTTGTTGGTGATGGTGGTTTCGTTAACTGTGAACCAAAACTGTTGAATAAGTGTTTTGGATGGTTTAGGATCCACAGTGATCGCGTAAGCAATACAAGACTGCTTCAGGAACTGAGCTGCTTCCACCCGGTGTGGGTATTTGACAGTATCGAAGTCCAAGCATACAAGGTGATTGTTCTTGGGAATTTCAGATTCAGTGAGAGAAAACTTGACGGTCTTGGAAGCAATGAGAGCTGATTGGGCCATTTTTGAATATAGAAAGAATAAGAATATAAGGAAAGGATTAGTGTCTAAAAATAAAGAAGTTTTTATCAGTTTCTATTTGGAGAAAGAAATATAGAAAAAAACCAAAATATTTGAAGATTAAAACTGTGTTCTTTGTTGAAGAAGATAGAACAATGAGAAAACTAAAGGTTTGGAATGAATAAAATAAAAAAAATGATTTTAGTGATGAAAAATCTTGTAAAAACCCATAATGATAGAACATAGATAGGATTTTGTAACGAAATTAAAAAAAAGGAAGATCAAAGTAAACTGTTGATCTTGAAAGAAGAAGATGCAAATGCTTGAAGGAGGTGTTTGCTTGAAATGCTTGAGAGAGATTCTTGCTTGAGGCGGGAAAACAAATGCTCATCATGACATGGACACGTTTGATGAAGTTGATTGGATAGAAGAGCAATGGGCGAACGTGTTAGAGAAAAAGGCATGTCGTGGATTGTCGGTTCAAATGACGTCACAATAGAGAGAAACAAACGTTTCATTTGTCCTTTTCGAAATTATCTCTGAAGGAAAGTCAGAGATAGGTTGCATTTTGAAAGAATCTCTGATAAAAATTTAGAGATTGATTTTTCTTTTTCAAAAGGATCACTGATGTGAAATGTCAGTGATAGATTTTGTTTATCAAAAAGCTTTTAATCATTTCAAGAAAAATCAGTGATTAAAGTTTTTATTTTTGAAAAACGTTTTACTGAATGAAGATTCAGTGATTGAGAGTAAGAGAACATACCTGAGAACATACTGATGATGCCTTGCCTATAACAGTTTTATCAGATGGTCTAGGAACGAGATTCCAAACTTTGTTGCGAGTGAACTCAGTCAGCTCTTCTTGCATAGCGCCGACCCAATTTGGATCTCTGAAGGCATCATCAGTCTTCTTTGGCTCTATTAAAGAAATAAAGTTGACAAAGAGGCGGATATTACCTGAACTTCGTCGTGTCTGAATACCTGCATCGGAATCACCAAGAATTTGATCTATGGGGTGATCTCTGGTCCATCGCTGAGATGGAGCATGATCACTAATTTCAGAGGTTGGATCAACAATAGGAATGTTCACTGATGAAGAAGCCTGAGCTTCGTCATCTATTAACTGTGGAGTGTCAGACAAACCTTTGTTTTCTAAATTTTTTTCAGATGAAGATGGATCTTATGGAGGCAGTATGTTTAGAGGCTCAGCTGAAACCCATGAAGTGGATTCAGCGTTAGGATGTATGATGTTTGGATCATCTTCAGCAAATTGAGGATCTGTGTGTTAATGGTTTGAGAAGAAGGGTTATGTTTCTCTGTAGTGAGAAAACATCCAAGCATTTAACTCTTCATTGTCAGCGATTGGTTTAGAGTTCGCTGAGCGAGTTTCATCAAAGGTGACATGAATTTTTCTACCACAGATTGTCTTCTGTTGTTGAAAACTCTGTAGGCTTTGGAGATAGAGGAATATCCAAGAAATATTATGTCATTCGCTTTTGGGTCAAACATTCTAAGTTGATCTTTGTTGTTTAAGATAAAGCACTGATAACCAAAGATGTGAAGAAAACTGATAGATGGTTTCCTTCCATGAAATAGTTCATAAGTTGTCTTTCCAAATCGCTTTACTATCAGCGATCTATTTTGAGTCAAACATGCATTGTTTACAGCTTCAGCCCAAAATTGAGTAGGAAGGTGAGAATCTCTGAGCATTGATCTAGCATCTTCAATGATCATTCTGTTTCTTCTTTCAGCGACTCCGTTCTGCTAAGGCGTTCTTACTGAAGAGAAGTTATGAGAAATTCCCTTGTTCTCAAAGAAATTGTTCAGAGAACTGTTCTTAAATTCCAGTTCCATGATCACTTCTTATTGAACGAATATTGTTCAGCACTTCCATCTTTTTAACAAAAGATATCAGTTCTTCTGGAGTGTCACTCTTACAGCGAAGAAAGATAACCCAGGTGTAGCGAGAGTATTCATTTACAATGACAAGTGTGTATTTCTTTCCAGCTATTGATTGGATGTTGACAGGGCCAAAAAAATCCATATGCAAGAGTGAAGATGACTTGTCACTGAGGAAACTTGTTTAGACTTGAAACTAGCTTTTGTCTGTTTTCCTTTTTCACATGCAGAACAGAGAGATTCTTTAGCATATGAGTGCTGAGGAAGACCAGAAACCAGTTCCTTAGATGAGAGAGAATTCAGGGTTTTGATGTTTAGGTGAGAGAGCCTTTTGTGCCATAGCCAGTTGACATCAGAAGAGGATTTAGAGAGAAAATATACGTTTTCAGTGGTAGTAGAGTCCATATCTATTACATAGACATTTACTTTACGATAACCACTGAGAGCAACTTTTCCATTTTCATTTACCACTGAACATGCTTTCTTGGTAAAGCGAACTTCATAGTCTTTGTCACATAGCTGACTGATGCTCAAAAGATTGTGCTTCATTCCATCTACATAAGCGACTCTTCTGAAGGTAGTTGTCCCATTGCTGAGGACACCAAACCCTTGGGTATATTCTTTTCCATTTCCACCAAAGGTCACAGAGGGACCTTTCTCTTCCTTGTATTCAGTTAGCTGGTCTTTTTTCCCTGTCATATGGCATGAGCATCCATTGTCAAGATACCAGATGCCCTTTGATCTCTGCAAACATAAGGAAGATTAAGCTTTGCTTGGTACCCACTTTTCAATGGGTCCTTTAGGGTTAGTGGAGATGGAAGGTTCAGTAATCTTCACAGCAAATGAAGATTCAGCTTCAGTGGTAACCTTCACTTTGGTTAATTTCTTAACCTTTGTGGTATTCTTCACCTTGGTCGATTTTTCAGCTTTGGTGACCTTCTCAGCCTTGGAGGCATTCATCTTCACTTTAGCTGTTTTATCAGCTTTAGTGGCAGTTGGACATTTGCTTGCAATATGGTCAGTAAATCCACAATGATAGCATTTTCTATATTTGAATGTGGTTTTAGGACCAGAAGTAGAAGGTTTTGAGAATTTAAGATGAGCAAGGCCAGCTCCAAGAATGCCTTTAGCATGAGATCCGGGAGGAATTTTCATTTCTTCAGATCTCTTAGGCCTAAGATCAATCTTTAGCATTGGAGGACAGAAATCAAAAATTTCTATCTAAGAGCTAGAAGATTGTTTTACTGAAGGTCTAGAAGGAACTTTCAGCTTTACTTTCTTGGTAGCCTTCTGAGGATGGAGAATAGATTTTTCTTTATCTGCAGGCTTAGAGCCTTTAGATATTTCCTCAGGGATAGGATCAAAAAAAGATGAAGAAGATCATTGATTATTAGAAGTGTCAGGGATAGAAGAAACAAACATTCCAAACTTAAGCATGGAACAGTCTTCTTTGGGTTCATCCTGTGGTTTCCAAAAACCAAGACCAGTTCTATCACTGGAAGGGATCTGAGCACTTATAATATCAGTGATCTTTGTTGAGGATATGCACCATCCTTCAACAGTAGTCTTTTCTGCTTTTAGAGCAGCGATGGCTTATTCGCGTTCTATGCTGATGATTTCATTTACAATGACTTGATCTTTCAAACTTTCCTCTAAAAGAGTTAGTTCTCTGATCTTTTCATGGAATTTTTCTAGTTGTTCAGTTAAATCACTGTTTTTGCTTTCAACAAGAGATTTGCCGTTTAGAGCATTGTATAGATCAATCGTCAGCACATCAACAACGCGACTTCTCTCTGCTTCAGATAGAGAGGGATTAGTAGAAATAGATACCTAAGATGATATATAGCTAATACAAGTTTCAGTTGGTTCTTCCACTTCTTCTTTAATCTCAGCCATGAGGCAAAGATTAGCGACTTCTTCTTCATCATAACTTGATTCTTCTGATTCAGCCCAGTCGTGTTCTTCAGCGATGAGACTTTTACCTTTTCGCTTGTAGCTTTTCAGCTTTTGATATTTTTCTTTCAGCTTTAGGTATTTGTCATTGCTGGATCTTCTTGAGGTAGAAGGTTTGAAGACTTTCTTTGACCTGCATTCACTAGCAAAGTGTCCAATCTTTTCACAGTTAAAGCAAGTAGATGAAGCCTTATCAACAGGGGTTGATTTTGGCTTGTCAGTGAGAGAGAGAGGCTTATTTCATCGGAAATTGCTCTTTTTTGCAAGTTTCTTAAAAGAGTTTGTCAAGAGTGCTAAGGAATCATCAAACTCTGAAAGATCAGTGTCTGATAGTTCCTCAGATTTAGAATCTAACTCAGTGATAGTAAGAGTAGATCGCTGAAATGGAATTATCTCTGAAGAGACTAAAGCAACAGGACTGCTTTTGGAGTCTTTAGAATCTATTACCTGATTCTTCTTCAAGAAATTTGATTACTCATAGTTGAGCAATATTCCATACAAGGTGCTGAGAGACAGAGAATTTAAGTCTTTTGTCAGCTTAAGACATATTGAATAACTGTCCCAGCTTTCAGGAAGACATTCTAGGAATTTGGTTAAGACCTCAGAATTAGAATAGGTCCTACCCACATTTCGTAGATCAATGATTAAGTAGTTAAACCGTTGATGAACATCAGAGAGAGATTCATTCTTACCAGCAATAAAACTTTCATACTGTCTTACCAAGTTAATATTTCAAGTCTCTTGTATTTCAATGGTGCCTTCATATTGAACACATATGGTTTCCCAGATTTCTTTAGAAGTTTTAAGATTCATGATGGAATGGAAAACTTCATCAGGCAGGGGCATAGAGATAATGGTTTTGGCCCTTGCATCTATGCCAACCTTCTTTTTGTCTTCATCACTCCATTGTCTTATTTCCTTAACGACATAGCGTTCAGGGATAGCAGGAGTGGTGGTAGTAGCTGTAACGGCAACTATGATTTGGACAGGTTCATAGGATCCATTTGCTATGTACTCAGGTATAGTGGGATCTGCACCTTCAAGAAATAGCATCATTCGATTCTTCCAGAAAGAAAAGTTATCTCTGCTAAATCGAGGAGGTTTAGAAAGTGAACCATTATCATAGTAGTTTGTGTTTGTGTTAAGTGCCATTTTAGAATAGCAAGGAAGAGAATAAAGCAAGATCTTGTTTATTAGATTAAACAGTCTGCTCTTATACCACTTGTTGATCCCTATAGGTCCCGGAGGTGCTTAACAAGTTTGTAGAAGGGGGGGGGGGTTAAATACAAACACATAATTTAAAGTTTAATAAATTGTTTTTTGATAAATCAAACACAATGTACAAGTCTGTTGCGGAATAAGATTAAGTAGAACTCAATCTAAACAAACTTAAGAAACACTAAGATGATTGCACTAGAAGATAGAGAATGGGAGATTAGAGAATATAGAAAACAAGGGTTTCTTTATCCTAGAAAGATGAAAACTCAAGAGTAGAGCACACTCTGAGATGGAGAGGTAATCTTTCTATTTATACCCTATGCATTAAATGGATGGCAGGGAACTGTACACGTGTCATTCATTGTTAGGCTTAGGGAGTCTGACTTTGGGAGACATACTTTCGGTCGTATCATGAACAGTGTAGTTGACAGATTTGTTGTACGAATTGTGGCAGAGGCATGTCCGTTCTGACACATCGTACAGGGTGTGCAAGGTAAGACAAAAAGAGACTTGAGGCATAAGCTAAGTGATCATTGTTCGCTGAATATCTCTTCCTTCAGATATATAAAGAAGTTCAGCTATCGCTGAAGCTTTTCCTCAGGTTTCTTCGCGTATGAGTAGAGTCATTTTTGCTTCACTGATATCTGCATCAGATCACTAGTAGACTTGTCCTTGTTCAGCAGCTTCGTCTTCGATTCAGCTATGAACATCTGTTGACGTGAGACTTGTCTTCAGGGATTACGTTTACTGTTTACATCTGAAACCATCAGCGATAACTGAACAAACTCAGTTTGATCGCTGATAGTGAAACACTAATACATATATATGTTTACAAGAAAGACTATCAGCGATAACTGAACAGACTCAGTCTTATCGCTGATGGTGAAAGACTAATACATATTAAAACGTAATTTTCACTATGTATAGAAGATGGTCGTTATCAAATCACTGAGGGATTTTGGATTAACAATCTCCCCCTATTTGATAATGACAAAGTAACTGAAGAAAATTACTTTATAGTTCAAAATAATGGAATAATCAGGACTCATAACATACATGTCCCAATTACTATTTTGAGGGATCTTTTACAGTACTAATAGACTTAAGTACTTCACTGAAATTTTCATTAATTCAAAGATAGAATTACAAGGTATGAAAATTACAAGTACGAGTGAGGAACTAACTACTGTAAGTTTAACTAATAGATTACAAGAAATAGGAAACTAATCTATCAGCTATCTAAAGAAGATTTTGGAGGATTGATCATATACTCAAGTATTTCTTCTCTTCTTTGCCTTCGTTCAGAAGATTCTTGGCTAATGATTGCTTTGATTTGCTCAGCTGAAGGAGAGTAGTTATACCATAAGCATAAGAGATCCTTAAGATGACTGAAGGGACAGATAGGGATTTCATAGACTCTTTGGAATCTGAGTTGTTACTCATCATCTCTGAAGAAGATTCCAAAAGGCTCTTTAAGTACTTGCCCTGCAACATATGGTCCACCAGGGGGAAGAGATAGATCGAGAACTGAAAGATCAGGAGGAGGACCAAACAGAGATTCTCTTGAGAACATGATGGAGGTTTCATTTCTAATCACAACGACATTTTCAGTGGAGGAGGAGACATGTTTTCTTTTTAGATGCCTTGGCACCTTTAGGATGGCAACGACTCTATTGATGAGAGCATCATTTATCCCTTCAACATAGCCTCTATAGGTTGACTTTAATTTCTTCAGTGCATCTTTGAACTCTAGCCATTCCATGTAGCCGAAGCTTTCCATCTTTGAAATGAACATAGCCTTACAACTTCCATCCTCTCTGGTTATCTCCATTGTGACAGAAATTCGGTCCTTCTTCTTTCTCCCTAAGATGACAACAACAACGATCTTCATTTTGTCGGAGCGATAGTCAACTTTATGTTTGCACCATTCGACTGTGTTATCGCTGACCGCTTGTTCTTTTGAGCGTTCCTCTTCAATTTCCTTTAACAGAGCATCCTGGACTTCCATTGGTTTCTTTTTCAGCTTCTTGTCTTTGACTTGAGAGGACTGAATCTTGAGAGCAAGAGATGCATCTCTTTGACAATCAACTATCAACTTCTCAGCCCTGACAGAATCTTCGATTTCAGCTTAAGTCAGGAACTCTAGTTCAATAAATGTTGTTTGAGGAGGGACCTTCAGCCGTTGACTCTCTAAATGAGAGATCATCTATGTTCTTCTCTTCATCTCTTCATCTGACCAGTGAGATGATCTAGAGGGCCTTACTGGATGTTGCAGGGATTCTTCTTCTTCCTCTTCTTCATCAATCTCATTTAAGGAGATTGGGATTATTGACTCATCAGCTATGGAAGCTGGGATTATTTGTAGTTCCTTACCCTTAAGCAGGGGAGAGAACTTTCTGGTCAGAAAATAGAAAGAAAAAAAATTAGTGTTTATTTTGGGAAGAAGAAACATAAAGGCTAGAAGGAAACAGGGGTTGGGAATTTATAGAAGGATATGGGAACAAGTGAAAGGCATACCTGAGAAGGATTCTCCTCTGATAGTGAAACTCTAGTCAGGCTTCCCTCAGCAACTACACCCTTAGATTTGCTTTGGGAAGGAGGGGCTTTGTCAGCAACCTTCTCCCCCTCAACATGAGAGGGAGGTTCTTCCGAGTGAAACTCAGCAACAACTTCCTCTTTATTTTCTTCAGCAGCTTTCTCCCCCTGTTTTTCATTATCATTGAGGGAGGGGTCTTTAGTTTGAGAGGAAGGTTGTGCAACGGCCAACTTACGGACTTCAGCCTCCAGACTTTCTAGATGTCCTTCAATTACAGGGACATCTGAAGCAGCATGATGAATAAATTCAACAGCTACGTTCAGAGAGGTGCGATCAACCTCTATGAAGGAAGGAGAAATCGTCAGAGCTGGTTCATTCATCCTCGTAAGGACCTGTTAGAGAATAGAAGTACAGGAATCTATCTTTATAGATAACCCCTGGACATCGTTGCTTAAGGAATCGAACCGTCCCTAAAGGAGTTAAGTATCGTCCTTAACTTTGACAAGCTCTTCGTGAAGAGCCGAGATTTGGGAGGCTTCAACTTTGGTGGAGCAGGTAGATGTCAACTACTTAAGCTCTTCACCAGCGATATTAACGGCCCTGGTGGTTTCGTTGATGGAGGTGGTAAGAGAATCCACCTTGACCCCTAGATTGTTGACATTAGAGTCAACAGTCGCCATACTAGGACCTGAAAGAAAAGTTATTTTCTGAGTAACAGGCTTATATGGAGAGATGGGAGTTGTATTTATGGGTTTAGGTATACCTGATGGTTCAAACATCTTGAAAATTTGCATGTCTCTTTCAAAGGTTTGAGCATCAGGTCCTAGAAATGCAACATGAGGTTGTTGTATAATAAATGAAGGGTTAGAGACAAAAGAAATAGGAGGACTACTAATAGGGATAGAAGAAGTTTGAAGTTGTGTAGTTACCTCAGTTGCTTGTTGAACTGAGATGATAGGTGGCCTCACTGTTGTTGTGACAACGACTGTGATCGCTGGCATGGTTGATGAAGTGATGGTTGAGGATGTGGAGGAGAAACCCACAAAATCATCCAAGGAAGTTTGTCGAGAAACAACCTCAGGCCTTGAACTAGTGGCGATGATCTCCTTAGTCAATTTGGCCTTTTTTGAAGGACCAGAAAGACTAGCTGACGGTCGTTTGGAAGCGGTTTTAGCGGCAGGGTTAGCAAGAGAAGGAACCTCCGACGCGGCCACTAAAGATGAAGAATGGTGAAAGAGGCGAGAGCGGAGAGTAGAGATACTTACCACGTTGTCAAGCGGTTTGACCTCCAATGAACGCTGACCCACTTTGTCAAAAGTACCATCAGGGGTAGTGAGGTAAGAGTCAGGGTAGAGAAACTTCAGGTATGCACAGATAAATCGTACATACGGGATCTTGGGATCCCTCTCCGTCTTCTCTATTTTTGACTTGAGATCGTCAAAGATAGCAGTGGCGTAGTCAAAATTCTTCCCAGCGATGACCGAGTAAGCTATTTGGACTTGAACTTTGCTTGCCTGATCAAGTGAACCACTTTTCCCACTCATACATTGAATGAAGTAAGAAAAGATGAAATTCAGTTGAGAAGGCATGTTTGCCTTCTTGATGAGAGTCAGTCGTTTGTTGGGGATGGTCGATCGGGGCTTGTTGTCCCAACAATATTTCATATCATCCATGAACTGGATGAGTTCAGCATCAGTTGAAAAGGATTCAAATCCACTCTTCGGTTTGTCAGGGAACCGAAGTGCCTTCCTCAGGATGTAAGCAGTCATCATGCCTGGTCGCAAGTCAGTGCGAAAGGATATAATAGAAACCAGTTCACCTTTCTTGTTAGGAATGGTGGTTTCATCAGCTGTAAACCAAAACTGTTGAAGAAGCATTTTGGATGGCTTAGGATCCACAGTGAGGGAGTAAGCAATGCAAGATTGCTTCAGGAATTGAGCAACTTCAACCAGGTGTGGGTATTTGACTCCATCAAAATCCAAGCGTCCAAGGTGGTTGTTCTTGGGGATTTCAAATTCAGTGATAGCAAACTTGAAAGTCTTGGAAGCAACAACAGCTGATTGTGCCATTTCTGAATATGGAAATAATGGAGAATAGAAGGAAACGTTTAGTCTAAAAATAAAGAATTTTTTACCAGTTTCTATTTGAGGAAAGAAACGTAGGAAAAACCAAAATATTTGAAGATTAAAACGTTGTTCTTAGTTGAAGAATGAAGAACAATGAGAAAACCAAGGGGCTTGAATGAATAAAATCAAAAAATTGATTTTAGTGAATAAAAAAATCTTATAAAAACCCATAATGATGGAACATAAATGGAATTTAGTAACAAGATTTAAATAAGAAGATCAAAATAACTAGTTGATCATGAAGGAAGATGATGCAAATGCTTCAAATTTCTTGAGAGAGAATTCTTGCTCGAAAGGATTTCTAGAAAGCGTAAAAACGATAGGAATGAAAAACCATTCCTTTTATATGGAAGAGAGTGTGAGACAGAATGAGGCGGGAAAACAAATGCTCATCATGACATGGACACGTTTGAAGGAGTTGATTGGATGGAAGTGCAACGGGAAAACGTGTCAGAGAAAAGCATGTTATGGACTGTAGGTTCAAATGACGTCATAGGAGAGAGAAAAATGTTTCATTTGTCCTTTTTGAAATTATCTCTGAAGAAAAGTCAGCGATAGATTTTCTTTTTGAAAGTAACCCTGATATAAATTTAGGGATTTATTTCTCTTAAGAAGGATCACTGATGAGAAATGTCAGCGATAGATTTTGTTTATCAAAAATCTTTTAATCATTCGAAGAAAACTCAATGATTAAAGTTTATATTTTGAAAAAAGTCTAACTGAATGAAGATTCAGTTGTTGAGAATAAAATAACATACCTGAGAGTCAGATATTTATTCAGAGATTAATTGATAAAGGGGAACTTTAGAATCACTGACAGAATGCATGAACGATGAATATTTACTCTTCAAGATTCAGCATTCCGAGCTCACTGATGAGAAAGTTGAACCTTGTCTCATCAAGAGGTTTGGTGAATAAATCAGCAAGCTATTAGTCATTAGGAATAAAGTGAAGTTCAATATCACCATTCATCACATGATCTCTAATAAAATGATATCTGATCTCTATGTGTTTCGTCTTTGAATGTAGCACTGGATTATTGGCTATAGCGATAGCACTGGTGCTGTCGCTATAGATTGGAATCTTTGATAGCTGAAGGTCATAGTTAAATAGTTGATTTCTCATCCAGAAGACCTGAGAACAACAACTTTCAGCGGCTACATATTCAGCTTCAGCTGTGGAAGTGGACACTGAATTCTGCTTTTTGCATGTCCAGCTTACCAGCTTTCCTCCTAAGAGTTGACATCCACTAGTGGTACTTTTTCTATCAAGTTTACAACCTGCAAAATCCCTATCGGAATATCCTGTTAGATCGAACCCTGAGTCTTTGGGATACCAAAGACCGAGGTTAGGAGTTTCTTTCAGATATCTGAAAATTCGCTTAACAGCAATCAGATGGGATTCCTTGGGTTCAGATTGATTGCGTGCACATGAACAAGTATAGTACATAATGTCAGGTCGGCTCGCTGTAAGATACAGCAGGGAGCCTATCATTCCTCTATAGGCAGTGACATTAACAGGTTTTCCAGATGGATCTTTGTTAAGTGTCAGAGGAGGTGCCATAGCAGTTTTCATCGCTGAAGTTTGTGTAAGATCAAACTTCTTCAGCATATCTTTAACATACTTACCTTGGCTGATGAAAGTACCTTTGTCAGATTGTTTAATCTGAAGGCCAAGAAAATACGTTAGCTCACCCATCATACTCATTTTGTATTCTTTCTTCATTCTTTCAGCGAAGCGATCACATAGAGATGGGTTAGTAGAACCAAATATGATGTTATCGACATATATTTGTATAAGAATAATATGACCTTTTATCTTTATGAAAAATAAAGTATTATCGATTTTTCCACGTTCAAAATTTTCAAAGATAAGAAAAGATGAGAGAGTGTCATACCAAGCACGAGGGGATTGTTTTAGACCATAGAGAGCCTTATCCAATTTATAAACATAATTTGGATGCTTAGGGTCATAAAACCCTGGAGGTTGTTCTACATAGACTTCTTCATTCAGCTTTCCATTTAGGAACGCTGATTTTACATCCATTTGATACACAATGAAGTCTTTATATATTGGGAAATTTAGAAATGCTTAAGTATGGCTAATGCTGCTACAACAGAATTACTACTGCCAGTACATCATGATTAATACTGCTAGTAGATTTTAATACTGCTTGACAAGTTAATACTGCTACTTAAATAGTTAGTACTGCTTGAAGAGTTAGTACTGCTAGTAGTTAGTACTGCTGGAGTTAGTACTGCTGGAGTTAGTACTGCTATAGAATTAATGTTGCTGGATCAACTTAATGCTGCTGAATTTTCTTGAACTTAGTGCTGCTTATGAGATGATGAAGACTTCGCATGGCAAGGATGAGAGCTGGATTATTGAAGATAACTATGGAAGGATATACTGAAGATCTTTTATTTATTGTAATTATCTTTTATATTCAGTATATATGTATAGAATAGATGAGAGTTGACAGGATGATTTTAACTTCAGAATTCTGAATTTTTGTTTTGATAGAGAGAATCAACCTCAAGGTTAGAACCCTAATTCTAGAGAAGTAGAATTCGTATTGGTGAGTCTGTTCATCAGTATTGAGGTTGTGTGTAAAAGCTTGTAACTTTTAATCATTCAATAAGAGTTTACAAGTTGTGATTCTGATTTACTGTTTCATTGTTTTTCTGAATATTAAAGTGCTATTCCACAGCTTCTTTAATATATTCTCAGAAACCTACATTCAAAATCACATCATCATGGGTAAAGGTTCAGAGTCTTCAAGCTCAGAAATTCCTACAGAGGTAACATCAAATCTTTGTTCTAAATCCTGTATTGAAACTGTTAAAAGGTACAGGGATCACAACCATACAATGAGTGATGACCTTAAAAGATTAGAGAGAGATATAAAAGACTATGTAAGAATTGTTGAGAGTTTTGAGGAACAGATTAAGAGTTTCCAAGCCAATGAACTCCAACACTCATATGACACCAACTACTGGAAGTGGGAGAAAGATCAGTATGAGTTTAAGCTTAAACAGAAAGAAGAGGAGAATGAGAAGATAAAGAGTGAGTTTGAGAAAGCCAAGCTGGATATTGAGAAATTTTCCAATGCTTCTAAAGCAATGGACTCTTTGCTCCAAACTCAAATCCATGACAAACTTAGAAGATGAATAGGCTATAACACCACACCACCACCATACAACAACAATTACATCCCTCATATATCAGACTTGCTAGAGACCAAGAATAGGAAGGAATTGTCTGATGAAGCCACTAAGATAGATCCATTAGACAAAGTGGTGGTTGAAACAGGCTCTGAAGAAGAAAACTCTAATGATAAGAATAAGGAGAACACTGTGAGTGGTGAGATTCCTCTAGAAAATCTCATTATCACCAATGAGAGATGTGGAAAGACTTGGGTCAAATCTAAGGACATAGAGAAGACTGAGGGAAAGTCTGGTAAGGTCCATTATAAACAGACCACAGTTGTGAATCCTGTCCCTTGCAAACAGTGTACATGCAATAAATCTGAGCCCCAAAAACATGATAAACCAAGGGGAAATCAGAGAAACTGGAATAATCAGTGGGCACAAAAACAAGGGATTGATCTAGGTAAAATCAATAGACCAAAACCTTGTTTTATCTGTGGCAAATTGAATCATCTTGCCAAATACTGTTATTTCAATCCTATTAACCAAAGAGCCACTTTTCAAAGACAACCACAAAACTCTTTTGGTTATAGGAATCAAGGAAGGAATCAAATGGCTGAGAAGAGAGCACCTAAAAAGTATCATGCTCAGAACAAGTTTGCTAATACAAAGGAGTACTTTAAAGACAAAGAAAGCAAACAACTTTGTTCAAGTTTGGGTTCTAATTGTAAAGAAACCTGTTAGTATTGCTAGCCCAGATAGTACTGCTAACAGAAATAGTACTGCTAACTCAGTTAGTACTGCTAACCAAGTTAGTACTGATAATAAGGCTAGTGCTGATTCTAGTAGTAATGCTGCCAAACCTATAATCTTGACAAAGTATTCTAGCCATGAGATTCCTAAACAACTCATCCAGACCAAACTGACAGATTATATAAATGAGAAAGGACAACCAAAGACCATTTTGGCTTGGGTTCCCTCCAAGACTAACTGATTTATCAAGTGTGCAGAGCAACCAAAAGCTCAAAAGGAAGAGCATTTGGAATGTAATAGTGGTTGCTCTTGGCACACAACAGGTAACATGGATTGCCTTCAAATTCGTCAAAAGATTTGATGGAGGACATGTTGCATTTAATTCAGAAGGAAGTATAATAAATGCTCAAGGCATGAGTTAAAAGGTAAGTTGACTTTGGAAGATTTCATTGAACATGATGCTACTAACCTGTGTGTTTAAGTGTTTCAGGTTGCATTTAGTAAGACTCCAGAGGGAGTGATGATCATGAAGGATCAAGAAGAAAAGGATCAGGGGATGAACAAAGTAGTAAAAAGTATGTGTAAAAGGATGGTGTCAAAAAGTGTAAGTGTAGTTAATACTGCTAGTGGTTAATACTGCTCTCAGTTAATACTGCTAGTTAGTTAATACTGCTCTCAGTTAATACTGCTAGTTAGTTAATATTGCTAGTTAGTTAATACTGCTCTCAGTTAATACTGCTAGTTAGTTAATACTGCTAGTTGGTTAATACTGCTAGTTAGTTAATACTGCTAGTTGGTTAATACTGCTCTCAGTCAATACTGCTAGTTAGTTAATATTGCTATTAGTTAATACTGCTCTAGGTTAATACTGCTTATGTCCCATACACTATGAATACCCTTTGCCCGCCTAAAAGTTCATAACGACTCTTTGCATACTGTTCACTTGCACTCTAACCCTTTTCTCTCAAAGTACCAAGTTTTTCAGCCAAGAACATTCAAGTTCAAGGGCATCCATGGCCTTCATCAATGAACACAATGAAATCGCGATGCTACAAAAGTCAAAGCAAGCTGCAGGATTTCATCAGATTGTGGATTTTCTGAAGTCTAGCCACATTGCCCATGCTCTAACTGTGTGGCCAACAATTTACATAGAGCATCAAAGGCAATTCTGGGCAAATGCCACCATAGTTACAGAGAATGGTGTGCAGATTCTGAAAACAAGGGTGTGTAACAAACCCTTGTCAGTAACTAAAGAGGTGATACGCATCTGTCTACGTCTAGACGATGCTGCAGGTATAACCTCTATTCCTAATGAGGACTTGTTCTCAAATCTTACAAGAATGGGGTATGGAGGCCCATTGGGTGTCTTTAAGTTCTCAAAAGCTAAATTTTCACCCCAATGGCGTTTCTTTGTCCATACCCTTATGCACTGCATTTCCAAAAAGACTACTGGATGGAGTGAGTTCAGCAGTACCATTGCCTATGCTTTGGTCTGCTTGGCCACTGCCAGAAAGTACAATTTTTCTCAAATGATTTTTAAGGATCTTGTATCAAACTTGGGAAGCAAAAAGAGTTTTTATATGTACCCAAGATTTGTACAAGAAGTTATAACCCACGAATTGACGGATATGCCTCACTTTGATGAGGTATATGTACCAAAAATCCCCAAAGGTAAGGTCTTTTCAAACATGAAAAGATCTCCATTGGACTCGGAAGGAGTTGACACCCCATTCATCTCTACAATGATGGTGGTGTCCCAAACTGATGTAGGTATGGCAGCAGGGTCAAGGCCCTCATTAGACCATCCCACTGCTAGCCAATCCCAACCTTCCATCTCTATATCAATCCCTCAGTCCCTAATTCATAAGCCAATTTCACCAATCACCCATACTTATACAAGGAAAAAGGTAAAGAAGGCTCCTTCTCTTCTTGTACCATCACCCACTGAGCCTTGAAGCCCTCTAATGGAGAAGTCTCTATTAGAGAATACCCACAAGAAACCACAGGGGTGTCTCCCAACCCCAAGGAGGTGCTCACTGAGGAGATGTTTGAGCATATGGGTGTTAAGGCTGCCACTACTTCTGCTAGCACAGAGGAGGTCAGTGGTAACATCAATAAGACCTTCCCCATGACAACTTTGGGTGAGCAATCATCCAAAGGTCCCAGGTGCCAAGAACCCACGAGGGTGGAGAGTGCTTCTGTTAGGCAGAAGGCTCCCACTACAAAAAGATCCTATGATCCTTCAAAAGAGGGTAACACTTCTGGAGAAGGTGAGGACAGATATAACTACCAAGAATTGATGGATGCTATGGGAAATATCAACTTGGATGTCATCAAACAAGGAGCTGACATTGAAGAAATGAAATTGGTAATCCTATCCCAACAAGTGCAGATTACCAAACTCAAGAAATTGGTAATGAGGCTAGTAAAGAAAAAGAAGAAGAAACAGTTTGTGCTAAGGAGAAGGAAATCAGGGGATGATGCTCCCAAAATGGGGGAGTCAGCAGCTGAGTTCACCATGGAAGAAGCTATAGAAAAGGGGGAGAAACAAGAAGTTGAGGGGGAGCTTGATAGGGTCAGTACAGAAAGGGTACAAGCAGTGGAAAAAGATTCAGAGGTTATACAAGAAGCAGAAATAGAATATCAAGCAGCAGCAGTAACATCAATAGCAGCATAAACTGTTAATGCTGCTGAACTGAGTGAAGCAGCAGAAATGGTGAAAGAAGTACTAATTGATCTTCAGAGCAGAAATAAAGAAGAGCTTAAGACAGCTGAAGCATTAATAAAAGCCAATCATGATACTCCCAAGGTCCCCAAGGTCACTTCAAAGGCCAAGGGAGTTGTCATCAAAGAAAATGTTGAAGTTGTAAAGAAAGTCAGTGTTGATAAAGCAAAAAGCAAGGACAAAGGCAAAGCTAAGATGGTGGAATCTGATCAACCAATTAAAAGGCAAAAATTGATTGAGTCAGATGAAGCTTTGGCTAGAAAATTACAAGATGAACTTGAAGAAGCAGAAAATATGCAAGTAGCCGAAGATAGGGAGATAGCAAAAGCTATGGTTGCAGAACTCAATGAAGTTTATCAACAAAGTCTTGCAACAGAAATAGCAAAGAAGAAAGCAACATCTCTAAAGAAGTCTGGAAAAATCAAGATGGCTGCAAAGAAGAGACAACCTTCAAGAACATACCTTGGTACTCAAGAGAGAAAGAAGATGATCACTTTCCTCAAGGGTGCTGTAGGTGTCAAAAAGGAAATGTTCTCACATATGTCTTTTGAGCAAATCAAAGGGCTGTATGATGCAGAGATGAGAAAACTTCAAGGGAATGAAACTGCCAGGGTGGAAATGGAGAAGAGAATGAAGGAAAGCAATGATTATTTGATACAAAAGCCATTCCCTGATGAGCAAAAAACACCAGAGAAGGAAGCCACTTTAGGTGAAAGTCTAAGGACTTTAAAAAGAACTAAGATGATGGCCAGAAGAAAATCAGCCAAGAAGCCTAGAGTGGATAAAGAAGAAAGTAAGAAAGTTGCTGAAGAAAAAGGGGCATCTGAATCAGTTGATCAGGTAGAACCATCAAGTACAGATGATGTAAATATGTATATGGTAGTGATGGACAAAGTGCCTGAACCAATTTCAGCAGAACCTGTTGGTGTGAAGCCTTCTGAGGTTATTCTCTAGGATACATTGACAGTGGATGGAAAGTAATAAATAAGGCTCAAGAGGAAGGATGAAAAGTATGAGACATTCAACACTTGGGCAAAGATTGTCAGAACATGCTCCAAGTCAGATATAGAATAAATGTTTGAATAGGGATGAAGTTGTATGCAGATAAACTGAAAGCTCCAGGGATTTCAATTACTAAACTGGTGATGGAGTATATGTGTATGATGTTCAAACCTGATGAAGTAGAGCATGTGATCAGGAATGTATTCCAAACAGTCAACAAGTGGACTCTATATGAAACTAGTGGAGTATATGCACTAACTATGGACTTAAATCACATAGAGTACTTCCTAGTAGATAGAGTGTATAATCACAGTAGACTAAAGCTTCATGCAATGCTGAAAAAGAAGCTAGGATGTGTTCCAGATTCAAAGATGGCTAAATATTTGATTCAAAGAACAATCAATCAAAGATTGGGGCTGAATGTGGATACAGGGGTATGACTCATGAAGTTTTGGGAGCATCTAAGAAGAACTTCTGAAGAACTTGACTTCTTTTCCTAAAAGTCAAGTTAGGGGGAGATTGTTGGGAAATTCAGAAATGCTTAAGTATGGTTAATGCTGCTACAACAGAATTACTACTGCCAGTACATCATGATTAATACTGCTAGTAGATTTTAATATTGCTTGACAAGTTAATACTGCTACTTAAATAGTTAGTACTGCTTGAAGAGTTAGTACTGCTAGTGGTTAGTACTGCTAAAGAATTAATGCTGCTGGATCAACTTAATGCTGCTGAATGTTCTTGAACTTAGTGCTGCTTATGAGATGATGAAGACTTCGCATGGCAAGGATGACAGTTGGATTATTGAAGATAACTATGGAAGGATATACTGAAGATCTTTTATTTATTGTAATTATCTTTTATCTTCAGTATATATGTATAGAATAGATGAGAGTTGACAGGATGGTTTTAACTTCAGAATTCTGAATTTTTGTTTTGATAGAGAGAATCAACCTCAAGGTTAGAACCCTAATTCTAGAGAAGTAGAATTCGTATTGGTGAGCCTGTTCATCAGTATTGAGGTTGTGTAAAAGCTTGTAACTTTTAATCATTCAATAAGAGTTTACAAGTTGTGATTCTGATTTATTGTTTCATTGTTTTTCTGAATATTAAAGTGCTATTCCGCAGCTTCTTTAATATTGTTTTCTGAATGTTTATTCTTGTTAAGAATTAAGATCCTGACATTATAGACTGCATAGGCTAAGAATAGTCGAATTGCTTCGAGCATAGCCACAGGGGCAAAGGTTTCATCATAGTCTATGCCTTCCTCTTGTCTGTATCTCTGTGCAACATGTCGAGCCTTGTTGCAACTTACATTTCCATGTTCATCTAGTTTGTTTCTAAACACCCATTTCGTGCCTATAACAGTTTTATCAGATGGTCTAGGAACGAGATTCCAAACTTTGTTGTGAGTGAACTCAGTCAGCTCTTCTTGTATAGCGTTGACCCATTTTGGATCTCTGAGGGCATCATCAGTATTTCTTGGTTCTATTAAAGAAGTAAAGTTAACAAAGAGGCAGATATTACCTGAACTTCATCGTATCTGAATACCTGCATTGGGATCACCAAGAATTTGATCTATGGGGTGATCTCTGGTCCATCGCTGAGTAGGAGCATGGTCGCTCATTTCATAGATTGGATCAATAATGGGAATGTTCACTGATGAAGAAGTTTGAGGTTCATCAGCGATTAACTATTGAGTATTAGACAGACCATTGTTTTCTAAGATGTTTTCAGATGAGGATAGATCTGATAGAAGCAGTGTGTTTAGAAGCTCAACTGAAACCCATGAGTTGGTTTCACCGTTAGGATGTATGATGTTTGGATCATCATCAGTAGTAGGAGGATTTGTGTGTTGATGGTTTGAAAAGAAGGGTTTTGTTTCTTTGTAGTAAGAAAACATACAAGCATTAAACTATTCATTATCAGCGATTGGTTTAGAGTTCGCTGAGCGAGTTTCATCAAAAGTGACATGAATTGTTTCTTCCACAGATTGTCTTCTCTTGTTGAAAACTTTGTAGGCTTTGGAGATGGATGAATATCCAAGAAATATTTCGTCATCATCTTTTGGGTCGAACTTCCCAAGTTGATCTTTGTTGTTTAAGATAAAGCAATGACAACCAAAGATATGAAAAAGTTCATAAGTTGTGTTTCCAAATCACTTTATTATCAGCGATCTGTTTTGAGTAAAACATGCAGTATTTACAGCTTCAGCCCAAAATTGAGTAGGAAGGTGAGAATCGCTGAGCATTGATCTAGCAGCTTCAATGATCGTTCTGTTTCTTCTTTCAGTGACTCCGTTTTGTTGAGGTGTTCTTACTGAAGAGAAGTTATGAGAGATTCCCTTGTTCTCAAAGAAATTGTTCGGAGAACTATTTTTGAATTCAGTTCCATGATCACTTCTTATTGAACGAACAGTAAGATTATTCAGCACTTCCATCTTTTTAACAAAAAATATTAGTTCTTCTGGAGTATCACTCTTGCAGCGAAGAAAGATAACCCAGGTGTAGCGAGAGTATTCATCTACAATGACAAGTGTATATTTCTTTCCAACTATTGATTGGATGTTGACAGGGCCAAATAAATCCATATGCAAGAGTTGAAGAGGACTTGTCACTGAGGAAACTTGTTTAGACTTGAAACTAGCTTTTGTTTGTTTTCCTTTTTCACGTGCTGAGTAGAGAGATTATTTAGCATATGAGTGCTGAGGAAGACCAGAAACCAGTTCCTTAGATGAGAAAGAATTCAGGGTTTTGAAGTTTAGATGAGAGAGCCTTTTGTGACATAACCATTTGACATCATAAGAGGCTTTAGAGAGAAAACATACATTCTCAGTGGTAGTGGAGTCCATATCTATTACATAGATATTTTCTTTACGATAACCACTGAGAGCAGGTTTTCTTTTCTCATTTACCACTGAACATGCTTTCTTAGTAAAGCGAACTTCATAGTCTTTGTCACATAGCTGACTGATGCTCAGAAGATTGTGCTCCAGTCCATCTACATAAGCGACTTTTCTGAAGGTAGTTGTCTCATTGCTGAGGACACCAAACCCTCGGGTATATCCTTTTCCTTTTCCACCAAAGGTCATAGAGGGACCTTTCTCTTCCTTGTAGTCAGTGAGCAATTCTTTTTGTTCTGTCATATGAGAAGAGCATCCACTATCAAGGTACTAGATGCCTTTTGATCCCTGCACACAAAAGGAAGATTAAGCTTTGTTTGGTACCCACTTTTCAATGGGTTTTAGTGGAGATGGAAGGTTCAGCAATCTTCACAGCAAATGAAGATTCAGCTTCAGTGGTAACCTTCACCTTGGTTAATTTATTAACCTTGGTCAATTTTTCAGCTTTGATGACCTTCTCAGCCTTGGAGGCATTCATCTTCACTTTAGCTGATTTATCAGCTTTAGTGGCAATTGGACATTTGCTTTCAATATGGTCAGTAAATCCACAGTGATAGCATTTTCTATATTTGAATGTGGTTTTAGGACCAGAAGTAGAAGGTTTTGAGAATTTAAGATGAGCAGGTCCAGCTCCAAGAATGCCTTTATCATGAGATATGGGAGGAATTTTCATTTCTTCAGATCTCTTAGGCTTAAGATCAATCTTTAGCTTTGAAGGACAGAGATCAAAGATTTCTATCACAGAGCTAGAAGATTGTTTTACTGAAGGTTTAGAAGGAACTTTCAGCTTTGTCTTCTTGGTAACCTTCTCAGGATGGAGAATAAATTTTCCTTTATCTGCAGGCTTAGAGCTTTTAGATTTTTCCTCAGGGATTGGATTAGAAGATGATGAAGGATAAAACTGATTATAAGAAGTGTCAGAGATAGTAGAGACAAACGGTCTAAGCTTAAGCATGAAACTGTCTTCTTTATGCTCATCCTGTGGTTTCCAAAAACCAAGACTAGTTCTATCACTGCCAGGAGCTTGAGCATTTATTATCTCAGAGATCTTTGTTGAGGATTTGCACGATTTTTCAACATGAGTCTTTTCTGCTTTTAGAGCAGCGATGGCTTGTTCGCGTTCAATGCTGATGATTTCATTTATAATGACTTGATCTTTCCACTTTTCCTCTAATAGAGTCATTTCTCTGATCTTTTCATGACATGTCTCTAGTTGTTCGGTTAAATAAACATTTTTGTTCTCAGCTAGAGTTTTTCCGTTTAGATCATTATAAAGACCAATCGTCATCACATCAACAGTGCGACTTCTCTCAGCTTCAGGTAGCGAGGGATTAGTAGAGATAGATACCTGAGATGATATATATCTCATAGAAGTTTCAGTTGGTTCTTCCACTTCTTCTTTAATCTCAGCCATGAGGCAGAGATTAGCGACTTCTTCTTCATCATAACTTGATAACTTGATTCTTCTGATTCGTCCCAGTCGTGTTCTTCAGCGATGAGACCTTTACCTTTTCGCTTGTAGCTTGTCAGCTTTTGATATTTGTTTTTCAACTTTAGGTATTTGTCATCGTTGGATCTTCTTGAGGTAGAAGGTTTGAAGACCTTCTTCGACCTGCACTCACTAGCAAAGTGTCCAATCTTTCATAGTTAAAGCAAGTAGCAGTAGCCTTATCAACAGGAGTTGATTTTGGCTTGTTAGTAAGAGAGAGAGACTTATTTCTTTGGAAATTGCTCTTTCTTGCAAATCTCTTAAAATAATTTGTCAAGAGTGCTAAGGACTCATCAAACTCTGAAAGATCAGTGTTTGATAGGTCCTCAGATTCAGAATCTAACTCAGTGATGGTAAGAGTAGATCGCTGAGATGGAATTATCTCTGAAGATATTAAAGCAACATGAGTACTTTTGGAGTCTTTAGAATATTTTACAAGATTCTTCTTCAAGAGATTTGATTGCTCATAATTGAGCAATATTCCATACAAGGTGCTGAGAGAAAGAGAATTTAAGTCTTTTGTCAGCTTAAGACATATTGAATAACTGTCCCAGCTTTCAGGAAGACATTCTAGGAATTTGGTTAAGACCTCAGAATTAGAATAGGTCCTACCCACAGTTCTTAGATCAATGATTAAGCCGTTAAACCGCTGAAGAACATCAGATAGTGATTCATTCTTACCAGCGATAAAACTTTCATACTGTCTTACCATGTTAATCTTTTGAGTCTCTTGGATTTCAGTGGTTCCTTCATATTGAACACATATGGTTTCCCACATGTTTTAAGATGCATGATGGAATGGAAGACTTCATCAGGCATAGCCATTGAGATAATGGTCTTTGCCCTTGCATCTATACCAACCTTCTTTTTGTCTTCATCACTCCATTGTCTTATTTCCTTAATAACGTAGCGTTCAAAGACAGCAGAAGTGGTGGCAGTAGTTGGAACAACAACTATGATTCGGATAGATTCATAGTGTCCATTTGCTGTATACTCAGGTATAGTAGGATCTGCACCTTCAAGAAATAGCATCATTCGATTCTTCCAGAGAGAAACATTATCTATGCTAAATCGAGGAGGTTTAGAAAGTGAACCATTATCATAGTAGTTTGTGTTTGTGTTGAGTGCCATTTTAGAATAACAAGGAAAAGAATAAATCAAGATCTTGTTTATCAGATTAAATAGTCTGCTCTGATACCACTTGTTGGTCCTGGAGGTGCTTAATAAGTTTGTAGAAGGGGGCTGAATACAAACATAGAATTTAAAGTTTAATAAATTGTTTATTGATAAATCAAACACAATTTACAAGTTTGTTGCGGAATAAGATTAAGTAGAACTCAATCTAAACAAACTTAAGAAACACTAAGATGATTGCACTAGAAGATAGAGAATGGGATATTAGAGAATATAGAAAACAAGGGTTTCTTTATCCTAGAAAGATGAAAACTCAAGAGTAGAACACACTCTCAGATGGAGAGGTAATCTTTCTATTTATACCCTATGCATTAAATGCATGGCAGGGAACTTTACACGTGTCATTCATTGATTGGCTTAGAGAGTCTGACTTTGGGAGACATACTTTCGGTCGTATCATGAAAAGTGTAGTTGACAAATTTGTTGTACGAATTTTGGCAGAGGCATGTCTGTTCTGACACATCGTACTGGGTGTGCAAGGTAAGACAAAAGGAGACTTGAGGCATAAGCTAAGTGATCAGTGATCGCTGAATATCTCTTCCTTCAGAGATATAAAGAAGTTCAACTATCGCTGAAGCTTTTCCTCAGGTTTCTTCGCGTAAGAGTAGAGTCGTCTTTGCTTCACTGATATTCGCATCAGGTCACTAGTAGACTTGTCTTTGTTCAGCAGCTTCGTCTTCGATTCAGCTATGAACATCTGTTGAAGTGAGACTTGTCTTCAGGGATGACGTTTACTGTTTACATCAGAAACCATCAGTGATAACTGAACGGACTCAGTCTGATCGCTGATAGTGAAAAACTAATAATTATATATGTTTACAAGAAAGACTATCAGCGATAACTGAACAGACTCAGTCTTATCGCTGATGGTGAAACACTAATACATATTAAAACGTAATTTTCACTAAGTATAGAAGAGGGTCATTATCAAATCACTGAGAGAGTTTGGATCAACAATCCCAGAGGTGCTTAACAAGTTTCGAAGGGGGGGGGGGTTGAATACAAACACAAAGTTTAAATTTTAATAAATTGTTTATTGATAAATCAAACACAATTTACAAATCTGTTGCGGAATAAGATTAAATATAACTCAATGTAAACAAACTTAAGAAAACACTAAGATGGTTGCACAAGAATATATAGAGAATGGGAGATTTGAGAGGTATAGAAAACAAGGGTATCTATATTTTAGAAAGATGAAGACTCCAGGTGCTCTCAGATGGACAGGTAATCTTTCTATTTATACCCTACGCATTAAAAGCATGTCAGGGTACTTTACACGTGTCCTTCATTGATTGGTAGAGAGAGTCTGACTTTAGGAGACATGCTTTCGGTCGTATCATTAACAGTGTAGTTGACAGAGTTGTTGTACGAATTGTAGCAGAGGTATGTCCGTTCTGACACATCGTACTGGGTGTGCAAGGAAAGACAAAAGAGTCTTCAGGCATAAGCTAAATGATCATCGATCGTTGAATATCTTTTCCTCATGTTTCTTCACGTATGAGTAGAGTCGTCTTTGCTACACTGATATCCGCATCAGGTCTCTAGTAGACTTGTCTTTGTTCAGTAGCTTTGTCTTCGATTCAGCTTTGAACATCTGTTGATGCGAAACTTGTCTTCAGGGATTACGTTAACTGTTTACATCAGAAACCATCAGCGCTAACTGAACAGACTCAGTCTAATCGCTGATAGTGAAACACTAATACATATGAATGTTTACAAGAAAAATCATCAGTATAACACTCTAAAAATTGAGGTAAAATAAAACATTAAAATTTCGACAACATGGCGGCTAAAAGTATGGATTTAAACCTGTGATTTCGAACAACTAAAACCCCAAGGCGTGGGTTAGTTTGTAAAAGCGAATGTAACAGTAAAAATGAAACATAATGCACAACAACATAATTAATCTAGAACATTTTAATAACTAGATTAAACACGGGTGTTTCATGTCTCCAAAAATCGCTCTTCTCTCAAAATCTCAAAATAGCTTACTTTAACAATGTGCAATAATCATTTAGTATAAATAATATAAGTATAAATGGTTAGGGCTTAGGAGACTCACCAATAGGATTGTAGTGTAAAACCATAGAATATGGAAGACCCTAGAAATTTGAGGAATAGATGGATGGGAGAAGACTTGGATCCTTGCAACCTTGAAGATTAATACTTATATAACCTTAGAACCCTAGAAATCACCAAAACTTAATGAATCAACAACCAAGTATTAAATGAAGAGAGATAAGGGGAAAGTGTGTGAAAATCGCACCTTGAGTATGTGTAAACGACCTCTAGACTAAAAATCCCAAAATGATACTCAAAACCCCTAAAAATGGCATTAAATGGAAATTTTCCATCTAGACTCCCCCTCGCGCGATCATGCCCTTGCGAGAGTGCCAGTGACACAATTGCGGGGCACAATCACGGCAGATGTACCGTAAGTGGTACACCCCACGCGACCTTGCCCTGGCGACAGTGCCATTGACACAATCGTCGGACACCCCCAGCTGTTGCCCGATTTCGAAACGACGCGATAAAACTCTATCCAAACAATACTATAATTACCACAGTAGATTTAGAGTCCCTAAACACAAACTTATAGCTAATTAATCAACCACGAGGCCTAAAATTCGGGATGTTACAATCCTCCACCCCTTAGAGTGGATTTCGTCCCCGAAATCCCAACTAGACAAACAAATGAGGGTATCGCGTCCTCATATCTTCTTTCGATTCCCAAGTTACGTTGGTACCACGATGATGCTTCCATTGCACCTTCACCATGATAACTTCCTTGTGTCGTAGCCTCTTCGTCTTTCTCTCGAGGATGGATTTGGATTCCTCTATGCATTGATTGTTATCCACTCTAATTTATGATAGAGGAATGACACTCTCTTCTTTGGCTAGACACTTTCGCAAGTAACAAACGTGGAATGTGGGATGGATCCCGTCCATCTCCGGTGGGAGATCCAACTTGTCGGCTTGAAGTCTAATGCGCTCCAAGATAGTGAAAGGTCCAAGGAAACGGGGACTGAGCTTTCCACGCTTTCCGATTCATATCAATCCCTTCCATGGTGATACTTCCAGCATCACCCACTCCCCCACTTGGAACTCAACCGGTCTTCTCTTTTTGTCCGCGTAGTTCTTTTGTCGATCTTATGCTGCTTTCAAACGCTCTCTAATGACTTTCACATTGTCGGTCGTATCTTGAACGATCTCTGATCTAGCAAACTGTTTCTCACCCACTTCCAACCAACACACGGGTATCCTGCACTATTTTTCATACAATGCCTCGAATGGCGCCATACCAATACTTGAGTGATAACTGTTATTGTAGGAGAATTCCACTAGTGGAAGGTGTGCATCCCAACATCCCCCAAAGTCAATTACGCATGATCTCAACATGTCCTGGAGGGTTTGGATGGTCCTCTCGCTTTGTTCGTCTGTCTGTGGGTGATAGGCGGTACTCAACTTAACTCTTGTGCCCAACTCTTTCTGCAAACTATCCCAAAAGTGAGATGTGAAACAACTATCCTGGTTGGATACAATAGAAAGTGGCACTCCATGCCTCGAGACCACTTCATCTATATATAATTTGGCCAACTTATTCGTCGGTAGAGTCTCTCGCATAGCCAAAAAGTGCGCGCTTTTGGTCAAGCGATCCACTATTACCCAAATGGTATTGTGGTTTCTCAAAGTCTTCGGTAGCTTGGTTACAAAGTCCATGGTGATGTGTTCCCATTTCCACTCCGGTATTTCTAAACATTGAAGACTACCGTATGGTCGTTGGTGCTCCGCCTTCACTTGTACGCAAGTTATGCATTGTTCCACATAATTAGCCACATCTAGCTTCATCATCGGCCACCAGTAGTTGAGCCTTAAATCTCGATACATCTTAGTGCTTCTCGGATAAATTGAGTACTTGGATTTGTGCGTGTCCTCCAATAACAAGTCCCGACATCCCCCAATCTTTGGCACCTAGATTCGACGTTGGTATAACTTCAAACCTCTTCGGTCTTTAGTCAGATGGAGGTGTTGCTTCACCATAATTTCACTTTTGAGGTTTGCTTCAAGAAGCGCTTCCGGCTGTGACACTTTGATTTTGTCGATTAAACTTGAGACCATATCCACCCTTGCGAAAGTGGCTTGAACACCACTACTATACTCCTTCCGGCTCATGGCGTCCGCGACCACATTTGCCTTTCCGGGATGGTCCTAAATTTCACAGTCATAATTCTTGAGTAGTTCAAGCCATCTCCTTGGCCGCATATTCAATTCTTTCTGATAGAAGACATACTTCAGGCTTTTATGATCAGTAAATAGGGTACACTTCGTTCCATATAGGTAGTGTCGCCACAACTTCAAGGTAAACACCACCGCCTCTAGCTCAAGATCGTGAGTTGGGTAATTCTTTTCATGATCCTTCAATTGCTTTGATGCATAAGCTATGACCTTGCCTCTTTGCGTCAAGTCACATCCCCAACCCATTTTAGACGCATCGCTATAGACCACAAAGTCTTCCATCCCCTCGGGTAGGGATAGGATTGGCGCTTCACATAACTTCCTTTGGAGGGTTCTAAAGGCTTGCTCTTGCCTCTCGGTCCAAAGGAACTTCACATTCTTCTTCGTTAGTGACATCAAAGGTGAGGCGACCTTGGAAAAATCTTGGATGAATCTTCTATAGTAACCGTCTAGGCCCAATAAGCTCCGAATTTCCGTGGGACTCTTTGGCGGTTCCCAATTCTTCATGGCTTCAATCTTTGACGGATCTACCTTTACCCCATCGCTTGACACCACGTGACCCAAGAATTGAACTTCTCTTAGCCAAAACTCACACTTGGAAAATTTGGCGTAGATCTTCTCACCTCTCAACACTTCCAACACTTCCCTAAGGTGACGCTCGTGCTCTTCTTCGCCTTTTGAGTACACCAAAATGACATCGATGAACACTATGACCGACTTATCCAAGAAAGGTCGGCAAACTCGGTTCATCAAATCCATGAATACCGTCGGCACATTAGTTAGCCCAAAAGGCATAACCAAGAACTCGTAATGACCATAACGGGTTCTAAATGCGGTTTTGGAAACGTCTTCTTCTCTAACCTTCACTTGATGATAGCCCGATCGAAGGTCGATTTTGGAGAAACATCCAGCTCCTTGTAGTTGGTCGAAGAGGTCATCAATTCGTGGTAGTGGATATTTGTTCTTTACGGTAACTTTGTTCAATTCTCGGTAGTCGATGCACATCTGCATCGACACATCCTTCTTTTTGACGATGTTAGGGTGTTTATTTGTTAAATAGAAGTTCAGGGTGCAAAATGTAATTCTTTAATAGTTTTGTTGATAGTTGGGCCCAAAGCCCATTAAGCCCATTAATTCATGTAAGCGTCATATATAAGACGTATTCTAGTTCATAATTAATTTAGATGTTTAGAGATCTCATTCATAATTTTAGTCAATAGGTTTACATTTACTGATCAGATATTCTCTCTGTAAACCTAAACCCTTTATTGAATATTAATCATATGACTAGAAGTTGTGGCAATATCATTGTTCTTAATTGTTGATTATTGATCGTGATTGCACTATACTGGGATCTACAATTGGTATCAGAGCAAAGAGACTGAAGTTTTGATCCAAAAAGGTTTGTCTAAAACTCTTACTCATTATTCTGATCTATCTGAGTGTTTGCTTTCTGTCGATTAATTGTTTTCTGGATTGATATTTGTTTATCGATTTGATCTGAGAATTTGACTTACTGTTTTCTGCCATATCAATTAATTGATTTCTGGTTTAGTGAATCTGAGTTAAGATTTTTGCAAAATCGACTACATATTTGTTTCTGGGTTCTGGGTCGACCTGGTTATTGCTTCTGCTATCTGTTCTTATCTGCATATTTGATTTTGAAATTAAATCTGCATATTTTTTTGGTTTCATTTTCTGGGTTTTCTAATCGTTCTGCAAAATTGTTGCTTGGTCGATTGATTTTCTGGGTCGATTGTTTGATTTCAATCGATTCAGATTCATCGATTTTATCGGTCTTTAATTTTATTTGTTATCGTGTTTTGTGTTGATCAGTTATCGATGTCGACCGAACCTTAGTGACCGACATTCTTGCGACCGGTACTCTAATGACCGGTAACTTGCAAGCGACCGGTGCCTTGTGCGACCGGACCCTTGCGCCCGGTGTCTGTGACCGGTGCTTTGCCCCCAGTGTATGTGACTCAACCGGATCCTGGGCGACCGGTACTCAGCAACCGGTTTCCTATTGACCGGTACCCTTTGTTGATCGGTGCCTTTGTCGACCGGACCTCTCTCAACCGGACCTCTCTTCGACCGGGACCCTGCTCGACCGGGTCCCTGCTCGACCGGGTCCTTGCTTCGACCGGGTCCTTGCTTCGACCGGGTCCTTGCTCGACCGGGTCCTTGTCCTTCTTATTATATATATATATTTTTTGGATCATCTTGTTTGTCTCACGATCGCTACAGAGCATTTTAAGGTTAAAGAGTTAAGATGAATTCGAGAGACGCCTTAGCCATTGGTTCAGATCAAAAACCCCTGGTGCTCTATCAGGGAGAATACCTACAATGGCATGATTGCTTCATGAACTTTATCGAAGCGAAATCAAACTACGAGGAAATACTCAAGTGTCTAAAAGAGGGGCCGCAACCCTGGCCAATGAAAGTCCTGCCTAGAAACCCAGCCGAAGGTTGACCAGACCGTTTTGTTCGGAAAATACTCAGTGAGTTTACTCCTACACAAAAGAGGATGTATGACGCTGAAAAGCATGCAAAGTCTTATCTTCTACAAAGTCTACCCAACGACATATATGCCTGCATCGATAGTTACAAGGAGACTGCGAAAGGAATGTGGGACCAGATTGAGAAGATGATGATGGGTAGCCGAGTAAACACTCAGCTGAAGATGACAAATTGCATTACCCGATATAATGGCTTCAAAGCAAGAAAAGGCGAGACGCTCAAAGAAACCTATGAACTGTTCAACCTGCTTCAGAATGATCTGCAGAAAAACAAGATCATGAAGACGAACACCGAGAACAACATCAAGTTCATGAACAATCTCCAGCCGGAGTAGAAGACGTTTGTCTCTCATATCCATCATACTCAAACCCCGGAGACGATTCCTCTACACGAACTATATGAAATGCTTCTCCAGGATGAAGAGGAAGTTCTTGAGTTGATGGGAAATCAAAAAGCAGATGAAAAGCCGGTGGTTGATCCGTTAGCGCTAGTCTCCGATAAAAGAGGTACGTCTGTCAACCGCGCTCCTGGAAAGGAGCCAGTGAAAAGTGATTCTGAACCCGAAGATCCTGACAGTGACTCGGATCCAAAATACACTCAAATTAACGAAGTTGTGTTGTTCTTAAACCAAGCATTTCAGAAAAGGAAGTTCTTCAACAAGTCTTCAATCAAGCAAAGATACTCCACTACTCCTCTCAATCGCCGTGAAAATAAAGAGAAGTATGAAGGGAAGAGACACGTTGATGAAGGAAAAAAGAATGAGAAAAGACATGAAGAGAAAGCAAAAGAGGAGCCGATCAAATGTTATAACTATGGTCGGTTGGGTCACTTTGCCAAAGATTGTCGCAAGCTTGTCGTGCGCAACTCAAATTACTACAAAGCCAAGATGTTTTTGGCCAAAGAAAAGGAAGTAGGTAAGGCTCTCATGGCAGAAGATGACTACTGGTTGAATGTATCTGATGAAGAAGAAGATGATGCTGAAGCACACCTGTGTTTCATGGGCAAGCACTCAACACAGTCTGATACTGATGATAATGATCGTGATTCACCATGTCAAGTATGTGCTCCTTACCAAGAAGCCTTAATTGATCAGATACAAATTATTGTGCACAAATTAGACTCCTGCAAGCTAACCATAAAAGAAAATGAACAACTCATCTCATCTCTGAAAAAACGTGTGTCTGCACAGTCTGAATGTATTGAAAAACAAAGCATAGAAATTGCTGGAAACCTGTGCATAATTTCAAATCTAAAAGAAGAGTGTGAGAGTTGTTCAAAAGAGTCAAAAGAGTTAAATACCATTGTATATGATCTTACTTATAAGCTTCGTATGTCAGAAAATGAGAAAATTGATATTGTGACTGAAAACGTGGCTTACAGAAATGAAAATCAAAGGTTATCTACTCAGTTAAAGGATCTTGAACGGAAACTTTATAAAATTGGTCAATCTCATCAAACGCTGAATCTAATTGCACCAAAAGAATTCAAGTATTCGGATACGGGTATCGGTTACTATAACCCATGTTATCTGAAAAAGGCCTTATCCAAAGTTCCTACGTTATACGCGTTCAAATTTTTTGGAATAAACAAAACCTATCCCGAGTACAAAATCAATTGGACCAAACCACCTGATGATGAGGAAACGGAACAGGACAATTTGCGAAGGAATAGTTCTACCAAAATGCAACTTCCTTTTGTTTACGACACATTGAATGCATCTTACAAAGCTGAAAAACCCTGTTTCCTGTGAAATGACTATTTTCGAAGCTACAGTCAAGCTGAACTAGATGCTAAAACCGTTGAAACTGAGGAGGAACCTCTAGACCATAAAGTTTATGTTCCACCTCTGATTTTAGAAAAGGAAAATGTTCAGCTAGAAGAGTCATTTGCACAGGAGAGGAACATTTTTCAAAAGGAAAAACAAGAGTTATTATCTCAAATTGAGTTTCTCAATTCTGATAAGAAGGAAACTGTGTCTATTGAGGAAAAAGAATATTTTCAGACAAAGATAAAGAAGCTTAAGTCACAACTGGCTGCTTTGGTAGCAGATCTGATGAAAGAGCGACTTCACAAGGCTGAGCCTTCAGCTAAGCCTGAAATTCTCCAAGTTGAGAAAATTCATCTGTCCAATAATTCTTATCCACCTTCAGACAAATCTTCCTGTAAAGCCTTTTTGGGTGACTCACACCAAATCTTTCAAACAAAGGAAAAGAGCCTAAATCTTTAGAAACAGATCATTGTTCTGATTTTTAAAATGCTTCCGCCTACGATCCACTTAAAGAAACAAATCCTTCCAATGTCTTGAATTCGTCAAGTGATAAGGCTCCTTCTGATGAGGAAATGGAATTTTCAACCTTTTTGAATTATGAGGTGTGTCTAGATAGTCAATTAGACCAATTTGATTTCAATCCTTTACTCCCAAGTCACGTTGATTTTCTAAATTCCTCTTGTGAGCCTCCGATAAAATTTTACAAGGGTGAATGTTCCACATCTGCCCCTCAAAACACTTCTGTGAACAATACTTCAAATTCTAAATCCAAAAGACGTTCGCAGAAGAAGAAAAAGACCGGACTCTCTAAAAAGAAACAAACATCAAAATTCAAATCTTCTGACTACGGGTTTAACGGTATTTCAGATACTTTTGGTCGACGCAAAGCAGTCAAATACGAGTGGGTAGCTAAGAAGTCTAAGGAGAGCACGGCGAAGACGGAATTACTTAATCCAGTTTTAAATTCTAGGAAAAACAATAACAGTCATGATGTTTTTAATTCTAAACCTTTGGTTGAACGTAATGGATTATTTCCTTTAAAAGTTTATTCCATTCAGCAATTACTTCAACTGTCTCATGATTATGTTTGTTGCTCCTATTATGGATTGAATGATTTTGTTGATCGTAGATATGTATCTGATTGGTTTGGTTCTTATGGTGTGTCTAATTATCATTCAAAGTTTGATGCTCCCCGCCATAGAAATAGACCCAAGTCCAAATGGGTCTCCCAATCGGGTGTTAAGTCTAACCCCAAAGGACCCATTTACGAATGGGTACCTAAAAAGCCTTAACTTGTTTTGCAGGACGGTCATGTGTGGTATTTAGATTCAGGCTGCTCCAAACACATGACCGGAAGAAAGGAGCTTCTCACAAACTTCACCGAGAAGTTTTGTGGAAATGTACGTTTTGGGAATGACCATTATTCTCCCATTTTGGGTTACGGCGATATCGTTAAGGATAATCTGACGATTAAGAAAGTGTCCTACGTCGAAGGCCTTGGTCACAACTTGTTCAGCATTGGTCAATTCTGCGATAAGAATGTAGAGGTCACCTTCTATAACACCCTCAATTCTGAAAATAACAACTTAATTAAAATTTTGTAAATACATCAATAACTGAATCATCTACAACCACAAATTTGGATTCAACCTCAATACACGTACACAATCTATACATACAGGTTAAAAAGACGGGTGCTACTAATACCCAATAACAAATGCTATCTCCAACTTGCGGAAGACTTCTCTCACTACATACCCTTGCACAAGTCTAAGGCTCGACTTCTCGAAGCATTACTAGAACCGAATCCCCAACACGAACCTGATGCACATGCCGACAAATAAAAAGGTTAGACTTAACGCCTAGTGAGCTCAAGAGTTTTAACATGAATGAATAAATCTTTAAAAGCAAGAAAACCAGCTTAAAGCGAAATCCTTCGAAATCTTATACTTTAAAATGGAAACGTCACATTTTAATAATATGCACTTTTAAAGACAATGCTCCCAAACACACATTTCTTATAAAACGATGCAACCCAAAACGGGGTCATAGTTCGATACTTTAATTTATAAAAAGTAAATAACACATCATGTCCCAAAACTCACCCGAACAAGATATGGACTAATTCAAGCATCAAAACGTGGAAATGATGCATTCCTTTCAAAACTTAATATACGTAGAAAGAACTCAATATTAAAGCCATCATTTTCCGTAAACACTGATAATAGAAAACACGCAAGTAGGCCGTTCACGCGACTTCCTTGCATGTCATCTAAACGTTTCCCTCTTGGGTGACGAGAACACGTGAATGGAGCCACCCGCGATGTTATTGGATTTCACACAGATCCCGACATCCTGGTTCTCATGCCTCCCACGACATCATACCACGGACCGTTTAATGCCTCTGGCCCTACTCCGTCGGGTTCCACCCCAAGGACTTACAGACATGGGTGCCAATCCAACCTAAACGAGTTTCCCCCTCCACAGATCGTGCCACTCGTTTTCCACTCGCTAGCAAACTCGAGCGGTCACTAAAAGTAACCCAAAACCTCAGGCATTACAAGACAGACAGACTTACGTGCCTATGGATCCAATACAACCTTGTCTATCATTACATGACTCCAATTGAATGACCAACGCACTCAAGACATGTAACTCCCCAACGATAGAAAATTAATCGTCATCTTATTCAAACCCCCGCTGGTTACAATTCCGGACAAACGTCCACACGACTCATTTTAAGCCAACACCGAGCTAAGATGCTCAAAACCCTTTTGACCAATAATTATCGGTCCTCCAATTAATGAAATGTCTTTAAAAATAACGTTTATGAAGACACACACTACAAAGACGTGTTTAACCCAAAACACAACACGTAATGGGACCAAAGGTTTTCCAAAGGGTTTATGAATGCAAATACACCAAAATGCATATAACATGAACTAGACTTTGTTGGTACAAAAATCATCAAAGATGCATAACCCATGAAACGGACTCTATTTGTGCAAAATTGCTATGAACCCAAATATGAGCATTTTATGAGTTTAACACAACTCAAGTTTACCAAATATGAAAACTTATCAAAATACTCACACTTTGACAAATACCAAGTAAAACACATTTTTACTTCAAAATACACATTTTGGCATGTACACCGTTTTAACAAATCAACTTGAACTCACTTTGCTAGATTTAGGCTAAATCTAGATTTTACCCCATTTTGAGCTCCTTTGAAGAAACTTGAATCTTCAAGCAAAACTTCCAAAACCTAGATCTATAAGTTTCCAACCATCAAAACATATAATCAATAACTTAGAATCATTTCCCAAACATATATACCAAAATCCCCAAATAAGATCAAAACCCTAATTTCTCCAAAACCAACAAATCCAAGATTTGAGAAACCGAACACTAAGAAACCATCAATGGAGCATTTTATAACTTACATAAAGGTTTAGAAATGGAAGGGATACACTTACCACTTAGGTTTTGATGAAAACCTAGAAAACCCAAAAAATGAAGCTTGAGGTTGAAGATGACAATGGTGAAGTGGTGAAGAAGATGAAGATGGTGGTGAAGCTTCCAAACCGAACACTTGGATGAAACACCGAACTTCTAGCAATAGATGGTGCGATTTGGGTGAA